>CM057967.1:37617500-40017500 GCA_030142095.1 Rubus idaeus
AATGTTTGGTTTTATAGCATACTGATAAACGGATACTGTAAGCACAAAAATTTCGATGAGGCTGCGATGCTTTTTTAGGAAATGACTTGTGAGGGACTGGTTCCAGATACCGTTACTTATACTACTCTTATGGATGGTTTTTGCGAAGTGGGGAGGATACAAGCTTCACAGAACTTGTGGTAGAATATGCAAGCTTCTGGCCAACTTCCAAATGTTCAAACTTATTCTGTATTACTCGATGGCCTATGTAAAAACCAACAACTTTCTGTGGCAGTAGAATTGTTTAGAGAGATGGAAAGCAAGGAGATGGATCTAAACATTGTAGTGTATAGTATTATTATCGAAGGTTTGTTCACAGCTGGAAAGATTGAAATTGCAAGAGATGTCTTATGTAGTCTGTCATCAAAACTACTTCAACCTAATGTGAGGGTGTATACTATACTGATTAAAGGACTTTGTAAATTGTAATGGAGGCTTACTAAATGAAGCAGAAGAGTTGCTTTGAGAAATGGAAGAGAAAGGCTGTTCTCCAAATGATTGCCCCTATAACACAATTATCCGAGGATTTATCAACAACAATGAGACATTGAGGGCTATGGGGCTTATTCAACAAACAGTGGAGAGAGGTTTCTCTGCAGATGCATCGACTATGGGATTGATAGTTGATTTATTGTCTCAATTAAGATACAGTAGATCCCTCTTTGTTGCCATTGTTGAAAAATTGATTATGAAATGAATTTACATCATTGAAATAGAACTTTCCCCCCAGGGGGACGTTTTTTTTTTTTTCCAATAACTCCCCTTTTTTCCCCCAAACGGAACGCGTTTCCGTTCCGTGTCAAAAAATTTCCCAATATCACAAGGAAATTTGAAACTGCTAGCTGCACCTTTAATTACTTTAGATATTCTATATGTAAATCCATAAACAGTCATTTTGTGGTTGAGACATAATTTTTAGCATTTTGTTTTTTTTGAGAAGCAAACAATAATTTTTGCATATTCATATATATTGTCATATCCCTAGCTATATAACTTGGTGGATGCATTAATATTTAGTCTCACAGATTTTAGCAGTATTACTGGCCTATAGCAATGTAAGTTCCATCCTATTGAAGGTACTAGCTGGCCCGATTTGTTTGGCCATGACTACGACTGAAATGAACACTGCTGCCCGTTATTTTGTGCAGCACTGGAATATATAAACAAGTAAATTAGGGCAGTGGAAGTATGCTAATTGATTGCCCTATGTTGTGTTATGGATATCTCTGTCCCGGCAGAATTGTGACAGACAATTGATATAGCAGTAGCCATCTGGAACAGTAGAACGTAATGTTCACACTTACTTTGGAACAACAACTTTTATCTTAGAACATGCATGCTACTAGCTGGTTTAACCATCACGATTGGTTTGGATGCTGATAATACGCCCTTCTGCAGATTATCCATGTCCGTGAAGATGTCAAAATTGAGACTAGAGGGGAGCAAATACGCAGGGAATGTGTTTGTTTATTTAGTTTCGACCCTAAACCCTTAATTGCTTCAACTCGATCGACGGATCGATCTTGTAGGTTGTACTGATTTAATTTCTTCCTTGGACGTTGTCTTCATAGTGCATTTCCTTGGAGCATAACAGAAGAGACGTTTAGTGGTAATCAAGCTGACAATATATAAGCATAAGATCATGATGCTTCAGTAACCTATTCGTTTTTCAAGTAGGTGCCCATTCGAAACACAAATGGGAAACTACATTAATTTATGTGAACATTAGACTCGAAGATAATTCAACTTCCAAAAGTTATCCACACGCAAACCCTTTATAAATAATCTCGATCGGCTTTTGTAGGACAGAAAATGGTGGTGATGGACGAAAACAATTTTTACGACCATAAATTACTCTCGGCATTGCACTGCTTAACAACACCAGCTAGCATTGCCCATTCACTGTAAAGGCACCACTCCATTTAGATTTTTACATTTTTGAAGGACGTATCCTCCTACTTGGTCGAATTAAAGTCTCTAAAACAAAACATTATGCATAGCCTCGTCAAAACCTTATACGATTAAAATTTAATGGGAAAAACCTGTAAAAAAAAAAAATTACTGCACCCCAAATAACAAAATTACATCAATTGTCGATTAAATCAACCTCATCTAACACCGACTTCATCCACACTCAAATCCAATCCTAAATTACACAACTCAATAAGCATTACGAATCTCGCCTAATTCTTTTTGCTTGTTTTAAAAAAAAATGAAAATGTATATCCAAAAAAATAAAGTCCCATGCTTACGAGGCAAGTAGATTTCCTTATCTTGACTAATAGGCATATGGTTCAAAATTATTTGGCATGTTTGTGAACGACGACTCATTTCATTATTCAGCACTGTCATTTTCCATAGGACATATGTCACGTCCAAACTTGTACCATTATGATATAAAAATTGAATTTGAAATTCCATGTTTTCTATTGTTAGCGCAGTGACTTAGGCCCCCATTGAAAATCTTGTACCACTCAAATTCAAATGTCAGTCCAATTTGCTCAAATTAACCAATGAATAAAAAATGAAAGAAAAGAAAACCAGACACAGCGGACTTAAAAAACTGAAGCTGCTGACTATTCTCTCACGCCCAAATCCTACCTTGGATTTGGTCTGTTTTAAGAAAAGAAAAATCCCACCATGAAATTGGTGCTTGTGCAGAGTCATGCTTCACTGAAATTTAAATGCTTGGGGAGAAGAGAAAACCTATCAAACCCCAATTAAATTATAATTATTCCTCTCTAATTTAATAATCCCAATTAAAAATTACAAAAATCTACCTAAAAAATCCAACTAGTAATCATAGCAGAATATGTTGAAATCATCCAAAGCCCTGCAACAAACAAAACAGTCAGACTGTTCAGACTGCCCAAACCATGAAACATCACTCCCTCCCTCACTTTCCCTTTTAAAATTTATATGAAAATGAATGAATGAATATTCCATGGCAACCTCTGCAAGTTTCTTGTCTTGGTTAGCAAACAAAATCTGGGATTTCAGAAAAAGAAGAAGAGATCATATCATGACATATCTTAATACAAAACTTAATAGATGACTGAAACTGACATTTGAGTCTCTGATGATAATTAACCAAGTGAACAAATTAAATTAAAAGTACCCTATGCTTTTGGTTTAGGTAACTTCTGGGTGAGTACCACATAATTTAAACTAGGGGAAGAAGTCCATGCCAAGATGGATTAGCAAGTCCATTCCAGCTCTCTCTTCCTGAGTTATCATACTCATGATGAGCACTACCACCACCCATGTTTAGATTATGATGGTCTCCATTGTTCATCTGCCATGGAAATCCCCACAAAACTCTATTGTTGTTGTTGGTCTCAATATCTCTGCTCAGCTCTTGCTTCATTGTTGTGACTGTCACAGCTGTTGTGGTTGCTACATTGCTCATTTCCTCATATGGGTGGAGCCCAATTTCTCCGCAAACCCCATTGTCCATTTCCACCTCACCCACCATGTTGTTCCCCCCATTTGATCCAAACCCATAATACAAACTGTTCTGGAAGTTGTTGCTGTTGTGGGTTTCCAGAAACCCGGTCCTGAGAGCATCGAGAAACCCGGGTGATGGGGATGCAGATGAACTGTTCGACAAAATGTCGCTGTGGGAATTGTTGGTTGGGTTTCCCAAGATGGATAGGTGATCGTCGAAACCCAACTGCCCACATGATCTCTGGAGCCTGGCAAAGGCAACAGAGAGGTCATTGGAGTCGTAGGAGAGCGATGGGATCAGCGGGTTGGAGTTGGGAGTGAGTGGTTGTTGAGGGTCTTGTGACGATCGCTTCGAGGAGGATCTCTTGTTCTTGCGGCAGCCTCCGCCCACCGGAACATTCCTCAGGGTGCCTCCTTTGGTCCAGTACCTCCTGCAGGACTTGCAGAAGTACCTGGGCTGGGTGAGGCTGTAGTTGTTGTAGTAACAGAACTTGGTGTTGGTGGAATCACATCTCGGACACTTGAGAGCTTGTTCCGGCTGTGGCCTCGGCTTCCTCTGATCGGCTTGCTGCTGAGATTTTGAGCAAACCAACATGTCTAGTGAATGAGCTTGCATTTCCTGAAAGTGAATCAAACAAGTTGATTAGAAGACAAAATCATGATAGGTGCCTTATATTCTCATCTTTGTTTTTAAGTTACAGTCACATGTTTGAACACCTTATGATTCATGATACATGTGTTGAAGTCATAACTGACATGTAATGCTCATCAACATGATCAACAACACATTTAAACCAGAAAATTAATTCAACTAAATTATGATCACAACATACTTAATTCCATGTTTTCACTCGAGAAAAATGTATTGAGTTGGAGAAAAAGGGATTAGTATTATTTTCATGAACTTTTAGAACCAATAACAAAAATTAGTTCTGATGATCAACCGTGAAAAATCAGACCAAAACGAAAAATCAATTGGGAAAATCACAAACAAAAACCCTCATGAATTGTCCTTGCACAAAAGAACTCAAGAAGAACAAGCATCATGCATTAATATTATGAAAACAAAACTCAAAAACTAATTGATCCTCTTGTGGTAAGTTGATACTTCTTTAGTATTAGACCCAGAAACCCACAATTTACAAGCATACAAATAAATGGACAATTCTAGTTAAAAGATGATTGAAGCTGAAGAAGCTAAGAAATGAAGAACAAGAGCATGCTATTATTGCAAAACCAAAACCAAAACTCAAACAGCTCATCCTACCTGGTGTTGTTGTCCACTTGAAGGATCCATAAGCTCATGCAATAATCAAACACTCCCCCCAATATTCCAAATAGAAAATGGCTTATTTTGAAGAGAAAGTGAAAGATGGAGATGGTAAAGTGAGAGAGGGTTTTGGGTTGTTAGAGAAAAGGTCAGGCAGCAGTCACATGCAAAGTGAGGAGGAAATACACACACCCTTCCAATATATAAAGCAAAGCAAACCCAACCCACAAGAGACTGACAGAGAGGCTTAGAGAGAGAGAGAGAGAGAAAGATGAAGGTACAGATTAAGATGATAATGGAGATGAGGAAGCTTGCACGCAGAGAAAGAAAGAAAGAAATTTTGGTCGAGTCCCACAAGTCCCTCTTCTCTTCCGCAACGGTTTCTTATATAATGGAGCCAACCAGCTGATGATGAAGAGTCAGAGTCAGGTGGCAAGGCACACACCTAAGCGTGGGTCCCACTCTCGCGTGGATTGCAACTATCTTGGTGTGGTCCCCACCGGCAGACCCCTCCACCACTACCACTACCACCACCACCACCACCCCGCTTAGCCTCCTGGTCCTCTCTCTCTAGACTCTAGCACAATCCTCGTGTTCCAAAAACATGAAAAATAAATGTAATACATTAAAAACTTTATTTTCAGAGAAAAACAGAGATTTGGTCTAAGCAAGTAGGAGGAGGAGGAGAAGAAGAAGGTACATGCTTAGGTGTTTTTGGACTGTTGTGGAGAGGGACCCAGACAGAGGGAAAATAATGGTTGTTGTTACTGAGATTGAGATCGATGATGATGTGGACTGGGTAATGATGTTGGGGACAGGCCTTGATTGTGACACAAGACAAGGAATATTTCATCCCCAGTTACTTCATTATTATTACTATTCATAGACATGGACATGGCTAGAGAGACTCAGCTATATAACCCACTCTCATATGGCTAGAGAGAAACAAGGCAACTCTGCAACTCTTTGCTTTGCTGATCTTGCTAGTCATACTTTAGTGGTCCATTTATGGGAACATTTTGTGACTAGTCCCAATCGTCCTCAAAACTAACATAATTCACATCCCATTGTCTTTGTACCAAGTACCAACTCTGTACTAATGCACTGTAAACTAGTTGTGTTTTGTTCAAAGTGCTACTCATATATATTATGCGCATTTAAATCAAATTGCAAAAAAACAAAAAACAAAGTTCGTGTGTTCTGTATACAAAATAGCCGATATATTTATAAGATATTTTTTTTAGTATTAGTATTTTATGACAAAACACTAGCGTCAATTGGCTACAAATGACATGGAAAGTGGATTACGATAGTATAAAGCTTAAGAATTCTTTGTGTTACTCAAGCAATTAGGGTTTTGTCAAAACGTACGATTCAATAGCTAATGTAACAAGATAAACATATAATCATATCATGAAATAAGTCTTTTGTATTCAACCAAACTGCTAATGTAACAATCGCAAGTACAACGTACATAGCGTAGCTCAAACTTCATTACAAGTAAACATATTCCGGGGAAGAGATCGAATGTTCGGTTAATGCTTCAACCGAGACATTGGTTTATATTTTCACCATTTGCTTCTCTTGATGAGGAAAGTTCATAACAATCTCTGCATCAAATCACCTCTTAGTTGTTATGCTTAGATTAATCCCCCACTAACAATAAGATGCTTCTCCTAAAGTATACTTCTAATTTTCTTTAATTTTCCCGGAAAAGAGTGCCCTATTTTATCGAGAAAGCAAAGGCTAAGCCTAGACTAATCCGATCCATCAAAGACCAAGAACAAATTAACAATCATGATTCTCGTATTGTTTTCTTGCATAAATAGGTGGGCTGTCTTCTTTAACTAAACATCAAAATCAACATGACCAATGCAACGTTTTGATGTCACCAAGATTCCAAGAAAACGAAACGATCTTTGTCGTTTTAAAAGGTCTATTACTTAATCATTCACACTTAGCAGTTCATTAACAGCAGCTTTCCTTCTTGCTCCTCTATGATTAAAGCTAATGAAAATTAGCACATTTTAGTTAATTAATTAACTTGTTTCTTAATCAAATTAAGCAGCATCATTACTTTGTTATCCACATGCAACCCACTCATGATGGGAATCGATCGTTCAATCAACTGGGGATCCGACGGCTCAGATTTGAGCAGCTTTACAAGTGTTGAATTTTGCTATTTATGGACCAAGATTCTTGGAGTAGCTAGCGGGAAACACAATGTACCAACCACAAATTTCAAGTTGCATAGCGAAGAAAATGATAAACAAACAATGATTGAGACCACCATGATCGATCACATTCTTTGGATCCTATGAGCATTTTGGCTTAGGCTCCCAGAACCCGTTTCGAGAAAGAATACGGATATTATAAACAATAATAAGTAATAGTGAGACAAAACTCATTATTTTGGAGAAATTCGAGAATCAAGTCCCAACTCTATTACACGGTTGGAATTCGTTCAGACCATCGGTGCAGTGGATACTAGCACATCGGAAAGTTCGCTTGAGCGAGAAAACTCTATAAAATAGTTAACTGATCGGAAATTAAATCACCTCTCCATATCCACCACACCATCCTCCATCCATATGCAACCACAAAACAACTCGCTTCCACAATTAACTGCTACCCAGATTTGCGATATCATAGAAAGAAAAATTAGTCCTTAGTTACACGGCCTAACTGATGTCTGAAGTGCACCAACTCAACAAGGCCAGTCACGTCGGAATGGTATGGGTTTTGGTGGTGTTGGTATGAACGATAATCTTTTATTAGTCTCTAGGATTATGATGCAATTCACAAGTAAGAACACAGTCACTTTGGGGGCACAATAATATTTGCAAAAACATTCTGTTGGGGCCAGAGAATGAAATGTGGGGACATGGAGAATCAAAGTTGGTTGACTGGTCAAATGGAATGGATCAGTCAAAGAAAATACTACTTGCGGAGGGCCCAAATTTAAAGGTAATTAAAGTGGAGACTGGTGAGATGGGAAACTGTGCCAGGAAACATAATATGATAGGTCATTAGAGCATAGGACTGACTTTAGGGTTTTGGGGAGTATCAGAGTATGCATCTTCTGTCAAGAAAAGAATTTTGGCATGCATTCTCACCCTAGCTACCTTAGATTGTAGAATCCCTCTTTGGGATTTATGCACATATTCACACCTAAGATTTTGTTGGTCCCATAATATTTAATTTAGTCGTGGATTTCATACCACGTACAAGAACATGGTTTTGGTTGTTGGGGATTTCTCAGTCATCTTCGAGAATAACAGAGAGGGGGATGATAGTTCTCATAGTCATGCATAGAGATTTTGGGTCGACTTGTGAATTATAGTCTGTTTTGGCCGGAAGACGTCTCAGCTGTTGATGGAATCAAAAGTGTTGTTGGGATGAGACCGGGTAGTCTTTCGTTCAACTCGTAACAGTTTTAACAAGATCTTAATTGATTTTGATGCAATGAAATTCCGTCTTTGAAAATTAAGTTCACACGTAGAGCATTACGCTTGTTATGTCACATTTACATGATAATAAAGTGTACATAATTTTTTTTTATATAGTCGTGTACATATGTCGTATTTGATGTGAACGTACTAAACGGTTGTTTAGGCAATAGGATTTTGATTCGATTTGGATGATAATGACTTGATGGCTAAGTTAAGTAGCATGATATAAGATTTCTTTTAAATTGTCTTATTGGGAGATGAGTCCATTCATCTTGGTCTTTTGGAATTGTTGTAGTGGCCAACACCTGTCGATAATGACAGAGAAATATATTATACAAAATCGCAAAGTCTAGAGTAGTCGGGTTGCTATCTATTAAGGCATTTGCCAAAAAAATGCTATGCTATCATTTGCCAAAAAAAAAAATCTATTAAGGCATCTATTTTTTATATTCTTAATTTTGTCAAATAATATAAAAAATGAGAATTTTTATGTTCGGATTAAAATGTAATGTTCGGTTGACATTTATTTGATGACATAAATATTACACTAAGTATTTAGATTGATTCTCATATTGACATATTATGTGTGGTCTAGTAGAAGCATGTTATGTTATAAGTGAAGCGAATGCTATAGCGATACTTCTGCTAATAAAAGGTTACTAGTTCGAATTCCAGCCTGCAAAAAATCATGAAAATAGAGTATACCTCATTTACTCTCGGCCCCATAATAGTAGCTCACTTTGGACTACTATTTTTATAAAAAATAAAAATAAAAATTATGTTTCTCGACTATATAAGGTCATAGCATATTTTATAAAATTATTTTAAATCGCCTAAATTATTATTTTTTTTGCTTGTGCTGTAATGTATTTTTTATTTAAAAAAAAAAACTCTCAACCATTTTGCCATTTGAGCACGAGTGTGGACAAATACCGAGTCTCAAGAAGCGCTCGGAGCAAAGAAACAAGTAGGGACAAGCTAGCGAAGGATATGGTCGGTCCATGGTGGGACCCGGATGATGATTCCCTGTCCCCCTAACACGTGGCAGCCACAATGCGGCTAGGAGACGAATATTTCAGTTTACGAGGAAAAGAGGACAGCACAGTCTGTGTCCTTGGGCCGCGTCGGTGGGCTCTTATTCTGGGCCCCGCACCAATTCTTCCTCTCTTCTCAAGTAAAGGATAATTCTTCCCTCTGCAATTTTTGTCGACCGATGACGTGGGAATAATGAATGACGGGAGGTCACGCGGGGCACGAGAACGGAACGGAACGGAACACGTCAGCCTCAGAGTTTCGTAAATGGTAACGGATTCCGTTATGAAATGCTACGTACGTACACTCCAAGATATTCCTTGTATTTATACGTACGTACCTGACGATAATCAACGTACGTATTTATACAAGTCGATAACGTATACATGCATGCATGAAGAAACTGAACCTGAAGGCTCCTTTCAGCTTATTCTTTCTTGTTGGATATATCGATCGGAAGGTTAGTGAGAGCTAGAAGAAGAGATTGTAAATTTGTAGGAGAGACAAATTTGAAAATTTCCAACGTCATATTGTTGGTCTAGTCCAAGTCTCCCAATTAACCACTTTTGTTTCCATTATCTCTCAATTAAAAAACTTTGCCGGAGATTGAATAGTATAATCGTGATTCTTTACAAGATGGATTTCATAAGAACGTTCTTGAAGACTAAATGACTTAGATAAAATATGTCAGCATCTTTATCGTTAGTGAGGCTAGCTATTTTTTAGCCAAAATAATTTTTTATATAAAATACGTTTTTGGCAGTTTTATCTATTCTTAGCCGTTAGTTTTGAACTTATATTTATTTTTTAATAAATAAAAGACCGTCAAAGTATATTTTAAAATTACACAAATTTAGTAAAAATATAGAGAGCCAAAAAAAAAAAAATATTTTTTCTCTCTCTCTCTCTCTCTCTCTCTCTCTCTCTCTCTCTCTCTCTCTCTCTCTCTCTATCTATATATATACAAACAAATATTTTATGCTAAGAAGTTCCTTACTTTTTAAGGTATATAGTTATGATTTCCTCAACCTCTCGATAAGCAAAATCATTTAGGGCTAACAAAAATCCTTAACGTACTCGAGATTAAAATTATGCACATTTGCTTAAAAAAGTGAAGTCTTCTTACTAAATGAGAATACATAAAATGTGTGTGTATATATATATATATATATATTTAGGAGACACTTGTCTATATTTAGGGTGCACTAGGGTGTAGTCCAATTGGACTAAGACAGTGGTTTGCCCAACACATATCCGAATTCGAGTCCAATCCTCCACATATTTCTCGAACTTTGGAGTCTCCTCCCACTCCATGAAAAAAATAAAAATTAGGAGGCATAACTAAAATAGAAAATCACTTATTTTTTTTTTTTATTTATTTTTTTTTTTTTAAATTTATTTTTTTTTTTAAAAAAAAAAAAAAAAAAAATATAATATTTTTTTTTTTATTAAAAAGTGTTTTTTTTAGTTTTTTAAAAAAAAAAAAGGAATTTTTTTAAAAAAAAAAGTAAATTTTATATATAGTTGGAGTTTGCTAAAGTTGTTAAAATATATATGAGTTGCTAAAATAAGTAAAAAGTTAAATATGTTTTTTAAAAATAGCTAAAAAAACATAAATAAAAAGTGTCTGCTGGAGTTAATCTTGAAAAAAAAAACAATATTCTAGAAGTCAAAATGATCCAGGTGAATATATTCTTATTCCCTAGTTTTGTTGAAATAGTGATTCTAATTCATCAACAAGAGAAAAGTGAGTCGTCTCAATTTAATTTCTTGGCATGTAAATGTGAAACAACCACACGAAGAGAAAAAACCAAAACATGTTTAATTTCTTCCAAAGACAATGAGAATGGAATTTTTTTGTTCATTAGTTTAATGGATGATTTGACCAGTAAATATACCTTCTCGGTATTAATTTTGTGCTAAAAAGATCGATTATGATAATTAATCAATTAAATATATACAACCAACCCCGGAAGCCATGAGGCTGTTTCGATTGAGGAAGATCGATCACATAATCAAATACAATTAGAACCCAACTTGATTTATATATATTAATCTCAAATCTAAGAAAGTACGTAGTTTTGTTTGATTAATGTAGCTGACAGATTAGGGATTTGGATTATCAAAATATACACTTTAGTTGAACAAATATAATCCTTAATACACAAGCATGCAGGACTTTGTTCAATTAATCCAGATGATCTGGTCTACTCCGAAATGTATTTGAGTCCAATCCAGCATCCCAAATGGGTTGTAATGACTAATTTGATTGGACATCTTGGTTTGGGCTTAGCTAGGAATGGTAAAAATTCTTATGTACATGGAATTAGTGAGAAAAATCGAGAAAAATAACGAGAATATGGGACATGCCCCAATTGAACTTGGCTCTCATACCAATTATAAAGCAACGAAATCCATTTGGCCCACTCCTGGTTGTATCATAAGATATTTATAATATCCTCCAAAAACACACATGTTTGTTTAAAAATGTCTCAATACCATTAGGAGTGAACCACCTACTTACATTTTTTTATGTTATTGTATATATTGTGTTTGTTTTTCGATATGCGACGTTTCATTTTCTCTTCATTAGTTTGCATCGAGTGATACAACCCTAATAGTTTTTCAAGAAAATACTTATTTCATCTATAATTTAAAAGAAGTTGAGTTGACTATGGTTAAGATACAAAGTTACAAACAGTTGAATTAATTTAACACCCCTTATAAGTCGTTCTAAATTTCTAATGGTGATTTAGAAAACAAAGGTTGCATCACTAAATGCAACAAATCAGTACACAACTAGTTAATGCGATATGAATCTGCATAATATGTGTGTTTTTTTTCCTCTTTAGGCTTTTTGTTCAAAATTTGTCATATACCCTTTTCCACTTATATTTTTTTTTGTGGGAAGCATGTTAAATGTAAAGGGGATGAATTCAATTGAGAATGGTACATAATGTTGCGTAACTGTACGCAACCGACCACCCCATATTTTGCGATTTGAGAGAATGCTCATCGACAATGCCATACCTAACGATCTCCCCCTAAAACCCAGAACCCTCCTTTCTCTTTCCTACAATCGAGATCCCCCAATCCATTATCCCCACTGCATGTAGTCTCCATATCGATCTTAATTTGTCCCCATAACCCACGAACCCTCTTTCCCAATGTATATGATCTTTAAATCGACTTAGATTTGACTATTCTAGATGACCCGTCAAGAAAATTAGAGAATGCAAAGTGAGACTAAAAATATCTCAAGGGAATAGAAGAGTTTGGTGAGCATTGATGATTTGGGAGGCTAGACCAACGACCAAACATGACCACAATCGTCGACATTTCTCAGTGTGATCAAGTTGATGGTTAGCCTCTCGGTGCAAAAATGTATAGCCCTATATCAGTGTTAAGATAAATAAATTAATACCTACCAATGTATAGCCCTAGATATAAATGAAGACTTCTTGAAAAAAAAAAAAAGTGTGGTCCTATCGATAAAAAAAACATGGTCCAATGTGAGAAACAACTAAATTCCTGGAAATGCAAAAATGTAATTTTTTTTAGAATAATAAGTCATTAAGTGCAAAAATGCAATTAACTAAACATTTTATGGTCGTTGAAGGGAAATTCTAATATGCAATCTCGCATACCATACATTTTTTTTTTTGAAAATTGAATTACTTTTTTGAAATGTAATTGCTGCTCAAAATGTATAAACTAGACATTTCAAAAACGCAATCGTCATTTTGAAAATGCGATTGTCATTCCAAAATGCAATCGCATTTCAAAATTATCAGTTTTACTTTTTCAAATGGAAATTACATTTTAAAAAAACAGCCTGCATGGTATGCAGCACTGTAGGTTAGACACACCGGTCATTGAATAAATATTTATATTTTCTTTGGTGGTGGCAGTCATTTAATATTTTCTCTTCAGTCCAGCCCTTACCCGCAATCTCTGCTTCACCTTTCTCCGGCGCCGACTTGACCATGGCGGCGACTTCCATTGCACGATCAGCCGCGACTCATCTATCACCACCTTTCCCATCGAAGCCCTCCCCGTCGGATCACTCCCCCAAAAGCACATTAAAGTTCAACCACTGCTCGAAACGGCGTCGTTGCGCCCTGGTCCTTGCTTCTCTTCACGGAGGTGGAAACGGCAAAAGCCACCACCAGGTTGGGGGTGCTCTGGAATTGGAAGACTTCCCATACGACGTCGCATCCAAGGACTTGCATACTCTTCCAAGTACCAATCTTTTCCCAAACTCGCCTTATTCTCTGCTTCGATTCCAATCCTTTGTCTGTAAATTTTGGAAATTGGGTTCATTTTCGATTTGAATTTGTTGCTTCAGGACCTTTGTCTTCGACCCACTTCTCCAAATCGGTCTCTGAGGGCTCTCGTCTTCGTGTTGCATATCAGGTAGCTCTGTAACTTCAGAAATCTATATGTCTCTGCTCAACTCAGTGTAGCAAAAGCTAAAATGAGTAGCTAAATACTAAATTGGACAACCAACTTTCAAATTGATCAACTAACTTCTAGAGCTGTATCTGTATTTCCCAACCGATGCAAACACCTAACTTTCAAATTCTGATCCAGACAAAAAAAAATCAACATCTGATAAATTATTTTATTATTTAAATTACTATTTGCTATTGGATTCATGATTATGTATATGCATATGTAATAAGTTGATATTGAAAGTGCACCTGGTGTGAACTGGCTGATTCAATTTTTCAATACATCTTGCACGCCAAATTTTATGATATCCGAAGATGTTGTTCTATCTTTAGTAAATGTGTATGAATATTAGTTTGCAAAAGCTTCAAATAGGTAGGAAAACATATTCTGCTTAGACTTAAAAATGCATGCAGTATAAAGGGGATATGCAATCCAACTTTGGACAATGATTGTAATATTCTCTTATGAAGCAGTTCGTCGACAATCATGATTGTTGTCAAGAGGAATCATATATAAAACTTTAAATGTGGTTTTGAAATTTGGATTCACAGTTTGACAAGAAAACATTATATATATGAAGTTATTCTTTGAGGAAGTCCTTAACTCAGAATTTGTTTGTCAGCTGTTAGATCAATTTGGATGATTGAAATCTCACCTACTATAGATTCAGTGAGTCAGCTGCATTGTTGACTGTATAATTGGTTTAAGTCTAATAAAATTATAATTTGAGGGCGTACATTCAGGACATCATTTGATAACTTACATTTTAGCCATTGGATCAGATATAGTTGATTGATATGTGGAGTATGGACATCATTTGAGATATAATTAACCGTCCATATCTGATATAACAGTTTATATACATGTTCTCAATTTGAGCCATCAACTTAGGTTCTCAATGCTACTGTTTAGGCTCAAATAATTGAAGTTTCGGATTGGTTTTGAATCACATTGATTCAAGTGTTTATAGATGGTTGAAAGAAAAGAAAGAATTGTTCATGGATGGTTGAATATTGAAATTTCATTTCAGGGGGTTCGTGGAGCATACAGTGAGTCAGCTGCTCAGAAGGCATATCCAAATTGCGAAGCAGTGCCTTGCGAACAATTTGATACCGCATTTGAAGTAATTATTTCTGTTTTCCCCATCCTCATTGTTTCTCTTTGTTGGGTTTGATTCTATCACTAAATTCTGCTAGCTTTACATGCCATTTATGCATTAGTTTTTAGTTAATATATAATGACCTATGAGGCATGTGGACTATGGAAATGCAATGATCATGATGCATTTCATTTCATGGATCTGAAGGTCTTGGGCCTTTGCTATGTCAGGCTGCTTGTGGTAAAGTTTCCTTTTGGAGCCTGATTTGAGAACCGCTTAATTTCTGTAGCTGCATTTTGGTTATTTTTGGAAATTGACAATAGTATAGCAAATTTGTTTCTCATTTTCTTGAAACTGAAAGGACTTCAGTTATACTGAAAGTTTGGTAGGGGCCATCTATATAATCCTAGAGATGGGACCTTATGTATAACGAAAATGATATAGAAATTTTCCTTAATATGTTATACTAGGGAAAGAGCTTTAGGGAAACTTGTCAACTCATTGCATGCTCCATATTGTAGGAATTTGGAATGAATCATTTTGCAGTGAATTCGCTAGGAATATGCAAACTGTGTTTGTTGACTGTGAGAATCTGAAGGTTAGACTTTAGAGAGATGCGTGGCTTTACAATCTTGTTTTGCATCTCCTGTACTCATCATTAGCCTTGGGCTCTTATTTTAGGGTGAATGTGATTATCCTACCCCTCCAGTGTAGTATGGTTTAATTTTTGTCCTTTAAATGTTTGGGTGTTGATAAATGCAGCTTGGAGGTGACTTAAAAAACCATAATGTGTCTTATAGCTAATTGTATTTCCTCCTGGTTTTCTGTTGGTGTGACTTGTGCCTTTGTGTTTTTATTTTTTTGGATACTACAAGGAGTATGGTTATTAGTTGCCTCTCTAACTTTGAGGTTAATACTTCTTCGGTTCAACTCACTGTAGGCTGTTGAACGGTGGCTTGTGGACAGAGCAGTTCTACCAATTGAGAATTCATTAGGTGGTAGCATCCACAGAAATTATGACCTTTTACTCCGGCACAGATTGCATATAGTAGGGGAAGTGAAACTAGCAGTTCGGCATTGCTTGCTAGCTAACCATGGTGTGGAAGTTCAGGACCTAAAAAGGGTTCTCAGCCATCCACAGGTATATTAAACGGTGCTCCTTGATTCTCTCCACATCTGGTGTTTTACTTTTTAAATGATTTCCCCCATAACTAGTCCTATTTCAGGCTCTTGCTCAGTGTGAGCACACGTTAACAAGGTTTGGATTGATCAGAGAAGCAGTTGATGATACTGCTGGTGCAGCAAAGGTAAGCCCTTGATTGTAGTTGGACAGCTTACTCCCAAGAATTTCTGGGGCCAAGTATCTCTCATGATATGTTTATTCTGTTGTGTTTAAGCATGGAGTTCTTTTCTTTTTTACAAAGAAAAAATAAAATAAAATATTTGGTTGTGTATTTTAAGTGGAGCAACTTTCATTACTGTCACCTCTGGGGGCCTGTCTATTTTAAATGGTACCACTTTTGTTACTCTCACCTCAAAGGGTCTTCTGGTTCAATATGGTCAGCGTTTGTTGCGTGGTAAATTATGTAATGAGGCATCAGTTAAAAACTAGAATATTCAGATAGATTATAATAATTGATTACTTTCACCTATCATGGCTTATATAGCTGACTGAATTTATAAATTGTAGCATGTTGCTTTCCACAAACTGAAAGATGCAGGAGCAGTTGCCAGCTCTGCCGCTGCAGAAATATATGGTCTGAAGATACTTGCAGAGGATATTCAGGTTTGTGCCAAGAACATTTGGTGTTGTGATGAATTATAGTACAGAATAGTGGTTGCTTATATTCTTCTTTCTACAGGATGATTGTGATAATGTTACTCGATTTCTAATCCTTGCAAGAGAACCTATCATTCCCGGCACAGATAGGCCATTCAAGGTGAATCCTGCAAACTTTTTTTCTGTTGAGTTGTTGAATGCATTTATTCCACCCTTTCTTTGTAAAATTTCTTCTTTTTTTAATCACATGGTTATTGAATGTATAGACGAGTATAGTTTTCTCACTAGAGGAAGGCCCTGGAGTCCTTTTTAAGGCACTTGCTGTGTTTGCATTGCGTCAAATCAATCTTACAAAGGTAGGTCCTGAAATTTCTAGGTCTTCCCATAGTTGCATTTTGTTAATCTGGTGATAGCTTACTTTGATTCTTTAACCAGATTGAGAGTCGTCCCTTGCGAAAGCAGCCCCTGCGAGCATCTGATGATACTAATGGCGGATTTCCAAAGTAAATACAGTAAACATCACAACTGAATTCTTTATTGGGATTAGTATTTCTGACAGGCCTTTATTGCCTCCCCAATTTGATTTTGGCACCAAATATTATAATCAATTTTTTATCTGTTTAGAGTTTCCTAGTTTATACTTCGTTAATTTTCCAGCTCTTATTTTGTTTATTATCCTGCTCATATTTTGTATTTTCTTACAGATACTTTGACTATCTTTTTTATGTGGATTTTGAAACGTCGATGGCTGATGAGAATGCACAGAATGCCCTCAGGCATCTCAGGGTTTGTATCTTTCTTAAAAATTCTCAACCTTACGAAGGAAATAATCTTAAACAAGTGATATAAAATTGTACATTTGCTTTCCTTTGCAGGAGTTTGCTACGTTCTTGCGGGTACTAGGGAGTTACCCACAGGATGCAAGCATGCTGTAATTGATCTACAATTGTGGTAGGAATCTAATTTCTCAATGAATGTCATGAACTTGTTTGGAATGGTTCAGTTTGTGTAAGGTGATTAGAAATAAAAAAAACGGAAAAATTGGATTTATGTCCAATGGATCACACCCACCAAGAAAAAGTATTTTGTTTTGGTTCGACCCGTAATCATATATGAAATTGCAGACGGTATAAATTTAGCAACACTTTTCCCCCAGGATCCATTGCGGGAAAGAGATAATCTGACAGCCGCATATATTGTATATAAATTCAGTCCTTTGAGCTTCGTTGCTCCTCTAAGTGACACATCTTCTCTAAAAGAAGACATATTTTTGACATTTGTTTTTCATGTTTGTCATTCAAGGCGTAACCTATTATTGTTAAATACAGTTCCTAAGTTTCTCTTGCTTGATAATTCTTGATCCTCTACCATTTTCAATCGTAACATTGTAATAGAAATCATTACCTGTAGTAAAAGTGTGTTGCGATAACCGATAGTATCAAAGTTACAGCATTATTTAGGGTGTTGTGATAGGGTCAAATGGTTTTCCTGGTCTTCAGTTCTGATCCTATTTCATCTCCACTGGTCTTGATACAGGGTTTATGAAGGTATCTTGTATATGGATGATTTGCCGCGTTATGCGGCTTCTGTCTTCCATTATTGTTCGAGTTGAGGGAAACAATTGAATCACAGTACAAGCTGTTTTAGAGGTCACTTTACTCGGATTCCGTGTGTTCTGCAAGTACAGTAGTTGGTAATATCTTGTTAATAGAAGTTGGTTAATAATGCACTTGGATATAATTTTGCAGTGTTTCTGTTAATTTTTTCCATTCAATTATTTACAACTACTTGATGATTATCAAGGTTTCCCATCTATTGTTGAAATCCAGTCAGCTACCCAGCATTCTTGTCACTGCCCTTTCTTCTCAGTTTCTTTATTGTATAATTGCATATTGTAATATATTGCCGCTCATTGTTGAAATTTCCATTTTAACTGTCAAAGCTCTTATTGAGGCCTATAACACCGAATTGAAAAATCATTCATCCAAGGCTTCTGGCTTTTTTTTTCTTTTTTTTTTATGCAACAAAAGCATTCAGAATATATGCATTAGAATAATAATCAATAATATATAGGCCAATAATAGTCTTTCACCAGAAATTGACTCCTCATACAGACAAGTACATAATAATGTTCACATAGGAGTGAACTTATTCTACAGTTCAAATATACAACAAACATGACAGAAATACTAAATACTAATGGTAAACGAGTTTATAATAGATACTCAATTCAGTTATAACCAACTTATTTCATAGTCAACATAAAGAAACCATCTGATCGGCTGGAGAAGACTTGAATCAGCAAACAAAGCAGTTCTCTACTCCTTATCATCATAAATTGCTTGCTCCAACTGTACAAGATATCAGAATATTAGAAAAATTTGCTGTAAAAATGTAAAATTGAAGGCGAGAAACGTCCAAGTGTTTTAGGGTTACCTGAACAATCTTATTCAGACTCTCCTGCAAGGTAAGAAATTCATGATTGACCACTTCAAAGCGTGCAAGGCACCTGAAAACATAACATTCATTTTCCTTAAAACAAAGTTTTCGTAAGAGTTAATTAGAGTCTTACTAATGGAAGATTACATTGTTTAGGGTTTTTATAAATTCTGTATAACTAATTGGTGATATATGGTGAAGGGAACAGATTTCTTACGCTTCTCTGTCATTTGCCTCACTTGCATCACAGAGCTCAGCGCAAACATTTGCCATCCGAGAACCACCGACACTGAAATATCAACTTTATTTTGTTATTCATGATCAATAATAGGTTGATAATTATTTTTTGTAGATGATACAAATCATTGATATCCTTAAAAGAAACGAATGTATAGACTACCTCAAGCTACTTCCCTTGAGTTTATCAGCAAGATAAGTCACCATGGAATAGTCCACTGCAGGCTCACTCCTAAAAGAAATTTAAAAAGTATCCAAAATCAATTTTCAGATGCCTACATGTTAATTAAAAATGTATGGAACTACCAAATTAACCATTAGGTACTTGAACCATAAATAGAGAAACTAAAACTAATTACAGATTTGTGGTGAGTTCTGCTATGGTATTGTCTGCTCCACCAAGGTACGTAGTTATAGTTTCTGTAACAAATTGTGGACTTTCTTCATCTTGCAACCCTTTCAGTTCATCGAAGTAGTCGTCCAGAATGCCCTGTCAGAGACGAATTAACGTGGTGATTAATTGGTCTGTAATTAATTACATGCAGGATATGTGTTTATTTTTCTTTCTAATAAAAAAAATGATAATGTACTTAGGGTACGTTAATTAGCTAACCTGGTCTTGGAAGGAGCAGATGAGTTCATTGAGCTCCTGGTTGAGATCCTTTCCGGCCATTGTCTTCTTCGGGTTGTGAGGGAGATGAAAGTGCTCCAAAAGACAAAAGAGATGGAAGGAATTAATTAGTTACTAGATTTAATCAAATGGAGTGTCTCAGAAATTAATAAACAAACCGGCTTCTTATGATTTTATATATCACATCATTGTTGTTTTTCATGCTGCATAGCATCTATATGTGTAGAATTAGTATGAGTACGTGCTAATTAAGTGGCATGAGCTTTGCATGTCTCTGGTTTTTCACAACTTGACTATGAGCTTCATTCATAGGATATTTGGATTTTAAAATACCAATTGTAGGGTTCAATGCAAACCTTGCCCCAAATTCTCATTCTGATCTATTGAACCCCAAATCCATAACCACACTGTTTGTGTGATGAGTTCGAAGTTATATTTGGCTTGACCAAAGAAATTAAGAAAAAGAAATATAAGGGTTTCATAATTTATAAACAAAAGAAAGAGATCGAAAAACTTATTCTAAGTTGACCAAAAAAAAACAAAACTTATTCTAATCAATATAGAGAAGAGAATCATAGAGATTGATCACATATGTTTACTCGATCTTTAATGCTCAATTATAATGAACAAAATGACAAAACACGAGTTGTTCATTTGCTTTTCGACATAGAGCATACAACCGCTAGAGCTTGGCTCGTTTCTCTTGCAAGTTGATTGCGAAAGGGACGAGCCGTGCTCGTTATGAACTCCATCTATATATATAATTAATAGGCAAGTTCATTGCCTATCCAAGGCTGATTGAAGCAAACATATAGTCGTCAAACACTAGAAAATTTACTGAAAGACTCCACTATAACATAGGAGAGGTTGGTACAGTCTGCTATCAAAAATAAATGTTTCATAGTCACTGCTTTATGTGAATTAACTTGTGAGAATGCAAAGAGTGTATATGATCAACTCATCCTACTTTGGGAGAGGGATTTGATTGATCTTGATCAATATTGTGAATGCGAAATACTTTTAAACTAATAGCTAGTTGGTCATTAGTATTTATTTTAATGTTGCTTTATAAGTATATATTTGTGTGTGTAGATGTCTTCGAATTACATAAAAATCATGCATTAACTGGCTCCCCCTCAAATTTCGACATCCAATTCAGTTCCTATACCTCATTTAGAAGGGCGAGAAAGTTGACCATCAATTTGCCAATAAAATGTGAGCAACTTTAACAATAGTGCAAAGGAAATCTTTTGTAGATATATTATGCTGTTGGATGTGGAAATAGGCAGTAGGGTGATCGATATAGTGGTGAATTGGTGATGGCATTCCAGAGGATCTAAATTGACATTGTGTTCTAGCATGGTATTTGCATCTGATCAAGGAAACTTCCTCTCTCTTTTTTTGTCTGTTATTTATTTTATTTTTTCAATTTTCACGAGGCTATTGGTGTTAAGATGAACGTTACAACAGGTGTGGAATCGTCTATAAATTCATGCTATAGCTGAGGATGAAGATGTTTCTGTAAATCATCTTCTGAGTTTTTCAATTAGGATATTATTTCTTCTCCATTGGTCGTGCAGATGCAGGGCTTATGAAGGTGTCTTAGTATTGATGGTAATTTGCCGCCTTGTGCAGTTTTTGTCTTCCATTATTGTGAGAGTTCAAGACTCACAGCACAAGCTTTTCTAAAGCTGGCTTTACTCGGTTCATTTTGTGTGTCCTGCAAGTACAGAAGTTGTGTAGGACGCACAAAAGCTTTACGACAATAACAAGACGCATAAGAGCAGCAGAACAGAAAATATAGATTCAATGCCAACAAGTATTTTATCGCAACTTTAGGATCACCTGCATACACAATAAGTACTAAATGGCAGTAAAACTTGTAAGCCAACACTTGAATTGCCAATCCTGGGTTTCAGAAGCTTAACATTGACATAAAATGCTTCGACTTGCACAGGTTTTTTTGTTCCCGGGTCTAAGAGTAAAGGGAAGTGGACATGTTATATAAGGTTTTCATAAACATCTTGTAATGAGCAACCTAACTGATAACTATATGTCAAGTTCAAGACTCAAAGGAAACCTACTAGGACTAGTAGGCAAACCTCACTTTGTGGGCATCATTCCTCTGATCAAGCCCAGGATCTCATTTCGCATTGCAGCAACAGCAGATGGAGTGACCTGTTCCTTCACAGCAGAGAACCACATATTATCTCCATCTTTGTCTTTACTTCCATACCAGCTGCATATAACCCTTGCAATGGCCAATACATACATGCCACAATCATAACCATTTACTTGGTGTGGTGAATCAGTACACTCTCGATAAATGGGATTAGCTGCTGAACTGGAGACACTTGTGAATTTCTTAACAGCATTATAAAGTCGCTTGGCGGGACCTTTATTCCATCCCCCTCCACTGCTATCATGATGAACAAATGTGTTATCACTTCTCTCAAATGCAAGTAGGCTCCAGTGATACCCACCTTCAGCTTCACTCACATCATCATTGTCATTGACAGGAAAGATTACCAGTTTCTTCTGAGGCAAATGAAGAGGGTCTAGGAACTCTTTTAGGCTCTCAGCTGGGCAATTCATTATCCAGAATGTAATTGAAGGTGGCATGAGTAAGATCTCCTCAGAGCATGATGAAAGATAACTGAAATAGAACTCAATGATCCGATCATTGAGAAAATATGGGCCACTGAGGATATCCAAATCTGAACGTCTTAGTACCACATCATTGTAGCTGAGAATCATTTCATCAGGATTAGCTTTTTCCATTTGGTAGATAGCGATCAAGTATACCTGATCAACAAACGTCAAAACCCCGTATTAGGCAACAATTGTTTAGAAGAAAGGATTTCATACTTGAGAAACATAGTATAGAACTAATCTAACAAATCACATGAAATAGGCCAATGAAGTTGCAATAATGCAATAGTCAGTCAGTTCCTCAAACCACCAATATCTTGTGAACAAGCGAAATTGGGCCCTCATCAACTCTAACATCACAACTACTATCCTTAGACCCTATACACACAAAGACTGAATAACACTACATAATCTATGAAGAAAGGACACAATCACACGCTTTAAAACTCTAATTATTTTCCGAATTCAGCTTCCTGCACAAAATGCTTTCAACCCACAACCGATTCATTGCTCTGTATCAAACATACCGAAATATACTAACATTTCTAATAGGAAAATCAACATTTCTCCAAATTGACAAAAGGAGGCACAATATTCTCAAATTCTTGTCCTTCTCCAATCGGACTTACATAAATCAAATCATTTTTTCTTACCAAGAAGAGTACACACCATCACCTATCCTGAAGTTTGCAACTAATTTTTGGCATCAATGCACTCGCATGTGTCTTTTTCAGCAATGTTCTTAATCATTACCCAAGAAAACAACAACATACCTATGCACTCTGATATTCATTAACAAAACTAAAGCTCAACACCCAACCAGTATTGATATACAGTTCTTGTGTAAAAAAAAAACTAGAGTATAACATACCCATGAGACCAAGCTCACCCAATGCAAACCCCAACCAAGCAACCCATTCCCATTAGCTACAATGGTCACTAAAAAATTCTTTACCACAATATTTCAAGCGAAGAAGCAGAGAATTTCTTAATATTTTTGAAATTCCTCAACTTACTAGAAGCTTTGCTACAACATAAGTTCAAGCGAAGAAACAGAGAATCTAATCGTTCACGTTCATTTCTTTAATTGTTTAAACGTTTTTCAGCTTAGAGGTATAATCTAGGGTTTTAATGCCAATTTTTCTTCTTCTTTCTTTTATGCACAGAACGAAAGCAAGCAATTGTAAGAGAACGAAGCTAACTTACAGAGCGATTCAGAGAATTAGGTCAAGATTGATAAAGAAGAAGCTCTGGAACTTGAAGCAGTGGCTTGGTTGGTTTTCTTCTACTTTGATATGAAGCTATTAGGGATCATCCTCCTCCTATCAAGCTAATTCTGTAGGCAGCAGGTTCCAGTTTCACGCAGTACGGCGTCGTTCAGGTCATTTGGTTGGTCCGGACTCCGGACTGGAGCCTGAACATATGCCCAGGAGTGTACCCAAGTATTTTTGTGAAAAGCCCAAATTTCGATTTTGGACAAAAAAAAAAAAGCTTTATTCGAAGGGACTTTACACTATTTGACTTTACAACGGTTCTTGTTCGACGTGTGAGATTTTAGAAATTTATGAAAACTGTTGAATTATCCTCAACCAAGACTAAGATTACCTTCTGAATATATTAATATTTCACATCAATAAATCTATTCCTCATATAACCCTTTATTCATTAATAAAGTTAATCCTATTCCATTCTCTACTATTCTCTCGTTATTTCTTTCCCTTAAACACGTTACAACGACCCTAACCCTAGCTACAAACCAAAAATCCAATAAAATTTTCAACAAGTAACATTACATCGTAACTAATTTTGAACGTCCACCGAAAATCAAAATTCAAGACTCTTCTCCAATCAAGAAAACCAAATAAGTATTTTTCTAAAAGTTTCTTTTATTTTTTTCTATTTAAAACTTCCTTTCTTCTACACCCGACCCCTCTTATTCTTTAAAATATAACAAAAAGCAACAACTATACCTACTTCGAAAATGAGAAGTATTTTCTTGTATATGTAAGCCCCCCTAATGTTATCATTCTTTAATAAAAGTTAAAACTTATAATCCTTGCTTGATTTTCCCCAGAAAATCTTTGGATAGATCCACACACACCATTCTTTTCTTCCGAAAATCTTGAAACCTATTTTTTCTTTTCAAACTTATCTTCTTTTTTCTTTTCCACTCCACCCTATCCTAATGAATCTAACTCTTTATTGGAAAGAACTTTTCCCCCTCGGCCGCCCCTTTCCCCTTCCCTAGAGGGAAATCGTAACGATGCCTTTGTGGAAACCCGCCTCTTCCTGGGCTTTCTTCAAAGCTCTCTTTGGCCTTCCGGCCCCCTTCCCCCCCCCCTCCCATATCACCTAACCCCCCTAACCCGGCCCTTGGAAGGAACGCTACTAGCTCCTACGGGGCTGGGATCGGGAGGGGGGCCCTGGCAAGGTGTCAACCTACCAAAATCATCCTCCGCCGTTGTTGACCGGGTGGGCCTGCCTGTGGATCCTGTTTGTTTAGCGCACAATTCTCAGAAGACCCCTTTGGAGAGTACGGAATAACCACTGCTTCAAAGCACCAAAGTAATGAGAACTTTTCCCTTCGTTACTTTTTTTCCGTTTTTTGTAAGCTTTCCTTTTTCAATTGACTTTGCTTTATTTTGATTAGAATTCTGGTAATTTCTATTTGATTTTTTCAAAGAATCTATTTTCGAATTTTCTTTTCGGACTTTATTTCTCCCTTGTTGTAGATTTTCAGGCCCCCACCCCTTTTTAGTCCTTATAACTCTTCTGCCGGCCACCTTGTAGGGCGGCTTTGTTGCCTGCTCTGCCTTCGCCCCCCTTTTAAGTCCTCCCTGGAACTTGTATACTTCTTGGGCTTTTGGGTATATTAACCCTTTCGTTTGTTAACCACTTTTTACCTTGGGCTTGTTTGAAAACCCCCCCCTTTTGCCCAATGACAGGTCCTTCCTTCCTTGCTTGCAGCCCCCCGGTTCTTCTGGCCTGCTAAAGCGAAAGAAACCTTAGTCGGTGGCCCTCCCTTGTTTTTTGCTTTGCCTTCCTCTGCCCCCCCTTAGCTCGCGTCCTCCCGGCTCTTTCCCCCTTTCCCCTTTGGTTCTTCCTGGCTCCCGTGCCCCCCGGAGCCCTCTCGCAAAGGCCCCGGGGGGGGGGCTCGGCCCCTCTCGTGGCGCTTGAGACGACGAGGGTTGGGCGGGCGGGTGCGGTGGGGGTCCCGGGGGCCGGTCGGCGGGTTTGGGCCTTGCGTGGGGGCCCGTCCACAAGATGTTAAGAAGATTTAACAGGACAAAGACATCCTAACCTCCCGAGCGACCCCGTCCAAGAAGGACCTTTCGTCCAAGGAGAGACGAAGAAATACTGGGGCCATCGTGCGCTATGTACTTACTCCCCGACCCCTCTTCTGACTTGTGGCTATATTTGCTCCCCCCCCGCCTGGAGTGCATAAAGACGTTTCGTTACCTTAAAGGACGATTTGGCTTATTTTATCCCTACGCCAAGGTATAACAGAAAACTTTCCGGGGGGCGCCTCCGACCGGGTTTTGGGTTTCGGGACCCGCCCCCTCCCACGTGCTTTCCAGGAACCTTGGCCCCCTGGCGGGAGTTGGTCTTCCTTTCGACTGTGGTAGCAACCGGACTTAGGCGGAGTTCTTAAAGGCAACCCTTTCCCCGCGGACGGGGTTTTTTCGCTGCCAAGCCTTGAACGTTAAACTGGGCGTCGCCCGGGAGGGGGGGGCGTTGGTTTTCTCGCCTTTTTTTTCCCCGTTTTGTTTGTTTTACGCTACCCCCGCGGGAGCTCTTTCCCTATTCTAACTTCGTTTCAAAAACAGAATTTTACAAATAATCATTCAATTATAACAATTTCGACACTTTAGTTAATATATTTTCAAAAACATCACTTTGGTCAAACATGATTGATGCAATGGTTCAATATTTTTTTATTAATGTGCACTTGTTCTAAATTTTATAATTTAATCGGAGGCGACACGATCTAATATTATAACCATTACCGACGTAACCGAAAATCAATTAATTTCCTCATTAAACTCCACCACCAACACTTCCTTAAAGCACTTTCCAATCAATTAATGGGCCGGACCCAAACCTCCGGGAGGGAGGACCGAGTCCGGACCCAAACCTAGACCTTGTTGAGTGATGATGCATGGGATGAATCGAGTGCTCGACTTGATCAAATGCGATTTGTAACTACAAGCTAGGTAGTGTGATGTTTATGAATCATTTTGTATTATCCTCTCATAGTGGTAGGTGTTACTTAAAAGAGAAACCATTAACAAGCTCCACCTTAATGACAATTTTGCCTTTTTCTTTAAAGCAATGAGAAACCATTAACATCGACCAATGAGAGGTTCAAGTTTTTAGTTGGATCTAATCTACAGCACTCAAGAGTCAAGACTAAGTGGAGGGAAAGTGTAATTAAAGTCTAGAATAATACAAAGATGATAAACCCAAGTGGAAATTGAACTTTCGACCAAAATGTGCTTTTGAACTTTTCTTTCATGTATCTTATACTCCAAACTCTATCAAAAATCCTTCGACTTTTTTAATTTTTGGTAAAAAATTAGCTGCTTAAAAAGACGATCACGGTCCCAATTCACATAATCACATATAAGTTGACTACATACCTATTCAAGTCACACAAATACTATTTGGGTACATTAACCTAGTGGAATGAATAGTTAATATCCTACTTTCATTAAACAACTGGCTATTGGGTAGATTAATTTTTTGATGAGAGAAATAGAAATTTCATTAATTAAGAGGAATTACAATCTTTAACAGTGATTGTCTTGGTTTATACCCGACCCGAATGTTATAACCAGACCCGTATATTTTTTTTGGGACCAAATAACTAGACTTTTAGGCAAAGCGTTTATAATATTCCACCTTCGATCGAGCATTGAAAGTGATGCGAATTCTCCGATTCTAATGGCAGTTGGCAAGAAAAATAAGCAAAAACCCGAAACTGAAAGCTTCGGAATACCGCACTAAAAAAAATCCACCTCTCTCAACCTCGACACGCAGTTTCAGATCTGAGAGAGAGTCTCAGATCCAAAACGCGCAACGCAGAACCGGAAAATTTTCCGAGAGAAAATGGAGAAGTTCCTGGACAACTTGCCCTCTATGGATCTGATGCGCTCCGAGAAGATGACCTTCGTCCAGCTCATCATCCCCGTCGAGTCATCTCACCGCGCCATTTCCTATCTCGGCGAACTCGGCCTCCTCCAATTCCGAGACGTAAGTTTCCGTTTCGACTCGGATTCTTCCTACTTGGTTTCCATTAATTTCATGTTAGATTTGGCATATCGCTGTATCATTAAGGAGAATTTTGCATCAGATTGTTTGAATGGGCGGTTTAAGTAGTCGAGTAGATCCTGGGAGTCAGTAATTGAGGAATCCACTAACACGGCATAGTAGAATTCAATCTCAAATTTCCATTTTCGGATGTAGATTTAGAGTTGGAACTTGGAAGTCTTGCTTGCCTTTAGAAATGGCTCCTTTGATTATTGGGCGACATGTTGTATATAGGAGTATATTTCACATGGAGCACAAGTGCATTGCATTTTCTAATATTTTTACTGAGAATCTTTTAGATCTGGTTGCGTTGCATAAATTTTCAGTTAGAAAGGGTTTGCATAGAGGCCTATTCTGCTTCATGTTAAGAAGGAAAATTTCCCCGGCATTCCTAATGGTAGAGAAATTATAAGTATAATGTGTTGAAATATACACTATAGACGCTTTTTAAAGGTTGTCGAGGCTTACCCTGATGATGGAAGATATCAATTGCAGGTTTTCTTTGATAGGAACAATTTTGTGTCATATTTAAGCCTCACACTTGTCAATAGTTATAAGTTTCTGTATGATTTGACGCTTCTTAGCAATTGCATAAGTTGTATCTTCCTCTCAACGAATAGATTTTGATTTTAGTTCTGTATTCCATTTGACTTGAATGTGTTCTTTTATGCTTATCCAATTTAGATTAGGTTTGCCAACCTCATGTGATTAACACAAAACCATACTTCTGGGTCTGCAAAGTGTCCCGTTTTCTAGGGCTACAAATCATGTTTTCTGAACTTGTCATTCTTTTTAGGTTGTATGTAGTTTTATGTAACTTGTTTATTTGATGAATATGTTTAACCTTTGCTTTCATTTCCTTAGCTAGTTTTGTTTTTGAACAATCTCTTCAAGTACTGAACAATACCAAACACACTAGTTTAGTTTTTGAAATGGAGCTTTTGAATGCCTATGAGTCATGGTGATTCATTCTTCAGGTTTCATCAGCAAAGAACTTTATAGTGCATATAGTGTAGAGTTCCATCACAAGATTTTCAATTCCAATTTCTGCAATATTGTCTGTTTAATGTTTATATTGGTCAAATACCTGGGTTTTGTATTGCATTGAGACATGCTAAGAAAACATTGAAATCCTTATTCTTTCTTCTCTGGTCTCCTCTTGTTTATAGTTTCTTCATAGGAATATGAAATACAGTCTCTTTGATTTATTGTCTGATATACTCATGGTATTTTTTTTTTGGCAGTTAAATGCTGATAAAAGCCCTTTCCAGCTAACCTTTGTTAATCAGGTATCCACTCGATCTGGTTGACTACAGTTGCAATCTGAATGTTTTGGACTGCAGCATCTAGCTTAAACAGTTTCAATTCTTCACTTTCTAGTTTGAATGTTTTTATATCCTTGTATGTTAAATGCCCGGTTTTTGCAATTCACTTGGTATTGAGTGTGACATGTCTGCCAGTTTTTAGTTGCTTGACGTTGAAGTTTAAGTAGTGATCAAGAAGAATAAGTAGGCAATTGATTACTAAATTGTCCAACATTTAAAACTTGATTGTGTATTCTCCCCTTTCCTTGTGCTTTTTTACAGAAGAAAAAAAAAACAGTATGGATCTTAAACTAGGAAATGATTCTAGAGTATGTTTTCTCTACCTGCAATCTATGCAAATCGACAATCTTGTATGTATCTTATTATTATTCCTAATACTGATGACATTTGGAAGTTGAAACTAATTTCATTGAAAAGTTATTGATTATTGTTTTTCCATCGTAATTCTATAGTTGGTAGTGAAGTTGGTCACAGTAATCATTTTGATTTATTTTATTTGTTTCTATCTTTGTGAGGATTTCCACAGGTAAAGCGATGTGCAGAGATGTCAAGAAAGCTGCGGTTTTTTAAGGATCAAATCAGTAAAGCTGGTCTACTTGGGTCTGTACGTCCAGTTTCGCAACCAGATATTGAGTTAGAGGAATTAGAGGTCTATTTTTATGTCACTGCTCTAGAATTGTTCTTCCCCACTCTCTTTGTCTTTATCCCCCTCCCTCTGAATTTACATTTGCAAGAGTAATAGTAATGTTAAGCCGGAACATATTGTCCAAAATGGCACGGACCAATTGCACCCTCATTCATGGAGTAATTTCTTGTGTAAACTGATACCATTGATGTTGTTTATATCTCAATTCCAGATTCAACTTGGTGAGCACGAACATGAGCTGATTGAAATGAACTCTAATAGCGATAGGCTTCGACAATCATACAATGAGCTCCTGGAGTTCAAGATGGTATTACAAAAGGTAATTTTCCTTTTTATTTTCTCTCTGTATTGATGGTGTATTTTCAGCCTCGTATCTGCTATTCCGTTTTTAGTTTATTTCATAAGGTATCTGTGGTGCATGCTTTTATTGAAGGCCAGGTTATCTCCAACCCCCTTGTTTGTTGCTTAGTAGGATGAATACCAATCCCTTGACACCAACCGAAGGGGATCACTGTAGTGGGATGAGTTGCTTTAAATTAATATAAAATCTGTCACTATTTATGACTTGATGTGATGGCTCGATATTGTAGATGCTAATAATCTTTTTTAAGAAAGCATAAACCTTGTGATAGAGACTCTGCCTTTGTTGGAATGAAAGGCTGGATGAGAAAAGAGGTGCATAAATGTCAGGTTGAGAGCCTACTGTGTATTTGATTAACTCGGCTGGTTTTTTATTGTGTTAGTAGGTTATACAATTTCTTGATTTGATTCAAGTAATATTCTATACAACCTGTTAATTTTGTGTTGATTTGGTTTGGTGTTATTGTGTTTGAAAATGCCATTGGATTGGTCTTAGATTCATAGTTGGCAAATCAAATAAGAACGAGGGTTTTTGTTTTTGTTTTTGTCTTAGTAATGCTAGTGGGTTTATGGTAACATTTTGTAATTTCTATGTTTTCTTTATTCCACTTTACCATCTAATGCTTTCATGCATGCCTATATGTGATTCATCCTTTGGAAAAAAAAGAAGCTATAAACCGTAACTCTCTTTCAAATGCTTTTTCCTGTGCTGTCTTACCTACTTTGTGAGCAATTTCAGGCAAGTGGCTTTCTTGTTTCAAGTAATAGCCATGCAGTTTCAGAGGAGACAGAACTAGAAGAGAATGTTTACTCAATGAATGACTATGGTGATTCAGTGTCATTGCTTGAGCAGGTAACGTACTAGCATTGATGTAATTTCGGTGCAAAATCTTTCTCTATGATTTCATTTGTAATTGATTATACATTACACAGGATATCAGACCGGGACCATCAGATCAATCTGGTTTGAATTTTGTTAGTGGAATTATTTGTAAATCCAAAGCTCTAAGGTTTGAGAGGATGCTGTTTCGTGCTACAAGGGGAAATATGCTTTTCAACCAGGCACCAGCAGATGAACATATTATGGATCCTTTGTCTACTGAAATGGTTTCATTCTGCCTCAGTATTATCTAAATCTGCTTCTTGATTTGTGCAAAATCTGAATGTCTATGCACTTATTTACTAATTCCTTTAATTATTGTAGGTTGAGCAGACAGTTTTTGTAGTCTTTTTCTCTGGGTTGCAGGCAAAAGCAAAGATTCTGAAAATTTGTGAGGCATTTGGTGCAAATTGCTACCCTGTTCCTGAAGATATAACTAAGCAGAGGCAAATAACTAGAGAAGTAAGTAAATAGTATCAGTTGGCGTTGGGCCAATGGCGGTTTATTATTATCGTGAATTGGAGAGAACTTTAAGCTTAAAGAGACATAATGTTATTTTCTTAAAGAAAAAAAAGAATTAATCTTTTAGTTTTTTATTAACAGTTCACAAAACTTGTCATTCTACTATCTGAAGGGTAGATCTTGACATGCGCTCAACAGCCTCATATCTTCAATTAAACTAATTATACTGTATTTTCCTTTTCCTATGGTGTTATAGCTTATATTTGCAGGTCTTGATTAACATAAAAAATTGTCTTTAATATAGCAGTGGCCAAAAAACAAATTATAGCAACAAATTGTTAAATACTCTTCTGTCATGCATTCATGCTTAAAGTACCAGGTTTTCTTTTGCAGGTTTCATCACGTCTTGCTGAATTGGAAGCAACTTTGGATGCAGGGATTCGCCACAGAAATAAGGCTCTTACTTCTGTAGGGTTTCACCTTGCAAAATGGATAAACATGGTAAGATGGTGCTGCTATTTTTTTTTCACCTTGACAACTGATATTGCAGTCATTGGAGATATGAAGAATCTTGATCTAGTATATGACTAAAAGTGGTAGTGGGTTAGCTTTATCCTTATATTACAACTATGTTATGTTTTGTACCCCTTCTCAGGTAAGAAGGGAGAAAGCAGTATATGATACGTTGAACATGTTAAACTTTGATGTTACCAAAAAATGTCTTGTTGGAGAGGGCTGGTGTCCTATATTTGCAAAAACAAAGGTAAGTATTTATTTATTTTTTTCATGATTTTATTTGGGATTTTTAGATACTGCGCCATAATTTTATTATAGTAATACAATAGTTTCTTTTTTGGATTAGGTCTCATTAGATTATGTGTCTTCATCTATACTATTATTTAAGAGGAGAGCTTTTGTCAACCATCAATTACTTATTTAGGTCATAATATATGTGTTAAAACAGATACAATATCCTGATTAATTCATTTTGATAATGTATTTTTTTTAAATGTATGGAAGATATTGTTAAATTTACGACGATTTAGTAGTTACTATATGTAAACTATGCAATGACAAAGGTGTTGCAATGACCCCATAGTAAAATAGGCAAGATCTGACTTAAACATCGGTGGACTTCTGAAAAATGTTAATGGTAACTGGATCCAATTTTCTAGTTTTGTCAGGGCTTGGTTGTTGTTGTTTGAATCAGTGTTCTTAGGGGAAAAAGTGCAAGGCGAGGTGTAAGCCTTTGTTAGGATCAATCCCACTAGTATTACACCAGGCTCACTATCCTTGAAATTACCAGCCAACATGCATGATATTCTACCATCATATGTTGTTCTTTTGTGTCACCTAGGTAGTAGTATTATTATTTTGTTATTCCATATGCAGTATTGGGACTGAGACTCAAGGAGAATGTCTCTATCAACTCCCTTTTAAGTTTGTATGAAATCGGACTTTGGCAGCTAAGAAATGAAATGTCTGTCTTATTAATTGTATTGTACTGTTCATTACATCTTAGGTCTATCAGTCTTTCAGGACTGAAATTGTGAGCAGAAAGAATTTTAAAGATTATAATGAAAAAGGCAGTATAACAGTCATTCTAACATAATACTTAACTATGAATCACAAAATATTCAACAAGATTGGGGGATAGATCGGAGAAACCCAGTCTTGGGTAGTAAATTTTGATGAGTTTTGGGCAAATTCATGATAGGGTACAGTTAGAGGAGTTGGGGTTCCATTTGTTACTGTATTGGGAAGATTCTGAGTCTTGGGCTTTAAATGCAGCGTCGTTATTTACAAGCGCTCAGGCCAAATGATCTTTTGAGCCTGGGTCACTTTAAAAATCGGAATCCAGAAGTGTAGAAGGTTCAGGCCTTCTTCTATTCAGCACAGCTTAGGGGTTGAAACAAGGGGTCTAGAGACAATCACCTTGTGTGTTTTCCGGCCGTTTTGCCTAGAAGTCTGCCTCAAAAACGTCTATGAAAACACTGATTTGTATATGTTTTGAATGTTGATGATTGTTGCAAACTTGTATTATTTTTAGCCAAAGTTTTTATTTTTGCTTATTATTATATTTTTTATATTCAATTGTGGTCCAACAGATTCAGGAGGCATTGCAACGTGCAACATTTGATAGCAATTCACAAGTGGGTGTAATATTTCACGTGATGGATGCAATAGAATCACCTCCTACGTATTTTAGAACCAACAACTTCACGAGTGCATTTCAGGAAATTGTTGATGCATATGGGTTAGTTAAAATTTACCACTTATGGAGTTTTATTCTTTCTTCAGCTATGTAAAACAAAGTTGTTTTTAGATTAAATTTTCCTTGCAACATTGAGCAAGGAAAATTCTGGATGAATTCTGTTTGTTCACTGTTAGATACGGGTAGGTGTGTCTAGTTGGTATATTATGATGGAATTTGAATTCATGATGGGTATGTACTACGTAGCATAATTGTGTTTTTGATTAACAACCAACTTAAGTATCAGAAACTAATGTTTTGGATGTCCAACCTACATAAGGGTAAGGGATGAGCCTGTATTGTGTCAGAAGTATGTTTTGGGGGGGGGGGGGGGGGGTTTCTTTTGCAAGTTACGGGATTTTAGTTTATACCTGAAAACTGATAATTTTGTTTTTGTCCTCACTTAACTAAGAAATTTTAAATTGGTAATTTCATTTAAAACATTAGCTGAAATTCTAGACTGTTAATTAAAGTTGTGAGTTGTCCGTGTTAGACATGAAATCGTTGTAACAGAGCATGGAGATTAGAAGAAAAAGAAAGAAACAAAGAGAAGAGGGTCAGTTGCAGAGTACATGATGGGGCAACAATTCTCATTTTTAGTAGCTATATCGTTGGCAGTTTTTATAACAAAGGAATTGTTATGAAAATTTAAATTAAATTGGCATTTAGAGTAAGTTTGTTAGCTGATGAGTTGTGCTATAATCAGTTCTAGCCATGGAACTGATATGTGTCTAATGAATTTGGCAGCGTAGCAAGATATCAAGAAGCAAATCCTGCAGTTTACACTGTTATTACATTTCCATTTCTTTTCGCTGTGATGTTTGGGGACTGGGGTCATGGAATATGCTTGTTGATGGGAGCATTAGTTCTTATAGCCCGTGAAAGAAAGCTCAGTTCTCAGGTCTGTCTCTTTTCAAATTCTTGCACTGAAATTTAAGAGAAAGTGTACTATCAGAGAAACTTGTGGCTTTCCCACTTTTCTTCATACTAATAATTTGATATTAACTCCAAACAGAAACTTGGGAGCTTTATGGAGATGCTATTTGGTGGGCGCTATGTGCTTCTTTTGATGTCTCTGTTCTCAATTTACTGTGGGTTAATTTACAATGAGTTCTTCTCTGTTCCTTTTCACATATTTGGTGGGTCTGCTTACAAATGCAGAGATGCTACTTGCAGGTATGTCTCTATTTTAAAGCTTCAAATAAAAGCATTTTTCTTTTGATTTTTCTGGCTTCAACTGAAATTGAGTATATATTTTCCTTTTACATATGTAGTTGTGGGTATATCATCTGCACCTATAGTTTATCTAGTGGATATATGAATTTAATAGTTCTTTTGCATATATAGTATTTATTGTCTAGAAGAACTTCTAGGCTTCATGTTTGGTGCTAGCTGGATTCTCCATTTCTCTTTGAGTATGGATTGAAGTTCACATACATATTTGTGAACTGTTGAGGGTAGTTTCATCAGTGGGCCTATAATACGCAAGAATGCTGTGGTAACCTCCTCCACTCCCAGCATAAAAGACATCTAAATCATTGGGATGTGGCCTCAATGTGTTGTAACTTGTATTGAAGTCACCTGCAGCTGGTTGCTTAGATAAATTTGCTTTGGGATATTAGGTTTCTGGATTTATGTGCTTCTGTCCAACCACTAGTCTGTCATTGCACTGCTTTTTCACAGTATAGATTAATTAGAGATCAGTATTTTATTTGAAATTCATGTGTTTGTATCACCCAGAAGTATTATACCAATTCACTGATCTAAATGTTATTTTTATGCACTGTTATTGATGGATTGATGGTTTCATGGTCTCCTTTTGTGGTCATCCCTAAGGTTCTCATGGGTTGTCCTTGGTTCAATCCATGGGGACTCTTCCCGTCTCGATTGGTGGTGTGCTACTTAGGACTGTCTGGTCACCATTTTTGTTTCCTACAACTAGCACCCCTTTCCCCATGCCACATTATTCAAATTTATTACTGAATTCTGATTTTACTTGAATCATAACTGCCCCTTAGGGATTTATCGTATTATACTGTGTTTTCACTTTCATGCTGGGTGAACATATGACATTTAAAGTTTGTTCTCTGAAGAAAGCTGACTACTTAATATTGTCTAGTATCCTTAAATTTGTCCTCTTGTGAGCAGTGATGCATACACTGTCGGCTTAATCAAATACCGAGATCCATACCCATTTGGTGTGGATCCCAGTTGGCGTGGAAGTCGTTCAGAACTGCCCTTTTTGAATTCTCTCAAAATGAAATTATCTATTTTGTTGGGCGTGGTGCAAATGAACATAGGAATTATACTCAGTTACTTCAATGCTCGGTTTTTCAGCAGCTCACTTGATATAAGGTGTGTGTCTCTCCTCTTCATATGTTTTTCGGTTTTCCCATTATTGTCTTTACTTGCAATTGAAGTGGACAGGAATTTGACTTTTTTCTTTTGCATCTTGTTATTAGGCACCAGTTTGTGCCACAAATGATCTTCCTTAACAGTCTTTTTGGATATCTTTCACTTCTTGTTATCATCAAGTGGTGCACCGGCTCTCAGGCTGACCTCTATCATGTAATGATTTACATGTTCTTAAGTCCAACTGATGACCTTGGGGAAAATCAGTTGTTTTGGGGCCAAAGATCACTTCAGGCATGAGTTTTACTCTCTTTTGTTGTGACTTTGTATACTCAGTTATTTGTGTTTTAATTTATGTTATGGTAACAGGGCTCTGCTTTTGCAGATCATTTTGTTACTTTTGGCTCTAATTGCAGTCCCCTGGATGCTCTTTCCAAAACCTTTCATTTTGAAGAAGATTCATACAGAGGTATTGTGGTATAATTTGTGCAGCATCTGTTGTTCCAAGTGAAATCCAGTATATGAAATAATTTGATCTCAAAAGAAAATAGACAAATTTTCTTTCGGAGAGAGTTCAAAGAAAACGAGTAAAGGGGTGAAAGTTACTAAAAATTTGATTAGATGTTTTTGCTCTTTGTAAATATTTGAAACAAAAATTGAATATCTGTAATTAGTATCCCAACTCGTTTTTATGGACTCAGTTTATTTATATAGGGTATAGTTGTGTTTGACTACGTAAAGCTATTTGACTGGAGATATGATGAGCTTGGGAGGATATAATACTATGTTTACCTGTTATTTTACAGAGGTTTCAAGGTCGCGCATATGGGATGCTTGGTACCTCTGAAATGGATGTTGATGTGGAAACTGATCCTGTGAGGCAACATCATGAGGAGTTTGATTTCAGTGAGGTATTTGTACACCAGATGATACACTCCATAGAGTTTGTTCTGGGTGCAGTTTCAAATACGGCGTCATATCTTCGATTGTGGGCTTTGAGGTATACCTGTCCATATTCTTCTAGGTTTACCTGTATCTTTTTTTTTTTGGGGGGGGGGTTATTCTGTGTTTTTCTTTCATCCATATGATAACCTATTTCTTACTATATTTTTACTGCTCTTACAGCTTGGCCCACTCAGAGCTGTCAACCGTTTTCTACGAGAAAGTCCTCCTCCTCGCCTGGGGGTGAGTTCCAACCTTTAATTCTTTATTATGGCATACATGCGGTACTGACTACTAGTTTTTCTTCTCTTGGACACATGAAAATTGAATTCTAATCTATACCGTACTCCGTCCACAATATTACTTTTCATTCTCGCTACAAGTTAAAATTTCAAATGTCATTTACTGTCTATAACGAAGTGAAATCATGTGGCAGAATGAAAATATTTCTAATTCAACCTGGTCCTGCCATTTACATAAGCATGGAGTCTTGTTACATATGATGTTGCACTGGTTCCTCAATTAATAATATTCTTTGGAAAATAATTATAACAGGTATGACAACATTATCATCCGGTTAATTGGGTTAGCAGTTTTTGCCTTTGCAACTGCCTTCATATTGCTCATGATGGAGACACTTAGTGCTTTTCTTCATGCCTTGCGTCTTCATTGGGTGGAATTTCAAAATAAATTCTACCACGGTGATGGGTATAAGTTCAAACCTTTTTCCTTCGCCTCCATAACTACTGAGGATGAAGATTAGTCTGCTTGTATACCAGTTTTCTTGGTTTGTTAAAGTGTACGTAGCATGAGGAAGGCAAAAGTACTACTCAAGCCGAAAATGGAATTGATAGAAGCCCCATTTTGGGTGGCACAGAGGAAGAGGATGCATGCATCTTTGTTTAACATATTTTGGCCTGCTCGATTTTGACATAGAAATGTAAAGTCCTGGCTCATATTCTTTTGGTGTATTGGTTGGTACAAAAGGGTTCCTTCCATAGAGTCATGGTTCCCTTTCACAGGTGTATTTTCTTCATTGTATTTCTTTTATGTCTTATCTAAAGGGGAGGAGAGGATTAGATTCACCAATTGTAAAGAGGAGCTTGGGAATCATTATACCATGTAGCTTTTCGGGGATCTTAGTTTATTTAGCTTACACATACATGCACGCGAAGTGCGGATTTTGCAGGGAATTGGCCCCGAATTCTTTATAAATATCGATGTATAAGTCTAGTTATCAATCACAATCTCAAAGAAATTCATTTTATAAAAGGATTGACCGTTGAGAGCTTGAGATGGTTCCAAACTTTGTTGCATCTCTGGGATAATTTTCTTCTGATTATTCAATATTTTAAGAATTTGATGATACAAAGGAAATTCTTTTCCCCGAGTTGCGTAACCTATCACGATCGGTTTATGTTTTGTATACGACCTGCTGCCAAGTTATAGCTTTTATGCTGGGCCAGATTATGGTTTTGGATCTTTGTCACCTAACGAGGAATGATAGCAATTTTCTTTTGAACATTTATTTTTAAGTGTTCTCTCCTGTTTTTCAAGTGCTATGTGTTAATTGTGTCATGTGAACGCACATAAAAGTAAATTTAGTGGGGGTCGAAACCCACTTTTTCCCTTCTTGAGAAACCTTTTTACTAGTTATAAGTTTCTACATGCAGTCTCCAACATCAAAATTGCAGGCAAATGCATTAGTGAGATATATTAATGTCACATACAGTTGACTACACTCAAAAGCTAGTTGAGGAATCTTCTTCTGGACCATTGAACATCTCTTTCTTTCTCTTCTTTGTGTATCAGCTCTCTTATAGCCGAATATGCATTTCCTCCCACCTGACAGTCAATTTGAAATGAAAAAGAAGTGAGTCACCAATTTAACAGGTTTTCCAACAACGTTTACATTTCACCTCTCTAATTGGAAATTGACAATGCTAAAATGACTGGAAACACATTTATGGGATGGCTGGAATAAAAAGGAAGAAAAAATGACAGCAGAATAAAAAATAAAAGACGGTTGAAGTTTACATAGCCACATACCTTTTCACTATAGAACTCAGATGTTGTTGATCATTGAAGTGGACTTGGTTCTTGCTGTTGAAGTCGGAAACTGAGTTCGGAAACTGGGGGCACTTCTCCACGTACAAGTATTCCAATGAAGGGCACTCAATTTCACTAGTACCACTTTCAGTGCAAAACCTTCTGAGCTCTGGAAGATCTATCAAAGCTAACTTCTTCAATGCTGGAAGCTTAATCTTGCTGTTCAAGCTATTGCTTGCTTCAATAACTCTGTCCAAGTTAGGGCAACGCTCTACACAAAGGTTTTCCAATTGAGAAAGACGTTCAGCTACATTGAATGTGAAGAGATTTTTCAGTTTCTTGCACTTGCAAACTGCCAATATTTTAAGGTTACGGAAGATTGCATGTGGAGCAGGTCCATTCCATATGCTTACTAATTCGGATAGAACACACAATCTTATCTCCCTCAATTTGGTCAAGATAATATTTTCTGCATCAAGCCCTTCCAATCCAAATACAGATTTCATTCCTTCCATATTTACACAAATGATTGTTTCCAAGTTTTGTAGTCTCTGCAACAATTTTGATGACAAAAGTGCATTCTCCAAGCTACGACAAGTTTGCACTTTCAATAGCTTAAGCTTGCGTAGAGACCCAGGTGGTAGTTCACCAACACATAACTCCTCGAGCCATTGCAAGTGGAGAAGATGCAATTCCTCCAAGCTCTCGAACACAGGTTTATTTGGAACCCAAGTTATTGCATTCATCAACTCTTTCAAGTTCTTATGGTCCCCATTTACAAAAAGATACTTCAGTCCATGCAATCTCCCATGGTTATATTCCAAGAGAATGTTATTTAAGCCTCTGCAGTTTATGTACTCTAGTTTCTCAGCTTTCTCTGTCACCATGTCTATAAACCAAGCTGGTAAGCTATTGATTGTTGTGTCAAGAGTCAAGGTTCTTGAAGGATGATGTTGAGAGAGCATTATGTCCCGAGGGACATCTCTGACGACACATATATCAAATTCTACCCAATTTAGCTTGAAGTAAATATTTTTAGGCAAGCATGCTGCATCAGATATGCAAACCTTCAAAATGGTTATATATGACAAGCCGGTTAACTCCTCAAAGCCAGCATTAGTTTCTTCTACTGCATCCTCAACTTTATTTCCCCAGTTGCCAAATACAAATTTCATGTACAGTTCTTCCAATCTATACAACCTTGATATCACTGTAGATGGAATTGTATCAACACGTCCACCAGTGACGTCCAACATCCTTAGATTGGTCAATTCTCCTATTTCTCTCGGCAACTTTCTTAAGTGGAAATTTTCTCATACTAAGAATCACAAGTGTCTTAAGTTTCCCGAGTATGGATATGTCAAGTATTTTATTGCAATCATCCAAATTCAAAGCTTGGAGGTTGGTTAAGAGACTGAAAGATGTTGGTAGTAATGAAATACTGGTGAAGCTAAGATCAAAGACCCTTAGAGCATTAGGACTTTGAATAAAAGTTTCTGGGATGTCACATATACCAGCATTACTTTGTAGTAATAAAATTTGAAGCACTGAACATACCAAATTTTCAGGGAGCTTGTTAAGTTTGTTCCTCATTAGTGAGATTGCCGAGTACCCTTCATGAGCATCCATTGGCCAATCCTTTAACTCACAGCCAGCTTTTACAAAAAACCCATGGCCTTCTTTGGACAACGCAATTGACATGGCCACATCTCGAATGCCATCATGCATCCTTATGCATCCCTTCTTTGTACCGTCCAAAAACAATCTAGAAGCTTTAAGGTACTTGACAACAGAATGTGCACTGTCTCTGGCTTCTTGCATTGTGTTATATTGAAACAAACCTTTTCCAATCCCACACTTTAGCAATTCTTCGATTGGGATATCATAACCTCTAGGGAATAGGCAGCAAAGTAAGAAGCATGACTTGGCATCATCAGATCCCAATGAATGATACACGGCTCTCTCATCATTAGGATTGATAGGTTGAGCAACTGCTTCATTCCTGTCGTCCAAGTAGTTATCTCCAAATGCTCTTGCAACTGCTTCATTCCATTCGTCCAAGTATTTATTTCTGAGTGCTCTTGCAGCTGCTTTTATTTCATTTGGGAGACCAACGCATTCTCTAGCTGCCTTCCTCGCTTCATCATAGGAATTGGAAGATTCATGAAAAGACTTTCCCGACATCTCCATGAATAACTTCCAAGAATCTTCCTCTGATAGAATATTGAGAGGGATCTGGACATGGCACTCCATAGAATCGCAGACATTTCTTATCCTTGTGGTGAGTATGACTTTAGAATTGCGTCTTTGAAGCTCATTGTAACTGGGAATTCCAATGCTTGAGAGTTCAATTCTCTCCCAAATGTCGTCCAAGATTATAAGCATCCTATTTCCTCTCATGATCCTCTCCTTCAATCTACTGGCTCTTCCAATCTGTGTCTCCTCCTCCTGCAATTTCAACCCCAGCGAATCTGCCAATGTGCCTTGAATTTCTAGTAAGTCAGGGCTTTGGGATACGACAACCATAATCACATGATCAAAAAGCCCATCTTTATGGGCTTGTGCACCAACATGTTTGACCATCGTTGTCTTTCCAACACCAACCACTCCATACACCCCAAGGACAGGGACTTGATCATCTTTCAGTACCTTCATGACCTCGTCCATGGCTTGTCTTGTTGCTTCAAATGTTTCAAAATTTTCAGTGGGTACTTGAAGTACTTTCTTCCACAAATGTTCCACAATGTTTTTGATTAGTTCTATGTCCGTCCTACAAGGAAGAAGGGATCAAAATAGTCATCAGGCAAATAATAAATCGTAAAGTACAAGTCTTGTAAAGATTAATTTTATGCTTACGGATACTCCTTTGAATGCCACCCAGAGATTCCAGCCACTCCTTTTAAAGCAGCTTTCCACTGCTTCATCTTCTCATTGTCTTGTCCATAAGTTGCATGCTTAATGAAAGCTTCTTTAAAACTTTTCTTTTGATGTCGTACATCAGCGGGATCCACCTTATAAAAAATTGGGAGAATTGTGTCCTTGCCTTCCATGCATTGAAAAATCTTTTTAAGTTCATCCAAACACCATGCAGAAGAAGCATAGTTTTCCGACAACACAATGATCGCAAACCTTGATTCTTCGATTGCTGTTAGGAGACTTGAAGAAATAGCCGTCCCTTTTTGAAGTTGTTTGTCATCCTTGAATGTTTTAATCACTCTGGTGTTTTGCAATTCATGGTATAAATGGGCTACAAAGCCCCTACGAGTGTCTTCCCCCCTGAAACTCAAAAACACGTCATGCTTCAGCCGAGGAGCTGGTTCAGGCTGAGGAGATGGTTCAGGCTGAGGAGATGGTTCCAGCTGAGGAGATTGTTCAGGCTGAGGAGCTGCTTCACGCTAAGGAGATTGTTCAGGCTGAGGAGATGGTCTGGGCTGAGGATATGGTCTGGGCTGAGGAGATGGTTCAAGCTGAGGCGATGGTTCAGGCTGAGGAGCTCATTCAGGCTGAGGAGTGATCCACGCTGAGGAGATTGTTCAGGCTGAGGAGCTGCTTCAGCTAAAAGAAGAGATGTAGAGGTTTTTTGGGTGTCAAGGCCATGTGCTAATCCATTAAGGTGGTAATCTATTCCAACCACGCCATGTGGTTTACTCATTTTATTCAACAACTTATAAATTCCATTTACAATTTCCTCAATGAGCGCACCGTCATCCCTGCCAAATTTGAAATACAGTTTTGTAAGAGATAGAGTGACACCGAACTGGCACTAGGTGAATGTGATGAAACCAAAATCAGAGATTTAGTTAATATCCCATAGATTCTAATTCTAGAGATCGATATTCTACAATTAAGTTGGACATATAATTGTCAAAGACTTTTAAGTGGCTTTCATGTTTTAGGCTTCTAGCAAGTACCAACATTGGCACATTGTGAAAGTGAACATAGGACCTAGCCTGCATGTTATAAGTGGGTGTTTATGGATTACGGAATGAAGTACACATATCAATATATATATATATATGCAGCTGAAGATGTAAGCCAAATTTACAGGAAACATCAAGAAAGCCAAAACTGGAGACTCAAGAGTAACTAGCTCAGGGAATGGTGAAAAATTACCTATAATTTTGCGAATGCCAGCCAGATAGATGGGCGACGCTAGTTAGAGCGTTTCTCCAGCCCTGCACCTCTTCCTTGTCGGCATATGCTTCAAGATTAGCCAAAGCTTCTGCAAAACTTCCCAGTTTCTTACGAACATGAGATGGATCTACTTGGTAGAAAACAGGAACCACTATCTGGTTTTGTGCATCCATGCATTCCAGGATTTTGACGAGTTCTTTTAAGCACCATGTGGGAGACGCATAGTTTGGAGATAAAACTACTATCGAGAGCCTTGATTCGTCAATAGCGTTGAATAGCTTCGAGAGGTCGTTGCCTATTGGAAGGTCTTCAGAATCATTGAAGGTGCGGATTGCTTTCTGGTCGAGAGCTCTATAAAGATGGCCGACAAAGATTTTGCGAGTGTCTACGCCTCTAAAATTGATGAAAACGTCATAGTTCCAATAACGGCCAGATGAAGAGGAAGCAGCAACAGCCATAGTTAATTTGATAAACCAGGATCAGCTAGTCTAATGAAAAAAATTAAATCAGGGCTCAATTTTCTGATTGCAAATTTGCAATTGAGCCTGACAAGGGAATCTGCTCTTCTTGTTAGAATGAAGACCAAATTACCAAGAACTACAAATACAGCAAAATCATTTTTGTGCGGTGAGGGTATTTCCAAAATCTCTACACTATCTTTCGTTCCTACTGCAGCCGAAGAAAACATTAGAAGAAAGTCAGCATAAGAAGAAAGTCAGCAGAACACACAAAGTTTGACGAGAAAACATAAGAAGAAAGTCAGCACAAGAAGAAGCCAGCAGAACACACAAAGTTTATCGGAACTTATTCTATGCACGGACTATGCATAGCGCTCTCAGTCGGTAAACATAGAAATCTCAGTTTCCAAATGAGATGATCAAATTAAAATTTACTATTTTCATTTTTTTCTCTCGTCATATCACTTTCTTAATCCCTCTCATCTTCCCTCCATTTCAAATGAGCCAATCTTTGTGGGGAAATATCTCCTTTGGATTCCAATTATTGGTGCAAATTAGGTGAATGTTCTATTTTGTTTTAGTAGGTAGATTACTATTTCACTAGTACGATGTGTTCTATAAATTGTTTTTTCTTGGTGCTCTCTCTCTCTCTCTCTCTCTCTCTCTCTCTCTCTCTCTCTCTCTCTCTCTCTCTCTCTCTCTCTCTCTCTCTCTCTCTCTCTCTCTCTCTCTCTCTCTCTCTCTCTCTCTCTCTCTCTCTCTCTCTCTCTGAGTTTGTAAACACTTTCTCTTTGTTAATATAAGAACAATCAATAGATTAGTGTATTTCCTTATCCATATCACTAAGTAAGTTTACTTAGTTCATTTTATTGTTTTCTTTAGCAAACTTCTAGTTCAAAACAGAGAAATACTATCATAGTTATATTATTATTTTGCTAAAATTAACGATCATACTCTCTTTGTGGACATCTCGTTATAGTTAAATGTATGTCAAAGTGTCTACTATATACTAGTCATACTAGAGTCCAAAGACCTCTAAGTTCTACGTCTTGTTGTGTTTACTTCACTCTACATTCCACTCTTATATATCACACTTACTAATGAACATAATTACCATATATCATCTCCTTCATTTGTTTTTTCCATTTCCGAGTTCAGACTTCATCACAATCACACACAAAGAGATAACACACTACGATGTATTGTTCCTACTCATGTGAGGCTCTACCTCCTTTCGTAGTGATCCTATGGACGGTCGTGGGGTACCCATCCGGCCGGAGGGTTGAGGTGGGTCGTGGGTGTGGGGTCTCCTTATATGGAGTGGGGTCCCTTTTCAGTAGTTGGTGGTGGGCTAATTACAAATATCCGTTCACTCTATTTATGTAAGGAGTATCGAATAGCTATATTTGAGAGTAAGAACGTGTGTCGTTTCCCTTCCTTTTTTGTTTTTGTTTTTTATTTTTTTTTTTTTCAAGTATGTTTGTTTTACTATATATATAAATCTTTTTGAGCTTTTTGTTTTATATATGTTCAAATAAATAAATTATCTTTGTCCACCCAAAAAGTTTCTTATTTTCTTATTATCTTTTTGTTTATAAGTTCTCTTCCGATCGATTTAGTTTTATCTTTATCCTACTTTGATTTTAAAACAAGGGCTTAAGAGCAACATTGATTTCGCTTTTGTAGTAACCCATAGCAGTTTAGTATTCTGCTGTTGAACTATTTTTGTGATTTGTTTTTATTTTTGGTTTGCTCGTCCAAAATTCCCGATCCAAATACGAATGAATGGGAAAACACCCTTCACAAACACCTTTACAGTTTGACACAAAAGGGCTATTTCGTAATTATATTCCCTTCATCCTGGTCATTGTCTATTTGTCTCTATGGAAGTCTCAGTGAGCCTCTTAAATAGACCACTACTTTTCTAAACATCTTTTTTATTACATTTTGACAAATCAACCGTTCAATTTTAGATATTTATGAAGATCACTTCTATAAATTTTCAATGAAATCTAAAATCGTTAGGTCATCTATATTGTATTTCCATTTATAAATATGAATGTTCAAATTGACATTTCTTCTTTATTTCTTGCCGTTTCAATTTTGTTAAAATTTTGTCACTCTGAATATCTTCATAACTTGTTTCATCAAAATTCCAACCATTTCAAATCCTACCCTTTAAGACGGCTGCTTCCCATCTATGTTGCCGCTTTCAAATCCTTTCAAAAAAATTAAAGATGCGCAAACACTTGTACAGACTTCCAAAAAAACCTTGTACAGACTACAGACATTTCCCATTCGTCTTTCTGGAAACACTGACAGAAAGAAAGAGAGAGAAATGGAGTCCGACTCCGACCTTCCCCTCATCGAAATCGCCGGAGAAGACGACTCGCTGCTTCAATTGACTCTCCACGGCGCCGTTTCAACCAGCACCACCACCAACAAAAACCCCAACGACGACGCCTATTTCTTCTGCTCGCCTCTCCAACTCCCCAGATCCAAACCGAAAGGTTAGGGTTTTATCTCGCTCTAACTCTAGCTTCATGCTTTGCTTCTTTTACTCTGTTCTGACTGTCTAGGGTTTGGGATTTTCTTTGGATTTGAATAATCTCGCTCAAATTGACCCCTAATTGTGCTCCTTACTGTACAATTCGTCTACATTTTTGATTGATAATTTGATATTATGAATATTTATTTTTACATTTACATAATTAGACCTGCATTACAATCTTGATGGCGTAAAAATGAAATTCTATGAATTGTACTGCAGAGGGTGTGAAGGTGAATGGGGATTCCCAAAAACCAAGGTCTCCTTATTGTGGGGAGAGTACAAATAAAGAGAATTCTTACGCAAACAAAATACAAGAAAAAAAATTCAGCCTCCAGCCGCAGCAAATGAAAAAGAAGAAGAAGGGGGGAGGATACAATTTGCGTAAAAGCCTAGCTTGGGATCGAGCTTTCTCTGAGGAACAAGGTTTTATTTTTTGACTTTGAATTTGGAAAATATTTTTCATAGGAAACCAAATTAAAGCTGGGATTTTTAAGGATTTTGGTATTTTTCTCAGGTGTATTGAATTCTGAAGAGTTGTCCCTGATTACTGGGAGTGTAAATTCTAGTGGGTTGTTGTCTGTCATCCACGAAGAGACTAATTGCATTAGTGATTCAGCAAATCTTCAGGAGCTTGAAGAAAACTTATTCAAGGTAATTCCGGGAAGTACTCCAAAGAAAGATAGGATTGTTGGTGGCAGTCCATTACCAAAGCATGCTTCATCAGCTAGAGATAATGCAGTTCCAGGTTCTGCGGTTAGTTCTCAAATCATGGCAAAGTTTTCTGTAAGTTAAAGATTCTTGCATTCAAGTCTTATGAAATTAACTTCCTGAGTGTTTCTAATTCTCAGGCCAGGCGGAAGGTGCTTTCAGCTCGTGATACCAATAGAAGTGGCTCAAAACGCAGTGGTTGCCCTCGCCCTGTGGCCTCTTCTTCATATCCTTTTGACTATGTTTCCTACATGTAGGAGTTTTGGTATTTCTTGTTATTGATATGAATTTTTGTGACAGTTGTCCTTGACTTATGTGAACTCTGAAAAGGCCTGCAAATGTGAATACTATAAAGTCAGCAACTAAAGAACCAAAAGTTTCCAAGTTACCTGTGCCAAAACCAGTTCCCTGTGCACTCTCTAAGACTTCCAAGAATGTGACTGTTGGTGCAAGTGATCTAAAACGGAGTCAGATTGCTCATCCTGGTAAGTTTATAGATTTTTTATTTTATTTTTTACTTTGGAGAACTTTGAAATGTCATTATCAAAAATATCTGCTGCGCTCAAATTTTTAAACATGTTTTTACTTTCTTTTAAAGATAAGTAAATAAGAATTTTTACATTGGAATCAGTTGGAAATTATCTGTTTATGTTGTGTTAATTACTTCTCTCTGATACAGAAGTCAATTTGAACAACACCAAAACTGGTCTAAATAATGCAAAAGTTGGTCCTACGGGAAAATCTTTGACTGCTAAAAGTTGTACTCGTCCAGCCAGAAGAAATGTGGTGAGAACTTGAAGCTTATTGAAATGATAATTTTTATAAAGCAACTACTAAAAGTTGTGGGACTATAATTAGTCAACATTTTCTTCATTTTGCATCAATGATTAATTATTAATAATGATGAATATGCTTCTTGCGCTGTGAATTTACATAACTGTGCAGCCCAGTTTGGTGAAGTCTTCACCAACCAAAACACCATGTCCACCGGTTACAGAAGCAAACAATGGCTTGGAGGTTATCTCAAAACAAGCGCTTCCTTCTACCAGGCATACATCATATGGCCGTGATGACAGATCCAGAAAAACTGCAGTTCCTGAGGAGGTGACCTCAAAGCAAGCACTTCCTTCTGCCGGTCATGTATCTTACAGCCGTGATGACAGACTTAGAAAAATTGCAGTTCCTCTTCCTCGTACTGGTGTGAACTTGCCACATACTGGACTCCAAACATCAAAGCCATCAGGTTTGCGGATGCCATCACCCTCACTGAGTTTCTTTAATCAGGTACTTTCAGTTGAATTTAAGTCTGTCATATAGCTGCATAAAAGAGTATATACATCCACATTTCAATATGTCTGAATGTTCTTTGCCAATTTTTTTTTTTTATAATTTCTTTTCAGTCTAAAGCTTCTTCGTTGCCTGTCCCCCATAAGAGCAGTTCACAACCATGCCAAATTCCTAATTTGAAGCAAATTGGTTCTGTAAATCCAATTCAAGAATTGAGGCCGCCCTCACTTGGGAAAATGCCAAATGTGAGCAAGGATGGGACAGTAATGGAAAATATTAATGTCCAGTGCTCAAGTTCAGGTTCTGTTCCATCTGCTATTAACCCTGCCGCAATGGACGAGGTGGATTCAGTCTCGCAAATAAGACATATGCAGGCGGAACTGAAGGTACCACCTAAATCAAAAGGTTATGGTATGACAGAGGATCCTAGAAAGTTAAATAGCATACTTGTTCATGACTACCAACAATCTACCCCACAAGCAGAACCAAATATTACTGAAGAGATTTCTTGCATGGAAGATGTAGAATTTCAGAGAAGTGATGATAAATATCTAATGGCGCAGGTGCCCTCTCTTGTATTTCCTCCAAAAGGTAAAGAGATCCAGAGCTACAGTTTCATGAAGGTTGCAGATGCTAGTCCAGAAGTCCAAAATCGTACTGAAGCTGAATACAAAATATTTGATTCTTTGTCCGACTCTAGATGTGAAGATCAAGCAAAAGATGATAGTAGTGCATTTGAGACGATGAGTAGGAATCCACATGTGGAAGATGCACAAATGCTGGCTTCTGATGGAAAAACAGATGAAATTGATGATGTCAAACTGAGCACTTCAGCTCCTGATAATTGTCAATTGGCAAAAATTGATAGTGGAAGTAAAAAACCTGAACATCAAGACCTTTCAAATCCCTGTTACATTGGAGAACAGGTTTACCAGGATGATAGATTAATCTTAAACGACTCTGTTTTGGATGGATGCGATGTTTTCCCTGAAAAATCCCAGCAGAACAATGCTCTTCAGAGTGTTGAGTCAATGGAACCAGAAGGAAATGGTGCCTGCATAACTGAATCAGAAATTTCCAGAAACCTATATGTTATACCACCTGTGATGCTAGATTGCAGGTCTAATGAAGTGGAAATGGTGGATTCCCCTAATGTGGAGAATATTGCATTGATATCTGAAGACAATAGGTCAGTGGTTGAGAATTATAACCTTGATACACAGTTCAGGAATGACATTCATCTTCATGGTCAATCTTGTTTGGAATTGCAGAACATGGATGAAGTTCAAAGTAGAGTTGCACTGACTGCTCACGATATTAAGACCACTTTAAAAAGTGGAGATTCCACGTCTCAACTAAACCTGACAACGCAAGTTGAGGCTGTTTCTGCAACTAAACCTGACACAATTGAGCATGGATATTTGGGATTCAAAGGTTTTGATTTATCTGTTGAAAGTGGCTGGCATGCCCCTCAGTTGCAGCTTGTAGATGACATAGTCTATTGTCACCAAGATACTTCAATGGCGGAAATTAATTTCATGGGTGATAAAATCAATGTCAGTGAAGAGGAAACTAATGTGCTGAGTGGTGAAATTGATGACGGCAAACACAATGTTCAACAAGCTAAGCAGGTTATGTCTTACTCCAGTATAGAAGCTAGAATATTGAACTGGAATCCAGGGGCTCATGGCGTTTCATTTGAAGGTAGCAAATCTGTGGAAGAGTGCGACAAATTTACCACTGGGAACAGTGAAGATATCAGTTCGAAAGTAAACTTTTGTGATGGAAGTGAATTGCAGAGTCCCCCTGATCTATATAAGCGTGGAAACTTGGAAGTTGCAAATGGAGGTAATGACGTGATTAAGGAAACCGTACCTGGAGCTCCACAGGACCCTCCACAGGACCAGTTCTCAGTTGCAAATTGCAGGTACTCAGTGGACGTTAATAATGCATATGAACTATCTGGATGTCCCAAGCTTCAACATCCAAATATTGGAGCCGTACAAGTGTCACAGGAATTTAAGCCAAGATCACATTTCAATGTAATCTTGCTTGCAAATAATTCCTGTAAGGAATATGAGGAAACTGTTAATGAGTACAATTCTTGTGGAAGTGAACCCAAGTGTTCAAATGCTTGTACGGAGGTAGCACCAGCAATATGTGATGGCAGACCTGATTTGGGGGAAAAGGTTGACTACTCTCAATTGGAACATGCAGTTACTAGAACTTTCATGATTGAGCAATCATCAGAAAATGTTCACGGTTATACAAAGTCCAGGGATGACAGTAGGCTATGCAATCAAGCAGCTTCTGTGGAGTCTGACTCATCTTCAAAAACAACCAATGAAGAAGATTCTGTGCGGACCTTGGCATCTGATTCCTTGGAAGGGGAATTAAGGTTATCTCGTATTTCTGATCAGACATCATCAAGTGAAAGCATTCTGCAGGATAATGAAGTTAATATATTGAGCAGCAACACTTTGGCAGAGGATGCTGAAACTAGTATCTTGAAAAGTAATCATACTCTTGACAGTGAACTGCAGCAAGAATTAGATGATACCATGTACCCCCCAGAAGACAAGGATGCAGGAAAAGAGCTGTATGTACCAAAAAGCCTAGATAAAGTTTGTTTACTTACAAATTTAGATGCTACATGTAATTCTGTGAAAAAACTTCAAATTTCCTGTTTCTGATTGCAGTAAGAAGTCTGGGAGCGGAAGGAAGCAGGATGCCCTAGTAATAAAACCTCCATCACATGCTGTTCCATTCTCGGATGAGTGGTTAGCTGCAATTGAAGCAGCTGGAGAGGTAACATTTTTCCTACTAGGCGTTCATGTGCACACTAGAAGTTCAAATACACCACTGCTTTTGTCATCTGTTTGCAGTATTTTACAACTTTCTTGATTTGTTTTTGGATCCTGATATACACATAACTTTGAAAGTCCCACTTAATGAATTTGCAACTTATGCTGGAATTGTGTCTACTAGGTCAGGATGGGCATATAAATCAATGATAGAGCTGAGCCCAACTCATCACTTCTACCCATAAGTAACCTTCTGGTCTGTATCGTCTGATCATATAGTGGGAGTATAATTTCTAACAATTAATTAATTAAATACAAATTTCTTATTAGAAATAAAGAAAAACCAACCTTAGCCTACACCTTGATGATTCTATTCACAAGTTAATATATTAAGTTTGAAGTTTAACGTTAGCTTGTATACTCAGTTCACGAGGATAAGTAATTGAAGAGATTGAATGTGTGGCTTTTAGAGACACAGTTTATCACACATATGTTAATACCGTTATTGTTACTGGTATCATACTTTTCCTTTTGGCTGAATATTCAATATTGTCATTATTCTTTAGTTTTGTATTGATACAAGACACAGATTCAAAGTAAATAACTGCATTAGGTTCGGTAAAATTTGTCTTATATTAAGATTTTCTGCAGGAAATTTTAACCAAGAAAGGTGGTGCTGTACAAAATTCACCCCCAAACAAATCTCAACCTCAACTAGGTCCATATTCGCCGGTATGCTTTCGCTTCCTAGACCTTTCTAGACAATCTTTTATTGGTGATGATACATCTGTTTTTCATGAATATGACATAGATTTAGATGCCCACAGATAGAAGAAGAAACACCATACTCTTTGAATGAACATTCTTGATATCATTTTCCTTTTTCTAATTCTTAGTTTCTCTAGATCTTTTATTTGTTTCGGTGATTTGTTCCAGCATAACATCTTTCCTGTCCATTCCAAAATTCTCCTTTTCTTAGTAGCTTATATCAGTACATGCGAAACTCATTTGACCTTTACGATTATACATTTGCTATGCTTACGTGTTCCATTGTTCTTGAATTTCAGGTGAAACGGAAACAAAATCAAGTAATTGGACCATTTGATTGTACAAAACATACCAACAACCCCCCTGGTTCTCAATAAGCCAAGAGGGGTTTGCCTAATCATTACATGTCACTCACTATATGACAGCACTTTTTTAACATCCATTCACTGCGGTCACTAATCCTCTACAGACAATTGCCACAATTATATTTCTCTGAAACATATGCAAAATTGAGAAATCCTTTTACCACTTTTGTTTTGCCTGCATTTTCAAATGAATAATGTAGTGCAAAATTTCTCTCCTTGAATGCACCTGAATTGGGTAAAAGTTTTCGTTTGTACATTTTGCTTTATTACATCAATTCATGGTAAATTTTATTTTTTGCAAGGATTTCTGGAATCGGCTTCGAAATCTCAGAGGTTGGCAGGCTCATCATGAATTGATTCCAGTTAATAAACCCACTAATTAAACTATTAAAGGAAAGCTTCGAGTAACATATAATTCACTAATGCGCTTTAAGATCTTCAGAAGTTGTCCTGCAAAAAAAAAATGAAAAATATAAAAATAAGTCTGCGCATAATTGCAATACTTAATTGAAGTCCACTCAAATTTAAAATTTAGAAGTTAACTACGCCACCTCTTACCCGCTGTTTGTTCCTTGGAACCCAAGTATTGCTCGTCTCCACCGTGAGAATTAGCTAAAGTGGCATATATTGATCAGAGTGATAACGAACTTATTGCATGTAGTTCCATGTAAACATTGTAACCAGTCAAGTGTTTGTAACTATACACGACATACGATACGATACATCTATACAAACCAAATCTAAAATTTTATAGGATACATACCAAATACCGAATAAAATAAAATATATTAATATATATTATAATTTAAAAAAACATTATAACAATTTACAAATAAACATCATTAACAAATATCCACACAAAAATGTTCATATTCAAACTAAAACACAAATATTGTTCGAAAAAATAAGAAAATAAAACACAAATGATAATCCCAATCAACTTCATTCACTTCTTTCTCTCTTCTCTTTTCTTATTTTCTTTTCTTTTCTTTTTCTTCCTTTTTCTTTTCTTTTCTTCTTTCTCTCTTTCTTTTCTTATTTTTTCTTTTCAACCCTCCTTCATTTCCGTCTTTCCTTTGCACCACCCGTGATTCTCTTCTTTTATTTTCATCATCTTCTCTCATCTCTTTTCTTGAGTTTTCTTCTTCTTTTCTATTTTCGCAAAGAGTGGGCGAGAGAGGGTGGGAGTCAAGGGAGGCGGGCGGAGTGTGCGGCAGGCTTGGGCGGAGGAGGCGTGCGGTGGGAGGAGCACGGTTTCATTTTTGGCGTATCCAAACTGATTCATACGTATCCAAAACTGATTCGGACGTATCCAAATATTAGCTTCCCGGATACGCGTATCCAAACCGTATCCAACCCGAATCCTGAATCGATACGGGATTCGCCTCTAAATTGCCGTATCCATGCTTCATAGGTTTGTATGAAACTTGAAGGTTAACTTGCAAAATCAAGTCTTGGCATTTCCTCTCTTGAAGGGTTTGCAACCTGGATGGACTCTAATTGGGCTGTTCTCTTTGTCAGTTTGAGAAGTGCTTAAATATCATGATTTGAAGCTGAGAAGATTTTGGTGAGAAAATCAGATCATGCGATTTTTGCCAAAAAAACCATGTACTATCCACAATTATAGGTGATTCGCTTAAAATTTTACATTTTTCAAATTACTAAGACCGGTTTTCTAAAGTGTTTAAAATTATTTTAGAGTCTTAATGAAACCAAACGCGAGATACAAGCTCCAGAAGTGCTTCTTTTTTATTTCATTACATTAAAATTAAGAAATAAATATTAGCAACATTGGTAGCGACGAAATGTTCGTTGCTAAATGGTTTTGAAAATAAAAAATTACTTTATTAGAAATAAAACAAATAAACCCTGTCAACAGTAATTTTTCTTGAAATATGCCCGTGCCTTATCTCATTATTTTATAAATTTTAATTTTTAGAATGTGTTCCAATTGACGGAACTAGAAAAGCTCTATCATTTTGTTTTTAAAGAATTTTCTTGTATTTCGTATGTGGAAAATCGTAAAAAATTGAGATTTTTGTGTTCCGTCAGATTGAGAATTCCTTAAAAATCATGATTTAAGGTTGGAAATATTTTTGTGAAAAAATAAGATCATACGATATTTGCCAAAAAACCGTGATTTACTTAAAATTTTGCATTTTTGAAATTCTGAAGGCCGGTTTGCGCAAGTGTTTAAAAGTATTGTAGAGTCTCAATGAAACCAAACGCAAGACTTTACAACCCCGGAAGTGCTTCATTTTCGTCATACTAAAATTAGAGGAAAAAAATATTTAGCAACAATTGTTGCGACGACAAGTTCGTCGCTACATGTTGTTCAAAATAAACACTTTTTTAATTAAAAATTGAATAAATAAACCTTGTCAATACCAATTTTCCTGATTTTAGAAGGTGTTCCAATTGACGGAACTAGAAAATCTCTATACTTTTGTTTTTTACGCATTTGCTTGTATTTCGACTGTGGAAAATCATAAAAAAAAATAGGGTCAAGTTTTTTCCTTTCAGTCAGTTTGAGAAATGCTTAAAATCATTATTTGAAGGTGAACAAATTTTAGTGAGAAAATAAGATCATGCGATATTGGCCAAAAAAAAACCATATGCTATATAGTCAACAGTTTTGGGTGATTTGCTTAAAATTTTGAATTTTTGAAATTCTTGTGGCAAGTTTGCGCGAGTATTTTTAAGTATTTTAGAGTGTGCATGAAACCAATTGCGAGAACTTACAAGCCCAAGAAGCGTTCCTTTTTTATTTCGTTACATTAAAATCAAGAAACAAATATTAGCAACACTTGTAGCGTCGAAACGTTCGTCGCTAAAGGCTAGGGTTTTAAAACTAAAAAATTATTTTATTAGAAATCGAACAAATAAACCCTTTCAACCGCATTTTTTTTTAAAATACGCCCATGCATTATCTCACTATTTTGTAAAGTTTGATTTTTAGAATGTGTTCCAATTGACAGAACTAGAAAATATGCATCCTTGTATTTCTTACGAATTTTCTTGTATTTTGACTGTTAAAAATTTTACAAAAATAAATCGGGTCAAGATTTTTTCATTTTGTCAGTTTGAGAAGTGCTTAAAAATCATGATTTAAAGGAGGAAAGATTTTGGTAAGAAAATATGATCATGCGATATTTGCCAAAAAACCATGTGTTTCCACAGTTTTGGGTGATTTTTTTTTTTTTTTTTTCTTTTTTCTTTTTCCCCCTCCCCCTTCCCTTCCCCCCTTTCTTTTTTTTTTTTTTTTTTGATTTTAGGATAGGAAAAGGGATGGGGATTGGTGGTGTTGGTTGTTGTGCTTGTTCTTTTTCTTTCTTATTCTCTCCTTTCTCCCTCCTTTTCTCTCCTTTTCCTCAATCTTCAATTAAACTCAACAAAAAATCAAAAAAAAAAAAAAAAAAACCATACATTTTCATTTTTTAAATTTAATTAAAAAAAAAAAAAAAAAAAAAAAATAATAAATTAAATAAATTTATTTTAATTTAATTTTTATATTTTTTATTTTTTTTTTTTTTTTTTTTTTTATTTTTTTTTTTTTTACTTTTATCATTATTATCATAATCTACACTTTCACACCAAACAAACAAACAGCCCCCCCGCCCCCAACCCCCCCACCAAAACGACACCACCACCCACCAAAAACCCCCCCACCCAAAACCCCACACCTCCCCCACACCCCCAACCCCCCCACCACACGCCCACAAACCCCCCCCAACCGCCGGCCCGCCCACCCCCTCTCCTTTTTTTTTTTTTTTTATATATTTCTTTTTTTTTTTTTTTTTTTTTCTTTTTTTTCCTCCCCCTCCTCCCTAAAAAAATCTTGAGAAATTTGTGGGAGATTGCAGAGACACCAGACCCACCTCCCATTCTCTTCACATCTTTTATGTTTTTTTTTTTTTTTTTTTTTATTTTAATAAACAAAAAAACAACCCAACAATAATTTAAATGTATTTTATTTTTTTTTTTTTTTTTTTTTTTGTTTTTTTTTTTTTTTTTTTTGTAAATGAAAAAAACAAAAAATATTAATTCCCATCCACCACACACAACAATGGGGGGGGGGTGGGGGGGGGGGGGGGGGGGGGGGGGGGGGCTCTCCTTTTGCGGGGGGGGGGGGGGGAGGGGGGAAAAAAACAAAAAAAAAAAAGAAAAAAAAAAAAAGGGCAGGAGCCAGAAGGAAGAGGGGGGGGGGGGGGGGGGGGGGGGTTGCCTTTTTCTGTGTTTGGGGGGGTGGGCTTTTGGGGTTTTTCAAAGGGGGGGAGGAGGGGCGGGGCCCCCCTCCCTTCTCGTTTGGAGGGGGAGGGGGGGGGGCGGGGAGATGTTTGTGTTGTGTGTTTTTTTTTTTTTTTTTTATTTTTTTTTTTTTTTAATAGTATTGTGTGTTTGTTTTTGTTTATATTATTTTTTTTTTGTTTATTAAATTTTTGGTTTGTTGGATTAAAAATTTTTAGTTAGAGGTGGGGGGGGGTGATTGATGGTTGTTCTTTGTGGGGGTTGGGGGTGGTACAATAGAAGGGGGTTGTGTAGTATAGAGGGGTTTTAGTGTGGTGTTTTTTTGTGGAAAAGCAAAAACCAGGGGGGGGGGGAGAGATTTTTAATTTTTTAAAAGTTGTGTATTCTCCCAGATGGGGGTTGGGGGGGGCACGGGTTTTGGGGGGCTATTGGGTGAAACCGGAATTTCAGGTGATTTGTTTAAAATTTTGTATTTTTTAAATTCTCGAGGACGGTTTACGTGAGTATTTAAAAGTATTTAAAGTCTCAATGAAACCAAATGCGAGACCTTACAAGCCCCGAAAGTATTTTTTTCGTCATTTTAAAATTAGAGAAAAAAATAGCAACAATTGTAGCGACAAACTGTTTGTCACTACATGTTGTTCAAAATAAACACATTTTTAATAGAAATTGAACAAATAAACCTTTTTTTTTTTGGGCAAGGGAACAAATAAACCTTGTCAATACAAACTTTTCCTGAAATTTGCATGTTCCATTATCTCACTATTGTGTAAATCTTGATTTTTAAAAGGTGTGCCAATTGACGGATCTAGAAAATCCCTATCATTTTATTTTTTACGCAGTTTCTTGTATTTCAACTGTGAAAAATTATAAAAAGAAAAAAAAATTGGGTCAATATTTTTCCATTCTGTCAGTTTGAGAAGTGCTTAAAAATCATGATTTGAGTGTGAAAATTTTTTGGTGAGAAAATAAGATCATGCGATATTTGCCACAAAAAAAAACCGTGTGCTATAGTCCATAGTTATGGGTGCTTTGCTTAAAATTTTGCATTTTTTAAATTTTCGAGGCCAGTTTGCGCTAGTGTTTAAAATTATTTTAGAGTTTCAATGAAATCAAACGTGAGAGCTTATAAGCCTTGGAAGTGTTTCTTTTTTATTTCGTTACATTAAAATTAAGAAACAAATATTAGCAATACTGGTAGCGACGAAATGTTCGTTGCTAAATGTTTTTGAAAATAAACATTTATTTTATAGAAATCGAACAAATAAACCTTGTCAAAAGTAATTTTTCTTGAAATATGCCCATGCATTATCTCACTATTTTGTAAACTTTAATTTTTATAATGTGTTCCAATTGACGGAACTAGAAAAGTTGTATCCTTTTGTTTCTTATGAGTCTTCTTGTATTTTGACTGTGGAAAATCATAAAATAAAATGGATTCGACATTTTTGCATTCTGTCAGGTTGAGAAGTGTTTAATAATCAAAAATTGAGAGTGAAAAATTTTGGTAAGAAAATAAGATCATGCGATCTTTGCCAAAAAACCGTGTGCTATAGTCCAGTTTGCGTGAGTAGTTAAAAGTATTTTAGAGTCTGATTGAAACTAAACACGAGACCTTAGAACCCCGGAAGTGCTTTTTTTTTCGTCATATTAAAATTAGAGAAATTTTTTTAGCAACAATTGTAGCGAAGAACAGTTCGTCGCTAGTCGGCTAGTCGCTACATGTTGTTCAAGATAAGTACTTTTTCTTGAAATTTGCCCATTCCATGGTGTCACTATTTTGTAAAGCTTGATTTTTAGAAGGTGTTCTTACTGATGAAACTAGAAAATCTCTATCATTTTATTTTTTTTTATGAATTTTCTTGTATTTCGACTGTGGAAAATCGGAAAAAAAAAATTTGGGGTTCAAAGTTTTATGTTCTGTCAGTTTGAGAAGGCTAAAAATCATAATCTGATATGATGGTGTGAAGATTTTTGTGAGAAAATAATATCATGCAATTTTGCCAAAAAACAGTGTGCTATAGTGCACAATTTTTTAAAATGTGTTCCAACTGACAAAATTCAAAAAGTTCGAATAATTTATTTATTTATATTAATTTTTTGGTTTTCTGACTTTGAAAAATTGTATGGGCATCATGGACATTCTTTGCATGGGCAGAGACATCGTTAGCCTCGCTAGCGTGGGCATGCATCGTTAGTTAGCCTCTAGCATTGGCATCGTTGGAAGTGTCTGAGGCACATCGGGATGCCTTCTTATGAACTACATATTTTTCTTCAAATTTACCAACGTCAAAACTTTACCATTGGTAAAAAAATGACTTTTAAAATTGTGTCCTAAATGAATTTGCTCAAAAAGTCCGTTTCGTTTGTGAGTTATGATTTTTTAAGTTTTTCGACTTTGAATTTGCTCATGTCAAAAGTCCAACATTGGTAAGACATGATTTTTAAAAATTGTTCCAACTGACTTTGCTCGAAACTCTTGAATCATTTATTTTTGGGTTTTTATCACCCACAGTGCCTGGACTTTCGCCCACCAGACTGATAGATGCCCAGACTTCTAAAACGATGACAGAGGTGCCTAGACTTCTAAAACAAGGACTTTGAGATGCCTCCGTCTAAATTCTTTTAAACCTCCGTTAATTAAGAGGCTAAATCGGTAATTTCGCATTATTTTTTTGTGAAATGACTTTTAAGACCTTGAGGTAAGATAAAACCTAAATTAAAAATTTTGCTTGATATAGGGCGAACCTTGAGGTAAGAAAAAATCTAATGCTTCAATTTCTACAACCTAATGTACTTATATCTAGAAACCGAAAGCATGAAATGAAATAGAGAAAAAAAAAATTGGTGGTGATTATCGCAAGTAATTGATCGCTCATGAATATAAACGGCTTCTTTCCTCTACTCGATGATTTGTTCTTGATGAGATTTTTTTCCCTATTTTGATATATATGAAACTATGAAGTTAGAAAGTTTTCATGTTAAGCAATTTATTTATTTATTGGGCTTTTACCAGGTAATTTTCTCGATAAAATGATGAGTATAAAAAGTTTTTCTAATTCCACGAGAGTTCTTATAAGTCCATACAAGTTTATCTTTTAAAATCTATAGAATTTTAAAGATTTGATAAATCTGATGATTATAATTCTATAGAGTTTGTAAATCCATAGATTTTTTTTAAATCCATCACTTAAAAAAAGTCCTCAGAAATCTAAATACAATACACCCCCCTAAGACCTCAAACTTCCAACTTTTCAACTCAACCACCAAGACATAGGTTCTTCTTGTTTAATCATATGCAAACATAGTATTTAATTATGTCTGACTCGATTCTAGCACATACACTTTTTTATTTAAATATTTAATTTATCTCTATCTGTAAGGGCAAAATATTTGCTATTGGCTATTTCCTATTTGACAAAACCTCTTCCCTTGTATTAGCATTTTATTGTATTCAATGCTAGGTTGTTTAAGGGATTAGGAATAGTGGCTTAGGTTGTTCTTGCTCGAGATGGTTCGTGAAGACGCCTTTCTTATCCGGTCTTTTCTCCGGACTTCGATTATTGTTCATCGAAGGTTTCGTTCAAGCATCTCAAGGTATGAATCATGCATATGCATTTCATACATTTTGTTTATGCTTAAATAGTAGCACAAATATCTTAGGTTTGCTAGAAATTAATTAAATTTCATTTGGTTAAGCAAACATTTATTTTTAAGATATTTTTCTGTTTTTGCTACAGTGTTACTGTTCATATGAACAGTACGATCGATCGCCTGGAATAGTGCGATCGATCGTCAATAGTGTCGTTGGAGAATCTGCCCGTTGAGATTCGAAAATGTGACCGTTGCTACAGTACTACTATTCATGAACAGTACAACTATTCATGAACAGTGCCACTATTCATGAATAGTGCGATCGATCGCATGAACAGTGCGATCGATCGCCCGAGCGTCTGTTTTGTTTTCTATAAATAGAATCCTTCGGTTTTCATTTGTTCTAACTCTTTCTACTCTTCTATAATTGTCCAAAACGTATTGAGAGAGTTTTCTGGTATAGTTGAGTGACCCTAGATCCACGTTATAGGCTCCTCACATCTTTGATGTTGTTGATTTAGTTATTGTTCCTTGTGAATAACTAAATCAACCCTTGAATCATATTCAAGGTTTGTCAATTCGGTTTGTTTGATTCTAGCAAGTGTTCCTTGTTTACTTGCTTGTGTCAAACGAATTGAATTCATTTCATTCACTCATACACACACACATTTGCATTGTTGGTGATGCTTGCGGTTGGAGGATTCACGTGGTGAAGTTCTTTCAATTGGAGCGGCTTGAGGTGGGAGCACTTGAAGAAGCATTTGGAGGCTACACAAGGTTAGAGCTGCCACTAGTCATAGGGTTGATAGTGTAGAGTTTGGGATTGTGATTCCCCCTTGTATGTGTTTGCCAATTGGCGTTTTTCATAGTGTTACACAAGAGCGTGGGGTACGGCTCCCCTCCGGTTTTCCCTCTAGAGGTAGAGGTTTCCGGGTGACCATATTGTGTGTTGTTTGTGTGATTGCTTATCTATTGTATTGTGCTTAATTAATTAGCATATTGTATGATTGCTTATTTATATGCTATTGTGCTTAATTGGTTAGCATATTGTGTGCTTGTTCATACATTGATAGATATAGTCCGTGGTGAGCTATTGATGATGCTCACTTTGGGATTCTAGGTTGTACAATTGATTGTGCTTGTTGCATATATATTTGTTGTCAATTGTGAATTGCTTGTGCAATTGTTTGAACCTAGGTTGTGGAGAGATTAACTTTTAATTTGTTCAAAGTTGTGTATACTCTCCGATTAGTGTTTAGGACGACTACCGTTTATTGGGACTATTCCGTGCAACCGGAATTTCACTATCCTTTTTTTTTTAATATTTAATTCCTCTCTCTATTTTTTCATTTTTTTCTTTCATTCTCCCTCTTAATATTTTTGTTAAATTATTTGGTCCCTTTCTTTTTTAAATATTTCGGTTAAATATTTAATCTATGTCTCTTTTATATTTTTGTTAAATATTTACTGGCTTAGTTGAGCTTCTTTGACCTTTCAAATCAAATTAAAATATGTAGATTGGAAATATTCCAGGTTAGTTATATAGTTTTGATGCCATCTCTGTGTTCCATATATTGATCCTAACAATGGTGATGACGCAAGCAACAAAACTGCCCATTAATTCCTTCGAGAAGTGCAAGACTGGAGCTAGCTACATCCTGAGAATTGGACAAAGAGCAGAAAATGCCAAAACTTACATCCAAATGTACATTCTTTAATTAATTTCCAACATAGAGAGAGTAATTAAATATTTAACCAAAATATTTTAAAAAGAGATGGATCAAATATTTAAAAGAGATATTAAAGGGGAGAATGAAAGAAAAAAAATAAAAAAATAGAGAGAAGAATTAAATATTAAAAAAAGAAGAGGGATAGAGATAAATTAAATATTTAAATGAGAAAGTGTATGTGCTAGAATCGAGTAAGACATAATTAAATACTATGTTTGCATATGAATAAACAAGAAGAACATGCATGTGTCTTGGTGGTTGAGTTGAAAAGTTGGAAGTTTGAGGTCTAACGTTCAAACCCTATATCAAGCAAGAAATTTAATTTAGGTTTTATCTTACCTCAAGGTCTTAAAAGTCATTTCACAAAAAAATAATGCGAAATTACCGATTTAGCCTCTTAATTAACGGAGGTTTAACAGAATTTAGACGGAGAAATCTCAAAGTCCTTGTTTTAGAAGTCTGGGCACCTCTGTGATCGTTTTACAAGTCTGGGCATCTATCAGTCTGGTGGGCGAAAGTCCAGGCACTGTGGGTGAAAAAAACCCTTTTATAAATTTTCTAGTTTTCTGACTTTGAAAAATCGTAAAACATATACGAATCGCTATTTTTGCGTTCTGTCGGTTTAAAAATTCCTTAAAAATCATGATTTGAGTGTGGGAAGATTTTGGTGCAAAAATAAGAACATGCAATTTTGGCCTAAAAATCATGTGTTATAACTCACGGTTTTAGATGAAAAACAAAGTTTCGGCAAAAAAATTAAAAATTTCTAAAAACTTCATCACTGGTAAAACATATTTTCTAATAGGTGTTCTAATTGACAGAACTCGAAAATCTCGATTCGTTTATTTTTTATGAATTTTCTAGTTTTTCGACTTTGAAAAATCCTATAGAAATTGTGGGTATTCTTAGCATGAACATATCCATCATTAGCCTCTCTTGCATGGACATGCATCGTTTGTTACCCTCGCTAGCATGAACATCGTTAGTTAGAGTGGCTAGCATGGTCATCGTTGGAAGTGTCAGGGGCACCTTAGAATGCCTCATTGTTAACTGCATTTTTTCCTTCAGCTTCACCATTGTCAAAACTTAACCATTAGTAAAAAATAATTTTTAAAAGATGTGCCAGTTGACTTTGCTAGAAAAACCCAACTCATTTTTGAGTTATGATTTTTTAAGTTTTCCGACTTTAAAAAATTATTACTCACAAACGACTCGAGGTTTTCGAGCAAAGTCAGTTGGAAAAGTTTTAAAAATTATTTTTTTAACATTGGTGAAGTTTTGTCGGATGTATCCCGATGATGGTTTTTAGAAGTTCAAGTACCTTATTGATCACTTTTGAAAGTTGGGTACTTTTATGTGTGGTACTCTAAAGTTTAGATCATGCTAATGATAAAATATTGAAAGGGCTAAAATTTGGTTATGCATTACTAGAGACGGTTTATTTTGTTCTTGAATAAATAATAACATTTTGAAAGCTAAAATTTGACTCTGAGCCCAATATCTAACTTATTGAAGTAGTCCATATAGCCCTGACCCAATATCTAAATTTAACCCTTGCCTCAATAAAAGAATACAAATATTCTTCTCTAAAAAAAAGATAACACTAAAATTGAAAAAAATTCTCGAAAATTGTATGCTATAATGTTATATTTTTACTTAAACGTATATCGAATTTCAAGCCAGTGCCAAACTTACTTCCATCATACGTAACATTAGATCCATGAAGCTTGTCTATGAACGATTTGAAGTTGCTCCAACGGCCGACAATATATTCCCGGCTCTAACTTATTTATTCAAAATAAAAATGTTATATAAAATATTTTCGGTAAAAGTCATGGAATTAGCTTTCATGAGGCTATCACATTTTCCGAACGTATGCTTGGCGTACTTGATGTCTTGGTCCCCATGTAAGGATTTTACGAACTGCAGTAACTAATTACATTACTTGGCGTACTTTCCTATTTCATATATATAGGGTTTTTTTTCTTTGTCTTCAGTCTGCTCGCTTAAGAAGAGAAAATAGGAACATGGAATTGCGAGCATCCCAATAAAGCCCAATTTGGTCACCTTCCTTCAATTTCCTCACTTTCACAATCTCCTTTATCCAGTTTGCTTGCAAAACGTAACTCCCGGAAGACTCCCAGTATTTGAAGACCAACTGATGCTTGGTTTTTTCGTCACAGTCGTAAACGGTGACCAGAGCCCCAATATTGCTGTGGACCCTTTGCGCCAAGCTCTCGTTCAAGAAGGGCAAAACATGGCTCTTGATCAAATTATTGGGCACCAAAAGCCTGCTCCACTGTCCAACGTCACTGACCGTCAACTTCTTCTTGATCTTCCACAGGTCGTAGTCAATAGATCCCAAACTGAGCTCTAGATCGAGAGTGCTGTGGTTGAGTGCGCAGGGAGTACTGGGGAGGGTGAGAGCCAACGAGGGTTGGTCTTCCTCTTCTTTTATCGAAGCAAACAGAGACGGAAACCAGATCAGTGTTTCAGCCATTGTTGGTGGGTTGATCAAAGATTCAGAGAATTACGCAGAAGACGATGGAGGTCGATTTAGAAATAGGAATGTCTGAATGGGTTTGTGAGAATGTGAAGTATTTATGCAGAGACTATACGGGGTATTTATAAGATTTTCGTCAGTCAGGACACTTTCCTATTCGTTTTTCCTTTGATGTGTGGGGAAAATTTTCGTTAATTCCTAGTTTCATTGGGGTTATTGAAATGTTTTTCCTTTGTCAATTAGGAAACTTTCCTGTTTGGTTTTCCTTTGATTTGTGGTTCCCAAGTAGAAGTTTAATTCGTAAAACTGGAGTTGCTTATATTGAGTACGTGTATCATCCTATTGCATGTTTCTATAAGTGAGCATTGTTTTTTTAATCTATTGGGGGGTTGGGCAGTTTGGCAGTACTAGAAGTTTCAACCCAATTGAACGCAAATGAAATTAACAATTTCGTCAAAAAATCATGCAATTTTTATGACTTTTGTTGTGAGAAATTACAAATACACATCCTAAGAACATGAGACTAGGAGATAAAAGGCCGGTAAATGCAACAAACAAAAAATGTTGCAGATATATATATATATATATATATATATATATATATATATGCATAGTTCCTACACAACTAACATCTTAAGATATCATATAGTGTGTGAGACTGTGAGGTATTGCAGTGAATTAAATTGAAGAGTATAATTTATTTTAATGGGAGTAACAAATGTGATTTTCATTAGGACAGATTTATAGTTTAGTACTCTGCGGGTACCTATAACTCTATGAGCATATTTACACTCCCATTTTTACTAGAGAATGCAGATTAACCAATGTGTAGAGCTTATCGAAAAATTCATATATGCAGCGACAACGAATTAAAATGCAATCAAGAGGCTAGGCAAGCTCAAATGTGTTGCCATCAGTTGAAGGCATTGTCAGAGATGTGTTGTTGTTTCGTGTTGATGCAGGCCGATGTTCTTCTATTATCTCAAGATTGTACCAAATGTTGCTCTAATGAGACACACACTTGTACGTTACAGATTCTTGCTCCTTGACACCCTTGCTTCTTAATCTTATTAGGCTATTTTAAAAAGGGAAGATTGCTCGGAGAGTTTTTTTTTTGGTCTGATGGAAGCTGTTCCGCAAGTATAAATTTATATCTAATTATGTCAATCTTTTAAGTGATGTATTGATGCTCTTTCCCAAATCTTGCTCCTTAGAACCATATTTATGCATCTTCTACTAGCTTTGTTAATTGTTTATAAAAAAATTCTACAAAACTGTAATTTTAGTTCTTTTAGAAGTTTTACGTTTTTTTTTGTCATATATTCATTCGGCTTCCATCTATATGGGCTAGCTGTTGCCTTGAGCGAGTGGATGTTGCTGCTCTCTTGTTCATGCTAGTTTATCTTTCGGGGGTGTCCCTAGTATTTTCATTAGGTATTTATTTTATGTCCAAGCTAGTTTCATTTGAGTTCTATTTTTTGCTTCTAATTTGTAATCTTTGTCTTCAATTCCCCTTCTCGGTTTGTACTTTTCTTCTTTGTTAATAAAAAGAGGGATCACAAGTGTGTTGCTGAGTTAATATCACTAAGGCGTTAATATCGTTTAATTATTATTATTATTATTATTATTATTATTATTATTATTATTATATTTTGAGGGGAAAATTAGGTGATACACTTATATATCAATGCCTAAGAACGGCACATACCTCAACTCTTAGGTTTGAGCTCAAGTTTCTAAGGGTCAACTAAACACTAGAAAATTAAAACCACCGTTCACTTATGCCCTGTTCGTTCGTTTATTCAACGAGCCTACAAACTACATCATGTCTCAAATACACATAATCCACACCAGTGAATGTCCAACCGCCAATGCACTCAATTGTGGTGCAGTTGAAAATCCATAGACTAACTAGTCATCAAAACACGATCGCAATTATTATTATTATTTTTTGTAAATAAAAAAAACCTTTGAGCAGTGATTAATTAATTAATCTACTCAATAAGCAAATTAAGTCGACCAATGTTTAAGCTGGAGATCGAAGTGGAGACTAATTAATTATGTTCAAGCATGTGACGAAAAAAAATTAGTGATTGTACGTATTGGAAACACAAGTTTTTTATTTATTTATTTGTTGGGTGGAAATTAACGCAAATTATTAACCATGAAGAAGATATTTTTGTTGACACCAAGGTTTATAGTTTCATCATTTCATGGTTTGCATTTTTCATCCACAATATGAGATGAGGTCTAAAATTTGAAAGTGCCTGGTTTATAGTTTCATCATTTCATGGTAAGCATTTTCCATCCACGATGTTAAATGAAGTCTAAAATTTGAACTTTCATCCCTCGAGAAGAAAAAGAAAGTATGTGACCTGACAACCCATCAACCATCTCGTAATTGCGTAACCGTACAAGACTAATTAAGGGTTCAGAAATTTTCATAGTAAACCCGTTTGTGCATGATTCTTTTGACATGCTCATATATGCATGACTTTCTCGAACGTTTTTATTTTATGAAATACAGTTCGATCCACCTAACAATCACAATTAGTTGACGACGATAGCTAGCAGCTGGAAGCATGGAAATGAGTATTTTGTGTCTAGCTATCTCTACATTTGCTCAAGTTAACAAGCTTAATGAATTGCAAATACTTAAAAAGGGGAGATGAAAACGGGTATCATATCCAATTCCAACCTAACCGTGCATATGTCTCTCTATTACAATATTACAGATCGAAAGTCTTCAAACCATAAACAGTTAGTTTTCTTACTTATTATTATTTTCAACCTAGTCAATAAATGGTTTGTGTTTCAAGAGTAAATTTAGACATGGGAGGAAATTAAAAAGATTAACCAACAAGAATATTAGCAACTTCTTGTATTCAAGCACCACTAGAATTATGTCGTCCGATATCGGCCCAAAACTGATGTAAAATAAAATTTTGACCAATGTCTTTGTGGGTGTAGTAAAAGAATAAAAAGTTTTAACATCGGTTAATAACCGATGTCTACTAACTGAATAACCGATATCTACTAACCATTTGTAGATCACTTTTAACACATCGTAAAACATGAAGTTCTGCATATTGTTAATAATTTTTTGTAGTATATTTTCACTTATTTACTATATGGTATGAATTAGACATAGTATAATAACAAAAGAACCGATGTACAATATAGAAATAGGACCATACCTGCATATACAAATTTGATAGAGCTGATGGGTTGGGATTCCAGCGTCAGCTACGCAGGAGAGAGGGGAGCAGTTGAGAAGATGCGTGGGTGTTCTGCGCACGGCTGAGCTGGGCTAGTCTGGAGAGTTGCGGCTGGGCTTGAAGACGAAAGCTGGAGCTTGGATTGAGTGCCCAAAGAAGAGAGATCCGGCGGTGAAAACTGGAGAAGGAGCTCCACGTTTTCACAGCGGAGGCGTGGCCGGAGAGAGAGAGCTAATTGCTTTTGGAGTTATTTTATTAGAGCTCATCTCAGGAAGGAAACCAGTGGATGGGTCTCATCAAAGCTTACATAGCTGGGTGACAGTCTTGTAGAAAACTTATAATTTGATTTAATTTGAGAAGGAGCTCCGACATATATGCTACAATCGTCTGGGCAGAAAAGAACAAAGAAGAAATCGGCAAAGGGAAGAGGGAAGAAGAAGAGAGAAAGGAGAGATCGGTGTTGGAGGGTTTGGGGGCTGTGCGAGTTTTGGAGAGTATAGCTACGGTAAATGAAGGAGTCAACTAAGTCTTCAACTTTCGAATTTGATAGACAAATTGTAATGAGACACTTTTCCAACCGTCTTAATACTCCTATATGCAACCACCACTATATCTTTATAAGACATTCTTACCCACACTATACTCAATTAGACCTAACATGTTTGATCTTCAAAATATATCTTCCCAAAGAATCTTCACCCTTTGGAAAAGAATCTTCACCATTTGGATAAGAATCTTCACCCTTTGGAATTGTTTGGAGATTTGTATTAAAGTTGCATCACAGTAACTCATTAAACATTTTACATATCTCTCGATCCAGCCTGTAGGTTCATTAAAGTAATTAGCATGTTCTTGGCCTAAAAAAAAAATAATTAACATGTTACATATTTCTCTCCCAACTACATATTCAATCAATTGCTTCATTAATAGTACTTGAGATCGAGAGCCTTACATGTATTTATGAAGCAATTGATTGAATATGTAGTTGGGAGAGAAATATGTAACATGTTAATTGCTTTTGTCTTTGCAAGAACATGTTAATTACTTTAATTACATCACCAGTTTTGATCTATTGGCAATTGATTGAGCACAACTGAGTTAAGAATTAATTGAGTAGGTAAACAAAACTGATGATAACACACCTTGCAAAATAAACATGGTAAGTGCCATACCAAACAATTCATGACCCTCCAATATAGTCAGTAATTGAAAGCTCCATTTCATAAAATTTCCATCAACAAGTCTGATTCTGATAAGGCATACTTTCTTCAGAGGGTTAACCTCTAGTAATAAAATGTTCAATTCCTGAAAGAAAACAAAAGGTGTAATAATTGATCATAACTCTTATTCTCTTAAGTGATTACTAATTTTCTGCAAATCCAAGAATATCATGCTTTCGTGTCAACAACATTTAGCAATCAACAATCTTATCTCTATGCAACATCATTTATCAATATATATCTACTAGAAAATTGCATCATTGCATATATATCCATTCCACAAATCATTATGACTTCACTCTGATAAGTGGTGGAAGAATCGTCTTTCCAAATGCTCGAACTTGAATGGTAGCATATGACAAATAAAATATGATTAATTTCACTATCATCTAGTATATCGATCGACCAATATTAAGAGATATTAGCAAAGAAAATCCAACAAATAACAAAGAGAATTTGCTTATTCATAACCCAGCTGATAAATGTCGATTTGCGTTTCCTTCAGGAGAAGTGGTCTAGTTATACTTATCTTCATCTAATTCTAATATAAGAATCTCCATTACTCTCAGTATTAGTTATCTTCTTTCATTCTCAGTTTATACCATATGAACAAATAAATAAACAAAAAAAAAAAATAAATTCTGCCTTACAATTCATTCTCCAAAAAAAAAAAAAATTCTGCCGATCGAATTGTTTTAGGTTTCCCAATCCTTGAACAGACATGGGATCAAAGCATATATCCGAAAGTATGTATTTAATATTAAAGATAGTTTATATCATCACCTTTTTATATTTAAAAGGAAAAAAAAATCATATATGGTTTTTATAGGGATTACAATGGAAAACTTGTTGGTCTTAGAAATTTGTAGGGAACAAAAATTGTATATAGTGATTTTCACTACTTTTGATTCTCCAAAATAAAGACTTTAATTTATAGAGAACTTCTTAGAGATGTTCTAATTACTCCTTGTCAACATGTGAATGAGAAACACAAGTAACACAACCGCAAAAGTAAAAAATATATAAAACCAAGACACCAAGAAATTTATCATGGTTTGGTAACATACCTATGTCCACATGACAACAAACCAGAAATTAACAACAAATCTTTTTCAGTATATGACAATAATAGGTGAGATAAACTAATTCAGGATACAACACTTGAAGAAAACACTCACCTCACACCCACTCTCATCAACTTTGGAGTGATGCACCCTTGTTCTGATCATTAAGTGGCAGTCGAAACCTACGTGTTCTTGCTACTTGTTTATCACACAGACTTAATCCATGATCGATCGTCTCTTGAAAAGAAGCACATGACTTCTCTCGCTTGTCAATTACCTTGAGGCAGGAATTCAACTCACCAAGCCTTCCAACTAAACCCCAAGGTACGTCTAATATGTACGTGGTTCTCTTCATGTTACGAATAAAACCAGCAGCCTTCAGGTCTGTATTTCTTGCTCAGCACTTTAATTTTCACGCACAACCTTATTAATTATATGTCAATCTCTCCCCTAGGGTTTTGATGACAACCAAATTTAGGCTAATGGACAAAAAGCCCAAACAATGATTCTGAATCCTATATAGATAATAATCATAATATATTCCGAAATTATGCAGTTACCCAAACTACAAGGATTACTCAGATTTCCTATACAATATGAATTGGGGATAATATAGGAATCTAAAGCAATATCGTCTGAATAAGATACTAAAAAGAATTAAATATCGAGGTCGGTATAAAATTAGAGGTTTTGTTTTGTACTAATTAATTAGATTAAATTTCCAGTATACGATATTTTTTGAAGAATACTATAAAAACACGGATTTGCCTAAAACGGAGCGAAAACCTATCTCCCTTAATTTCCCCGCGTTCAGAAACCCTAGCCATCCCTTTCAAAAGCCTCTCTTAAACCCTTCTGCTGACACTTTTGCACAATGGAATTACGCGTGCCCGACGAACTAAAAGGCTTCTATTCAATGGATCGCAACATATACATACGACTTCTACAACATGGATTCGACCTTAACCACTCCAAGTTAGTTGTAGCTTTTTGGTATTTGGTTGATCAAAGAAACCACTACAAATTTATGGCAGAGAAAATCAAACCTATAGGCGACGCAGAGTTCAATGAGTTAGCAAACGAGACCCTTGCGTGCTTAATTTGTTTGATTACAGATTCTAATATTTCCCGACCTAGCGAGTTCAAAAGGCTGTGTGAGACTGTTCCCAATTTTTCGTTGGTGTTAGGGAACAAGGAAAAAGCCAAGAGAGACATGGAATGGTTAGTGAAGGAGGTGTTTGAAAAAGCCTTTGGTGATATAATTCAGCAATATTGGTTGAATGGTCTACAGGGGACTCATAATTGGCCACGTTATGTCCTGCCAAGCCCCGCGGTGAAGATGGCCAATAATCAGTCTTTTCCATCCAAGCAAGAAATTGATTGGCCCCCGGAGGAAAGAAGTTTGTTCTTCACCTTCTCCAAGGGCCATCCTGTTTCAAGAGAAGAACTCGAAACCCTAATTCGGGGATGGTAAGTATATTTCCTTTTTTAAGTATATATTTGTAACATGTAACCATATTCGGTGTTAATTAAATGGTTTTATTGTTTGTTTTGACTGCATAGGAATTTCGAAGATCGTGTAGAGGAAATTTTCATGAACCCTCCGCTTTCGGCTCGAGTTGTTTGTAAGTCTCCCACAGACGTCAGAAGAATTGTTGGTGATGAGGAGGGACGTCCAGTGCACTTCTCAATCAATGCGAAAGATGTTCGGGTGAGGCAATGGCGCCCAAATGTGAATGGAAAAGATGCTCCAAAGAGGTCACATATTGATTCATCACTACCACACCAACAGGCCAGCAGTCAGGTACAATCAACTTTCTAGGGCGTAATACATGAAATTGTATAGACTACACAGATGGTCAGATGGAGGAGGTCGTTATGGTTTGAAATCAATAATGCAAACCCATCATAGTCAACTAACTAGGCAGTTATGTGTATTTTTTTTCTTGATACTCATATAGATGTACGTCTTGACCACGTTTGATTGAATACATACGTATTGAGAAAGGATGAGATTATGAGAAACTGTTAATGGCAATATTGGCCTAGATCGGAGTTCCTATAACGGTGGACTTTTGATCCTATGCTTGGATTTTGTGTGCGAGCTAGTATGTTTATCTTGGATTTTAATCTTAGTTGTTTGTTAAGCCTACAAGAAGAATAGATTCCTAACACTGTGTTTGGGTCAAAATCATGATTTCGTAAACCTGAGATGTTCTATGATCGATCCAAACAAATCATAGCACGCAAAATTCAAACAGAGAATTCATGTTCATATATGTATATGTTGAGTTGTTGCACAGATTTCATTGATGTTATGAGTTACAAGGAATGGCTTGAGCTAATTAAATGTACATATAATCAAAAAGATGGAGCAGACCAACCACAGTTTCATTCAATTATTTCCCTACTTGATTTTCGACCTTGGACTGCTACTGTAGCGGATTCATTACATTGCGCATCAGTAATGTATTTTCAGTTGGAGAGTCAATTAATACTATTCTGTACAATTTTATGCAGAGATAAGAAAAGAATGAAGAAAAAGTAAGGTGACTTTGGGCACTGGGACTTAAACGTATAAGATTACATTTTTTTTTTAATCACGAAAACATATCAAGAATTTCATTGATAAGGAAGAAACTATTACAAGCAAGATGAAACAATACACACCGAAGCTATTAAAAGTCTACTTATAATAGAAAGTTAAACCAACATGTCTAACCTAATTTTCCTAGTCAAATAGAACCCAATCGGAGCTAAAAGGTCTCCAATATACCTTGAGGCAGGAAAAAAGGTCTCCAAAATCGAATTTGGTCAAATTTAAATTTATAAAAACGTTTAATTGTAATTGCAAATTTTGAGCACTTTGGCTACTATCCTAGTTTTGATTGTTTTGGATTTCTTAAGAAAAACAAAATTATATATATGTACAGACATTGAGACACCTATGTGGTCCGATAGTATTTCACTTCGCAATAATGGATTAGGTCTGAATACATATTCTTCTCTCAAGATCATGGTAGAAATACATGACATAATCAATGTAAATATCAGATAATAATTGCTTTACGCGCTAACAACCACTACTTATCATCGTCAGAGTGGGGACTACCATCTGAACCCTTTACATTTTGATACTTGTACAACTTAGCACACACTAAATAATAACCAAAGTTTACCACCCCAATCACAACTAGCATCCAATACACATTATCTGCCTTGCCATTGTCTATATTGTCAGGTAGCCATCTTGTTAACCTTTGAACCAGATCAATCAAACCTGTGCTTACATAAAATGAAATCCCGATGACCAACGAGATCATTGCTGTCGATGTGTTTTTCAGTGACGCAGGAAATTCTTGGTAATACAATGAAATCTGTCCTGGAAAATGAAATGCCTCTCCAATTCCTACCAAAACCAGTTGTGGGAAAAGCCACAATACGCGCATTGGGACATTCTCACCGGATTGGTCTTGTGCGATATTAAGCCTTTTGGACTCCACCACTGCTGCAGCAGCCATGCTGAGCATGTTTAGCACGTGGCCTAGTCCTATACGTTGGAGGGGTGTGGGAAACCGACTAGTCAACTTTTGCCACGCCGGACATAAGAACCTATCAATGACGCTGAGAGAGATGGCGTTGGAAATTAGTATAATGACTACAACAGAGCTAGCTGGTATTTTGAAATGAGGTCCAAGGCGACGGTCCATGTTTAGAGCTTGCAAGATTGCCAAGCTGGATATAACTCCTATTGGGGTAGCTAAGAAGATACTGGTTGACCATAACGGCATGATTCTTAAGAGAGTCTTGAAATCTTCTACTTGTTGTAATGAGCATACTCTCCATAGTTTTGCAATTGAACCATCTGGTTTGATGTCTCCTTCAACTTTCTGAGCTGCACGATTTAGGAACCTGCATAGTGCATACAAAGAGGAGGACATCTATATTCATGTTCATAGTCAAATTTTTGGTACATATATATATATATATATCAATCCTCTTCACATGCGCACGTCCGCACGTAAAGTAAAATGCGAGCATCGCTACAATTGGTGTTACGGATCATGTCATGTCATTTATTTAGATCAGTTTTTTTTGGCTAATACTTGGATCAGTTTATATAAAAGAGTGATCTTGTTCGGATTGACTCATCAACATAACAACTTTTTATATATAAACCAAACTCTCCTTAGGGAGGTTAACTTTTTGGAACCTCACGTACAAATGCCGTTTCTTTAAGATATAGCTGGTGAAAAGATATATATAAATCAAGGACAAAACAGTAAAAAAATACTACTTAGATTTTACACCACTATAATTGCTTTATGAAAAATTTTCTTTAAAAGAAAAAACTAAAATGAATTGCACATGTCAAGAGGCCACATAATTAATCATAACAAAGTTCTCAGTTCTCTCGATCCAAGGTGGTTGATGCAATGGTTTGACACCAAAATTGTCACAGGTGAGATCATGGGTTCGACTTCCCAGTATACATATGTGTGTGTGCGCTCGTGCGCAAACTGACGCCCAAAATATAAAAAAAGTTTTTAATTCTCGAGGTTTGGGAGTTGTGTTTCAAGACTCTCAAGGGGATATTGGTGGAAGGGCGTGCATTAAAGTCCATAATATATCTTCCCCGAAAGTAGTTGAAGCACTTGCTCTCTGGCCCAAGAGCATCATGTACCATATCTACTATTCTGATGCAGACCACATAGATGGAGGTTATATGAAGTTAAGGGAGAAGAGTGGGGATAAAGAAGCAAGGAGGAGGAAACCAGGCGGAACAGAAAAAGATCATGCCTTCAGCGATGTTGAAGTTGCTATGATAATTTAGGCACCAACTCGATCTTTTCATCTGAAACTTTTTTGCTAATTTAAGCTCGATCCCTGTTTTATGTATTTTTCAGCCCAAGCCATTTTGTTCAGAAAATATGGGATGTTTTTCCCTTAATTAGGGTTTTATTTTGGTCTTTTTGTTGTATTAGGTTTTGGGACACTATTTAAACCTTTTTTTTTTGTTATATATAGCAGCTTTTGAGGAAGTAATAAATTTGAGAGTTTTCTTATTTTGTTTTGTCAACTCGTCTATTTCTTCAGGGAATCAATGAGGCATAAATGCCCCTATAATCCTTGGTTATTCTCGTGTAGAGAATCAACAAGTTTAGGGTTCTTTAATCCATTATTTCATATATGGTTATTCTCAATCTAGAGAATCATCAGATACTAGGGTTTGATATTCTGATACTAGAGAAATATTATGATGTAAGAAATATTCTATAAATCTAAGAGGCTTCAGATCCTTAAAACACAACCTATTAAGAAATCGAATAACATTAGTAGTTATTTTCTTCATATCATACCAGCTAATTATTAACAGGTAATTGGTGTTTACAATTAATGGTCTGCCTATATATGCTAACTCATTTTGTATTGTATTTGAATAGTGTCATTAAAAATCTTTGTCAATAGTCTACCTGATCGAACAAAACTCAGGATACAAGTATGTTCGTACCTGAAGCTCTTGCTAGGTGTTGCAACAGCCATGTCTGTCATTCCTTGATCCTCATGATAACAATAATCCTTGCTTTCCGATGAGATCTGGAGATTCCTTTTCCGAGTTGCAGCAACAACAACACGAGCTAACCCAACAAATGGACTCCCTTCTGGCTTATCGAAATAGTAGAAACGGGTTCCACTTACGAAAATGGCCAAGCCAATTAGGTTTGCAATGACACCTATGCCAAACCCCCATTTCCAACCCACATTATCCTCGACGTAGACAATGACAGTGAGGCCTACAACTGAAGCGGTGTATATGGAGAAGAAGTACCAGTTGAAGAAACTTGCTTGACTCTTAGGCTTATCGAATTGATTAGCTCCAATTGTTGCCAAGGTAAACCTTGTGCCTCCCAAACCAATAGAAGCCAGAGCCAGAGCCGTATACAAGATTGCATACTGTAGGTTTGAGGTGGGCTCGCATAATTCTGATCGACTAACACAAGGTTCAGGCTTGAACGAGTCAAGTGTCACAGTTAAAGTAAAAAGAACTAAGCCCTGTAAGGTAAGCGGCGTAATTAGGGCTTCATATATATATATATATATATATATATATTTGATATGTCATGTAGTCAAAATCACACGCACTAAAATAACAACTCACATATTTCACTACTTACCAGCAAGGAAATGCAAGAAGATACAATAATAACCGAGAAAGAGCCAAAGAAAGAGTCAGCTATGATTGCTCCAATAACTGGGAAAAAGCTGGAACAACCATTGACAATGTTTGTAATTTGAGCAGCATCAATGCTCTTTACGTTGAATTCTTGGATCAGAAATACAATCAAGTTTGAGAGCCATGCTCCCGCCGCAATCGTCAAGCCTGCCACAGCCCCTGGTCAATATAGATCACATCACCTTTTAGTATTAGTACAGTAAATATATACATAAATATTATGCGTGTTGTTAGAGAGAGAGAGAGAGAGAGAGAGAGAGAGAGAGACCAGCGATGAAAGGGAAAGTGATCCAACCACCGCGTCTGCCACCCGAATCAGATGAAATGATATGGGATTCACCATTGTGGGAGAGAGAGCCATGTTCCATGTTGGGGCTAGCTAGGTCAAACTATATATAAAAATGGATCGAAGAAGCTCAAAGTACGTTGCTGCTTTTTTTATGCTTACAGCTATCTGGCTTGCTTTAGAGTTGTAGTGTGCTGTTCAAAATGAACCCCCTGCATATATATATATATATGGGTTCATAGTCTGAGAATCCTTGCATTCTACACAAACTCAAAATATATCTATTGACTATTGTATCGCTTTATCATTTAGTAAAAAAAACATATGTATAGATGGAAATGTATCATCTATGAGCTATTAATTTTAAAATGGACATTTCTCTTTTATATTAATTGAGACAATTGTCATTTAACACAACTTTTCTTCCACTAAAACTTACCCACTATACCAATTTAAATAAATACTCGTTTTCTTTATTTTTACTTTATTTTTTTAGGTACACCAGAAATTAAAGCATGATTTTTCCTCTGGAATTAATGCTAGCTAGCTAGTATACATTGACAGATTACAGGGTAAATTTATGACATGCCATGAGATCGAGAGCTTCATGTTCAAGTTATTGGGGAAAAAGTTCGTTGAATTGTCTCATATATAGAGGTTGTACAATATCGAGAATAAGGCTAGGATAAGCACACTGCCAATATATGGTGATCGATTTGAGAATACACATCTTAATTAATTAGTTGCCCTCATGGAGAAAATTTTCTAAATCGATCTGCTACTAATATCTTTTTTCTTGTAAAGCTAAAAAAGTGAAAATTCTGGTGCATGACCAGCATGTGATATTATATATTGATTGTAATGGTGTGTTTGGATGAAGTATTTTTTATTTTCACGGATATTCTTAAATGATGGGAATTATGATTCTATGAATTTAAATTCCGTTAATTTAATAATTCTATTGTTTGGATTTCATCATTTAAATTTTTAAAATGACAAGAATTTAAACCTTCTTGGAATGAATTCAGAAAAGACACCTATTTTGGAATGAATTCAAGTCAAGAATTTGCCTCCCCAAATTCCACGATTATTTTCCATGAGAATTGTTAATTTCACTGAATAAGGAAGCCAAACACTAAAATTCAACCGGAGGAATTGTAAAATTCTTATTTTTAATTAAATTCCCTCACTTTTTCCTTCATCCAAACACACCGTAAAAGTTTTGCGCAGAGGCTAATTAAATACGTAATTATCTTATTTTTCTCATCATGCGCGCCTTTGAATATATTTTACTTTCACGTACCTAGCTTGTTTATTAAAAATGAAAACACTGATCTGGCATGGAGGTATAAATTATTTCCATGTTATAATGTCCCACTCCCACAGCCACCTACAACTATTGATAAGTACTATATATAGCAGTATATAATGCAAAACATTCCTTCAAATTAATGGATTTAACTTATAACTCACTCTTTTTTTTTTTTTTTTTTTTTTTTTTTTTTTTTTTAGAAGTACAACTCACTCTATGTTGTTAAGGGGGTTAGGAAAAATCTAAAATAGTGATAGAGACTTTTAATGTAGCGGTAGACTAGCTTCTTGTTTGGTCTGCCACTATATAGAAACATAGTGTTGTTGCACTTGACCTTTCTCTTGTTGTTTGATAGATTAGCTTCTTCCAATGTAACCTATTGAAGACAATGTGACATAAATTTTATTAGAATTCTTGTTTTTCCGACCGGTCTAAGTCCGGTCAGATCCTCTTCTCAGCTATCTTTTGTTGAATTCTTAATTCTAACTCTTTTAAATACATCAATCCCACGTATATGAGTTTAAATTATAATTGAAATCCTAGAGATCAATAAATTATTAAGTTTGCGGCACACTAGCTAAATAAAAACCAAAGTTCACCACCCCAACTATAACTAACATCCAATACACATGCTCTAGCTTCCCATTGTTTATAGGAAAAAAATCACCTTTAGTCCCTCAACTTTGACTCGTTCGATACTTTCGTCCCTAAACTTTGAAATATATCACTTTCGTCCCTGAACTTCAACACCGACTATCACTTTCGTCCCTAACCGGAAAAAATGGTGCAAAACATATGCCAAAATGTTCGCAAGGATGAGAGGAGTAACTTTTATAACTGGAACTAAACTCGATTAGGCCTAGAATGACTCGAATTGGTCCCGAAAGCCGGTGATAACCGAAACTTAAATTATAAAATTCTCCGCCGTCAGGTGACGGTTTGAGGCGAGGTTGGTGGCATTGAACTCGCCTCAAGGAGGGCTTCAAAGCCTAGTATGTACGTGGTGTCGTTCGATTTGGCCGAAATCGGAGGTTTACTCGGTGAAAACTTCAGTCAATGACGAAAGTGATAGTAAATGTCAAAGTTCAGGGACTAAAGTGATATATTTCAAAGTTCAAAGACGAAAGTGTCGAATGAGTCAAAGTTCAAAGACTAAAAGTGTATTTATCTCTTGTTTATATTGTCTGGTAGCCAACTTGTAACCCTCCGAACAAAATTGATCAGACATGCATGTGCTTAAATAAAAAGAAATCCCGATGATCAATGAAATCATTGCCGTCAATGTGCTTCTCAGTATTACAGGAAGTTTTTGGTAATACAATGCAACTTGTCCTGGAAAATGAAATGCCTCTCCAACGCCTACCAAAGCCAACTGTGGGAAAAGCCACAAGGCCAGCATTGGGATGATAGCACCAGGCTGGTCTTGGAGTTGGTGGTCTTTGGCGATTTTAAGCCTTTTGGACTCCACCAGTGCTGAAACAGCCATGCTCACCACAATTAGAACATGGCCTAACCCTATGCGTTGGAGAGGTGTTGGAAACCGTCAAACGAACTAGTCAACTTCTTCCACAAGGGTAAATTAAATTCTCGTTTGAGTAATTAAGTCTTAAAAGTAGTAATTGTAATAATTTACAACTTGATGACACATATTACCACTTCAATAACTCATGTGGTAACTACGAAAAGACCTCGTTAAGGTAAATAAGGTTCTCATTAGAGTAAACCGGTTCTCGTGTAAGTAATTAAATCCTAAAAATGGTAATTGTATGTATGAGATACATTAACATACACTAGAATTTTCCCATGGTACAATGGCAAGATACAAAATAATTGTTTTACCTGCTAACAACTACTACTTATCATCGTCAGCGTCAGGGCTACCATCTGTACCCTTTACATTTTGATACTTGTACAACTTAGCACACACTAAATAATAACCAAAGTTTACTACCCCAATCACAACTAGCACCCAATACACATTAGATGCCTTGCCATTGTCTATATTGTCAGGAAACCATCTTGTAAACCTCTGAACCAGATCAATCAAACCTGTGCTTACATAAAATGAAATCCCGATGACCAACGAGATCATCGCTGTCGATGTGTTTTTCAGCGACGCAAGAAATTCTTGGTAATACAATGAAATATGTCCTGGAAAATGAAATGCCTCTCCAATTCCTACCAAAACCAGTTGTGGGAAAAGCCACATTACGCCCATTGGGACATTTTCACCGGATTGGTCTTGTGCAATATTAAGCCTTTTGGACTCCACCACTGCTGCAACAGCCATGTTGAGCACGTTTAGCACGTGGCCTAGTCCTATACGTTGGAGGGGTGTCGGAAACCGACTAGTCAACTTTTTCCACGCCGGACATAAGAACCTATCAATGATGCTGAGAGAGATGGAGTTGGAAATTAGTATAATGACAATGACAGAGCTAGCTGGTATTTTGAAATAAGGTCCAAGGCGACGGTCCATGTTTAGAGCTTGCAAGATTGCCAAGCTAGATATAACTCCTATTGGGGTAGCTAAAAAGATATTGGTTGACCATAACGGCATGATTCTTATGATAGTCTTGACTCTTGAAGTCTTCTACTTGTTGTACTGTGCATACTCTCCATGGTTTTGCAATTGAACCATCCGGTTTGATGTCTCCTTCAACTTTTTGTGCTGCACGATTTAGGAACCTGCATACAAAGAGGAGAACATCATTCTTGTTTAGAGTCAAAATTCTGGTGCTCGCACGCACACACACATATATATGGAAATAGGTTTTTCAACAAACGCTAGTAGGGGTTATAATTGGTGTTACGGATCATGTCATTTATTTAGATCGATCATTTTTTTTTTGGAATTGTTATTAACACACCCAAGTTATTATCAACACACCTTTATTTTTAAAAATAATTTTTCCAAAAAATTTAAGAGTATTAGGACTAATTTATATAATAAAAAAAATAAAAAAAAGTATGTTAATAACAATTTTCTTTGGCTATACTTAGATTAGTTTTATAAAAGAGTCTTGTTCGGATTGACTCATTAACAAAACGACTTTGTCTACTTAAAGCAAACTCTCCCTTAGGGAAGTTAAATTTTTGGAACTAAATCCGATCGGATCGTCTACTGCAACTGCACTGCGTCTAAATCCGATCGGATCGTCTACTCAATCAGCCAACTTTTGTTTGAATTTTTCTATCTCTTTGAACTACATCAATCACACATACTTGTAATCAATACGTACGTACCTACCAAAACTAGGAAATCATGGTTAAAGCCACAAATATACTTTCGAACACTCTCGATCCTTTTCTCTTTCATTTTGAGATTAGACTTCATTTTTTTAATTTCCTATCTGTTTAGTGGAGAACATGCAATTTTGATAGTTTTACGTTCTATCAACTCGAGAAGTTCTTAAAAATCATGATTTGAGTGTGGGAAGATTTTAGTGCGAAAATAAGAACATGCAATTTTGGCCAAAAAATCGTGTGTTATAACCCACGGTTTTTTTATGAAAAACCATGGTTTCGGTAAAAAAAATAAAAAATTCTCAAAACTTCACCATTAGTAAAACATATTTTTTAAAAGGTGTTCGAATTGACAGAACTCGAAAAATAGTATAGGCATTGTGGGTATCCTTAGCATGGGCATAGACATCGTTAGCCTTGCTAGCCTGGACATGTATCGTTCGATAGCTTTGCTAGCATAGGCATCGTTGGAAGTGTCGGGGGTACCTCGCTATGCCTCTTTTTGAACTGCACTTTTATCTTCAAGTTTTCAGTGTCAAAACTTCACCATTGGTAAAATATAATTTTTAAAAGGTGTGCCAACTGATTTTGCTCGAAAAATCCAATTCAAAAAAACTTAAAAAATCATAACTCATAAACGAGTCGGGTTTTTCGAGCAAAATCAGTTGGGAAAGCTTTAAAATTTATTTTTTAACATTGGTAAAATTTTGTCATGGACAAAGTTGAAGGAAAAAATGAGTTGACATGGTTTGACACAGTTTGATACGTTTGGAGGTGCCACAACATTCCCTTGCATGTCAAACCTTGCCAACTGACTTGAGTGATAATGCTGCCTTATACACATGCAAGGATATGTACGTTGTCAAAGATAGGGGATGATATAGATTAAGACCGGGGTTGTCATACCATAGGGATTGGAAGGCCCAAAATCACATTGGTAATATGTGGTTACCTAAGTTTCTAGCACTAAATGATGAGACAAGAAATGGTTGGATGCAATGTGTGGTGGATATAAAAATGATTGTAATGATCGCATTTTTTTATTTTTGGATAAGTGTGATGCAAACAAGTGAATTGAATTAAGCTCAGACAAATAAATGTAAAGGAGGGGAACATAGATAGATATAGGAATGGTAGAATGATTGAGTTTTCATATCCAATGAATGAATAGTCTCATGAACATGTAATAAAGATTTAGCAAAGGATCAAATTTCGTATCTTAGCCATCTAATGGTTCTAAAATTGGGTTTCATTCATACTCACGTGCCAAATTGTACTATTCACAACAACTTGAACTTCTACCTAATTAACATAAGACTTGTTAAGGTACTTATGTTAACTAATTAAGTAAGGCAAAGAACTTCAAGGACTAGAAATTCAAACAAGGCAATCCTCATACTCATACTCATCATGTTTAATGCTAAATACCTAAGAGAATATGTCACTAGTATATAATGATCCTAACCAAATTAAGTTCAACATATGCTCAAGAATTAGTGAAATTTGTAAACAAATATTTAACAAAACCGTATTTAAACAATGAACATATCTAAAACTAAATCAAGATGCATATCCATCATGGTTCATCAATCCATCATCAATGAACTAGGGCATACAACCCTAGTCCCCAATCATAAGCATTTATACACACATGCTTGAAAAATACATAAATAGTTTCAAGAAATGAACAAAGACAAAGTAAAGATATGTTGAGAGATTCTCATGAAGAAATCCTGCAGGTCCTTGCTGTCCCAAGAGTTTGCTAGCTGCTCCATGCATCACCTATTCTTCTCCTCACTCCTTCTTGCTCCAAACCTCCAGGATTATTGAAGGTCGACCTTGCTATTCTTGATGATTTCCGAGCGTATATGTGGATAAACATAATAACCAGAGTTTACCACCCCAACCACAATTAACATCCAATACACATTCTCTAGCTTCCCATTGTTTATATATAAACTTTATATTGTTTGGTAGCCAACTTATAACCCTCCGAACCAAATTGATCAGACCTGTGCTTAAATAAAAATAAATTCGGATGATCAACAAAATCATTGTCATCAATGTGCGTCGTAGCGATACAGGAAATTCTTGGTAATATTGTGCAACTTGTCCTGGAAAATAAATAATGCCTCTCCAACACCTACCAAAACCAACTGTGGAAAAATTCACAAGGCCAACATTGGGACGATAGCACCAAGCTGGTCTTAGAGTTTGTGGTATTTTGGCAATTTTAAGCCTTTTGGAGTCCACTAGTGTCAAAACAGCCATGCTCACTAGCTACATTTATCACATGGCGTAACCCTATTCATTGGAGGGGCATCAGAAATTGACCGGCCAACTTCTGCCCCATGGGACATAAGAACCTATCAACAAGGGCGAGAAAAATGGCGGCGGAGATTGGTACAACAACTAAAATAGACCCAGTTGGTATTTTGAAATGTGGACCGAGGTGACGGTCCATTGTGAGAGCCTGAAGTATAGTCAAGCTAGATTATATTTGTTAGTGTAATATTTGTGTAATTAGCATTTCTTAAGCACAAATCGACAATCATGTTTTAGTGTAATAGTTTATACCCTTGGAACCTCAGAAGATTGGAATGCTGGACTCCAATGATCAATTCTCCATAGCATATTCAAAGATATGTTTGCATATATATGTATTCAGAGTTGTTCTAGGATTGAACATTCTTTTCTATCACACTTAAGACTGCATATGCCTTTCAATCCTAAAGATGAGCCACGAGTTTTAAAAAAGTTTTACGTACAATGATTTAATTGTGAGTTGATTTGAATTGTGGATTTTTGATGTTTTTATTTTAACCCATGCTTATTAAAAATTATTTTGATGCCCATTCACAACAGTAACCTTAGCATACCCTAGTTCATTCATTCTTTTATAAAGATATAATTTTTTACGTTGTTAGTGCGTGCATCAAAAAATGAGAATATTTCATTGTTGTGTTTCTTGTGAGCTTTCTATCTTTATCTCCAGAAAGCATTAAGTCTAATCTCTTTTGAGAATTCTTCATGAGCTATTCCATGTTTATCTCTTTAAGGATTATCAAATCACATAAATTTTACAGTCAAAAAGTTTTTTTTGGCTTTATGCTTCATGTGTGTTGGAAGTTCATGCATGATTTGTGTCTTGAAGTGATTGACAACTAATGTGAGAGTTGTGTCATCTCAAGATTGACAAAGGATAAAAAGGTCGCTAATATGGAAGTAGCAAAGACAAGGATACACTGTGTCATTTCAAAGTGGATTGTTTACCGGCATATATAGTGCCTGCAATTATTTACCTCTTTGGATGGTTTTACTGCGTTAAAAAATCTTGTGTTATGTGTGTGATGATTTATCTTCTGTGAATGGTTTGACAATTAAATTAGTCACAACATAATACAACGTCTTCAAGTATTCTATGTTGTCTGCTGTCTTGATTAGGATAAAAGTTATACTGCAATATCCTAGATTAGGATTAAAACAAGTTTGCACTCCTAAAACTGAATTTTAAAGTTGTTGGCCTATTCACCCGATTATGTTAATCTGGAATACATATCTATTATGTAATTTCAGTATTCCTATTGGGGTACCTAAGAATATGCTACTTGACCATAATTGCAAAATTCTCATAAGGGTCTTGAAATCTTCTACTTGTTGAACTGTGAAAAGTCTCCATGGTTTTGCAATTGAGCCGTCTGGTTTTATGTCTATCTCCTTCAATTTTTCCAAATACATATTCTTCTCCCAAGATCATGATAGAATACATGATAGAATCATTAGTAATATTAGAGAATTAATTATTGCTTTACCCTCTAACAGGTAGCAACCACTACTTATCATCGTCAGAGTCAGGACTACCATTTGTACCCTTTACATTTTGATACTTGTACAACTTAGCACACACTAAATAATAACCAAAGTTTACTACCCCAATCACAACTAGCATCCAATACACATTATCTGCTTTGCCATTGTCTATATTGTCAGGAAGCCAACTTGTAAACCTTTGAACCAGATAAATCAAACATCTGCTTAAATAAAATGCAATCCCGATGATCAACGAGATCATCGCTGTCGATGTGCTTTTCAGCGACGCAGGAAATTCTTGGTAATACAATGAAATTTGAGCTGGAAAATGAAACGCCTCTCCAATTCCTACCAAAACCAGTTGTGGGAAAAGCCAAAATACGTGCATTGGGAAATTGTTACCGGATTGGCCTTGTGCGATATTAAGCCTTTTGGACTCCACCACTGCTGCAGCAGCCATGCCGAGCACGCTTAGTACATGTCCTAGTCCTATACGTTGGAGGGGTGTGGGAAACCGACTAGTCAACTTTTGGCATGCCGGACATAAGACCCTATCAATGACGCTAAGAGACATGGAGTTGGAAATTAGTATAATGACTACAATAGAACTAGCTGGTATTTTGAAATGGGCCCAAGGTGACGGTCCATGTTTAGAGCTTGCAAGATTGCCAAGCTGGATATAACTCCTATTGGGGTAGCTAAAAAGATACAGGTTGACCATAATGGCATGATTCTTATGAGAGTCTTGAAATCTTCTACTTGTTGTACTGTGCATAATATCCATGGTTTTGCAATTGAACCATCTGGTTTGATGTCTCCTTCAACTTTATGTGCTGCACGATTTAGGAACCTGCATACAAAGAGGAGGACATCATTCATGTTCAGAGTTAAATTTCTGGTACGCACATATGAAAATAGGTTTTTCAACAAACGCTAGTAACCAATGAGCCAAAAAGAAAAAAACAAACGCTAGTAGGGGTTACAATTGGTGTTAAGGATCATGTCTTCTATTTAGATAATTTTTTGGATTAATTATAAAAAAATCCCCCAAACTATGAGGTCAATTTCAATATCATACCCAAGTATCAAATTTTGGCATTTACATACCTTAAATTTCTTTCCGTTAGCATTTTGATACCTCGGCCACTAACACCGTTAAAACCTAAGGTCATTTATGTTATTTCAAAGAAAATTGTAATTAAAATGAAAACAAACATTTTTCAAGCTTGTATTCAATGGGATTTGAACCTTGCTCACAAGGTTACATGCAAACAATCAAACCGTTGAGCCACAAAGTACACCTACCATTTTGGTGGCTTTACTTATTCTATACATTTTTGATATGAAAATTAAAATATATTTTAAGTTTTAATAGATATTTGAATAAGTTAATTTTTTATCTACAATGAAATTAAACTTTATGATATTTCAACTTTAACATATAATTTAACTCTCAATGTTCTTTTTCAAAATGAATTAAAATATTTATTTTGAAAGGCGAATTGTATATTATTGAAAAATTTATTTCTTTATTGTATTATAATTTTTAAATAAATGATTAAGTTTGACATACTTTTTTACCCTTAGGTTTACTTTTGATTCTGCGATTTTTGAATATCCAAATAGAACTTACTTTGTAATAAAAATTAAATATAAATAGTATTTCATCTCAATATTATTAATTTATTAAGTCAAGTCTGATTTTTTATATATTTACTTTAACAAAATTATACATATTTTTTGAAATTATCAGATATTAGCAGTTTGTCAAAATATTCAACAAAACATTGAAACTACTATTCACTATATTTTTGAAATAGATATTTAGTTAAGTAGTAAGATCACATACTTATTGAAGGTATTTTTATTTTAATTACAAAATAGCTTGCAAAATTTTTCATAATATACAATCACCTTTCCTAATAAATATTTAATTCATTTAAAAAAAGAACATTGAGATTTAAAATATACATTAAAGTTTAATTTTATTGCAAATCTTATTCAAGTATCTATTAAAAGATATTTTAATTTTCATATCAAAAATTTATAGAATAAGTAAAATTAAAGTCAGTAAAATGGCAGGTGGACTTTGTGGCTAAACGGTTTAAGTGTAGCAACGTTACAATTCCATTGGATGCAAGCTTGAATGAGGTTTGTTTTGTTTTAATTACAAATTTGTTTTAATGGACGGCTCAGATTGATCCGGACCACCATAAAGTGATGGTCCTTAATATATAAGAAAAGTATCAGCGAATATTTAACACTGAATGAATGGCTCAGATTAATCCGAACCACCATAAAGTGATTGTCCCAAACCTTAAAATAATTTCTCCACCTTTAGCACTAGCCGCTTTGTGTGGACGATATGTCATTGAACTATCCAAGTTCTCTTTATTTCTCGACCAAACATGCACATGCAGCACAAAATATAATTCGATCCCTTAATTATCATCCTGATATTCTGATACGTACTAGCATATTATGATGTAAGAAATATTCTATAAATCTACAAGGCTTCAGATCCTTAAAACACTACCTATGATGAAATCGAAAAACAAAAGTACGTAGCTATTTTCTTCATATCATACTAGCTAATTAACAGGTAATTGGTGTTTGCCATTAATAGTCTGCCTACACGTGCTAACTCATTTTGTATTGTATTCAAATAGTGTTAAAAACAATTGTCAATAGTTTACCTGAACATAATTCAGAATGCATGTATGCACTAATGCACGTACGTACCTGAAGCTCTTGCTTGGTGTTTCAACCGCCATGTCTGTCGGTCCTTGATCCCCATGATAACAATTATCCTTTCTTTCAGATGAAATATGGAGATTTCTTTTCCGAGTTGTAGCAACAATAACACGAGCTAACCCAATAAATGGACTCCCTTTGGGCCTATCGAAACGATAAAATCGGGTTCCACTTATGAAAATGGCCAAGCCCATTAGGTTTGCAATGACACCTATGCCAAACCCCCATTTCCAACCCACATTATCCTCGACGTAGACAATGACAGTGAGGCTTACAATTGAAGCGGAGTATATGGAGAAGAAGTACCAGTTGAAGAAACTTGCTTGACTCTTAGATTTATCAATTTGATTGGCTCCCATTGTTGCCGGGGTAAATCTTGTGCCTCCCAAGCCAATAGAAGCCAGAGTTAGAGCCGTATACAAGATTGCATATTGTAGGTTTGAGGTGGGCTCACATAATTCTGATCCACTAACACAAGGTTGAGGCTTCAACGAGTCAAGTGTCATGGTTAAAGTAAAAAGAACTAAGCCCTGTAAGGTAAATGGCGTTGTTATGGCTTCAAATAACTGACATATCTTGTAGTCAAAATTACACTGAAATAACAATTCACATATTCAAAATATAAATTCACATATTTCATTACTTACCAGCAAGGAAATGCAAGAAGAAATAGTGATAACCGAGAAAGAGCCAAAGAAAGAGTCAGCTATGATTGCTCCAATAACTGGGAAAAAGTTGGAACAACCATTGAAAATGTTTGTAATCTGAGCAGCATCAATGCTCTTTACGTTGAATTCTTGGATCAGAAATACAATCAAGTTTGAGTGCCATGCTACCACCGCAAGCGTCAAGCCTACCACAGCCCCTGCTCAATATATATAGATCACATCACCTTATAGTATTAGTGCAATAAATATATATATATATATATATATGTATAAAACAGATTTTTACTTTTTATGCTACGTAGTTTTGATATCAGCCGTCACATTACATCATTTAAAACGGATCTGATGACTGTAATCAAAATTTCGCACCATAAGAAAGTAATGACCTCCTTACTTGAGAATCATTGTATGTATATATACGATATAGTCATGCCGTATATACCTGTTGTTAGACAATTATTAGACCCGAAAAATTAAACTTGGTTTGAAAACCTACGTCAAAAATGTGTCTCAAGCTAATACCCTCTTTCAGTTGCAGGAGCAGATAGATAATGATGTCAATTCTATACATCATGTTTTCAGACGCCATTAATATATACTTTTTTATTGTAGATATGAGAGAGAGAGAGAGAGAGAGAGAGAGAGAGAGAGAGAGAGAGAGAGAGAGAAGACCAGCGATGAAGGGGAAAGTGATCCAACCACCGCGTCCGCCACCCGAATCGATGAAATGATATGGGATTCACTATTGTGGGAGAGGGAGCCAATTTCCATGTTAGGGCTAGCTTGGTCAAACTATAAAAATGGATCGAAGAAGCGAAGAGTCTTGCACACACCTACGTATATATATACCCAAATCCAATTGGGTGCGTGAGATACACGCGTCCATTAGTCAGCAACGTGGTCAACAACGCGTCCATCACCGTCGACGAGCCCAGCTTCTCCATTTTTGGAGAGTTTCAATCGATCGGGTGCTTTGAATCAACGGCAGAGATACTGATCGGAGGACGGCTAGCGCAGGCGAGAGAGGCGCGGGTCAGAGAAGACCGACGAATGTGATGGTGACGGTGAACAGAGGAGATTGTGATGATCTGAGGGGCAGCACGGTGGAGCTGGTCGCAGGCTGGGGAAGCCGGCAGTGGGCTTTAGGCGACGCCATGGTGAAGTGGATGGCCGGGATTGGATCAATGACGACAACAACATTGATTTCAGCAGAGGTTGGGCTGGGTTTGATCGATCGGTGCCGTGGCGGACTGGCGGTGTGGTCTGTGAAGCCGAGAGATGGGGACGACGAAGCTGGGCTCGTCGGCGGTGATGGTGGGCGACGCCGAAGAGGAAGGAGACCAAGTTTTTTGTCACCGTCAAATTTTTTTGTCACCGTCATGTTTTTTGTCACACAATGAAGGGTGAGATGCATTTAATGGCTCAGATTGATCAATTCAAATAAAATAATGGGAACAATGGCTTAGGTATAGGTATACTTGGGTGCAGCCCAGAATTTTCGTCGAAGAAGCTCAAAGTACGTTGCTACTGTTTTTTTATATGCTTACAGCTATCTACCTAGCTTGGAGTTGTCGTGTGCTGTTCGAAATGAACCCCCTGCATATATATATATGGGTTCATATATATATATATATATAGTCTGAGAATCCTTGCATTAATTCTACACAAACTCAAAATATATCTACTGTATCGCTTTATCATTTAGCCAAAAAACATTCTTATTGATGGAAATGTATCATCTATGCTCTATTGTAAAATTCGTGTAACATTTCTCTTTTACATTGATTGAGACAATTTCGTCATTTACCACAACTTTTCTTCCACTAAATTAAATGGGTACTCACTACCAATTTAAATAAATACTCATTTTCTTTATTTTATTTTAATTTTAGGTACACCAGAAAGCATGATTTTTCTTCTGGAATGCTAGTATACATGGACGGATAACAGGTTAAATTTCTGACATGTCATGAGATCGACAGCTTCACGTACAAGGTTACTGGGGAAAAAGCAATTGTCTCAAAGAGGTTGTGCAATATAGAGAATAAGAAGAAGCACACTGCAACTAGACGGTGATTTGAGGATGCACATCTTAATTAGTTACCTTCATAGTGAAAAATTTCTAAATTGGTCTGCTTCTAATAGCTTTTATTATTTTTTTTTATCGACATCGTGGTATCCCAAAGGTTTTCTTGGCGCAAGGACTAATCCACTCGGAGATAGTGTTAAATTCTTCCTCCCCCTGAACAGCCACAAAATAAATTGGGATTTAAATTCAATCTACAGTCAACAAGATTCGAATAGCAGTATAATGCAAAATGTGATGGCATTTTATATTCCTTGAAATTGATGGACGACTTAGCTTACAAATCACTCCATATTTTTAGGGGTTAGGAAAATTCTAAAAAAGTGATAGAGACTTTCAATGTAGTGGATTCGAATAGCAATATAATGCAAACTGTGATGGCATTTTATATTCCTTCAAATCATGGATTTAGCTTACAAATCACTCTATATTTTTAAGGGTTAGAAAAATTCTAAAATAGTGATAGAGACTTTCAATGAAGTGATAGACAAGCTTATTGTTTGGTCTACCACTACATTGTTGTTTCAGTACTTGACCTTTATCTTGTGCTTGGTAGATTAGCTTCTTGATATGTAACCTACTGATCGCAGAGAATGTGAGATGAATTTGATAGGAATTCTTGTTTTTCAGGTCTAAGTCCGGCCGGATCGTTTACTCAGCTAACTTTTGTTTCAATTCTTCTAACTCTTTGAACTACATCAATCACACATACTTGAGTTTGAATTATAATTGAAATCCCAGCGATCAATTAAATATGGGACTTATTATATTGTCTTCAAAAATGAAATGCCTCTCCACTAATCAATACCTACCAAAACTAGGAAATCATGGTTAAAGCCACAAATTTACTTTCGAACACTCTCGATCCTTCTCTTTCATTTTGAGATTAGACTTCCTTTTTTAAAAAAATTTCTGTATTGGTTATGGACCATTTTGTTTAAACAAATTTGGTCTAAATGATTGTTGAAATTAAATTCTGAAAAGATGGCTTAACTAAACATATACAAATACATGAAATTTGTATTCATTGTTAAAAGGTGAAGTTTAGAAAAACTTCACCATTGGTAAAACATATTTTTTAAAAGGTGTTTCAATTGACATAAGTCAAAAATCTCGAATCGTCACTAATCAATACAAGAAATTTAAAAATAACGACCCCATTTTCCTTTTGAGATTAGACTTCATTTTTTCTGCATGCATCGTTAGTTACTCTCACTAGCATGTGCATCGTTGGAAGTTTCAGGGGCACTTCAGGATGCCTCCTTGTGAACTACACTGTTCTCTTTAACTTTATCGGTGACAGAACTTCACCAATGGTAAAACATAATTTTTAAAGGGTGTGCCAACTGACTTTGCTTCAGAAACCCAACTCGTTTGTGAGTTATGATTTTTAAAAAATTTCGATTTTGATAAAACATAACTCACAAACGACTAGAGTTTTTAAAAGCAAAGTAAGTTGGAAAAGTTTTAAAAATCACTTTTTAACGTTGGTGAAGTTTTGTCAAGGAAAAAGTTGAAGAAAAAAGGGGATGACATGGTTCGGCACGTTTGGAGGTGTAACGGCATGCCCTTCCATGCCAACCCCTTTTTCCATTTAATTTTTCCGTACAAAAACTTCATCATTGGTAAGACATGATTTTTAAAAGGTATTCCAAGTTTTCAACTGACTTTGTTTACTTCTTGTATCATTTATTTATTTTTATGAACTTTCTAGCTTTTTGACTTTGGAAAATCGTAAAAAATAAACGAATAGATAGATATTCCTACGTTCTGTCAACTAGAGAGGTCCTTAAATATCATGATTTGAGTGTGGAAAGATTTTTATACGAAAATACGAACATTCAATTTTTGCCCAAAATTCGTTTGCTATAACCCACGGCTTTGGCAAAAAAAAAATTTCTTAAAACTTTACCATTGGTAAAACATATTTTTTTAAAAGGTGTTTCAATTAACAGAACTCGAAAATCTTGAATCATTTGTTTTTTTTATAAATTTTCTAATTTTTTTACCTTAAAACATAACATGGGCATCGTGAGCATCTTTAGCATGGGCATATGCATCGTTAACCTCGGTAGCATGGGCATGCAACTTTAGTTACCCTCACTAGCATGTGCATCATTAGATAACCTCGATAGTATGGACATCATTGGAAGTTTGGGGGGCATCTCGGGATGCCTCCTGGTGAACTGCATTTTTCTCTTCAACTTTACGAGTGTCAAAACTTCACCATTGGTAAAACATGATTTCTAAAAGGTGTGCCAACTAACTTTGCTAAAAAAGCTAGACTTGTTTTGGTATTATAATTTTTTTTAAGTTTTTCGACTTTGAAAATCATAACACACAAACGACTCGAGATTTTCAAGCAAATGCAGTTGAAAAATCTTTACAATTTTTTTTTTTACGTTAGTGAGGTTTTTTCACGGACAAAGTCAAAGAGATAAAGGAACGGGCATGTTTGGCACGTTTGGAGCTACCTTAGGATTCCCTTGAATGGAAAATCTTGTCAACCACTAAACCTTCTTTTCCCTTTAACTTTGCATGTTCCAAAACTTCACCATTGGTAAGACATGATTTTTGAAAGGTGTTCTAATTGACAAAACTCAAGAATATCGAATCGTTTGGTTTTTACGATTTTTCTAGTTTTTCAACTTTAAAAAAAGCATGGGCATTGTAGGCATCCTTAACATGGGCATAGGCATCGTTAGTCTATCTAGTATGGACATGCATCGTTAGTTACCCTTACAAGCCTTGGTATCGTTAGATAGCCTCGCTATTATAGATATCGTTAGAAGTTTCGGAGGTACCTCGGGATGCATCCTTGTGAACTGCACTTTTCTCTTCAACTTTATCAATGTCAAAACTTCTCCATCGGTGAAACATGATTTCTAAAAAGTGTGACAACTGAGTTTGCTTGAAAAGCTCGACTCATTTGTGTCTTTTAATTTTTAAGTTTTCAGACTTTAAAATTCATAACTCACAAATGACTCGAGCTTTTCAAGCAAAGTTAATTGGAAAAGATTTACGAAATATTTTTTTTACATAGGCGAATTTTTGTCACGAACAAAGTTGAAGGGAAAAGGGAACCTGCATGTTTGGCACGTTTGAAGGTGCCATAGCATGCCCTAAAATGCCAAATCTTGTTAACCCTCATTTTCCTTTAACTTTGCCCTTTCCAAAACCACATCATCGGTAATACATGATTTTTAAAAAGTGTTTCAACTAACTTTGCTTGAAAATCTTGAATCTTTTATTTTTTTTACCAATTTTCTAGTTTTCGGAATTTGAAAAAATCATAAGAAATAAACGAAATAATATTTTTGCGTTATGTTAACCCAAGAAGCCCTTAAAAATCATGATTTGAGTGTGAGAAGATTTTTGTATAAAATAAGAACATGTCATTTTGGCCCAGAAATTGTGTGCTATAACCTATGGTTTTGGGTGAAAAACTATGGTTTCGGCAAAAAAACATTTTTTTCTCAAAACTTCACTATCAGTAGCACATGTTTTTTAAATTGTGTTTCAATTGACAAAACTCAAAAATTTCGAATCGTTCGTTTTTTTTTTTTAAATTTCAAGTCTTTTTTTAATTTAAAAAATAGCATGGGAATTGTGAACAATCCTTAGCACAGACATAGACATCGTTAGCCTTGCTAGTATAGGCATATGGCGCATACCTCATTAGTTACCCTCGCTAGCATGGGTATCGTTAGATAGTCTTGCTAGCATGGACATCGTTGGAAGTTTCAGGGGCATCTCAGGATGCCTCCTAGTGAATTGCACTTTTCTCTTCAACTTCAGTAGTTTCAAAACTTTATCATTGGTAAAACATGATTTTTAAAAGCTGTGCCAACTGATTTTGCTCGAAAAACCCGACTCGTTTGAGTATTATAATTTTTTAAGTTTTCCGACTTTGAAAAATCATAACTCACAAACGACTTAAGATTTTCAAAACAAAGTCAATTGAAAAAGTTTTATAAATCATTTTTTTATGTAGGTGAAGTTTTGTCACGGACAAAATTGAAGGGAAAAGGGAACCGACAAGTTTGGCACGTTTGGAGGTGCCACGACATGCCCTTGAATGCCAAACTTTGTCAACCCTCATTTTTCTTTAACTTTGCCCATTCCAAAACCACATCATTAGTAAGACATAATTTTTAAAAGGTGTTTCAACTGACTTTGCTGGAAAATCTTGAATCGTTTATTTTTTATGAATTTTTTAGTTGTTTGAATTTGAAAAATCGTAAAAATAAACGAGTAGATATTTTTGTGTTCTGTTAACTCGAAAAGTTTTTAAAAATCATGATTAGAGTATTGGAAGATTTTTTTAAGAAAATCAGAACATAAGATTTTGGTCCAAAAATTGTGTGTTATCCACAGTTTGGGTGAAAAATCATGGTTTCGGCAAAAAAAAATTTCACAAATTCACCAATGGTAAAACATATTTTTTAAAAGGTGTTCTAATTTACAGAACTTAAAAACCTCGAATTGTTTGGTTTTTTATAATTTTTCTAGTTTTTCAACTATAAAAAATAGCATGGGCATCGTTGGCATAGACATCATTAATTAGCCTCGTTAGCATGGTAGTGTGGACATACATCGTAAGTTATCCTAGTAAGCATAGGCTTCTTTAAATAGGCTCGCTAGCATGTACATCGTTGGAAGTTTCGAGGGCATCTCGGGATGCCTCCTTGTGAATTGCACTTTTCTCTTCAACTTTATTGGTGTCAAAACTTCACCATTGATAAAACATAATTTCTAAAAGGTGTTCCAACTGATTTTGCTTGAAAAACCCGAATCGTTTGTGAATTATAATTCTTTTAAGTTTATTAACTTTTAAAATCATAACTCACAAAAGACCCAAATTTTTCGAGCAAATTTTTTTTACGTAAAAAATGATTGTTTTTCCGGCCGGTCCAAGTCCGGCCAAATCCTCTTCTCAACTATCTTTTGTTGAATTCTTAATTGTAACTCTTTTAAGTTTTAACTACATCAATCACACGTACATGAGCTTTAAATTATAATTGAAATCCCAGCGATCGATCGATCAATTAAGTTTGCGCACACTAGCTAAATAATAACCAAAGTTTATCACCCCCAAACCATAACTAACATATATCCAATACACATTCTCTAGCTTCCCATTGTTTATATTGTCTGGTAGCCAACTTGTAACCCTCCGAACAAATTAAATCGATCAGGCATGTGCTTAAATAAAAAGAAATCCCGATGATCATGGAAATCATTGCCGTCAATGTGCTTCGCAGCGACACAGGAAATTCTTGGCAATACAATGCAACTTGTCCTAGTAAATGAAATGCCTCTCCAACGCCTACCAAAAGCAACTGTGGGAAAAGTCACAAGGCTGGCCAGCATTGGGACTATAGCACCATGCTGTTCTTCTTCTTTTTTTGGACGTGAAACAAATTTTATAGAAGGCACAAAGCCAGAAGAGATACAAAGATACAGATCAGCATCTCAAAGTCAAGAAATCTAAAGAAGATTAAGACCTGAGCATGACAATAACTAACTAAGAACCAAAAAACAAAATACAAGAAAAACTAAAAAACCCAAATATCCAAAGCAGCCCAAAATACCCAAGCCATAAACAAAGTTTTTTCTTCACATCTCTCTTGCTTCTTCCATCGAAGAAACGTCACCCGAGCTCCGACGAAAGTCGAGAGCATGAAGGGGTAACCAGGGGCAGTCTGCGGAGGTGAGGATACAGAGTCGGATGAATCCGCCATACATTCTCCAATCGACCGATTACGAGAAAATCTCGCATACACTAGTAACAACAACCATACCCAATAAGCACTCAACCAAGAGACTTGAGATTTACAAGGATAGTTTTGCACAAGAGAATGACAAAAACCTCCATAGCATGACAAGAATGATTTGAAGAAAGAGCTTTGTTGAGGGCTTGAGGACTTGGGGAACAAGGGATGAGATCGGGGAAAATAAAAGTTTGAACTTGGCCATAAAGTAGATCTAAACTTAGATCTGAGACACAAATTTCAGATCTAAAACCAAATCTAACAAAAGGACCACGAAACAAGGAGAAAGGTACAGCAAAATCACCACAAAGGATGAAGAATCATGACATGGGTGAGGAGACGACTCTCATCAGAGAGAGAGAGAGTTTAGTTTTTATGTGTTAGTTTATGTTATTGGTCAGAAAAGCTGGAAGAGTTAGATACAATGGAGAAGAAAATAAATGGAAGCAAATAAAGTGGGAGATGGGACGTGATGTGTACGTAATATACGTACACAAAATGCCTTTAACTACTTGAATTAAACTTCTCTAAGAGCTTATTAGTATTTTTAATGTGTGTTTCAGTGTTTGTGTAATGTGTAGGTTAAATAAGTGTTTCGACACAAAACAATGTTTTTAAGGTGTTTTAGTATATTTCCAAGAAAAAGACGAAAAATCAATACTCGAAAATGGCTAATCACTATTCCGACACCTCGAATTCCCATTTATTTTGCATAATTATATTTCTATATATTATTTATTTTACCCTTTTATTTTATTTTTATTACTTTGCTTTTTTTGACTTTTGCAGGTACAGCCAATTTCAGCCGGCCACCATCCTCACCTGCCTCTACCATCTCCTCCTTCTTAAGCCTTTCAGTCCTTCATTCACTCACACCGATCCACAAGAACACCAACACCGCATCTCCCTCCCTCATCGAGCTCACTGCAACCAGAAGAGAAGAAAGGGAGAGTGACGGGCCGGAAAATAAATGAGGTCAAGGAGAGAAAGAAAAAAAGAGAAGAAAAGAAAAAGAAAAAGGAAAAATAAAAGAATGGGCCTTTGACTTTTTGACCGGCCCTAAGACCCAAGCCCCATTGAATTGGGCCCCCGAAGAATCCAAAGCCCAATTGATTTGGCCACCCAAATCAAGGCCCCCGCCACATCCAAAGTATCGACGATAGTTGAGCCTGCCACCTGTACCTGTCAGGCGGTGTTCAGTTTCTGAGCACAATATCTGAGCCTTCCACCTGCGCTTGAAAGGAAGTGTCCATTTTCATGGACACAAACAGTAACACTTACCCAAACTCGTTTATTTATTATATTTGTTTAAGTTTAATTTTAATTTCCGCATTTGAATATTGTGTGAATAAATTTGGGTAATTGTTATTGTGTAAATATTTGTTTAAACTTTGTTTTATTATTTTGTGTAATAATTTAGGGTTTAGCCCTATTACTCTTGGTATTAGCTTTGATTTATAATTTTTTGGATATTAAATGTTTGTTTGATTCATTGCTTTGTCATCGATAAATTGCTAGTTTGTTTATTGTGGTTGCGAACATAGTAAGCATGCTAGGGTTTTATTGCTAGGATTATATGTGGACCGCCATATCATCATATATTCTAGAAGTAGCAAATAACGGTGTAAGCTATCGTTATATGAATCATCTTCTAAGCAATTAGAACAACACCAGTGTCGAAATTGCCTAGCGTTACTCGTTCTCTTTATGCTTAATGACTTCTTAATGTTGAATCTATGAACATGTCATTCTAGGTTGCATTTTAGAAGCTAAGTTAGGGAGTACATGTCATGCACCTAACATACCAAGTAAGAGAGAACAATAGATTAAGTGCAACATGTCATTGGCTTAGTCTGAGTAACGACATTTAATTGAAAAGAAGTTATAGGTTAACGTATCAAGAGTGTGTAATGTTTGTTGTACTATTTTTGTTTAGTTTAATTTTCAAAAACAAATATCCAAAAATATTTTCTTTTATTTATTTCTTGATTTCAACCATTTCAAAAATTAAAAACACTTTTTGTATATATTGTATATGTTTGTAAATAAATTCTTTGTTGTATATATTATTTAATTTTCGTGACATAGAAAAGCAAATAAACAATCTCTTGTGAGTAACGATCCCTACTTTCCTATACTACATTCGATATTCATATCACAGTAGGGTTTATCTTGATGTTATTTTTGTGCATCTTTTTGGTGCGCGAAAATAACTTGTCAGGACGAAGGAGGAAAAAGCTGGGAATGGGTAAGGATCAGTGGAGGAGGACGGCTGAGACAAGCTCAGGCTGAGACGTGCTCAGGCTCTCATCTAGAGAGAAAAAAAAAATCATGCTCAGACTGGGAATGAGATAACCTAATAGTAACTTTCAGAGGCCTATATATTCATACCCTTCCTCTTTTGCACCAGGCTGTTCTTGGAGTTGGTGGTCTTTGGCCATTTTAAGCCTTTTGGACTCCACTAGTGCCGAAACAGCCATGCTCACCACAATTAGCACATGGCCTAAACCTATGCGCTGGAGGGCGTCGGAAACCGACCAGTCAACTTCTTCCACAAGGGACATAAGAACCTACCATTTTGAAATGAGGGCGAGAAAAAGGGCGCTGAAGATTATTACAAAAAACTAAAATAGACCCAGATGGTATATATTTTGAAATGAGGACCGAAGTGACGGTCCATTGTGAGAGCCTGCAGTATAGTCAAGCTGGATTGTACTGCTATTGGGGTACCTAAAAATATGCTACTGACCATAATGGCAAAATTCTCATATCTTGAAATCTTCTACTTGCTGAACTGTGCGCAGTCTCCATGGTTTTGCAATTGGGCGGCCTGGTATTATGTCTATCTCCTCCAATTTTCCCAAATACATATTCTTCTCCCAAGATCATGGTAGAATACATGATAGAATCATTGGTAATATCAGAGAATTATTGCTTTTCCCGCTAACAGCAACCACTACTTATAATCGTCAGATTCGGGACTACCATCTGTACCCTTTACATTTTGATACTTGTACAACTTAGCACACAATAAATAATAACCAAAGTTTACTACCCCAATCACAACTAGCATCCAATACACATTATCTGCCTTGCCATTGTCTATATTGTCAGGAAGCCATCTTGTAAACCTTTGAACCATATCAATCAAACCTGTGCTTAAATAATATGCAATCCCAATGACCAACGAGATCATCGCTGTTGATGTGCTTTTCAGCGACGCAGGAAATTCTCTATAATACAATGAAATCTGACCTGGAAAATGAAATGCCTCTCCAATGCCTACCAAAACCAATTGTGGGAAAAGCCACAATACGTGCATTGGGACAATGGCACCGGATTGGTCGTGTGCAATATTAAGCCTTTTGGACTCCACCACTGCTGAAACAGCCATGCTGAGCACGCTTAGCACGTGGCCTAATCCTATACGTTGGAGGGGTGTCGGAAACTGACCTGTCAACTTTTGCCACGCGGGACATAAGAACCTATCAATGACGCTGAGAGAGATGGAGCAGGAAATTAGAGTAATAACTATAACAGAGCTAGTTGGTATTTTGAAATGAGGTCCAAGGCCACGGTCCATGTTTAGAGCTTGCAAGATTGACAAGCTGGATAGAACTCCTATTGGGGTATGTAAGAACATACTGCTTGACCATAATGGCATGATTCTTATGAGAGTCTTGAAATCTTCTACTTGTTGTACTGTGCATACTCTCCATGGGTTTGCTATTGAACCATCTGATTTGATGTCTCCTTCAACTTTCTGTGCTGCACGATTTAGGAACCTGCATACAAAGAGGAGTACAGCATTCGTGTTCAGAGTTCAGAGTCAAAATTCTGTTACATAGAAAATAGGTAGGTTTTTCAACAAACAGTACTACAATTGGTGTTACGGACCATGTCATTTATTTAGATCAGTTTTTTTTTTTGGGCCAATACTTGGATCAGTTTATAAAAGAGTCTTGTTCGTATTGACTCATATACATACCGACTTTTTACATGTAAAGAAAACACTCCTTAGGGAGGTTAAATTCTTGGAACCTTGGAAGTGCCCTTCCTTTATGAACTTGCTATCTAAGTTCTCTTTATTTCTCAAACATGCACTTAGATTTTCACTTAAGAAATCGAAAAACAAAAGTAGTTATTTTATTCATATCGTACCAGCTAATTAACAGGTAATGGGCGCTTGCCATTAATGGTCTGCCTATACGTGACTTGTTTTTTATTGTATTAGAATGGTGTTAAAAACTTAAAATCATTGTCACAGTCTACTTGAACAAAATTCAGGATGCAAGTATAAAGTATGTACGGACCTGAAGCTCTTGCTAGGTGTTGCAACGGCAATGTCTGTCATTCCACGATCCCCGTGATAACAATAATCCTTGCTTTCAGATGAGATCTGGAGATTCCTTTTCCGAGTTGTAGCAACAACAACACGAGCTAACCCAACAAATGGACTCCCTTTTGGCTTATCGAAACGATAGAAACGGACTCCACATAAGAAAATGGCCAACCCAATTAGGTTTGCAATTACACCTATGCCAAACCCCCATTTCCAACCCACATTATCCTCAACGTATACAATGACAGTGAAGCTTACAACTGTAGTGGAGTATAGGGTGAAGATGTACCAGTTGAAGAAACTTGCTTGACTCTTAGGCTTATCAAATTGATTAGCTCCCATTGTTGCCAGGGTAAACCTTGTGCCTCCGAGGCCAATAGAAAGCAAAGCTAGAGTCGTATACAAGATTGCATATTGTAGGTTTGAGGTTGGCTGGCATAATTCTGATCCGCTAACACAAGGTTGAGGTTTCAACGAATCAAATGTCGCAATTAAAGTTAAAAGAAATGAGCCCTGTGAGGTAAGCGGCATGGTTAGGACTTCAAATATCTGAGATGTCATGTTTTCAAAATCACACTGAAATAACAATTCAGATATTCAAAATATGAATTCACATATTTCATTACTTACCAGCAAGGAAATGCAAGAAGAAATAGTAGTAACCGAGAAAGAACCAAAGAAAGAGTCCGCTATGATTGCTCCAATAACTGGGAAAAAGCCGGAACAACCATTGACAATGTTTGAAATCTGAGCAGCATCAATGCTCTTTATGTGGAATTCTTGGATCAGAAATACAATCAAGTTTGCGAGCCATCCTCCCACAGCAAGCGTCAAGCCTATCGTAGCCCCTGCTCAATATAGCTCATATCACCTTATAGTTATAGTATTAGTGCAATGCATATATATATATATATATAGATATAGTTATGCTGTATATGCGTGTTGTTAGACAATTACTAGACACGAAAAATTAAACATTAGTTTAAAAAAGCTAGGTTAAAAATGTATATCAAGCTAATGTCCTCTCTCACGTGCAGGAATAGATAAATAATGATGTCAATTCTATACATGATGTTTTTCAGATGCCACTAATATATAGATCGACTTTATCTGTTGTAGATATGAGAGAGAGACAAACCAGTGACGAAGGGAAAAGTGATCCAATCACCGTGTCTGCCACCGGAATCAGATGAAATGATATGGGATTTACCATTCTGAGAGAGGGAGCCATTTTCCATGTTGGAGTTGTAGTGTGCTGTTCAAAATGAACCCCCTGCATATATATATATATATATATATATATATATATATATATATATATAGGTTCATTTTGTCTGAGAATCCTTGCATTCTACACAAACTCAAAATATATCTATTGTATCGCTTTATCATTTAGCCCAAAAACATACGTATTGATGGAAATGTGTCACCTATGCGCTATTATAAAATAGACATGCTTCTTTCATGTAACATTTCTATTTTATATTGATTGAGACAATTTTGTCATTTAACACTACTTTTCTTCCACTAAAACAGCTACCCTCTACCAATTTGAATAAATACTCATTTTCTTTATTTATGTTATATTTTTTTAGGTCCACCAGAAAACATGATTCTTTGTCTGGAATGTTAGTATATATATATGGACGGATTAAAGGTTAAATTTATGACATGTCATGAGATCAAGAGGTTCACGTACGTTCAAGGTTACTTACTGGGAAAAAAATTAGTGCAATTGTTGTAAAGAGATTGTACAATATCGAGAATAAGGAAAAGCACACTGCGAGTCTGCGACTAGCTTATACGGTGATTAGAGAATGCACATCTTAATTAGTTGCCCTCATAGAGAAAACTTTTCTAAATCGATCTGCTACTAGCTTTCATTTTGTAAGCTAAAAAAGTGAAAAATTCTGGTGCATGACCAGCATGTGGTATTACATATTGATTGTAAAAATTTTGCACAGACGATAATTATCTTATTTTTCTCATCATCCCTTTGAATACATTTTATTTTCACGTACCTAATTTATTAAAAATGAAAGCACTGATCTGGCGTGGAGGTATAAATTATTTGTATGTAATAATGTCCCACTCCAACAGCTACCTACTATTATTGATAAGTATATAGCAGTATAATGCAAAACGAGATAGCATTTTATATTCCTTCAAATTGATGGATTTAGCTTACAACTCACTCTATATTTTTAAGGGTTAGGAGAATTCTAAAATAGTGATACAGACTTTCCATGAAGCGCAATACTAGTTTCTTGTTTGGTCTACCACTACATATAGTGTTGTTGCACTTGACCTTTTCTCTTGTTGCTTGGTACATTAGCTTCTTGCTATGTAGTCTATCGAATAGAATGTGAGATAACTTTTATCGCTATTTTTGTTTTTCCGGTCTCAGTCCAGATCATCTGCTATTTCTGTTTGAATTCTTGTAACTCTTTTGAACTACAACAACCACACGTACATGAGTTTGAATTATTATTATTGTTGAAATCCCGGCGATTAATTAAGTATGCGACTTTTTTTTTTTGAGAGAATTGTCAATCCATTAATAGTTCAACGAGATTACAACATAGCAACCTGCTCCAGTGGAGCTGTCAAAAAAAGTCGCTACCTAAGTAACCCCATCTTTTCTAACCATAAGGCCCTTACAGATAAGCACTAGCAAACCCCGATAATTTTTAAAATAGAGACTCGAGATCCACTTGCTAACCTGCGACAACTCCCTAAGCGGAAGAGGCCGCAGGCCCATCATCCGTTAAAACATAAAAATTAAACACACAAGCCCAAGCCCAAAATACAAGACCTATGCCCACACACCATTGCACCAACCCTAGCAACACCCAACCAGATACGCCGACAGCCGCCAAGCAACTCAGACCACCGGCACCGCTGTCAGCCTCCAAGCAACTCGCAAGACCACCTATTCCTTCGTCCAGCCAACGCACAATGCCCCCAAAGGTAGCAACACCTTCAGCACATCCACCAGAAACAGCGCCACCACCAAGAAAGCCTGATTGCAGCACCACTCTACACACGAAATCACCACCACCACCGATCGAAGAGTCGAGAAGGACAATCCCAGAGGAGGAGGTACAACACCCAGTCGTCGAGACTCTGCCAAGAGTTGAACCACCCAAAGGATCCCCCACCTCTGCATCCAACCGAGCCAAATTCACATATCCAAGATCGATAGATCGACCCCCAGATCCCAAGATCACCACCAAACAAAAGAGTACGAGAAGAAGTCCGAAAACTCCAGTTGCAAGGTGCCGCCGTCGAGCAAAGCCAACGCCATCCCCCTCATAAGAACGAGAGAAGAGAGAAAAAACCCCTCCTCCAGTCCAAAGTACAAAGTCGCCGCCAAAAGGTTGCGACCCCAGCCTCTCACAGAGAGAAAATAAACCTAGCATCTTTTTTTGCGAATGCTAGGGCCTTCGTTCACCTACTCAATTAAGTATGCGACTTGATTGTCTTCAAAATTGAAATGCCTCTCCACTAATCAATACCTACCAAAACTAGGAAATCATGGTAAAAGCCACGATTCAGTTTTTGGCTATGTTCTTTGTTTGATATGCATAATGATTCAGTTTTTGGATATGTTCTTTGTTTGAATACGATTATGTTAAATGCTTGTTTAAGAATCTTGCTAGTTCTTGAGCATATGTTGAACCTAATTAATTAAGAGTGTTTGCTAGCAACTTATTCTCTTAGGTATTTGACATTGAGCATGATGAGACTAAATGTGATGTTTACATTGTTTGAACCTTGATTCTTGGTACTCTATGTCTATGTATTTTACTCGGAGACCCTAACACGGCTTGGATAAATGGATTAGGAAGTCTTTGTGATAGCCGGAATATGACACAAAGTAGTCTTAGAAGAGTCAATCCTAGAACCATAACGTTGCAAGGATAAGGGGTTTGAACTTTGGCTAAGTCATTGTTGCATGTCCTAGAGGTATGTCACACATCGGATTGGGTTAGAGTGAACCTGAAACCCCAATCGCCTTTACCAATTGATAACAATCACACATTTGTTGGGCTTGTCACCTCAACACATTAATTTTCACTCTATTAATCACACAATCACTTGTGCTTTACTTATTTGCATAGTTTAGAATTGTCACTTAGAGCAATGTTGGATACTAGTCACTCAAGAGTGACACCCTTTTGAACACTACATTAACATGTTGCACATATTCCACTTTTAGGCACATATATCATCTTTTGTCCCACCACTTTAGTGCTATTAATACATCTTGGTTGTATTGTGTCACCAAAGGGATTTTGGGTCTTCCAATCCCTTGGGTACGACAATTCACCGATCTTAATCTATACATCCACACACAATCTTTGACATTGTATGCCACCATATACGGCACGTCAAACATGTTAGGTAGGGATTAAATCCTCCACAACTTAGGCCTTAATAAGACCCCCTAGCATTGTCTTTCATTAAAAATGAATGCACTTCTAGCGTGGAGCTATAATTATTTCTTTGCTATAATATATATATGTCCCAGTCCCACAACTACCTATTACTATTGATAGGTATATAGCAGTATAATGTAAAACGCGAAGGCATTTTATATTCCTTCAAATTGATGGATTTAGCTTACAAATTATATATACTAAAGGAATAGGGAGCCGTTTGCAATAAGCCGTGGACAGATCCGGCTCGGCTCCGAGGTGAAATGACGATTAAGCCCCTGCCTCCTTTTCAGATTTTCTTTCTGCCATTCCCTCTCTCTCTCTCCGCAACCTCACTCTCCCCTCTCCCTCTGCGCCGCCGTCAATCACCGCCAATCACCACAAAATTTACATCAAAACGTAGAGCACAAGTCAAGGATAAATTTATGTAACTACATCAAGGTGAGATTCAGAGTGGATTGAGACATATCGATGCCGAAAGTTCCGACACCATAAAAATTAATGGCATCAATTCTCCACGTACGGCGGTCGACGGTAAAAATTGAGGATACCAAGAGGTTTCTGGGATAGAGGGCTTCAAAGCCCAAGTGGTTTGGAGGATTGGAAGTCGCCGGACAAGGTGTTGCATGCAGTTGCAGAGGGAGAGGAGAGAGAGAGAGTCACGGGAGAGAGAGGGGAGAAGAAGAGGAAAAAAGAAAAAAGAAAAAAAGCTGATTTGACGAAATTGCCCCTGTTTTTATTTTTTTTTAAATTCTAATGCTTCCAAAATTCATAATAAATAGCTTCGTTGTCCGAAAAATTCTCCGAAAATATATACGAACTCATTATAACGTATACTTTATTCTCGAGTCTTCAAATTGGACTTACGAGTTAACAAAATTTTTGAAAAATTCCCAAAACTCTTTGATAATAGTTGAGATTACGAATCTTAATCCCGATTAATTCTAAATTATTTTTTTAATTTTTTCAGTGTCTCAAGTAAAGAAGACTAGCAAACTAAAATTTCAAGTAAATATTGTTTGTGTAAATATTTTAATATTAGTTTTAATTGAAATGTATCTCAATTATGTTGAATCTCAATTCATACTACATATAATTAAATATCTTAATTATTTTTTTAGTACTTTCTATATATATATTTTAAACGATTTTAAAATCCGCAGCATCACGCGGACACGTATGCTAGAGAAAAAGATTAGTAAACGATTATCTTTATTAAAGCTAAACGATAAAGATTAGCATAAACGAACTAATAATTTTAATAGAAAACAACTAAATGATTAAAGTGATAAACAATGTTTTAGTTTAATAAGTAAATTGATATTTTCGAAAATTCAGTGTGTTAAAATCAAGTAAACTTCTACATATTAAACTTTTTTTTCCTCATCATATTTTTTTTTGTTTAGTTAAGTATACCCTTTGAAATATGAATTCTATTACTTAAAAATATCATAGTGCTTTTTTTTAAAAAATCTATTCAATTTGAACATTGAAGTAAGAATTATCGATCCTTACTATAATACGAGTAGGAAAATAGTTGTAAAATAATTAACCAACTACATCTAGGAGGCTCCATCTTGGCTTGCTAGCTATTAAGAAGCTCGCTCGATGTTGACGGTGTGAAGAAGGCACTCAAAATCAATAGAGATCCCAACATACAAAGAGAATAAAACGATTTAGTTGTGTTGTTAGTGAACTTTTATGAACCTTATACGCGTATTTTTTTTGTAACTTAAACTTGCTAAACAAAGTATAAAAATACTATTTGCATTTTATATATAATTTTGGTGCTTTCTAAATTTTCCGTATGTTTAATATTTCAACATATGTTAAACGCTTTTAAAACCCGCAACAACGTGCGGGCAATATTTGCTAGTTAATCACTCTAAATTGTAAGTAAAACACTCTAAAGGGTTGGGAAAATTCTAAACGAGGATAGAGGACTTTCCAATTTCCATGTAGCGGTAGACCAATACTAAAATATCACTTAACAGATCTATTATGATTAAGACAAGTGGCCTTCTATCCTTGACGAAGACTTGGTAAAAAAGAAATGTTGACTTTCCTAGAAGCATTCTCTCAAGTCTCACGAGCCTTGTTGCAGTTGCACTTGACCTTTCTCTTGTTGCTTCGTAGATTAGCTTCTTGCTATGTAATCTATTGAAGAGAATGTGAGATAAATTTTATCGGTATTCTTTTGTTTGAATTCTTGCAACTCGTTGAACTACATCAATCACACGTACATGAGTTTGAATTATAATTGAATCCCAGCGATCAAATAAGCAAGCGACTTGATTGTCTTCAAAAATGAAATACAACACCTATTTGGTCCAATAGTACGTATCTCACTCCGCAATGATAAATTAGGTCCAAATACGTATTCTCCTCCCAAGATCACGGTAGTCGGTAGAAATACATGATAGGTACAATATATGGTAATTAATGGACAGAGAATTATTGCATTACCCGCTAACAACCACTACTATCATCGTCAGAGTCAGGACTACGACTACCATCTGTATTACCCTTTACATTTTGATACTTGTACAACTTAGCACACACTAAATAATAACCAAAGTTTACCAACCCTACCACAACTAGCATCCAATACACATTATCTGCCTTGCCATTGTCTATATTGTCAGGTAGCCATCTTGTAAACCTTTGAACCAGATCAATCAAAGCTGTGCTTACATAAAATGAAATCCCGATGACCAATGAGATCATCGCTGTCGATGTGTTTTTCAGCGACGCAGGAAATTCTTGGTAATACAATGAAACCTGTCCTAGAAAATGAAATGCCTCTCCAATTCCTACCAAAATCAGTTGTGGGAAAAGCCACAATACGCGCATTGGGACATTGTCACCGGATTGGTCTTGTGCGATATTAAGCCTTTTGGACTCCACCACTGCTGAAACAGCCGTGCTGAGCACACTTATGACGTGGCCTAGTCCTATACGTTGGAGGGGTGTCGGAAATCGACCAGTCAACCTTTGCCACGTGGGACATAAGAACCTATCAATGACGCTGAGAGAGATGGAGCTGGAAATTAGTATAATGACTCCAACAGAGCTAGCTGGTATTTTGAAATGAGATCCAAGGCGACGGTCCATGTTTAGAGCTTGCAAGATTGCCAAGCTGGATAGAACTCCTATTGGGGTAGCTAAAAAAATGCTGGTTGACAATAACGGCATGATTCTTATGAGAGTCTTGAAATCTTCTACTTGTTGCATTGTGCATACTCTCCATGGTTTTGCAATTGAACCATCCGGTTTGATGTCTCCTTCAACTTTCTGTGCTGCACGATTTAGGAACCTGCATACAAGGACATCATCCATGTTCAGAGTCAAAATTTTGGTACATATGAAAATAAGTTTTTCAACAAACGCTGATAGGGGTTACAATTGGTGTTACGGATCATCGATCATGTCATTTATTTAGATCAGTTTTATTTTTTTGGCTAATACTTTTTTTTTGGCTAATACTTAGATCAGTTTTATAAAAGAGTATGTACGTCTTGTTTGGATTGACTCATTAACATAATGACTTTTTTTATATAAAGGAAACTCTCCTTAGGAAGGTTAACTTTTTGGAACCTGGCAAATATCCTTTTTTTTAAGATATATATAAATCAAAGACAAACAGTAAAAAGAACACTACTATAGTTGCTTTATGGAAATTTTACATAAAAAAATAAACTAAAATGAATTTTACATGTCAAGAGGCGTTTAAACATAATTAGCTAGCTAGTCATAACTAAGTTCTCGAGGTTTGGGGGTTGTGTTTCAAGACTCTAAAGGGGATATTGTAGGAGGCCAGGGCATGCATTAAAGTCCATATTGCTTCCTTGCCGAAAGTTGTTAAAGCACTAGGAGGACGTGCAGCTTTCTCTGTAGCCCTAGAGCACCATGTACCTATCTCGATCTTCTACTCTTCTGATCTTCTAGATCTGATGTTGATCACATGCATAGATGAAGGTTATATGAAGCTAGTTAAGGGAGAGGAGTGGGGGTAAAGCAAGGAGGAGCAAACCAAGTGCAACAGAGAAAGATCTTGCCTTCAACGATGTTGAAGTTGTTCTGATAATGCTCTTTTCATCTAAAATTATTTTTTCTAATTTAGCTTCAAGCCCTGTTTTCTGTAGTTTGTTCGGCTTGAGCCATTTTCTTCAAAAAAATATGTGATGTTTTGACTTTGATTAAGGTTTTTTTTTTTTGTCTTTTTGCTGTATTAGGGTTTGGGACACTATAGCAGCTTTAGTTATAGCAGCTGGGCTATTCCTTAGGAAGGTTAATATTTTCTTTGGTTATAGCAGCTTTAGTAGAATTGATAAATTTTAGAGTTTTCTCATTTTATTCTATCAACTGGGCTATTCCTTCAGGGAATTAATGGGGAATAAACACCCCTATAATCATTGGCTATTTTCCCATAGAGAATTAACAAGGTTTAGGATTCTTTCGGCAGGTTCTTTAGTCCATAGTTTTATTGTTATTCTCAATTCGACGTTTGGTCCACTACATGAAGCAGCCTTATGCTCCTAGTCACTGCTACCAAATCACCTACGGAGAATAACTCGTCGCTTGGTCATATTTATGAAGACATAGCTACTATATTAATTAAACTACCTGGTTCTTCATTTTCACATGCATTTCGACAATCAAGTTCTGTTTGTCATAAGTTAGCTTTACTTCTAGCTTGAATATTTTTTGGAATGGGAATGTCCCTCCTGAACTAAGGGGCTTTGTCTCCTTTATTGTATTCGTTAATTCTTGAAATATATCCGATCATACTTCAGTCAAAAAAAAACTACTCGAAGAATTATTGGAATATCGTGACAATGATCTATCATGTATTCTGACATGTGGCAGTGCTTTGGGGTTTTAGGCCAATCAATATAATTCCTAATCAATAGATTTCCCTTATCATAGAGCCATCTCTTTATTTCTCGACAACATGAAGCACAAAATAGAATTCCGTTATCATCTTGATATTCTAATACGTACTAGCAGCAAAGCCATCAGAAATATTCTGATGTAAGAAATATTTTATAAATCTAAGAGGGTTCATATCCTTAAAACACTACGTCCTATATATGTTAAGAAACTAAAAAACAAAAGTAGTACGTTATTTTCTTCATATCATACCAACAATTTAACGGAAAGTTCTACAATAGTGAGATGTATATATGTCGTATCTCTACTTATAAATATAACAACGAAATTTGTCAGTCATTGTGGTAGTGAGAGTCTTTTTATGTGTAAATTTGATTACAGATAATTACTCAATATACGACATTGTTACAAGTTTATAAACAATTTGTTGTTAAAGTTGTAATTTTGATTCAATTATATTTAAATAGTATAAAACAAATGTGGTAACTTTGTTGTAATTATATTGATTTTGGTTCAATTAAATTATAAATTGAGGTATAGTATACATCACTTACCATATCACAACCTACCTCCAGTAATTGGTGTTAGTCATTAATGGTTTTCCTATACATGCTAACTCATTTTCTAGAGTATTCGAATAGTGTTAAAAATCATTGAAAACAGTCTACCATGAAGAAAATTCGGGATGCAAGAGTATGTACGTACCTGAAGCTCTTGCTAGGTGTTGCAACCGCCATGTCTGTCATTCCTCGATCCCCATTATAACAATAATCCTTGCTTTCAGATGAGATATGGAGATTCCATTTCCGAGTTGTCGCAACAACAACACGAGCTAACCCAACAAATGGACTCCCTTTTGGCTTATCGAAACGATAGAAACGGGTTCCACTTACGAAAATGGCCAAGCTAATTAGGTTTGCAATGAGACCTAGGCCAAACCCCCATTTCCAACCCACATTATCCTCGACGTAGACAATGACAGTGAGGCTTACAATTGAAGTGCTGTATATGGTGAAGAAGAACCAGTTGAAGAAACTTGCTTGACTCTTAGGCTTATCAAATTGATTAGCTCCCATTGTTGCCAGGGTATACCTTGTGCCTCCCGAGCCAATACAAACCAAAGCTAGAGCCGTATACAAGATTGCATATTGTATATTTGAGGTCGGCTCGCATAATTTTGATCCACTAACACAAGGTTGAGGCTTCAACGGGTCAAGTGTTACGGTTAAAGTTAAAAGAACTAAACCCTGTAAAGTAAGCAGCACGGTTAGGGATTCAAATATCTGACATATATATATATGTCGAGCAGGCCCGGCCTTGCCTATGGGCAGTGAGGGCGACGGCCCAGAGCCCCAAGATTAAAGAGGCCCCAAAAAATTTATATAATAGGTTATATATATATAAATATATAACAAATATTATTTATGTACCAAAAAAAAATTTCTGATTTCAAGTCTCCAAGAGAATACTTTCGGCGTGCCAATCGCACTATCTCAATGACTGTGTGCATCGCAGTATGCTGCCAAGCCACTATCCCATGTCTTCCTCTTCGAGATTCTCTAAAAGAAAACTCGCTATTTTCTATTTATCTTGGAGACCTCAGACCCAGAGACTCAGACATGCAATTTCATAGCTCACAACTTCATACTCACTCACAGCTCTCAAATCTCAATCAATCTCTCAATCCCAGTTCGTCGGAGACTCGGTGTTCAACTGATAGTTTGTTAATTATTCATTTATTCAATTGAATCAATTTATATATTATAATTTTGCAACAATCTCATTGAAGTTTATATATCTAATATCTTGCAGATCTCAAGTTCTCAACTCTGCAACTTCTGCCGTTGCTTAATGGCTTAATGCTCTTGTGCTCTGCAGCGTCTGCTCAGTGGTCAACTCTGCAACTTCTGTCGTTGGCCCATTGCTTATAAGTTATAAGCTTATTGGTATTGCTATTTGTTTAAGGTTAATTGTTTGTGGAGCTACTGTTAGTATTGTTAATTGGCTAGTTGTTTGATTAATTGTTTGTTGGAGTTACTGTTAGGCTGTTAGCATTGGTGTTTGTTTCATTGTTTCATTGCCTCATTGGTTTAATTGTTTCTAGCTATTTCAAATAATCAAATTCAATCAATGTTTCCACGGAAACAATTATCAGGAAGTCAAAAAATAAAAAAGAAACAGGCAGAACAAAGTATTCAATCCCAGAGAGGTTCTTTAGATAAATTTTTTGTTAAAAAAACAAATGCTTCAAGTGATGTTCATGTTGAAGAGTTAGAAAATGTGCCTGAACAACAAATTCATTCCGAGGAACTTGTAGAACATGAAAATGAATTGAACAGTGAGCTAGGAAAAAATGAAAATGACAAAACAGGGCATGTTTCTGAAATTGAAAATGACTGCTTAGAAACTAATGAACTTGATTTGAATATTTATGATCCTAGAGTTTGGGGTAATTTAGATTCAAAAATGAGGGATTTACTAGTAGAAAAAAGGCCTGTTACTTGAAACAAATGTGACATGTGTCTATTTATGAGCAACAATTTTTTTTTTGCCCGGAGCCTCAAAATCCTCAGGACCGGCACTGATGTCGAGTAGTCAAAATCACACTAAAATAACACTTCACACATTTCATTACTTACCAGCAAGGAAATGCAAGAAGAAATAATAATAACCGAGAAAGAGCCAAAGAAAGAGTCGGCTATGATTGCTCCAATAACTGGGAAAAAGCTGGAACAACCATTGACAATGTTTGCAATCTGAGCAGCATCAATGCTCTTTACATTGATTTCTTGGATCAGAAATACAATCAAGTTTGAGAGCCATGCTCCCACCGCAAGCGTCAAGCCTACCACAGCCCCTGCTCAATATAGATCACATCACCTTAATGACCTTATAGTATTAGTCCAATAAATATATATATATATATATATGATATAGTTATATCGTATATGCATGTTTTTAGATGCAATTCATTAGGCCCAAAAAAATAAAACATTTTTTAAGTGTCTTTGAAAATAATTTTCCTACGTAAAAATATGATATGTTATATCGTATAAGCTGTTGTTAAACAATTATTAGGCCCAAAAAAATAAAACATTGGTTTGAAAATCTACGTAAAAAATGTGTATCAAGCTAAACTCTCTCACAGACATGAGCATATAGATAATGATGTCGATTCTATATATGATGTTTTCATACGCCATTAATTTCTATACATCATGTTTTCATACGTCATTAATATATAGACTTTTTTGTTGAGAGAGAGAGAGAGAGAGAGAGAGAGAGAGAGAGAGAGAGAGAGAGAGAGAGACCATTGATGAAGGGGAAAGTGATCCAACCACCGCGTCTGCCACCCGAATCAGATGAAATGAAATGGGATTCAACATTTTCCATGTTGGGGCTAGGTCAAACCATAAAATTGGAACGAATTAAGAAGCTCAAAGTACGTTGCTAGCTAGCTAGCTTGGAGTTGTAGTGTGCTATTCAAAATGAACCCCCTGAATAATATATATATATATATAAAGTCTTTTTCACATACGGACGTTCGCACGTAAAGTAAATTGCGAACTTCCTCATTGTGAGTGCAAACTAATGATCAAAACTAGTAGATATATATATGAACCCAGTAGATATATATGTGAAGGGGACATTATAAAGTGATACAGTAGATATATTTTGAGTTTGTGTAGAATGCAAGGATTCTCAGACTATATGAACCCATATATATATATATATATAAAGTCTCATTCACATGCGCACGTCCGCACGTAAAGTAAAATGCGAACATATGCATCCCGATCGACCAATTGACAACATAACTCAATCATCGGAACCGTTCATCGTTTAGATTTATTTTCAATAATTATCCTTGCAAAAAATCAGCTGAATTGGAGATTGTTTGGTCATCTGTTCGTTGTATAGTTTACAGACAAATACAGTTCGTCAGATAAGGTTGAAACGATGAATGTGGTAATCAAATGGCTAAATAATTTACAATTTGAATTTTTTTTTTATCAAAATGATCCTTGAAGTATGACCTAAAATATAGACAGTTTTGATCATTAGTTTGCACTCACAATGAGGATGTTCGCATTTTACTTTACGTGCGGACGTCCGCATGTGAATAAGACTTTATATATATATATATATGGGTTCATATAGTCTGTGAATCCTTGCATTCTACACAAACTCAAAATATATCTACTGTATCACTTTATAATTTAGCCAAAAAACATACGTAATTGATGGAAATGTATCAACTATATAAAATGGACATGCTTCTTTCGTGTAACATTTCTCTATTACATTGATTGAGACAATTTGTCATTTAACACAACTAAAACAGGTACCCACTGCCAATTTAAATAAATACTCATTAGTCTTCATGTTTCTTTAATTTTTTTTTTTTTGGTGCACCAGAAAGCATGGTTTTTGTCTGGAATGTTAGTATACAACTATACATAGACGAATTAAAGGTTAAATTTATGACATGTCATGAAATTGAGAGCTTCACGTACAAGGTTATATATTGGGGAAAAAGTTTGTGCAATTGTCTCAAAAGAAATTGTACAATATCAAAAATGAAGAGTAGCACACTGCGACTTTTTGGTGATTTGAGAATGCACATCTTAATTTGATGCCCTCATAGAGAAATTTTCTAAATCGTTCTGCTACTACTAATAGCTTTCATTTTGTAAGCTAAAAAAGTGAAGAAAAAAATTATGGTGCATATATGACCAACATATAGTTTTTTTTTCTTAAATAACCAAAATGTAGTTTTTTTTTTAAATAACCAACATGCACAGACGCTAATTAAATAACCAAAATATAGTTATTGTGTATATATTAATTGTAAAAGTTTTGCACAGACGCTAATTATCTTAGCTTTGGACTCGGATCCTCTCCTCACCAAGAGGAGAGGATTTTGCCTCACCAAGCAATCTCAGCCCTCCATTTCGAAATGGAGGGCCAAGATTGTTTACACTTTTGGGGTGGGGTATAAGGTTTGGGAAAAGTGAAAGAAATCTGGGCCCTCCATTGCGAAATTGAGGGCTGAGATTGCTTTGTGGGGAAATAAGAGATCCTCTTGGTGAGGAAAGGATCTCATTCCCTTAGCTTTCTCATCATTACTTTGAATATATTTTACTTTCACGTCTAATGTATTACAAATGTAAGCACTGATTGACGTAGAGGTATAAAATTATAAATTATTTCCATGTTATAATGTCCCCCTCCCGGAGCTACCTACTACTATTGAAGTATTGATAAGTACTATATATAGCAGCACAATGCAAAACGTGATGGCATTTTATATTCCTCAAATTGTTGGATTTAGCTTACAAATCACTCTATATTGTTAATGTTTAGGAAAGTTCTAAAAAAGTGACAGAGGACTTTCGATGTAGCGGTAGACTTGCACTTGATCTGTTGTTTGGTAGATTAGCTTCTTGGTATGTAACATATCGAAGTGACTGAGATAAATTTTATCGGTATTCTTAATTTTTTTTGTGGGTAAAAATTTAAAATGGTACCTGAACTATAGTCAAATGTACTTTTTGGTACCTACAAATTTTTTTTACCCAAAATGGTACCTGAACTATTGTGCATTTACCCAAAATGGTACTTCCGTAACTCAAAATGGTACCTACAAATTGTACCATTACCCAAAATGGTATCTACAAATTGTACCATTACCCAAAATAGTACCTGAACTATTGCACTATTACCCAAAATGGTACCTGAACTATTGACCATTACCCAAAATGGTACCCAACTTAACTACGGAGGTACCATTTTGGGTAATGGTACAATAGTTCAAGTACCATTTTGGGTAAAAAAAATTTGTAGGTACCAAAAAAGACTTTTCACAATAGTTCAGGTACCATTTTGAGTTTTTAATTTTTTACCCTTTTTTTGTCTGAGTCCGGATTCTCTACTCTCAGCTAGCCTCTTTTTAAAAAAAAATTCTTGTAACTCTTTGAACTACAATAATCACACGTACATGATTTGAATTATAATCAAAATCACAACGATCAATTAAATATGCGACTTGATTGTCTTCGAAAATGAAATGTCTCTCCACTAATCAGTACCTACCAAAACTAGGAAATCATGGTAGAAGCCACCAAATTACTTTCCAACACTCTACTTTTCTCTTTCATTTTGAGATTAGGTTTCATTTCTGTACTTGTATCTGTTTAGTTGAGTCGTCTTTTGAGACTTTTTTTTTTAATCCAATCGAAAGGGGTGTCAATCTATTAATGTAAAGAGAGGCAAAATTACACACAGTGACCCACCTACAATGTGCAACGTCAAAAGGAGTCACTCTCTAAATAGAATCGCCTTTGATAGCGGATAAGTTCAAGTAACCAGAGTAACTTGACACTACTAGGCCCAACAAGGCTAAGTATATAAAAAATAATAATAGGCCCAACAAGAAAGCCCATCTAACAGGTCCAGCCAGGAACAAGAGCCGTAAACCGAGGTCCCAAAACAAATAGGGAGATCCCAAATTAACAACCAACCTGGATCCCAAATTCAAATCCGGAACCAATCTAGAAAACCATCCACATTCAAGGATCAAACCAAGATCCCAACAAAGATCGAACCAGGATCCCAAATTTAACCGCCCACACTTGGGACACACCCAAACAGAGATCGAACTAGGATCTCAAATTCAGATTTGGTCCCCCAAACCACCAAAAACCCACCGCCCATCATCCCCACTGAGAGCCACCCAAGCCCATGCCCAACAAAGCTAGCATGATCATGAACAAAAAACAAAGGATCTGATCAACAAAGAGGAGAAAACCAGGTGCAACAACTGAAAGGTTGAACGGAGGAGATCCACGAGCGTCGAGGCCTCGTTAGACTGACACCACCAACGTCACCGTCGCGGGCCACAGTACATGGCTATTGAAACCCTAGGGTTTGCAGCTGCTGAGCGAAGGATAGAAGAAAAGTTCTCGCCATCAGAAGCAGGGCCGGCCTTGGCCCAGGGCCCCAAGGTTTTGGGGGCACCAATTTTTATTTTTCTGTATATAGTATATATAATGATTAACTTATATATAATTAATAATTGCAACCATAACAAACAAATCTTAATAGCGTAGTTGACACTTTATGAAAGTTAGTTTCTTATCCTAATTGAAGGGGCTAGGTTCGATCCGCATGTGATTGGTTTTTATTTTCCACTTTTCATTTTAGTTGCTTGGGCCCTTTTTTTTTTTACTTTTTTAATTTCATTTTTTATTTTATGTGCTTGGGGAAAAATAGAATGCCCCATTAGGTTAATTTTTTATTTTTCAAATTTCGGTTTTGATTAGTTGCTTGGGCACAGTTTTTTTTTTTTTTTAATTTCAATTTATATTTTATGTGCTTGGGGATTGATAATATTAAATTTTTCTCTATATTTTCTTCAAGTGAAAACATTTTATCTTTCATTTTCCTCTTGTATTAGTGAGATTTTTCATTGTAGCATTTGACCATTAGAATTTTTTTTCCTTTTTTGTTTAAATCGAAACATTTTGTTTTTTATTTTTTATTTTTTCCTTGTAGAAGTGGGATTCTTATTTATAGCTTATACTCTGATAGGGCTTGGTTTGATCCCCATTTGCATAGCCTTTGATCTTCATTTATCATATTTTAATAAGCGATGTAATTCTTTATTTCAATGATCTTTTTTTTTCTAGTTATGTAAACAATTATAACTTTTGACAATATATGTTTATATTAGAATAGTTAGCATAATGAAGTCTTTTATATCTATAAAAAAATTTAAATTTAAATTTATAAAGTCTTTTTAGTGTCGAAAAAAAATCTAAATAAAAAGAGAGATTTTTTTTATATAAAATACGAATAATTAGAGGCGCATTTATTATTTTTGCCCCGGGCCTCAAAATCCTCAGGACCGGCCCTGTTCAGAATGTATCAAAATAAAATAACGAAATATCCTTATAACGTTAATTGGCCTTAAAATGAGAGCAGCTTAGAAGAGATTCGTTTAGTCTTTTGGGACTTTAAATTCAAGAATCATTTAGACCAAACAAAAGAGTACGTCCTTGACCAATAAGGATTTTTTTTTTTAGAAAATTTTTCAGTCAAGTCTATTTTCAGGTAAAACAAAATGGTACTTAAAGTCTATATGAAACCCAAACTTATATTAAACAATTTTGTTCAGGATCAACAGCAAACCTATTGAATCATAAATTTCCTTAATTAAATGTTAGCTAGGGTCGGCCCTGAATTGTGCTTGCCGAATATTCTCTAGATTGGAGGCAAAAAGTGAAAGACAAACCTAAGTTTTCCTGATCCCTGTTTACAGTTTATACTGATCCAAGTTTGGTGTCATCATGAACAACACATGTCATTATCTTCTCCATAGTTATTATCTCTTTTGTTTAATTGAAGATCGATAACATCATATGGAATAGATGCTTGACGTACTTTTTATTTCCCGCAATGTAATTATAGTTGTTAGATAAGTATGCATTCTCTAGTATATTTTTATCTCTTCATTATACAGAATATATATATATATAAATCTTTTCTTTTTTTTATGGTCTGAATATATTCTTTTCTCTAAGAAGAATTTGTACCTCAAATGAGAGAAAATTAAAGAAAAAATAATATTATAATGCTAATAACGTTATGAAACAGACTCTTAGATTAGATCCATGATGAATTATTGATGATTGCCTAATTTTCTCAACTAGCAACATCATCAGAGCTGTCCGCACCTCTTACATTTTGATACTTGTACAAGTTTGCGCACACTAAATAATAGCCAAAGTTTACCACCCCAACCACAACTAACATCCAATACACATTCTCTAGCTTCCCATTGTTTATGTTGTCTGGTAACCAACTTGTAACCCTCCGAACAAAATCGATCAGACCTGTGCTTAAGTAAAAAGAAATCCCGATGATCAAAGAAATCATTGCTGTCGATGTGCTTCTCAGTGACACAGGAAATTCTTGGTAATATAATGCAACTTGTCCTGGAAAATGAAATGCCTCTCCAACGCCTACCAAAACCAACTGTGGGAAAAGCCACAATGCCAGCATTGGGACGATAGCACCAGGCTGGTCTTGGAGTTTGTGGTCTTTGGCGATTTTAAGCCTTTTGGACTCCACCAGTGCTGAAACAGCCATGCTCACCACATTTAGCACATGGCCTAACCCTATTCGTTGGAGGGGCGTCGGAAACCAACCGGTCAACTTCTGCCACATGGGACATAAGAACCTATCAATGACGGCGAGAAAAACGGCGGTGGAGATTAGTACAACAACTAACATAGACCCAGCTGGTATTTTGAAACGAGGACCCAGGTGACGGTCCATTGTGAGAGCCTGCAGTATAGTCAAGCTGGATTGTATTCCTATTGGGGTGCCTAAGAATATGCTACTTGACCATAATGGCAAAATTCTCATAAGGGTCTTGAAATCTTCTACTTGTTGAACTGTGCAAAGTCTCCATGGTTTTGCAATTGAACCGTCTGGTTTTATGTCTCCTTCAATTTTCTGCGCTGCACGGTTAAGGAACCTACATACAAATAGGGCACCATTGTATTTATTTGATAGTTCACAATTAATATACCAAGCAAATAACTTTGTTTTAGAGCATGTTAGCTAAAAACATACACTGTACGTGCATTATTGACCGCACCCAGTTTGAGCTATATATATATATATATCCATATTGTTCTGCTAGCTACTGATCAGTCAATATCCAAAAATCTGACCAGAAAAGTCACTTTCCAAAAAGAAAAGAAGTGATTATTACTTTTTCTCAATTAAATTGTTTTATGACCATCAATACTATCTGCCAAATTTGCCATAGTGACCTGTAAGTAGTGGTTCCTGATCAGCCACTCAACAAGGGATAAGTGCATTAGTACTGCAGTGAATCAGTGATCATCACGCCAAGTTTTTTTGTTTTTTTGTTTTAGTAATCATACATGCAGTATAAATTCAGCAACACTTTTCCGCAGGGATATCCATTGCGGCAAAGGGAAAATCTAGAACTTAGAACTTTAAATTATATACTTGTCGATTGCATTCTCATGAGCTTTTTAAGCAAAATATGTATAAAGTAATTTGAAAAGATAGGGAAAATGGTGACGTACAGCAGCAATATAATTAATAGAATAATAGCTATAGATAAGAAAACCCGAAAAATGATAGAGACTTTTGATGAAGTAATCTGGCATATTTGCAAGGTTTTTTTTCTCCAATGTTGGACAACACTCCACATTCTCACACTTTTTTTAGCCAATATATAAAAAGATAAAGGAAATGGTGCGAGCAAACATTTCCTGTAATAGATCGAATTGGAAGCTAGACAAGAGTTCCCCAAATTGTTCAAAAAAAAAATTGTTCAAAAAAAGACGAGTTCCCCAAGTATGAAGGAGATTAAACACATTTCTTTCCTAAAAGGTAAAGAAAATAATAATTATTGTCATGACAAGTATTTTCAGTTATGAAAAAATTTGTAGGAATGCAAGATTTTATGTGTCGATATTGTGTTTATGTCCAAAACGACGTCATCTTTTGTTTTGAATTTGAATTGAAAAACCATTAGATTTAAGCCTTTAAAAAATGAAAACAGAGAATATCATTACAAATTAAATATATTAGCAGAGGATCCCAACTCAAAATTTGTACCTGAAGCTCTTCCTCGGTGCGGCAGCCACTACATCTGTTAATCCAACATGGCCATAGTAATAATCCTTTCTTTCATCAGATGAAGTCCGGAGATTCCTTTTCCGAGTAGTGGCAACAATAACACGAGCTAAACCAATATATGGACTGCCTTGAGGCTTATCAAAACGATAGAAGCGGGTTCCAGACAAGAAAATGGCCAAGCCAAATAGGTTGGCAATGGCACATAGGGCAAACCCCCATTTCCAACCCACATTGTCCTCAACGTACACAATGACTGTAGCACTTACCACTGAAGCAGCATATAAGGTGAAGAAGAACCAGTTAAAGAATGTTGCTTGATTCTTAGGCTTATCAAATTGATTAGCTCCAATTGTTGCCAATGTAAAGCGTGTGCCGCCCGAGCCAATAGATGCCAGAGTAATACTTGTGAACAAAATTGCAAGTTGTAACTTAGTGGTGGGTTGGCATAACTCGGATCCGATAACACAGGGTTGAGGCTTCAATGAACTAAGTGTTGCAGTTAATGCTAAGAGAGATACGCCCTGCAAACCAAATGATATTGCTAATTAGAATGTAGCCCATGATATTAGTGTTTTAGTAGTTAGGGTCCATTATGTGATACACTTAATTATGTCTCCCAAGTAATTAATTAGCCAAGGCAAATAAGATGAGCAGAGGTTCTATAAGTTTTTATGCAATTCAAAGAGAGAAGACGTACATCATAATATATCTATATGCTAGTAGTGAGAGGACAGATAGACTTTGCCAATTTCATGTGGAGAACTCTCAATTATGTCCATTCTAAATTAGATAAGTTCAATTTTGAATTTAAAAGGAAGAGTCAATATAGTATTATATTTACATCATCCCACTTTCTATCCACCAACTTTCTCCCATGCACGCTCTATAATTTCACTCTTCCCACTGTAACTTGTATCACACTGCACTGCAGATGTATGGAAGAATTCATTAGCTGTTGTTTCAATGATTCGTGCATTTGCATCAACGAAGCAAGGGTTGATTTTTATTTGAAAGTAAGTTAATCGTCTCGTGAGATTTCGGCTCATGTATGAAGCAAGGGTTGAATTGGCCTGAAAGCTTCCAAGACACCTTTGGTGTGATGCTGGTAGTCTCTTCCCCTCTCTGTAAATTTTATCTCTTTAATTTTTGTCCTACATCCCATGTTCTAAGTACCTATCATAGTGAATTTCAGGTGTGTGATGCAGTTTCTTGTCCTACATTATCAGAACATATATCATAGTGAATTCTGGGTGAGAACTTTATTGTGCATGTGAGCTTAAAATTGTAATAAAACTTTCTTTCATATTTCAGCTTCAACAAAAAATAAAACACTTTTTAAGGTAATTTTATATCAAGGATGTGAGGCACAACCAAGGTAAGATAATCAGCAAGAGATAACATTGATTTATTAGCACACACACAAGCATGTACTATGTATATTTTTTCCTTTCGTCCATGCATACGAGGACAGGAGTCTCACAACATATATTAATTCTAATTAAGACCCTTATGAATAAATAAAACAGTGAATAGAGAACTGTGTGACGGTTAAATCATATATATATGGACGGCTGAGATGTCATTCATGTATGATCTAACATCTGAGACAGGGTTTCTGACTTTACTGAAGAATAATTGACTCTAGTAATTAATTAACAGACTGAAATTTTACGTACCAGCAAAGAAATGAATGACGAAACTGAGATAACTGGGAATGAGCCTAAGAAAGAATCAGCTATGATGGCTCCAATGACAGGAAAAAAGCTGGTAGAACCGTTGATCACGTTTGAAATCTGAGCAGCATCAATGCTCTTTACATTGAATTCTTGAATTAGGTACACAATCAAGTTTGACCCCCATCCTCCTGTTGCAAGTGTCAAGCCTGCCATAGTCCCTGCTCAATATGCATAGAAAACAATCACCTTCAACACAAAATTCGAAATAATTTCCTCGCAAAAAAGGATTTTTTTCGCTAAAAAGTATAAATTTCAACGAATTTCATGCTCTTGTGTGCGTAGCTTGTACAGGTTAGTCAACATGGATGTGTGTGTGTCTGAGAAAACTAGAAAGAAAGAGAGTCTGGGAGAGACCAATGATGAATGGGAAAGTGATCCAACCACCGCGCCTGCTACCGGAATCTGATGACATAGGGGAGAGAGAGCGATCCATGTTGGAAACTTGTAGGTGAGCTATTGAAGAAGCTCTAAGTTGCTGCTGTTTTTATGTGCTTGAAGTAGTGCATGTGATATTGAAGAGTATATGTGAAATTGTGAACCCACTATTGTTAATGTATCTTCTCAGACTCTTAATAAGTAGGCCAATTTTGAATTTTCTACTTTTGGTAGGACCCAAGTAGTATTATCTTACACGAATCTAATGGCTACAATTCCAGATGGATTAATTGGTATCCATCCATCTGTATTAACTCATAATATCAATCACAAATCGAACCATTTAGTTGTATAACATTGGTGTGATCAAAGAAATCGACTGACAAAATGTTGATAATCATTAAGTCTCGTTTGGTTTACAGAAAGAAAAAGAAATGAAATCGATTCAGTCCAATAAGGCAACAATGCAGTCCTCGTCAACTGTTTTTTTAATTGCATTTCTCTAAACCATTTTCAATCTTTTTAGTCAAGAAAAAATAAAAAATAAAACAGTATCAATCTTTACTTCATTTAGACAATTCTTCTGATTAATTTGACACAACTTTTTGACTTTTTCATTCAAAGGAGGTAGGCACTAACTCACTTCATGGTTAGTAAATCAACTGAGTCACACTAACACTCTCCTGCATATTTGGATTTTCCTACCCATTTACAACTATCTTACGTTCTTATCAATCGTGATTATTTAATTATCTCGTGTGAAGGACGAGTATTAAATATTGAGTGCTAATGTGCAACAACTACCTAATACCACATTATATAATCACTAGATAACTCCGACCATCTACTATTCCGGCAATTAATGCTTTTAGTATTTAGATTTTCTGTCCCCAATTTATGAAATTGAAAGCAATGATTTCTTGTCTGGAATCCTACTGCCTCAACCCCTATACAGTGTGTGTGTATATATATATATTAATCTTCTTGGCTTTGTTCCCCCTTCATTTTCACCATCTGTTAAACGTAGCCACGTAGGTGGTCAGAAGTCAAAACTAGCTGATACAAGTCCTGAATGTTTATACCAGTACTAGTAGTACATAGAAACTCAGGGAGACTAGTAATGGTGGTGAAACTGCATTCAAAAGTTCGCAAGTACCATCCAGAACACATTATCAAGCCTCCCGTTTATTATCCGGTAGCGGTTCTAACAAGATCGATCAAAACCGTTCTCAAATAGAAAGCAACGCCAATTATGACTGCAACGATTTCAGTTGCTGTGTTTTTGTGACAGATGGGGGTTTGGAAGCGATTACGCAGTGGAACAGTGTAACTCTCAGTTCCAACATTTTGGTCTATGTAACTCTGGGTTCCAACATTGTTCCACTTGGGTCAATGGAAGTATGGAACCCAGAGTTACATAGACCCAAATGGGATTTCGAAATGTAGGTGAATTAACCATGGTGACAGTGATTAGAGCTTGGAGGAGTTTGTTTTTAACATGTATGCAAATATGGAATCACATTTGACCTACCGGCCACTAAATCATATCGTGATGATAAAATATACAAAAAACTGACTCCCTCCAAACATGTTATGGCATGTATAGGGCAATGGTGTCTTGGGCCAAATTTCCATTGCAGGGTCTCACTGCCTCGATCAGTCGATTCATATATCCAAATCCCATCAGATAATTGGATTCTCAACAATATATAATAGAAAAGAAATGCGTCATAAAGACTTTTGATATTCAATTATTGAAAAGCTAGAGCACCAAGAGAGTGAAAGATAGATGCACAATGCATCATCGATCTCCAACAGTGAACAATGTTTAAGTCATATACTCATATTCGTACCTCATTTTGGTGTTGCTGTCACTATATATCTTTGTCGGCCATCATTGCTGCAGTGGTAATCCTCCATCACTACTGGATGAGAGCTTGCAGAACCTTCGCTTTCCGCATGCTAGCAACAATAAAACGAGCTAAATTCACTAACGTGGTATTCGTGGCTGATAATATAATAACCATAGAAATTGCTTCCTGAAAAGAAAATGGTTGAACCAATGGAACCAGCAAGAGCACATAGGCCGACTGACATTGTCCTCAATGTAGAGAATGGCCACAGAAAAGCAAGTACCTCCCACTCAAATTGGTGCCAGAGCTATACGTACAGGACTTTTCATGGTGCTCCACACCGGTGGCCTCAAGGAGCCTAGTATTGCAGTCAAAGCTAAAGGATCAACGTACCCTGGAACAAATTTTGAAACAGAAACTAGCTATAAAGAGTATATTTCAAGGTCTCAACAAGAAGATTTCATGTATGTGTGTATATTTGAGGTAGCTGAGGAACAGCTGGATATAAGAAGAAAAGATGGAAATCTAGCTCGCGGCCAGACTCTCTAGCACCAACCCCTTTAGGAACGAGATGTTTCATTCCATTTCCAAGCCCTTTGACGCTATTAAGCAGAGCATCAAATATAAATGAGAAAGATGTAATATTGTGTATCTAGTCAATATATAGTCCTCGATCATCCAAACACAGGTAGCAGTATTGTTTTGTAGGGGCTTTCTGTAACATTTCAGCCCTGTGACGATTTGAACAGGGGAGAATCTTTTTTATTTCCCTTTATGCGATAGAATGTGGTCTACATTGTTACGACTTACGAGTAATATTATGGTGTCCAATAGTAGTGGACTCCAAAACACTAGTATTAATTGAGAGCTGAATGCACTCAATGCTGTCGCTTGATCCACCATACATGCATCAACTATTAGAACCTGAACTCCCTTTGACTACTCCCAAGCTTGTTAACATTCTCAACTTGTACAACTTAATTGGCACATACTAAATAATAACCAAAGTTCAGCACACCCATCGATCACCACTACCATCCAGTACACACTATCTAGCCTCCCGCGATTTACATCATCAGGTAACCATCCTGTAAGTCTTTGAACAAGATCAATCAAAGCTGTGCCCAAGTAGTAAGCAATGCCTACTATCACTTCAGTTGCCATGCTTCGAAGTGACACTGGAAATTCTTGATAGGACAACTGAAGTTGGCCGGGAGCATGAAATGCTTCTCCAATACCAACCAAAACCAGCTGTGGGAATAACCACAAGGCTGACATGGGTACCATGGAATTTTGAGCTGTTTTGAGACAGCCAAGCATGCTGAGAATGTTTGACACATGGTCTAATCCTAGTCGTTGAAGTGGAGTTGGAGATTGATGGGTCAGTTTATGACAGATGGGGCTCAGGACACAATCGATCAGTGGGAGACAAATGCATGTGGATATTAAAACTAAGACTACCATGGAGCCGGCTGGGATTTTGAAATGTGAACTACCGAAGTGGCGGTCCATGGTCAGAGCTTGGAGGATTGTTAAGCTGCTTTGAATTGCTATTGGGAAGTCTCCTCCGGTTTTCAGCGCAGCACGGTTCAGAAAGCTGCAACCACAGTCAAATTGTGAAAATTGGCTCATAAGAAAATCTCGCATCACTAGCAATTGGATGTGAAACTTCTATTCACGGGAATTGAAGGAAAAAAATAATTATTTTCATCATCGTGCATGATATTGTATTTCCTACAGTTACACCACACTATCTATCATGTCAGTTCAAGGGCCAGAAGATCAAGCCCGAGCCTATGTCAGGCCACTGTTTGCTGGATCCCGGTGCATTTGTCTGGTGTTGGGTGAAATGAACCAGGATTAGAACCAAGGGACTTCAAGGAGTACTCATGGAAGACCTACCACAAAACTATCATGATGAAAATACAAAGAAGCCTGCTCGCCCGTTGACTCTGCATTAAGTGTCATTGCTAATGGGAGGTCCAGGACCCTTTTTGGACCAACGTACGTACTGATGTGCAAAACCAGCACTCATCCCGGCCACCATTAAAGAGTTAGCATGGATATTATTGAATGTTCAACAATGACAGAGAATTAATGAGTTTCAAGACTTTTTATCTCTAATCTTCATCTTCTTTGTCATCATGCAGAATGTACTGAACAATGCATCATCCCAAATGCGCACAATGCGAGTTGACAATTTGAGAGATTTATCTGTTTAGTTTAGCAGAAGGATTGGAAAGATAAAGTTCTGTTTGCTTTCCCAGGTACAAATCATGGATTTCTACTGAAAATTTCGCAAAACTTTGTCACCTAATGTTATATAACTTATATACGCACCATTTTACAAACACCAAGTTCTTGAGAGAAAATTCCTTCTCTTTTTCCTAGACTTCAATATATGCACCATTTTGCAGACACAAAGCATAATATCTTCTAATTGTCTTTTTAACTGGTCCTCACAGTTCAAAAATAAGAGGCATACATTTCTTACAATAAATACAGGTTATATACCAAGAAAATCAAGGGACCATGGAAATTCAGTTTGTAAGGAAGATAGGAAGGTAAGATAAATGTGAGCGTACATGTAAAACTAATCGAGTACTCCTATTTTGAATCCCGCCTATGACTATTTTGCCTTCCATAAGAGGAAATGCTTATTGAAATCTTACTTGGCAAGAAACAGCAAAGCTTTCTTGAGCAAAGCTTTACAACAAATTAATAATTCATTTATTCAGTTGTATCATGTGAGAAAACTACTTTTTAAGTCTTTAAATGTATCAAAGACTATAAGTTTCACCATAGTCGATCCCGTGTTGTTGATGGAAACCTTTGGCTACAAGGCGGGCCTTGTAACGCTCTACTGAGCCATCCGATTTTCGCTTGATTCGAAACACCCATTTGCAACCTACAATATGCTGATTGGGAGGAGGAGGAACAATAGACCATGTGTTGTTTTTCAACAAAGCATTAATCTCGTCGGTCATGGCAGCTCTCCAATTTGCATCTTTGGAAGCCTGAGTATAACATGTTGGTTCCATGGAATTAATAACAGATAAAAGAGCTTTTGGTATTGGATACTTTACAGTGCCATCCATGCGAAGTCGAGGTTGAACGATTCGTCTGGAGATCATTGAGTGTTTGGGGGGGGGGGGGGGAGGAGCTATGGGGAAGAAGCTGACAGAATCATGCTGGAAGGAGAGGAATGCAGAATTGCTGTAGAGGGTGGCAGCGGTGATAATGGCGTCTGTACTGTTTGTGAGGAGGACGACGTAAGTCTGAATTGGAGGTGGAGGAGGCACATGCAGATGGGGGATGGTTGGCATCATTGTTAGGATGGCGTGAGGTAGGTGGCCCCGTCGTTTGAAATTTGAGGCAGGGATCGGCAGAGGCTCGACGGTAGGAGAATCAGATTGTGGCAGATCAATTGTTCAATTGACTGTGTTATAATGTGGTGTAGCATAGGTGAAGGAGAATGATTGGGTTGGCCATGGTATTTATTTGTTTGCGAGGATAAGTGGATATGTAGGGAGTGAATTGAAATAATGTATGTGTTTCCAAACCCTTATAGGAAAATTTTTTCGTTAAATAAAACATACAAATAACCTCTTGAATCAAAACATCCTTTGTGGGTATAACCAAGAAAACACACTCGACACTACGACTAGAACTTTAAAATCACAAGTAAGAAAAAACCCCAAAGACAAGGAAGAGTAGAAGGAAAATAGAGAGTGGGTAATAAGAGTTGGAGGGGAAGAAGATTAATGAGATATAATATAAATAAAAATAGGCAAAGATTTTTATTTTTAGGAAAAATTTAAAGAAAAATTAATTAAATATCATACTTAGAAAAAAAAAAATTAAAAAATTTCAAAATAAAAAAAATTAAAGAAGAACCATATAAAATAAAAAAAAGAATTATAAAAGGAATAAGAGAGATATAGACTAAACGACTAAAACGAAAAAAAGAAATGAAGAAGAATGGAGATCCCAAAACCAGACGTAACATATATTTGATAATAACGACAACAAAGCAAATACTTTGTAACTTCGAGAAAGAACAGAATGAAATAAAAGGCGGTGAGGGGGGTGGGTTCTCGGATATTGATAAAGAATTTTTAAATTTTTTAAAGTTCGTTTGTCGGTTGTATAAGGGCTTTTATGGTCAGGGGTGGTGGTGGGTTTTCATTCGTTATAATGCATAATGTTTCCAAAGATTGGGTGTTATTCAAAGTGATCACGCGGTTTCGGGCGCTTAGGGTGGTTAGTATAAGTCGGGTTATTTTTAGAAGTTATCCTTTGGGGGGGTAAAGTGTTTTGGGGTGTTGGAAAATTTTAAAAGTAATTGCAAAAGCTAAGGCATAATTACTTAGCACATAAGAAGGCGTCAGTTCTTAAATCCTACGGCCTAAGGGTGTCCAGGGATTTGGTATCTACTTTTATCTTCGCTTGGGATTTTTCGGTGTCTTTCGGTGGTTTGTGGTTTTTGTTGCTTTTTTGTTGTCTCGTGTTGTTTTGTGTTGTAAGTTGTTGTTTGTTTTGGCGTGGGTTGGGTTTGCGTTTCTTCGGGGTGGGTTGGCGGATTTTGGGCTTTAAGATCTGTTGCGGCGTTTCTTCGGTGGTTATCAGGGGTTTTGGTTGTTGGATTGGGTTCTTGTGAAGTTTGTAGGCTTGTTAGTGGTTCGGGGGGTGGGTGCTTGGCGGTTGTGGGTTTGTTTGTTGGTTTGGTTATCGGGGGGGGTCTGCTGGGTTGGTTGTCGGAAAATCAAGAGGTTGGAGTAGGGTTGAGGGGTCGGGGTTTGGGGGGGTGTTTTGTGACGGGGGGGGGAGGGTTAGTTTTGGTTCGGTTGTTGGTTCTTTGGGGGGGGGGGTTTTTGTTTGCAAGGGCGTTGGGGTCAACACTTGGTTCTTCCCAGCCTTTGGGGGGGGGGTGTTGGTTTTTGTAAGGAAAACTTGGGTTGGGGGTTTGTTTTTCCTCAGTTGGGTTGTTTTTTAAAACTTGGCGCAAACAACGCCCCTTGATGGAGCGCGCGGACTTCCCCAGGGGGCGGGGGGGTTGAGCCTCTTCTTTTGCCGTCTTTGGGGTGTGGGGTGTTGGGGCGTTTAAACGCTTTCGGTTTCTAGTTCGTTCTAGGGCTTGGAAGCCCTGGGGGATCCAGGGTTTTGAAACTCGGGGGACAGACTTTTGGGTTCCGCAGGGGGGTACGGGGCGGGACAAGGGGGTGGAGGGGCCGAATGCCGGCTGGTTTGCAGTCGGCGTAGGGGGGGTGAGGACAAAAGGGGGGGGTAGACAGATCGAAGGGGGGGTGGTGGGGGGGTTTCTGATGAACCGCCCGGGGGTGGTGACGTGTTTTGGGAGGGGGTGGGACGACGCTAGGGTGGTGGGTTGGTTTTGGGTTGGGGGTGGTTGGGGGTGTTTAGGGTTACATTTTGTGGGGATTAGTTTGTTGGGGTTTTTGGTGGGGGGTTTATAAGAACAAAGGTTTGAAGAGAGTGTTTGGGGGTGGGAAGGGGGTTGTTTATTTGGGTTTGAGGGCGGGTGGGTTGGGGGGGGGTTGGGATTGGTGTTTTAGCAAAACGAAACAGGGGAAACTTGTTTAGCGCGAACTCACTGGGTTTATATATCGATTCCTTAGGAAGGAACTAAGGTCTAAGTTTAAGAGAACGACGAGGATAAATACGTTTTACGATCGAAGGGTCTCACGCACTTGCAACCGAGCAAACAACGCTGAGCATGCTGCACTTGTCTTCGCTTCCGTTGCCGAGACGATTGTTCCGAAAGTCTCGAGCGTTGGCTCCAAGAGGGTCCCGCCCCGAAAGGGGGCCCACAACGAGGGGCGGACCCAGAGTGGTTGGGGGCGGTTTGGGGCGGGGGGGGGGGATTTGAAAGAAGACGAATGGAAGGGGAAAGAGAAGAAGAGAGGGAGGAGTTTGAGAGTACGAATGGGGCTTGCCTACATAACCACCTAAGACCACAGGCCAAGACGAGTAGAGGAGGGGGGAGGGAAGATTACTACTGTTTTTGAGCTATTTTATTAGTTCAGGACTACTGCTTTGTTACCCTGCTGATGCCACTTTTCCAAGCTTCCTGGATTGGATTTTGTATTGCTCCACTATGCTTCCTATGGCCAGTTTCGATCTGCTTCTTTTCTTGATTTGGTGTGTATGGAGGGAGAGGAATAAACGTGTTTGGGAAGGAAAGACTGTGGGTAGGTGATTTAATTTTTCAATCCAATGCTTGGTTACATGACTTCCAATTCTATAGACGGAAACCAAGGACCTCTTCTACATGCAGGCGTTCTGTTTGTTGGAAACCTCCTTCCATGGGGTGTGTTAAAAAATTAATATGGATGGGGCTTTTTCCCAAAGTGAGCAGGTAGGGGGTATTGGCATTATTGTTAGAGATAATATGGGTAATTGTGTGGGTAGTAAGTGTGTTCGAGTTTGTAATGTTACTTCTTCAGAACATGTTGAAGCAATGGCAGGGCGGGTTGCTGTTCGTTTAGCTCAAGATGGTGGGTTGTCCTCCGGTTATTTTTGAAACCGATTCTTTGCTCCTCACCAATGCAGTTCGACAACAGTCCTTTCCCAACTCTATGCTTGGACCAATCTATGATGATAATGTGGATGGTTTGGTTAATCTTCCTGGTTCTTCATTCCACTATGTTTTCGGTCAAGCGAACACTGTGGCGCATTGCCTTGCTCGTAAGGCTCTTTGTAATGATTTTAATAGCTCTTGGAGCAATTTACCTCCTGATTTCATTGTCGATGTATTGGAGAAGGATCTCAATCCTTCCTCTTAATTCTTAATAAAGCTTTGATCTTTCTCTCAAAAAAAAAAAATAGTTCAGGACTATATTTGGACTTTAGTGTTTTTCTGTGAGTTTTGGATAAAAATGTGTATTAAGTGAACTTTTGTACTTTTCTGCTAATATGTTCTACAGTTTTATTTCTCCTAAATCCAAAAGAAATAAAACACCGATTCCAGCTTTTAAGACATAAGGAATGGACATTTGGATAATGGTTATTAATAGGCAAGTATATGGACATGGGTGGTAAGTCAAAGTTGAAGCTTTTTTTAGGTGTTGCAGGCACCATATCTGGCTCTCCATCATTGCTATAGTGGTAATCCTCTATCCTGGATGAGAATAGAACCTTCCTTTTCCGCATACTACCAACAAAAACACGAGCTAAACTCGAATGGGCTACCTTGTGGCTTATCATGATGAATTGATGATAGAAACGGCTTCCACAAAAGAAAATGATCAAAACCAATCAAATTAGCAAGAGCACAGAGGCCAAATCCCAATCCCCAACTGACATTGTCCTCAATAATGCAATATAGACAATGGCTATAGCACTTATGAAAGAAGTTGTGTACCCTGTGAAGAAAAACCAGTTAAAGAAAATCCCTTGATCTTTTGGTTTATTGAATTGGTTTGCTCCCATTGTTGCTATAGTAAAGCGGGCACCTCAATCCCACCCCATTGATGCCAGAGCTATAGTGGCATAGAGGACTGCAAACTGAATTCTTGATGGTGTTCCACATGAGATTGATCCATTCTCACAAGCTGGAGGCCTCAATGAGTCAAGCGTTGCAGTAGTGAATAAGACCATTCCCTGCAAGGGTAAGTGGTGATGGATTGAAAAAATGCAACTTTATGTATAAAATAATTTTTTAAGGAATAAATTTCTCAACAGGAAGATTTCATTTCTTTCTGATGTACTGGACCTATATTAAGCTGCACAGGTTGGTGAGGAATAGTGGATACAAGAAGAAAAGATAGAATCCTACCATCTCTCTTGCACTAACCTATTTTAGGATTTAGATAGTTCATTTCATTTGCATCCCTTTTAGGCAATTATGTAGAGCATTAAAATTTTAATACGGCTAATGTAATATTGCGTAACGTCATACTGCTATGTGAAATAATACTGATACTTGACTGCTTTCAATATTTTCTCAATGAGTGAAAACTAAAATCAAGAACCCAATTTCTGTTGCAAATCATCTAGAAGTGAATGGAGACATCCTAAATCAACTGATCAAACAAATTATCATAACTCCTTTTGTGTGTGTGTGTGACCGACTGTGTATTTGTTCGCACGTGTGAGTGTAAGAACAGAAACTGAGTGAGACTATTACCAGCAAAGAGATACCAGAAGAAATGAAGATGACGGGGAAGCAGCCCAAGAAAGAGTCTGCAATAATTGCTCCAATGACAGGAAATAAACTAGTGCAACCACTGACCACATTTGAAATCTGAGCAGCGTCAATGCTCTTCACGTTATATTCCCGAATCGGATATACAATCAAATTTGCTTGCCATCCTCCAGCAGCAAGTGTCAAGCACATTACAGTTCCTGATCCAAACAAGGAAAACACATGTTTAGCTAAGAATGAGGTTTTCTTTTAAACTTCCTTTGTGATCATAACTGAACAACAAATGTGCGTGAAGAGAGATATACGACATGTACTAATCTTTGTCCATGAGAGTGAGAGTGAGAGAGGAAAAGAGACAGACCTATGATGAATAGAAAGATGATCCAACCACCTCGTTTACCACCAGAACCCGACATTTCTGCTTCTCTGTGTACAGAGGGCGATGCCTCCATATTTCAACCCAACTGCTTAAACTGAGACAGTCTCTTTTATCATCTGTTTACAAGTTCTCATCCCTTGTAGATAATGTAAATACATGAGGTATAGTCCAGTAGATGCCACGCTAATTGTAGTCCCTACTAGTATCTTGTCCAACTTTCAAATATATGTAACCCTGTAGATGCCACACTAATTGTAGTCTTGTCAATCCCATAACTTTCATATTTGAAGGAATCTTCAAGCTAACCAAGTTCATAATGCCATGATCATTGGATAAATTCAACAGGTAAATCTTTCTGGGATGTTGGATAAGATCTATGATTTATTCGGAAACAAAAGTTTACACAATGTAGATTTTCCACCAAGCTACACAACAGAAAACAGTAAGATCTTAGAATTATTAGTTTATTACCATCCAGGGTTATTTGTCACCAAGCAGATTTGGAATTGCTACCATGCTGATTAGAATGGTCCACCAACACTCATAGATTACATTCACTATCATGACAGCAGGGGATTTTTAGAATATGATGAGGCAAAGTACGATTGTGGTACACAAAACACTACAAGAACAATCTCACAACCATAAATTGGTCCATTAAATAAAAGGCAAATAACACAAGTACAACAGGTTCACAGCTTGTGAGAACGAAATCCCAGATAAGTCCCAGATGGAATAAATAGAAGATATTATTGAATCTCAGTTATGTTCGTCAATCCAATCGTGCTATACATGGTACAAGTTTAGTACAGCAAAAACAAAAAAACAAAAAAATTAAGATACAAACAAGATAAATACAATACAGGTTCAACAGCCAGAAGAAGACGAACTGACCTCAAAAATAATATAAAAGACCTAGTAATATTGATGGGCGGTCATTGTGGTAAAATCAGCAAACCCATCTCAGTAATGATGTAGATGAAACAGGATGGTCCCAGTGACCTGATCTGCAGAGTTCTATTTAACACTGCACATGGATGCTTGCAATAGTTTGATCAACATAACCTTTTTGATCAAAGGGCGGTGCAAGTCCAATCATTCTATTGTAAAAATTAAAAAACTGAGTATGACTTTTGCTTTTCATATCAAGCATACTCGGGATTGAGTGCGATAGCCTCTCTGTAAATCATATCTTTCATTTGCTCTTCTCCCAGGGGTTGTTGCTCAAAATCAAAAGAGAACGGATTAGTACAGACTGGTTCATCAGCTACGTCATGCAGTCTTTCCAGGTAAGGATGAGCTAATGCTTCTTCAACTGCAGAAGCACAGGTAACACAATCAAAACATGGTGAGGCAAGTTTCAGTAATGACTAAAATATAACCATCAAGTCCTTGTAACGAAAAGTTATACATATTGCTGATTCAAAAAACACCAAAAAAATCAAATGGGATGAGAAATTACCAGTTATCCTTTTAGAGGGATCAAATGTCAACATTCTATCCACTAGATCAATGGCCAAAGGATGAACATGTGGGAATAGCCTCGTCATTTGCTGACGAGGATGCTGGGGAAGCTGCCGAATATATCTTCTGGCATCCTCATTCCGAACAAACCCAATATCAGATTCAGTTGGTGTCCCAAGAAGCTATAATAGAACATAAAGAGCACGTATTAGTATTTGTCCAACAGACATGGAGATGATCAATTAATTTTCAATGAAGCATTCAGTAACTTGAGAATATATAATGAAGTATTCAGCATTGTAAAGCAGCAGAAATCATCCTTGAAATTGTAAGATGAGTTTTATGTATTTTCCATTTGTTCTGTAGTAGTGCATGTGCAGAACTGCAGATGCCTTTTTAATTGCACAAAATTACAAAACCAAATTACAGAATTTGGAGAATGAGTATTTAAACTTTTAAAGTGACATTACATATCTTCTCATATATGATTCTTCCATTCCCAAAGTGAAAGTCGGGTCATCTAAAATTCAACTTTTATTTCTACCCGTCTATTATTCATCTTACCTCTGTCAATAGGCGCATCTGATGCACATGATCTTTGCCGGGAAATAGAGGCTTTCTATTCATAAGCTCCATAAAGATACAACCCACAGACCAAACATCTATTGCTGCAGTATAATCTGAAGAGTTCAACAATAGCTCAGGTGCCCTGTACCATCTGGTGACAACATACTCGGTCAATAACTCATTCTCAGCAGTCGGGCGGGCAAGGCCGAAATCAATTATCTTAAGATCACAATTAGCATTCAACAAGAGGTTGCTGGGCTTCAAGTCTCTATGAATAACATTTGCCGAATGTATATATTTCAGTCCTCGAAGAATCTGATACAAAAAGTACTGCAAAGCATCCAATATACACCAGTCATTCTTTGAATAATAAAACCATTTATCTACACAAACTGAAAATGGGGGTTTGCCGAAGATCTATAAGAGCAGAGACTGGTACCTGACAATGCTCCTCTGATAAACCTTGATTTGAGCGAATAATTTGATGCAGATCAGTATCCATGAGTTCCATGGCAATGTATACATCTGAAAATTCTCTCCTTAGAGGTGGAGGAATCACATCCCTGATAGCTATGACCTGTTTGACCATCATAAAATTCTATCTTTTCAGAAGCTTTCCTTATTATGTACTTCAACTACTTTTCATCCAAAATTAATATCATTTCCCAAAAGCCTCTACTTCAGCTAATTACTAAATATAGCAAAATTCCATTTTATGTCATAAGCAAAAGATGTCAACTGTCACATACACATAAGCAGTTACAGCTGAATTGACAAGCAACTGACAATTCAATATAAGCACTTTCAAGAAAGCAGCACAACTCACGTTTTCATGATCCAAGTGACGAAGCAGCTTAATCTCACGGAGCGTGCGCTTGGCGTCCATGTGATTATCAAAGGCGTTGGCGATTTTCTTGATCGCCACCATCTCGTTCGTCTCCGAATTCAACACGGAGCTGCGAAATCAAAAAGGAAATTCAATCAGCAATCCAAAAGAGAAAAACGAATCAAAGAGCTGCTCACGGTTTCGAGCAAACGACGTACCAAACGATGCCGTACGCTCCGCGACCGATCGGCATGATCGGAGGCCGGTACTTGTTGGTGATCTCGAAGAGGTTTCCGAATATGTTGTACTGAATGTACTGTCCGCCGTGCGACGGAATCGCCGGGAAATCGCCGTTACCGGTAGGGAGGTCAGCCATTAGAGTGTGAGTTGACTTTCTCTCTCTCTTAAGAAGTCTGAGTTTCTCTCTCTAGAAAAGGCTTTTGCTATATTGGTGATGGTTGATATTTTGACGAAGAAGAAGACGAGAGCGAGGGCTTTAAAACCCGAGGGAGAAGGAAACACTATGTTGGTGCTGCGAAAGCGCGCCACAGACTAAAACTGTGAGGACGCGTTTGCGGAAATATTGGAGGGCTCAGATTTCAGCCGCCTCCGGTGGACGGATGAGATTCGTTCAAACTTTTCAACGCCATCATTCTCCATTTTCTTCTATGACTGCTCTACATTGTCAGTATTTTATCAAGGTGTTTGCGTGTGGGTGGTGTCAAGCGTCAACTGAGATGTTGAAAGACTCCGTTTACATATTCATGTCGTTTATTTATGCTTTTATAGTTTTATTACTTGTTTCTCTTTTAAACAAATTTTCTAAAAATAATGATTGATTATTTTCAAGAAAATCTAAATTCGGATATTATGTGTCGGAATACTACTTTATCTACATGAGTACTCGGTGGTACTGACTTGAGTACTGGAGTATCTTTTGTCGGTGATCTACCGGTCTCTTCATAACCGTTTCATTTCTAAAAATAACGGTTGATTATTTCACAAGAAAACTCGCATTTTGTTATCATACCTATGTGAATGTATGAGGGATTTTTTTTCATAAAAGAGCATTTATTAAAAATTCAACAAACATTACTTGTTTGCAACATCAAAAGATTGAAGATTAGAACCAAGAAAACATCCATGATGCCATATTCTAATACAAGAACACACCAATTGCTCGAGCATCAGTGAGGTCTAATGCTACACGAAGGCTGCTAGGAAGCGTGTTTCTGCCAATTTTGTAAGCAATTTAAAACGAAACCATTAATATATCTTTTGTAAGTATGAATTACAACAGCGAAGATACACTTTTATTTTTTCCTCTCTAAAGCATCTTCAATTATAAGAACCAAAAGGGGTAGGAAACATTTCAAGTGTTTTTATAAAAATAAAAAATAAAAACAAATGCTATATATTTCAAACAAAATCGCTTTCTATGGAAATATTATGTAAGTAATAAAAACACTTCCAAAAAAACAATTACAAAAGACATGTTTGATTGTTTTTGAAATACGTAAAAGTGTTCTTTCAAACTTGTCAGAAACGTTTTTAAATGAGGATTTCAAAACGACTTTCTAAGTGTTTCTAAAATTTATCCAAAACACAATTCATTTTTGTAAATTTATTTATTAAACTTAAAAATAATGTGCCTTATTACGAATAAAAGAAAAAATCATCCTAGTGCTCGTTGTACGAAGGAAATGCAAGTGTAATTGGAAAAATTAGTAGCTTGGATAAGACGGGATAAGTGGGTTTAGTTAAGCCACAGAAGCTAACAAATTTAGACTAGGGCTCAGTTTGGTGGGGCTTAACTTATTTTTAAAGTAGCTGTAGCTGTAGTTTGAGAATAATCAGATGTGAAATTAAGTAGATGCGTGTTGGGTAAATGTTGTTTTTAAAAGTGTTGTGAATACAAAAAGTAGTGTTTAAGTGTTTGGTAAACTTTAATATAGGTAAAGTCAAAAGGGAAATACAACAAAAGCTAGAAGCTGCTTATAGAAGTATCAAATTTCCAACTTCCATAAGCTCTCTTGGAAAGTGTGAGATTATTCTTAAAACTGCTTATTTTTGTTTTACCAAACACCTAACTTGCTTAACTTAATAAATAATCAACTTATTTTTTAATTTAAGCCACCCCAAATTGGATTCCGAAAAATGATGAGAGTGTGCTCCATTATTGGTGTTATCTAATTACGTGTCCCAAACATTGTGCATTACAAAGTCACTATTTTTTGAACACGTTTTTTCAGCCAATTATTGGGAAAGTCCCTATATAGGATTAAAAACTTTGATATAATGGGGCTCATGTTGTTCTGCAATTAACTTTAAAAAATGGACTGAAGTGTAGTCTCAAATCATAGAGACTCAAAATCTGGTCAAAGTAAACTGGCTTCTTTTACATTATCTGGTCTAAAAAGAAAAGAAGAAGATGTTTTTCTCTTGCTCTAGCTAAAGCGATACATACAATGGATCTAATCAAGATCGGAGTCTTTTTGTTCTCTTTGGCCAAACCATTTAGCTTCATGCTAAAATTGATGACAGAGCAATCTGTTTTATTATTGGAAAGGGTCGTCTTCATTTATAATTTAATGTGAAGGTCGGCTTTTCTTTTTATTATATTTTAGGCCATACAATAAGGAGGTGTTACTGTTAGGTAAGGTCATGACCAGTTGACCATAATATAGATCAAGAGAGTCTTTTGTCCACAGAAGTGGACGTCCACAAGCATCGTGGTTGGAGAGTCGGATCGATCTTCGTGGTCAGATTTATGTCAAAATGTTCGTTACAATGCAAGGATCAACTCTTATTTCTGTCATATTGGTTTGGCCGGAAATCGTCTTGAAAGTTCTAGGTGGAAGAAATTTCAAATTGAAATTCCAGTACGGCGGTGCCGTCTGATTAAATAGAAAGGAGAGACTGCTGGCATTGTAATAACTGTGAGATGGGCTTCCAAACCCAGGTGGTATGGTGGCTCGACGTGACCGGAGCTAGAAGATCGTCAGCTGGGTGATTCGGGTCAAAACCGCTGCTAAACCCTAAACAATAATATAAAACTAACTAAATCATACCCTCCAAGGACCATTAAATTCAAACTTAGCAATCACATAATCAATATCAATATTAACCGCAAACTCTTTTTCAATATAGAGAAACATCAAATCATCAATAACTCATAATTTGTTCAATATGTTTTCCACTTTTTTGTCATATACAAATGCAGCCTTGCTGAGTAGTGTTGACAACAGACTGTTGTAAATGATTCAATGATACAAATTAATTACTGATTACTGAACATATAAATTGCCTCAAGCCTTCAACTAAACAATGCACTCATATTTTATATATATATATATATCCAAATAATATGTTAAAATCATAAAATCAAAAGGAAGAAAAAGGACTAGCTGCCACTAGCCACTGTCCAGGGGGTAGGCTATGGTACGGTGATGTATGTCATACTTCCATTTACGACTTTTTTGAACCAAAAATTACATCAAATTGAACCAAAATTACTACAATAACAACAAAGTTGTCACATTCGTTTTACACTATTTACATAAAATTGAACCAAAATTACAACTTTGACAACAAATTGTTCACAAACTTGTAAGAAGATCGTAGATGAAGTAATTACTTCTAACAAAACTAAGATTACACAAAAAAGACCCTCGTTACCATAATAATATCAAATTTTGTTGATTATTTGTAAGTGGAGGTATGACATGCATCCCAACATTGTAGAATTATCCCACTCTCCAGTACCCATTGACGAAGAGAAATGTAGAAGGGCAAAGGGTTGGGAAGCGATTCGTACAAAAAGACTTCAATAAGTACCTTATGATGAGAATTTGTTGAGGACTTTCAAACTCAATTTTGAGATAAGTTTTTAATGAGTTTTTTACATATAAATTAATATTTAAAATACTTATCTAATTTTTTTTTTGACAAGATGAACTGAGTTATCATTAAAACTCCAAGCCAGAACGGCACATACAAATAATCTCGATACTTGCCCCTTTAATTTATATTATCAATTAATTCAATCTCTAATATTTAAATTAATTTTCAAAATTATCTTTTCTAACTTCATTTAACTCAGAATAAACACCACACATTCTAATTTTCATATTTTTATAAGATATTTTTTTAATTTTAATTTGTAATTAAGAATTATTAACTCCCTGACAAATCACCTTTATCTCATCAATCACATATACTTCCAAACCCTTCCCCCCCCACACCCCCTCCCACCCACACCCCCTATCCCTTCCACACCATCCTCTTATCAAAAACAAATCATATTTATCCAACACAATCATTCTCAAATTTCTATTTTCATTTTCAATCTCGTAAAAATCAAAAAATTTTTCTTTTTTATGAATTTCACTCCCAATTTTTTATCATCAATATTATTATTCACTCATACTACTTTATTTATTTTTTATATTTCTACACTAATATTCCCTATTTTGTTCCCTTTAATGTATTTTCTTTGAATTTAATTCTAGAGATTAAAAACTTTATTTTTTTTAATCAAGAGAATATTTTATTACCCCAAATTTTTAAACTTATAAAAATTTTAACAAATTTATCATATCATTAATATTACTAAAGACAGAGAACAACTCATATTCCTAAAAACCCTATATTTTCTCTATATAACGAAAATAATAATCACTAATCTATAAATTTAATATTTATATCATACATCTATACAATATATTATTTAAACAAAGAATAATAACCCAACCCCAAAAAAATCTATACCAAACAAACTATATAATAAACTCCCTCCCTTCAAATACTAAATAATACATCAATATCCATATTATTATTTCCAACAATATATATCAAATATTTTTTCCATAATTTTTACATACCCCAAATAAATTATAAAATTTTTAAACCTACCAAAACCCACACCCACAATTTACAAATTTATAATATATATTTTCAATACACAATTATTCACATTATATTTCAACCCATTTATCACAATATCTCCCAAAACCATCAAACAACCTCACCATTTTTGTGTTCTTTGTTTTTGTTTCCTTTTCCCTCTTTCATATTTCCTTGTTCTCCCTGTTTTTAGGTTTTACCCTAAATCAGTGGCCAAGTAAGTAAGGACAAATCAAGTACCACTCACTAGAACAAATAAGCTCACTTATTCAATAATCCTACAAGACTACAACCTAGTCTTCTCGCACAAAACTAAAATAAGTGAATACCCCTTCGCCAATGCACTCAATTGTGGTGCAAAGGGGTACTCATTAATCATGTGCAAAAACACAAAATAGAAAGTAGGGTTATAACTCAAAACCTAATTAATAAGAAAGTTGATTGAGAGTCCACTCCCCCTTAGGCCCAGAGTAAGGTCCGAGAAACCCACCCCAAGCCCAAAGGAGAGCAACCCACCCAACAAACCCTAATAGGAACCACAGCAGCAGCAGCAGCCGGCGTAGCCTCCAGCAAGAAGAAAACCCGAATTCGTCTGGTGGCCTACACAACCAAACAACCATGAAAAATCCCTTGCCTCTTGCAGATGGAAAGTCGATCAAATCAAGAGCAGCCCGATCCCAACGCTCTCTTGCAGTTTGTCGACTTGCAGCACCAACACCTAGAAAAAAATAGCGACGCGCATCCGTGAAGATGAACGCATCCTTGAATCCTTTGCACCAATTGCGTCCCCAGCGGAAAACATCAACGGTAGCCAAGGGAGAGAAGGTCGACTGTTGTCGACGTTGAAAGAAAACGGCCGCATGAGGACGGCGGTAGAGATCTAGTCGAAGATGACTAGAGGTAGAAGAGAGCGGCTCTCTCATAGGGTTTCTGATTAGTCTTCTCGCACAAAATTAAAATAAGTGAATACCCCTTCGCCAATGCACTCAATTGTGGTGCAAAAGGGTACTCATTAATCATAAAATACTTATCTAATTGAGTTTGAAAGTCCTCGTTATAAAGTTCATAACCTAACAAATTATTTTTTCTGGGTAGGCTATTACAATATTATCCCTATACTAATTAATATTTACAAAGTTTTTGGGTTGGATTGCAGCCTATATAACCTTGTAACTTGTAAGTGGATCTGCCCCACCATTCTACGTGGATGGATGAACTTTTTTTTTTAAGGTAAAAAAAAAGTTTCAAACAATTGTCATTTGTAGCTTCAAAAAAAAACTATTCCCATACCTCGTTTGGTTTGTGGAAGTAAGGACTTGAGAAAGGAAACTCAATCATTTCATGTGTTTGGATTGCAAAAAAAAATGAAATATTTTCATGAAGCAAGGAAAAATTGATTCCTTCCATACTCCAAGGCCCCATATGTTTCCCTATAATTTTAGAGTTTGCTGTAAATATATGAATTTTTGTTCTCTCTCTACTCATTATCTCTAAAATAGAGATAGGTATATGGAAGCTGTTGGAGCAAAAAAAATGCTCATTTTTCCCTAAACTATAGAAAAAAAAATATTATAGGAAAACTCTTGTAGATGCTCTTAATTTACAGCAAACTCTAAAATTATAGGGAAACATATTCTTTGAATTTTTAATTCTCTCCTCTCTTCTCTCTCTTTAATTTATATTCATTTGCACCATAAATTATTTGAATACAATTTCAAATAAAAAATATTACCATATTCAATTGTAAATAATAAATTATAGAGAAACTGTTGGAGATACACCAGAAAAATTATAGACATTTTAACTTTTAAGTCTCTATAATAGAGATTTTTTTAGAGAACCAGTTGGAGATACTCTTATATATTGATCAATTAATCGCGGAAATTTTAATGCCCAAAAATCTAACCGCGCCTGAAATTAAATTTGCAAAGGGATAATATATGTAATTTGCCTTTACTGGTTGGAAATGGTATTAGAATACCACCCCGGACTTGGTAATCCTATTCAGGCTTTATGAGGAAAATTAATTCCCGTCAAATCTCAATTTTTCTTTTCCTTTTCCATCTTTAATTACAACCAATCAGCACACCTACATGGAAAAGGAAATTAATTCTCATTCCATACCTTGATTTCCAACCATCCAAACGGGGCCCAAGAGAATCATTTTTCCTACTTACTTTTCTGCATTTATTGCACTAATTTAGCATTAATTACATTACTTTTATTATTAAAATAACCATTTATAAAATTATAAATATTAAATTTATTTCATATATTATTATTTACTGATTGTTTTCTTTAGTGTTGTCAAACATTTGAAAGGAAAACTAATGAGAATTTCTCAGTTTCTCATGCCTAGAAAGAACAAGAAATTAATTTCTTTTTCTTTCCGTGAACCGAACGAGACCTCATAATAACTACCACTCCAAGACTACAGTCCAGTTACCATCGGAAATTAACACATGCAAGGAGCTTTTATGACATGTTTACTTGGAATGAAAATATGAATGAATCGGAGTTCATTCCGATGAAATTCATTGCTAATACCTACTTCCCCCTTGGTAATCAAACTTCGGATATTCGAGAATGGATTACTCTTTTTTAGTTACTTTTATGTGGAACCCACAATCATTCCGATTCATGTACAAGTTAGTAAACGCAAAAAAAACTCAGGAATTGGAATCAATTCTTTTATTCTCATACTCATTCCAAATAAGTAAACATGTCATAATGTTCTTTCTTTCAAAAAAAACAAAAGACCAATAATGACCAGCCTATTGTGCTCTACACTTTAAAGCCTCTGTAGGTTTACAGATTTGAGGCTGTGGAAAAAAAAAACATTCAATCATTTTTATACTTGGTAAGCACAAAAATAGAAGAAAAAAAACCCAAAGAAAAAAAGTGAATCTATCTGAAATGAATTGATTTCCTCTAAACAAGGTACTCTAGAGTTTCAATTCTGTCTGGTATTGGACTGGCCAAATGTGCATCTATCGAAATATAATTCATACGAAAACGAGGCGAACCAGTTACTGTTCTGTGGGAATGTCAATCTAGGGTAAATGATAACCGGACATGAACAGAGAGTTGGTTTGAGAGACCAACCACACAAAAAGCAGATACAGACCAGTTAAGTATATCCAATATTCCAATCCAACACCCAACTCACCGGTCAGCACTAAACAATGCCTAGTGATTGGAATAGGTCAACCTTGGCAGCTCCATGCCTCTTTGTTAACTAATATCATTATCAAATCGTTGACTAGGCAAACAGCAATGAACTAAAACGTTTCTTTATCGCCGATTACAGTTGAATCAAGGCATGAAACATTAAAGAAACGGTAAGGGAGTATTCAGCCAATCGTTAAAGAACCGAAACGATAGTAAAAGTAAAAGATGTGTATTATTTAATCTAGAGGATGATTACCAAAACATTCTATCCAATTCAACACATTCATCAAACTGAAACAGAAATCCAACTTTCCTATCCCATTACAAACAATACCAACTGCCTAAAACCCCAACACTATGAGGCATACAAAAGAGCAAAAGCAAGGGACGCAGGCACTGGCATCATCCTTCATCCTTATAGAGTTCCACTGCTTAAGCTTCGGCAAAGCTGCAGAATAAAGTGATACCACATTTATGCACATTCTTCAAAGAAAACAGAGCAAACAACATGCAACATACGCAAAAAGTGAAAAACCTACCCAAGCTCAGAGAGCTTCTGATGAGCTACAGCATAATCAGCAAAGAAAACATCTTCATCCTGAGGGTGGTGTATCAATCAGTATAAAGCTCCAGATAATAATTAAGCAAAGTGCGGACAAATATGCACACTTTCTGTAACAAATAAAATACACACCGCAGCATATTTGTCCACAAGAGGACGGAAGACAGGGTCAGACAGAAGAGCCTTGTCAGTTGGAAGCTGTAGAAGACCTTCCTTCTCTCCACTCAAGAGCTCCCTATGAACATTCCAAGAATTAAAGTTCAAAAACAAACAACATACAAATAGGCATACACGATTACACAAATCATGAATTGCAAAAAACAATAAGGAAACAGAACTCACGTGAAATATGAGTTGTCAAAGATAAGGGGGTTGGGAGTCCAAGGTCCCTCAAACCCAGATCGCTCCTTGTGTGCCCTTCCCTGAACATACATTCATCATCAGGCAAATAGAAATCAGCATTATCCACTGATATAATACCAAGCATTTCAACCAAAGTGCAATTTAGTAAGATTAACGCCCAAGAAAACAAGAATATCAAGAGTTCTGACGAACCAAGGTGTGAGCACCAGAGAGAGCAACAATGTCCAGGTCGCTGAGGCCCATAGTTTTGCCAAACACATCCCTCAAGTGGTCAGAACCTGCAGCAATTCAAGAGTACTGACAAAATCAATAACTGACATAAGACCAGCATTACACATTAGAAATAGACTAACCAAGACCATTTTAAAATACCAACCCTTGCTAGCATCAGGAAGACGGCCTTCCGGGGGTGGATTGGGCTTGTCCTGAAAGAGGAAGACCAATATCAATATCTATAGCAAGAAACCAAATACATCCAACGTCTAACAAAAAAATTACAAATGTCAAAAACCGTCGGAAAGTTTGAATGGTACCAGAACAGATGCATGATTCAAGGAAACACTTGAGCTACCTTTAAGTTGAAAGTGAAAGAAACGGAAGGACAATAAAAGAAAGAACTCATAGACTCAGAAACCAGAATATGCACAATCAAGATATTTTCAATTCAATTGTACAAGTGCATTGGCCTTATAATAAGATCACACCTGAGGTCTTAGTTTCAAACAAACAAGCCGGCCTGCTATAGTTTGAATAGGCAGATCAATGCAATTTTTAAAACACTAAACTCCGGAAGCAAGACAAAAGATATATGAAATTAAAATAACCATATACCAAGATTGTACACTAAACTCCAATTTTCAATTCGTACAAGTATATTGGCCTAAAATTAAGATCTAACCTAAGGTCTTAATTTCATACAAACAAGCCAGCCTGCAATAGTTTGAATAGGCAGATCAATCCAATTTTCTAAACACTCAACTCCGGAAGCAATTGCAAAAGATGCAAGAAATTAAAACAAACATACCAAGATTCCTCACAACCAAATTCAAAACCTCAGTTACCCAACAAGGACACAATTAATATACGGCCAAATCTAGGCTGCACAGTGACATATACACCAAGAGCTCAGTCAACCTCAATTAAAATACCAATCAGAGCAAAAATCCCATTATTAAACTCCAAGTTACATCGTCAAGCAAAGTTAGATCAATATATACCAAGGAAAATCAAAGCTAACTGACCTCTCTTCCTGGGTGGAATGGGACATCAGGACCACCAGTAATCTCTACAGCAACAACTCCAGCCAACTATTTACAAAATAAAAACTCCAATTAATTAAAAATAATTGCAAACCCGAAATTTAACCCATAAATATATAAATTCATAAATTGTTAATCTACTATACTATAGACCTGGTAGAAGTCAGCGTATGAGAGAATAGGAAACTGCTCCTTGATGGGCTCCAGGAGCCTGACAGCAATATCGAGACCGTTGTTGGCCGCGTGAGCAAGCTCAGTTGGCTGCCTCATGGTTCCGAATGGACCTCCGGTCTTAGTTTTCACATCGAAGGTCCCAGCAGAATGCCATCTGCAACCGACCACACACAATCAAATCCCCCCATTATAGGCGTATTTACAGGAAAAAAAACACAAGAGAGGTGGGAGACATACGCGATACGGAGCATGAGAGGAGCGCAGTTCTTCTCGGCGATGAAGCCCCTGAGCTTCCTCTTGGCCTTGTCGACGGCCTTCTTGTAGTCCTCGCTGACGGTTGGGTAGCACTTCCCCATGGTAAAGGTTCTGCAACAATTAAAATCTCAGATCAAAATAAAAGACCGGAAAAATCAAATTCAGCGACTCAGATCGGAATTCAAAACCATCGGCATTGAAAGCACAGTCGAATCGAGATCTAGAAATGGTTGTTTCCATCCGCGAGAGAGTGAGAGTGTGTTCGGCACCTACCTTGAAAGCAGAGGCTGGTTGGAAATGAGAGGTCAAAACCCTAGCGATCGCTGGACTGGCACGAGTAGACCACAAGTCCTGGCTCAGTGGGGAAGATATAGGGGCTGTGAGGGAAAGAGAAGGTTCTAGTGATTTGCTCTCGGCCGTCTGATATTGGAATATTTGACGGTGAGGATTCAATTGTTTTTTTTTTTTGAGAATGGACAATGGAAACGACGCTTGTGATTATGGGGGTTGGTGGCTCGTGGCTCTTGAGGAAAATTGATCAGTCAAGGCCTTGTGATTTGAGCAAATTTCTATTTCTCCATAGTGTGGGACCAGCAAAAAGAACGTTGGGCCCACCAGCAAAAGCTATTTCTCAGTAATATGAAACGGATTATTATGGTGAATTGACTAAAGTACCCTCCTTTCATTTTTGATATTTGTTGGATTTTTGTGAACTTACCTTAAATTGAGTTTTATTGGTTAATGGTATTACTAAGTAATATGACGAAAAATTATTATATAGACCGTTACACGTCCGTGGTTTGAAGTCCGAACCAATTTAATTGGTTCATGTGGCGAAAGTTTGGTTTTAATCGGTTCAAGTGACACAATTCTCTTGTTTTTTTGCCTATGTATTCATTTTTTCCAGTTATCGACATTTTATTGGACAAAACTATAATTTAGCAATGTCACATAATAGGCTAGGACTACCACACCTATATGACCATTTTCAATTTTTATTAGATAATTTTCTGTCGAAATGTCTAATATATATAAAAGACAAAAGGATGGTAAAAATTTACCAATCTTGTACAATGTACATAATTTTCTCCGGCACTTGTTTCCATAAAAAAAAACTGATGAAATAAGGCCATAAGCGGGGAAAATGCGTTGCACCTAGAAGATCCTTGCGTAAGGGCATTTTGGTCATTAGGTAGTGTGAACACTCTATGCTAGGGAAGATTCTCCATTTGCGCCATGATTAAACCACTTGGCAAAACAGCGTACCCAGGTCACTGCTCTAATATGATTGGTCCACTTAGAAGCCGTGCAGCACGTCCCGCTTCTGTGTAATTATTTTTCTCTTTTAATTCTGCCAAGACCATTGGCTGGCGTGGTTCTCGAAACCCAATAAGAGGACGCCACGTTGCTGGGACGATGGCCGAAAATAATGAAGAAAAAACAAATTGAAAACATGTGAACAACTAGTGTCGCGCGCACTTGGGTTGAAAATAAGAATTACACGAGTGGAAAAGAGATTATCCTCAAATTAGGAAAATAAAATAAACATTATCAAGTTATCAACCATATAATTTTGAATGGAAAAGAAATTAAATCAGATTTTGGACTTTATGAAAATATGAAGCATTTTTGTAATAGGAAATGGAATATGCCATTGTGTCAAAAGTTGTGGACATGTACATTACACACACACCCGCATGCTCCCAAAACATAATGGTCCTAATCTAGTAAGGTCATTACAGGTACATTACAAGCCAAGGAGGCAAATAAAACATTGATGATATTGTCATATTGAGTGCCCATCGACGGCTGAGGATGCTTCTGTTGCAATAAGCTTTGTGCCCATCAGAAGAGAGCATCTCGCATAATGAAATTCAAAGTGATACATATTGCCATATCCATCCTTTCACATGTACAATCTGAATTACCTGATCGAGATGAAATTCTACCTCAGCTGCAACGACTTCTGGAACATATAGCAACAGTCGTGCATGTTCATCTTCTCTCCAAGTATACTCAAACTACTGCTGGCGGCGCCATCCCTTTTCGTTGGCTTGATCAATTCGCTTCCGTAACAATGCAAGTTCTAGTCAATGCTTTGTTACCTCCTCGCGCGATATGATCCGGACCTTCTGTTGATCAAGATCCGCAATTGTTGGCCTCTTTGAGCAAGCCACCTTTTATTCTTTGATGGAGATCACAAGAATGGTTGAGGTGGAAGTATCTAGCTAGCTTGAAGAATATATCATAGGCTCTCTGGCGGCCGGCTTTGCCAAGCTTGATGATCCATCCTCCCGACAATACTTCCATGCCACTCATTTCTAAATATTTCTATGAACTTGGATAACTAGCAGAAGTTTTAACATGGGATCGATTGAAGCCTTCGATCAAGTACCAATACATGCCTAACAGTGCAGTAAGCTATGTGATTTCTCATCTTGGAGGGAATTAAGATGAGCTATATATAGGTAGAGGCGCAGACACTAGAGTGGATGAGCAAGAGAGACATATTGGACAAATAATTTATAGAGATGAACGTCATAAGAGGGTTATAGAAATCTGGTATGTGAGTACAAAAGAGGCATGCGTTCGCTGTCCTAAAGTCGTAGATGCCTCTTCCCGTGCAGGTAATGACGGTTGTCTACAAACTCCAAGATACAACTCTTAAACCTCACAGGATGTCTAATCCACTTCGCATGTTCACGGTAGACAAGATGCCAAGTGTTTATCGAATTGCCCAAATATAATAGGAATTATAAGTGAAGGAAATTTAGATATCAATAGAATGAGAATATCAAAAACAAGGGAGAATAGAGCATTTAAGCGTATTCTTTTTATCTGAATAGTTCTGTATTTAAGAAACTCTTCATACCCTTTCAAAATGACATGATCGACTCTTGAATTTAAAAATTAAATACATAACTTTTAGTTAATAAATAAAATAGTATTAAATAACAGTTCTGAATCTCAATTTATAAATAAAAAATACAATTAAAGCCAACAATTCTAATGCATAGGGCCTATGCTAGTTAATTTCAAGTAAAATTGAAAACCCTAGTCTCTCTCCATACAGAGAGAAAAATGAATGTTTGCCCAGTGTGTACTACGTACCACAAGAAAGAAGAAAATTAATCCTCAAGCTAAAGGATAAAGCCTCGAGATCTATATATATATATGAAAAAGATGGACATGCATGACGATCCTCAAGCCAAAGATGATCAAAAACTAAGTTTTTGCCCACTTATTGTAAAGAAATCACTATATAGATATTCATACAATCATACATACAAATTATATGCTGGATAACATAATAAAACAAGCACAAAATAATTAAAGTTTCTCAAATAAAAGCTACCTATATCTTCTCACTGTTACATATTGTAACTACGTACTCCCCACATCCACACGTACCCATACTTACACCTATACGACTTGATGACAGTTTATAGTATATACTGTATATACAAGGTAAGCTCTCTTAAATATAGTATAGATATATCTGAACCGAAAAATAATGAGCGGAACATAAGTATAGCAATATATTAATTATTTGTTTCTATTGGAAACAAATTATCACACATGATCGAATATATTAATTAAATTTGAAAGAAAGAAAATGTTAGCAATGTATATAGAACTATTACTGAGCTATTGTTGCATTATAAGAACACAATAATGCATTAAAATAATTATTAACATAAGATCTAAACTCCGAACTTCCGAAGAGATTTAAATTCAGGTGTTACTATGCATGGATTATACGTGACTTCGACATAAAAAAAGATAGCAACATGAAAAAGAGAATTTCGAGCCATGCAGTGTTAGCACAAATATATATAGATTTAATTAATCAAGGAGCTAACTCAGGTTCATGTTGAAACTCAACAAATCAACCACAAGATTAAATGCTTGCATGGTCCATTTAAAACATACTTTGAGAAATAAGTTTAGCACAACAGCCACAACTTAATAGTTTCCAATAAAATACATGAACCCAGAAACCATGACTAGCTTACATACTTAATATACTCCTTACACAGAAAAACTTCTGCTGAGCAGCATTGATAAAGGCATGTCACTGTATGAATAAAAGTAACTAACAAATGTTCGATCAATTCGAACTGATTTTATTGGTTCTTATTAGTAGCCCCGATCCTTAGTACGAAATAGCATTGGCTCGGTCGAGTAAGACAATGCTCTCTAGAAAACAATCCATGAAATGGTATTCATAACCGTCAATACAAATCTCTTCAACTTGTTTGCTCTTAAGGTCCACCGACTTCAGCACTCTGTGATCGAATGAGTCCAACACTTCGACCACTACTTGAGTTTTCCTAACACCAATTGGCTGAATATGAAAGACTGGCATGTCTATGGTTACTAATGGAGTCCATGATTCCGCCACACCATACTCTTTCATCACCCACACGTCAAAACTTTCTACGTCTCCATAAGATGCAAACTCAAGCAAGGCAAGGGACTCCCCATATTTTGATACATGGATAGTTTCCGGCGCTTCTCTCACCTTCAGATCTCCGGGCAACTCAACCTCCCCAAATGATTCATTGACCATATTAAAATTAAATATTGACACAATGTAAATATCATCATCATCATCGTCCTTATCTATCCAATCATACTGAACCCAATGCACGGCACTATACACAAAAGCTCGCCCATTGTTGAAAGGGTGGTTACTGGGAGCAATATCAGAGCTAATGCTCTTCCAAGAGTTGCTTCCTAACGACCAAAGCTTATGATCACATACAGCTTTGCCAATTATCAGAACCTTATAATCATTGCTACTTGAATCATAGCCAAAAGCATAACTACTGTCGTAAGTGGCTGCTCCAATAGGCGAAAACACAAACTTCCTAATTGAAGGGTTCCAAATTATTATGGGGGCAGCAGGATGTCTAGAATAGTTATAGAGGCATACGAGCCCGTTACAAGTTCCGACCACACTCACATAAAAGGGTATATTGTTGTAAATCGGAGTTACGAGATTGGTATACTCACCGATTTCGGGGTTATCCCAGTGCAATGAGTACACCGGAGGTCTTGCTTTCTCGGTGGTGCGGTGTAGGAGAAGGAGCTGAACGTCGTTTTCATTGTTGAATTGGAGTTTGCTGCTGAGGTGGGTTCCGATGAAGGTGGAGCTCTTAATGAGGGAGTTCCAGGACTTGCACACTGCTGTGCATTTCATCAACGATTTTATCGGCAACCTCAGGAGAATTTTGTCCACGATCTCTTCGGGAATATAGTCTGACATGGCTTCGATTTCCCTAAATTTTTGCTCTAATTTTTTGGGTGCGGCTGCTTTCTAGGGTTCAGACCAATTTGTTTGAGCGTCTTCTTCTGATTGGTACCGCTTTATTTACTGATTAATGATATTATTAATATTATTTTAAAAAACAAATTCCTTTGCTTAATTGGCTGAAATCATCGACCACACATGCCAAGGGGGATTGCCAAATTTGTTCGACCTAGCTACCATATTTGATTTGTCAAATACATCTCATTCTTCACTCGCCCAAATTTGCTTCGGCAATTCAAAGACTAATGCTCTATTAATCTTCAAACCCTAGGCTTTGTGGAAAAACTTACCCGAAACTAGACTCGGCAATTTTTCCTCTTTCAAAGTCATAATTAAGTAGTACAATGTATTATATTTTATTAATTTCTTGACAATTAGCGATATTGAGGGTGGAGGCATTTGAAATCAGGCATGCGTTACACATACAACTTCAACGTTAAGAAAGTTAAAGCAGCAACTACTTCATTTATTTCGTTAGTAGCTTTCCTACACATGCTATACTCGTGAGGAAAAGCTGCGTGCACAAAATTTTTAGATGTCATTTGCTCACTTTTTTAATCACAATCACATAAGAAAAATAATTTTAATTTTTCTTTTGTTCGGGCTTGGGTGACTCCAAAAAGCTATGCTAGGGTTTCTAGGGAGAAGCATGGCGGCGACAAACTCATCTGATTTCTATCGCCCAGTATCAAGGTCTACTAGGGTTGCAGTCAGCATCTTTATGCAACCTAGCTACTTGCATGCATCATACAACGAAACACCTATATATATATATATATACACACACACACTAGCTACTTGCAAAATTGAAAGGAATATATACTAGTTAGAAGCCAATTAAGGAGGCGAATCAAACGTTAATTAAATGATGTTGAGTGGCTATGTAGGGTTGCTGATGCTTCTGTTCCAACAAGGTTTGTCTCGATTGTTTTACTTATTTCTCTCAAATTGGCTGCGTAAACAAACTGATAGAAAACTGAAACGTCAATTATGCCAAAGAACAAAACCAATTAATGGGTTACAAAAAAAATTAATTAACGATGAATAAATTACTTAAATTTGTAGCAAGAAATGAAAAGAACAGCAATAATCTCATGGTGACATTATTGTTGAGGCCTCTTACGTAATCAAGAAATTTATACGGTACAAACATATATTATTGTCTCGATCATTTTACTTATTTCCATCAAATTGGCTGTGCATGAACAAAAAGGGAGAAAACTGAAACATCAATTCTGCCAAAGAATAAAAACAACGCGTTACAAAATTCATGGGGACAGACTCAGAGGTTAAATGTAGAAGTGAGTTGTTAAACATCTATTAACACTTGGGAAGATCCAGAGGTGGAGGAAGCAACTTTTGATTCGGAAGCTTTCCATCTAAGACTACCCAAGCCATCTTCAAGCCCCAGCTAGTATGGATCTCCAGGTGGCAATGCATGAACCATACACCTAATTCAATTGTGATTAAATTAATTAGCAATAGTACATATATAAATATGTAAAGCAATGTTAATCCTTTTATAAATATGTTATCACACCACACTAGAACAAGAATCAATTTAATCAATGATTTAGATTGGCAAACTGAAAAATGTAACATTTTAATTAAATTGTGTAGTTGACTCACCTGGGTTGTCAGCTAGAAACCGAATAGCAACCCACCCACCGGAGGGCACACCCACAGTGTTTCTCTCAACAGGGTCAATCAGATTGAACTTTTTAGGGTCCTTATTTTTGTCAAAGTTGCCAAAACCTTGACCAACAACAAAGAAATTGAACCCATGAAGATGAAGAGGATGACTTTCAGCACCAAGAATACTAGTGTCTTGCAACACCAACTCCACACTGGAATTAAATGGAAGCACCATTAGCTTTGTACCATTGCCCACATTAGTATTGTTCATCTGGGCCCCAGTGTAGTTAAATGGAATTAAAGGACTGATTGGAAAATCAGGGGAATAAACCCTATTAGATTGGCCAAAGAAGTGGGATTGGAGTAAGGCAGTGTTTGGCATGGTAAACGAAACGTTATTGATTGAAGCAGCAAACATGGTTCTATTAGTGGGTCCCTGGCAGGTCTGGTTGTTGTGGCTACATGGGTTGGTTCCAAGCCCTATTGTGAAGAACAAATGCTTGTCAACTTTCTGTGGCACATTAGCTGGGAACTGTGGAGTGTTCAAGCTACGGAGTTTGCAGGCGAACTTGGTTGCAAAGGACGTGTCATTTAGAGCTGGGAGAATTGGTTTGTGGAGTGGAAGTTTGTTCATTGAGAGGGTTGAATGAAGTGTAGTCGTTTCGTATTCTAAAATGCCAGCAAGAGTGGAGTTGTCAAAGGTGCCTAGACCAGTCACGTATGGCCTTGCGGTCATGAAAAATGTGGCGTTTGGGAAGTTGGGTTTGGTTTTGAGAAGAACATTTGTGGTTTGTCCAGGGGCAATGAGAATGGTGTTGGTCTCGAAGGGTTTGACATAAACGGCGTCGGTTTCGACCACTTTGAGGGTGTGGTTTGCAATGCTGAAGAAGAGCTCGTCGTTTAGTGCTGCGTTGATTAGGCGCAGAAGGTATGTCTTCCCAGCTTGAACCTTAAGCTTGAATGTATCTGCATAAAGACGTTCCAATATGTACAAAATTATCAACATATCTTATTAAGGATTAGATACTGTTACATATATTATCAACACCTTTTGAGAGATATATGTATTTATACCTTTGGCAGAGCAGTTATACAATGGCCCTGGGAGTCCATTGATGGTATATGCATCAGAAACATTTGGTCCTCCACCGGTTTGCAGGGCCTGGTTTATGACTGCTTCAGGATTTGCATTCCACCATTCTCCTGTAGTTTTAAGCATTGCATGCAGGATTTGTTAATTAGTAGTATAAAACGGTGAAAAAAAAATCATATGATAGATCACAGAAAACATTGCTCGGCTCGTCCCATGTAAATAGTCATTCATCCTAACTACCAGGAACTCAAATTCTGAATGTAATTTTGTTGGTAATTAGTATGGAAGAATGATGACTCTTTGCAGGTAAGGAGTAACTCATGTCTTATCACATATATATTAGCGATGAATGTATAATTGGCTTGCATGTTTGTAGTTAATTACTTACCAAAGATGATGGGAACTTCCTTGTAGGGTTTGGTAAATGGATAAGGAACACCACACTTTGGAAGAATGATTAGGGGGCCATAGATTGTCGATCTTAGCCATGAAATATGAGCATGCCACCAAAGAGTGCCTCTTTGACCTACAATGGTGAAGTTGTACACATAGCTGTTGCCGGTTTGTATCGGGCATTGGGTAATATATGCAGGACCATCGGCCCACCCATTCTGAAGTTGTCGAATTCCATGCCTGTCGATAGATAAATTAGTCACTCAATTTGTGAATAGTATAATTTAAGCAAAGCACTATACACATATACACTTGAAATATCAAATGTGGGATAGAGAGGACGGTTAGTAAGTTGACGTATGAGTTTTCTTAAATAATAGGATATATAGATAATCCTTCATTACCAATGGATGGAGATGTTGTTTTGAACATGGTTGACCACTTTAATGAGGAGCCGATCACCCTCCCTAGCAACAATTCGCGGCCCAGGAAATTGGCCGTTTACGGTTACAATGCTCTTCGTGTGGCATAGCCTTGTTACATTTTGCAGTTGGATCTATAAAATCATTCCAAAATGTTAACAGAAGACAATAGTGTACTAAAAGTGCATATGGAAGTACTTATATATTTGTGACAAAATTAGTTGGCTCAATGTCGCCTATATTTGGAATATTATGGATATTGTGTTTGTCAATAATTTGAATGATGTGTTCTAATAGAGAACTATCGAATTAATGATTCTGAATGACAATTTAATTAACCACATTGAGACCGTCCACACAAAAATAGATAACATGCATGTATATATGTAGAAATATGATAAGATTGGTTTGTGACATGCAATGCACATACATCAAACTTGTAGTGCCTTGTTATGCTTGCAAGAGCTTGCTGAGGAGTAAGAGCCAACGTGATGAAAGAGAGAACCAAGAGCCTAAGAAGTGAGAAAAGAAGAACACCCATTTTACTCTCTATATCTCTTTATGGTTCTTGCAGAAAGTGAGAGATACGAGCTATTTCTGATGCTGCTCCAATTGAGTGTGTTGAAAAGGAGGTTTTGGGTTGTGTTTATATAGACCAGGTGAGCAAAGAGTTTGGTCGATTAGGTAGTCATAGACATTTGAAGTATAGCTTAAAGATCGAGGTGAAACTATACTAGAAGAGCTATTTTATTAATTAGGCTGCAGTTGTCTGAACAACTTTAGAGTGGTGTCGAAGACAATCAATTTCTGTTAACCTTCCCGGCCTTTCTCTTCAAGTCCAACCTTTGCCAAGTATTTCCACGTCTCCAACTCTCTATGTACCTTACTACCTTTGGAACTCAAAGTGGACGTGATTTTGACTTGCATACATTTCCAGGCTTGATTAAGTGAGTTTAAGGAATTAAGTGAATTATTATTGGGACCAGGTCTTGTCCCTGTCAACAGCGTAGGTGCAACAAGCCATAGTTTGAAATCTCACCAAATTTTCAGTTTTCTTTTTGGTTGCAAAAATGGTCTCGTGATGAAACCTCTCCGGGCGTGGGCTTCCCTCCTCATGAATCATGAGTACTTTTATCCAAGACAGGATTAAAGTGAAAGTTCCAAGGGATTACAATATTACATTTGTTGGGGGCAAGATGGCATGCAGAAGTGAACACAATATATAGCTTATTTGACAGCATTTGTTTTAGTTTTTTTTTACCAACAATTTATAACTACACACTCAGACAATTCATCCAACAATTTATAACTACACACTCATGCATAACAAGAAAGCAAAATATATGGAACTACTATAAGCAGTTCAATTGGTAAAGTACTACAGCGTAGTGACCTGGGGTAAAAGAAAATGGGTAGATGACTGTATTATCAAGGTAAAGGAAGATAGCATTTTGAAATCCTATAAGGAAAGCCAATTAGATAAGAGAAAAGAGTTGTGAATCATAACCGAAACTTTTGTCATAAGTAACTTAATTATTCGTGCCTGCATTAAAGCACATTAAGAACCAACCTACGTACTAAGAATGAGATATACTATGAAAGAAAATTATATAATATGTCAACATATGACATACATACAATTATAGTATCTCCAACAATAAAACCTATTTTCACTAGATAATATAACTAAAAGTGAAATATAGCTAGTTAATTTTTTTACTTTGGCTCCAGTAAAAGGTAGCTATTTGTAAGTTAATTTAGTTATTTTCTCTCTCTCATGTAGCTAAATATAGCTATACATTTTGATAAAAACTAAATTTGATTTTCATTTAGCTATTCTATTTGAGTGAAAAATTGTGTCAAAAATAACTAAATTTTAACTTTTTTTTTGTAAAATGACTAGTCTGTTGGAGATGCTTACACTTTTAGGACTTAATCACCTAATTACTCAAACAAGAACATATTTTACTCTAATTTTACTTTTATGATGACTTTTTTGTAGTTATCATAAGAGTTATAAAAGTGATAACATGTGTCATCAAGTGATATCATATTACATGAAATATAACATATATGAGAACAGTGGCAGAACCACGTGAATGCAAAAGGGGGTCATGGCCCCCCCACAATATTTTAGACCAATAGAATTTTATCCACAATATTTTAGACCAATAGGATTTTTCTTAATAAAATATACTTTGGCCCCCTCATATTTTTAATTTGCAGCCAGGATTTGTTTTTTTTCCCTCTTCCACCTTAAAGTTGTTCTTCTTCTCTCTCATCCCTCTCTTTTCGTCCGTCTCTTCCCTCTCTCTCTCTCTCAGCGCATTGCCCAAACATGAACATGAAAACCAGTTTTTCTTTTATCAATTGATATTATTTGCCACAAAAAATTGATAAGAAAATCAATTAATCCCTCTCTTTTCATATGCTCACATGGAACACAACAACAAGAGAAGCAAACCCCCAGGCCCTAGATTGATCCCTTTCGATCGAATTGACTTTCAAAAATTGAAATTAAGGAGAGCAGTGATGGGTTTGTTATGGAGGTTCAGATTGATCTGGAGATCTTGAATTGATTTTCTAATCAATTGATAGAGGAAGAACTGGTGTTTCATGTTTGGGCAAGGTGCTAAGAGAGAGAGAGAGAGAGAGCTTTAGGTGGAAGAGGAAAGAAAAAAAAGGAAGCAAACTTTGGCCCCCCTTACTGAAAATTCCTAGTTCCGCCACTGTATGAGAAATGTCAATAATAATAATATTAAACAAACTGAAATTTACCGTCAAACAATAAATTTATATACTGTCTGCCAATAAATTTGTTTACTGCTTGACAATAAATCAGTTTATGTCAAACAGTATAAAAAATGCAACCAGTTATTTTCCTTCTTTTGACCGTATTATAAAGTCAAGGGCCCTTTTCTTTAAGAGTTTAAGAGCAAATGCAGCGGTGACCCAATATGTTTGTCAATAATAAAAAATCAGTCCAAGAGTTAATGCACCGCGTGAAATAAACAAGGACAATTAGTGGCCCCCACATAGCAATGCCATTTCCATTGTCAATTTTTGGCAACTATTTCAGTCAAGTCAATTTGTGGTCCCCCACTTGCATGTGGCCTACATCACCTTCTTTTTTTCTCATTTCTCTCTCTTCAATTGTTATCTCATCTTGGCCACAAGTTTTAAATTTCTTATGATTCAACGGCTTGACAAAATTTCAAATAATGTATTGGCATTGGAATTGACATTGGTTGTTGCATTTGAAAATTGAAGGCAATTGTCGATTTAGATTGATAGTAAATTGACAAACTGTCAATTGGGTTAGCAAATTGCCAATTGCCTTTGGCATATGGATGTATTTGCTCTAATAGACGTGGTGTAATTTTGGTGTTTGTCTCGCTAAATAATACGAGGTTCTGTGTATCGTTAATAAGTTGTACTTGTCGAGGGAGGTCACCTCGGGATAGTAATTAGGCTAACAACTTAGAGTTCATTGCCTGATATATATACTATTAAAAAAAAACATTAGTTATTTCAATATCTTGATGTTGAATGGAACAGTTGGCCAAACTAATTCTAAATAGCAGTGGTGTACATAACATATTTGAGGGGGGAAAGAGAAAGACATGATAATTCATGAACGATGATGATTGATGAACTTTGTATTCATATGGTGGTGAAATTTTTTTTGTTTAAGAATCCAGCATTCTTTTATTGAAAAACTGGAAATGTTCAAGGGAAAAGAGTTTTTGCAATTCCATTTTTTTTTCTGAGCGACAATTTACACACACACACACACACACGTATCATATAGGAGTTGAATATACATATGTTCTCTCTTGGAACAACTTTGATGTCAAATCACTCTACCAACCACCTTGGATACAATTCTATTCATATGGTTGCATGTGCTAATATGGTTCTCCAATTTTTTTTTCCTCCAAGAACTCAGCAACTTTTTATTGAAAAATAGGAAAGGTTCAATGAAAGATGGTTTATGCAATTTTATTCATATGTGATGGTTCACAATTTTTTTTTAATGATCCAACAACTTTTTATTGAAAAATAGAAAAGGTTCAATGGAAGAGGGTTTATGAAATTCTATTCATGTGGTTGTGCAATTGGTTTATCAGTACAACCTCATGAATAGGACAGTTTATGAAATTCAAGAAGGGTCTAGAGCATCTATGTTGTTTTGTGGTCGAAGGTTTGCGGAAGTTTGAGTAGCCAGAAACTTTTAGTGCAAAAGAAATATGTAATTTTTATTATACGATGTTTTGGTTCTATGTTCTTCCGTTGTATCATGTTTCCTCATCTAATAAAATCGGTATGGTCATGACTCATGAGCCGCCTAGCTTGACTGAGCTCCAAACCCCTTAAAAAAGTAATTGGAGTTTTGACGCTTGGAAAAAATGGCGGATGTCTATCTATGGGCACCAAAGAAAAATTATCTTCAGGCCTCAAAAACCTCAGGACCGGCCCTGACAGTTGAGGTGGGTGCCGATGAAGGTAAAGCTCTTGATGAGAGAGATTCATGACTTGCACATTGCTGTGCATTTTCGTTGATGATTTGACTTGCAGTCTCAAGAGAATTTTGTTCACGATTTCTTCTGGAATGTAGTTTGACATTGGTTTTTATTTTCCTAAATTTTTGTTCTAATCTTGGGGGACGCTGCTTTCTAGGGTTTATGGAGTGAGTTTTATTCCTTGAGAGTGAGACTTCTGATTTGTTGATACTTTAAGTAGATATTTTATTTTTTCACTTGTCGTTTGCTAATTTCGCTAAAAAAATAACTTATATTGTTGGAGATACTCGATTATTCTATTCTACCTCTTTCCTGAGAGAAAAAATCGTAAAACATACATCGGGGGCACATAAGACCTAACCCCAAGGAAATAAGCTGTTATAGACACCATGAGTCAAGGTGACACAAACTCTAACCACACTAATTGCCATTTTCAAGCTGCCGAGAAGAATAGGTAATTCCGAGAGTCTCGATAAACCCACATAGTCAATTGCAAGGAAGACTATACTCTCTTCCGCACGATGTCCCAATTGATTCCACCTCTTAGAGAAAAAATAACTTATTAAAACCAAAACTGTTGGTGTATAAATGTGTTAATTCATTAATATAGACCAATTCCATGCATTGATAAACAGTCTCTTATTAATCTATCATTCCATTAATTAATCTACTTTTATACATGGATGCGGTAATGTAGAATTTCCTTTCATTTACAAGAAACAAAAATTTATTGAATAACGTACGTCATTAGCATGAAATACAATCCTTCAAAAGAAACCCATGGGACTGATCAAACCATCTAATTCATCAACAATAATCACAGAGAACCTAACAATTAATACCTTCTCTCCTTACTAACATCTTCACTTAAGTTGTCAACAGCAGAAAAATCATGCTCTCATATCTGCCAAAGGTGGATCTTGAGGGAATGACTTACTTTCAGAGAACCAAAGCTACCAAGTACGTCTTCCATACGCTCCACAAACAACACGACGCGCCACCGGAATAAAATACCGGCCCATTCCAATCACAAACGATCGATCACCCCATGGCCATGCATGTCCTAGCCTCCTTAATTAAACGCTCCATCCACCATGATCTTCATCCAACAACCTTCAGATGATTTCCTTCATCCATACTAAGAGGAAATAGATATCCCTGAGTTGGAGAGCAGAGGGTGTGAAGGAAGGTACGACTTTTGAGTGAGTTCCAGGACGTGCACACGGCGCTGCACTTGATTAAGGGTTTGATGGGCATCTTCAGAAGGATTTCCTGTACGATTTAGTAAGATCGACATCGCTTCAATTCACCAATATTAGTTTTGCTCTGATGTTGGGGTTTTAAAATATGAATAAAGTTGCGCCACAAGGAGAGAATGAGATCAATAGGATGATGGGGGGTTTTATATATTCTAATTCTATGCTAGAATTATGATATCCTCATCCTAATAAAAGTCAGAGATTAATAGGATGATGATTTGATATGATTTGAATAATCCTTTCAAGGCCCACCAAAAAAAGTTTTAAAAGAAAAAAAAAAGAGTGCTCTGAGTCATATTAGGGTTAAAATTAGAGTTCTTTTTTTTTTTCGATACAAAAAATAGTGTTAATTACATAAGAAGGTTTAATGTATTTTCACATAATCCCTTGACCTTTTAAAATTTATATGAATATATAATTTTTGTTAGAAAAGAAAATTCATTAATCAACTAAAAAATTACACTGTAATGAAATGACCGACTGTAGCAACAATACCACGACACACATTCCTACCATGAATTATAGTTACGGGTCCGTCACTAATAATAATGACATTCATAAGCCAAATGGGCCTAACCTCTAACCTAATTTTACGCCCGCAAGTTATCAAGGAGAATCATGAGAGTCTCGATACCACTCCATAGACAACTGTCAGAAAGACAAACGCCCTCTTCGATACCGTGTCCCAATCAAACCAGACTACGTGCAAAGATCACTTATCAACATATTGACGGCAATCACATACCGATGATGAAAGAAATAGTTCCCAGGAATAACGCCAAATCCATGGCACTACAATAAAATCAAACTCTAACTCATAAGAGTAGGCTGCATGATCTGTATGCACAACAACCTTAGTGCCAATTAGATAAGATCTAAATTTTTCTAAGGCAAAAATAACAGCAAGAAGCTCCTTCTCAGTAGTTGAATAATTCAACTGAGCATCATTCAAAGTCCTTGAAGCATAATAAATCACATGAGGCAATTTATTCACTCTTTGGCCAAGGACTGCTCCAACAGCATAATCCGACGCATCACACATAAGCTCAAAAGGAAGGCTCCAATCCGGTGGCATGATTATAGGGGCGGAGGTCAACATCCCCTTAAGCTTCTCGAAAGCTATCTTGCACTCCTCATCAAATAGGAATGGCACATCTTTTTGCAGTAGACAACAGAGGGGTCTTGTGATCTTTGAAAAATCCTTGATAAAACGCCTATAAAAATCTGCATGTCCAAGAAAAGAGCGCACCTCCCTCACACTTGTGGGAGGTGGTAAGGAACGCACAAGGTCTATTTTTGCTTTATCAACTTCTATCCCCCTAACATATATGATATGACCCAGAACTATACCTTGTTGAACCATGAAATGACACTTCTCCCAATTTAAAACAAGGTTAGTTTCCTCACATCTCTTTAAAACAAGAGCTAAATTATCCAAACAAAAATCAAAAGAATCACCGAAAACTAAAAAGTCATCCATGAATACCTCAATGATTTTTTCGACCATGTCTGAAAAAATGCTCATCATGCACCGCTGAAAAGTGGCTGGTGCGTTGCATAATCCAAATGGCATCCTCCTATACGCAAACGTTCCAAAGGGTCAGGTGAACGTCGTCTTCTCTTGATCCTCAGGAGCAATGGCGAGTTGGTTGTAGCCCGAGTACCCATCCAAAAAGCAATAGTGCGAATGACCTGCAAGACGTTCTAACATTTGATCAATAAATGGTAAGGGAAAGTGAACCGAAAATTAAAACCCTAAAAAAAAAAAATTAAGCTGCTTCAACCCACCATCTTCCTCCAAAATGCCAACTTCAACCTTCTGGTAGCACCCGCTATGATCAGCCAATTCCATACTTGATGTAGCCGTTGATAATGAGACCAATCACCAACAAACCACTAACCAACTCCACAATCAATCCAAACAAACCCAAATTGTTGCAGAATCACACTCTATGGCACCACCCACCTCCACTCTTCCAATTGGTTTAGGCCGAGAAATACAAGACCATGTCTAATCCAGAAACCAGACCTTCACCACCACGCTAAGAAGTTGGACCTGCAACACACCACCACTGTTGGTGAGGAAAAAATCAGTTAGACTTTAACTCACCACAAAAATTGGACTGGAGCGGGAATGGATGAATCTCGATCAAGATGCTTTGTTTGACCGCAAGATATTTTGTTTGACTGCTGACTCGTTGACGTACTGACTCGTCGTCAAGGTGGCTCGATGACTCGTCGACTCCCTGACTCGTTGACTCTTCGACGAGGCAATTCGATGACTCGTTGACTTCCTGACTCGTTCTCTCTTCGACGAGGTGATTCGATGACTCGTCGACTTGCTGACTCGTGGGGGGGGAGGGTACCTACAAAAAACTCTCCGATGCCTAAGTCAATATATTTCTTAGTTGAGTGACGTAAACCAGTGTAGATGAGATCTTTTACCTGGACTCTGAACTTTCCTTTTATAGATGAAAGTTGAACTTGGGCCTCAAGAAACGTCTCCTAAACTTAATCTCCAAGTTTACTTTGCTTGCAAGCAACCACTTCGTTTCTTGACTTGCAAGCAATCCTCTCGTGGCTTGACCGACAAGTCTCCCAACTTATTGGGCCTCGTTGAACCGGGCCTCGCCGATTCGACCCACTTATTAAAAATACTTATTTTTCCTCTTGAACCAAGTCTATTTAATTTCATACTCCCACAATTCCCCCAATTTTCTCCTTGGATCTATAATCCTAGGAGAAAATTCAAAAAGTTGTGTCACGCCAATCTTTATCTTGCCGCCGATTATATCGAATGGTTAAAAAGCCTTACCATAGGGCAATCATCGTATGCCTCCCATTTTACCTCAAGGATTATTGCCGCCAGTCGTTCCTCGTTGTCGTTCGGTCGTTATCGCAGATCGACGAAAATTTGTCGTTCGGTCGTTATCGCAGGTCGAGGAAGTTGTTCTCGTGCCCACCGAATATGCGTGTGCTCGAGGGCAAAACATCTTGCCCCCAGACTTTTGACTGATTTACTCAAGTGAAGATCTCGATCTGCAAACTCCCCTCCGAAAAGGTGGTCACGAGCTTTGAAGAGGTGGTCATGAAACTGCAAACTCACCCCCGAAGGGGTGGTCAAGAAACTGCAAACTCACCCCCGAAGAGGTGGCCATGAAACTGTAAACTCCCCCCGAAGAGGTGGTCATGATCCTGCAAACTCACTCCCGAAGGGGTAGTCAAGAAACTGCAAACTCACCCCCAAAGAGGTGGTCATGAAACTGCAAACTCACCCCCGAAGAGGTGGTCATGATACTGCAAACTCACCTCCGAAGAGGTGGTCATGAAACTGCAAACTCACCCCCGAAGAGTTGGTCAAGAAACTGCAAACTCACCACCGAAGAGGTGGTCATGAAACTGCAAACTCACCCCCCCGAAGAGGTGGTCATGAAACTGCAAACTCACCCCCGAAGAGGTGGTCATGATACTGCAAACTCACCCCCGAAGGGGCGGTCAAGAAACTGCAAACTCACCCCCGAAGAGGTGGTCACGATGTGCAATTTGAAAAATAATGTATTTCCAACCAACAGAGTCAACATATCAAATTTATTCCTCAACGATTTATTCCTCAAGTTGCTAGTAACACATAATTAACTGAAAGAAATGCTTACGGAATTAAAGAACTACCTATGCATGCTAACACAATTTTGACAAAGGATAAAAACATCTTACGGCTTTGCGAAGCAAACCATTATTCCTCTCTCTCAGGAGTTCAAGTCATAATATCTCGCGCACAATCTCTTCTCCTCGTCTCTGGTGAGGAAAAAATCAGTTAGACTTTAACTCACCACAAAAATTGGACTGGAGCGGGAATGGATGAATCTTGATCAAGATGCTTTGTTTGACCGCAAGATATTTTGTTTGACTGTTGACTCGTTGACGTACTGACTCGTCGTCAAGGTGGCTCGATGACTCATCGACTCCCTGACTCGTTGACTATTCAACGAGGCAATTCGATGACTCGTCGACTTCGTGACTCGTTCTCTCTTCGACGAGGTGATTCGATGACTCGTCGACTTGTCGACTCGTGGGGGGGGGGGTACCCGCGAAAACCCTCCGATGCCTAAGTCAATATATTTCTTAGTTGAGTGAAGTAAACCGAGTGTAGATGAGATGTTTTACCTGGACTCTGAACTTTCCTTTTACATATGAAAGTTGAACTTGGGCCTCAAGAAATGTCTCCTAAACTTAAGCTCCAAGTTTACTTTGCTTGCAAGCAACCACTTCGTTTCTTGACTTGCAAGCAATCCTCTTGTGACTTAACCGACAAGTCTCCCAACTTATTGGGCCTCGTTGAATCGGGCCTCGCCGATTCAACCCACTTATCGAAAATATGTATTTTTCCTCTTGAACCAAGTCTATTTAATTTCATACTCCCACAACCACCGATCTCGACCAAACTCAGATCTCGTCGCCCCCTTATCAAAAAATCACATCGAACCATTCCCTTGACCCCAAGCAACTCGCCTCAGATCCAAAACTAAGCACCTCGAGCCAGCCGCCAAAACCACCATTGCCGCTACCGAAAGAAGGAGCCAAACGATCCCAGGGAAACCCCTCATAGCAGCCTCGAGCCCAGCGAACCAAACGAGGAAAAGAACTACGAGGCATGGCACTTTCGCTAGAGTGGGAGAGCTGCCGCACAAGTAATTAACAACCAATTTGTGTGAACCCTAAACCAAGTGACTTTCACGGAGCTCTAATCCTTCAATATTTATTTTTCCCTTCTATTAAATTTATACTAGCACTGTGGACATATGCTATGCATGTGTGACAATTTTTTTTAGAAACAGTTTTTTTTATTATGAAACGTAGTGGGTAGTTTTTTTATTTTTAATTCTTTTATTAATTAATTTGTTTTAGTTTTTTTTTTGTGAAAATCAGTTTTTTTTTTAAAAGCAGTTGGTAGTATTTTTTTTATTTTTAATCATTTTATTATTATTTTTTTGTTTTTTACCTTTTTGTCCCTATCAGTTGACTTTTATCAAAAATTATTTAATACGTGAGAGTTATTTTGATACAAAAATTATGTTTTGGTTGACAAGGAGTGTTCTCTTAATATATAGTATAGATGAATAGTTGAATACCTACTTTTTTTTTGTTCGACTATGAACACTTCCTTAGATTTAATATGGTTACAATAAACCCCATGGTGAGAAAAATCAAGGGACATAACTAGGGCTGGACAAAAATTACCGAACTGTCGAACCGAACCGATTACTAGCCGAGCCGCAACCGATTTGTGCCGATTTTTCGGTATACCGAGTTTTCGGTACGATACAACCGAGCCGACTCAGCCACGACGGTTCGGTTTCGGTACCCCAACCATAGAAACTCGGTAGGTGCCGAGGCAACCGATATTTTGAAAATAATCAAAATATCCCTCGTTTTTGCATGCCATGAGGTTTGAACCCTCAACCTAGCATGTAAGGATGCTAAGTCTTAGCCACCAGACTACACATCCCACTTGTTATTATATATACAAATTTTATATTTAACTACTTTCTAGTTAATAATTCAAACTTCAACACAATTATTTAACCCTCAATCATTCAATCATGAATCATCTTCTCTCTTTCTTTGATTTTTTATTTGTCTTCTTCTTCCTCTCTTCAGTTCCTCTTCTTCCTCTTTTTTTTCCTCTCGATCGCGCGAGCTCTCTCTCTCTCTCTCTCTCTCTCTCCTTCTTCCTCTCATTTCTTTTCTTTTCTTTTCTTTTCTTTTCTTCTTCTTCCTCTTGACCCAACTATCTCTCTCTCTCTCTTCAAACGAGCCCAGATCTGGGATCGTCTTTTGTTCTTCTTCTCTTTATTTTCCTCTGGTTCCAGCTCTCCCTCTCTTCATTCAAAGGAGCCCAGTTCCGATCCTAGCAGCAAGCCGCTGCTTTGCTCTCTCTCCTAGCCGCCGCTGCCCTCGTCCGTTGTAACCCCAAGCCCATAACCTATACTGTCGTTCACCATTCCATTTACCGGTGTCGACCGAAAACCGATTCGACTTCTGAAATTCCGGTTGCAAGGAATTAGTCCCAATAACGGTAGTCGTTCTAAACACTAATCGGAGAGCATACACAACTTTGAACAAATTAAAAGTTTAATCTCTCTACAACCTAACAACCTAGGTTCAAACAATTGCACAAACAATTCACAATTGACAACAAATATATATGCAACAACACAATCAATTTACAACCTAGAATCCCAAAGGACATCATCAATACTCACCACGGACTATATCTATCAATGTATGACCAATCACACAATATCTAATCAATTAACACAATAGCATATAAATAACAATCATACAATATGCTAATTAATTAACATAATACAATAGATAACAAACACACAAACAACACACATAGCACCCAAACCTCTACCTCTGAGGAAACGAGGTACCCCACCTCTTGTGTAACACTATGAAAAACATCAATTGCAAACACATACAAAACACAACCCAAACTCTACACTACAACTCTATATACCCTAACCTTTGTAGCCTCCAAATGCTTCTTCAACTCCCACCTCAACCTCCAATTAGACGAACCCACCATGTGAACCTCCAACCGCAAGCAACCCAACAATGCAATTTGTTATAAATGAAATGAATTCAATTTTTTGACACAACAAGTAAACAAGAACACTTCTAGAATCAAACAAACCGAATTGACAAACCTTGAATATATTCAGTTTTTATCACAGGAATAATAACTAAATCAACAACATCAAAGAGAGACTATAATGATTACCTCAACTATCAAGAAAACTCCTCAATTCAATATCAAAGAGAAAAGAGTACATAAAAGAAACCGAAAATCTATTTAAAAAACAAAACCAATTTCTCATTCTACCATAAACAATGTACCGACAACATCTCCAACACACCCATACCATCCCTCACTTCACATCACACCTCACGGAATATGAGACAAAACATAAAAATATCTTTAAATTAAATTTTGTATAACAAGTAAACAAGAACTGATAACGAAACCTTCAAACAAATCGAAGCCAAAAAGCAAAAATACGAACCACTCGACAAGAACAACCTACCACTACCTAACCCTTAAACAACCTGCAAATACAAAAAATACTAACAAGGAAGATAAAAACAAATATTTCCCAACCCCCTTATTCCTAGACAAACCCAAAGAAATCAACCAAAACTATAATAAGGACCACCAAGAACCACAACACTAAACCAAGACCGAAACAATTATAACAAGGTATAATAGACATAAAAAATCTCCATTTAAACAATAAACCCCCTAACATTTAAATACCCCTCAATATACTCCCTACTATAAAACCCTCCTTTTAGAAACCAAGGGGAAAAAATACAAACAACAAAAAAAACAATAAAACAAAAAAGAAACACACAAAAACAAAAAACCAAGAACAACCCCCAAACGAACAAAGAAAAAAAAAAAAAAAAAACTTAACCAACCGAGACCCAACCCACCTACAAACAAACAAACCCGCCAGCTAAGGCAACGGACCACTCCCGCCAAACCCTGCTGCCACCCCAAACTAACCCCCCCCCGAACCCCCCCCCCGGCCTCCTTGGTGCAACACGCCACCCCAAACCATCCCCAACAAATCACAACCCCCCGAAGGGGGGCCCCTTACCCCCCGAGTGGAGGGGAGATCTCAGTTTTGGGAAGGAAGGGCGAGCGGGGGTCGTTCCCACCCTCGGATGCTATCAGGAAGAAAAGAAACGAAATTCCCCACTGTTCAAACACACGGATTGACCGGGGGGAGCGGACGTTTAAAACAGTTTGATTTCACATAAACCATTTTAGTTCTCAACCTGGGAGAAAAGATCCAAGAGAACCAAAGTAAGGCAAACGATCCTACCTGAGGAAAGGAAACACCACGACCGAAAAGAACCAGAGAACCGCCGCTCCCCCACCTCGAATCATAAATTTATAATCGCAGAACCTTCCTCGCTTTTCAAAACAAGATACAAACACCAAACAACCCGAAGGCGAAACCCCCCGGGGAAAGCCCGACCGAAAACCCGTAACCGGACACCCCCCCCCGCCCTCGGCCCCTCGCCCCCCCCGCCCCCCCGGAGAGCCCCACCGCGTTATCCGAAAAACCACACCGGACGATTCACAAAGAGGGATTAACAAAAAGAGATCTTGTTACCAAGCATCAAACGGGAAGGAGAACCTGGAACGAAAACGAAAAAAGAACCGGACACCAAACGGGTGAAAGAATCGGTATACCGAAAATCGGTAACCGATAATGGCGGCATAGTTTCGTTTGAAATTTTTGGAAACCGATCGTGATCGGTTCGGTATCGGCACAAAGCCAAAAACGTCGGTTACCGTACCGTACCGTAGCCAGCCCTAGACATAACCAACAAAACCAACCAAAAGTTCAAAGTACTCATATTTTGTTAAGTTTTTCGAAACAGTAACTACAGAGGGTGTTTGCGGCTTTGCATCGACTTCGTTAGTTCAATGAATTAATGTTTTCCACAAAGGGGGTTATATCATGGGAATGTAAATTTTAGAATATAAGAGGGGTGCAAAATGTATCAACGTTGTTCGGCTATTCTTGTAAATGTAATTGTTATTTGGCCAAAAAAAATAAATGTAATTGTTATAAAGCATTAAATATCTAACCAAGCACAAAGCACCTAGAGCACCAAAAGCATTAAATTAAAAAAAAAAAACTAACCTAGCGCCAACCCGGCGCTATGGTGCAACTAATCATTCGTAACATGGTTTTGCTACATGTCTTGATCCTTGATGAGTTTGCAAACTCATGAGATACATCTCACGTGGTCTTAAATTCTTGGGTGGGTGACTCAGTCAGTATGGAATGTTGACTTTCTAAGATTATGGATATAGTCGTCAACCCCCATAAACAAAATAGACTATTAACGCCTTTCTTTCCAAATTATTACAAGTCCATGTTTTTTTTTTTTGAAAGGGAAGTGAGGAAGTCATTGTTATAAAAGCTATAATTGAGAGAGAGAAAAATAGGGCAAGTGAGAATTGCAGTAGTGAAAATTGAAAAATATAAACCCCATTTAAAATTCCCTCATCCTCAATACTGCTCATGATTAAAAAAAAAACCCGAGGCTCTTTCAAAACATAAAAAAAAAACAAGTTAAATATTGACCTACAATCTACTTTTGTTGCACGAGTTGTGGAGCCAGTTCATGTGATCGAGGTTTGATTACACGCATTTTCATGCGCATAACTGCATCTAAAATACAGAAGTTAGGCTACACCTTAAGCCAAATTATATAGAAGTAACCTATTTTTGTCTTATTTGCATGTGGGAAATACGTGGGAACAAGGCAACAATGAGCGATTTTGGTCCAAATAGATACTTCTTGAGAAATGATAAAAAAAAAGTTAACTGGTTGACCCAAAAGTCAACAATTGGTCAACCGAGACTTGACGATGACATTATGAAGAAAGTTGACTCTCAGAAGTGGAGCACAATGAGATTTGAAGGATTAACACAAAAGGATGAAGGGATTGAAAAAAATAATGAATCGGAACACAAAAGGAAAAAATCGAGAGTTCGCGGTCATCCACCACCACACACGGTGTGACGGTGGCACAGGGCCGGCCACACATGTGGTCTATGCTTTAGTTATATCTTTTCATTTTTATTCTAATTTAATTTTTTTAAAAGCGATGATAACTCATTTGCACACTTCATCATTTTTGGTCCCCCAATGCATTCTCCCTATGTTTAGTCTCGGTACTCCATCACCACTTTTCTTTCTAGTTTACACTTAGGACTTTAACATAATCACACACATTTTCCACTACACATCACCCTTTAATTATGGGTAGGAGGGTCATTTTATTCACACCATCTATCAATCTCCACATTTGAATCTAATGGAGTAATCTTAGCCATCCAACACAAAATCAGTTTTCACTTCTCATGCATTTTGCTCATTCCTTCTCTACCAAGCCGCACCACACTTATCTCCTCTTCATTTGTCACATTTCCTTACTACTACATCCTCTTCATTTGTCACCTTTCTCACGACGTCAGGAAGGGACTCACACCTTCTTTCTTCATCTTTTCTTCAAGTTTTACGAAGATTCAAGGAGAAAGGCTTCAAGGATTCGGCAAGGACATCATTCTCCTAAAGAATCCAAGATTGGGTAGAGTGGGAACCATTTTTGGGTTCAGTTTTGGTGAAGTTTAGGCTTTTGATAGGGGCATAAATATGCGACATTTACATCAATTTTCTTATATATATTTTCTTGGACTAAATTTTTGTTATTACCTTGTACTTTAGGGGTCTAATCAATTCAGTTCATGAACTTTTAATTTCATCAAAACGATCCTTGCACTCTCAATTCTCATCCAATAGGTTTATTTATGACACGTCCTGAATGGAGTTATTGAATAAGAATTGAGAGTGCAGAGATCGTTTTGATGAAATTAGAAGTCCAAAAACTGAAGTGATTAGACCTCTAAAATACATGGTAGTAATCAAAATTTAATCCTATTTTCTTATCTAGTTTGGTGATTATTCGAGTTATTTATTTTGTTTCTATGTTTACTAGGTGTCCTGGAGCAATGAGGAAAAGGAAGCAAAAATGAGCCAAATATGGCGACTAGTCGTCGCTTTTAAGCGACCAGTTGCTAAAGAGGCAGAGAGTTTGATGATCGGTCACGTGGCAATAAAAAATGAATGTTTTTAGGATTCCAATCCCGATTCGTTTAGGACTTCTATCATAAAGTGTCAACGACTTATATCAGCCTCTGAACCATATATAAGAGTCTCCTTAATTATCATAAGAGAGGGGTACAATTGCCAAGATACAAGTGGAGACAAGCCTTGAAGCTATGGAAGTTTGTTGTGATTCTCTATTCTCTCCATTCTTTATTTTAGGTTTTACCTATCTATTGCCCTTGGTTTTCAACCATAAACATATGTACCTAATTTCCTTAAAGTTGAGGGCTGTTTGAAGCCCCATACATGATTATAGCAATGATTTGATTTCTTTTTATTAATTCGTGATGCAATGGATATATGAAAGTTTGATTCACCGAGTTTTCATTGATGATTTTTTGTATGTTTTCTGCCGTTGCAAACATAATAAGCATGTCTTAGGATCTAATATTTTTATTATATGGATGACCACATTATCAACATGTATTCTAAAGAAATAAATGAATAACTTGAGCTCTATTCATGTGAATCAACTTCTAGCTAGGTAACTTAGTCACTTACACTTTGTGCCATGTGCTTTGTGATGTGTCGAACTTTTTTTTATCTTAATTATTTATAGCTTGTCAAATCAATTTGGCGCGAAAGTGCGAAAGTGTGTATCAATATTTTGGCGTTGTGTCGCAAGTGATTGTTTTTCTAATTGTTTTTCTATTGTGCTTTTGTTTTTAGTTAACTAACTTGGTGTTTATAATTTTAGATACTTTGATTTTTATTTATGCAAGGTCGCCACTCACAACAACTTGAACATGGCCAAATCCAAAGTGGGGTGAGGAATTACACTTCGGAAGAATGGTTGCAAATGTGGAAATGTAGGCTTTGTGTTGAAGTGAAGCTTGAAGATGATTTTGAAGAGCTTGAAAATGTGGAAATATTGACTTTGTGTTGAAGATGATTGCCAATGTGGATGTAATACAAATGAAATATGACATCTCCGTGATTTAGACAATTAAACAATTCTAAATAAATCAAACTAATGACCCACCTAGGAAAGAAGAAATTCCTCCACATAAAAGAATTTCCTTTACTATTATGAAAATATACATCCATTGAACCGGATTCTCAATCCAAACGGGTGGTGTCAAAATTCAAAAATCTCAAATTTAGAGTCAAAAGATATAGAGAGGTCTAAATCCACACCTGAAACCTGCCTAGAGCCTAAATCGAAATATGAATCCGACTCGGATTGATAAACTGAATCAATACCAGACCTGGCTACAAGAAACAAATTAATTCAGAAGCTAACCAAGTCCCAAATCCGGATCTAGATTCGACCCGGATCCCATATTCAAAAATGGGTCGACAAATGGCACACCCTCTATGTGTAGTGCCACCATCCATCAACAATCCACCAACCAATCAAAACTAGAAGCCTTGCTGAATATATTGATTTCTAATGTAATTTTTTTTAATATAGAAAGGTAATATATGTTAAAAAAAATCAGTAATAATTTTTTTTCTTGCAATTTGGAGAGGGAACTCAGGGAAGGCAGAAGTTGAACTATTCTTTCGATTTAGAGTTAAACCCTAAATATTGTTATTTTTAAGTGAAAATGTCAATTTTATAAATTGGGCAAAAATTATGCATTATGACCTACAAAAATTATAAATGCCAATCTTCATTTGAAACCCTAAATTAGGCCTTAACTGCAAGCATTGCTGAAACGACTACAAAGTTCAGTCCTTTACTTCACGAAACTCATATTCGACCAATATCGAACCCTTATTCTAATCCAATCACTGCAAACACCAAGCTTTACTACTACAACCATGCCAAGAATTATCATCGCCATGTGCAACTTCTTTTGTGATGACCCAACCCAAATAACGCCCAAGGCAATCACTACTACCATCATAAGAAAAAAAGAAACAAGTCCCAAATAGAGAAACCCAACGGAGTTGCCACCACCATGCTTCCCCTCCAAACCTAGCAGAGCACAATGAGACTTGTTTTTTATATTTGTGAATATGGTAAATGTTTCACGAACTATAAGTCCCTATTCCCTGCAATATCTAATCTAATATAAATAAACAAATGTGACAAAAGATGCTTTTGTGAAGTTAGGTCATATAAAGTTGAGGATTACTAGTTTTGACCTCCCAATCTAGTATTATAAGCTTGACAAAATTTTGTTAGAGATATAAAACCCAGTACTAAGAATCTAATTGGGTGGTGAAAACCAAATACATACATGGGAAGCTTAAAATACACAAAAAAAAATGAAGATAGAAAGAAAATAAAATTACGTGTAGACCCAAATCCAGTCGGAGCCAAATAACGAAGCGAGTTTGCAAAGTCGACAAAACCGGGAAAAAAAAAACAATAATAATAAAAAAAAAAGAGCGAGAAGGCCAAAAAGACAACGTTGCCACAGCACAGAGAGACCACAAAGGAAAGGTACAGTCGGTAGTTTTACCAAAATCCAAGGGTATTTGTGGAACCCTTTCATATTTAATTGACAACGACGCGCATAGGAGCGAAGCCAGCAGCAGCCAAAAAAGCCATCCAAACAAAGCCCTCCTCTCCCCTCCTCTCTTAAAAAGCACCCTCTTATTGTGGCTCTCTCCATCTCTCTCTCTCTCTCTCTCTCTGCGTTTCGCTTCTCACACAATCTCATCCTCACAGATTCGTCTTCTTCTCGATCCCCAACTGTAAGTCTTCTCTGCTCTCTTCTCCAACCCTAATTTCTCCGCCCGATCATTCACTTTCGTCCTCCAGATCCCTAATTCTTCTTTTCTTATTGATTATTTTATATCTAAAAAAATTTAGAGTTTGATTTTTGATTTTTAATTACTCTCTGTATCAAATTAGTTCGATTAGAATACTCTCCGATTGACCTCCATTCACATCCTTGCCTTAGGTTCTGTGTGTTGCATGTCAACGATTCCGATTAGGTTTTGAATTACGGATTTTGCTTTTATTTTGAAAATTATTATGTAATTTTTTTTAGTCTTTTTGTTTGTTTATTTGTGGTTATTGTTGCTTGATTTTGATCTGCTTTGGATTTTGATCTAATTTGTGTTCGGGGACTGATTTTGAATGTTGAATTGTCAATGTACAAATGGCGCTTGTGTGATTAGTTGAGCTTTTAGGGTTTCACTTTAAGAGATTTTGCAGACTTGTTTTAAGCTCCATTGTTTGTCCGTCTTATTTTGATTGGGATTTTTCTAGGGTTTTGCCATTTTATGATTTTGTTTTCAACTAGTAATTTTTGTTTAGTGTCATATCTGTAACGTGAATATGAATAATTAACTTGCGCCTAAACTTATATTGCATGTTAAATAATGTATATATGTGATGTTCAGCTTAGTTTCTGGGAAACCAATGTAAACTATATACAGGAACTTTGAATTGTGTGTTTGATGTCAATTTCTTCTCTTATGCTTGAGTATAGAAGCTTACTGTTAGTTTCATTAATAAGTCAAGGTGACATGTCGTTGCTTCTTATTTTAATGCCATTAAGATTGGTGCTGAATCGAGTATAGATGTGTTGTGTCTTGCACATTGTGTTTATATGTATTTAAACCCTTTTGGATTTTCTGTAGGGAAATCATGAGTGATCAGGGAGAAAAGACTTGTCCTCTTTGCGCGGAGGAGATGGATTTGACAGATCAGCAATTGAAACCATGCAAATGCGGTTATGAGGTATGCGTTACTAACCTCTCGTTACTAGCTTGGAGGGAAGCTCGATGGATAATTGCCCCCCTTTTGTCTGCCTTGTATCTTTGATCTAATTTTTTTAACTTCATCACTGTCACTCAGTAGCCTTGCCTCAGTATTGACATATTGTGGCAAGACTAAAGTGTTTGTTAGTTCTGAATTGAAATGCACAAATGAATTGAAGAGTGTGTGATATGCTACAAGAGCAAAAGTATGGCTATCAGAATATTCTCTTGCCACCCTATGAGTTTGTTAGTTCTGAAACTTGAATATGTTAAAGTGGCGAAATATTGTATCTTTGTGACCATTGAGCTTTATAATATTTTGATGAACTGTATTCTATTAATGCCTAATCTTGAATACAGATATGTGTTTGGTGTTGGCACCACATAATGGACATGGCTGAGAAGGATGACACTGAGGGGCGGTGTCCTGCATGCCGTACCCCTTATGACAAGGAAAAGATTGTGGGGGCTGCGAAGTGTGAGAGGTTATTCTGGAAACCATAATTCTTTTTGCATCAGATAAATTACAGTATCAATTGTTAATCTAAATTCATCCCCCACAGATTGGTGGCTGAAATCCATACTGAGAGAAAGAAGTCTCAGAAGACAAAGGTTAAGCCAACCCCTGATGGAAGAAAGCAGCTTAGTAGTGTGCGAGTGATTCAACGGAACCTTGTTTACATAGTTGGGTTGCCTCTTAATCTGGCAGATGAAGATGTAGTCTTTCCCTCCATCTCTCTTTCTCAGCATATTTGTGCATTGGCTCATATTTGTGTTTGGCTTATAGAGGCTCACTACTTTTTGTATTTTTTTTATGCATCTACTATGCAGCTTCTGCAGCGTAAAGAATATTTTGCTCAGTATGGGAAGGTTTTAAAAGTGTCTATGTCTCGGACAGCAGCTGGTGTTATTCAGCAGTTTCCAAACAATACATGTAGTGTGTAAGTCAACATGTTTTGATGTCTGGCACTGAACCACTTTTTATTTTTATTTTTTTTAAAACAATTAGTTTGTTATATTTCTTATAAATGGTATATGGTATGTTTAAAACAGTAATTTATGTTTTATCTGTTTTCTCTTTGCTATGATGTTATACATTTGCATTTATTATTGGTTTTATAATATTGTTTTCTGTTCAGATATATTACTTACTCAAAAGAGGAGGAAGCGGTTCGCTGTATTCAAAATGTACATGGGTTTCTATTGGATGGCAGATCTTTGAGGTACATGCATGTTTCTAGTTATTTGACTGTGTTCCCTCATTAATCTATTGCAAGGATTTTTGCAGCGTATGGTTGTCAGCATGATAATCTTTTAGTTGTATGTTTCAGGGCTTGCTTCGGTACCACAAAGTATTGTCATGCATGGCTAAGAAATGTGGTATGAATTATTGTTACTTCCTCTATCCAGTTTAATGCAGTGTTCTTATATACATGCTAGATTGTATTGTATGAATCTGGTTGAGGATTCACGTTTTGTTGTTCCCAGCCTTGCACCAATCCGGATTGTTTGTATCTGCACGAGGTCGGATGTCATGAGGATAGTTTCACTAAAGATGAAATAATTTCTGCATACACTAGGTATTTAGTTCTCTATCCTCTCCATTTTTTGTTACAGTGATCAATGTACTATATTAATTGTCTTGTCGATGAAAATAATCTATCAGGACGTAATTTCCAAAATTTTATATTGAAGGTTTATGTTACTTTTCACTCAAGAAAATATGGTTGTTGAGCTACTGTGTATCAACTCTGTCGAATGTATGACACTACAATCTAATCGTGGAATTGTAACTGAGCTCTTAAATGTAACTATAGCTTACTTTCGTCAATGTTTATCACTCCAAGATTTCTTTTCCCTTCTTAAAAAAAAAAGAAGATTTCTTTTCACTTGAGTATTAGTTTTTTTTAAATTTTTTTTATTTGATATATATACACACACACAAAAAATACAGTTGTAGAGGGCCTTGAGGCATAATGGTTATGAACTCCGCCGAACCTATAACACTACAATCTAATCTTGTAACTTGATCTCTGAAATGTATGTGGGTCACAGTTTACAAGTCATAATCCTCCAGTGGAGTTTAAGTTTTGAATTTATTTTTGTTTAATATGCTCTCTTGTTTTGTGCTTTCTGTAATTTGAGTGGTGTTTTCATCGAAAGATTAACGAACTGATAATGGTTTTAAAGGAGTAGGGTGCAACAAATTACTGGTACTCTAAACCCTATGCAGCGGCGTTCAGGGAGTGTGTTGCCTCCACCACTAGATGATTATTGTAATAGCAGTTCTGCTTCTGCTGGAGGAACTGTTATTAAAAATGGTTCAAATGTAAGTCTCATATTGTCACTTGGAACATAATAAGCCAGACAAATGAGCTGGTTGCAATCAATTTTATTGATTTACTGTTTTTTATATATGCTGTTGCTTTGCTTTGATACTAATGGATAGTTTAGACATGGTATATATTCTTGTTCTGATTTTGTTTTTTTTATCTGGCAGAATACTGGAAGCTTCATTAAAGGTTCTCCTCCGAATGGAAGCTCTGGTAGATCTATCGCTCTTCCAGCTGCAGCGTCATGGTATTTATTTATTTTTTTGGTTCTTTACGTTGGTGGTTTATGATTGTAATGAATTCTAAAAGTATCTAATGCATATTGCAGGGGAACGCGTGGTTCAAATTCTCAACCGCCAGCTACACAAATAATATATTCAAATGGACATACAAAACAGAGACCTGATACAGTCAGTTGCACAGTGCCATTTTCTTTGGCTGCTGCTCCTACTGCCAATGCTTCTATAGTGCATAGTGATGTAGGAAAGAGGTCAATGTTGAATGATGACAGTGAGACTATGCATGCCAGAGGTAAACCGGAATCACTGAAAATTGTGAAACAACAGATTAGTGTGGATAGTCAAAGTACTCTGTCTGACAAACCTGCTGCACCCGATGAAGCTCCTGCTTCTGTTAATGTTAGCAGCCAGTTATCTTGTCCACCAGCATCCAAGGACAACAATAGAGGCAGTAGTATGCAGCCAACCATGAGCACAGCCACTGACCATAATCGGCTGCCTTTTAGTTCCTGTCGTGAAAGTGAAAGCATTGTTTCTACTGAAGGAGTCACCCAAAGCTTATGCTCTGATATATCTTTAATGAGCATTGATAGAAATTCTATACTTGATCATTCTGGTGTAGTCAGACCTAATAATTCACCTTCAGATAATTCGTATATTAAATCGCCTCGGGACCAAGGGTTACAACAATATTGTGCTGAACAGTCTAGAGAACCTCCTATAACTACTGAGAGAGCTGTAACAAGAGAACAATCCAACTGGTTATCAGAGTCGCAACCATTCCCTAGTATATCTTCTGAGGTGGAGGAGGATGTGCTATCTTTTGATAATCAAAGACTCAAGGATCCAGAAGTGAATCGTGCACCGTATTTGCCTAATGCAGTCCATGTTCCAAATCACTCCAGGTCTCCGTTGCTACCTAGTGAGGCTTATGGTGCAGTTTATTCAAATGCTGATCGCCTTTTTGTAGATAATAAAATTAGGGACAGTTCACTTCTATCTTCATCTAACGTTTCAGTACAATCTAATGGTTACCATGAGAATTTGGTAAGCAGCTCTTCTGGTTCAGAGAGGCCCTTGGAGCATTCCTTTCATCGAAATGAAGGCCCGGGGAAGCATGGTCGAAGATTCTTGGGTGATGCAGCCAATCCTGATTTCTGTAATGCAGTAGACAAGGGAGAGAGCAGCATAATCTCAAATATATTATCAATGGACTTTGACACTTGGGATGACCCAATATCATCCCCTCAGCATTTCTCCAAGTTTTTGGGTGAATCTGATAGACAGTCTGGAGCTCAAAAAATGTCAAGTTCTTGGAAAGTACCAAATAATAATCAGTCAAGATTCTCTTTTGCAAGACAGGAGGATTCTAGAAATCAGGCTTTTGATTTACAGTCATCTCAGAATGTCATTGGGCGGTTGTCACAGAACCAAGAACAGAACCATAGTTTCCACCATGGCTTTTCTGAAAATAGAGATTTATGTTTGGATAATCTTGGAATTGGAAATGGATTTCCTTCTAGTACATTTGAAGATTCTGAAAATCACGCCAGCAATCTTTTAGCCTTCTCTTCTAACAAGCTTTCTGGTGAGTACTGTTTGGACTTAAGGGACTCTAGTCTTCTGTTGGATATTGGTGGTGTTGGGTTAGTTTTTCATTTGTTGATAATAATTTGTTTGTTATATATCTTGCGTAGTCAATAATTTGATATGGATTCGATCTCTTGATTATTATGATTATTAATCAGTTTTTGAACATATTACATTTTTGTTTGATTTTCTGCCTTGTGGATGATTTTTCCTGCCTAGTTTTGTTTCTGACCTTTCTTTCTTGTATCTTTCAGCAGTTTCAAGGGCTCAAATTTCTGCTCCTCCTGGATTCTCTGTGCCAAGCAGGGCACCACCTCCGGGCTTTACTTCTCATGAGAGAGTGGACCGTGATTTTGACTCTCTGTCTGGTTAGTTTATGCAATTTCAATTAAATGGGCTTTACCGTCTATTTCATGTGTTTGAGTACTAATTTCATTAACGGCTTCTCAGGGAATCATTTGCACGATAACTCATCTTTGTTGAGAAATGCCTATCAACCTCAGCCCACAGGAAATATTGGCACCTCTGGGGATATTGAGTTTATGGATCCTGCTATATTGGCAGTTGGTAAAGGTAGACTGCAAGGTGGCCTTAACAACCCTGGCGTAGAAATGAGATCAAACTTCCCTTCACAGTTAAGTGCCTTTGAAAATGACGCTAGGCTTCAGCTGTTGATGCAAAGGTCCTTCTCCCAACAACAAAACCTTAGGTATCCTGATTTTGGCGATGGCTTTTCTCACGTCAATGATTCTTATGGAATTTCTTCGAGGCTTTTGGATCAATCTCAGGCTAGCAATATATCGCCTTTTACTCAATTGTCTCTCCAGCAATCCAGAAATAATCGGTCCATGTCAAATGGCCATTGGGATGGGTGGAATGAGGTTCAGGGTGGTAACACTATGGGTATGGCAGAGCTCCTGAGAAATGAGAGAGTAAATGAGAGACTAGGATTCAATAAGTTCTATTCTGGTTATGAAGAATCAAAGTTTCGGATGCCTAATTCTGGCGATCTGTATAACAGAACCTTTGGGATGTAATATTGCGAAATGATAGCTTTGAATGGAGAAATTGAGTGCCATGTGTTTTCTCGGCCTTGTACTCAAGATGGGACTGACTCATAACTGGTCTTCCTCTCAGCAGCCTAATGTAGGGTCAAACTCTTGCAACTATTGGGCTCTGGAATCCTGCAGGTAAGGATTTATAACTTACTTTACTTGTACTCTAGGGGTTGGCAGGGTCATGCCATGGAGATGTTGCATGATTTGTGCTTGTACTTGTTTAAAAGAAAATAATATATTCATATTGTATACTTTTAAGGTTGATCTCTGTGCCTGCGCATATTTTCTTTGTTTCGCCTCAGAACCAAATGGTTTTCTTTCCTTTTTTCTCTCTTGAAAACATCAAAATCACTGTTATTTATTTATTTAGTCATTGTCGCTACCAATGAGTAATGGTCAGGTCAATGGTTTGCTCCTTGGGTTGGCCCCAGTTTGGAGCCCAGGTCCGTGATAGGTTTGGAGGATTTCTCGGTATCTTAAAAACGTCATTCTGGCTAGCCTTCATTGTGCATTGAATTCAAGTATAAAGCCTGTTCCCTGCCAGTCTTTCCTCTTGTAGTGCCACTAATGTGGACATCCTTTGATCTCATGTAGTGTCACTAATGTGGACATTCATGTTGTATTAGAGTCGATCAAAGACTAAATAGGGTGGTGTTTTCCATGCGGTTAATTTTTCCTTGTTGAAATGCCTTGGCATTTAGGTCATCATATTTTTGGGGCTTTGTTTAAGTTGGCATGGAGGGTGTTATATTTTTAGATTTTCTTGTATTGAGTTTTGCTTTTACTTCAATGCGTTTGCAGGTGCTGGTGTGCTTGATCTAAGGTTGCATTGCGGGTTGCTGTATATGGTCAAACTGACAGGCTGATCATCGAGATTTGAGTATTCTAATTGGTGTACTTGAGATGCATTTCCTCTAGCTCCCGAAAAGGACATCAGATGGACTGCTCCCTGCTGTACTGATACTTTGATTGTTCTCTCGCAACAGAATGGATGAAATCTGACCCTTTTGGGGGAGTTTAATAGTGCTTTTAACTTTTTAACATGATAATTAGGATATATTTCATTAGTTTACAATAATCTGTTCTATAAAACATTACCTGTATTTTGTTTTGAGTTTGCACATAGAAATTAGTGAGTGGAATTAAAAACCATTTCTTCAATTCTGTTCCGAATTTGGTGTCATCTGTAACTAGGTTCCTTGGCTTGGTAGATTGGGTTTTAGATTGGCTATTAAAGCTTAAGGGATTATGAAGTTAAAGTTGGGATTTGGACTGATTCTTTATCGATGGTGTAGTAACTGATGTATATTCTTTTTTTCGTGTGTAGAAGATTTACGGATATGTGCTTGCAGTTAAATAATGCAGTTTGTCCTCGATGTTATATTCCCATCCATGTTCGGTTTTAGATTTGGTGCAGTTACAGACTGATGTCACCTTCTTATAGTCTTTGCCTTGTTTCTTTGGAAAAGGTAAATCAGGTTAAAATCCTGTTGTTTCAGATTGAAAATATTGGAATACGCTTCATTTTCCCAATGCTTGGTAATTGCCTCTTGGAAAACGCCTTGTGAACTAGACATTCTCTTGGGTACTGATGCGTTACAGTGATAGATGCATGCATACCATTTCCTTGTACAGGCTACCACTTCAATTTCCAGCAGATGGCATCCAATAAATAGGTTACCCCTGTAAAACCAAACTCTAGGCATGAAGATGTGACATTGGTGGAACAAATCGGTTTCATTTTTCACAAGATACTGCGGTTTGACATTAAATTGTGCGAAGAAATAGGGGTTGGTTAGGAAGGCTGAAAACTTGCCAAAAAGGTATAGTTTCAAATTCAAAATCTATAAGCCAATCTTTAAGGAAATTCAGCTTTCCAAAACGATTCTATTTAATTATTCTTTTTTATTTCCTTGAAATTGCGGTCCGATAATCATCCGCATGTGACATAGTATAAGAGCATCTTCAACAGAGTAGCTAAAATGAACTTTTAGCAATATTTATCTAGATTTTGAAGAAAATTCAACTCCAACAGGTAGCCAAAATAAAGTTATATTTAACTTTTTGTTAAAAGGCTAGCTATATTTAGCTAGTGAACAATGAATAGTTAAATTTTTTTATGTCTTTCTCTCTCCTAAATTGTCAACGTGTAAATTTTTCAAAAAATAAAATATTATAAATCAGCTATAATTGCTAGCCTTGTTGGAGCAGAATTATAAAACAAGTAGCTATATCTCCAATTTTTAGCCATTTTAGATGTTGGAGATGCTCTAAGTGACTTGTTTTTAGTTATTTTTGTTCGTCTTGTTTATACTACAAATATAAATGTAAGAAATACATACAAAAAATTATCGTGCAGTCCAATTGAATGGGCCGCACAAGCACCGACTTGTTCGTGGGTGCAGATGGAACATTTTCCAAGCCAATTGACCTAGAAAGGAATTGACCCTGAAGTGTGGTAAACGCAATATTAGACAGCTATTAGTGATAAGCTAATTACACATATAAAGCACACATTGGCTATACTATAACACAGTACCACAAAGACTTTGCAAACGTTAACCGTCTCTTGTAGCATTAGGAATTGCAAAGTCTCCGCAATTAGAAGAAGGTTTTACCTCTTTTGTGTGGCGTTGCTAATTCTTAATGTCCGTAGGTTTTGATTCAACTAAATGTTGTTGAGAGATGTAATCTTTTAAGTAGGACCACAAAATCAAATTTCCGTTGAAAGCAATCTAAGAAGGACAGGTGGGTACGTACGTACTATAGTACCTCTCTATGGTTTCCATAATCAATTGTGGTATTGGGAGCTTTTGGTATCCTTAAGGAAATAAGGAGGTCTCCACGATCCCTCTAGAAATCTACGTCACTATTAGTAGAACAAAGAGAGGGAAATGCATTGCTTCGGCTGTGGGCCCATTGTAGGCCCAGACTAAATCATCAAATTAGTTTTTCAATTTTTGTTTTTATCCACATAATGAAATCAACTAGGGTTTTTTTACAAAATATTTTTATTTTTAAACTATTTAAATAAATTAACAATAAAATTTTCAAAAAATTTTTAAATAAAAATTAAACAAAATATTTTTTAAAAATTTTATAAACCCCCTTCAACCCAATAAAAATCCAAAAATTTTATCCTATATAAAAAAAAACCAAAATATTTTACTATAATATCCTCATTCAAATAAAATCCCAAAATTCATATCCATAAAAATAAATTACACAAAATATTTTTAAAATTAATACCCCCCCCAAATTCATAACCAAAATTTACCAAAAAAAAATACACATTTTTTAAAATAATAACCCCCCCAAATTTCCAAATAAATCAACAATTTTCTACCCAATAATACCCTCCATATTCAAAATTAAAATTCCAAATTTTAATAAACTAACCAAAAATATACCACATTAAATTAATATCCCAAATAGATACACAAAAAATTTCATAATTTTATATTTTATAATAAAATTTTAATATACACATTAAAAAAAAACATTATAGGACCTCCTGAAAATTTCTCTAAGTTGGGATATACCTTTTTGGACAAAAAAACCGTTGGTTTGGGGGTGTTTTGTTTTTTTTTGGTTTTTACGAATAATTTCAGTCGTTGATTGATTTAAATAAATAAAAAATTAATTAAAAATAATCAACCTACCAATAGAACCAAAATGAACAGAAAATGCTCCGCTAATTCCCTACCAATTAGGGCATCACATTCACTGTGATGAGTTAAAAAAAAATTCACAGTGATATTCCTTTTTTTATATTATTATTATTATTATTATTATTATTATTATTTCAATACAGTGATGACCTACAAATGATCCGAATCATAGCATCAAATCTAACCCTGACGTCAAAAACCAATAAAATTGAAGTACGACAATAGCAGAGGACAAAGTCATAAAGAATTCAATTTGGATTAGGCCCACCACGTGTTTTACAACTGACATTTACTATGTATGGGTCCGTCCTCACTGGCCCAACCTTGCATCAAAAGACAAGAGAGAAGGAAGTGTAAATTTCATGAGAGAATTGTGAAGATGAAACTTGTTTCGGGAATACAAAATAAATATAGTTAGAGGAGGAATGTGGGACAAACAAGTCCTTGAAACCTCAGTGCCAGGAATCAAGATCCAAAAATGATTACTCTGCCATATAATTGTTTAATCTTCACAGTTCACAGTTTAAGTATATATTTATGATTAAGTCTAAATATATTTATGATTACTCTGCCGGACAAATCTTTCCACACTCAAATTGTGATTTTTAAAGACTTGTCCATTTGACATAACACAAAAATATCGAATTGTTTTATATTTTATGAATATTTTAATTTTCCGAAGTCAGGAAATCGTAAAAATTTAAACGATTCGATATTTTTGTGTTATGTCAAATGGACAAGTCTTTAAAAATCACAATTTGAGTGTGGAAAGATTTTGGTGCGAAAAAAAAAACATGTGATTTTGGCCCCAAAATCGTAGTTTTATGTGAAAAACCACGGTTTCGGCAAAAAAAAATTCTCAAAACACTGGTAAAACATTTTTTATAAAAGGTTGTTCAAAAGACAAAACTCGAAAATCTTGAATCGATTATTTTTTAAGAGTTTTCAATTTTTTTCAATTTGAAAAATCGTAAAAATATAAATTATTTGATATTTTTGTGTTCTGTCAACTCGAGAAGTCCTTAACATCATAATTTTAGTGTGGGATGAATTTGGTGCGAAAATAAGAAAATATGATTTGGCCCAAAAATCGTGTGTTATAGCCCACAGTTTTGGGAGAAAAACCATGGTTTCGGCAAAAAAAAAAATTCTGAAACCTTCACCATTGATTAAACATGTTTTTTAAAATATTTTCTAATTGACAGAACTCGAAAATCTCGAATCATTATTTTTTATGAATTTTCTAGTTTTCCAATTTTGAAAAATCATAAAAAATAAATGAGTTAATATTTTTGTGTTATATCAACTCCCCCCACCCCCCTCGAAGAAGCCTTATAAATCATAATTTGAATGTGACAAAAATTTTCGGGCGAAAATTAGAACATGTAGTTTTGGCCCAAAAATTGTGTATAACTCACGATTTTGGGTAAAAACCCATGATTTCGGCAAAAAAAAAAAAAAAATTGCTTAAACCTTCACCATTGACTAACCATATTTTTTAAAAAGTTTTCTAATTGACAGAACTCGAAAATCTCGAATCTTTTATTTTATTATGAGTCTCTAGTTTTCCGGCTTTGCAAAATCGTAAAAAATAAATACGTTAATATTTTTGTGTTCTATCAACACGAGATGTCCTTAAAAATCATAATTTAAGTGCGAAAAAGATTTTTTTTTTAATTTTCCCCTTTTAAATTCAATTATTTTTTAATTTTTAAAAAAATTAAATATTCCCAACTAATGCGAAAATAAGCACATAAAATTTTGGCCCAAAAATCGTGTGTTATAACCCACGGTTTGGGTGAAAAACCATGGTTTCAGCAAAAACAAAATCTCAAAACTTCATCATCGGTAAAATATGATTTTTAGAAGGTTTTTCAAAAGACATAACTCAAAAATCTCAAATAGTTTATTTTTTATGAATTTTATAGTTTTCAAACTTAAACAAATCGTAAAAAATAAATGATTCAATATTTTTGTGTTTTGTCAACTCGAGAAGTTTTTAAAAATCATAATTTGAGTGTGAACAGATTTTTGTGCGAAAATAAGAACATGTAATTTGGACCCAAAAATCGTGTGGTATAAACCTACGATTTTGGGTGAAAAATCATGGTTTCAGCAAAAAAAAATACTAAAATATGATTTTTAAAAGATTTTCCAAAAGACAAAAGACAAAACACGAAAATATAGAATCGTTTTTTTATGAATTTTCTAGTTTTCCGACTTTGGAAGATTGTAAAAAATGAACGAGTCTATATTTTTGTGTTATGTCAACTCGAGAAGTCCATAAAAATCATAATTTGAGTATGAAAATATTTTGGTGCAAAATTAGAACTTGTAATTTTGACCTAAAAATTGTGTGTTATAACCCACGGTTTAGGTAAAAACTATAGTTTCGGGAAAAAAAATCTAAAAATTTCACCGGTGGTAAAAATAATTTTTAAAAGATTTTATAAAAGTCAGAACTCGAAAATCTCGAATCATTTATTTTTTGAGAATTTTATAATTTTCGAAATTTGAAATATCATAAAAAATAAGCGAGTCGATATTTTTGTCAACTCGAGAAGTCCTTAAAAATCATAATCTGAATGAGAGAAGATGTGCGAAAAAAATCAAGTGATTTTGGTCCCTAATCATGGGTAACCCACGGTTTTGGGTGAAAAACCATGGTATCAAAGAAAACAAAATTTCTCAAAACTTCATCATTGGTAAAATATGGTTTTTAAAAGGTTTTCCAAAACACATAACTCAAAAATCTCTAATCGTATATTTTTTTATGAATTTTCTAATTTTCGAACTTTGAAAAATTGTAAAAAATAAGCGAGTCGAAATTTTGGCCTAAAAAATCGTGGGTGAAAAACCATGGTATCGAAAGAAAAAAAATCTCAAAACTTCACCATCGGTACTATATGATTTTAAAAAGGTTTTCCAGAAGACGGATCTTGAAAATCTTGAATCGTTTTTTAATGAATTTTATACTTTTCCGACTTTGGAAAATCGTAAAAAATATACAACTCTATATTTTTGTGTTCTCTCAAATCAAGAAGTTTTAAAAATCATAATTTGAGTGTAAAAATTTTTTCGTGCAAGAATAATAATATGTAATTTTCACCCAAAAATCATATATAATCCACGGTTTTGGGTGAAAAACAATGATTTCGGCAAAAAAAAAATTTCTTTAAAGTTCACCATTGATTTAACATATGCTTTCAAAAGTTTTTCAATTGACAGAACTCAATGTTTTTTATGAAGTTTCTAGTTTTCCGAATACGTGATTTTGGCCCAAAATCGTTTGTTATAACTCACGGTTTTGGTGAAAAACCATGGTTTCGGCAAAAAAAAAAATATTTCAAAACTTCACAATTGGTTAAATATGGTTTTTAAAAGGTTTTCCAAATAGCATAACTCGAAAATCTTGAATCGTTTATTTTTTTAAGAATTTTCTATTTTTGAACTTTGAAACATCGTAAAAAATAAATTAGTCAATATTTTTGTGTTATGTCAACTCGAGAAATCCTTAAAAATAATAATTTGAGTGTGGAAAGAATGTGGTGGAAAAATAAAAACATGTGATTTTGGCCCAAAAATCATGTGTTATAACTCATATTTTTGTGTGAAAATCATGGTTTCGGCGAAAAAAAATAAAAAATTTCGTTAAACTTCACCAGTGGTAAAATATGTCTTTTGAAAGGTATTCCAATTGACATAAATCAAAAATCTGGAATGTTTAATTTTTATTAATTTTCTAGTTTTCTGACTTTGAGAAATCGTTTGGGCATCGTGACCATCCTTAACATGGACATCATGGCCATCCTTAGTGTGGGCATAGGTATCTATATCCTTTCTAGCAAGGGTGTGTATCATTAGTTACCCTCGCTAGCATAGGCATCATTGGAAGTATCGGGGGTACCTCAGGATGCCTTCTTCTAAACTGTAGTTTTCCCTTCAACTTTACCAGTATCAAAACTTCATTGTTGGTATAACATAATTTTTAAAAGAGGTGCCAACTTTGTTTTGTCAAGAACAAAGTTGAAGGAAAAAAGGGGTTGACGTGGTTTGAAGGTCCACTAGTATGCCAAACCTTGTCACCTCCTTTTCCCTTTAACTTTGCCAAATCTTCACTATTGGTAAGACATGATTTTTAAAAGGTGTTCCAATTGACTTTGCTCGAAAATCTCTAATAATTTATTGTTTATGTATTTTTTAGTTTTCTGACTTTAAAAAATCGTAAAAAAAAAACGAGTCGATATTTTTGTGTTTTGTTAACTTGAGAAGTCATTAAAATTATAATTATAATTTGAGTCTTCGAAGATTTCGGTGCGAAAATAAGAACATATAATTTTATCCCAAAAATCACGTGTTATAATCTACGGTTTTTTGTGAAAAACCATTGTTTCGGAAAAAAAATTAAGATTTCTCAAAACTTCACCAGCTATTAAAATATTTTTTAAAAGGTGTTCCAATTGATACAACTTGAAAATCTCCAATCGTTTAATTTTTGTGAATTTTCTAGTTTTCTGACTTTGAAAAATTGCATGGGCATCCTTAGCATGGGCATAGGTAACACTAACATCGTTAGCATGGGCATATATCGTTAGCTACCCTCACTAACGTGGGCATCGTTGGAAGTGTCGGGTGTACCTAGGGATGCCTCCTTGTGGACTGCACTTTGCCCTTCTACTTTATTTGTGTCAAAATTTCACCATTGGTAAAACATTATTTCTAAAAAGTGTATCGACTGACTTTGCTCGAAAAACTCGACTTATTGTTAGTTATGATTTTTGAAGTTGGACGACTTTGAATAATCATAATGCATAAACGACTAAAGCTTTTCGAGGGAGAAGTTAGTTAGAAAAGCTTTAAAATTATTTTTTTTAACATTGGTGAAGTTTTGTCACATGCAAAGTTGAAGGGAAAAGAGGCTTGGCATGTTTTGACACGTTTGGAGGTGCTCTTGCATGCCAAAGTGACAAACCTTGCCAACCTTCTTTTCCCTTTAATTTTGCTTGTGCCAAAATTTCACCATTGGAAATACATATTTTTAAAAGGTGTTCCAACTGAATTTGTTCAAAAATCTTGAATGTTTTATTTTTTTATGAATTTTCTAGTTTTTATCCTTTGAAAACTTATGGAAAATAAACGAGTCGATAGTTTTTCATTCTGTCAACTCAAGAAGTCCTTAAAAATCATAATTTGAGTGTGGAAAGATTTTGGGGTGAAAATAAGAACATATGATTTTGGGCCAAATTCATTTGTTATAACCCACAGTTTTGGGTGAAAAATCATGGTTTCGGCAAAAAAACATCAAATTACTCAAAACTTTATCATTTGTTAAATATTGTTTTAAAAGGTGTTCCAATTGACAGAACTCGAAAAATTTGAATTGTTTATTTTTTTTATGAATTTTCTAATTTTTCAGCTTTGAAAAATCGAATAGGAATCGTTGGCATCTTTAGCATGGTCATAGGCATCGTTAGCCTCTCTAGCATGAGCCTCGTTAGTTAGCTTCGCTAGCATGGTCATTGTTGGAATTGTCGGAGCACCTCGGGATGCCTCCTTGTGAATTGCAGTTTTCCCTTCAAATTTACCAATGTTAAAACTTGATCATCGGTAAAACATAATTTTTAAAAGGAGTGCCAACTGACTTTGCTTGAACAATCCGACTCGTTTTTTAGTTATAATTTTTTAAGTTTTCCGACTTTAAAAAATTATAACTCACAAACGACTCGAGCTTTCCAAGAAAAGTCAGTTGAAAAAGTTTTTAAAATCATTTTTTAACATTGGGGAAGTTTTGTAATGGACAAAGTTAAAGGAAAAAGGGGGTTGGCATGGTTTGACATTTTTTTAGGTATCTTCACTTTTAAAAAGATATCATCGGGATACCTCCGTCTATTTTTATCATATCTCAGTTAAATGAAATATGTTAAAGCACATGTTTCTTCCCTTCTCTCATCTTATATTTTTCCTCCAAAATTAACAATGCAATTAATTATTCTCCTTCTAGAGTTTCCCTTCAAAACTCCATACTTATCCTCTTCCTATAATCAATAATTAAGTAGACTTTAAATTATTATTTTTGTGGAGAGTATTACTTTGATTATTTTAATTAATATGAATTTAAATATTGACTAATTCAAAAGCAAGATCATACATACATTATATTTCCAACGCACTTTATGTGCATCATGCTATCATCTATACATGAGAAAATACCTCAGTGGTTTTAGATTTAGTCTCACACCTCGGTGAAAGTCGAAGAGAAAAGAAGAGGACTTAAGTGAAACAAAAAAGTGAGAAAATATCATAAAACTCTTGAAAAAAAAATCATCTCATTTAACTGAGTTATGACGAAAAATTGACAGAGGTATCTCGATGATGTATTTTTAGAAGTTCATGTACCTTATTGATCACTTTTGAAAGTTGAGATATATCAAATAACTAATATGTCATCATAATTAATGGTCAAGTAACGGAAAAGAATAGAGGTATCTCGATGACGTGTTTTTGAAAGTTCATATATCTTCTTGATCACTTTTGAAAGCTGGGTACCTTTCTGTTTGGTATACCAAAGTTTAGACTCTGCTGGTGACAATTTTTTTTTTAACATCGCCTCCACCAAGTCATACAACTATATAATTAATGATTTCGATGATGAAATTGTAATGTAAGAATTTGTGAATTACAATTAGAGTGCATCAGAATAGTCTTCAAATTTATATACAAATTTAGCCAGCCAGTGATTTAGAATTGAAGTATGATTTAGGTTTTTCAAAAGTGAATGATATGCTGAAACAATGGGAGATGAGACATGAAGAGATTAAGTGGAGAGTCGGGTGATTTGGAAAGATAAAGTAAGAAAAAGACAAGTTAAAACAAAAGGGAAGTATAAGTGGTGAAGGGTATTGAAAACAAGAGTAACTTTTAGTCTCATTTTGATACACGTTGGTGAATACGTAACTTAAATAATGTGTCACACACCGGTAATCTTATTAAAAACAGCAAGCATATGTGTAAACGCAAACAATGAGCTAATTTAACGACGACTTGAAACTGCAGAGCACTGTAGAATTTTCGCTCCGAAAGAAAATAAGGCATCTGTGTATTATTTAGAGCTGTCAGTGAAGTTGCCAAATTAATATGAAGGGCATGTGGCAAATACAAAAAGAGAGCATGATACTGTGATTTGACACTACAATGATGAAGCATGAAAATGAAAACACCAAAATATCCAAAGAACAAAAGCATCAAAAATCTTGTTCTGGCCATTCCAATAATCTGCTGTCACTCAGACCCCCGTACGTGGCCCTTCCCTCGCCAATTATACTGCAGAAGAGACTAGACGTGGGACTCTCGCACTCCATTAATTAATGTTGTCCAATCACGTAGCAATAAGGGTGACCACACCATCAAGGGTCTGAGAAATTAGTGCCCACAAATTAATAATATGGGGACATTCTACCTATTCCTGTATTTTTACTAATTATTGGGATGGCAAAAATTCTCATTGAATTGGATTTTAATCAAATACTAGCTAGATTTTAATGGTGGAAAATTCAAAGAAAATTGGATAAAGCAAATGGGGATCTCAAATCTTATAGTTTCCATAGACAAGGATGATGAAAGTTATAAATGATCCGAAGTAAAGGCGGAGCCAGAAAAATAAACTAAGGTGGGCTAAAAAAAGAATGGGCTGAAATTGAGAGAATAAGGGTGGGCTAAATTTTTTAATTGCCTTAAAATAGTCTAATTACACATCATAACAGCTTAATTACTTATAAGAATTTTTTTTTCCCCAAAACTCTACCCGGGCTACAGCCCTGGAGAGGCCAAGTGTGGCTCCGCCTGTGATCCGAAGCTATTACATGATATAAATTTTTATATAATTATTCTTACAATTTAATGAGGATATTCGGAATTCTCGGGAATAGAGGAGTGTTCCCGAAATAATATATAGAGGATTTGTACAAGGGTAGATTTTGAATGAAAAAGGAGCTGGTAATGTGATCCTCAATCCTGAACTTGGCTATAATTGTATGTTTGTATCCCAAACTTACAATTGCTCAAATTGACCTCATGAACTTAGGAAAATTATTAATTTTCACCCCTTCCATCAATTATAACATTTTTTATCCAAATGTTAGTTATGTAACACTGATGTGAAGGGTAATATAATCATTTTAAGTCTTTAAAAAATATATATATATATATATTATATTTAAAAAAAAGAAAATAAATATTTAAAAATTACTATGTTGAAAGATATCAATGGTGGGCATTGATAAAAATGATCTCTATATCAAGGAGAAATAATTTATGATACATTTTGTTTATAAGAAATGATTTATGACAAGTTAAAATTATGAATCTAAATTATAGAGAAAGAAAATGGAGATTTAAAAGAAACAAAAAATAATGTTTTTGAATATATATATATATATTTGTTAAAACAAACCAATTTTTTGTAGAGGGTGATAAAAAATTAAAAATAACCATATTGCCCCACACATGAGTAGCGCATGACCAACATTTAGATGAACAAAGTTAAAATTGACAGAGTGTGACGTAAATTGATAATTTTTATCAAGTTCAGAGAGGTCAATTTAAACAATTATAAATTCGAAGTGTAAATTGACAATTATAATAAACTTCAGAATATATTTTGACAATAATGACTTCTAACAATATAATAGATGAATTGGGAACTTCACTAAATACATGATTGTGGTCTTTGAAAGGGGATGCATAGAAAATCCTTTAGGATAGAAAGAAGTCAAAGTACAATGAATTTTCATGTCATCTTTCTTGGAAAGATTTGGTTTTGATCTTCCTTAGAAGATTGTTTTTCATTGTAAAGCAGTTGAGAAACGACCTTCTTTTCTCAGCTTTGTTCCTCTTCCACTAGTAAGCAGCATTATGTACAGTACCATCACTAAAAATGTCCCATTGCATTATTAAGATGTGTACTTGCAGAGACTTTTTGCTTTGGAGCAGAGTATCTTAGCACCTAGAATTATTCGTCTACATCACTTTCCAATGATGTGGGGTCTAGCCAGGGACAAGTACAAACATTTGTGGCCCATATACTGAGAAATATTGTACGGCTTACATTAAACAAACAAATATTCAAATCTGCAACCGTCTTAGGTTGAGCCACCATCAAGTATTGACAATCGTTTTCTGAAGAAGAGTAGTTTAGATTCCGGTTTCCACCATAAAAACTTGAAACTTTTTACATGAGAGATTCAGAGCTCAAGTCAGCTACAAGTTGCAACATATTGCAGAGAACAAATACAAATAAGGAGTCAGAATCGAGTTGTGGTGTATGTATCAATCTCTATTTGAGTCATACAAAGAATCTGACGAGCCGGCGACTGTTGTGGATGCCCTTTAAATATACGGAGGGAATTTAGGTTACCACGGCTTAAACGTGGTAATGCTTTTATTGAGAGGTACGGGGAGTAGCCGTGGCTGAAGAAGTGAAACAGAGATCGAGGGCGGGCGGGTTTGAGCGGTTTAAGGGGAGGACAGCAGCGGGCGGAGTTGTAGCTGTAAATGAGAATCCTGATGATGCTGCAGTAGAGAACAGTGGCATTGGGGTGGCATTGACCTGGCCATGCATTTGCCAAGCCCAACTGGGAGGAGGTCCTTGAGATCCTAATGCAATTCTTGTCTCTATTGCTCTTTCCTGTCAAAATGGTTCAAGAGTGAATTAGTAGTCGGAAGAAGATTATACTTCTACTTTGGTTGGCCAATTATTTTTGAAGATTTCTGAGTACTCTTCAGGTCATGATACAAATAAAGACCATGTTATATGAATGAACAAACTTCATCATAGTATCAGGGACAGTTCCACAGTTCAGTCTCTTAAAGTCATGCCAATTGATGCTATATAAACCACGAAAAGGACCAGTGTATCTTGTTATTTTCTTAACTTCTACTACTCGTTGTGAAGATTTACAACACAGAATACAAAGTTTCTCAACCTATTATGTATGCACTAAAGCTAAGTTAAATTTAGTAATAAAATTGTGTTCTATGGCCAGTTCATTCCTCATTAGTTATGCTAAGCTACCAATATGGGTTCTTTTAGAGAAGTCCAGCATCTAGGCAATGGCAAAAATGATAACAAAGGAATAAAACAAGAGCCATATAGGTAACACAATTGAACTTGTGTCATTAATAACAAAGCATATAAGTGTACCTGAGTCGGAAAAAAACTAGGATATACACCATTCCATAAAGGAGGATGCTCTGATGTCATTATTAGGCCTTTGAAAGGTGGATCACTCATTGTTGAATTTTCATTGTGCTCCATCTACAAAGTCAGAATAGTGTTAATTTTTATCAGCAAAACATGGTCACATGACTATCAACCGTGTCTAAGAAGGGAGAAAGAGAAAGGATCCAAACCAACCAGAAATGAACAAAAATATGTTAATGTATTATGAGAGCTAGCAAAAGCATCTAATTCCACCACGACGGCCTCTTTCAATAGATATTTTCTTATATAGGATTCCATTCAGAGACGTCAAAAGTAATGACTGCAGGTTATATTAGAGAATGAAACTATTTCAAACCGAAAAATCTTCTAGCAAGGAAAAAAAAATAAAAGAAGGGAACAACGTGGGAAACCTTGAACAGAACTCCCCTTGAAGAACTTAAAGGAACTTGGTGCTTCTCAATATGAAACTATCTAAAGAAACTGATATTGTATTAAAAAAAAAATAAGTTACCCTCATATTCTTTCCATTTTGCCCATCATAAGGGCCAGAATGGAACTGAAGACACCCCTCGCCTTGCTTTTGACCATTAACAAATGAAGGGGGAGATATTCCCAAATTCAGATCAAGATTGTGGTTGCCATCTGTGTTTAAAAAAACAAGCCCGTATTCATCAGGACAAAGAACTTGAACTTTTGATGATAACTAGACAATACGTCAAGAACATGCTCGAAAAACAGATGCATGCATAAAATGCTTGTAAATATTAAAGAACATTCCTATTATACCTTCATTACCAGTGTCAGAAATCATCTCCCCTTCATACGTACTTGCCTCAAAGTTGGTGACAGCTTCCCTTCCATTACATTTGATAGCTGCCTTGTCATAAGCCCTAAATTCCATAAAAATCAAAAGGGAGAGAAGTGTTGGATGGAACCCTAATGAGGTTGAGAATTTAGGGTAATAAATTCAGTGTCAGGTAGAGTGTAATTCATGATCATTAGACCTTGCAGCTTCTACTTCGCTGTCGAATAGCCCAAGATATATATACCTGCATGCAAGCATTGTTACCTCCACGATAAAACCACCATGCCCACAATTCTTTTTTCTTTGAAATAGGCACTCAAGACTCATTTTGTCAAACAATTAAAAGACAAAAACAACATTAAGAATTAACACCACATCAATTCTCAGTTCAAACCAACAGCTTCTATGCCTATTATGTCTAGACCCAACCATATAATAAAAAATACAAATTCCATAAATAGATTCCTCACTTTTTGCCAAGGAACTGCCCCATTCGAGCTTCCCATCGACCACATTTGTGCAGCGTAACCCCTCTATATCTTGAGCTCCCCCTTGAGAAACCAGTGCTCTGCCGACGTAGTATGTGCACGAATTCTTCCTTGGTCAAATTCTTCATCTGCGCATTCATTAGATACAGATCAAAACCTCATTACACTCAGAAGTTGAAATGAATCAGATTATAGTTTCATCAAGAGATTAGTGCATCATCCAACCTGTTTCAAATCCTCCTCATAATCACTGAGATTGTAATTGATATCAGCATCAACTCCCCTGAACTTAATAGCAGCTCGATCGTAGGCTCTAAATTCAGGAAATCCAATTTGAGAAAAATAATATTTGTAGCAACCATAATAATAGACTATCTGAATTGACAAACAGTATGAAATTCAAGCAAAAGTGTAAAAAGGCTTTTACCTAGCAGCAGCATGAGCAGTATCAAATCCACCTATGTCAAACCCAACAAACATTTTTCATCAAAATTTCCAAACAGAAAAGGCATAACAAATATTTGCCTTCAACAATTAGTAATCCAAGTCAATCAAATAGACAAGGTCAAAAATCCATACCCAAGTACACTTGTTTACCACAATCCCTGCACCCACCAAAATTAAATAGATGGGATTAATACTAAAAGAGACGGATGGATGCATTTGCATTCATGCTGAAAAATCAACCCATCAAATAAAGTTAATTTTTCACTAAGCAAGCAATGAAGTAAATCAAAATTTGACTAACCAAATATGCGATTCCCATCTACCGGTTCTTCTATAGAAGGTGACACCTCTATACTGAGAGCTCCGAGACCTGGGCCCTCTCCGGCTCTTCTTCACCTGCTGTTGTGGTGGTGGCTGTAGTTGCAGTTTCTGTTGAACTAACCGGACCTCTGCGGGCCCACCATGATCGAACCCAAGCTCGATCAAGTTCTGCCTCGCCGACGATGAGGGCGAGTACTGTTGCCCCTGCTCCGGCCAATTGTTCAAACCCCCAATCACCGGAAACAGCTCCTTCGTAACAACTACGTCGTCTTCTCTACCGACCTTGAGAATATCGAAGTTGAACGTCGTCACGGAGGCGCGTGCAGAGCACGAGTCGTCGTTGGTGCTGGAGGCGTCCGCATTGACGACGGAGGAGTTCGACGTCCCGGACTCGTCCATTTGCGTCGCGCTCCCGGAACCTTCCGGAAACATACCGTGAAACGAACCGACGTCCTCTTGAGCCGACCCGAGCACGTTGAGATTAAGATCCAACATGATTCCTCCGTCCTCCAAATTCAGCTCCGATTTCAGTCCCCTAGCTCAATTCTCTATCTGACCGTCGATCGCCGGCGGAGATCGACCAGAATCAGACACTACTAAAACAAACCCAGTAAAAACATGATCGGAGCTCAAATTACAATTCAAACACACAAAAAGTAGCGGAGTAAAAGAGTAAAACACTAAACGGTGCGTTTGCGATGACCGGAGAAATCAAAAAAGGGGGAGTGGTGGTGGTGGTGGTGGTGGGAGCTAAATCAAGCTAACGAGTTTGTTCGCATTTAGTCGGCGATGGGTTAAATGGGAGTGAAATCACCGGCCACTACTACTAATTACGATTTGAGTCGCAGAGTCGCAGAATCATAGTCTAATAGGCAACACAGAGAGGCGGAGAGAAGAGAAGAGAGACAGGTGATAGGACGTGTGAGGGAACATTTCTAAGACCCATTTTAAGCGGATGGAATATTATTTTTTTATTCAAAAACATTTTCTCGATTTTCTCTCTCGTTCACCGGTTTCGCCGGTTGCCGGTTGTTTGTCCGAACTCCGAAGCTTGATACTGATTGCCCAGAGATTTTTTTTTCTCACTGCCGGTCTCGTAGATGGGAACAGTCGTCTATTAGTCCATCGCCAGTTGCGTCTTAACTGTTAAAATGTCTTTTTTTTTTTACCATTTTACCTTTATGGTCCACCCATTTTAATCATACTAAAAAAGGGTGGTCTTTCCTTTTTACTCTTTTGTGTGTAACAACTAAATTCATATTGTCTTGCCTTTTTTTAATGTGTCTAGTTTTTCCTCTCTTTGGAGGGTGGGAGGTTACATAATTCCTTCTTAGATTCGACGTAAATCTCATGGGTGCAGATGGTGCCTCACTTTTGAATTAAGGAGACGGGTTTGCAGCTTTATGGTCCCTCGGTGTTCGTTTTTATAGTTTTACTAGTTCTAGGATTTGTACTTTATATTATTCTAGTTATGCGTGTGAAATTATGAAGCGTGTGAAATTATTTACGTAATAACTCATTTTTATCTTGCCCATGAGAAAAGACTTATTATGCGTAATTCTGCTCCATATGAATAAATTGACGTCTTTCGCTCAAAAAAGGAAATAACGAAATTCGTTAATGTTACTAACATTTTTAATAATTATATTTTCAGTTTTGGTTGACAAAAATTCTTAGTTAATAGTTTAGATGACCCATGAGTCCATGACTACTAATGTGTCATGTGTTATATTACCTACTTATAATCTTGAAATTCTAGAATTTGGTGCTTCTTTTTTATAAAAAAGATGTTGTAGACAAATACGCATGCTAAGGTACCAAACTTCAAATGTGGAACGACAAGGCTTTTTGCGGACCGGACTTCTTGCGGGCTAACTACGGGTTCGAGCCGGGCTTCAATTGATCGGGTTGGGCGGGCTTCCATCCGCCCACGGATCTGCGAGCTAAATGATATGGTCTACACTGACTGGAACGTGAACATTTGTTCAAACTAGTGTTGCATCTTCCCTATTTTTCTTAAATATATAGCTTTAGGGTCCCATATTCTTCTATGGTCCATTCCACTTTTGGTACCTTTTCTGGTAGACATAGTTAGTGAAATGGACCGCGCTAATACTAGTGATGACCAAACGTCCAACTAAAACAAAAATAATAAAAACCATTATTCTTGTTGACTCTCTAGATTGAGAATGATCGTGAATAGAGGGGTAAACGCTAAATTTTTTAGGGGATTTATAACCTTGTTAATTCTCTAAGGCCATAGAGCCCCTTTTATGGCTTTATGACCTTGTTAATATCCCACCCCCATCCTTATCCTTAGGTAAAATTGATAAGATGATCCACCTAGGAGAGAAGTAATACTCACTTAAAGAGGTACCTTTTACTAATGGTTATGAACAAGCTCCATAGATTCATGGCCTTGCTATGTCTAAACCAGTCGATTAGATTTTTTGGTTCAGGTTTGAAAATTATTTTGACCTGAATGGCTGGGTCTTATATTTTTAAACTAAATCCACCATGTTTCCAATTTTGGACCCAAGTAATAGCATGCCCAAAAGCCCAACCTAAGCATAAACTACTCATATCTCCTAATCCGAAGAAAATTCTAGCAGCCGAGTCTAACAACCAACAACCATCGTCAGCCGCAAAGCACTAGTCCCCCCTCCATCAACCACAACACCTCCAACAACAAAGTCACCAAGAGATGAGTTGAAATTAGGACAAACAAAATACTCATAAAAACAAGATGAGTCTTGGAGCAGTTGCCACAAAAAAAAGTAACAAGAGTACACAGAGAAAAATCATTGAGACAACCCCTTTTAGGCCATAAGACAAGAGACCCTCGCCGCCGCCTACGAGCAATTTAGATAATAACATGACTCAAACTCTGAGTCACAAGATGGCCACAAATCTGGACTGGTAAACTTAGGGTTAGAATTCGTAGTCGATGTGATGAAGACACTCCTATGAGATTTGGCGCCATGATGGGTGCTATGAACAACCTTTCAAAAATTTTTTTTTATCTAAATTTTAATTTATTTCCCTAAAAATACACCCCCCTAAGCGGGTTTATTGTCTAAAGTTGTGTGTGTGTGTGTGTGTCTAAGAGAGAGAGAGAGAGAGAGAGAGAGAGAGAGAGAGAGAGAGAGAGAGAGAGAGAGAGAGAGAGGTAATTTCCCGTATCAAATTCTGAAATTCTTCATGTATCCTCTGCCGGCCAATACCAAGTTACCACTAACCAACCATGAACAACACGTGCTTTCTTCCATTATTGTGGATAATATCTCGTTAACTTAGTATTTACTGTACTCCTTGATACTTATAGGGGTGCACCTTCAGTGCACGGGGCACAAGGTACCCGGGACATGTGGCATGCATCTGCAGGGGGTAGGTGGGAGGAGGTGGAGTAGAGTAAAGATCCAAGGGTGTAAGGGCATGCCATGTGTCCGAACATGGCATGCTCGGGGTATGTTAGAATTTCCCTACTTATAGTGCCAAACAAATTGGGCCATTAAAATACGTGGGGGATAGGGAAAGATTTTGCCTCTTTCCACCCTCAAATATAGGCCATGCAGAGGTAAACTTTAATCGGGTCCCAAAGGAATATATTAACACTACAATTCGATTAGGCTTACACAGTTGTACATTTTTATACCTTTAATTCTATCATATTCTGGAGTACCGTGTATAAATTTTTATCAATAATAAAGTAAAAATAAACTACAATGTGCGTATGTAAAAAGGAAGTTATCTACCTCATACTTTAGGACTTTTCTAGTGACATACTTTTTTATTACATTTTGACAAATCAACCGTTCAATATTTAGATATTTATCAATAGATAACTTCTAGTAAATTTGCAATAAAAGCTAACAATGTCCGTCATACCCTCCATGTAACGAATCCGTAACCAAATGCACGACACACCTAAGTGAAAGTTAAGTACATTTGAGTGATGGATCCTAACTCCACGTGTTCACAAATGTGAATCATGAGTTACCGACAAAAGAAATCAAAGAAGGTTTAATATATAAAAAGAAGAAACTAGAAACAGAGGTGGTTCATATAATAATGAAGTTTCCTAGGACATAGAATAACTACTTTTGCTTAGGATAATATATAAGTCGTCGCAAAAATTGACTATTTTGATCTTCATTTTCTAAAACCTATAGAATCCATAGCAAAATGGATAGCTTAGCCTAGGAAACATCGTATCTAGGAGATTTCAAACTTGTCTGTGATCAAGGATTTGATTCAATTCACATATATCAAACTATATATGATGATGTTTTTGCTTTCCCCCTTTTGCCTTTTGCAAGATTCAACATTAAAAAGCTGGAACAAGATTCAAAGTACATTTGAACATGTTTTCCATGCCATTCCATCTTAATATAAACACATACTCTAAGCGTTTTGAACATATGCACAATGCATTAAAACTTTGTTTCGCATGGCCGGTGAATTAGGTGAAAATTTTGATAGGGAAATGTTATTTGTACACCTCAACGGCCAATATTATGGTTAAAAAATAAAGTTGCATAGCTATTTAAAAAATATATATCTTTCAACAATCTTGCACGACATTGACCATTTGGTTTTAAGTTTTACAAATATTTTCTTCAATTATGTATTTCGAGAGGCTAATATGGTAGATGATCCATCTCTTTGCTAAACTAGGTCAATCTTATTCCCAAAAAGTTTTATTGGTGTAATAATTTCTCTCCCCATGTCGGTAAGGGAAACTATGATGTTAGTGAAGATGTAATGACTAGAAAATGATGATTATAATGAGAGATGGGTATGATAGACTTTTACCAAAATGATGTGGCAATCAAGCAGTATGAATTGGCAACCAGTGAATGATGTTTGTTTAACATATCATGTCATATAAAATTAAAGCTACAAAATCTTAGGCCTTAATAAAACCCATAATTATTTTCCTTTTATTTAGTCGGTATGTCTGAGTTTGTACGTACATATTCTTTATAATGACACTTAATAAGGTTTTTGTTCTTCCCTGTTCAATTTTTTTTAGGATAGATCGATCAAGTCCAATATAGAGACTTTTAAATCTATTAGAGACTTTAGAGTTCAATTGTTCAAATACCTAACCCCCATTCCCAAACACCATATAATCGAATCCTTGAAGAAATAAATGAATTTAATCACTTTTGATAACTTTTTTTTTATATGGGGTCCACTTGCATTCTAATTTATTTTGTGTTAGTAAATACATGAGAAGTCATGTATTGAAATAATTTCCTTCCAATACCTATAATTGGTAAACATGTCAATAATTCTTCTCCGTAATTCCCTATTGCCCTAAATAAAAAAAATAATTGAACAAAAGTAGATGTCTAACATGAGCTAATAGAGTAGTAACACATAAAACCCAACAATTCTAGCAAGAAGGTTGATGTAACATATCCAAAATCGAGGTTGTCCATATACCAAAATTACCCATACGATTTGATGCCGCTAGAAATAAATCTGACCCGAATCTCAAAGCCCGATCTGAACCTATAATCAACCTGGATCCAAGACTTCAATTAGTCTCAACTTGAATCCAAAAGTATTGTATACGTATTGTACATGTATTTTACATAGTTTGCACATATTATTAAAAAAAATTATATTTTATAATTAAAAATTTAACTAATTAATTAAGTAAAAAATGATATGCCGAACTCTCCAACAAATTAGCCAAATTATTAGATGAAATTGTTCAAATAATATACGTACATTTTTTTTCATATTTGACACGTCTTGTATTTTTCTAACTATGATTTTAATTGCTATAATTTTGTCATTAAACAGTAAATAATTCTATCTTCCTCGTGATATTTAAAAGTAATTTATAGTTTCTTTTCGTTATAAAAAAAAAATGAATCGATTTGTCTAGTTTAGTGATAATAGTCATAATACACAGGTCGTGAGAATTGAGAAGAAAGCACCAAACGTGAAAGATACAAAACATAGCAATAAATAAATAAAGAAAAGAATAAAATGGTTGTTTTCTCAGCCACACAATTTAGTAGTACCTTCTCAAAAAAAAAAAAAAATTAGTAGTACCTTCCCATTAGGGTAATGGTCTTACCTTAAAAGTTAAAATCTTCGTGAAACTTATTTTCCAATTCTGGTAACTTCAAGTCTTCAACTAACCACTACCCCACCACCATCATTGTGACTTAACTTTGCCACCGGCCACACCCGGTCGCTCTTTCTCACCACTCACTATCTGCGCGTGTTAATTACCCTGTCTGCCCTCATCACCGTCCACTGAGGTTAGTCTCATCCAACGGTTGGTGTGTTGCTATCAAACATAGGATATTTTTCACGAAATGATTGATCTTTCTTCTTCATTTTTTTATTATTTGTTTTCTTTATCAGAGTGGGAAAGCTGTACTATCATATGAATTGTGAAGCTGTGTACTATCATATGAAGCTAAACTTCTTGGCCAAGGGACAATTTACTATACCCACAAAGTTGGGTGATGTTTTTCATTCCATTGGAAAACGATAGTATATTAAGAGCAAAATTATACATTGTGAACCACTTATTCCGGTTACAATTTAAGTAATTTTTTTAGGGTGTTGTTATTAACACACTCAAATATGTTAATAAATAATATCTTATCTTATTTAATACAAGTTTACTTTCTTTAAAAAAAACAAAAAACACACTCTATATCTTTATCTCTCTCTCTCTCTCTCTCTCTCTCTCTCTCTCTCTCTCTCTTATCTTATTTAATACAAGTTTACTTTCTTTAAAAAAAACAAAAAACACACTCTATATCTTTATCTCTCTCTCTCTTGGGTGTATTATTAACACATTTGGGTGTGTTAATAAGTAATAACAACATCATTTTTCTCTTCTCTAATGAGTAATGAGTACTTTGAAACTATATATGACGAAGTGGTGTTACCTCAGTGGTTAGAGCACCTACTACCTAAGATTTAGGTCATGAGTTCGAGTCACCATGATGTAGGAGTGAAATCTTTTGATCATCTTTATAAATAAAAAATATTATATAACAAAAACTTGAATTAAGGGCATGATTCATCTGTTGTTATTTCACTCTAAAACAGTCTCCGAGTTTTTATGCTCGAAGTCCGGAGATTTCTTCTTTTTTCCTTCCTAAGGTTGTCCACCTTCTTTGTTTCCTCCAAAAGCAAGGACTAAGGACCGATTCTTATAGGTTGCGCCCAAAGGTATAATTTAATTTCTCATCATTTGATATCAATGATGTCGGTAATTTAAGAAAACCGTATATCTCTCTTTAGTTCGAAAATCATGTTATTTCAATGACCCACTACTCAAAATTATATGCAATGACCCACTCGTCATGGGCACGACACAAAAACTCATTACTAAAGGAGTTGAAGGTGAGCTTAAAACTTGTCGAAGCCCAAATGTAAATTATATACTTGTATTAATACTTGACGAGTGGGTCATTGTATATAATTTTGCTTTATTAATACAAGTATCAAGTATTAAATTGAAATACACTTCCATATTTTGGTATCAGAGACTGAATTACCGAAAATCATGACCTAAACTTATGACCAAAATTGAAATAAACTTCCATATTTTGGTGTCAGTCTCTGTTATTTCAATTTCATCAGCGAAGTCAATATGGAAATTCAAACTATAAAACAACCGATGCCAAACCTTTGATACTCCGTTTCTCTTTTTAACCGATTCATGTCTCAGTGAAATACATTTTGAGTGTTTTTTTATAAAAAAAACCTTCTAGGAAAGCAATTGATTACCCTTTCTTTTCAACCAACTTTTTTCAATTCTGATGAATAAGTACTATTGTTTGGTTCAGATGTCAAACATGTTGGAAAATGAAATCAAAATTATCTCGTTTAGTTGGTTTGTTTACCCCTTTTTTCAACCAATTTTTTTCAATTGCATGAAGTTTCTTCTCATTGTGACCTATTGGATGGAGGAGATTGTTGAATACATTAATTATATGTGGTATAATGCATTAAACTTCTTCTTAGGCCTCGTTTAGTTCATGAAAAGGAAAAGAAAAGTAATCATTTTCTTATTTTTTTTTTCCATAGGCATGAGAAACATAATTTTCTTTTAGTTTTTCCTTTCAAGTGTTTGACAACACTAAGAAAAACAATCAATAAATAATAGTATATGAAATAAAATTAATGTTTATAATTTCATAATGGTTATTTTAGTCATAAAAGTAATATATAATTAATGCTAAATTAGTGCAATAAATGCATAAAGTAAAAAGGAAAATGAATGGGTGTGAAATGAACCATTTCCTAATTTATTTTCCTTTCCTTCAGGAAATTGTTTCATTTACTTTCTAAACCCAGAAAATGATTAAGTTTCATTTTTCAAACCCCCAATTAACCAAATGAGGCCTTACTTCAACCACAAATATATGCACGTGATTCGGAGGAGCCAATTGTTGTTTTTGTGGTAATCCCCTTTAAGGGTACCAACACGCACCCGACAGTTGCCCACCCTCGCCCCCGGATCCGCCAGTGGGTGTAGTAAGAATGAAGGTTACATTAAAATGAGTCAAATTGCATGAAATCCGCGACTTACAAATTAAGAACATTAATAACACGCCATAATACGACGTGTTATTTTCATGATCTATTAAATTGAATAAAATTGAATGAATATTATTTTGTTTGAAAATTAATTAAACTAAAAAAGACAAAATAATTATAACAAAAAAAAGGGTGGCTGTGGCCAACATCAGCAGATTTACAACTCTGCCATTATCATTTAGTCTAAACATTTTTTTTCCCAACATGAACATGATTTCAGAAATTTTTTTATTTTAGTCTAGACAATTTCTTTACATCTATCAATTTTTTTTATGGTGGGTCAGTAAATCACTGTCTGATAATAAATAACAAAAAAAAAGTTTTAAGTGCTATTTTACTGTCTCATAATAAATTTTTATATATTGTGACATTGATTTAATAAATTTTTAACTACTTGATTTCACGGAAAATTTTAGTGTACGTTAACGTATCTCATACGTACAATTACCACTTTTAGGACTTAATTACTCAAACTAGAACTTATTTACCCTAATTAGCTAAGACTATATTTATCTTAACGAAAGTTTTTTCATAGTTACCACATACGTTGTTGAAGTAGTAATATACTAATATGTGTCCTCAAGTCGTACAACATTACAATTACCACTTTTAAAACTTAATTACTCAAATAAGAACCTAATTTACTCTAATAAAGACCTTATTTACCTTAACAAGGATTTTCTCTCCACATTATGTATGACACATGTTAATATACCATAGCCTTACTCTTCACATTAGAAGCATATAAATGTAAGAATTACATGTAGGAAGTACTATGTGCTTGAAATATTGAAAATCTAAAAATTATTAGGAGTCAATAGTTTTTTTTAATTGTGAGTCAGTAAACAAATGAAGAAGAAAAAAAATTCATCTGGTCACTCATACTTTTTTATTTTTCAAAGAAGAGGTGATTCAAACTTGAAATCTTTACCAACATTTATTTGGATCTTATCACAACACTAAACGATATTAGTCGGCAAATCCCTGAATGATTCCGGATTTTTCCATTAGGTGGGGATAATGTTGTTGCCATCCTTATTCACATTTGCATTTCGACTTATGTCGGCATAAGAAATCGGACTCATCATTCTTATAGAAAATTTCAAAGCATACCATGATAAGTATGGTTGTCAATAATGCTCCTAGTCTCCTATCCCTTTTTCTTTTGTTGCTATATTTTATTAGTGTAATGGACGAACCAATATGTAATATAAGCAAAGTACAAATGAGGGTTTTTCCTTCACCTTTTTGGTGGCCAAACTGTCTGCAAATGGCAAAGGGTGTACGAGGTTTGTTTGGGCCTATGGAGACGTGGACGCTCCTTCTCCACTCCTGGAAACTATTCTTAAATCCTTTCGTTTTCTCAAATTTTCAAATGTTAATTAATTATTCTCTCATTTTTTTATTTCATTTCTTCTACTATCTTCTTTACTATTCAACTTCAATTATTGAGTCTTAAGATAATGGAGAAGAACATAAAATAATCATTACATTAAAATAATCGAACATTAAATAATACATTAAATTAGAAAAATATCTGAAACACTAAAATACTCAAATGCCCCCTCCCTTTTTTTTTTGGCATAAAAGTGTCTTTTTTATTTTCGGTAACATGTTGGCAGACAAATTTGTTGCCATCGACTGTCAAAAATTTATCCAAAGGGCTTGGTCTAGTGAAAACTGGCTAGGCCTGCAAGTTGGATGAATGTGAGCTGAATATTTTGTGAGGTTTAGTGTTTGATCATCTGCTTGTGATGAAAACTTGTAATTTTAGACACACTACATTTCACTACCCTTTTGTTTTAGAGTAACTTCCATTCTTTCCCACCCTTTTAATTTAACTCTTTTCAACTTACTAGTTCAAAACTGCAATTTTTTTTTTTGTCATTTTGACTATTAGATGATGTTACGACATTAAAGAGATCACATGATCAAAACAACAAATTATTTTTTGACACTCATAACATCTTGTCATAAAAGTTAGAACGGTCCAGAACGGTCCATAACGTGCTCTGGTGACATCTCTAACCACAACATGCACATCAATGCAAATCTGTAGTTGAGGTTTGGACAAGCTTAGATTTTGCAAAAATGTCCCATGTTATCATGGTGCTCATGGTTTTGGACTTAATTAATGATCCCATTTATCATTTGAGAGAAATTATTGGATGGTCGGGGATTGCTACTTTATGGTAGTTTGGACTCCCCTGATTGACCCATAAGAATAAAAAAATTCATGTGTTTATTATTTGTGTAAAATAGTATTTTATGGGTCAATCAGGAAAGTTCGGACCATCATAAAATGATAGTTCTTGATCACACAATAATTTCTCGTCATTTCAACAACAACTCAGTCAATCATATTATAAATGGTTTAGCTGTTTTAGGTTTTTGTAGCTAGAGTTAAAACTCGTGCTGATAACGTGTTTAAGAGAAACGTAAATAGAGAGAGAAATAGCATAGAATATGATCATCTTTATTAATAAATAAGGGCCTCTATATATATAGGAGTACAAGATACAATCTGTATTGATGTAGGAAATATCTATACTAAATACAATCCATATTCTAAAAGGATAATCTATAATAGAAAGTCATAATTTGACAAGGCACATAATAATGATATCCTAAAACATTAGCTTGAATTTCTTATACATTAATTGCTTTCATATGAAAAGCATCAACATGAATCACACCATACATGGAGCATCAAGAAGATTAATAAGTATCATACTTTCCTACACCTTCCTTGCCCCAGAAAAAAAAAAGGGAAAGAAAGATCATTGGACATCAGTAAGATATAAAATTCAAAATTGTGTTCAAAGAAACAAAATGAGAATGCTCAGGATGCATCTGGACAACTTTTGACCATCAGAAGGAAAAAATAGAATACAAAACCTGATTTTTTTCTATTGGCTTTACTCAAAAAATGTACTATGCACTCAGACTGGTATGTACTGACTACTCAGAACTGACCAAGTTGCACTTTCTGCTTTCTTTCTTTAATGATAAATAGTTGAATACACCTTTCCATACCCTCTTCTATACCCCCCCCCCCCCACAAACCCAAAAAAAAAATGAATTTAATTAAAATATTTGTATGAATAATGAAGAACCAGAAAAACGAGTTTTTATAATATTTATACTTTATTTATTTTTTTAACCACTGCAACAATAAATTCTGAAGACAAACAGATCCAATAGATAAAAAACTTACAGCACACCACATAAACATACATAGATCTAATAAAACACACAATTTTTTCAAATATCAAAGATCCCTACGATCACACCATAATCAAACTTTCATTCTACTTTTAAATCATCATCTCCAACCGTCTTGAGATTATTAATCAATTTAAATTTTTTTTTTTCCATTATTTATTCATTTTTTTATTAATCTAATATTTTTTTTCAATTAATTTGAAAAAAATTTATTTTTTTTTTCCTTCTCTAACTTAAATTCAATAATTGAGATTTTATTATGCACATTTTAGAACCAAATCTTCTCATTTTCCATTTATATATACTATTATTTCAATAAATTATTATACAATATTTTTTTTAATTTTAAAAAATAAAAACCTAAATTTTTTAAACCTTTTCTACAAAATTTATTTTATTTTCAAATAAAAACAAACAAAAAATAAATGAGAGGAAAAAAAAAAGAGAATAAATCAGAGGAGGAGAGGGAGAAAATAAATTATAGATATGAGAGAGAGATAATAGAGAAAAAAATAGAAAAAAAACATGAAAAGAAAGAGGAGTGTAAAAAAGAGAATGGGGAATAAATAGAAACAGGTCAGATGACTCAGACAATAAAAAAAAATTTAAAAAATATATATTTAAAAAATAGAATAAAAAAGAATAATCACAATATTCTAGATTATAAATTTGAACTCTAATTAGACTAAATAATATCCAAAAATTATAAAATATTTAATTTCAATTTTAAACTCCGAAAAATAATCAATTAATAACTTCATAACCAAAATAACAAATCACAACAACACCATAAACAAATTTCAAAAAATAACAATCAAAAATAAATTTTTAATAAAATTTACAATATCAATTTCAAACACTAATTTTAATTTCACTAAAAACCCCCCAAATAATACAATATAAAATTTTAAGAAAAAAAATATAAATAAATAGAAACCAAAAAAAAAAATAAAATTTTCACATTTACTACCAACAATACATCAAAAAAATTTAACAATTTTATTTCAAAATACAAATATAATAAAAAACAAAAAAAAAAAAAAAAGAAAAAACTAAAACCAAAAAAATTATAAAAAAAAATTTAATACAAAAAAAAAAAACCCTAACAAACAAAATTTTATAATACCTACAACTACCAACGAACTAATAAAAAAATAAAATAAAACACCAAAATTTAAATCACAAACTAACCAATAAAAAAAATACTACTAATTAATATAACTAAACAAATTTTTTAATAAACAAAATTAACTAAACACCAAAATAAAAAAATACTAAAAATATTAAAAAAAAAAAATAAAACACATAATTTTTTATTTAATAATATTTAAAATATTCCAAAAAAAAATCTAAAATATAAATCACTAAAAAAAAAAAAATAATAAAACCCAAATAAAACTAAAAAAAAAAAATAAAAACAAACAAATAAAAAAAATAAAAAAAACAAAAATAACAACCCTATAAACATCAACAACAAACACAAATCAATAAACAAAAAAATAAACCCCAAAAAAACAAACAAAAAAAATAAAAAAACCCAAAAAAAAAAATATTCTTTCACTACATTAAACTTTAAAATAAGAAATATATTAATATGTCTTTTTTTATTTTAAAAAAAAAAATATTAAAAAAAAAAAAAAAAAACAGACCTAATAAAAAATAACAACCCTACACAAAAAACTTTAAAATAAAAAAAAAACCCAAGCTATTGGGGTTTGTTTTTCCCCTTGTTGCCGATCTTAGTTCTCAAACTTCTCTCAACTTTGGGAAAAAAGGGGGGGGGGGTTTTGCTTCAACTCACCTTGTTCCCTGGCGCAAGGCGAGGTGTTTGGGGTTTTTGTTTTGGTAAACGGAAACAAAAAACACCACCCCAACAACCAAACGAGAGAAAAACAATTACGTTTCAGTTCTTACTTCCCCGTTATAACTTTTATTAAAAATTTATCCAACTATTTCTCCTCTTGACATTTTTTTTTTAAGTTTGGGTGTTAGCGTTAACTTTGGAGAGCAAGGGTGATTAATAGGGAGGGTGTTAAAATTTTTTTAAAAGGGGATTTTGGAAAAACAATTATCATTCAGTACAAAACACCGAAAATTCTGGTATCCACCAAAGTATAAAGTACTTGACCTCCTTTTGAATATTTTAATAGTCGTTTTCAATCTCGTCTTAGATCCACCCTTATTCTTGTTGTTGCAAGGGGAGGTTTGTTTTTTTTTCTCCTCTCCCCTTTGGGTTTTGAGCCCCCCCGCCGAAACCCCCAGACCAGCCCTTGGGTTTTTTTTTTTTTTGTTTTTTTTGTCTTTTTTTTTTTTGGTTTGGGGGGGGGGAGGAGAGAGAGAGAGAGAGAGAGAGAGAGAGAGAGAGAGAGAGAGAGAGAGAGAGAGAGAGAGAGAGAGAGAGAGAGAGAGAGAGAGAGAGAGAGAGAGAGAGAGAAAAAGGGGAGTGGGAGGGGGGGGAGGGGGAAGAAAACAAAAAGAAAGACAGGGAAACCAGCAACTTACAATGTGGGAAAATTCTTGGGGAAATTTTATCGACAACACAACACCCTTTTTTTTTTTGTTGGAACACCTAAAACATACGTTTTGGGGTTTGGGGTGGCGGTAACTTCAAAATATAAAATATATTTAGTCCAACTTAAAAAAACAACGGGAGGTTTTAAAAAATAACACAAAAAAATTGAAAAAACAAGGAAACACGAACATTGCAATTTTCAAACTTTCACTTAATACTTCTAAACAAGTAAAACTTTTTTTTTGTTTTTAGAGGGGGAAACTGGGTTAGACAACGAAAAAAAGGCAAAACCAAACAAAGGGAACTCATTTAGGAGTTTATTTTAAGTGAAAGGGTAACCACCTAACCTCCGAAAGCAGAGGACAATTTTACGACATCTCCAAAAGGGAAATTTTTTTGGTTGTTTTAAACTGAGCCAAGGGGGAAAATAAAGGAACCAAGTGGTTGGGGGGCAAAACAAAAAATTTTTGGGAGGTAAATCCCGGAAACACGGGGGGTTTAGTTGGTTTGATTGGGGTTGTTTGGGGTAGTGGGGTTTGGGTTTGAGGTTTGGGTTTGGGGTTTAGGGTTTGGGTTTGGGTTTGGGTTTGGGGGTTAGGGTTTGGATTTTTATTGTTAAAGTTAGGGGGTAACTACAAAAAGGTTTATTTAAGACAAACGGATGAGAGTGGGGGGCACCGATCGATGGGGTACTTTGTTTTGTTTCTCCCGCGCCCCCCCCCCCCCCCCCCCCCCCCTGTTCTGTTTCCCCCCGGGCCCCCTCTGTTCCCATCAACCAACGAAGGAAGAACACGGGACCCGCCGTTTGGTGACCATCGAGTCAACCTTTCGCCAAACGCGCCGGTTTTGACCTTTCCGGCGAACAACCCCCACCCCCTCTCCGATTGGGGACCGTTTGAAATCTGGGGAGAGAAAGTTTGCTTTTGTGGGTTGGTTTCGGGAGGGGGAATTGGAGGCATTTGTGGGGGGGTCCGGGGAAACCGTGGACAAGGGCCCGGGGCGGGATGGACATCAGAATTGTACTAGAAAGAACTAAACTAATGACAATAATAGAGAGGGAAGCTTAACTACCAAGTCTATTATACTGGAAGAGAGATCAGTTTGTCTCTTGAAATGCAAGCATTGGTGAAGCAAGTAAGCAACACACCCAATCATATATTCGTATTCATCAGCTTTTGATGCATGCATACCCAGATTTCCACTTACAATTACAACAAAGTTGGACTAAACAAATGCGTAAAATCATCGATAAAATCGGATTAGTATATTTAATCATGGCCACCAGATATAATGCACTAACTGATATAATATACCCAATTGGGGCAAACATAAAGCATAAAATTTCGAGGAGATTAAGATGCCAAAACTATATTTTATGTATGAAACAAGAAAGCACGCCTATTCAGAGCTGAATCAGAATATAATCCAAATTTATTTGTTTTAATGGGGTTTTGTTGTATCTGTGCTTAAAAGTTAATCAGCCTAATCAGGTCCAAATGCATAACAGACAAGGTTTTGAAAAGCAATTTGCTTTTATTTAATCTGTCAAAGTCAGGCTGCAGCTGGTTCAATGGATTATTCACATTTCCTAAATTACATAAAATAAACAGCTATATACAATTCATGCACACAACTTGTGTATAAATTATAACAGAGAGACAAGAAAATTACCCAAAGTGTACAAAGGGGATCATATAATAAAAAGCTAAGCAAGAAATCAAGAAAGAAACCTTAAAACCCAGTCCAAGGTTGGCTTCTTCTCAGTATTTTTTTTCCTTATTTAAGGAAGAAATTGTCAAATACAGAAGGCTTGGTACTTCATGTCCTTTTTGGTTAAGGTCAAGCAATAATAGTTTATGGTTCTTTGTATTATATGGATTATAATATGAAGCACACCAGAAAGAATAAAAAAGAGTAAAAATTGTCTTCAACTTTTTTTTTTTGATGGAGTGGATGCTAAGAAAGTCTTGTTAAAAGATCTCATCTATCATTTCTTATCGAAAGGCAGGGCAAACAACTTGTCATAGATCACCCCAGATCCCTCTTATTCAAACCTCGATTCGATAGTCCAAGTCGAACTAACAAGGGACTTGCTGTAACAACATTGGTATCTCAATATGCAAACTGCAAAAGTATGTACGTTGCGTAACAGAAATGTTGAAGTTTTATATAAACTTTACTTAAATGCAAGAATTTGAAACTTCAATGACAGAAGAAAAGAAAGAAAAAAAAAAGAGATCAGATTTGTTGCGGTAATAAAATCTGCACATAACAATCAAATTCAAGCCCAAAATGGATGTATAAGCAATTGGTTGGTAAAACAAAAGACTACAACTATTTCTTTTTCCTTTTTGTGGGTGAAAATGATTGAGCAATCCTAACCACAAGGTAAGATGAATTTCTTTTCTTGAAATTTTTACATTGTTGGTGCAATCTCCAACTTCTTGCACGAGCGTTTATGTAGATGTTCATCAATGCTTATTGTATTCAACACATAAACAGCAGAAAAACACTACAACACAAAAACAGCAGACAAAAATTAAACAGTACAACTAGAAGTCTTTGATATCTTACAGAGCCATAAAAAATAAGTTGAGAGATATCTTACAGAGGTAAAATGAGTTTGCCAGAATGAAGTTGGAGGATGTTAGTTTTATAACGATTATGACTGTTTGTATTTTTTTTTTTTAAAGAAACAAATTTATTTAAAGACCAAAGAATACAGGACAGTGGACAAGAAATCCACATCAACAGGAAGGAAACAAGAAGCTTAAATTATAGCAAAACGAAGCCCCAAATCCCCCTAACAGAACACCCAAGAAAGAAAACACTAAACACTCCTAAACTACAGTTGCTCTCCAATCTCTTAAAATACTGGAGAAGCAATAATCCTTAAAAACCTCAGATACCGAAGCCCATAGAACCTCAACCCCTACCTCCCATATACTTCAAAAATTCCCTTTCCATCCACAACACCCAAAGAATTAGGAACACTGCAGCCCTGTTTGTATTTTTAGTGTATCAAATGTTTCAGTTAAGAGGCAAAAATAAAAATAAAAAGAGAGATAATTGGTGTTAGTCTCTTCCAAGAGAGATATAATTGGTGTTAGTTTCTTCCAAATAAAAACACATAAAAACACTCTCATGTTTATGAATTTAAAATGGATGTATGGTGGAGTTCAATGATCTTCAATTTCACCCCAATTCATCCGTTCCCTTTCCATTAAATATGACCAAAAACAGAAGGTTTTTCATTATTCACGTTAGTAGTATATGTGGGCAATTACTCATAATGAGTAGGTTTTCATAATTCACAAAGGTGGTGTGATGAACAACTGATTTGGCCAAAAAAAGAAAAGAAAAATACAAATGAAACCACAAGACTAGTCCCAGCAAGCAGGATTCGAGAAGTATATTAGTGTTTGATCTTTAATTGTGTCACTGATGTTTAATGATCATTCTCAGGTTGAAACCAGCATACTTTCCCTTGATATAGAGTACAAAATAGCACTACAAACTTGGAGAACTTAAACATCTAGACTGATATAAATCTACAAACTCTAAACCTGTTTAAAGATAAAAACAGCCCTCGGCAAGTTCTAAATCTTTGACCCTCGGTTGATCTTTCATTGTCGGTCAGCTTCGAAGAATATCCATTTTGCTACCGACGAATGGACATGGACAGTCCACAATCACTGATGTGATGACATTCTATTTTCTGCAACATGCTTGCAAAATTTATGCAGCTTTATACTGAAATCTTTCCGCATCAAAATTAATTATGTCACTGTGACCTGCAAATTGTCATATACCAGGATAGTATTAACTCAAGAAAAAAAAGAAAAAAAGCAAACACCTAAACATGCTTGAGCTTTAAGGTACTAAATTTATACTAATTCTTCAGTATAGTAGCAAGTGAATTGCTACTAATTCTTCAGTCGTCCAAGGGGTTTTCCAATGGGATATTGCAGAAGCAAAAATTAAAAAATGATAGATGTTGCCCACAAAGTATCTTTATACTATTGAACATTTTGATTCAATATGGTTTTCCAGAACCCAACAAGAATTCTCAGTGACAAACCTTCACAATGAATTGTGTTTATTTCTGGTCCTGTCAGTTCTATTCCATCATCGGTTAGCAATGAAATTCCAGATGATGTTATGTTGAAAGGGAAGGCTAGAGGTGGTGATACCGGAGACTTTGCCAGCTTGATGAACCTCTTCCCTGCAAGAGAAAACAAAAGTGTGAAATCAGTAATAGGAGGAAATGGTTCTGGTTTACAAGTATCATTATCTCATTAAAAGGTCAGTACGTACAACTATGATGTCTAAGAGTATGCTTTCTCTATCTCTAGAACCATCAACTGTTACGAGCAATTGATTCCATTTAACAGAAGAGTCCTGGTTTAAAAGATACCCACATGGATATTGATACTACGAAACAAACAAATGAAGAAAATAAGGATTGGTTGTTAGTGATAATCTTCTGAAAGATCATGCGTTGTGTTAAGGCATTGAGAAAGAGAAATGAGGCAAGGCCTGCACACTCCCACCTACTGACAAAACCTTGAAATAGAATTTCATACATTCTAATAGAAACATATCCAAACTAATTGGTTTGCCAAAATATCTCAAATGAATAACACCCACAAAAAAAATAAATACACTCAGAAATAACAAAAGGAGCAAGAGTTTGCTTCATGGCACCGTAATCATTTGCAAATGAAAAGTCTATTGAACAAACCAGATTTAGCATCAAGCACAAGGCGTATGGTGACAGCATGAGCCCAGTGAATCCCCAAAGCAGCAACAAGATGAGAATCATATCCTGTATGATCCTCTACAATTCTTTCCCTTCTATGCGCTGCAAAGAATAAAATGTATTGCATTCACAACTCACATGGAGAATGTCACAACATGACCATACTTCCCTACCTTGAAAATAATACTGGCAGACTTCATCATGATTTTGAGATCTCACTTGGTTTGTAACAACAATAGGGATTCGTGAAAATTCAGCAAGTGACCTAGATTCAATAAACAAGTAAATGAGCTTTATCACGAGCAGAAAGATGCATTCACCACCAAAGAAGTTCCACTGGTCTATGATTCTCACTTAATAAAGGAAATATGCCAACCCAATAAATGTTGCCTAGTAGCTCCTTGCACATTTTCCCTGGAGAAAATATGAACATTTAGTACCAATCACAAGCCAACTGGATTATGCATCAAGTATGACCATTCTGTTGGAAGACATGCCACTTAAATGTAAGTAAATAAAATGGCACAAAAAAAAAGATTAAATGGCTGAATCAAAGTAGTAGACATAAAGGAAAACAAAACATGTAGCCAATTTCACAAAACCATTTATTTTGTCAGACTAACAGAGATATAACATGCTGCACCAGTCTAATCATGTGTTCCATACTTTGACAGGGGTGTCAAACAAGTTGAGAATGAAAGGGTTGTTGGATAATTTTATATAATGCTCACCAAAAAAGAGAAAATTTGTTATTCTGAAGGCTAGTTTAGATTAGATATGGTCCTGGTATTACTCTTTCAAGACATACAAGGTATCTTATCATTTCTCATTCTAAAGCTAGGTCATCGATGGCAATAATATCAACAAGCCTGATTATATGACGGACCCACAACTTGATCAGACTATGTATATCCAAAACAGATTGCAAGCATTCCTGAAAAATCTGAACTTACCCTGAAACGAGAGCAGCCATGCTATCAATGATTAGCAACTTCACTTGGTTTTGTAGGAGTGAGATCTTGATTTGTTGCAAACTGGTAAGAAGTAATCTAACTGATGTAAGCCTCATCTGAAGATGCTCATGGACCTTGTAGCACTTTTGAAAATGCTCATGGACCTCCAAGTTACCTTCAGACCGGGACCAAAATACTTACTAGGCTGGCTAGGAGAAATAATTCGTAATATGAACAATACCTCTCACTGAATTCAGAAAGTGATGTCGGCCGCAGAACAAGGATCCTACCAGCCATCTGCAATGCAAGTAGAAGACATCTTTTAACTTCTGGTTATCAGAGATTATCTTTCATTAACCAGGCATGAATACTCATTAAAAAGACAGTAACTAATTCCAATCTGCACACCTCTTGTGCCATTCCTTTCGTGCGAAATACTTCTGGGAAACTTTTTGCTCCGATCTCTATCATCCTAAGAATAAAACACAAGAAATTAAAAAAATTCCATTTCTTTGACAAACATAGTAGGAAAAGACTTCGCCACAACGTAGCTGATATCATCAATGTCCCCTCAACTTACCTTGTTGAACTGAACTTGGATTCTACATCAATATATATTACACGACCATCTAAACCTCCACAAGATGGCGGCAATGAAGCCAATAATGCAAGCTTCAGGCAAAACTGCAATTGAAATATTGAATCAACCAGATACACATCCAAATATATATGTTTGATATATGAGTTTATCAGTCAGATGGGTCAAAGAACTGTACCTGTGTTTTGCCAATTCCAGCAGGACCAACCAGCTCTGTCAAAACCCCAAATGGGATACCACCACACAAGGCTTCGTCTAGCCCTTTGAGCCGCGTCGAAAGGTGACCACCCATGTGCTCCATTTGAACCCGTTGCTCCATTAGAGAAAGCACCTAATCAAACACAGCTAAAGCCAAAGTTGAAACAATATTAAAAACAACCAAAATTGAAAATTAGGGTTTCAATTCTCACAGTTTGATAGGGTGGACATGTAATTTCACTGATGCGAGCTATTGCAGACGTGACTTCTGCCAAACTTACATCTAGTACTTCCATCAATTCGAATTCGGTTAAAGACAAAGCCTCCTGAAAATCAATTGGGAATTTTACAAAACAAAAAATCATTGAGGATTTAGAAATTATTACTGCAAATTTCAATAAAAGGTTACCTTGGCGGTGGTGATGTTACGAGCTGCGAAAACGTTGGCGATAGATTTGGGAAGGCCCATCTGGTTGATGAGCTTGTTTGCCATTTCTCTCTGAACCTCGGAAGCTTTCTTTCGTCCTCGTCCCTTTCCCGCCAAATGCGAAACCCTAAGCGCCAATTTTAATATTAACCAGTTTCGGTTTGGCCCAGTCCGCAATTCCCCGGGTTCAATATTCGGATCATTATGTGTGGGTTTGAACTTGGATCTGGGTTTGAACTTTTGGGCATTCAATTACTTGGATCTGGGTCTGGTTAGGTTCAGGATCGTGAGTTTTTCTAACATTTTCTTTTCTGGTTTCAGAGCTAGTGTTTTTTTTGTGTCATGTGCTTATAATAGGAGGTTCAAGTGGAGTTATTTAGGTAATGACCTTTTTTCTCTCGCCTATGAAGGTGAATAATAGCTGTTATTTTCATAATAAAAAAATTTATATTAATAAGACAAAAATTACACATAATGATTCATCTTTTAGGAGCGCGACATAAAGAGTTATTTAGGTAGTGATTTCACCTATTCGACTTTATTCGGCAAAAATAAACAGAAATTTACAAACTCTTGGAACATAAATACAACTGTTAAAAAAAGTGAACTCGCTCAGACTCCGTTGCTTACCAAGACGTTTCAATTTGCCACATTGGAGGAGCCCCCCAATCTAGTGATTGATTTTTGCAACAACACAAAAAAAGCACAACTAATAGTTTGGTAGATTAGCTTCACTTCCTCCGAAACCCCAACATGAGTAAAAAAAAAAAAAAACGTGCATCTTTCGAAAGCTGATTTTTTTTTTATCAAAATAAGGTTAACCCAAAAGAAAGTGTCAACATTGTAAGTTTAACCTCAAAAGGAGCTTGACCCTTCCGAATTAAAAGAAAGGAAAACCTTTTCTACATTTCATATCTTTACGGATAGGCGAGTACTCACTATCACGAGCCCTCCTTGTAGCCCATAATTACTACTCCCTACCGAGAACATAATCTCAACCATCTACGACTCTTGGACCCCTCCGATAACCCCCCAAGCCCGACAATACCCCGCGTATAAGACGGTTGACACTCTCCCCCCTCCACATGACTCTCCCGACCGTACAGTGAGGCGCCCCACTGCAGCGCCCGTGCTGTCCACTACCTCACGAATCCACTATCATACCAGCACTGCCCTCCCTCGATCCACATCGAGGTATGACCAGAATATTCCTTGTCGGTGTCCCCCCGCGCTTTCTCACCTACCTATATAGAGTCCTCACTCCTTATTCTACTTCTCTCCGAATCCCAACTCTTTGCTCTCGAATACCCATCGTACTAACTCGAGCGTCGAGGTCTTGGTCGTACACCCGACCTCCCCGACGAATATTGTACTTTCACCCGAACTACGACAATTGGGAAACCAAACATTTGCGCTCTGGGAACAATTCCACCACTTCATAACCAAAGCATACCCCCCGTGTTCTACCACAATGCAAAATCCACATGGCTCACCCCAGACAAACCAAAATCCAAATCCCGAAGGAAACCTTGACTATAGGGCCTTGACTCTTGAGGAGGCATCCACTCTGATCGAGACCCCCGAATCCCACCAACCGAATCTTATCGAGACTTGAGGCCTCGAGAACGGGGAAAAATCGGGCCACCCCCCCCGGAACCCGGAGCCGAAAACACACTACTTCGCGATAAAAAGGGAGCCGGCCCCAAAAAAAAAAAAAAGCAATATAAGTAAAAAAAAAAAAAAAGAAAAAAAAATAAAAAAAACATAACCACAAAAAGAAAAAAACAAAAACAATTTAACAGAAAAACCAAACAGTAAAACAAATCACAAAGTTTTTTAAAATTATCAAAAAACCACAAATTATAAAAAAAAAAGCCAAAAAAAGAAAACAAACTAGAAAAATTAAAAAAAAAAAAAAAAAAAAAAAAAAAAAAAAAAAAAAAAAAAAATAAATAAAAAAAAGAAAGACTTACCCTCCACCCCCAAAATTCACAGGAACGCCAAGTAAAAACACCATCTTGTTAAACTAGACTTGTATGAACACAGTTTGCATGGAGGAGTACTCATGATACACTACATGCCATAATTACAATTACCAGAAAATTAAATTGCTCTCAACAAACATGTGAGTTCCCATACACCATTATTAGTGGCCATATATAGCCTGATCTACCTGGCATCCATGAACAACTCATCTCATACACTTGTAGAACAGGCGTATGAGATTGAAACACTCTCGCAACAAAAATGTGATAAGAAACTAAAAAAGGATTGCGTTCTTGAGCCGCTAATCCTCTTTAAGTCATACTGTTTCCATTTAAGAATAATTACAGTGCTTATGGCATTGTCCTTGTATGATTCCATTTATGCCTATATAAAGCAACATCTGGATAGAGCAAAACCATTCCAGTTTCTCTCAGTATCATACAGACATGGCTATGGCGAAGTATTTGCCTACATCGGCGGTGTTCATCTCTCTTTTGGTTCAGGGCATGGCTAGTAACATGACTACTTGGTTTACCGGTGCGCATGCGTCGTTTTACGGCGACCTGCATGGCAGAGGAACCAACAGTAAGTAGTGCAGTCAAAATGCAATCAAGTTTTTACTCTAAAGTAAAATGACGTATATATATACAGATATAATTTTTACTTTGTGATCATATTTTGACAGAGGGGGCATGTGGATATGGTGGTCTCAAATTACAAGGCTATGGCCTGGAGAGTGGAGACGACGGCTCTCAGCACAGCACTCTTCAACGACGGCCCTGCTTGTGGCGCTTGCTTCGCCATCATATGTGTCGATGATCCAGAAGGGTGCAAACCCAATGCTGGTGCTGTCCTAGTTACTGCAACCAATTTTTGCCCTCCAAATTATACTACTAAGCCTCCGGAAGGAACCAACAATTGGTGTAACTCACCGTTGAAACACTTCAAGTTAACCCTGCCTATGTTCCAAAAATCGCAGATGAAAAAGCTCGGATGATACCGGTTATATATCGCAGAGTCCCGTGTGCCAAAACAGGAGGGGTTAAGTTCCAGTTAGTCGAGGGGGACTCTAGTTTGATGCGTGTGTTATTGTACAATGTTGCAGGTGCTGGTGATGTTTTTAATGTCAAAATTAAGGGCCATAAGAATTCCGGTTGGCATCGGATGTCGCGAATTCGGGGCCAAACCTGGCAAATCAAGACCAAATTACAAGGCCAAAGCTTGTCGTTCCAAGTTGCTACCAGTGATGGTAAGATGGTAGAGTTTGATAATGTTGTACCCAAAAATTGGCAATTTGGTGAGACCTTCGATGGGATCAAGAATTTCCTTTGATGGGATGTAGATTTTTTAGTGTACCACCTATATCGTTTCACCAGTATAGAGAGGTTGATACTTGATATAAGTACCACCTCAGAAAGCTAGATGTGGTCAGCAATAAATGTTGGTACATGTATGATTATTTTTCTGAAATATGAGGAAGTTCTGAAATATAAAATATGAGATGTTTTATATTTCTTTGTACATATTCATTTTACTTGTTATCTCAGACTACTTGTTAATTTGTTATTCAAGATCACTCCCATCTCTCCTCATTATTTTTTTAAAACAAAAGCTAATTAAATCCCAAAAAAGAAAAGATTCTTCCAAAGTTTATTTGTTACTTTTTTGGGTACATTTGGATGTTTTGTAATTGTACATATGGTTCATATGATTGTCAAAAACAATGAGAAGACAGGGAATTCTGCCATTCAAAAGGAAGAGTAGGTAAGATTGAATATATTGCAGCCTTATTTTCCAATTTGAGTATACTTTGTGGAGGAAATGAAAATCATTACACTTTTTTAGACCTTTTTTTATATAAAAGTATGTAATTTTATATAAGATAGAGGAAGAAATTAAAAAGAATTCTAGATAAGCCATATATGTCCATAAAAGTCATATATGTTCATGATCTGCCTCCTATTCCACAAACCTTTTCCCTATTCCACATGCGAGTATAAGATCAAAATTTTCGATGTGCTTCTGCTGATTTTACAGAACCTATGTGTTTGCATTTGGTAGCTCTAACCGATGTATGTATTGTTTAATATTTGCAAAAAGAATTTAACTCAATGATCAAAACAATGTTTTTTTACCATGTTTGGTATATGAAAGATTAGTCTTCTTAAACAGAGATTAATAATGACCACTGTATCAGCCATGTATTAGGACATAAAATGAGACTGAGTGAAAGTTTATGCTTACAACAATCACCCCATTACAGATCGACCTACACACAGGTGAATGGTTATGAAGGAAGGATAAGATGTATAAAAAATAAAAATAAAAAGAGGACAAGATATATCCTGTATTAAACAATTATATGAATTTTTTGTTTCTATGATGGATATATTGTATTGTAAATAAATAAGGTTAATAAATTTATAGTTGTGACGCACTTGCTCAAAAAATATTATCGATCTGTTTTCGTTCTGCTCATATGCAGTAGTATATAACCCTTAAATCCGTAACAAAAATAACTTATTTTATCGACCAGCAAATGGTCCTAATTCTCCTAAGGCCATCAGTACTCCATGGATAGAATTCCTGCATGTACAGCATGTGAGCTGAGTTAGCACGTAGCAATATTCTTTTTTCATTCCATGTACGTATTAGTGCTTAATGCTTGCTTATACAAAACTAATCTAATTAGTGAGTTCATTGCTTGCTTATTGCGTGATGAGATTTATCACACCACCTTAGTGTCAACTTCTCACAATATATTAATTATAGATGCATGTCGTTAACATGATAATCAATAACAATGAAAACCCTAATAAATAGATTGATAAGGCTGAACCAAATCCAGTCGAGTATATACATTTTCATATACAAAAAAAAATGAAAAATTTGGATCTCCTTTTGTTGATCATTTTATGTAGGTTCATATTCATTCTATGAAGGAGTCATTGTTTATGAGATATGGGAAGAAACTAAAATCCATATGACATTCATGTGCCAATTTCAGAAACTTGAGAAACAAAAGCAAGCATACAATATAGTAAATCGTTCTTCGCTTGCCAGTAACCTTCCAACTCAATTGGCTACACGTACTGCATAGCCTAAATGAATGAAGTATTTAAGTAACTTAGATTCTTTCTAGCTTCTTGTAATGTTATTATTATCAATGTATTAAAATGTGTGCCTCAAGCCTCAAGGCTAAAAAAATGTGTATTCCACCTCTTATTTGATGCCAAGACGTGAAAAACGTAGCTCAAGGCGTATGCCGAACTAGGAATATATAATTTTTTTTTAAAGGCCAAAATGATGTATCTCCATCGGATATTCGACTCTAACAGGGAGAAATTCGGGTAATGAAAATGAGGATCCCTAATATTCTATTTCTCAAAATGGGTAAACGCGATAATAATTAAATTTTTATTTTTTGAAAAATACATATTGTTTATTTATATTTTTTCTATCAAATTTTTGTTCAAATTTTTTTTTTAGAATATATATCTATAATAGCTATTCAACTTAACCGCATTGAAACATATGAACGCCGAATCCTTTGATATTTTATTTTGTTTGGTCATAATTCATATTTTTAAACCTCAAATATTATATATATTGCTATCATTGAATTGTTTTGCAAATAAATTAAAAATATATGTTAAGAATGAGGTTGGGGGAATGATTTCGGCGATTGAGATGGTACTTTAATCCATATCTCCATCTCTCCCATTGTCATCCCTATGCATTCATTTTGAGGTACGCCACTTCAAGATCCTAATTAAAGACCACTAGACTAGTACGAACTACTTGCTACACTAGTAGGAAAGGGTTAAGTGCACACGACACACTAGCTTTTGATGGTCCCAATTGCTATCTTGAGCCGACTAATCTTAATCGGGATCCCAAGCTATAGCCTTTATGGGAGAGGCTCTAGTGAGGACCAAACAATGAGGATTTGTTGAGGACTTTCAAACTCAACCGGTATATGAGTATTTTAAATGTTAGTTGATATTTAAAAAACTCATTAAAAGCTCATCCAACGGTTGAGTTTGAAAGTCCTCAACAAGTCCTCATTGTTTGGTCCTCACTGAAGAATTTCCGTAGCCTTTATAGTCAACAAGTTCTCACAAATTGGGGATGCTAACTCTGCCTTAAATTATAGTCAGTGCTCTCTCTCTATCTGTTTATCTGCTTATAAAACTCCATTGAGTTAACTTGGCACGCAAGAAATCATCGCACCATTTTTGTGACAACATAATATGTGAGGTTTTTTTCATGAGTATGATCAAAACTTAGGGGAACCAAACAAAATGACACCTGTTTCTGCCATTTCCCGATGGTTCGGGAGGAACGGGTCAGAGACCTTCGATAGACACAATCACACACAAAGACATAGAGACAAGATTTATAGTGGTTCACCTGGCTCAATGCGAGTCCTAGGCTACGTCCACTTTGAGGGGTTTCACTATGGTAAATAAGAATTACAAGTGTTTGGCAGGTACTGAGAGGGAGGTACCGGTAAGGTACTTAGTCCCGAGAGGACACTTGGTACCAAGAGGTGCTCGAGGTACCGGTAAGACACTTAGTACCGAGAGGGTACTTGGTACCGAGGTGGACTCGAGGTACCGGTAAGACACTTAGTACCGAGAGGGTACTTGGTACCGAGAGGGACTCGAGGTACCGGTAAGACACTTAGTACCGAGAGGGTACTTGGTACCGAGAGGGACTCGAGGTACCGGTAAGACACTTAGTACCGAGAGGGACTCGAGGTACCGGTAAGACACTTAGTACGAGAGGGACTTGAGGTACCGGTAAGACACTTAGTACCGAGAGGGTACTTGGTACCGAGAGGGTACTTGGTACCGAGGTGGACTCGAGGTACCGGGAGCTTGACTCCCAATGTAGGGGCTGAAGTCAGCGTCCCCTTCTAGGTGAGGGAGGAGTCCCTTTTATAAGTAAGGGATCTCCTCCCCTCTTACATTTCTCCAATGTGGGACTCAAAGTCCCTTGTGATATTCTATGGTGGGGAGCTCCCTTATAGATGTGGGGCTCCCCCACCTTACATTTGCCTATCATTCCTTGTCTTCCTCTAGCTTGACCATGACATACACCGCGTCGGTGATATGGTAGCAACAATACCCAAACTTTAAAAGTGATCAAAATAATACCTGAATTTTCAAAACGCGATCAACTCGATACCTCCGTCCAATTTCCGTTAGTTCACCGTCAAATGTGAGGGTATTTTAGTCATTTCACCAATTTTTTTCCTCTCTCTCTCTCTCTCTCTCTCTCTCTCTCTCTCTCTCTCTCTCTCTCTCCCCCCCTCATTGTTGCTAGTGCTACACCACTTTGACCGGCTACCACTGCACATCACCGCCACCACCAAAGGAGGCGGTGTGTGCCAGCGACCCTACCCAGCAAGTTTCAGACCAAAATTTGCTGAAAAATGGCCGCAAGCACGGCCGAAAACGACTTGAACTTCAAGTTTTCTGTCCGGCCACCTCCAACCTTCAAAACTTACTGCGCTTTAAAGCCCTCAATCCCAAAGAACTTGTGGTGTCTTTGGATTTCAATTTCGACCACCTTGGGAGGTGGATCGAAGTCAGGAATTTTAGGTTTCGAAAAATTTCGGTGCCGATATTTCACGATTAAATTCAAATATCACCTTGAGGTAGTTACTAAACTTGTTGTAATAAACACGATGACATAAACTTCAAGCAATGGAAGACAATTGATTATGTGAGTTTTGAATGCTGGGAATTGAGTTGCAGAAGAATGAAAGAAGAAATGAAGAAGAAGAAAAAAAAACTGTTTTCGTTTTGTTAGATTAGAAATTAGAAAGTATATAAATATAATGTTTTGTACAATATAAATTAGAGCAGCATGTGTTTTGGTGGTTGAGGTTTAAGGCTCCATCTAGGTAGAGGTTCAAACCTCATCTCATACAAAAGTTTAATAATTTACTTTCAGATATTTGATATGAGAGCAAAATGTAATTTTTGGATTGAAAAGTTGGTGGAATGACCAAAATACCCTTACATTTAACGGTGATGTAATATAAAGTAGGCGTATGTATCAAATTGATCGCATTTTGAAAGTTCAGATATCATTTTGATTAGTTTTGAAGTTTTGGTATCATTTTGTCCTATTCCTATAAATTTTGACTAACCTTAATATGTGATTGCAATATCATAAATGTGATTTGTCAACAACAACTATAAAACTATGTCTTCTGTCCATTAAAGGCGAATGGGACACTAAGAAGATTGCTTATCAATGCGAGGAAATGAAAATTGTTGAATTCCTCATATTATCCTATCATTTGGATTCATAAACAAAAAATTATATGAGACATTGGAGTAAATTAAAAATCTCAAGTAAGATAGTATAATTTGCACTCTACCTCTTTGTTTTTAGCTTTGATTTGTGTCCAAAACATATTAGATCAATCTTAGAGTAGATATATTGTTGTATATTTATAGTACAATACCGTTCAACCTAATTGATCATGTCCCACAAAAATAAAAAAAATAACCCAAAAAGGTCCGGTGTTTCTTTGGCCAACCTGAAATTTTTTTCTTCTCCATCTCTCTCCCATCCCACCACCAACCTTTTTCCTCCTTCACCAGAACTTCCAAACCCATTCAAATTTAATCTTCTAGTTTAATCTTTCTCTCAAATTCATTTTCCATACTACTAACTCTAGGTCCAGGCAACCATGGAAAGTTTGGGGACTAATCTTTAACACATTTTTATAGTATTTTTATTTAGAAATTTTTTAGTAAACACGTTAATGAGAATTTTGAAGACTTTTTTATTATATCTCATAAATCAACGTTCAATATTTAGAGTAGATCACATCTACAAATTTTCAATAAATCTAAAATCTTAGATCATTTATAATTTGATTTACCATTTATGAATTCAACAATTACAATTCAAAAATATAATTCATAATTTAAAAAAAACTCACAACCTACTTATTAGACGCACTCTTACAATATTGACATCTTCAATTTCATCAACATTTAATTAATCAAATAGTTAATTAAATTATTATTTTTCTTCATTACCCAAAAACATCGAGCAATTTATATTTCTATTTTTTATGAAGCACTTCCACTTTATTTTTTTCCTCCCGTTTTTGCCCACACACAAAACTTTATATCTATCTTCTATTACAACACACTATATTAATTAAACAAATTTTATTTAATTAAACAACCTTCACCCACGTATACATACCTCTTTCTCTCTCTTTCCTCACTTATCCTCTTCTTCTTCTTCTTACAACAATTCCTTTCCTTCTTCCAACCCGGCCAATCCCCATAACTTTTTTTTGGGGGGGCCTTCGCTTGGTCGCGTTTCCACCGGTTGCCAACTCCCCTACGCTTTGGTAGAGGGGCGCCCCCCCCCCCGGTGTTTACTGATATTTCCTGGCTATGTAAGTAGAGATCAGGACTTTGAATCTCTAATGGCACGGGAATGGCGGCGGACATTTACATCTACTTTGGTGTTTTCAAATGAACACGTATTGTTTGTGTTTGATATTGATGGATTTTAGAGTTAAGAAAAGTTGACGTTTAAAAATTTGTTAAATATGTGAAACATTGTAAAGATAGCTAGAAACACGTACTATAACAATAAATATAAAGCTATTGTTGGAATTGTGAATATATTTATACCAACAAAGTGAAATTGAGACCAGCATGCCATACCAGTTGTACAACATACGGTGTATAGTGAAATTGAGACTCGTATCAATCGTACAATCACCTATCAAGTGTTGGATTGTTTGAATTTATATAGGTATCCATACAATATTCAATCCAAGATGGACGGTTTCCAAAATGCATTTTTGAATAATGCAAATAAAAATCAGCTTAAAAATTAAGGGAAGGAACTAAGATGATCTACCTAAACTAAAGTTGGATACAAATGCCAAAGTCTCAACATCAATCCCTAAAAAGAAAGCTGCTAGTAGAACACACCAAGACTCTGTTGCAGGTTCACAATTACTACCAACAAAGTTCTCTTTTAACTTCGTGAATGTAATAGAGTTGCTCGTAGCATTGCTAAGTTTGTATTAGACAAAAGTGTGGGATTATCTTGTATTAAGTTGGGTTTGTGAAATCTATTATGTGTGATTCTAACGTTGGCAACTATTCTTCACTTAATTGAATGAGTTCATTTCTATTTTATGAAGAAAAAAAATCCCTATACTTTTGAGAATACCAAAAAAATAGCACAAGAGACAATTATAAAATTTAAAATCACTAGGTCATATCACACATAAACCATCCAAACATACAAAGCCAAAATTCCCAAAAACACACACTACCCCTTCCAAATATGTTCCTCTCTAAAACCTCGCAGAAACAACCACGGAACAGAGTTTTTTTTTCTCTCTTCCTTTGTGTCCCAACTAACACCGACAATAGGAAGACCAACATACCTATAAGACATCGACATGTATGACAAACTTACATGGGGATACTGTTGTGCAAAACAGACCCAAAAAAGGGTTTTGCAGGAACATAATCAATCTCATATTTGATTTCTACAAGGATAAATTTTATAAATAGTCACTCAACTATGACCATTTCGATATTTTGTCACTATACTTTTAAAAATATCACTTGATAACTCAATTTTATTACTTTCTTTTATTTTGGTCATTCAACTTCAATCCGTCTTTTACTTTGGTCATTCAACTTCAATCCGTCTTTTATTTTGGTCACTCAACTTCAATGCATTTTTCACTTTGAATTACCAAAGTGATGTTTTTGAAAGTATAGTAACCAAAGTGTCGAAATAGTCATAACTAAGTGACCATTTGTGAAAATTTGTCTTCCTACATGTAAAAACCAAAGATCACACTTTCTAGTCTAGACATATACAAAAAAAGAGAGTAAAAACATAATTTAGTACATGAATTATTGCGAAATATTTTTTTTTGTATATATAATATTTTATTATCCAAAATAATACCTAAACAATTGCACCGTTACTTAAAATTGTACCTCCGTTAACTTAATAATTAAAGTGGGATACAAATGAATGGAAGTAGCCGAAAGCGAGTTAGATAGAATCTATTTGACTGGAAAGCACTGATTGTAGCTCAGTTAAGGTATGATAACAAGGACACTTAAACCACTGATTAATTGTATCATCTCATAATAGTTCTAAAGCGAGTTAGATAGAATTAATTTGACAGGGAAGCAAAATGTTCTTTGAATTAAATTCAATTTTGTGTTGTGAGATGAATCTATCATATGTTGGTGCCGGATTGAGGGTGTCTTCATCTTTTTGTTCTTGCGGTGCAAGTATTCTCTATTCATGGCTGAGTCATGTTTACAAATTTCAACATATTGAAATGAAATTACAAATTTGAAATCGTTATTGATGTGAACAATTAAGCGAGACTTGATCGAAAAACAATAACAAACATGCACCAAAGAGTGAGAACATGCACCATATTATATACTCATTCATTTTGAAGGTGGCTTCAAGAATCAATATCATAAGGAACAGTACTACTACGACTGCTACTGCATGGAGCCAAACTAATTGGAATCCCAAACAATAGCCTTATATTCAACCAGTTCTCACTTTGTGGCTGCAGGCTTATCTTGTTGTTGTTTTTTCTTCTTTCCAAATAAACATTTTATTGACCGGAAGATAACGTTACAAGTAGGAAAAGTAATACACACATGAGCTATTAAAGGTTTACTTATAACAAAAATAGACAAACTGGACAAAACTTCCAAATCGAGGGTCAGAACAATTGTAACAGCGTCAACAGAAATCAAGATGATCCAAAAACCAACAATATACCAAAAAAATTGGTTAGACAAAGCGTTGTTGGCATATCAACTGGGTAATGGCTCATCATCCACGAAGGAATGAAATGTGCTTGAGCCAACTCCTCCTCCTGATCGGTGAATACCGGAATAAGCAATCGGCGAGTAATGTCATCATTGATCAGCGGCTGCATGCTTATCTTGATATATGAATATGGAAAGCAAAAAGTTTAGGGACATATAGTCGGTGCTCCATTATCTATCCATTTGCTCATAAAGTTTAGGGCAATGACTTGAATTGACTTGACTTCATAAATAAATTCATCACCATTTTTTTTTAGTTAATTGAAAGCAAATTATTATTAAAAAAATCTCATAGGAATCTTATATATACAAGGCTCATAAAAAAATAACATACAAAGATCAAATCGGAGGAGAAAAATATTACACCATATACTATATTAGAAATATATTTGCCCTAGCTAGTTTCAGATAACCTTTGTGACAACTTCTCATCTCATAATATGTGATTGCTCATATCATTTATATGCATGATTGCCAACACCAACCAGAAAATTGTGTCTTCCATCATTTAAAGAGGAATGGTCCCTAAGGACGGCATGGATAGCTCATTGCTTTGCAATTGAATGTTTGTCTAGAGGAGATGAAAATTGTTGAATTCCATATTCATTTTATGGCAATAATTTTATATGAGATATGGGAATAAATTTAATATTTTGAATAAAGACAGGTTGAAAAACCATCTTTCAATTATTTTCAAAACATACAACATCAAGTTATGAAAACTTTTTATATGTTTTAGACTTTAGTACATTAGTGTCATAATAAAGTAGCTAAGTTAAGATATCGTTTCATTACTATCGAAATATAGGACACAACTAAGAATCTTTAATGGATTGGGTTCTGGGGAAGGGGGGGGGGGAAAAAAAAAACCCCCCCCCCCCAAACCAACCACTCCCTCCCCACCCGTGAGTGAAATCTCATCCATTAATATAAAGAAAGTTATTTATTTTAAGGGCTGTGGAGATTAAAAACCAATTGTGAACTTTTGTGAAGTTATTTCATTTTAAAAAAAACTAAGAACTTTAATGGCGCCCACATTTACATTTTAGTATTCTTCTACAACAGAGGTTAGAGTGCCCTCTGCTTTTTACATCCTAAAGGTTATGATCGTAGAGTAAACATTTGTGAATAGAAATTCGGCATTTCTCCATTACTTGAAATTTGGATTAACAATTACCGAAAAAAATAGCATGAATATAATCAAAATTGTAGAGATATATAATTATACTTTTATATTCACCATATTATATTACACATGAAACAACCAACCAAAGACACTCTCATCACACAAAAAAAATAAATAAACCAAACATACAATGTCAAAATCCCATAAAACACATTCCAAATGTGTCTCCTGTTTTTTTTTTTTTTTGTTCTTTTTAATAGGAAGACCAACATACCTATATGGCTATATGACATTGACAGATAAGATAAGCTTAGATGGGTACTATTCTGCAAAACTGACCCAAAAATGAGTTTTGCAGGAACATAATCAACAACACCCATATTTGATTCCTACATCTAAAAACCAAATATGAAATATCACTCTTTTAAGTCTAGAAACCTACTGAAAAAACATAGCTGAAGTTGAATATCTGGCTCAAAATGGCAGAAATTCAGGAGCTTCTTAGGTAATTAGTACAGGCTGCCGAACCCAATTCAGAGAATGCAGTGAGAGTGGTGAGTTCACTTGACATGTTGGCGGTGACCCATGTCTATCAGATATTGAGGCTACCATCAGAGTTGTAGGCATTTGGTGGTGCTGTTGGAGGGGCAGAGCTTCCACCAACTTCAGTACCCATGTTTCTTCCCTGGTCTCCAGGTTTGACCACGGAGACCATAGCTTTGACCAAGTTTCCAAAAATCTGAGCCTTGATCTTGCCCCTCTTTGGTACTGAGAAGCTAGCAGTTTCGTTCCTTTGGGGTGTTGAAGAAGTGGTTGACATGGAATATGTGAGAAGAAGACAGAGAGCGAGCAGGGTAAGGGAAGTGATTTTAGAATGCAGATTACAAAAGATGAGCTGGAGAAGGATGAGGAGGACAGGATATTTCAATAGAAGGAGAAGAAAATTTTAATAAGAAATATGAGAAATTAAAATCTTTATGAAATTGCTGGACGAGGATTTGATAAGGGCAACTCAGAACTAAGTGAAGAAGAAACAGAGAAGAAGCAGAGACTTGGTCTCTGTTTCACACAGAGCTTGAGTCGCAAAAGAAAAGCAAAGAATGAAGGGGGTTGATGGGCCAAGTGCCAACCACGGGTTTGAGCTTTTATTTATAGAGATACGAAACAAGAATATTCTCTTTTTCAGTTGTCAATTAATGGGTTGGATTTCGCCCAAAGAAGAAAATGTTTTGGATTTTGAATATTTATGTAAAGAAAAATTATTGTATATGTCGGTTATATAGAGAGAGTAATATGAAGGGGTCCTTACCCATAAAAAAGTCTCTCCCCATCGAATAATATTGGTTTCGGATAGTTGGGTCTCTTTACACATTTCAATTAGTTTTGGATCGTATGCTCAAATTCTATAATGATATCCGAACATGTTACATGTGTGTTAGATGCGCTCAAAGTCTTGCCACTAATGAAGGAACATATTGATTAGAGAAAAATGTCCGCATAAGAAATTTTTAAACATTGAACATTTATATATATATCTATTGTTGTCACCTGATTTTGAGTTAAATGACTAAATTTTTTGGGTAGATAGTTCCTCTATTTGGCATTACAATTTGGGTACTAAGTTTTTTATCTAGGCGTTTTGTTATTGTGTTCTATATTGGATTATTGTTTACTTTTTTAAGTGGAGAGATAAGAGTGTTTTGTTTTTCTTGATGTGCAAGTTTTGCTATAAATGGTTGAGACACCTTTTTTTTCAGATAGGATTACAGCTAGCATTCTTTTGAATTATTAATGTGATCAACACTATTCATTTATTCAATAGGCTAATAGCACACTGCATATGGATACTGGGCTCGACTCCTTCACATACTCAATGAGCTCACTGCTGACGTAATTAATCCACATTAAGGTCTTTTTTTTTTTTGATATCTATCCACATTAATCTTTGCATGCAAGTCTTGCTCTAGTTATTTTGAAAATAATTTGAAACTTACAGCTAATGTACAAGTCTAGATGCCTAGTTTATATATGTCACCACCAGCTGGCAGCTGTACCACCACAGCTGGTGCCATAGCATCAGCAGTAGCATCCAGACCATCAAGCTAGAGTATTATATATATCATATAATCTTCTGTATTAATTCTCCTTTCATCTAGGCTCTCTTCATCAATAGTGGTATTTGGGTCAGACTCTAGGGCTCTACATTTCCCTTGAGCTTGTCTGATGTACCAACTGTACAATCTCAGGGCTCTTTGGAACAGTTTTTTGTATTTACCCAAGCATTAATCTTTGGGGAGATGGGTTATTCTAGCTCATCTTCTATATTTGAATGAAATGAGTCAAATGACATAGTAAGTTTTGGGTCTTGAGTTTATGGTTTTTAATTGTCGGTTTCAAGGTCCGTCATTTCTGTATTAGTTGCGTTAGAGAATAATTGCAGTTACTTAGGTGAGGTTTCTAATTATCGTGTCTCAAAATTAAAAAAATGTGACATCATGTGTAATTTTCGATCTTAATATATTGTCGTTTTTTAATAACTAAGCAACAAAAAATCAAACAAGTTTTTTAAAGTATTCAGCATATAACTTAGAATTTGGATGGAGTTGATCTAGAATAAGTGTGAAATTTCTTCAGGTCTCCTCTCTAGCTAATCCCATTTTACTTCTGAGCGAGTATAGATGCAGCCACGTAATGGCTAAAATGATGGCTTTGTTTTTTTTTTTCTTGGCTTGTTATATATAACGTAACAAATTAACTAGTAGTGATTCATTATGAGGGCGGCTTGACTTGAAGATACTAAAGTTTCCAGAGAGCCAATTGAGTAAGCAAACAATGCCATGCCAATATATATAGTCACCATCTTAATTCTCACCTGCATCCAAGTTCTTCAATAAATATAAATATAAATATATTGGGGTTGACATTGACCTTATATATATAGTCGGTACTCGATCTCTCTATCTGCATTCTGCAATCAAGTTACATGCATATATATTATGAGCTAGTGCAGTATGACTGTGTTTGGGTCCCTCAACAGCAATTGATCATTGAGCAAAGCTGCAAAGACAATGATCTTAATTTTTTTTTCTGGTTTAATTAATTTGTATCCAGACTTGTATGATGATCATGTACGTGGCCCAACCAAGAAATTTGGGTATTGATATTCAAAAAGTACACATAAACAATATATGTAGTCTTCTTCGTTCCTACTTTGATCTGGTTTCTTTTGTTCTAGTCCAAATACAAACAGTACGTTCTTGTACTCTTGTGAACGTACTTGCTCATCTTAGTCCTCTTCAAATTGAGACATTTGTATTTTTCTTCTGCGAAAGTCTTCAAAACCGGCAGATCACTACTCAAGTGTGGGAACTTTCTACAATACTCCGGAGTATCAAAACTCCGGAGATCCGACGCTCCACAATAGGGGGGCTTTTGGGTTAAGTTTGTGGAAGTCAATCGATCTGACGGTCCAAAGGGTGGGAGTTTTAGTGCTTGGGAGCACTATAGAATTTTCGCTCAAGTGTGTACGGTATTTGTAATTTTTGCTGTGTGGATATAAACTCGTGTTCTGTTTCTTGGTTTCCAAGTTTTCTAATCGTATATAGCTGAGTCATCACTTTTTCCTCGCAATAATTAGATAACAAATTTAAAACCATTGATGTGAACATGCAAGACTTTAGCAACAAATTAATATATATAGCACACAAGCATGTGGTGGCCGGATACAGGGTTGCTTATGCAAACCTAATTCTTATTACTGAGGTCATTGCCCCCTGGATCCGCCCCTGCATGCATGTATAACATACATATAATTACTATTTTGAAGACTCAATATATTATTCAAATTTTCTTAATTATCACATAAGTTGTTGTAGTGGTAAAAATAATTGTTAAAATGGTAAATTATTCAATGAAAAATTATATCTATGAGAAACAAGCATGTACCAAAACCTTTACATAAGAAGAAAACCTTAATTTTGCCGCATACATGGTCAGTTTCGCCACACCAACCGACGATTGAACTGAACTATCGTCGATGGTGGTAGCGTGTATCGAGTACTTTAGTGCCGAGATTCTACCCCTAGCCTATAGTCTATTTGAAACACCTCTACGTTATATTCCACTATCTTCACGCATGCATGCATATTGGAAGGAATGAATTAATGAATTTATCACACCGCCTTTGTGATGAATACTTCTCACAATATGTGCAATTTTACTACACATGCATGTTTTTAACATGATAATCAATAACAATAACGAAAAGAAATGATAGTTTTCATTAGATAATAAGGGTGAACCATACCGTGTCAGTTTGCATATTTTTGTTTCACAAAATGATTAGCATGGAACTCCTTTGTTTATAGCTTTATTTAGATTCAAATCCATCATACACCATAAATTGATATAGACTAGCCGTCTAGCCTCATACTCGTGCGATGCACGATGCACTGTGCAGGCGTTACCGGTGAAGAGTAGAAGAATGTAAAAGTTTTTTTACCACCCACTTTTTAATTTTTTTGGTTTTCACATTTATGTTGATATATGTTGTTTTTTTTGTAAAGTGGAATTGTGCCTCACTACTTAACTTTTTTTATTTTTTTTTTATTTATCTAATTTTTTTAATTTACTATAATAACCTTTTAAATTTTTTTCATTTCAGTTAATTTATTTTCTTCAATGGGCTTTTATGGAAATTATATTTTGGTGAAATCTTTGACACCAAAACCTTTTACTTCCAAAAAAAAAAAAAAAAAAAATTATTTATTTATATTTTTTTTTTTTTTAATATAAATAAATATAATTTTATTTTTTTTTAAATAAAAAGTGTTTTTTTTTTTTTTTTTTTTTTTTTTTTTTTTTCCTCTCCCATTCCCATTTTTTTTTTTTAATTTTTTTTTATGGGAAGTCCACCCCCCCCCCCCCCCCCCCGCCCCCCCCCCCCCCCCCCCACAAAAAAACAATCTTATTATAAAACAACACCACAACACCCCCCCCAACAAAAAAAAATTTAAAATAATAAAAAAAATAAAAAAAAAAACCAACAAAAACTTTTTTTTTTTTAAAAAATATAAAAAAAATATATATATAAACCAAAAAAAATATATTTGTTTATTATAAATATAAATTAATGATTTTTTAAAAATATATATATATATCATATAAAAAAATATCATACCACATTATTAAAAACCCCTCCCCAAATGTGTACAAATATATTACTAAATATATACATGTCGTTAATATGATAGTCAATCATAATAACTAGAAGTAAACCACACACTATGTGTGTGTATTTATTTTTAGAAAAAAAAACAAAAAAAAAAGATTTATATTTTTTTTTTTTTTTTTTTGAAAGAAAAAAGAGGAAAAGGGAAAAATTGAAAATTTTAGTGAAATCTTTGACACCAAAACCTTTTACTTCCAATTATTTTTTTCATTAATTATTTATGTTTTGACATTATTATCTTTAATTATTAAAATAAATATATGATTATTTAATGTTTAAAGGGTATTAAAGTAAAAAAATTATGTTTTGGTTGACAACATGTGTTATCTTAATATATAGTATAGATGAACAAAATTGTAGTTTTTGGCCATTAAAGAGAATGATAAGGCTGAACCATAGTCATAATAGTAAGTCATAATAATAGTTCTAAAGCAAAGTTAAATAGAATTATTGAGTTTGTATTGATTTATGTTGGGACAACCGTGAGTATTGTCTCCATCTTTTTATCTTGCGGTACAACCGTGAGTATTGTCTATTCATGGCTGAGGCATGTTTACAACAAATTAAGACTCTAATAAAATTACAAATTCAAATCGTTATTGATGTGAACAATTAAGCGAGACTTAGTGTAACGGAATTACTCTTTTTAGACCTTAACATGCATGCCCAACAAACTTAATGAAGAACACTAAACGCACACACGAGAGGTATATGGATTATGGGAGAATGGATACCATATTGCTATGTGAGAAGATACAACTCTGAGATGTTTTAGCCAAATAAAGGCCGCCCCTTTATATACTAGTTCCTACACTTATTTACACTCGTTGGATGGCTATGATCCATAATTAAGGTACATTTTAGCCTAATTGAATTAATTAGTTAAATAATTATAGATTCTTTTTGGTTTCTTGTGATGAAATGCAGATTATATACTCATTCATTTTGAGGGCGGCTACACACTACAAGGGGCCAACTAATTGGGATCCCAAACAATAGCCTTATATAATCAACCAGTTCTCACTTTGTTGCTGCAGGCTTATCTTGAAAGCAAAAGGGTTTAGGAACCAATTGTCGGTGCTCCACCTATCCATTTGCTCATAAAGTTTAGGGCAATGACTTGCCTTGACTTGACTCGCATAAATAGATTCCTCACCATCTTTTGTTTTTCTTTTGAGATAATAGAAAGCAAATTATTAAAAAATTCCCATAAGAATTATATATATACAAGGCTCATCAAAGATTAACATACAAAAGATCAAATCGGAGGAGGGACATGATTACCCATATACTATATTAGGAATATGTTTGTCCTAGTGTTTTGTGACAACTTCTCAATGAAAGTGGCCAAATATAAGATGTCATTTCCTTGCTGTCCATCGAAGTACAGGACATGACTATGAATCTTTAATGGTACCCTCTGCAACAACAGAGTTTAGAGTGTCAGGTTATGGTCGTAGAATAAACATTTGTGAATAGAATGCGGCTTTTCTCCAATACTTGAAATTTGGATTAACAATTACAAAAAAATAAAAACAAAATAGCATGAATGCAACAGAAACTGAAGAGATAATTATAAATTTATATCCACCATATTATATTACACATGAAACAAGCAACGATACAAACCCAAATTCTCAAAATCCCATAGAACGCAGACTGCCTCTTCCAAAATGTGTCTGCTATCTAAAACTCGCAGAAACAACAATGGAAGAGGTTTGTTTCTTTTTTCTTTATTTATTTTATGTTCCTTTTTTGTCCCAACAAAACCCGACAATAATAGGAAAGGCCAACATACCTATAAGACATGGACAGACAGACAAGATAAGCTAAGATAGGTACTATTCTGCAAAACTGACCCAAAAATGAGTTTTGCAGGAACATAATCAACACCCGTATTTGATTCCTACATCTAAAAACCAAACATCACACTTCAAGTCTAGAAACCTATGGAAAAAACGCAGCTGAAGTTGAATATCTGGCTCAAAATGGCAGAATTCAGAGCTTCTTAGATAACTAGGATATGCTGCAAAACCCAATTCTCTGAATTGAGCTTGCCATTAGAGCGGTGGTGACCCATATATATATATATATGTAATCATGACTTTGTGATAGTAGGGCGGCCATCAGAGTTGTAGGCACTTGGTGGTGGTGTTAGAGAGCTAGGCAGAGCTTCCACAGCATCAGTACCCATGTTTCAACAGCTTCATGCGTGCCTTGATCAACAGCTTCACTTCATGGTCAAACCTGGAGGTCAGGGAAGAAACATGGGTACTGATGCTGTGGAAGCTCTTCAAGTCAAGCCACTTGGTGAAAGCCATGAGAGCTAGGCAGAGCTTCCACAAAATTGGTTTGATCAAGAAGCTGTTGCCATCGTTGCATGCGTGAGAAGAAGGCAGAGAGCAAGCAGAGTTAGGGAAGTGAAAAAGGAATTCAGAACACAAAAATATATAAGGAGAGGAGGAGAAGGATAAGGAGGAGATCTTGAGGATCTTTTTAAGAGAAAGAAGAAGAAATTGTTAATGAGAAAATCTATATGAATTAAGTTGCTGGACAAGATTTGATATGGGGAACTCAGAACTGGATGAAGAAGAAGCAGAGACTCGGTCTCTGTTTCTCACTCTCTCAGAGCAGGGCCACAGAAGAAAAGGCAAGGAATGAAGGTAGAGGATAGGGGCATGCAAGCTAATGTATTTATATTTTATAGAGATCACCAAACAAGAATGTTCCCTTGTTGATCTGTTAAATCAATGGTTTGGACTCCTTCACTACCACCAGTCCCACCACCACAGCTGGAGCCGTGGAGGCTGGAAATAACTTTATGTATACACATTATGTTTTGACTACTGGAGCACAATTTATCAGATTCCATGAAATTGCCTAGTACACATTACTTCTATCACTTCCGGTATACCACTTTGATACAAGTGATACCAGTACGTATGTGAAAAAAGTATTAATTAAAAAATAGATTGGTCACCCTTGCAGCCACCTTCGTAACTCTTACTTAAACACACTTTAGTGGCATTATATATGTTGGCCCCTCCTCTCAATTAATGGCATTTCTTAGTTCTCTCAAATAAATTAGAAGTAGGGCAGTTTACATATGATCGAGTTGCATACTGCTATAACGGGATGCTGAATCTTCCTCGATCTTTATATCATGCTTGAATCGGGTATTAACGATCATCGTCACAACTATATATGACGCAAGACTCTTACAAAACCAACGAGAATTTGAGCTCTGATACCATTTATAACAATCTAACGCCCGCCTTATTTAGCTACGGCGTTGGATTTTTAAATATTATTGACCTAGATGGGGCTTATCTTCAAGAAGGGTCCAGCGCCCCGGCCCCCAGGCCACCAGGTCTTTGGATATAATTGCTCAAATTGGGAATGCCTCCATATATAGTGAGAAGTTCCCATGGTCGGTTACAGATGTTCCCCGAGATCCAAACAGTACAGTACGTAATGCAAATCACCTTTGGTTCCCGAGCGACGACCAATTCAACAAAGACAAAGGCATCTTCGTCGTCTATATGACTATATCATCATCGATCATCATCAGCAGCAGCCAACAAGTTATATATAATATAATATATCTAGCCTTCTGTATTCATACTTCATTTTTTTTGAACAATCTTCTGTATTCATACATACTTTGATCAGGTTAATTTCTTCTTAGTAGAGCAAAGCAACAACTGAAGCCTAACTAACAAGTAACAACAAGTTCTGCTTCTAGAAATCTAAATCAAAGGCTCTCTGCTAGCTCCTTTTACTTTTCAAATGTATAAAGCTCCTATATAATTAATTTACTAATCCACTTAGTTTTATAGCACCTACTTTAATTTCCACTAATTAGTTGGTAACCCTCTTCAATGATAAATACTTCATAAATTTAAAAAAATTAAGTAGACCTCCAGTACATTAAAGATTGCTATTCCACTAAATAATTAAAAACCAAATTACCAGCTACGACGACTTGCAGAAAGTCAAACATATTTGTCTTCCAAAGTTTTTGAACTTAACTTGGAATTTGGATTGAATTGACATGAAATTTTGAAGTGTGAGAATTAATTTCTTTCTACCTCCTCTCTCTAATCCCATTAGAGCATCTGCAATGGTTTTCACATTTGTGCTCTTTAGACAAAATTTAGGAAAAGCAAAAAAAAAAATGCTCCAATCATACATCATACTCACTACTACACTCGGGAAACTCCTTTTTTTTTTTTCCTTCCCCCCCCCCCCCCCCCCCCCCCCCCCCCCCACCACAAAAAAGGGGGGGGGGGGGGGGGGGGGGGGGGAGGGGGGGGGGAAAAAGGGGGGGGGGGGGGGGGGGGGAAGGGGGGAGGGGGGGGAGAGGGGGGGAGGGGGGGGGGGGGGGGGGGGGGGGGGGGGGGGAGAGGAGGAGGAGGGGGGGGAGAGAGGGAGAGGGAGGGAGAGAGAGGGGCAGGGGAAGAAGAAAGAAAAAAGAAGAAGGGCATCTCCCAAAGGTGGGAAAAATTTGTTCCCCTCGGGAAACATAGGGATATACATGCATGTATGACTTTGTTTTAATGCAAGAAACTAGTATATACTAGGGGGGGAGGGGAAATATATTCGTTCATTCTGATTTCTGAGGGCGGCTTGACTTGAAGACCCTAAAGAGTAAAGATCCTAGTCTTAAGGTAATTGAGCTGCGCTGCAATATTCTACATGCTTGAACATAACAGAGAAGTAATTAAGTAGCTAAGCTTAATTTGGGTGGCTGATATGATGTAGTCAACGTCATAATTTCTTCAGTATAAATACATTGGGTTGGGGTGAAAATTGTTGAATTCCATATTCATTTGATGACAATAATATTTTTAATTGAGATATGGAAATAAACTAAATATTTCAAGTAAACCCAGGTTAACAAACTTTCTATGTTGTTTCTCTCTTCAATTCCTCTACAAACTGTAATAAGTTGTCATTTTAAACTTTATGAAGCCTGTGAAACAAGAGAATGTAAAAGAATAAACATCAATTACTCAAAAAAATAATAATAAACATCAGCACAACTCCAATAAACAGAAATATATCGTGAATTTGAATTCGGCTTTTCTCCAAAAAAATCAACATGAACAAACATGAATACAACAGAAATTGTAGAGACAATTATAAATTTATATATATTCACCATATGATATTACACATGAAACGACCAAAGATACAAAGCCAAAATCCCATAAAACACACAGACCATCTCTTCCAAATGTGTATCCTCTCTAAAACTCAGAAACAACAATGGAAGAGGTTTATTTTATTATGTTATCCTAGTTTTTTTTTTTGTTCCTTTTTGTCCCAACAAAAGCTGACAATAATAGGAAGACCAACATACCTATTAAGACATAAACATATAAGATAAGCATACATGGGGCTACTGTTCTGCAAAACTTACCAAAAAAATGAGTTTTGCAGGAACATAATCAACACCCATATCATCTAAACATCAAATATCACACTTTCTAGTCTAGACATCAATTTAAAAACATAGCAGAAGCTTGAAGATCTGGCTCAAAATGGCAGAATTCAAGAGCTTCTTAGATAACTAGGATATGCTGGAAAACCCAATTCAGAGAATTGGGCTTGCCATTAGAGTGGTGAGTTCAATTCACATGTTGGTGGTGACCCATATATTTGATCATGGCTTTGTGATATTGGGGCTGCCATCAGAGGTGTAGGCACTTGGTGGTGGTGTTGGAGAGGCAGAGCTTCCACCAGCATCAGTACCTATGTTTCTTCCCTGAGCTCCTGGGTTGGCCATGGAGACCACAGCTTTGACCAAGTTTCGAAGAATCCCAGCCTTGATCTGTCCTCTTTTTGGTGGTGGAAGGCTAGCGGTTTTGTTATTTTGGGGCGTTGAAGAAGAAGTTGCCATGGTATATGTGAAAAGAAGGCAGAGAGCAATAAGCAGAGTTAGGGAAGTGAAAATGGAATTCAGATCACAAAAGATGAGGAGAAGGATAAGGAGGAGATCTTGAGGATTTTTTAAGAGAAAGAAGAAGAAAATTGCTGGACAAGGTTTGATATGGGGAACTCAGAACTGGGTGAAGAAGAGAAGCAGAGCCCAAGTCTCTGTTTCTAGCACAGAGCTTGGGGCCACAAGGTTAGAGCAAGGAATGAAGGTAGAGAGTATAGAGGCATGCGAGCGTTGTATTTATAGTGATCCAAACAATTAAGAATATTCCATTTTTGATCTGTTACCTACAAATTGTTTGGATTTCAACCTAAAAAGAAAATTATTTGATTTTGGATTTTTGCAAAAAGAAAAATAATTGTATACAACCGGTTATATGTGTGTGTATTAAAAGTAATATTTGATGTTGAAAATATAAAACTTGACGTAAGAAATTTCTTCCATCCGTTAATATTGTTAGGATTCTAAACGTTGGATCTCTCTACGAATTTCAATTATTTGGTTTGTAGGCTCAAATTTTATAATGCATGACATCATATCTATGTGTTAGGCCACAAGATAGGTAGCTTGTTCATAAGAGAAATTATTCACAGAATTAATAATAAAACATTAAACATTTTTATTTGTTATCACTTTATTTTGGATTGATTACCTAAATTTCGGTCAAAACTCTTTCTATTAGACATTACAATTTGGACATTTCTCTTCATATTAAAAAAAAGTGGGGTTTTATTTAGTGTTTTATCGTGTTCTTTATTGGCATTATCATGTATGGTTGTTACTAGCTTGTTTGCAGTTTTTGAGGTGGGGATAAGTGTTTTGTTTTTCTTGATGTGAAAGTTTTCTATTCATAGATGTCACTCTTTTCTCTTATAGAGATATAGCAGATAAACATGTGGATATATATCTTTGCCAAAAAAACAAAACATGTGGATATATATACTGGGCATTGTACAATGTACTAGGGCTTGACATGAGCTCACTGCTGATCCAATCCATCTCGATCAAGATCTCTGCAAGTCTTGTGCTCATGTCTTATTGTCTTGCTCTAACTACTAATCCGTACAACCAACGTACAAGTCTAGAAGCCTAGTGTTTTTTATCACCACCGGGCAGGCGGCCACCACGACGAACTGGTGCCGTGAGGGCTGGAAATACTTTATACATTGTTGACAATGAAGCATGCATAATCGATCAGCTGCTTCCATGAAATCACCTAGTAATCACTGGGTACCTGCCTTCTTTGCCGTGCCACCTATATATTGGATCAGATAATGATATGGGTGGTCTATTTTTCCTTTTAAGCTAGCCTCATCTTCATCAAGAAGGGTAGGGTTAACTGGTCAAGCGCCCAGGCCACCAGCTCCAGCTCTTTAGATTAATTAGTTGGGAATGCCTCTATAGTCAGCAGTTCCTATATATGGTCGGTCACAGATGTTCCCCAAATCCCTGCAAATTACCTTTTTGGGTCCCCCAAGACCAGTTCGATCAACAATGACAAAGGTGTCCATAGAATTAAGCATCATCAGCAGCCCAAAAACTTAAAGTATTATAATTAATCTTCTGTATTTCTCCTTAATTTGATCTAGTAATATATCATTATATCTAGCTAGCTAGTATCTTTTCAGTAAAAGAAAACTAAACTATAACGAGAAGCATCAAAGGTAAATTAAGTATGAAGATCCTTGTTTCTTTCTTGTTCAAGTCCCCGAATGGTTTATCGATCTCTTTCCGACCCAGAGAACAATCATATCTAACTAGTCCAGTACACTCTCTTTTATCTCACAAGTTAGAAAATGATGTTTACCATTAGCCCAAAAAAAAAATGATGTTTACCTGCCTGGACCTCATGTTGTTGATACATTAATTAAAGGGAAGTATAGATTTCGGCCAGTGAGTAAAAGCCTAATATGAACCTCGCTTACCAGTTAAGCAAAAGACACATAAAAAGTCAAACAAATATATTATTCAAAGTTTTGACTTTTGAGCATATATTCATACAAAAATTTAAAAAAGTTATGACCATATAACTTGGAATTTGGATTAAGTTGACCTAGAATTTTGAAGTCTGCGAAGTTTGTTCAGGTCTCCTCTCTAATCCCATTACTTCTTCTCCCTTTAAGAAAAATTAGCAAAAAATAAAATTCTTATTCAATTTATGATTCCTCATTTCAAAAACACATAATATCAACATGAATTTGTGTATGGATGTAAATGAAGCATTTTAGGTTCACTTTCAGATACTAAGGGAAAAATAACAACATGGGTGTTTCACTATTTTCCATGGTCATAAAATGGTTTAAGAATAAATTAACTTTGATATGATACCAATTACCAAGTATTAAAAAGGATTGGTCAGACATATATAATGTAACAAACTTGCTAGTCATTCATTCTGAGCTAGGGCGGCTTGACTTGAAGATCCTAAGAAGTAAGATTCTAGTTTCAAGGCGCTTGAGCTGCGCTGCAATTTTCTACATGCTTTGCACAGAACAGAACCAATTGAGTTACGTACGTAGCTTTTGCTTAGCTTAGCTAGGGGGGTTGGGTTGCCTATTAATATAGTCAACAAGGAGTTTTGATCGACCTGCATCGATTTCATTAACATCTTCGATAAAACATTGGGTTGACAATGGACAAAAAAGAAAGAGGCCAAAACCCCCCCCCCAAAAAACCAACCAAAAAAACAAACCAAAAAAAAAAAAAAAAAAAAAAAAAAGAAAGGAAATAACAAAGAAAAAAGGAGGGAAAAAAAAAAAAAAAAAAAAAAAAAAAAAAAAAAAAAAAGGGGGGGGGGGGAGGGAGGAGAGAAGAGAGAAGAAAAAAAAAGGGATGGGGGAGGGAAGAGAAAAAGAGAAAAAAAAAAGAGGGGGGGAAAAAAAAAAAAGAGAGGGGGGGAGAGAGAGGGGGGGGGGAGGGGAGAAGAGAGAGGGAGAAAAAAGAAAAAGAGATGTGCGGGAAAACACTTTTTTTTAATTTTTTTTTTTTTTTTTTGGGGGGGTTTTTTTTTTTTTTTTTATGGTTGGTTGGTTGATTTATAAAATATTATTTTATGAAAAAAATTTTTCTCCCGCCGGGGGGGGGTATTTAAAAAAATTTTTTTGAAAAATTAGCCCCCTAGATTTTTCTCCCAAATTCCGCCATAGAAAGGACCTATATATATATATATATATATATATATATATATAGTCGGTGCAAGTGTAGACAGTGTTTGAATTGGGTCCCTTAACAGTAATTCATCATTTGATGGACCAAAGATATGGTCCTTTGTCGATCTGGTCTAATTTAATAAGGACCCAGATTTTCAAAAAAGTACATATAAACAATATAGTATTCTTCTTTCCTGCTTTGATCTGGTTTCTTTTCTTGAAAAAAATTCATGCCCATATGGTTCAGAAGCAACATGATGGAGTTCATGAATCAAACAAAACAACCTAGGCATATGTTGGAAATTAATATGCACGGGTGGTGATGAGCTATACTAGCAACTATTTCCTTGGACAACCCTCTCCAACTAATTACGAATAATTAACAATTAGCAATCTATGCATATTCTTTTGGCTATGGAAATTCTAAGCAGCTCTTTTATGTGACGATGTTGGCTGATATGTTATGCATAGTTGGGTCTTTTGGATTTGTCAAATAGTCATCAATCGTCATACTCATACAACCAATCAGTAATAAGATATGATGATGCATATATAATTATTTGTTCAGAATCAATCATACTATTTTTTTTTCGGAGATGAGAGAGTTGAATATGGGGCCAGCCTCATCTACACTTATGAATAGAAATATCATTGAACTAACTTGATCTCGATAATCATACGATATTTTAAAAATTATGTCTATTTTTTTTTTCCTAAAGTGTAGGTGAGTGGCTCTTATCTCGGATTTAGAATTACAAAAAGTTACCATTATTTAAGTGTTTTGTTGTGTCTTTTTGGATTATTATGTCAGAATCTATAGGCTTATATAACTAAGCACGCAAACATCACATCTGGATACTGGGCATTGTACAATGTACGTACAAGGGCTTGACTCCGTCACCATACTAGTCTAGAAGCTTAGTTCATCTATCACTACCACCGGCCACCACAGCTGGTGCCGTGGAGGCTGGAATTAACTTTATATATACACATTATTTGTTTTTGACAATTGGAGCATAATTATTTATCATGCAGCTCCCAAATTCGAATCCGGAGCCAACCCGAATCCGAAATACGGATCCAGGGATGACGCAGATCCCAGCAACAGAGCTTGACCCAAAAGCAGCGATCAGCCATGTCAACATCATCATCTTGCCCAGGAACGCGTTTTGCTTATTTTATAGATATATATCATCTTGCTCATTTTAGTCCTCTTCAAATTGACACTTGTATTTTGCTTCTGCAAAAGCCTAAACCAACTTTAATTGCATATGACTGCATCAGTCACCTCTAATTGATGTAATCCTTTTATTTCTCTCTCTCCCTCTCTCTCTCTCTCTATATATATATATATATATATTATATATATATACTAAGTTAATTGATTAATACCCCAAACCGTGTTCGTTGACACTTCTTAACTAATTGACATAATATGAGTTGATGAGAATATAATACTAGCATGTCATGATCGAATCAACAACAATCTTCGACCTATTAATTATGAATTAGTGATAATAATCCAGGCACATGTAGTTACGCATAATTTTGTTTTAGAAATCGGTCAATTCATAAGTTTAGTGAGATAGATTACAAAAAAACAGTTCGTCCTTCGTTATAAAAGCAATACATCGATCTCTTCAAGTTATGAAGCTAGCTCGGCTAAAAAACACATACAAACTCCCAAAAGACTCTAGTATGGAATCTTAGTAATAGTCTGCGACATCTCTCTCATGCAGAAGAGACTGTAGACCCTGCTTTATCCGTCTCCGCCTTCTTCCGTCCAAGCTAGCTTTGATCTTAGGACGGTCATCAACCACTTTCTCTGTTAGCTGATTTGTTATGCCTGGTTTGGATTTGTCAATACTCAATTCAATAGTCATCAATCTTATGTCATAGGATGTCCAATCAGTAACAACTAATAAGATATGATACGTACATATATATTTTTTATTTGTTCAGAAGAATCATACGACATTTTCAGAAGCATCAAATCCAACAAATATATAAACTATGAGCATCCTGACGGCCTGACTCAACAATGATTCGTAAGTATCATGATTATCTTCTCATTATTGATTATTGATTTCATTAACTTGATGCATGCGTATGTCAAAATGGAGTATTATTTTAATAAAAAGAGAGATATACAGTGGCGGAGAGAGGTAAAAAAGAGAGCATTTTTGCTCACCCCCCTTAGTTAGGGGTGAGCCTCACCTCCCCTCTAGATGGTCGACACATGTCCACAATTCTAACTAAGGTTAAGTTTTTATATTAATATTTATTTCATAATGTAAATCATTAATTAAACAATATTTTATATTATTCTCTCTCTCTCTCTCTCTCTCTCTCTCTCTCTCTCTCTCGGTCTTCATTCCCAGTTTTGAGTTTTCTACTTTTCTTCATACTGATCCTCTCCCATCCCACCTCTACCTGCAACTTTCATTCATGAATGGAGTTACAACTAGATTTGGATTTTCTTTTCTTCATTTTACCAAAAGGAATTCTAGATTTGTTAAGTTAAGTGCCTACAATCACTCAAAGTAATCATAATTTTTCATCTCCAACCTTCTCTTACTATGCAAATCCAAAAACCCAAAACAAAAAGAAAGAACCATACCCAGAAATTTCGGTGAACAAAATCCGAAATTTCTGGTTTCAATCTGAAAACCACAACCCATTGGGAAGCCGAAATCCCCAACAGCATGATTCCGCCTAAAACAGTCCCAACCGTTGTGGTTGAACTGCAAGATGATGCGTGGAGCACCGGGAACCAAACACGGCCAATCAGCCGACTGCGCAGGGGAACATTGGGACTTTCACGGGAAAACCGAACGGCGTGCGGCTTGGGTTTTGCTCCATCGGAGGCCGACGAGCATGATGGTGGCAGCGGTGTGCCTTAGTGGCTCCTGGAGGTCGGCAACTGAGGAGAGAGAATCCTGAGATCCATTGTCTCTCTCCTCTGCGAACTCTCTCTCTCTCATCTGCACCTCTCTTCATTTTCAATCAATTTTTTTGTTTAATTAATGGTTTATATTATAAAATAAATATTAATAGAAAAAACTTAACCTGGGTTTGAATTGTGGACAGGTGTCGAGTATTTAGAAGGGAGGTGAGGCTCACCCCTAACTAAGGGGGTGAGCAAAAATGCTCTCGGTAAAAAAACAAGGGACTTGGGAGATATACAGTGTTAGCCGACAACTATATAATTTTTGAATGATTAATTATTAATAAAACTAACTTTTGAAATATGATTAACAGATGAACGATTTGAATCATAACAATTAATTGGCACACAAGGATGATGATCAACAATGAAAAATGGTAGAAAAAATAAAGATGGGGAAAAAGAGTGTAGCAAAAAAATAGTGTTTGATTATTGCACGTGCTAAATTTAGTCCGGAATATTCTTTTCCGGATTCTGGTGTGCGCTACTTGCTACTTGCTACTTGCTACTTGCTAGTGGTCTATGACAGATGTAGCCTCCCCTCACAATAATGAACAGTACCAATCGTGGAGAACAAGCAACTCATTGGAATTTGGACTAAATTCATTCTTGTCTATAAAACAAGGGACCCTCCTCATCTTCCTTCAGAACAACTCTCTCAGTTTGTCTCTTACTCTCTCTCTCTCTCTCTCTCTCTCACAGCATTTTTCCTCTCTACTGGTCTCACTCTCTCTTAAAAGCTTCTAAACCCTTCATGCCCAGCTCGAAGAAGATGGAAAACCGAGAATTCAACTCCAACCTTAGCCGAAAACAAAGCTTCCCTCCTCCTAGGAGGGGACAGATCAAGATCAGGATTTTCAAATCAGTGGTTTCGATGGTGGGTGGTTTCATTCGCAAGCCGATAGAAGATGGAGGGTCCCTGAGCTCAAACCCCCAAACCCCAGCTGAAACGCCGAGTGGGTATTGTTCAGATGCTCAATCCGATGGTTCTGACAACCCAATTCGATGAATTGAGGTGCTTGAGAGCAACTCCTTGATGAGGTTGTAGCTAGCTAGGTGGTGTAGATAGTAATTTTGTTCATTCTTTAATTTCTTTTTCCTTTTTGTCCTCAAGTTTATGGGTTATTGAGGTTAGAGGGGTGATTGGGGTTGTTTATTGTAACAGTGTGATGTAAGTGGTTGTTTCTCAGCTTGGGCGTACTGTATATATTTTGTATTTCCCATTTTGTTCAATCATAATTTCTTACTGTTTCAAAGGTATGATTTTGTTACCTGTTACATTTCAACACCGTCCAATTTTTCACTTTCTTCCAACTTGCCAAAGGTTAACTTATATTTTCGTCCCCGCATCTCCACTGCGGCCGCCGATCGTGTCAGTTCATCACTTCATCACCACCTGGATTCTCAGGTTCAGATCTCTGCCGAGGATTGAGTCAACGGAGGTTCAAGATCTGAGCTTGCAGAGCGGTCGAATCCATATGCAGAGTTTGTCCTTATCAACAGCAAGAGTTCGATATCGTCAGTGGGGGATAAGGTTGAGGCTATTGAGGTGGGTTTCCAGGGGAAATGGTTTTTCTAATTTTTCGGTAGGATATGGTTGATTTTGGATTAAACCAAGGGGATGAACTAGCTAAACAAGAAATTCTATTCCATTAGTTCTGGTTATTAAGTCAAAGGTACCGTAATCAGCCAAAAAAAGAAAAATCAAAGGTACCGTAAATCTAATGTGTTCTGCTGCTATTCTGTAATGTGGCTTAGCAACTCAGACTCCTCGTCCAGGATAACAAAGGGGGCAGAAGAACTAAGACATACGATTGCCAAAAAAATAAAAAAAATCTAAGACATACGACATCCAAACTTGCACGTACACGGCCATTAACTGATTTAAAGTTTCCCGATTCCGTGGCAGAGTTTCACATATCCGGACTGGGCATTCCACTTGCAACTTCTAGCAGGAGAGAACACCAAGCTTCTGATTTGGTTCGTTATAGTCAGTGAAGCGAGTCTGTTTTCATATGAAAGCAGGGCTAAAACTAGGGATGGCAACGGGTGGATTGGGGATGGGATTACAATACCATCTGAACCCCGAATCACACATTCAATTCAATACCATCCGAATATCCAAAAATCTAAAAAAGAAAATCATTTGAATCAACTCAACTGAACTCATTCATCATTTATTTGAAAGTTGGAGTTCAAAATCAAGCCAACAACTATATAAAGCAAAAAAAAATCACCATCAATGCTAAAAGCCTGCATCGTCTAATCTTACAAAGCTAACCACAACTAGCCTCTCAACTACAACTCCAGAGCTTCCTCATAGTTTCAAGTAAACGAACAAAGTGATGTTCTCTCCATCAATGCAAGAATCCTACAAAAACATCATAAAAAAAGGCATTAGGACTCTGAGAAGCTTTCTAAAACCAAACAATATACAAGCTAGCTTTCTAACAGTAAGGAAGTTACTTGATGAAACATCCATTAGTCCATTCTAGTTTCTCATAATCTACATTTCCAAATTTAAACCCTCACTTCCTAGGGATAAGAGATTTAGGGGTTCACTAACTTAGAGGTAAATAATATACCTACATTTTTTATACTAAAAATCTATTAGCCAGTGGGTCGGATTTGCCATCCCCACACCATTCCTGTTAGCCGAATTCTCTTCAAAATCCCCTGGACCCAAACAGGGGGATTTTTGCCATCCCTAGCTATACTACATACACTCAGCTACAACAATCTGCTTTGCCATTTTCCACACAAAGTATACCTTTTCTAAACTACTTTAGGATATGGTAAGAAATACAACTGAGCTTTAGAATTGAATTAAAAAAAACAAAGGCTAAACACCTTTAGCAATTAGATCACTGGAGGAATGTGTGAAATTTGCATTCAAACAAACGAGAAGCACTAAATCATTTAACAAGTTAACATTCAACTTCTCCGATGTTTCTTCAATTCACCACAGACAGAGTAAACAATATTAGGTCCATAATTTGGATAGCAAGAAATAAACATAATTTCCGTATAAGCACGTGGGGAAATAATTAGAGTACGGAAAGAATGACTTCATGAGCAAGTGATCAATGCCTCCCTAACAAAAATACATCTTCTTTATTATGTATACCAAAAAGTTATCTTTTAGACTTCAGATAAGCCAACAAGATAAGATAAACGCTCAATGCCTATCAAACAAATGAAGACTGTTGGATGCAGATGAAAATATAGGTAAATGACCATGGTGAATACAACTTTGGTCTCTGGAATTTGCTTAACCTATTAAGTATTTAGGGGAACTTGAGAAAGAATACAAAGAGATATGAAAAGGTCTACAGCTATATTTATTTATTGGGTCACAGGATAGCATTATGCCTCATAAAACCAACCGTCCTTGAAACTCTAAGAACAAAACCTAATTTCTTCTCACTATCAATAGCTGTTACTTTTCTATTCCACCAACAATTTGTCTCATAACTGGCCAAAATAAAAATACAATTAATCTTGTACATTACAAAACTAAAGGCGATTTAGTTCCTTAGAATCCCTATCAAAAGAACTCCCATACATCAGATCAAGATGCAAAGTGTCAGTGCAAAAGTAACAGAACAATTCCAAGACAATAGGATCCAAACGTATTTTTTAACATGCTTTGTTCTAATACCTCAATGACCTCACCTCATATATGTGGGCAGCGTACCATGAGCTAATGAATTCATGGCTTTCACATCTTGTTCATTTAAATTTTGTTTCTAACGTTTTCTGTCCGAACAGTTTTGTTGTTTTTAACTGCATCCACATTTCACAATGTTTTACAAATTTTTTTATCAGATTCAATTCTTACAAAACTAAACTTCATCTTCATCAAACATTCTGAACATTCTTTATCTCTCAAACCAATACATTGATACTAGTTGGCAAGAAACCATTTCAGAAACTAACCTAACTAATCAGTTTCCAATCTTTTGTGTCGTACTTCATACATAATTGACAACACTAAGTTGTCCAGACCTTAATCTTCAGATGGGACTCGCAACAAATCAAAATACAACTAAAAAAAACTAGTCTAAGTTAACAAAAAGAAGATGAGATTACAATGCCACACACCTTATGAATAGTCACACCACTCTCCCATCATTAGACAGACTTGGTTATGTTAATCTGCTACCTGCAGAAGAAGTGTACACCAAAAAATAAGTTGAAAAGGAAGAACAGAGCATCTACTTAGAAAGGACATGATTGATCAAAGTATTAGAATTTAACCTCATCTTTTTGCAGAAAGCCGCTCCAGAGCAGTACAGCCTCATCCTTTGTGTTGGCCGAAGTGACAATAGTAACATTGAACCCTTTAATTTGTTCAAATATCTCGAAATGATCTTCAAGCTCGGGGGAGGTCTCTATAAACTCCGTCTCCATGGTGAATTGAATGAAGTTCTTCCGTATTTGAACCGGAGCAGATAAAAGAGACATAACCGTCAAGCTTCTCACCAAAAAATTAGACATTCCAGACCGCCGGAGAGTGGTCTGCCGAGCACGGTGGCTGACCTCTTTATTTGCCCCTCCTCGAAACCCCTTTGCCGTCAAATCCTTATCCTTCTGCGTCAGGAACTTCTGACCGCCGGAAATCTCCATCGCAATTTTCCCAATTTCCGGTGCCTTGGATAGAACTTTCAGCTCGCACAAGCGAGGAACTTGCATAACGTTGTCGTAGTTCATTTTGAGCAACATATCCTGACGCAATACGTCTTCGTAGTGAAAATCGAGTGGAAAGGTGGAGAAGGATTTGGACGAGGAAGGAATTGAGTGTGGGGAAGATGGGATTGAATTTAGGGTTAGGGTTTGGGTTTGGATCAAATTAGGAGAAAGCTTATAGTGATTGAGAAGAGATGGCTTGTTGTGATTTCCGAGCAAATGCCGTAGCAAAAGCCCTGAATTCCTCGCCATTTTCGGTTCCTTTTTGAGGGAGAGAGAGAGAGAGAGAGAGAGAGAGAGAGATCGGAGAGGAAAGGAAAATATAAAGAAAGAGTGGAGAGAGGAGAGAGAGTATCAGAGATTGATGAGAGTGGGGGGTTAGTGTTTTCAGATTCATCGACTGCGAGTGAAACTATTTCGAGTGAGGGTGATTACTATTTTTTTGGCAAGAGGGTGATTACTATTTAGGGTACCAAACAATAAAAAATGAACAATGCTCAGTTACCCGTGAACTTCCTCTCACTTCTCTATTTATTCCACTTCTATTAGTACCTTCATAATCATCTCTACAAAATCAATCGAATCGAGATCTTTTTCACTCTAATTATTAAACAAATGAACGGTTCGACAACAATTACTACTATTATGAGAACCGTCTATTTATTTCATATGAATGATTGACCAAAGATCTCGATTCGATTGATTTTTTGCGAGGTGATCTTGAAGGATAGTTATGATATGAACGGTTGGGTTATGAAATTAAGAGCAATTATGTTAAGTAGGAGGGGGCACAGAATTTTCGATAATCTCTATTTTTTTTGTAACATGCACACGCAATTTTTTTGTTACATTATTTTTGCTCTCTTATCTTTTTTTTTTGTTACAATTTTTGCTCTCTCATATTTAATCATGCTCATAACCACTGCAAGTAGCCTAGTGGATCAACTTGTTGGGAACCCCCTGCCCGAGTTCGATTCACGAAGCTCATCAAAGTGGTCGAGCACTATGCTGCAATGCATAGTTGGAGCATTTCACACGCGCCGCAGAATTAGTCATTGGGCCTAGGAGTTTTGGATACCTTGACCTTGGTAAAAAAAAAAAAAAAATCCTGCTCATTTAAATGACCTAATTAAGTTAATGAACTTTTAGTCGTTTAAAACTTTAAATACACAATTGTGGTACAATTTAGAGAATCATGATCTTCAAATATATGACTTGTTACATATAAAAACGAGCGCTTTCCGAGCTAAATGTGGCTTGTAGGATTTAATTGTAATTGTCCGATTAGATCTATGGTCCAGATTTATTTAAAAAACTGAACAAGTCATCTCCTTCTCTCATCTCTCTTACCATCTTCTTCTCTCTCCTTCTCCTCCATGCACATCACTTCTTCTTCCATAGTCCAGCTACAATGATGACGGTGAGAAGCTCGACGAGTGGCCGTAATGAAACCCAAAATTGATTGCGACGCAACCATCAATACCGGTTGCTCCAACCTCAATGATTTTGACGTAACCTTAAACACCGATTGCTCGTCTAAGCTACCCAACAAACCCAAAACAATAGACCCAAAATGTACGGGTTGTCAATGGTGGTGGAAAACTTGCAGAAGTGATGTGCAGGGAGGAGAATGAGAGAGAAGAAGATGGTAAGAGAGGAGAGAGAAGGAGACGACTTATCCAATTTTTTTTTTAAATCTGGACCATACATCTAATCGAACAGTTACAATTGAAAGTCCTTAAGCAGTCTGCATTTTTGTGGTTCGCAATAGAGCCGCTCCCTATAAAAACATATTGAAAAAAAAAATTACAATATGCATAAAAACAATGTGCTCTACTACGGTTTCGACTCTAGCATCTCTCTCTCTCTCTCCCCTTTCGATTGGAGTTAGGTTGCTGACATTACCTCCTTCGATGGACACCACAAAGGATTTGCTCTTTTGGGTCTCTTTTTCTTATTTTCAAGAGTGAACCTTTCACAGTAGTACTAGTTCTTAAGCCCTTTGTTTTGTGTTATCGATTGGTGTTGCAGCAGTCTCTCGTGTCTACTATAGTATGTTGTGGGTTGTTGGTTGGTGGTCGCATCGTGGTCATCTCGTGTGGGTCATTAGTTGGTGGTGGCGCTCGGTTGATTTTTTCAAATATTTCGTCCAGTAAGATGCTGCCACATGGTGCAGTAAGTGGCGCTAGCAACAAAAAATAGTTTGAATGAATGATGGGGATTTGTGGTGTAGGGTTTTCACCCTTAGCCTCCTTGCAAGTGTCAATGCAACAAGAGGATAATGATTTGTAGACTTAACCAATTTTTCTCATTGCATCCGGTTAGGGAATGACAAGAGACAACTCCTTATGTGTATCAACTAATTCGGGTTAAGGCATTAGTTAATGTCACGCCCCAAATCCGAGACCAATATTTGTTTATATATTTGATCCCCGAATTTGAGGTGTGATGTTTGTATCACTTATAATAGCAGTAATTAAATTTTACCACGATTACAAGTGACGGTAATTTGGTACATCGAACATTTCATTAATTAAAATGTTACATAATTATCCAGAGTTTAGCGGAAGTCTAATATTACAAATAATTACATGAGGAATTCATTCCTTAACCATACAACAATTATATGAGCAACATTCATTTCTTTCATAGTTGGTAACATCTACACAACCAGCACCACATAAGCATTCAATCATCATGTTCCATTTTCAAATTGATATATGTGTACCTGCACAATCTATAAGAGTGTGAGCTTGTGGCTCAGTAGGGTATTAAATCCCTCATGGTCAATTATCACAATTAATTTAAGTGTGCCAAGAATATCAGTAAATAAAGTAATCACAAATAATATAAATACATCAGTGTGCATGATGTGCTTTAAATATAAAGTTTTCTTCACTACCCTTCGTCAATTCATACTCCGGATGAAACAGACCTCGCACGTCCCATATCATGCATATTCCACTTGGTCCCGAATAACCCTTTGTATGAATCAACGCACAACCTTCGTCATTCCAATTTCTATCGTTTTCGTACCATATTCATCTCAATGGGTCTGCAACCCGTATTCAATTCAATGGGCCCGCAACCCTACCACTTTCTTCATCGATCATAAATACCGGATATCAAATATCCCGAGATCCTATTTTCACCATCATCATCATTTCCAATTTCTTTATTCATGTGCAAGTGCATGCAAAGAAATGAATAATATGTTAACAGAACATATATAATATCAAGAAACATTCCGTGTACTAGATAATTGCAAGTTGGCTAAATATAGCGTGACACTTGTCTATGAACTTGTATTACCGAACTCTATGACTTTCGTGAAGGAAGTCATAGGAGAAAATGTACTAATAAGAAAATTAAATTTTGATCCATAGCGTCTCGAGTACAAATGTGTTCTAAGATACTTTCACTTCACAAACAAGGTAAGAAAAATAACTTATATATGAAATTTCTATAAATTAAATATGAAATTTAGAAATTAAATCTAGAAATTTCTAAGAAATTAAATATGAAAATTCGGGGGTATTACAGTTAACTACCTAGAATTGAGTACTAAATATGGCTTAGGGCATTCAATTTACACTCTAGATGCATAAAGCTTGAGTTGAGAAAACCATATTAACCAACTAATTTGCTTTCTCAAGCAATGGTTGTAACTAACAATTTGTAAATGCAACACTTTTACATGTTTTCTTTCTCAAGGGCACTAAAGGTATGTAATCAATCTCTAGCAATTGACTATTGAATTAGCATAAAGAGATGCTAATTATAAAAGAAACATATCATTAGTCACCAATACTAACATCTTTACATACAAGTTTGGTTAAAACTTTCAACCTTATCCCCAAAAGTGGACTATTCACTCATTAGCATATAAGCTAACATCAAATCCATTATGGACATCATGGAAAACTAAAGAGTTAGAGTTCACTATGCCACCAAATGCTTCAGACGACGGAGTAACTTTGTCGTATGATGAAGTTCATTTCTGTTGTCTAGTAGCCTGATATCTCTAAGAATTATTAAACAACGGAGATTAACCGTCGTCTGATATACGATCAAACAACAGAGATTATATGTCGTCTGATATTCAATCACACAAGAGATACTTCACACAAAATGTTGTCTAATGAAACTCAAGTACTAATTGTAGGATCATTTATGGTCTATCAAAACCTTCAAAGATAATTATATGTTGTTTGTATCAAACTTTAACAACATTTTTCTTATAATATATATGGTTTGAACGACGTTAGAACGACATTATTTATTCAATATATGTGGTTTGTAGTTAATCTCAAAGACAATTATCAGTTGTTTGAAAGTGAAGAACATTATAGTTTTGAGAAGTATATATTGTTTTAAATAGTTTAGTGTGACAATTTTTAGTTTTTTCTGTTGTTTGATATACTTACCAACCATAACTTAGTTTTTTGAAATTGTCATTTTTAATTAATCCACCAACAGATTTTGGGTTTAATTATGTTGTCCCTTATTGAAAATACACAATAGTTATCGCCATTCCTATGTTGGTTATGAACCATATACACAACAAAAATAAGCCATTTAATCATAATATCATTGCATTCAGCAAAATACATTCATAATTTATTATTGTATACACCAAAATACATCCCTAATATAACAAACCATGCCAATCATCTAAGATTTCTTCTATACTTCATAAAAGTATATACAATAAAATGTCAGTTTTATACATTGTTCTAATTCTATACATTGTTCTGTACTCTGTCCCAACACGTTCGGCAACTTCAATCTACTCAGCATATTTTGTCAGCTCTATCCAGGTTATTACCAAAATCAGTTCCTAACTACCAAGAATGCTTACATGTATTGGTCTTGAAACTTGACAACATTGTTTACCCATTCAGCCTGGACTCGATCAATATCCTTCCAGCTATAAACCTTATTCGTTCTTTTTAACTGCAAAAATAAAAACTAAGTTAGGATACATAACATTGACATGAAAGTTATGTGCACATAGAGCAATTGAAAATTTTAAAGGGTCCAACGCACATGTAATAACACAAGATTGAAAAACTATTAAACTAGAACGTACAAAGTATATAATTTTTCTTAAACTAGGCCTCCCTAGAATGATCTAACAAGTGGTGGTGAAAATTGTCATTGAAACCATTAGCATTTACTCAAACCATTAGAATGACCTAAAAAGTATATATGTTGTGGCTAATCAACGAAATTACCTCCAATAAATATAAGCTGCTAGATAAAAAGCATGATTAGATAAAAAACACACAACACTGAGCTGTGCATACTTCGAACTGAATAATGGAAACTTCAACGGACGGATCATGGTGAAATTTTAACTGAGAATTATTGACACCAAGACTAATAGCTCCATAGAATTACAGCGTGATCCAACGGCTCTAGTGGGAGAAATTGGCTTCCGAAGTGGACTGTTCTGCTCAGGAAAACAGAACAAGCTTCTGGAAAGAAATGTAGCTTGAGTTTGTAGCGATGTGCGCTGCATCATTAAGTGACAAATCAATGTACCCTGGACGTAAGTATATGTTGGTATTGAAAGAAATGTAGCTTGAGATATGTTGGTATTGAAATGAAAATAACTTTTAAAGTTCATAAGTCATGCATATAATACAAGATGATTGATTAAGCATATATCAGTAAAGTAGCAGAATGAAAACAAATACCAACACAAGCCAAGCAGAACTTCTAAAGTTCATATGTCATCAGCATGAATGAAAAACTTCCTGTGTTTACAAGATTACATAGCCAAGAAAGATGTAAACTTCAACAATAACCGAAGAAATAGGGAACCATTCGCATCATCATGTATAGCCTCTCGTGATTGCTATATTCACCCGGCCAGAGACAGAGATGACAATTGCTACATCTTCCCCATATTGAGGAACAATTCTCATCCTATTCCTATTATAACATATCACTTTCAACTAAAACAAGCGTGTAGTACTAAATTAAGAACGATTTGATTTTAAATAAAACCACTCCATCTTCAAAGACTAACATAATCAAAGCTAAACTAACTAGATAAATAATTAACTTGGCACACTTAAACAAATAAACTAGCACCAAGGAACTAGCCATGAACTTGAACCATACAATTTGGAGCTCAAAACCGAAATTAAATTGGGCACAATTGTTCATTAATGAAATTAATTTGAACCCCAACAATGAGTTACCTAAAGATTCACATACAACGATGTATACACTAGGTTGATTATCATTCGTCATTCTCTGTTTTCTGCATAAAACAAGACCAACAGACATAGATGTTTCAAATATGTATCTAACCAAATCTTGTATGTACATATACCTATAAGCAATCAAATTCCCAGAACTCTTTACGTTATTGATTATTAAAGCACCTGCATGTAATGAAGCTAATCCCAATTCTTTTAGAGTCACCAATTCCTACCACCGACTTGCCAAATGCCAAGCCTTATACACATGCACCACACTCCTTTCCACCTGCAAGATTGTAGTTTGTCAAACTCATGCGCCAATTCAAAGACATATATATATATATATATATAATTATATATATATATATTGCATTCAAGGAAGAGGAACAGCAGAAAAGAGGCGAGCTCAAGGCAGAGCCTTGTGTCAACAAAAAAAAAGGAAGGAGGGAGCGATTCAACATGTCCAAACACAATAGGGGAATTTCAAATTCCTAACAAAGAATTCGTTATTCAAGAGACATCATAACGGGAAACATCTCAGATTGTTCAAAGCATACCAAAGAAAGGATTGAAGATTGAACTCACTTACTCACACAAGATGCCTAAAATTTAAGGAATGGAACTGTAATTACTGAATCCTTCTCCCCTAAATCATTTAAGGGAAAGAACACAAGGAAATTTTGAATTACCCGAAAGATCACTATCAACACCTTAGCAATCCCTAGCCTCACGACCTTGCAGCAAACTCACCAAAAATCAACAATAAAAATCACTTCTTTGAGGGATGAGACAAGAGGAAGAAAGGAGATTCAATGAGAGATTTCGGGGGAGTGGAAAGGGAAAGACTGCTAACACAGACCGAATGGGGGGGGGGGGGGGGTGAGGGAGGGAGGGAGAGGTCTAAAAAATTATTATATGTGCTAGGTGGGAACAAAATTGGAAGGGTTAGGAAAGAGTGAAAGGAAACTCTACTTGGATTCTCCTTCTTCAACCTCCTCAATTGGAATCTCCCTTGAAGATGATGTGAATGGCAGTTTGAAGTGGTGGAGTGATATGAAAATGAGGTGAGGATAGGATGATAACTTTAGTTATTTGAGTAGTGGAAATGGTGTATGAAGTAGAGTAAAAGATGAAGATGAAGATGAGTGTGGAATATTGGTGATGAATCAGTGTTTGAGATATTTTGTGTTATGCGAATATGTGGAGGAGAAGTGATGATGCGTGTATGTGAATGCATTAATAAGAATGTGGTATTTTTTGCATGTACTTAGAAAGGAGAGGAGGAAAGAAACTTGGAAGTGATGGAAGTAGGAAGAAGCAAGTGGGAGGACGTTTAACACTTTTTCTCTATTGTTGATGAGTTGTGGTAAGTCACTCCCTCTATTATTGAGGGTTATCTATGAGATTTTTGTTCTCTTACACGAGGTTTCTCTCGTCCCCCTCGTTGTGTAACCTTCCTTGTCGTTCTTAATACATTCATAGTTTCCTTCAAAAAAAAAAGGGAGGAAAGAGAGATTAAATTAGCTAAGAGCATCTTTGGCCTAAGCAACATCATGAACTCCTAGGCCCTAGGCACTGCTAAAGTGCTAAAATATAATGATGTAATTTTTTAATTTTAGGGTCCACTTTGTGGGAATTCTGTCGTATCCAACATGCTCCTAGCCCTTGCGCATCTGCCCCACCCACCCCCTCCCCGAGCACTGTGGCACCCCCACTTTGTTGTGCAACTTCTTCTTCGTCTCCTTTTTTTTGTGCCATTTTCTAAGTTTATTATCTTGCTTGCACAAAATTAATGATAAGATATTTTTTGTAGTTCCTAATTGTTGGAATGAAATTTATCGCTTTCTATTAAAAAAATGATAAGATAATTGAGATATGAGATTGACTTTTTTTCTCCAAGTGAGCGCGTATTGGATTTCATTTCATATATAATACACAGATGACATAAATTAGAATAGCAAATTTCCTTTGGCTATTTTTTTTGTTGATGATCTAGATGACATCAATTTTCCAAAGGCTCCGACGCGTTTTCCGTATACTGGGTACATGCAAGAGCAAAAGAGTACCCCATAAATTACAGAATTTCTTCCATTCATTTTAATCTCAATATTAAGAAAATAAAAATCTCTGTCACTGAAATTAATACTAATATCCCAAATTTCCATACCGCGTCTTTTTGTTTAGGTTAATTGCATGGACCAATTTTGGACGTCACACGTTTTCATTTGTTTCCTACTTTTTAAGAAATGTGTCAATTGCCTATACAATACTATGTGAATGAACTAATGAAGGGTTTTGGTTCCATAGTATCTTTTTGTGTTTCTGAAATATCATTTTCTCTAAAGAAAATATTTGTTCCGTTCACCTGGTCATTCCGTTCAACTAGCTAGTAATTTTAGATTTAAACAAGAAAAAGAAAACAACAATATTTAAATTAATTTATCATGAAATGAATCTAATTCCAGTACTCTACTGTAATGAAAGGATTAAGATAGCTCTTAAAAAGTAGCTAAGTGCAAAATGCATATTTAATTTATCAGAGGTTTTAACAGAACTTGAGACAAGATTAACAACACGTACTATACAATTTCAAAGACAAAAAGATGACATATTCAAGTTCATGGATTGAAATTCAAGAACTCTAAAAGTTAAAAGAGGGCAAAGTGTAATACGAATGCAATTGATATAAATGAATTTCCTAGTACAAAATATTTTGTGGCTAGCAAGTCAAGTGTCAATTAGCCCAAAAAAAAAAACAAGTCAAGTGTCTCAAGTTAGCTTCAAATACATATTTAGAGAAGTTAATTTTGTTGTAGATGTGTGGCCGCCACAATGTAAAACTCGATTCTAATTACCTATATACCTGCTGCTAGTGTTTTACATTGTGATCAATGGGAAATGGTTATTTGAGGGGCTTTTCTCTGTAATTTTTTTTTTGTATTCCAAAAAAAAAATCCATTTTAATCAAAAAAAAAAAAGGGCAGAACGCAAATTGTTACACTGCACAACAAAACGTGGGGACGAAGCAACTGCTACACCAAAATCCAAAATCCAAATTCTATAAAAGGCACTCGATCTCCACCTCACTCTCCACCATTCTCATTTCTCAGAGCACCGTGATCACTGCCTCCTTTTCCCTTCCCAACATTTCTCTCTCTTTCAACAGCAAATGGTTATCTCTCTCTAGAAAGAAAGAAGAAAAAAAAAGAGAGAAAAGGAAACTAGTACTTCCAGGCTAGCTTCCAGCTACCTACTCTACTCTGTTTTACCCTTTTCTCTGTCACTCTGTTTTCCTCTGTTCCAAGACCACGCTGTCTTTATCTTCAAAACCTCGATATCCAACTCGAAGATGGAAAACCCAAACACCATATCCAAAGTTAAGGCATATCAAACCCTTGCTCGTCCCAGGAGAGGGCAGGTCAAGATCAAGATATTCAAGGGCTTGTTCAAGTCGCTGGCTTCGATGTTGGGTGGGTTTGGCCGTAAGCCAGCCGGAGAAGATGGAGGGTTTCTGAGCTCCAACTGCCAAACCCCGGCTGAAACCCCAAGTGGGAACTGCTCCGATGCATCTGATCGTTCCTGATCCCCCAATTTGATGAGAAGATTGAACTGACATGAGGTGAGGCTGATGTATTGGGGCATAAGAGAAGACAAAAATCCATCAGCGAGATAAGAAACTTTAAGGATCGAGTTGAGGTTTTTGTCCTTAATAATGTTGTAGGTAGTGTTAATGATGTACATAGTAATTTTGGTCTTTACTAGTTTTGGGTATAGGGGTTGAGGTTGAGGTTGGGTGGGGTTGGCCGTTGGGTTCCAACTTCCAAGAAAGAAAATTACGGTTGTATGATATAATGGTGTGATGTTGGTGAATATTCCAGTTTTGTTCAATCATTTTCTCTTACTGTTTCGATGGCAGATTCGTTTGGTGCTATGATTGAACATCTTTGTTTGGAGAAAGGAGGCAAAGTAACTCATTTTAACAGTTCTACCAACAATTCTAGAAAGATAAAAACTGTGGTGAAAACGTACAACAATAACTTTGGTATTTGGTTATTCTTTTTCCAGCAGATCGAAAAGCTTTGGTAACTTCTTGTTGGGTACAAATTAAGTGGCTCTGTAACTTTGATTAGGCTTTGTTTAGTTAACATTAACAGGGTAACAGCGATGTAAGTATTAGTATTTCTATGTAAATTTTAATCCCATTTGTCCCAATGTAAATTCTTAATTAAGGCGAATCTGTAATTTTGTATGCTCTCTCTCTCTCTCTCTCTATATATATATATATATATATAGTTGACCAGTTGGTACTTGGTAGGTAGTTAATTGATTGTAATGGTGTGTTATATTTTCACTAGGTTTGAGCTCTGTTTTCGTTTATTCGAATTCCTCCATGGATGTTTTAGCGCGTTTTAGGATAAGGCCGGGAGCGATGTGAGTGAGGACTCAAGTAGGTCGAGATTTGTCATAATAATCTGGAGAGTAAAATAAGTATTCATAGTCATATGTGTGTGTGAGGTCGTGAGGATGTGGCCAGTGTACGTTGAAGATCGAATTAACTGATCCCAATCCAATAATTTCTATTCTGGCGGGTCACTTTCTGTTTCTGAGCTCTGATTCAACCCTTGAACTATTCTGGTAAACATTGTCTTCATCTGAAAGTAGGGTTATTGTGTTTCTGGGTCACTCTTCTCCATTCTATTCCTAATCGAGTCAAACAATTTTCCCACCATATTTCTTTGGTGGGCTGAAAATGACGAATTTAGTAGGGCACACATTTACCCTCCAACGTACGTATTGTGATCTTTTACTTAATTTGGCCAAAAAAGACTTCAAACTGTGGAACCTAAAAAAGGTGTTTACAGTTTACACTATATATATCCATCCATATTGCCAGTCGAATTCATATATATATATATTTAGGCTAGTAACCAAAAAATTAATGTTAAATCCTTTACTGATTAGGAATAAAATGTAGTGCTTGTCATCATCCATCTGTACTAATAATTACTTGATTCTGCATATATAAGATCGACAATGATCGAACACTACCCCAATTAAAACGTGTTGGTTGACGAACACTCCTTTAATCAATCCTAATCAGAGACTATGATTTTGTGAGCCCAAAAGCTTTTGAAACATCACCATTTTCAAAGGTTCGATCCTTTGGATCATTATTATCCCAGAGACCCAGGCAGTCGCACTCGCACCTATATATAAAAGTATTCACCAGATTCATGCACATATAGCCAAACCCTAGAGGCCTAGACCCATTTAAACTGACAGTTTTCCTTCTTAAAGTGACCACCCCGGCCATCTCTTTCACCACCAGGCAGGCACCAGCCAAACAATACATGCACCTGCAGATAAGTCTAAATTAATATTCTCTCTTTCACAATTTTATAGTGCAGCCTTTTATCGGAATCCTACAAACTATTCCGTCTTTTTGTTTGGATTACGTCACTTACGTGACACATTTGGGACGTTGACATCGTTTTAATTAGTTTCTAACTTTCTAACTTTTTATTTTTAGGTTTCAGACAAAAATATATTTTAAGGTGCTCAAACAATTAAACACGAAATTACAAAAGAAAATTTATGTGATCTTTTTATTTTGTTTTTTGAGAAGAAATTTATGGTTAATTATTTTACTTTTAATTAACAAAGTTCAAAATAACTATATCTCGAAATGACAACAATTAACAACATAGCAAATCCACCACCCAAGAAAAAAGATAAGAAAAAAAAAACCCATTTCTCTCTTGCTTCATGTCCAGTGGTACCTGTTTGAGTTGTCGGACGGGTCAATCCTTTGAGTTATTTTTTCTCCTTTTTTACTTTTTTTTTTACCTTCAAAAGTTTTTTTTTTAAAGTTTTTTGGCTTTTGTAAATGTGTTTTCCATCCTTTTATGTCACTACCAGCTATCCCTGGCACACTTACTAGCATCATATTCTTGGAGGTGAGATGTCGGTCGTTGGCTTGTTTTAGATCAAGATATTCAAGGGCTTGTTCAAGTCGTTGGCTTCGATATTGGGTGGATTTGACCATGATAAGATGGAGGATTCCTGAGCTCCAACCCCCAAACTCCGACTAAAACCCCAAGTGGATATTGCTCGGATGCTCAATCAGTCAATCTGATTGTTCTTGATCCCCAAATTTGATGAATTGAGGTTCTTTTGAGGAATTCTCTTAATAATGTTGTAGGTACACGGTGTTGATGATGTACTTAAAACTTATGTCTGAACCAGATCAGATCTGTGTATCCGAACTTTTTCTTATTTGCATACATTTGGCGGACTAGTCTATGATATGAACCGTTCATCTTTTAAATTAATATTTGAAGATTATGTTTACAAAAAAAATTAATATAAACGAAAAATTATTTATTTATGCAATTGCATCAAATGAATAGATATGAGAATATTAACTTTCACCGAAACCATCAATTTGTTTGATATAGTTAGATGAGTTAACGATCTTCAATTTGGATAATTTTTTGTAGACATATTCTTTAAAAGTTAATTTAAAAGATGAATGTTCAAATCATGGAACTAGACCGCCAAATCTATGCAAAGAAGAGAGAGAGTTCAAACACACAAATCCGACCTGATTATGACTAAGTTTTTTTCCAAATTGAGGCGGTTGTATAACATTGTGATGTGAATTTTATATGATTCCGGTTTTCATAATCTCGTACTAGTTTGATGGCAGATTTGTTTGGTTCTTTAATTGAATAACTTAGACTGGGTAAAGAAGACAGAGTAATGACAACTAATTCATTTCGATAAAAATAAAAACTTTTGGCTTAAAAATTAACTTGGGTAAATCTCTTTCTAGTAGGATAATAATAATAAAAAAAGGTTCATTTTTGGTACAAAGCTTTGTAACTTTGATTGTTCTACTTATAGCCAGTAACATGTATATACACCAATGTGTATCGTATATATTTGAAGTCTCTTCTAAATACAGGAGGATTCCGAACATCAATTTTATTGGATTTGAACTCGGTTTTGATTAATTAACTTCCAATTATCCACAGAATTAAGAAACTTAGCGCGTTTGAGGATAAGGAAATAAGGAATAGATGAAGCTATGAGTGAGGTTTGAAGGGGATAGGCAAAGTGTTGTGTGACAATATCCAAGAGTAAAAAGGAAGTTAAAAAAGAAGGTACATCCAAATTATTTTTCCATACTATTTAAACAAATTATCAGTCACCGTCTCAGTTTTCCATTGCCTTCCTCAAATTTTATCCGGTCAAATTCTGGAAATGGAACTTGGCACACGATAGTCATAGCTTGTCGTCTATGAGCTGATACGAATACCCCAATTAAACCGCGTTCGTTGACACTCCTCTAATCCTCTTATCCAATCAGAGTTGCTAACTATCTACGCAGGCATTTTATAACAATGTTTTTGCACCCTGCACCAATAAACTAATAAATCGAAAATCTAAGTTTGAGATCTTTAGCTTATACTTTTGTTGCTAGCTAGCTAGAGACCAACAAGGAAGTACAAATTAAGAAAATAGAAAATCAAGATAGTAAGTCAGATTTTCTAACATGGAGAATTAGACTCTAATTAATAGACGAGCACCAAAAAAGGTGATTTTTTCTTATAAGAGGTCGATCCACGTCATTATATATGTATACGATACAATTTGGGGGAGATCATATTTTCCTTTATTGATCTTGCATTTTGTGACTTGTTCCATTATTAGAGTATTTATTAAGGACAAAAGTACAATATCTCCTTTCCCTATAAAAAAAAAAGGCCAATAATCAAACCACACTCGATCATTTAGTCATTTCTCAAAGGTACTCTCACTTTCTTCCTCTTCCTTTTGGAACAACTCCTCCTCTCTCTGTGTCTGGCCTCAAGATCCTTCACACCCAACTCGACCGATGGAAAACCCTAACTCCCCATCCAAGCTTTACCCAAATCAAAGCCTCCCTCCTCCCAAGAGAGGGCAAATCAAGGTCAAGATATTCAAGGGCATTTTCAAGTCACTGGCTTCCATTGCAGGTGGGTTTGTTTGCAGGCCGAGTGAATATGGAGCCTTCCTGAGCTCCAACCCTCAAACCCCAGCTGACCCCAAGTGGGTACTGCTCTGATGCTCAATCCGATCGATCCTGACTTCCCTGAATTTTCTCAGTGAGCACTTCCCTCATGCTGTTGTGGGTGTAGATAGTAATTTCCCTAGCTTCCTATATATTTGCATTATTCAATTATTGTCTTTAAGTTTATGGGACTTATTGGGTGAATTGGGAATTCGGGTGTGGTTGTAGAGTTGTGTCGCTCTAGGGTTTATGACTGCAGAAGAATACAGGCCATGACGGTTTTGTTTAATATTACATATATAGCAGTGTGATGTAACTTTGTATGTGGTTGTTTTTCAGTTTGGAATTACTTTATTTTCTTTATATATGTGATCCTCACTTCCTCAGCTTGTTTAAACAATTCTAAAGTTAGACCTGTGTTCAGAGAGCGATTTGATGTTGGTTAATTTGTGTAATTCTCTTCTTTCCCAGTAAAAGTTCAACTCTAACACCAATCATTTCCTTTGTTTTTCAAAAGATTTGTTGATCCTCAATCAAGGTAATCTGCCCCTTTTTTTCCTTTTTCTTTTTCCCCTTCTTTTTGCTTTTTGGTCCAAACCCCTAAGAGCATTTGTAATGGATATGTCAAAATTCATGTGGCAACCAACGGTAACTTTTGACAGCAAGTTTTTCGCTACAACCCATATGCTATTGCACACGTGATTGGCAGCAACCATTCAGATATGTCAAATTTCAAAGTTTATGTCAAACTTTTTTTTATTATTATTTTCTCTCTCTTTTCTCTCGTCTCTCTCTTGGCTCTCTCTTTTCTCTCATCTCTCTCTTCTTCACCTACAAAAACAATATAAAATGAACTGAACATATTAAAATATGATTCAAATTTGACATATGGGTTGTAGTATTATTGACCAATTTTGACATATTTCCACATAAGCTGTCAAATTTAAATTTGACAAAAAAATTTGACATATGGAGTAAAGATGCTCTAACGCCACGGTTGTTGACTGGTTGGTAATTGCTTTTTTTGGTAATTGCTTTAGATAAGTTGTGAAGGTGTGTGAGGCGGACTTGAAAAAAATTGGAGAAAAAGGTTGGATTTGTTAAAGTTTGGAGTTTTGGACCTCACTAAATAGTAAATTGAATACCATAATTAAGTACAACTTAATAATTTGTTTGTTACACACTCTTTGGAACTAGTACTTCATTAACTATTCGTACAAGATGTGAAATTCGATTCTATAACTTTGCATTAAGGAGATTGTATTAGAATCAGACACTATATGCATGTCGAGAGAATGTCGAGAATTGCTCCAACACAACAATAATTTGATGGAACTATCCACTAGGGTTGTTGTCCTAAAATCTTGACCATTTTCTTGAGTTTTGTATGCTCGAATGCTCGAATGCTTAGACTTTTGATATCGCTATCAATAATTTTTTTAGAATTAAGTCCTGAAAAGCTCAAACTATAAATTAAATTAAATAAAATGGAGGCCACCAAAGAAATATATATAATATATGTTTAATCAGATACCTGAAGAAAGCTGAAACCTTGTTAAGAATTTCATTTCCATTTAGTCAAATCGTTTTGCTACAAAAATTTTAGACTAGGTAACATATTGGCCCTGCAAGCATGGATCTAAAATACAAAGGCTAAAATGACTGTTTTTTCTTCTCAACATGTTCAGTGTTCACATTTGACCCTTCTCCATCCACACTTTACAATTCTAAACAATATTACTTATACCTACAGGCCGGCTACAAATAAACTCTAAATTAAAATTCTCTCATTTGTCGAATTAATGTATGAAACCTGGGGAATTTTTTTCCAATCAATTATATTGTTTCAGTGGAATATTTGAGTTTTGGGGCAACTTTGCTGGCCGCCAGAGTTCAGCGATAATAGCAGATCGGTTTAAAGCTCTATACATACACCATTTATTTTTTTTCTTTTTGGACTAAATTATGCTTAGCACTTTGTACTTTTGGGATATAATCACTTCGATCATTCCCTGCACTTCCAAATTCATTAAAATGATGAAATAAACCCTTACTCTGTTGAGCTAAAGTTTGGGTGTCTTGGTATTGATGTTGTGTCGGTGTTATTTTTGAAAACTATTTGCTTTATTCTCGGTAGTTTTTTGTTATCAATGTACTAGGGAGTTGCCTTTGCAGTATGCACATGTTATGGTGATTTTGGGAGGCATAAGGAGGTAAAACTCTTCTTGAGATTGGACATAAGATTACATATGTGAGAATGACTACGTAAATTCTCAATCACTCTAATTAGAGAAGATGAACTATTTATATCCTTAAAATAGAACTAGCGGTTACATACATCATGAGCCAAGTAGGCCCAAATTTTAACTACAATAATCGTCTTTATGTTCGGGCTACTGATAGAAAACCGATCCCAAAAGTTACACTACTTCCTTATAGAGTGTTGAATAAAATTTCCTTGTCTAAAAAAAATAATAAAAAAAGTTGGAGGTCAAAATGCAAAATTATGAACACTAAAAGTTTAAGGCGCAAACTGCAAAACTTGGAGATTAAGTAACACCATAGGGCCCGAAACCCAAAATTGTCGTTTCTATAAGAAGGCCTTCTTCCACAGTTCCACCTCACTCGATTCCCAAACGACTCTCACCTTATTCCTTTTCCTTTTGAAACGTACAGCTACATTGCTCTCTGATCCTTCACTGCTAACTCGATCAATATATGGAAACCCCAAAATCCCCATCCAGTCTTTACCAAAATCAAAGCCTCCCTCCTCCCAAGAGAGGACAAATCAAGATCAAGATATTCAAGATCATCTTCAAGTCACTGGCTTCCAACCCAAAACCCAGCTGAGTGAAGTTGGAGCGTGCCTTTCTCAGCTCCGAACCTGAAAACCCAGCTGAAACTCCTAGCTAGTAGGTATATATTGCTCTGATGCTCATTCTGATCGCTCCGATTTCGATCGATACCCCAATTGGCTCAATTGAGGTTCTTGTGAGGACTTGGATCTCTCATGATGATGTTGCATGTTGTAAGTGGTGTACATGCATAGTAATATATATATTTCAAATTCATAGTTTAGCTTATTTGGTCTTCGTGTTTATATATGGGATTTGAGGGTTCGCTGTTGTTGGGGGAACTATGTGTCTGTATCTCTTTGTTGTACAAGAATATATATATAGCTCTTTGTTTAGTATTAACCGTGTGATTGATCATTGTTGTAAGATTGTATGTGGTTCAGTGCTTTCATTTGGATCATTATTTCAGCTTGGATTTGGATAATTAATTTACTTCATTCTCTCGTTGTGATCTTCTGATTGAATATCTGAGAATCGGATGCTGTGTTTGGGCAAAGGAGACAATTAATAAAGTAATTCTTTGTTTAACGTACAATGAAAGTGTACTTAACTGGTAAACCAATTAATCGATCATTTCCTTTGTTTTCAACAGTAAAATCGATCTTTTGTATTTAACTAGATTTGGGTATTGGTTTCCATTATTCAACTAGGGAAATTTTGAGCGTGTTTTAGGATAAGATATGAAGCATCGACTGTGATGGGGGTTTGAAAGGGACTAATTAATTGTAACAATAAACAAATTAACGATTGGTCCTGCTTCTAAACTAAGTCGTGAATGTGATTGTTTATGTAAGGATCGGAGAGTGTTGAAGAACAATAAATTGATGGGGATAAACAAAATCCATGGGGTGTAATTATGGGAGAAATACTACAGATATGCAAAATTACTTCATATATTTAAGTTCGATTTAAACTTTTAAAATAGAAAGGGTAAATATAACTTACATCGGTTAAACTTTCATACATTTGAGTCACCAACTATTTATTCAAGTGGTGACTTCCTAACATTCCTTCAAAACATTTGAGTTGATAAAAAGGATAAATTAATTGTAACAAAAAAATTAATTAAATTAAGATGGAGATCTAATTAGATTAGATGCCTAAAAGAACGATTCTTGCCTTTCTAGGTCAATTCAATTCCTTCCTCAGTCAGTGACTTTCTCGCCAGAAACTGACAAATTTAAGTGGGAAGCATATTGTCCCTATCCCATTGTCCCTACAATTAAGTCCACAACAATGGAACTTTACTTGTTCTCCTCGCGTGTTGCGGTGTTCACACACTTAATTAAAAACTCCATTCACACTATTCCTATAATATATGCACTGATGCGATATAACTAATTACATTTATTTTATTTTTTTTGGTTTTTTATAGAAGTGAAATTTCATACATACGTAACCTATAAATTGGGTTCAATGCATGGTGGTCTACGAATTAATAAAATTATAGGCGGAAAAAAATTTATTGAGAACAACCTTTGACAGAAGAAATAAAGTAGTACAGAATCGAACATTTTACGGAGATAAATTCTCACTAATTAACGACTAATTAGATACATGAAATAGATCGAGATCAATTATCTTGTTTTCTTTTCAAAACACACCAGATACTCAGGTGCATTAATACTAAAATTAATTGGCTCATTCAAGGAATATTGTCTAAAATTAACATGAAATCCAAAGAAAGTTCAGAAAGATGGGGAAATCCAGCCAATTCGATCGTTCATTTTTATATGGTTATGTATTGAATATTTTAGTACTAGCTTTTTCATAAAAGCTAGAATATTTCTGTATCAAAATTATTAATAAAGAATTGCTAGGGTTTAATTTATTTTGAAGGGTCATGCTCTTGTATGCTTGAGGAGGCTGAAGAGTCATCTCCCTAGGTTTTATATTAACTAGTTCGATCATTCTAAGTGCCGGCACTTTGGAATAATTATATATTTAGGGTCATAGTTCTAGGTAAGCATGAGTCTAAGTCAACTTTTGCTTTTGTCCCTTTCATTATCTTTTCCTCGGAAATTTAATGACTCTACTTATTAATTATTACGTCTCTCATATTTATACATCTCTGATTATCCAGATGATCGATCGAGCTACATTTCATTTGATTCTTTCTCTCTTTTCTCTTCAAAATACTTTCATCTCTTAATCATTTTCTTGACGTACGTACATGATCAATTTTCGTGGGCAAATTGAATATTGGCTCTCAATGCGAAGACTAATTGTTCTATAAACATGTATTCCATTTTTTTTTGGGGAATGACGACATATTGTAGTAAATAATAATAAAGACTATAAAAGAAAATAGTCAATTGCAACCAAAAATAACAATATCAAAAGCATACTGGATGCAAAAATTCATCGAAAAATAAACCTAACAACAAGGATATAAATAGATATGAAACTAAACTCAACCACTATATGTGTTAATTGTAGCCGGTTGTATGATTGACCACGCAATTCTAACACAAAAATTGATGAAAATCAATTTTACATAGAATAAAGGGCAATCTTCTACCACCATTGTCAAAGATCGCCGCCCCAGGCACATTGTGAAGCCATCGCCAACAACACCTAATTAACCAACCTTGGACACAAAAACCATAGAATTAAGTACTTGAGTCGGACCAAGAAGAAAGACTAGAGAGTCACTTCTCCTCTTGGACGATCATAATTTAGAGATAAGAATCTTCTTCATTCGTAATTTAAGTACAAACGAATCGACTTCCGATCAATGTTTGTTTCTAGAGATTGTAAGTAAACTCGTGAAGATTGACTGCAAGAAAAGGGTTCGTGAGTTCAAACGTTCAATTGACAGCCAGCTCCGATGAGTTGCCGGCCTATAGTTAAGAAGAAATAAAGTCTTGGTCATCTAGTGACTCCAACATCAGGTAACCTAATTGGAGCCAACCTAATTAATATAGTCAATAATGGAAGCGTGCATGCAAATCTTTCCTCAAACAAAGACACATTCTAAAAATCATAATCACACGTGTACCTACTAGCTAGAAGGATCCAATTTTTCTAGATGCATATTCATTGTCTTATTTCTTTTACACTAAGCAAAAGTAACCTCAAAAATACAAAGAACATATTTCCAAGAATTGAAAATTCTAACTTTGAAATGTGACACCATTTTTTATCCAGTTAGAAATAGGCAACAATGATTTATGTTTACGATAGAAAATATTATCTCTAAGTAAAATGTGGTATTATTATGCTTAAAATTTTTCTTATATGTCAAAGTCAATTTATCCCAAATTGCGTAATTCAACTTTATATAAAACTAGTTTAATGTATGATAAATCATTTTATGGAGGCAAAGGGCTAATCTAACTATATCTGTACAATTTTTGTCTACTGCCGTAAAGAGACCAAAGTAGAAAGTCACTTAATGAATCAAAGCATATTTCCGACACACATACGCTTCATGAATACTTGAATAGACTTAATGGCAAAATCACTGTAGAAAACTTGTTGGCCAAGGAAGCTCATTTAATAAAAGGGCCCCTCAATCATTTGGTATCTACAGCCACACTCGACTCCTCTCAAAATTCACTCCCACTGTCTTTCTTCTCCATTGAAGCAGTTCTCTGACTCCTCTCTCTCTCAACTGTCTTTTCCGAAAGAGAGACAGTCGAACCCACATGCCCTGTTTTTCAGTCTCTCTGTTTTCCTCTGTTTCAACCTCCAAGAAGATGGTGAAAAGCCCAAATTTGACGACGATGGAGAGCCCAAAATCGAAATCCAAGATTTACCCAAATCAACCCCTCCGTCCTCCCAAGAGGGGAGAGATCAAGAAGAAGATTCTCAAGGGTTTATTCAGTTCGATGTCGGGTGGGTGTGCTCGCAAGCCGCATGGAGAAGATGGAGGGTTCCTGAGCTAAAACCCCAGCTGAAGCCTTAGCCCCGAGTGGGTATTGCTCTGATGCTCTATCTGATCGCTCCTGACCACCCCAATTCGCTTAATTGAGGTCCTTGTGAGGACTTCACCACATAATGTTGTAGGTGGACGGTGTACATAGTAATTTGTTTTTTCATTGTTTAATTTATTTGGTCTTTGTGTTTATGGGATTTAAGGGGTTGATCGAGGAGGTTGGGGTTAAGTTTGAGTTCCTTTAGGGTTCTTTTAATTGCAGAAGAATTAATGTAAGTTGATTTGTTCAGTTTGGAATTAGAATTATTTACTTCCTTTTCTATGTGATATTGATGGATTCTGATTTTGTTTAAACATAATTTCCATCTCTGAAATCTGAATCTCTGATTGATTATCAGAGCATTTGGTGCTGGTGTTTGGGTGAAGGAGACCAAGGAACTTTTTGTTTAACAGTAAAACTATAAACAATCATGTGGTTTGTTTTCACTTCTAAAGCGCTTTGCTTTCTTTAGTGACTTTTTTTTTTGGGACAACATAGTAACTTCTTCACTGCAAAATATTCATCGGCAGGTGGAGTTGTGTATTAGCCTATTAGGAAATCAATTGTGCTACGTCTAACCATTCAATCACAATTCAGATAAATAAGATCTGATATTAAATATACTCGTACGTTGATCGTTATGCAAAAATATCCATATACTCTCATACACAACACCATCTCTCTTATGGGTCAGCTGGTCCGAATAAAAACCCTCGCATCGTAGAAGCGTATATGTATGGAAAGTGTTTACGTCTCTGTCTAACTATGATTTGTGACCCAAAAGCTTTTGAAACATCACCATTTCCAAAGGTTCGACCACATTTCATTATCATCCCAACAGTCGCTCCTATAAAAATATTCACCAGATTCATGCATATATATATAGCCAAACCCTAGACGTACCCATTTGAAAGTTGAAGTGATGATTCGTAGTCTCTCACCCCATCTCTTTCACCACCAAGGCACCAGCTAAACAATACCCGCACCTACAGACAAGTATAAATAAATATTCTCTAATTTGTTGAAATAATGAATATTATGAAAACCTGGGAATTGTTTTCGAGTGTGATGGTTTTTTTTTTTTTGCAATTGATGTTCTTCTCTAATTTGTATTATCTTCTTTAATAATTAGAGGAGAAGATACACACGCGTTTTATAACAATTTTACATTGCAGCCTGCACCAAAGTAGAAAGAAAACGGAAATTAAATACCGCGTCTTTTTGTTTAGATTAGGTCACTTACGTGACACATTTGGGACGTTAACACGGTTTTAAAAAAGTTATATTTTTAGGTGCTCAAACAAACACAAAATTACAAAACAAAATTTATGGTTGATTATTTTACTTTTAAATAACAAAGTTCAAAGAGACTATAGATCTCAGTTATACTCCACCAAATCCTAACCACTTTATTAATTTGACATAATAATCAGCTAATGGCTCTCGCCTCTCTCAACTTTCTCTTCTTTAGCCTTGGTGGGATGGTTAAGGTTTTGCCTTAACCTCCCCCGTTGAATACCTAGGGGGCTAGGGGTTTCTCTTGCCCTTACTTTGGGATCGATCTTCTCGATCCCTACCGTCTTCTTTGTCTACTCGATTGACCATTATTGTCTTCGGACACAATGTTCAGCTTGGTGTTGATTGGATGGGGAGTTTGGGTTTTCCATTGATGGAGTTTGTGAAGTTATACTTGGCGATTATTTCTTCAAGTGGTGACTTTCTGAACATTTCCTTCAAACCATTTGAATTGATAAAAGATCTATTAATTAAACTAAGATGGGACCTAATTATTAGATTCCTAAAAAATGCTTTAAAGCTTCTAAAAGATCATTGCTTTCTAGGTCAATTCAATTCCATTCCATTCCTTACTGACCAGTCAATGATTTTCCCGCCATAATTAAACTGACAAGTTCAGTGGGAAACACATTGTCCCTACAAGCTAGTCTACAACAATGGATCGATCTTTTGGTGTGGAAAGGTTTTACTCCTCTCGTGTTGTAGTGTTCACATACTTGATTAACCACTCCGTTCACACGATTCATATATTTAATTAATTATATGCTAATTACATTTTAATTTGTTTTTTGTTTTTTATAGACGTGAAATTTCATTTATGCATAAGTAACAAATTAGGTTAATGCATGGTGGTCGATCGACGAATTATTAAAGCTTTTACCCAAAGAAAATTCATTGAGAACAAGGCCTAGAGCCCTAGACGGAAGAAATAAAGTAGCACAGAAAAACCCTAGACGGCTATTAATACAACAGAGACTCAGGTGCATTAATCCAAGTAATATTGTCTAAAATTAAGCAGGTATATGTAGTGAAAACCAAATAAAGTTGTTATTTTATTTTGATTTTCAAAAAATGGGGAAATCCCTTTTCGTAGAGCAATACACCACTACACCAGTCAACCACATCCATCTAATTCATTCTTTTTTATATTGTTATATATTGGATATTTTAGTGCTAGCTATACACCAAAAAAAAAATTTCTTTAAGTGTCTGTATCAAAATTATATATCAATCTTAGTTAGTTAATTCGCGTACGTACGGATTTTTGAAAAAACATCCGTTTTCCGTATCAAACTCAAAAATTCGGAAAAATTCGTGTTTTTTTAAGTCAGCCGAATTATTCGGTTGAAAAAAAAAACGTTTTATTTTCAAATTATTTCCGAATTATTCCCGAATTATTCTTACTTACAATATTCAGTTATTAAATTACTTGATTTTTTTTCAAAAATTATGTTTTAGAAGTCATATTTATTATATATAAGTACTATAATTGACATATATTAATATATGTATGTCCATATTTTTTCGTAAGTATTTTTCACTACATCATGTTTTAAATACGTACGTATCAAATTTTATAATTTGTTTTTTTTGTATTTTATGACCGAATTTTTAAAAGTCTTTTTTACTAAAAGTTCCTGAATTATACACATACGTATTTTTGATGTTTAATTCTCGTCCCGAATATTACTAACTAGGATATCAATAAAGAATTGTTCACACATATGGGCAATTAGGGTTTAGTTTATTCTGAAGAGTCATGCTAGCTCTTACTTGAGGACGCTGAAGAGTCATTCCTCTTGGTTTTATATTAGCTTATTTCCTAAACAGATAAATTTCAATCACAAATGCTTCGACTGCTTAGTTAATTCTCAATGCCAGCACTTCAACTAATTATTTAGTCATAAAATCTAAATCAAATCTTGCTTTTGTCTCTTTCATTATCTTTTTCTCTGAAATTAATTTAATGACTTTTTTTTAGTACTTTAAGCAAAGAATATTAAGATTTTTTTAAAAAGTCAATTTTTTATTTATTTAAGTTCTTTAATGTATGAAATTTTCAATGAAAGCAGTTGGAATTTAAGTATTTAATTAACTTAATCTGACGAGTCATAATCTATTTATATTCTGTAACGGTGTGTTTGGATGAAAGAAAAAGTGAGGGAATTTAATTAAAAATAAGAATTTTATAATTCATCCGGTTGAATTTTAGTGTTTGGCTTCCTTATTCAGTGAAATTAGCAATTCTCATGGAAAATAATCGTGGAATTTGGGGAGGCAAATTCCTGATTTGAATTCCTTCCAAAATATGTGTCTTTTCTGAATTCCTTCCAAGCAGGTTTAAATTCTTGTCATTTTAAAATTTAAATGATGAAATCCAAACAATAGAATTATTAATTAACAGAATTTAAATTCATGGAATCATAATTCCCATCATTTAAGAATATCTGTGAAAATAGAAAATACTTCATCCAAACACACCGTAAGAGTTTATTGTATCAAAATTTTCCTCTTTTGGATCTTATTGGTCAAGAACCCAAATTATATTAATTTCAATCACACATGAATAAAGCTTCGACTGATTAGGCATGAGTCTAAATTAATCAAATCTAACTTTTGTCCCTTTCATTATTTCCTGGAAAATTAATTAGTGACAGATTATTGCGTCAATGATACATGGTCAACAGATTATGCTCGGTTAACATCACATTATTCACATATGACGAATATGCTTGGCTTGCTATATATTTTTGTGCAATGTGAACTTGGCTTGCTAGTTGCTAGATCTACGTTATACTTTTCCTTCTTTTTTATTTTCATCGATCTCTTAACTAATTAATCTTTTTCATCTCATCCCGTGATCATAAAATAGTTGGTTTTTTTGCTAAAACGATCTAGAAAATGAACTGTTCTAAACATGAGTGATCATATATATACACATGGTTTGCATGCAATTGCCGAAGGAAATTAAAATGTACCTAGCTACCTGTAAAACCCAAATAATCTTGAAATTCAAATAATGACTATTTTTTTTTTCTCTTAAAAATTTCGGAGTATATCTCGATCACATGTATTGGTAACATAATCATTAATGTGACAAATTGTGTTGTATGAAATAAAGCTAATTTTGCTTATGGTTTTATGCAGAAGGGTTTGCATATAATGTATTGAAAAATAATTTAACATGGTCGACCTTGAAGCAAACATACCTAAGTTTTGACATAAGTGTAACATCCGCACAAACGCATAAAGGAAAAATCTGATTACAACCTCATGTTGACTACATGTCTACATCCGTTATAGATAGCGTGCATGCAAATCTTTCCTCAAACAAAGACTTGCACCTTCTTAGAATCATTTTATTCAATCATAATCATAATCATAATCATGGATATTTAATATTTTCTCCACGTGCAAAGATATAGACTATCACCAATTTAGAAAAATTAGTGAATTATAGTTGACAAAGAGACTTGTGATTCTAGGAATTAAAACGGAAATTCTGTCAAGAAATTCGATCCTCCACTATAATTGCATTTAGAAAACAAATCAAAGAGAGATTCTTATGCACAGATGCACCTACTAGAAGATAATATATTAATTAGGATCCCAATTTGTCCAAGATGTGGATGCATGCATCTTCTTGGAAATTAAAGTCATTTTCCCACTAAACAAAAGTAAACCCCCAAAATAGAAAGAAAATATTTTCAAATTTTTTTTTTTGAAAATTCTAACATGCAAATGTGTGACATCATTTTTTATACGGTTGGATCAGCTAAAAATAGGTAGATTAACAATTACTCAAGTTTACGACAGAAAATGTTGCTAGGTAAAATGCAACATTATTTATGCTTAAAAATTTCCTTGTATGCAAGAGTCAATTCTTCATAAATTGCGTAATTCAATATATATGTAGGTTTTTTTGGTTCAGAATATAATGTAGGTTTTTTTTACTTACATTAATGTATCGATTATTTGTAAAAAAAAAACATTAATGTATTGATACAATAATTTTTCAATAGTGTTAGATTCTATGCAGGTATAGTGCTACTCTAATTACAAATGTGCGGAGTTCGTCTATTACTGTATCAAGTTGGTCCACTACTACCGAAGTAGACAGTTTCTTAGAAAATTTGTGAATCAAAATATAGGGAAAAAATCACTTTTGGTCACTCAAGTTTGACATATTCGACAGTTTGATCACTATATATATTTTTTTAAATATCACTTTAGTTACTTAAGTTTGAAATCATCGTTCACTTTGGTTCTTGAATTTATGGTTTATAGTGAATAAAGTGAAAGACGATTTCAATACATGCTAACCCTCCTGCATAAAATCAGCAAAATTAGCTTTATTTCATACAAAACAATTTCCCACATTAATGATTATATTATGACTAAATTCTTGTTACTGCCTTATATTTAGGGTTTAATTAATTCAGTATCTGAACTTCTAATTTCATCAAAATGATCTCTGAACTCTCAATAAAAATGATAGGTGTAAATGTAAATAAAAATGACTCAGCATGTAGTCTTGCTAGATAGAGTGAGCTGAGACGTATGTAACAATACTCAATCGAACTCAATTGAGTGAGTTTGCTGCACACATTTTTCTTTTTTCTTTCTTTTTGGTACAACATCGTTGAGACATTGATTTAGTACGTTACTTCTCTTTTATTTCAAATTGAGATCAGAAAGATCCATCTTGAATTGGCTATTAAGGATGCTATGTAGTCATCTTTCGGGGTAGGTTGCGGTTTAGTGATGTATGTCATACCTCCATTTATAATTTTTTTGGAACAAAAAATTACATATAATTGAATCAAAATTACTACAATAACAACAAAGTTAGAACATTCGTTTTACACTATTTACATATAATTGAACCAAAATTATAATTTTGACAACAAATTATTCACAAACTTGTAACAAGGTCGTAGATAAAGTAATTACCTCTAATATAATTAAGATTACACAAAAAAAAGACTTTCGTTACCACAATGACAAATTTTTTTGTTATTATATCTGTAAGTGGAGGTATAACATACATCTCATGATCTCAATAGTGTAGAACTTCCTAAAAAGAGAGAGAGAGGTCGTGCAACCCACAATTTTTTATATTTTTTTATTCATAAATTTGCTTAGGAGTAAAATAGAATACGTTAAAAAATATACAAAAATCGAAAGAAATACAAATGCTAAATTGAGAAGTATGAATAGATACAGTATATTTAGTACTTTACTCAAAAATATATTTGTGGAAGTCTTTGTATTAAATTTTCCATGAAGACAGTTGGAATTTAGGTATTTAACTATAGTTATAATCTTCTAACCAATATTGAGAACGGCTAGTTTGCACCTGAATTTTAGTGTATCTAAGGACAAAATTTCTTTTTTGCCCTTAATAATTTTTTTTTTGTTTAGTCTCTCCCTCTCTCTTCTCACTGTTGCCGTCAACTTTCTCCCCAATATTATTTCAATCACGCACGTATGGTTTGAGACTTTGAGTACTTGATGCCGGCATAGAAGCTTTGACTTGTTTTTCAGTAATTTACGAGGGCATGAGTCTAAATCAAATCTAACTTGTGTCTGTTGAAATCACAGAGCTACAATACTCCAGTGTTTGAGAGAATGTGTTATTCAATTGAAAAACAAGCTGTTGGCTATATAGCCTTACAAGGTGATGGAAACAGAAGCAATAACAAACCACGTTTTACACGGCCTAGAACGTGATAACTAAATGGAAGAAAGAGTCTAAAACCCTATCTGCAAGTCCCTGATAAATAAGGCTTATTAACAAGAAATTAAACACAAACTTAAACAACAAGAAACAGCAACACCTACTGGACCGTCAAATCCCAACAGTCCAACAGTGTCCCATTCATTATTTCCAAGAAAATTAGTGACTGATATATTATTGTGTCAATGTTTACCCTTTGCTAACATCACATGTGACTACTTTATACTTTTCTCCCGGTTAAAAAATAATCTTGAAATTTAAATAACGACTAGTTTTTCCCCTATAATTTTAGATAATGTAATCCCTATTTTGAGAAATTGTTTTGGTATGTTTTTTTTTTGCTTTAGGAGGGTCGACGACTCTTAATGAAGTCAAGCTTGGCGCAAACGTAAACTTAAACACGAAGTACAACATCTGCACATAAATCTAAAGGAAGAAGCCGATTAAAACCTCTTGTTGACTACATCCATTTTATGTACGTATGAGTTTCTCGTACGAATTGATTTCCAATCAATATATGTTTGTTTCTAGATATCATAAGTCAACTTGTGAAGATTGACTGCAACTCTGCAAGAAAAGGGTTTGTGAGTTCAAACGTTCAATTGACAGCTAGCTCCGATGAGTTGCCGGCCTATAGTTAAGATCGAAGAAATAAAGTCTTGGACATCTACGACTCCAACATCAGGCCGGAAACCTATTTCACTGGTTGGATTTTCCCAAGACACATCAATATAGTCAATTATAGATGCGTGCATGCAAATCTTTCCTCAAACAAAGATACATTCTTGGAATGGTGAATCATAATCAATTAATCATCATCTTGGGTATTTTCTCCACGTTTTTTTTAATTGAGGTATTTTCTCCTCGTTACCTACTAGAAGGATCCAATTTTTCTAGATGCAGATGCATCGTCTTATTCCTTTTACACTAAGCAAAAGTAACCCCCCAATTTAAATACACATTTCCAAAATTAGAAATTCTAACTTTGAAATCTGTGGTATCATTTTTTGTTCGGTTAGAAATAAGGTAATAAACTAATAATTATTCACGTTTATGATAAAAAAAAATGTTATCTTCAAGTAAAATGCGGTATTATTATGCTTAAAAACTTCCTTACATGTAAGAGTCAATTTATCCCAAATTGTGTAATTCAGTTTTATGTAAGACTGGTTTAATGTAGTATAAGACTAGTTTAATGTAATGATAAATCAACTTTATGTAGGCAAAGTCACTTAACAAATTTGTGAATGAAATTAAATACATTTCGGACATACATACCCTTCATGAATAGACTCAATGGCAAAATCACTGTAGAAAAACTTGTTCCCGAAGGAAGCTCCTTGATAAAAACGGCCCCGCAATCATTTGGTATCTACGACACTCGACTTCTCTCAAAATTCACTCCCCGTCTTTCTTCTCCATTGAAGCAGTTCTCTTACTCCTCTCTCGCAACTGTCTTTTCCGAAAGAGAGACAGTTGAGTCCACATGCTCTGTTTTCCAGTCTCTCTGTTTTCCTCTGTTTCAAGCTCCAAGAAGATGATGAAAAGCCCAAAGTTGAAGATGATGGAGAGCCCAAAATCGAAATCCAAGATTTACCCAAATCAACGCCTCCCTCCTCCCAAGAGGGGAGAGATCAAGAAGAAGATTCTCAAGGGCTTTTTCAGTACGATGTCAGGTGGGTTTGCTCGCAAGCCGCCGAGAGAAGATGGAGGGTTCCTGAGCTAAAACCCCAGCTGAAGCCTTAGCCCCAAGTGGGTATTGCTCTGATGCTCTATCTGATCTCTTCTGACCACCCCAATAATGTTGTAGGTGGACGGTGTACACAGTAATTTGTTTTTTCATTGTTTAATTTATTTGGTCTTTGAGTTTATGGGATTTAAGGGGTTGATCGAGGAGGTTGGGGTTAAGTTTGAGTTCCTTTGGGGTTCTTTTAATTGCAGAAGAATTAATGTAAGTTGATTTGTTCAGTTTGGAATTGGAATCATTTACTTCCTTTTCTATGTGATATTGATGGATTCTGATTTTGTTTAAACATAATTTCCATCTCTGATTGAATATCAAAGCATTTGGTGCTGGTGGTGTTTGGGTGAAGGAGAGCACGGAACTTTTTGTTGAACTGTAAAACTATAAACAATCATGTGGTTTGTTTTCACTTCTAAAGCGCCTTTGATTTCTGTAGTAACTTTTTCAGTGCAAAGAATTCATTGGCAAGTGAATGTGTGTCTTAGACAATCAATTGTGTCATGTCTAACCAACCAATCACGATCAGATAAATAAGATCCGATCTATACTAAATATGCTCAATGATTGTTATGCAAAAATAGTATATATTCTCGGGGAGCTTCTCTAGTGATGACCTCTTAAATGAGGATCATTTGAGGACTTTTTGATTAATAGTTGTGATATCTATTTTTCGATCACATCTCGAGAAATTAACCGTTCAATGTTAAGTTATTCATGAGTAGATCACTTCTACAAATTTTCAACAAAATTTGAAATCGTTAAGGTACCAAACTAGACCAAATAAATGAACGAACCAAATATGTCAATTTTGAACCATTCATATTCATAAATGGTAAATCACAATTATAGATGACCTAACGATTTTAGATTTCATTGAAAATTTATAGAAGTGATCTACTCATAAATATCTAAATATTGAACGGTTGATTTGTCAAAATGTAATAAAAAAGTATGTCTACTAGAAAAGTCCTCAAGTGGTCCTCATTTAAGAGGTCCTCATTTAAGAGGTCCTCACTAGAGAACTTCCCTATATTCTCATACACAACACCATCTGTCTTATCGATTCAAGTGTTTACTTCGCGGTCTATCTCTGTCTTTGAGATTTCCTTTTCTGGTAGTTGTTGACTCGTTGGTATTGGTTGGTTAATTTTTTGTTGTTGGCATTGGTAGTTAGGGTTGCGTATACAATCTAATTAGATTTTGGTGATGCTTTTCCATTAGGATAAGGGATGAAGATGTGATGTGGGTTTTGATCGAAATGGATTGGTGAAAGGAATAAAAGCGTTGGTATAAATAAGAGAAATTTTATACTATATTAATTATCCCCCCTTTTTTTTTTTTATTTTAATACATAATACCCCATAATTAAAATATAATAAGGCACAAATTTATATTTCATTAAATAACAAATTTATTCTCTTACAATTTCCTTAAAAAATTAATCAAAATTTATTAAATTGACAAATTTTTATTTTTACTATAATTTCCTTCTCAACCTTTCTCCCCTTCTTCTATACTTTTTCTATTAAATTTTCTAAACTCTTTATAATATTAATTAATTTTATTTTTTAATATTTAAAGATTTCCTTTATACTATTTTATTCCTAATACAAAGGGATAAAAAGGATATTTTATATCTTAACAAGGTAAATTTAGTATTTTTTTTAATTTTATAAATAAATTTATTTCCCATAAATTTTTTTTTTTTTTTTTTTGATTTTTTTTTTTTTAATAAACATGATTGAATTGCACTATATCTTATTCAAACTTTCTTCAATTTTTTTCTAATTTTTTTTTCTTCCTATGATAACATATATGATTTTAATAACCTTCATAGGTAATTTGTGTTGTTAAATGTTTCTATTTTAATTATGTTTATATAATTATTTTTAATTTAAAATTAAAAAAATTTAAATTAAAAAAATAAAAAATAAAAAAAAAAAAAAAAAAAAAAAAAAAAAAATTTTTTTTTTTTTTTTTTTTTTTTTTTTTATTAGAAAAAAAAAAAAAAAAAAAAATATCCCCCAATAAAAAAAAAAAATGGTTGGACTAAAACCAAAATTTTTATACAAATTGACCTTAATTAAAATATCTCGTATAAATAATGTGATATTTATATCAATTGTCATTACAGTGTTAATTATGTGATCCAATACAACAATAATTAGGTTGGGAAAATAATTAATCAATGGTGGTCACTTTCTAAGCATTCCTTGAAAACTTTAACTATGCATGCTGATCAGAATAGGTAGGTTAGTCAATTAAGGTGGAGATCTAATGTACAAGGTCTGTAAGGCCTCAGAAGAATTGAAGAAGATTAATTAGATTCTTATCAAAGCATGAAGTTTTATTGTCTTTCTAAGGTCAGTTATTAATTTTCCCGCCATATTTCCTCTGTGGCTATAAAGTATAAAGTGGCAAATTCAGTAGGAAACATAAACTGTATTAATGGATCTTTTATGTGTGGGAGAATATAGTCAAAGCCAAAAATGAATTGCGTGGAAAGCCAAAAATTTTTGGGGCCCCAAAATCCTATTTTGAACTTCATAGTGCTGTATTTAGCATGAAATTGAGCCTAGCCTAATTGGTTATACAACCACCTCCCAAAAGTAGTTGGTCGCGAGTTAGGGTTTTCATTTTTGTTGGTTGTCTCTTTCCTTTTGTTTTAGTAGTTCATAACTTCATATCCAAAAGAACCTTGAAGAAAGAAGAAAAAAAATCATTAAAAGTTCATTAGTATTTTAAAACTCATACTTCAAAACTATAAACTACCCCTTAAAAAAATATTAGAACTTTAATTTCCATTATCCAACTTGTTTGTGATAATATATAAATTGATTTTGTTACTAATTATTATCGAAAATCTTTAACTTAAAATTTCTTCTACCATTCCTTTAAAATTGTTCTTCTTGTCTTTGTTATTTTTCTTTTCTCTCTAAATAAAGTGGGTTTCTATGAACATTGAACATCATAATGTTGTTTTGAATTTTGATAGTGAAATAGTGTGGGTTTTTTAGTCACTCAAACAAGACCTCATTTCTCTAACAAAAAACTATAAGGCCTCATTTTAATTTTTGCACAAGGCCCCTAAATTCTCATAACCGACCCTGCTTGATTATTGACTCTCAACGCCTTGAAAGCTAATTGTTCGGCAAACTATTTTTCTAGCTTTTCTAAATTGAACGAAGCTTAAAAAATTGAATAAAACGAAAATAAAATAAAATAATTAGACGCATTAGGATTCTTCATCACACTAAGAGTTTCGACACATTATATCACGTGCATAAAGAGGGAGATATTGGAGTTGGAAGTTCTTAGCAAATGAAAACTGAACAGAGGGGCCATCGAATTCAAAGGCTAAACTTTGAGTCTTCATATACCGTCTCGAAACTTATGACGAGAAGAACTAGGAAGAAAAACAATCTCGCCACCAAGTTTGAATATCGGCACACAAATTAAGCTTTGAAGGCCAATTGTTTTGTAAACTAATTTCTTGCTTCTCTAAGTGAGTAAAAACTAATCGCAAGCATCACGATTTTTCGTCACAAAAAGAGCTTCAAGATGGTATATCACTGCCCAAAGAGGACATCAGAGCTGGAAATAACGGACGGTGAAAGTTTTTACAAAATTGACAGGCACGCTTGGGGGGGGCACCGAAGGGCCAAACTTTGGATCTTCATGCTCTCTACTAAGACGTCCACTTCAGCCTATGATAATGTCCCAGAAGTCAGCATAATTTTTCGTCGTCTCCCACCGAATGTGTTGCATTACTCTGGTATGGTGGAGAGTGGAGACGACCAGAAGTAGTGCAATAATTTGGTAACTTCCACCGAACATGTAATTAATTGGTGGTCGAAGAATGGCATTGTCCGCCCAGGTAGAGTATTTTTACCCGCTGCAAAGTGCAAACTGTAGCCCGAGCCCAACTTTGTGTTAGTATTGGGCCGCAAAGTAAATCTCCCAACACGAACAGTCGAACACAGCTGCTGCAAAAACTGAAACAAGAATATTCTTTTTCTTTTTTCTTCCTTTCCGTTGAAGAATCAAAAGATTCAAAACACAGAGAAAGAAATTTGACCAGTCAGCACTTGACTCCATTCTCCATCACTAGCTGGAGGACTTAATGAACAGTTTAATTGGCCTTTTTCCCTCATTCAAATTTCAAAGTTGAAACTTCAAAATCAAACGGAAGCCAATAGAACACAAAAAGCAAAGCCAAGCAAAGCAGAAGGGGTGGCTGTCATTGTGCCACTTTTCCACTCACGGTTTTCAGGCGGTCCCTGCGTAACTTTTGCCATTTATACCCTCTCAGTCTCCGTCGTCGCTGTGAGACGAAGAAAGCTTTAATCTTTAAGCTTAAAGCTTTGGCCTTTTCTTATTCTTGTTTCTAATCCCATAGAGAAATACAGAGAGATGGAGAATGAGATGACTGAAGCTAAACAGCCTTCTGGGTACGTTCAGTACAACCTTCTGGGTAACCTTTTCCAAGTCTCTGCCAAGTATGTCCCTCCTATCAACCCAGTTGGTCGCGGCGCATACGGCATCGTTTGGTAATTTCACTTCTCTCTCTCTCTCTGCATTTGTTTCAAGAGATTCTGGACTTTTTTGGGTATGTGTTAGGATTCTGAGTAAAGCAGGGTTGGACTTTTGACCTTTGGATTGAAAAGTTCATATCGAATTGAATTGGGTAGGCTTTACTTTAGCTTAGTGGGGTTTTGATTTTCTGGGCGATACCAAATTAGGGAATCTGAGATTCAAATACCAGTTGCCCGTTATTTCATTTTTCAATTATCTATCTTTATGGTTTTGATTTTGGGAGCTAGTAAAGTCATTTCTATAACAGTAGCAGGCATAAATGAGGGTTCTTGCTCATACAATAATGTTCAAATTGTTTGTGGAGATAGCTCTTTCAAATGTTTCTTCTCACTAGTTTGATAGAATTTGAGAGATTTCTTGGTGAATCTGTTTTGTTGTATTTTGGTTTTTGCTGAGTTTGAGTAGAGGTGGTTGATATTTCCTTATGGCAGCTGTGCAACAAACTCTGAGACAAAAGAAGAGGTTGCAATCAAGAAGATTGGGAATGCATTTGACAATAGGATCGATGCCAAGAGGACGCTCCGAGAGATAAAGCTTCTTTGCCATATGGATCATGACAATGTAAAGTCCAAACCTTTTGCTTTCGTCCACATATCCTCTGATGTTACTTCCTTTGCCAAATTTTGAAATTTCCAGTTCTGGCATTTTACTGTTTGATTTTTTACAGACCTGCTGAATGCTTGCCTTTTTAAGCGTCCGGTAACTGTTATTCATCGCATGACAAAAGATGAAAATTTTATTGAAGCATGTTGTTCTTGAGGATGGTTACACTTGTCTCTTAACTTGTTGGGCTACGAATAACAAATCATAGCATTTTTTTTTTGCAGATTGTCAAAATTAAGGACATCATAAGGCCACCAGATAAGGAGAATTTCAATGATGTTTACATTGTATCTGAATTGATGGATACTGACCTGAATCAGATAATAAACTCCAGCCAGGCTTTGACAGATGATCACTGTCAGGTAAGTAGAGCGCTGTTATATTGTGGACATGGTTTAGAAAGGATGTCAGTACTAGTTACAAAATTTCAAGGGTAAAACTATTGACTTTATGACATTGGCGAATCTTCATCGTTTAAATATAACTTCTTGCCTCTTGAAAATAGTGATCACTGTTGCATAAATATGATTGATATTCTTTATATTTGTAATCAAGAGACTTATTCGTGTATGGAATGAGAGGAACCAAAGTAGCTGGTAGGGTACTGTCTTAATTGAAAAAGAAAAAAAAAACTATGTCTTAATTGACATTGAAATGTGATATTTCGGACCACCACATCACCATGATATATGATGTTGAATCATTGTTCAAAACAGCTACTTGCCTCATGAAAAAGAGTGATCACTGTTGCTTAGATAAGATTGATATTTATATTTTTAATCAGGGAGACTTGTAGGTGTAACAAATTGAAGAAACCAATCCAGCTTGTAGGGCACTCTGTGGGTAATATGACATTGAAATGTGATATGGTGTATTTTGGACCCCCCACAGGGCCATGATGTATGCTATTGTTTTCTTTAAAATTTTCAAGACTCTTATGTAATGCATCAAGCCATTCAATAACTAGTAACTTTGTTTACAATATGCAAATTTATACACAAAGATAGCCTCATATGCTGGCAGAACGAATACCTGATTTGTACTAATACCTTTTTTTAACTGATAACTATGCAAATTAATACACAAAGATAGCCTCATATGCTGGCAGAACGAGTATCTGATTTGTACTAATACCTTTTGTTAACATCACTAGAAATTTCTTGCTTCTGTCTAGTTCCCTCTCTTATGATGCTAATACCCTTACTGTGTTACTGTTAGTCATGCAGCAGCATATGTGGTCAAGTTGTAGTATGAATTATGTAACCTTGTAAACTTTGATGGGATCAAAGCTTAGATCACTTGAAGTTTAAGCAGCATACAATCTTTGTTTGCAGTACTTTCTGTATCAATTGCTGCGAGGATTGAAGTACATACACTCTGCAAATATTTTGCACCGTGATCTGAAACCAAGCAATTTGCTTCTTAATGCAAACTGTGACCTTAAAATTTGTGACTTTGGGCTTGCAAGAACTACATCAGAGACAGATTTCATGACAGAATATGTTGTAACTCGTTGGTATCGTGCCCCTGAATTACTACTCAACTGTTCTGAATACACCGCGGCAATTGATATTTGGTCAGTAGGGTGCATTTTCATGGAGATTCTAATGAGGGAACCACTGTTTCCTGGTAAAGACTATGTACAGCAGTTGAGTCTCATAACTGAGGTACTCAAATCTCTGTGATTCTCTAGAAATTGTTCGATTTGGTAGATGTGATGTAGCATACGTAGAGCATTGTTATATGTTATTGTTTAGAAGAAATGTCAGAAATAATTACAAAATTCAAAGGTTAAGCTATTAATTTTATTATATTGAATATTGATGAAGCAAGTTCTCTATTGTTCAAAAACAGCTACTAGGTTCACCAGAAGATTCAAATCTTGGCTTCCTAAGAAGTGAAAATGCTAAGAAATATGTTAAGCAGCTCCCACATGTCCCAAAGCAACCCTTTGCGCAGAAGTTCCCAAATGTCTCACCAGTGGCAATTGATCTTGCGGAAAAAATGCTAGTTTTTGATCCAAGCAAACGTATAACTGGTAAGTCTCTTTAAGCATTTAGTTATGTTTGGTCTTCCATTTTCATAGTCATTTTCAAGGTACTTAATATGTTTTTCTCATGTGCTATGTATGGAAAGTCGAGGAAGCATTGAATCATCCATATTTATCAAGTCTTCATGCGATCAATGAGGAGCCCATTTGCCCATCTCCATTCGTCTTTGATTTTGAGCAGGCATCCCTGGATGAAGAAGATATAAAGGAGCTCGTATGGACGGAGTCTCTACGCTTCAACCCAGATAATATGCTGGAATAGTTTTCGTTGCTCCGTACTTGGTTTCTTTCGCCATTATCACTAGCATCACGTTTGTGTGATGCCTTGAGTAATTAATGTATCATATACAAGGAGATTCTGATTACCCAGATCAAGAAGGATAGGGAGATGGGCTCTTCCTCATGTTGAGAAGATGAAAGGGCAGTTTCACAAGAAGATTGGTATTCTGCAGCTTCTGGTTTCATTCATGTGAGTAGGATAATGAGAATCTAGTAACAGTTGAGGGTTGGTGTGGTGCATATATTAGAGAAGGCTTTGTTCTCATTTGCTTTTTATGTGTATTGTATATTGTAAGGTCCAAATATCATTAAAACCAAATAAAATAGAGAATATAAAGGTGTTTTCAAATCTATCCAGTTCAAACATATAAAGGCTTTCTTGTTCCTATTGGCAATGCTCAGGTTTTTGATGTGGAATTGTGGGGATTATTTCGTGGATCAATGGTTTGGAAGGAGAATGATAGATCTCTTGTTGTGAACTGTGAATCTAAAACTGCGGTTTGTCTGGTGATTGAAAATAATCTGAATACAAAACTTGCTTGAATTGAGTCAATGAACGTTGCTTTTCAATGTGAAGATTGACCGGAAGTTGCAAATCATGTTCGACTGCCACGTAGACGTAGTTGGTGGTTTTGAGATTTCCTGAATTCGATACATGTAATCATTCACAAATTATATGCATTTAAGTGATTTCAAATACTTAATGTTCACATCCAATAGTTTGAGTTTAACAGTTCGTTTGAGCAAGATTGGTTTTACTGGTCTCAATGGCAATACTTGCCAGAATTTTTCTGTTGGAGCTGGAATTTGCTCACAACAGTGATGCACGGTGTATGTATTGTTCTAGGTTTAGAATTATTGATTAGGTCACTTATGTTGTAGTATGTATTGTTCATTTTTAGGATATCCATGATAAAAATTGTAATCTTTTATTAATTAATAAAATTTATATTTTCCTAAAAAAACAGTTCGTTTCGTCTAATATTTTTTATTATTTTACATCGTTATTTATTAGTATCAATCGATCATTCGTTTTAAATCTCTAATGCTAAAGCCATTTATATTTTTATTATATTTTTATATTTTTATTATATTTTACATCGTTATTTATTATTATATTTTTGATATGCTATAATCTATATTTTGAACTAATTGGGACCAAGGTTGTATGTTTAAGAATTTGAAATTTACTCCTTATTACACATTAATTTCTAGTAATTTTATGCCCCATAAGGCCACAAGGCATGGACAAGTGTTGTTCAAGACAGCTAAGTTGACCCGCGGGTGAGCCAAACTACGGTTTCAGTGTCTTCTCGGAGCTTCATATTTACCTGGAAACCAAGTCACTCACAGAGTCACTCTCCTAAGAAAGAAAAGCAATGAGCCTCCGAATCCTGAGAAGGGCCTCGCAGAGCCAAAACGCAAAGCAATTATCGGCCATTTTCTTCTCCAAAATCACACGCTCATTCTCGCAATCCAAACCGTACGTCAATCTAAAAGAGGAGTCGAGTTGATTCTGGTATTTGATTGGGTCTAATTCTGATCAATTTTGCAGTTCTTCCTTTGGCATTGCGTTCGACATCGACGGCGTCGTTTTACGAAGCGAAATTCCCATCGGAGGCTCCCCTCAGGCCATCAGAAGACTATACGACGATTCTGGTACCCTTACTTTTCCATACGCATCTCCATTTATTTATTTATTTATTTGTTTATTCAATTTCGGGAAATTGTTTTGTGAAAGTGAAACTCTAAATTTACTGGCAGGTAATCTTAGGATTCCGTATGTGTTCTTGACCAACGGTGAGTTGTTAGTGTGTGTTAATGTGCGTTTTGAAACTGATTATGGCTACGTGAAATAATCAAGTAAATTGATTTTGTTTTCTGGTGGTGAATAGGAGGTGGGTTTCCTGAATCTAAAAGAGCACTTGAGTTGAGTGAGCTTTTGGGTGTCAAGGTTTCACCTTCACAGGTATTCTTGCTAGGATTATCAAAGATGTGTACTTTTTTCTTTTTTTTTTCAATCTAAAAGAACCTTTTACTTCTTGTTCTTCATTTTTCATCCAAATTTATGTTACTTTCTTCTTGTAATAGTGGGGTTACATGCAGGTTTTACAGGCTCATACACCCTTTAAGCAACTAGTCAACAGGTATGCATATTGCATTGAAAATGTTGAGATGCATGATGGCATGAATAGATAGCTAGCAATAACAATTCAGAAATGGTGAAAAACCAACCAAGATTATATATATCGTAGATGAATTACATGGTTGGTGTTAAACTGGCTTAATGAAAGAATTCCAATTTGTCACTTTATAGTTTATACCCGTCATGTAGTAGAGTGACGATAAAGGCTAGTGTTTATACCAAAAAACATGCAACACCATCTCGCAAATATATCAATCTCAGATGAGGAGATCTAAGTTATGAAATGCAGATACAAATAACTCTATACATGTCTGATAAAGGGGTCGAAATTGTCTCTTTACTAAATCAATATTTCAGGACTACAATCTAGAGACTGAAAGAGAATAATGGAAGTTTGAGTTGATCTTAATCTATCTTTGTCCTGTTATTCCTCTATTCAAGGACTTCAATTTCTGCTGTACAGATTTGATAATGAACTCATTGTTGCTGTGGGAAAAGGAGAACCTGCTGCTGTGATGTCTGATTATGGGTTTAAGTAAGTTCTGGTGCCATTATCTTGGCTAATCTGATTTTTGCATGTTGATTTTCTTCACTAATGTGAACGAACTGTCTGATTTGATCTGAGAGGCTGAGATTTGGCTTTTGATTGTCTTGCTTCTGTATTTTCTCTCCAGAAATGTTCTTTCAATTGATGAATATGCTGCTTGCTTTGAAAACATTGATCCACTAGCGCCATATAAGAAATGGACAACTAAGCAGTTTGCTTATCAGAATAGCGCCATGAGTAAGGAGGTTGCTATCCAAGACCTTGTTCGCACACAAAGAGTTAAGGCGGCATTTATACTTAGTGATTCTGTTGATTGGAGCAGGGACATTCAGGTAATCTTGATTCTTGAACAAGCTTGTTTGATCATAATATTAGCGGACCTCATCTGTGAACATTCAGTGGGTCAATCCATCATGGTTTGCTCGCTAGATATACTCAAAATAAAATCAATGTGATCTTTAAATACTTCCAAAAAATCCAGAGTTGGCAATCTATATTCCTGCTTTCATGTTCTGTTGGACTTTCTCGAATCTATATGTTAGCCATTATAGAAGCTTTAAATTATTAGCTGACTAATTATGGATGCTAATACCAGGTTCTATGTGACATTTTAAGAACGGGTGGTCTTCCTGGTCGGGAAATTGGACACCAACCACAACTGTATTTTGCACATGATGACCTTGTATACCAGGTTGGTTCCTCCTCCCTGTACTAAGCTAATTGTGCTGTCAGTTCCAGTATCAATTCATGAATTTCTATGGAGCTACTTTAATAATAAACTAATAATTTACTGACAAGGTGCCACTAAAGGTAGGCTGCTTTTCCTTCTGAGCGTTTTGGACTGGGAGCTTTCAGAATGTCATTGGAATCCATCTTTAACAGGTAAGCCTACAAATATACAAGAAGTAGATGTAGTATGTTTTCCTTTCTATCATTCCATTCAAGCTGAGATATGGCCTCCCAAACTTTCTTCTAAACCCTTATGAATGTGCCGTAACTCAAATAATTACAATTGAAACTAGAGAAATTGTAGCAGATAAATTCAGAGATTGCTCACTAGTTGAAATGGGATGAACTGAATACATAAAAAGTGCTTGATAATCTTAGAGCTGATCGTAAATTTGTATTATGTCTCAGGTCAACCTTTAGTTGAGTTGTATTTAAAACCATTTTGGGCGATGATTAGATTTCACATAAGCTACCGTATGATTTATGAATGTAAAAAAATCAGGAGGCCAATCAAGACTAATATGGAAAGAAGTAATGTGAAAAGATCCAATAAGAATTAGATTTAATATGAGATACAGCATACAACCTAAAAGAATGGAAGATGGTAATTTCATTGTGATTGACTGCATATGACTTGGAAAATGATACAGATGATGATTAGTTTCATGAGATTTATGCACCATGCTAAAACCACCAGTTTGAATATGCAGAATTCACCCTCATCCGTTGGAGTATACAACTTTTGGGAAACCAAATTCATTCGTATTCAAGAATGCAGAACTTGTTCTTAAGCAAATTGTGTCGTCTCTCCATGATAATGTTCAAGTTGCCAATCACGAAATTAGCAGTCATCAGTTCAAAACGCTGTATATGGTAGGAGATAATCCCTCAGTTGACATCAAGGGTGCACGACAGGTATACCCTCTCTTGGACATGAAATATAGATTAGTTTTTTACACGACTAATATGTACTCTTCTTTAATTAGAATCAGAGGATGATGCAATAATAAGTTTTGCTTTCATTTCAGGCGGGCCACCCCTGGTTTTCTATTCTGACAAGGACTGGAGTTTTCAAGGGAAAGGAAAATCATGAAGAGTTTCCAGCAGATCTGGTAGTGTGTAACTGTATACTGTCTTTAATTAAAAATAAATAAAATGTGCAACTGTATCAAAGTGTGTGTAACTGTATACTGTCTTTAATTAAAAATAAATAAAATGTGCAACTGTATCAAAGTGTAGTATCTTTACTTTTTAGTTCTTTTCCCTCTTTCCAGATGAAGGGGATATTCAGGTTTCAGTTAAGGATGATGTTAATGTACACCTCCTGATGCTTGTGCAGGTTGTTGACACTGTCGAAGAGGCTGTGGACTATGTTTTGAAAAAGGAGTCGATCTATTAGAGTCTACACTTTTTTATTTCTCCCCCTCGGTTTTGATATTTTTAGCGGATTTTTTTTTTGGTTACAGTATTTTATGAGAACATCCAAAGACTAGATATTTTGATTCAACTTTTTAAGAAAGAAAAGGTTCTGGGAAGACAGGTTCTAAATTTGGGATCAATTCATGGTCTCACTCTATGTTTATAAATATTATTGGAACGTCTGAACAAGGATTTGTTTTCAATACATGTTTTTGGTAAAATGAAGTTGTGATTTAGGCACTGTATGCTCTATTAGGCCTTCAAGGTTCGTTCGAACACTTCTTGATCAAGGATTACATGTCAGTTGGGTGATAGTAACTGCTTAGTTGTGGAATATGTATCAACTTTAGACTTCTTTAGTCGTGGAAAATGTGATTGTTGATCTCAGAAGCCATGTTGTGTCTCATAAGCAGAGCCCTGGATTAATTTTACATCATTCTCGAATGAAAAGAACGTCAAAGAGATATTATAATTACATTATGTGGTGGGAATATCCAACATGTAACATGCTCATACAAGGGACCTCGAAGATTATTACAAAAAAACGAAGGACGAACAAAAGCCTTTCCTGCTCAAGGTTCAGAATTTGATGACTTGCTTTGGTTGGCTCCCTTGTTTCCCAAGTGCCTTGTCTAGTGCAGCGTGGAAACCGTCAAAAGGAACCAGCTCCATCCTATAAAAAAGGACATTTAATGTTAAATTTAGAACAGTTATATGATTGTTACACCTAGCAATTTATAGTTGAGACATGGAAATGACAAAATAAAGTGAATGAAGAAAAAGAAAGCCAATTGTATTGTGAATGAAAGAGAGAACTTACTCATATTTTAACTTCCCTTCCCGTGCTAGGTCGAGGAGGTGATCTATCAGCACTCTACACTCTGCTGCCTTCTCTGTACTCATCCAACTCTGCAACCAGAATCCCCTCAGGGAAAGGTCCTGCAAAAACAGATTAGGGAATCAAACATGATATCAGAAACCTAGAACAATTATTTCTCTGCTGACAGAAATTGGTGGGCACAATATTGAGATACTTTAAGAAGGATTAAATCCTAAGGCTCACTGGCCAAAATGACAATTCACAACGCACCATACTCCAAGATTAGTGTTATATCTCCTTTCTTTCTGCCACCAGATGAAGAGCTCGACTTATCTAGGTTTTAAAATGCCTAAAAGTTTGTTTGCAACTATATATTTCTGCTCGTAGATTGAAATTCTAATCAAATTGACCTCATAGGTTCCTAGAACAGTCGAGGAGACATAATCATATGATGCAAATCCAAACCATATATAGATCATATAACCCTTAATCTCCGTTGTCATCCTACTTTCAATTAATATCAACCATATGTATTACCTTTCCTATTTCACGATTACCCAATCTCTGGTTATGTCTAATATAGCATCCATTTATTCCACTATCATTCAAATGCTTCCATACACCTCACCCAACCATGACCAACACGAAGTTTTCCGGAAGAAATTTAAAAATAACAATTTCCAGGTTCTAAAATAAACACAAAAGTAGAAATGCAAGAAGAGTGAAAAAAGATCCAAGAATTACCTTAAAAATGAAAGATGAAGTTGATACAGTAATTGGTTTCTTAGACATGCCACCATAAGTCACCATAGTCCCCCCACGCCTGAAAATAAACATTCATCACACCTTCAGAAGTTATTCAATTTTCAGACAACCAAAAAAAAAAAGGTTATATTTCTTGAAAGTATATAGTATTAAATCACACCCCAAAAATTTAAGAACCAAAGAAGCAGCATTGCCTCCGACGCAGTTAAATCCCAATACAGGTTCAGGTATACCAGTCTGTCATGGAAGATGGAAATGGAAAAGATTGGTCAAACAACTCAGAACCATGAAGAAATCAAACTGTTACATAAAAATTAATTATAAGATCCAGAACTTCCATAAGACCCCTGACAAAATTCAATTGTAAGTAGGCAATATAGATGTTAGGATAATACCAGAAGACCCTTGACATCCTTGACTTGCAGTTCGCTCTCAGTAAAAACTTCATCAGCACCAAGTTTTTTGAGCTTTTCCTTTACTTCATCTGACCCAGCCCTGGAGAAAGCAGACAATGGAAAACTAAAGTAAGACTTTGGGAAATTTTCTTTTTGTGGAAGCAGAAATTTGAGAAATGAAATGCGTGCTAATCCTTTGATTATATAATTTTCAAAACACTGGAAGACACACACAACATAGTTCAGAAGCTGACAAATCTTTCATTTTAGCACCTGTCTCTTATTATATTAACGCTATGGATGCCACGATTCTTTGCAAGCTGAATAATGCACTGCCCCACGATGCTGGTGGCTCCATTTTGAACAACAGCATCTCCTATTGGCACCCAATTAGTCAGTGGAAAGAAAGAAAGAAAAAATTCAGAGAAATTACAGACGTTGCTGTACCTGACTTTAGAGTGGTGAAGTCTTCAAGCATTCTCAGAGCAGTTAATGGATTAACAGTAACCGTAGCAGCATATTCCAAGGGTGAATCTTTATTAATCTTATACCATACACTCTGATCTTTCACAACATAAGTTTGCCACGTACCTAAGCACAAGATCAAACTAATAAGGTGACAAAAGCCATGCAACAACTATTAGCTGCAAATTTCTTTACCAACCAAAAATTCAAGAAAATGTGATGTTGAACACACAATGAATATACGGTACCGAAAGAAGGGGGAGATGGGATGACCAGATCTCCAGGAGATAGTCCTTTAACTGCCGAGCCAATCGAGTGTACCTCTCCTACACCTTCATATCCTCCAACTGCTGGCACTTGTGGCCTCACAGGGTATACCCCTTTCATGGTTCAATTCAAAAATCCCCAACTAGTAAGCAACAAATGCTAAACTCAATAAAGATATCCTCCAAATGTTAACAGTCAACAAATTTTTCTTATGGTGAATAAATTCCATTTTCTTTTAGAAAGACTGAAAATGAAGAAGCACATGTTCATTAACAAATTTACCACCATTTTCTGAGCACCAAACAGAGAGTTATCAAAATTTAATTTTTCTGAGATTTAACAGAGATAAGAAAAAGGGAGTAACCTTCAATCCTATTGATATCAGAAGGATTTATAGGAGCAGCCAGCATTTTCACACAGACATCGTTCTCTTTCACTTCTACTGGCGGTAAATTTATCACTCTTGCAAAAAAAAAAAAAAAACAACCACCACTACTTCAGAAATTCAAAATTTCAAATAGAAAAAGTGAAAATTTGTAAGAGAAGGTTAGACAAAGACCTGGTAACGCTATCGGGAGGACCATGTTGCTCGTAGACCACCGCCTTAGACGGCGGCGACAAGACTGGTCGAGAATGCCCGCACGCTTAGGGTTTGGGCTCTAGGGTTTAAGGCGTCGTTGAGTGTGATATTGAGGAGTGGTTTCAGAGCTCTCAGAGCCGATGATCGAACCAACGACGCCATTTTCAAAAGCTTTCTGTGCTCCAACCGAAACAGAGCTACGCCTATTTCAGCCGGATCAAGGATATTCACTATGGCGCGCCCTAGTGAATTTATATGTACAACTCCATCGTGGCCGTTGATCACCAACGGCCAGGATTAGCTTATGACTTAAAACTCAACCGGGTCGACAAAATATCCGGGTTATAAAATCACGAAACTTTGACCCGTTGGAGCCGCAAAAGTAAAACAGAGAAAATAGTCAAATACTGAACAAGACGAAGTTATCTCGCTCCTACTCCTCCATTGGAGCTCGTTCTTTCTCTGAAGAGAAACGCTGCTGCTCTTTCGTATCTAGAGGTAATCATCCACTCTATCAGTTTTGTCATTTGCTGTTTGCTTCTTCTTTTTTGTCTTCTTTGTGTAAAAGCTAGGGTTTCTGCTTTGATTTTTTTTTTTGTATACTTTGCAATCTATATAGTCTTGTACCATTTTAGGGATTAGGGAATTTTCATGATTGGGGGATTTAGGATGATGGCTTTGCTTTCTAAAGTTGGAGACTTGTATGAGGATGGATGGAGTTCCATGATTTTGGGGTTTAGTTAACACTTAAAAATATCACTGTTTGTATTGGAACTCATGTTTGAGAGTGCATTGGTCATGATTTTTGTTTGTTTTGTTTTGGTTGCAATTTCTTAAGATCTTACTTGATGATTTCTTCCGATAGCTTTTATGTGGATAAGTTTTATAGTGTTCTTTGTAGTCCAACTCAAAATAGTTTATTTACTTGTGTGTTTCAAGTTGCGTACAATAGATTTCAACGTTTTGGTCATCAGCTTTACATCATAATGGATAAAACCGTAGAAGTGGAAACCGTAATGAAGGGCTCCAGGGGGATAGTAATAAAGTTAATTCGGACATGCTTTTGACCCTTCGAGTAAAACATGACTACATCCTAAGAATAGGTCAAGAGTTTGAATTGCTTGATGTGGTTAAAAACTTCTACAACAATTACGCAACCAAAACAGGATTTAGGATTTGTGTTCATTCTAGTGTGAGATATAAATAAAAAGTAATGAGATCGCAAGGAAAGAATATGCATGTCATAAAGAAGGTATGTCTCCCAAAGAAGTGGGGAAATGAATGTAAAAGGCGTCGGAAAGTACGGAAGGAGTACAAGGCTAAGGTTGTGGTTGTGAAGTCACAAAGTGGGTGGTCTGTCAATTAGTTGAAGGACACCATCATGCTTTGCAATGTGGATGTCTCTGCAAGGTTTCTGAATTAAAATAATCAAAATGAACAAAAGAAGAATATACGTCAAAAGAGAGATTTTAGTGATAATTCATTACTGATGGGACGAACTATATTGTCCAGTTTTTAACATAAAAGATGAAGTCCATGAATGAAGAAGGGATTTTCATGTTTAAATTAATTTCTTTAATTCTAAACATCAGTACATGTTTTTTAATTTCCTTCTCAATACCGTGTTTGTGTCCTAGTTTGAGAGATATTCCTTATGGCATCACTTTGTCCACACCTGTGTCTGTTTTTCATAGCTTCATTGTCTTGTCTGCAGGGTTCAGTCTTGCTGACTAAAAAGCAAACCTTATATTAGGAGTTCTTTGCAAAACCCAGAAGAGATAGAGAGATGGACAGGGTTAAAATAGAAGAGGTTCAGTCCACTACCAAGAAGCAGCGCATAGCTACTCACACCCACATCAAAGGCCTTGGTCTTGAGGTTTCTCTTTCTTTCCATGTCGATATTTTTTCTCCCTGAATATACCGATTAACCATGAAAAAATGCTGTGTCAGTATCATATTTCAAACTGTCTCAAGGTTCTTTCTTTATCTGCCGTAAAAATGGTTAGGTTTTAGGGTCTGTCTGGTAAACTACATTTTCTGCCTATGATATTACGTAATTTAGTGTTCTAAAATGTATGTGTATCAGAAATTACTCATGCTCCAGGTGTGATGCGTGTGTGTGTGTTTGAAATTAAGGCCATTGTTTATCATTCGCTTATGTTGTATTGATGGTAGTGCAGTAAATAAATATGCTTCTGACTGCAAAGAATCCAACATATCAAAAAGTTTCAGTTATGCTGCCCCTTTTATGGGCAGTAAATTTGTTCTGTAAATTGCAAATGCAAGACATTAATATGTGTCTAACTTCACTAGTGCATAATTCATAAATTTTCTTTCCCTAAGAGTGTTCGCCACCTGAATCACTGACAATATTATGTTGGTTATTGGGTATCATTCTTTTCCAGGCCAATGGAAGAGCAGCACCTTGGGCTGCTGGCTTTGTGGGTCAGGGGGAGGCAAGAGAAGCTGCTGGTCTTGTTGTTGATATGATACGGCAGAAGAAGTTGGCTGGTAAGGCTCTTCTACTGGCTGGACCTCCTGGAACTGGAAAGACAGCTCTGGCTCTTGGAATATCCCAGGAGCTTGGGAGTAAGGTATTTCTGACAATTTTTCTATTATTTGTAGATTATATGTATGGTAGTCTTTATTAATTTTCGAATAGTCCTAGGGATAAACTTCTGTTCTGATTCTAAGTCGTTGATTGTCCTTGTTTATAGGTTCCATTCTGCCCAATGGTTGGCTCTGAAGTATATTCATCAGAAGTTAAGAAAACAGAGGTTTTAATGGAAAATTTTAGACGAGCTATTGGTCTACGTATCAAGGAAAATAAAGAGGTCTACGAAGGAGAGGCAAGTCTCTAACCATATCTTCTTATTTTTGTAAATGATTTGGTGTAATTCCTCTAGGTTGTAATTTGGACACCAATGTTATTTTACGTTACTTTCACATTCGATTTGCTTGGTTACAGTTCTTGATGCTTTGATACTGACATTTCAGGTGACAGAACTAACACCAGAAGAAACAGAGAGTGTTACGGGTGGCTATGGTAAAAGCATTAGCCATGTGATCATTGGATTAAAAACTGTCAAAGGAACCAAGCAACTGAAGTTGGACCCAACTATTTATGACGCATTGGTTAAGGAAAAGGTGAGGTCTTTCTATATCTTTTTATTGTGTACAATGGAAAGATATTGTTTTGCATTTTTTACTAAGCAATTTACTTCTTAGTTTGAATTCTATGTGAAGCTGTTGTAGGCAAATATTCTAAAAGATGTTTGACTTATCGCTGCCATTTTGTAGAAATTTTTTTTTTTTTTTGGGGGGTGGGGGGGGTGGTGACCTTTTTGTTCTTTTTATACAATTTTCGAGACACAACATGTGCAGGTAGCTGTTGGTGATGTTATATACGTTGAAGCAAATAGTGGAGCAGTAAAAAGGGTAGGCAGAAGTGATGCTTTTGCCACAGAATTCGATCTGGAAGCAGAAGAGTATGTTCCACTTCCAAAAGGAGAGGTTCACAAAAAAAAGGAGATTGTGCAGGTTGGTTCAATGTGAACTTTGTTCTCTTTGTAAATGTTCTGTAATGTGGATAGCATTCTACTGTATCATACTATCATTGGATGGGTTTTTAATTTCTAGTAGCCTTAGTAGTAAGTTGATTGCTGAATCATTCTAGCTTGGTCTATGGTGCTGGATCTATTTGAAAGGAACATGAATCATGCATGATGCAGACGTCTTTTAATAATACGCTTTTAGTTTTTCTTTGATTGATTAATATAGGAATTTGGGGTCTTGAAGCATGCTCAAAATTGTATTCTTTTTATGTTGAAAACTTTGTTGATTGAGTAATTGGACTTGATGGCTGCAGCCAACCCATGAAATGATTACTAATGATTGAGTAATTCGGCATGATAAGTTGGTTGAAGAACACTGGATGTTATCTTGGCATACCACCTGAACTTACCATATTTGTGCATCTCATTCTAAATCCATGAAGACTATGGTTCTGACCAATTCCTCTTCATGCTCTATTTATGTTCTAATTAGGTTCAATTTCAGTTAACAAAATTCAACTTTTATTTTTTCTTCATATGATATTCTCCTCTGTATATGTTCAATTCTGGCGTACTTATGCAACTACTTAACAGGATGTAACACTGCATGATCTAGATGCTGCGAATGCACGACCTCAAGGTGGGCAAGACATATTATCTCTAATGGGTCAGATGATGAAGCCAAGGAAAACAGAAATTACGGACAAGTTGCGACAAGAAATAAACAAGGTACAATCTTGTGATTGTGTTGGGAGTGAGAACCAAATTCAATGTCTTTTCTGTGGTAGCTTAAGATAAGGTTTCGTGGTGAGAAATGCTCCTTGCAAATAAGTATACTGATTTTAGAACTTTGAACTTTATTTTTTGGTTATTTCCTTTCTTCTTCTCGTGTTTAGGTGGGCCATGTTCTTTATTCTGTCAGTGAGCTCAAGGTTTTGCAAATAAATTGTTTTAAGTAATAAAAATAAATGATTTTCGTTGTCCATAAAAGAAAATTACATAAGTTGCATCCCTTTAGCATGTTTGTCCCCTTCAAATAATTTTTCATCAGCTAGAAAATAGAAGGAAATGGTGAGAGTTTCATTTAATTGAAGTTTATGATTGATGATAGGTTGTTAACCGGTATATTGATGAAGGTGTAGCAGAGCTTGTACCTGGAGTTCTGTTCATTGATGAGGTTCATTCTCCTTCCAAGTCCTTTACCCAACTATTACATTTGTCAAAAATATTTCTCACTTTTAATTCTTGATTCACAGGTACATATGCTGGATATGGAGTGTTTTTCATACTTGAATCGTGCTTTAGAGAGCTCATTATCTCCAATAGTAATATTTGCCACAAATAGAGGAATTTGCAACGTGAGGTATGAAAGTTCGAGTTGTCAAGAATTTACCTTGTCGCATGTTGCCTGTATCTTATTGTAAAAGCATAGCTAGGCCATGCCTTTCTACCTGCATTGCCTAGAAACCTTCAGTGTGCTCACTGTAATGGCTTACATTATGAACATGGATATGTTACTGTGCAGAGGGACTGATATGGCTAGTCCTCATGGAATACCTGTTGACTTGTTGGACCGGTTGGTGATTATCCGAACACAGACTTATGGTCCTGAAGAGATGATAAAGGTCTAGATCACTTTAATTGCTTGTTGTCTATGAAACTTTTCATTTTTACCCCAGCATCTTCTTAAGTACTACTATTTTATTATTTTATTTCTTTGGTTCTCTTTTTTTTTTTTTTTTTTTTTTTCCGAGTGTCAAAACTACTTATCACTCAATTGATTGTTGCTTGAGCCAGATCCTAGCAACCCGCGCACAGGTGGAGGAACTGGTTGTAGATGAGGAGAGTTTGGCTTACCTTGGAGAGATAGGGCAGCGAACGTCTTTAAGGTCTGGCATGAGTGATAGATTGATTAATTTGAGTTCATTCCCTGCAAAGTATGCTTACTTTATAATTTCCTCAGGCATGCTGTTCAGCTCTTATCCCCTGCAAGCATTGTGGCAAAAATGAATGGCAGAGATAACATCCGCAAGGTAGCTAAATTTGACAACCATTATGTGATTGAAATATAATTGTGCAATCATTATCATTAAGTCATTAACAGTAAGTGTAATATCATTTGTCTGATCTATAGGAGGATTTAGAAGAAGTAGATACACTATATCTGGATGCAAAGGCGTCAGTAAAGGTTCTTCAAGAGCAGCAGGAAAAATACATTTCATGATCATTAGTTTCTGAGCAATATTGTGTCTGGATATACCTTAATGTGATTTTGAAGTAGCTTCTAATTGTTATTATTCTCTTTTCCATGCCTTAGTAAATGGTTTCACTTTTTTTTCTGGGCTCTATGGAGTGGATTAGTTCAAGTGATCGATTGGAATGAATTTTTCATCTGCATTGATTGTGATCTATCCGGTGCGAAACGAGACCTTTTAGTACAGCATGAGATCTTTCTTGCTATGTCTGCGACAGATGTTTACAAGAAGTATAAAACACGGTAAATCAGATGCCCAAATTCCAAAACCCCCCTTATATAATATGACTCCAAAGTAACCCCCAGAGAAATGTTGAAGTTGTGGATGAAGGTTTCGACTTTCCCGGACCAATATCCGTGTGGCTGTCAAACTAGGGCATTAACCCTTCCAAAGGATGCATTTAGGAATAATCACCAAAACCAGTGAAGATCCAAGGTTACATGAATTGACACACAAATGATTTCATAAGGAGTGAACAAGATCCCCGGTGAACTCGGGCTCGGGGGCCTTTGCCTTCATTTCTTGAAGAGCACGAGGTCACCTCTTCTTCTAGAGAAGGGGATTTTCCTACAAAAGATGTACAGTGCTTAGCTTCAAAAGGGATTACTTGTGGACTTGCTTTGAGCCCCATATACAACTTCACCTCTTTTGCAACTGCAAAATATTTTAGGGATTACATAGGCTGCATTGGAAAGAGAGGATCAGAACTAACAGACAGCTTTAACCAAAGGGAGAGAGGGATAGCATGTCGCAACATGGAATGCGCAAAAGAGTCACCAAGTTGAGTAACTACAAATTCTCTCAAACAAATTTTCTTTTTCCCTTTTGGTAAATGGGGATGGAAGTCATGAAACACAGTGATTTTCTAGGTGATCAATCCTAACTTTGGACTTTGATAGATTGATCAAAAGGAATGGCACGCTATTAGTAACTTAGGCCTTAGAGAATAGCATGTCACGTGTCCAAGCATGGCATATTTGGAACATGACGGAATTTCCTAGGAGAATTTACTAAAATTGACAAAACTATACATTTGAATACTGAATAGTACAATTCCAACAATCATTTATTTTGCTACAATTGGAGGGGCCAATGAAGCTCAAAAGGTCACAACTACACTTCCAAGTTTCAACCATAAAGTTAAAGCTAGAGAAGCTATTTTTGTTTTCTTATAATAATGATCGATCCGGTTCCCACCCATCCAATTAAGTACTTTCTTGGATGTTGTCAATTCGGCTTTGTCATGATTTCATAAATTTTGTACTTGAAGATTTTTTTGGTAATTGATTAACAAATAAGGAAATGTATCATTGCAAGCTGCTAAGCAGCCGTGAATATAGACTTTTGAAAAGGAAACCAGAATGTAATTATTGAGTGTTTACTGTTGGCAGTGGGGAAAAAAAGAAAGATGAGAAATTGGCACTGAAAATTTTGCCAAAGTTCTGAATGCTAGTATCCGTAATTCATATTTATGGATATATATATATATATATATATTGAAAAATATATCGAATATTGGTTGAAATATTGTTAAATATAGCTCAAATATTTATTTAAAATTTTATCAAATTTTCAGATAGGATTTTTGAATACCATGTATTATGTCACAATCAACTCCCTAGATTTTCGATTAAAATTCATGTTCATTTGTCATTTCTATCTTCAGCTTCAAACTTGATCCAAGATGGTTAGGATACTGGTTTGACACCAAAGTTAGCCCAAGAGAGATCCTAGATTTTAGAGCAGGGCACGGTCTGGGTTGTCGCTGGAAAACCTTGGGACCGGAACGGCGAATATTTGTTCGGTCTGGGTTGACGCTTTCCGGGATGTGAGACCGACAGAGACCAGACCGATCGGGTTCATCTCGGGTTTCGGTCTTTTTTCTGCAGGACCGATTTCCAGAAATAATTCCGGTGAGGAGATGCGGAGATGAGAGAGAGAGAGAGATATCCGGTAAGGAGATGAGAGAGAACAGAGAGAATTGGGAATTGCAGAAAACGAAAAGAAAAAAAATATAAATGAAGAAGAAGGGAAGTTGCATAAGACGATGAGGAAGAAGAAGAGGATGAGACCAATGAGTTGCAGAAAGCCAGAAAAGTTGAGAAGAAGAAAAAAAAAAAAAGAGTCGGTGGGTGAGAGAAAAGAGAGAGGAGGGGAAAGAGAAGAGAGGGGCACGTAGGTGAGAGGAAATGATATATTATCAAGTGGAACAAGTAGAAAGAATATACATATAATTTTGTGTATATTATTAAGTGGAACTAGTAGCCTAGTGGTAAAGGCATTGGTTCACAAGTGTGAGGTGAGAGGTTTAAATCACACCTCTCACTTAAAATGCAAAGCATTTTGCATTTAATCGGTCCTATTCGGGCTCGAATTCAGGCGGATTTCAAGGCCTAGGACCGGCCCGATTGCAACATATATCGGTTCGGGCCCATTAAAATTTTCAATTTTTTTTAAAAGACCGACCCGATCGGGTCGGTTTCGGGTTGGTTCCCGGGTTTTCGGGTTTAAATGCCCAGCCCTAGTTCGTGGATTTCACTCTCCTAGGATACCATGATTGGATGGGGTAAGGGTATGTCAGTATGTGTGTTAAAAAAAATCTCCAACTTCAAATCTCAATAAAAAATGTGTTTTCCGGTTTCATATCCCATCATCGTATTTAAGTCATCTATAATTATTAATTTGTTCAGTTTATAATTCCAATGAATTCCAATTAATTTTCTAAGTGGAATGAGAGGAGACGTGAAGACAAGAACGATGATGAAGAATATGATGAGTAGAGGCGAATAAGCTATAGTGGAGGGAGCTAGTTGGTTTGCTACTAAACAACTCCACCAACAACCTCAATTGCCTGAGTGCTTTCATTCCAGGCCGCGTTATTCATCCTCAAGCATGCGAGGTGGCTAATGAAAAATTCTTGAAAGATTACTTCATAAATGATCTCGTGTATCCAACCCACTATTTTAAATGACATTACATGATGAGGCGTGAACTCTTCCTCTGCATATTAGATCATGTCAAGGTGGCGGACCCCTACTTTTATTAGGCAGTCACAAGATTGTGCTGGGCATCTCGGCTTTTCGCCTCATTATAAATTATGTGCGCACTCCGAATGCTAGCCAATGCATGCTTGGCTGATTCTTTAGATGATTCCTTCAGTATACCTAAGTCGACATAACTTTGGTCACTTATGTCATACCATTGTCACCATCTATCAAGAACACTACCTCAAGGCTCCTACAACATATGATCTAGAAAGGTTACTACAAAGAGCCGAGGGAAGAGGGTTTCCTGTTAAATTGTTAATTAATAAATGCCTATTTAACTAATTACCGTTGGATTTCAATGGTTATACAATCATGGCCATTGATTTATTTTTAAACTCAATAACTAGTGGCATGATGACACATGGCATCCTAGCAACCTAAAATTTCTGCACATGGCACCCCAGCAGCCAAAAATTACTGCACGTACACACCACCATGGTTCATCATGAGAAGAAAAAGTCGGGCTCTCCAGCAATAGGGGTTATAGGGCTAAAGAGCCCAATTTAAACCTATTTTGATCCCCAACAAGAGCTTTGTAGAGGGCCGAAAGGGTATTGAGATGGCTAAAGGTGCTTGAGTCAGGTTAGATATGGCCCTTTGAGTAGTCCAAGTTAAGAGATGTGGGGACCAACAAATGCTGGAGAGAGAAAGAAGCATGACCGACACATGCGCAGTTCTTGACCCACACCACACCAATTGGATGACATGTGGCAGCTAGCCACTAGTTCTCTCAATTAATTAATACATAATCTAATGGTTGAATTTGTTTACCATAAACAACCATCAGATAACCCACATATTTATTACAAAGAATTAATTCAAACAATTGAAAAAACCTAATTTTTTTTATTGTAACAATCAAATACATTCATGGCCAATATTTATTGGCCTTTGAAATCCAACGGCTAGTTTAGACAAATTTTTATTTTTGTTTTGAATTTTTATTACCAGTAAGGTCTAAATTTTGGTGTACGAGATGTAAATGTAACCAATTTTTAAAAAAGATCAAAAAAGTACCTAAAATTTCAAAAAACATATCATCGGAATAGCTCCGTCCATTTTTCGTTACTGGACTGTTAATTATGAAGGTATATTAGTCATCATTTGGATACCTATGTCTATGCTAAAGATGTCCACGATTCTAATGCGATTTTTCAAAATCAGAAAACTAGAAAATTCATTAAAACAAATAAACGATCCGAAATTTTCTAGTTCTATCAATTGAAACACTTTTTAAAAAAAAACATATTTTACCAATGGTGAAGTTTTGAGAAATGTTTTTTTTTTTGCCCAAACCTCTTTATTTATCACCCAAAACTGTGAGTTATAACACACAATTTTTTAGCCAAAATTATATGTTCTTATTTTCACATCAAAATCTTTCCACACTCAAATCATCATTTGTGAGGACTTTTTGAGTTGATAGAACATAAAATTATCATCTCGTTTATTTTTTACGATTTTTCAAAGTGGAAAAACTATCAAATTTATAAAAAAAATCAATGATTCGAGATTTTTAAGCAAACTCAGTTAGAACACCTTTTAAAAATCATATTTTACCAATAGTGAAGTTTTAGCACAAGCAAAGTTAAAGAGAAAAAGAAAAAGATTGACAAGGTTTGGCATACCAAGGCATGATGCGGCACATCCAAACATGTCAAATCATGCTAACTCTTTTTTCCCTTCATTTTGCCAGTGACAAAACTTCACCTATGTTAAACAATAATTTTTAAAATTTTTCTAAATGATTTTGCTCAAAAAACTCGAGTCATTTGTGAGTTATGATTTTTCAAAATCGAAAAGTTTAAAAAATCATAACTCACAAAAAAGTAAGGAGTTATGATTTTGACACACATGACTCACATAATATTAAAACAATAAAAATTAAATTTAGAAAAGGTAATGTAAAAAAATAAAAAGTAAAATAATAAAATATTTGCCTTTTGATTGATAGTAAATTTAGAAAAGATAATGGCAAAAAATTAAAATATTAAAAAATCACAACTCACAATGACTCAAAAAGTCACACAAACAATCAAAATCTTTACTTAAAAACCATTGTATATATAATTAGGGAAACAAAGAAGTTTGACACACATGTCTGGAGTCTGGACTACCCTAGATTTTGTATGCAAACATAAATTTGACTTTCTTTTCTGTGTTACATTTTTGTTGAGTTGGGTTGTCGGTGCTTCTTATTAAATCATAAAATTACCAAATTGGTCAGTAGTAGGATAAATGGTCATTAGGAAATAAAGGTTTAAATGGCCTCTGAGTCGGTGTCCTCCAACAACTACTTTTTCTAGAAGTGAAACTAATTAGTTTTTGACTTGTTTATCTTATGAGTGTGTGAAGTAGGCAGGTCCAATATATATCACGAAGGCCAAGTTTAATTTGTTATGCATTTCTCATTATAGGCTTATAATTAGGGAAGATGGTTAATTTGTAGCACAAATTTATGCATGCATGCATGAGATCACTACCCATTAACGTACATTTGGCTTATATATATATATATATATATCAATTATGTGGTGCTTAAACCCTACGTGTACGACAAGCACTTCTTAATTAATTTGTAGTATGCATCTTCTTAGATAACTTTCTTAATTTGTATGACCAACCCGAATTAGGGTTTATAATTATGGTCTATTTGATGACACGTGTGTATATACTAGCTAATTAGCTATAACATAAAACTTCATCATATGAGTAGGTCTCGTTTTCTTGTCTATTTATATCTTTTATTTTTCTCCGATTACGTTGAAATTAATAAATGATCGAACTCTTACTTTGGTTTTGAACATAACTCATACTTTTCGGTCACATTTCTTTTCATGGATTAGATGTTTAGGAATGATCGAAAAAAGACTTCTTCCCATATCTAGTAAGTTCAAATTTATTGGTTTTTATCACAAGTAGTATTTGAATGTTACCTCTATTATATACATAGTACATGAACTTCACTTTTGTGATTAAAAGTAAAATTCAAATATCATGTATATAATAGAAGTAAAATTCCAATACTATTTGCGATAAAAACTATATAAAAAAAATGTACACACCAATATCCCATAAGAGGAGAAGAAATTAAAACGTGCATTTTTGGCCTCATGTGATTTTGTTTCTCTTCTCTTAAATCATTCTCGATCATTTCATAAACCAAACGAGATATTTTGTTACGAAGAACAATTAATAATGGTCTCACACCTTTAAATAACAGATGGATCGTAGTCATCGCACCAATGATTTGGTTTGATAGCATTAGAAACATGCATAAAATCACAAAGAATCTGAAAAAAAAAAATTGAGTTGTGGTGAGTTGGTGACACACGAAGTCATGAACTACCTACCTTGTTTTACCAAGTGTCTCACTCAAAACCCTACCTCAGTTAAACTACTATATTTTATGTGACAAGTGTGAATATAAGCCACTGACTACATGTCTACATTATTGTGGTTGATCTTTGGCCTTCCATGTGTTAGAATGTCCCTTCATTGCCGGCCGAACAGTGGACTTTCTCAGTCGTTAAACTCATTTATAATGTGTTTTCTCAATCATTTCTGTGCCACCGACGGGCACGTATTCAACAAATTAGGGTTTGCTGGTTTAATCTTACTGCAGGTACCTTTTTTCAAGACGGGTTGGACTACTTTGAATTTCCTCTCGCTCTCTTGGTCTTCTTTTGCATTCCTTATTTTATGTTTCCCTTTCTTTTCTTGTGGTCGTTGTTCTTTTCATTTTGAGGAGCAATATTATAAACCATTGTCGCAAAACTTTGTTGATCTTCCCAACCCCCTTCCTTTTCTAACACTATGCTTTGATATTATTAAAGCCATTGGTGAATTAGAGAATATATTATTTGAATGATGTCTCAATTTTCTTGCATTGATCTATGTGCAAATAGAATATATATTCTTTTTCCAAATTATATGTAATCGAATACTTTTTTACATGTAATCATTGATCGATTTTGCAAAATGCAAAGTAAATGATGGTGTTGATATGATCTTCATAAGTTCCCTTGAAGAAATTAAATATGTTCAGTGATCACTAGAAAGTTGAAGGATGAGTTGCTTTGTGAGAGGAGTGATGCATCATATTTAATCTATAGGTAAGTTTGCTCAAAATGTACTCAACAACTAAAATTTGGATTTGGGTACATAAGAATTAAAAACCCTAACAATTTCTTTGGAAAGATTTAACTTTAAACAACTAAGTTACGTTTTGAACACATAATGATGAAATTAACTAGGGTTAATACCCAAATTGGTACCTAAAGTATTATCATCTTGACAATTTGGTACCTGGTGTAACGAAATGGACAATTTGGTACATATACTTATCCTTCGTCTTCCAATTTGGTACTTCCGTCCAAAATTATGTTAAATTTAGGGGTAGTTTCATAATTTCAGTCCAAAACCACCATAGCCACCACTGTGAACAATAGTCGCGCGGTGGTCATGGTTACCCAAACCGCCAATTCTTCCAAACTTAGCCATAATTGATTTTTGAGCATAGAAACATTTATAGCTCGATGAGTAGATGAAGATAGGTACCTCGTTTGTCTTCAACGGTGATTGGAGTCACTGGAAATTGCAGAAATTTGTCGGAAATCTCAAAAGTTTCTAGCTTCGATTTGTTGTGCACAATGGATCATATATAGGAGGAGAAATTTATATGGATACAAAGCCCGTGAGGAGAGGAAGATTTTGGTACCTAAATTTCAGTCAGAGATGGCCGGAATCATTGCCGGAGTTTGGAAAAAGTCAGCGGGTCGCACGGTCACTGTTCACATATGTGGTTATGGTGGTTTTGGACTCATGAAAAGATGAAACTACCCTTCAATTTTTGACAAAAGTACCAAATTGGAAGATGGAGGATAAGTATAGGTACCAAATTGTCCATTTCATTAGACTAGGTACCAAATGGTCCAGATAATGATACTTCAGGTATCATTTTGGGTATTTTCCCAATTAACTATACATGTGTGGAATTTCATTACAAAAGTCTTTGATGTCGTTAACGGTGAATAGTTCGCCTAATATTTATATTGTTGCTTAATAGGTACCTCCCCTCTTCACTTTTGTAAAGGAAACACTTTCCATAAGCAAGGGAACAAAAAGGGGGAAATGATTCTTTTACACCCCCAAGTGAATCATTTTTCCTCTTACTTTCTTGCATTTATTAAACATTAATTACATAATCTAAAGATTATTATATCCCCACTGAAAATTACATTAAATACATTTATTAATAACTGAAAATTATTATTACAAACTTTATCCAAAAAACTATTAGGATTTATGTTTTAGTAAAGAAGGATATAATTGAAAAACCGATTAATTTATTTTCCTATTCCTACATAAACCAAACACTAGAATGGAAATAAAACTTCTTCTAAAATAAAACAATGGAAAGAAAACTACATTTTTTATTACTTTCCTAATGTTTCCAAATATTTGTAGGAAAATCTAGTGGGAAGTAGATTTTGTCTTGTCATGAAAAAAGTAAAGAAATTACTTTTCTTTTTGCGAACGAAAGGAAGCCTAATAGTTCATATGCAATGAGTTTAAAATTATTCAAATTAGTAAATGGGTAATAACTAATAAAAGAATGAAAAAAAGAGAGAAGTAATTGGTAGTATTACTATTGACTAGTTTTTTTTTATACGGATTACTATTTACTACCGACTTCAATCATTACTTGGTGAATGAAATGTATTTTCCACATGTTATTTAGAGTAAAGCAAGTGGCTTTTCAAGTAAAGTTTTCTGTTGATGAAATGCGCGCACCTCTCCCTATGCATGTCTTGATGATGTTGAAAATGTCTTGATGCAAAAAAAAAATTACCATAAAAAAGATATATTGAAAGTTTGAAACCTAAGCTTGAAAATAAAAAAAGATATATAGAGGAGAGGTGATCGATCAAGGAAGATACACTAATTATCTATTTGTCTAGTAATATTTCACATCCACAAGACCACAATAATAAATAAAATAAATTTAAAGCTCGAATTTTCATCTCCGAGACAAAAAAAAATTGTGAGAAAAAATGCAAACACAATAAAATTGTACTAGTTAATTTATTACTTTTTAGTGCATTAATAACTATTTATAATTTATATTAACAACTAGATCTTTCGTATTTTATTTTTCTCTTTGCAAGATCCTGAAAGACGTTTTGTCCAAAATACTCATATCCAAACTAGTCTTATAAACAGTTCGGATTATAATTTTACGATGCCTAATGCAAAATAAATGAAAAAGTTTGGGTGATCCCATCCAAACTAGTGTGGATGGATATATATATATATATGTATATATATATATACGGGTATTTTTCCTTTTTGCCTGAACTTAGAACTATAGAAATGATATTCAATCTATATTATGGTTCACTTTGTTTTTAAGAATAAAAATTCATTTCAAACAACTCATAAATCATACATTAGGAGAGAATCAACAGTTATAGACACGATGAACCAAAGAAACTCAAACTCTTACAATAATAATTGTGCCTTACCATAGGCTACATAGAGCAATCAATCTCGAGAGTCATTATAACTCCATATATATAGCCAACACCAAGACAAACTTTACCTTCTTCCACATCGCTTCCTAAAAGTACTAAACCACGTACAAGGGTGGCTCACTAGAACATTGACAACAAGAATACACAGATAATAAGACATTTAGTCCCTATGAATAATATCCATAATACATCAGCAAGACTTAAACCACTAAACCCTAGATCATTAGAGTAAATACTTATTTGACCTAACAATAAAAAAACCAAGACCCGAACAAAACTATAACCCACCACCACCACACCACCACCCCCGATGCATCCACAAGAATTCAACCTAGTCACCCACACCCCAACACCCAAGACCATTGTCCATCAAACCAAGACCACTCAACCACCATAAAAAGCAATCAGATTCAAAATAGCCACATGCATGAACCGATCCTGTAATTTACAACTTGGATCTATCACCTAGTTTACTGCACAAACCCGATTATATGAAGCAAACCTCGGGTACCGCCGCCATATCCATCTGAGGCAAAGGAGAGACCACCTGCAACAGCTCTAACCATTGAAAATCAACCTAAAAGAAAGTAACAGAGGCTTGTTCGACCACACACACCACACGCCGACGAGACAAGATGTCATTACCGACGCGAGGCCGGGCGCCTGCGGATGAGAGCCAACGAGAAATCTTGAAAATCAAACCCTAGGGTATTTTTTTTGAATGGATTGCAATAAAATAGAAAAACGTTTCAAAATTTTCAAATATATTGACCAAAAAAATCAAATATACTTTCCAACCAACCATAATTAGTAATTTATCACCTAAGAGCTTGTCCGTGGTAAGTATCCCAGCCAACTAAGTACTAACCACTTGTCAAGCCATGATTGGCTTACCTGCAAAAGCTTCATTCTATTTTTGTTTCCTTTCTAGGAATATGCAGCAAGCGCGTTGATTGCCGTCGCAACTTTTTCACTTTTACAGCAAAATAACTATTCACGGCAAAACGCGTACGTCAGAGACTCTTACTAACGTGAAATCAGCGAGTGGGACCCGCTCGACCAGTTGGCGAGCTTCCAGATCCGACGGCTGTCTTCAGTGTCTGCGTCACCTGCGGGTAGCGGAGGGACAGAGATATTTGGCAGCCGAAGAAAAGGACAAAGATTTGTTGCGAACCAGCTCGCAAATAAATCGGGCAGTCCAATGACAAACAGCCGCGTGTCGGTGCATTACTTGGAACACGTAACAGACAAAACAAAAATACCGTGCTTTAAATGCGAGTTGCTCCAAATAGTTACCGTTTGTGTGTGTGGTAAATGCACCCATAGTAAAACCGTGTTGAGTAAAAATGTCATTTGGGGTATCGAACAAAAAAAGATTTTTTTTAGAAGTAAAAAAAAGAAGGAAGAAGCATGGGTAAAAGAAACGGATACCCTTTCTTTACTCTATATTTATTTCTAATATGCATGAAAATAAGTCATGGACACATCATTTACCTTACAAATTTAGTAATTATTGTCCAGTCAAAGTTGTTATCTCATTAAGTTTTGGATTATGCTATGAGGATTATGCATAATCTTGTTATACTTATCATTATCTTTCCTTTTTTGCTATCCAACTAATTCAAAAATCTAACACGTGCTGAAATATGATTTCGTTGGTGTCGATTGGCCAAACTTAACGTAAAACATATCAAGCTTTGAAAAATATAGCCCAACATCATTGTATCGTTCCTAAGTATAAACTCACGTTGCCAAAGTCTATGTATCGTTGTATTTATTCAAAAACATGGTTGCCAAATTAGCATTATATAATATGCTAAATGAAGTTATGAAACGCTACTGATTCTAACCATAAAACCGAATCTATTTGTATCAAAAACATTATATCAATTCTAAAATTAAACAATGTTATAGATACGATTTTATTGATCATATTGTCAATAACATTTCTCAAATAGAGCTAACGAGAAAATGTGCGAGATGTGGTTGAAAAATGTGGTACGTAATTCTTTGCAAATGACGCAATTTGTAAATTACAGAATCATCCTCTATGTGGGACGTGGTTCAACTTCATTGGTTCAAAAATGAATTAATTTATTGTCGATTTGCATCACAAACTAGCCCATATTATAAATACTAAAAATAAAAAGTCATAAAAAAGAGTGCGTCACTCTTTTGTCTGAGGGAGTTTTGTTTCCTCTCCTCCTTCTCTTTCTCTTTCTCTCTGTCTGAGTTTTGCTCTGTTTTTCCTGTTTCTTTGCGTCTTCTGTTTTCTTTTGAAGCTGAGATAAAACGAGTGAAACCCAGAAAAAAAAGGAGAAGAAGAAAAAATAGGGTACGATGAGTTGCTTTCGTTGTAAAAAAAATTCAACCAAAGAACCAGAGAGGAACAACAACACCCACATCAACGGTAGCAAATCAAATCGTCAAGGTAATTCCTTTTTCAAACTCTGTTTGATTTGAATTGCGGGTCATTGAGATAAACTCTATTTTGTATATGATCAATTCTGGGTTTTCATTTCAAATTGTTTTTTTGGTTATTTTTGTAATGATTATCTTTTGCATTTGTCCAAATTAGTTTTTTTGTTTTTTATTTTCATTTCAATCATTTCATCTTTTAAATTATTTCTGGGACTTTTTTTCTTGGGTGTTACTCTTTACCTGGGTTTATGTCTCCAAAATAAATAAAAAATAAAAATTCCTCTCTGAATTAAAAAGGCGATCAATTTTCATTTCTCTTATCTGGGTTTTTAGTTTCCTGCTTTTCATTTTGTTTCTTGATTTAGAATCACTGTTTTCTGAATTTGGTTATGATTGTCTAGTTTTAATCTTAAAATTGATTCAAGGTCCTGTCTCCTCTATCTTTTTGACATTATTATTGCTATTTCGTCTCTCTTTTTGACTGAATATGTTAATGTCATGGCAAAGAAGGCAGACTCTTTGTGTAGTGAACATGGCTTTGGTAATATTTATAAAGTTTTCATCCCTTTTATTGATCTGGGTTTGTGTCAAAATTTGTTATTTTCTTATATAATACCAAGTTTATTTGTTTTGGTTTCTGCGACTCTTTTTATTAACACTGATGCTAATGATTTAAAAAAATTTCATCCTCTTTTTTGATTTGGTTTTAGGTCAAAATTTGTTAGTTTCTGATATAACACCAAATTTGCTTGGTTTGGTTTTTGTGACTGTTTATTAACAATTTAACATGATGCTCGTTCATTTTGTTTGTTTCTTTAGTACTGAATTTTGTCATTTTGTATTGTTGGTTTGCATTTCAATTCTAATGACTCAGGTTTTTTCAATCCCATTTTGAGTGAATTTATCAAGATTTGCTTTTGGAATTTACTTATCATGCGCTGTAAGTTGTCTTTTTGCTTGGCGGTATTGTCACTTCCTCACTCCCATTTTGCACATGTATTTAGAAACTTCAAAAGTGAACTCAGAGGGGAATGTGAAAAAGGAATTGGATGTAAAAAATGAGGAGGTCTCTAAGGTCGACCAGTTATCGATCGATGTAAAGGAGTTGAATATAAAGGAGGAGGTTTCTAAGGATGGAAAGACTAATGGCAGGCGGCCACAGGCATTTACGTTGGAGGAAATGGAAGCAGCAACCAGAAACTTCAGTCCTGATTGCTTTATAGGCGAAGGAGGGTTTGGCAAAGTTTACAAAGGTCACTTGGAGAAAACTAACCAGGTTGGTTGTGTCTATCATTAATACAACCTGTCATGATGCCAATCAAAGATTTATAATGAGCTTTGAACTTGTTTATTTAACTGAGTGCTGTTAACATTGTATGTATGCCAATCTACATACTATTGTCTCAATTTCCTAGGATTGTTTTATATAGCATTTGATTATTCACATAATCATATGAATGGTAAGCTTGAGGTGAAAGCTGATTTTGTTATTGTTTTTGGTACAGGTTGTTGCTATCAAGCAGCTTGACCGCAACGGGTGCCAAGGAATTAGGGAATTTGTTGTTGAAGTATTGACACTAGGTTTGGCTGACCATTCAAATCTTGTCAAGTTGATTGGATTTTGTGCCGAGGGAGATCAGCGGCTATTGGTTTACGAATATATGCCGTTTGGATCTTTGGAAAACCATTTGCATGGTATGCAACTGACTTTACTTCAACATTTCATCTTTGTTGTATGATGATTGTTTAGCTTTAACTCTGTGACATCTATACACCATAGTGTGTCATGAATGTGAAGTGAATCTTACTTCTTACCTTTTTTTACCTTACAGATCTTCCAGTTAGTAGTAAAGTGCTTGACTGGAATACAAGAATGAAGATAGCAGCTGGTGCAGCTAGGGGTTTAGAGTATCTGCATGAAAAAATGCAGCCTGCCATCATATATCGTGATCTGAAGTGTTCAAACATTTTGCTCGGTGAGGATTATCATCCAAAGCTATCTGATTTTGGCTTGGCCAAAGTAGGTCCGAGTGGAGATAAGACTCATGTTTCAACGAGGGTTATGGGAACTTATGGGTACTGTGCACCAGATTATGCAATGACAGGTCAGCTGACGTTTAAATCAGATGTTTATAGCTTTGGGGTGGTTCTTTTGGAGCTTATTACTGGCAGGAAAGCTATTGATGGTACAAGACCTCTAAGGGAGCAAAACCTTGTAGCATGGGTAAGATGATTTTACTGTTTCACTTTCTTCTCCTCTAGCACGTAGGTTATTATTTACATTGTATTTGCTGACTACTTATTCCAATCAGTATCAGATTATTTTTTTTCCTTCGGGCATTGCTTTTATTAATCACTTTTTCTAGGGAAATGTTCATTTTTTTGCCGCCCACGCCGAATATAAGTACTATAATTTCAGTTTGTTGTAAATCGTTGGAACATAGATAAAAGGAAATAAACCATGGTAGCAGTCAGTTAAGACTCGAAAGGGGTAGTCTTGTGACAGAGCCTTTCGTTTTCCTTTGGATTTTCTCTTTCCCTGCTGTCTCGTTTGAGGCTTGTTCCAATTGTGAGTGACCGCCATATTCTACGGAAACTGATTGATGTAGGTGGTCTTCCCTTGTTATCTGAAATCACAAATGAACTTGAATGTGTTAGAAGCATTTCAAATGTAGTACTTTTATACAAATGCCAATTTCTTTGAAGCAGTGGTTGTATGACATGCAAACAACAAATGAGGGGCAGACAATGTAAAATTCCCTCTCTGTTTGAATTTCTCTGATTATTGTTTTTAGTTTTAGATTATGGGTATGAATGCTTAACCATGATATTGCTTTCAGGCTAGACCCTTGTTCAGAGACCGGAAGAAATTCTCACAGATGGTGGATCCGTTGCTCCAGGGTCAGTATCCTGTCAGGGGATTATACCAAGCTCTTGCTATTGCTGCGATGTGCGTTCAGGAGCAGCCTAATATGCGGCCTGTCATAACCGATATAGTGACAGCACTGAATTACCTTGCTTCCCAGAAATATGACCCCCAAATTCATCCAGTCCAAAGCTCCAGAAGGAGTCCATCTTCTCCTAAAGTGAGAAGAGATGATAATATGAGTTGGAATACAGGTAATGGGCCAGAGAGAGAGGAAGCTGGAGGACAAAATTAAGAATAAAGCAGTTGATACCATTTTGTGGTCTTATAGATGATGTGCCTAGTTATCAATTTTTGCATCACAGAAGATAACAGGTACTACTGCCATTAGCAATATTCACATATAGAGAATTTCTGCTCTTTTCTCGATCTGTTCTCCCCTGCGTTGTACATGTGAGCTGACGTTCTTGATGTCTTGTATGTAAGATCTCTCCTAGTAGGAACTTTTGACAATATATTAGTCAGACTTGATTTCTATACAGTTACTTACATTCTTTCGCCTACTTTCTCTTTCCTTTGTTTTCTTTTCTTCCCTTTCCACACATATATACCTTTTCTTTTTCTTGAGCAAAGTAACTGCAGATTCACGGCTGTTCCCATGGGTAAGCTTTATCCTAAAAACAAATTGAAAATATCTACTTCCTCGTCTCGCCATGCAGGTAATGTGGAATATCATTGCTGGATGGAATGTGTAAACATGGCGAGTTTTGAGGCAAGGAGGGAAATTGGAGGTTCTGGGGAATGATTTGTAAATGTGTAAACTGGGGTTGAGGGTGTATATATATACTCTTTTTTTTTTTTGGTATAAATTTATTAAGCTGATCGAGTATAGAGCCATGAATCTGAAGTTCTGAACTTTGTATGAATGATCAGTTCAACACTTCAATAGAGTAGCATGCAAGAAAGATGTTTACTTGTTCAATTGGGTTGGGTGTGGTACTTCACAAGTCTCATCTCCCAGTTCATGACCCGAATTTTTTATTATTTAGTTTTATTTTTATATTTATGTTTCAAGTGACAATTAGGGGAGTTCGAACTTGAGTAACTATAGATCTACGACCATGGCCTGAACATGCTTAGCCTAAGCAGTTTAGGATTGTGGTATTTAGTTATGCGGTTATGCCATGATGCTTCTACTCTGATCTTTTGCTGTCAAGTTGGGCAGAATTTTGTGAAAAGGACTTGATCAGATGAAAGAGAAACTGGAGAAACTTTGTGTTGGAACTTTAAGGCTGTTTCAAAATTCTAACGATGTTATTGGTCTTTGTTCCCTCTATTAAAGTTCGTCTTAAACCAGGCTAGTCGTAAAGGTGATTCATTATTGCTAGTCAATTAGTCATTAAGATCTGAAAGGTTGGCATTGTGGGCTTCGTGCATGACCTATTTTTGAGCTTGCTCTGGGAAGTGGTACCAAATTGATGACATAGGACTACAGGAGTGATGAGTTATGAGCTTTCAATGTGCTCATGGAGTTGAACCATATGTAGTTATTGAGTTTCACGCGTTCCTTGTTCTAAACTAATGGATTCTAGGGTGAGATGACTCCAAGTGAAAACAGTTATGCAATACAAATTACTCTTCATAAAAATAAATAAATAAATTAGTCCAAATTGGAGAAAAATATGCTCTGAGAACTGTTGCAGATTCAAATTTGCCACCCACTTTGACTTAGCCGCATATGTGATCACTTAAGATCCGACATGTGTTACATAATAGCCATGGTTAGTAGCTGGTGAGCCGTGACTTGTTGGTTATTGGTAAAACCAACATTGTAGAAGTTATAAGTTCAAATCTCACTAACATCTAAGGATGAATGAAGTTGAGAATACAAATTGTTGTTTATTCTTAGGGAAAAAAAAAACCATGGTTAGTAAGTTTTCTCTTTCCTCGTTATGATAACATGTTGCAATTAATAGGGATACAACTATGGTTAGTGTGTATGACATGTAATTGGATGGTAGCTCACCTACACCAAGGATTCATGTCCGAAAGTAGCAAATTTAAGAATTTTTATCACCAACATGGTCTAACTTTGATGCACCGGACATAAAGGTACACAACTTTCAAAATTGATTAATAAGGTACTTGGACTTTCAAAAATACATCATCGGGATACTTCCGTCCATTTTCCATTACATGTCCGTTAATTATAAGGACATAACAGTCATTTGACATATCTCAACTTTCAAAAGTGATCAATAAGATACATGAACTTTTAAAAACATATCATCGGAATACCTCTGTACATTTTTCATCATATCGTAACTAAATGAAATATGTTGAAGCACATGTTTTTTTCCCTCCAAAATTAACAATGCAATTAATTATTCGCTTTACAGATTTTTTCCTTCAAAACTTCATCCTTATCTTCTTCCTATAATCAATAATTAAATAGACTTTGAATTTTTTTTATGGAGGGTATTTCTTTGATTACTTTAATATGAATTTAAGTACTGACTAATTCAAAAGCTAGAATATCCATAAATTATATTTCAAACGCACCTTATGTGCATAATCCATACATGAGAAAATATCTCAGTGAAATTAGATTCAGTCTCTCACTTAAGTGGGAGTCGAAGAAAAGAAGAGAGAAAAGAAGAGGATATAAGCAAAAAAAAAAAGTGAGAAAATATCATAAAACCCATGACACATATCTCACATGAGCCAAAATAAAAATTTCTCAAAACTTCACCATTGGTAAAACATGTTTTTCAAATGGTGTTCCAATTGACAGAACTCGAAAATCTCGAATCGTTTATTTTTTATGAATTTTCTAATTTTCATACTTTGAAAAATCACATGGACATCGTGGGCATCCTTAGCATGGGCATATGCATCATTAGTCGCTAGTATGAACATGCATCGTTAGTTATCCTCGCTAGCATGAATATCGTTAGTTAGCCTCGCTAACATGGGCATCGTTGGAAGTGTCAAGGGCACCTCGGGATGTCTCTTTATGAACTGCACTTTTCTATTCAATTTTACTAATGTCAAAACTTTACCATTGGTAAAAAAATAATTTTTAAAAGGTGTGGCAACTGACTTTACTTGAAAACCCCGATTTGTTTGTGAGTTATATTTTTTTTAAGTTTTTCGAATTCGAAAAAATTAAAACTAAAAAACGACTCGAGTTGTTCGAGCAAAGTCAGTTGAACAAAGTTTAAAAATTATATTTTAACATTGCTGAAGTTTTGTCAAGGACAAAGTGTAAGAATAAAAAAGGTTGACATGGTTTGACACGCATGCTAAACCTTGCCAACCTTTTTTTTTTCAACTTTTCTTGTGCCAAAACTTCACCATTGGTAAGATATAATTTTAAAAAGTGTTTCAATTAACTTTGCTTGAAATTGTTGAATTGTTTATTTTTTAATGAATTTTCTAGTTTTCCTACTTTATTAAAATCGTAGAAAATAAACGAGTCGATATTTTTGTGTTCTGTCAACTCGAGGAGTCATTAAAATTCATGATTTGAGTGTGAGAATATTTTGATGTAAAAATTAGAACATTCAATTTTGGCAAAAAAATCGTGAGTTAGAACATTCATGGTTTTGCGTGAAAAACAATGGTTTCGGCTAAAAAATAAAAATTTCTTAAAAATTTACCATTAATAAAATATATTTTTTAAAATGTGTTCCAATTTACAGAACTCGAAAATCTCAAATCGTTTATTTTTTTTATGAATTTTCTAGTTTTTCGACTTTGAAAAACCGCATGGGCATCGTGGACATCCTTAACATGGGCATATGCATCGCTACCTCGCTAGCATAGGCTTACATCGTTAATTAACCTCGCTAACATGGACACGTTAGTTAGCCACGCTAGCATGAACATCATTGGAAGAATAGGGGGCACCTCGGGATGTCTCCTTTTGATTTGCACTTTTTCGTTCAACTTTATTGTGTTAACCATTGGTCAAACATGATTTTTCAAAAGGTGTGTCAACTAGGTTTGCTCGAAAAACTCGACTCATTTGTGAGTTATGATAATTGAATTATAACGAAAAATTTACGGAGGTATCCCGATAATGTATTTTTAGAAGTTTATGTACCTTATTAATCACTTTTGTAAGTTGAGATATGTCAAATGACTAATATGCCTTCATAATTAACGGTCAAGTAAAAAAAAATGGACGGAGGTATTCCGATGATGTGTTTTTGACAACTCGTCTTGAAGTTGGATACCTTTCTGTCCGGTACACCAAAGTTTAGATCTTGTTGATGATAAAAACCTCCAATTTAAATCCTCCAACAGTTCTCACCACCGGAGCTTTACATTTCTCCAATTTGGGTTTCGAGTTGAGTCTTCGCATTAGACTTGGCTCTTAGTCATCTATGCCCACACCGATTAAAACGCTTCACTAATTACTATAGATAATTAGATAGTGATGTAAATATGGCCCAAAGGCCTAAAATCCTACAAACTCACTATAAAAAAGTCCAGCCCGGTTAATTCCGACCCAGACTTGGGCCGGTCCAGCCCAACTCATCAAGACGAGTTGTCACTGACCCATGTTAACTCACGTGCGTTGCACGCGATGAAAACTTGGCGCCCAAAAGTTGTTAAAGAATCCCAATTCCCAACAAACAAACTAGCCCCAAATCATAAACCCTTCAATAACAGTTGTGAACAATTCACAGCCCGCAAAATTCCCAAAACCCTTGTGATCCTTTACACAGAAAAATGCAGCAGCGGCGACCGGCAGAAGAGCACGTTGTGAATATCGGCGAGCATGAAGCCGTTTACTCTCCCCAATTCAGAGACCCAGAGAGCCTCTTGCCCTACGAGACACGTGGACAGAAATGGCGGTCGTCGGAGAAGTGGGTCTCTGCTATTCCCTGGATTGTGGTCTTCTCCATCTTCGTGCTCTGGTGGTTCTCTTTCACAGGTAAGATTGCGAATTTGGACCGAGTTTTAATCTATTTGGGTTTATTTGCTTGAGTTCTTTGATGGGTTTTTCTGTTTCTTGATGATTGGCTGTTTTGATTTCATCTTGGTTCTGTTTTGTGAATGTTAATTGGACTGTTTTGTGAAAGCAAATTGGTGTTTTGGAAAATGGGTACCATATGTTCGACTGTTTGCCTCTGAAACTTTGTTTCTTGATGCGCAATGTTCACCTTTGTTGGCTTTATTTGCTTGGCTTTTTTAATGGGGTTTTCTGTTTCTTGATGTATGATTGCTTTGATTTCATATTTTTTCTGTTCTACGAAAGTAAATTGGTGTTTCGGAAAATGGGTACCATCTGTTAGACTGTTTGCCTCTGAAACTCTGTTTCTTGGTGCACAATGTTTCAACTCTTTTGGGTTTATCTGGTGACTTCTTTAATGGGTTTTGTGCTGCTCGATAATTTTTTGTTTTGATATCCAGCTGAGCCTGTCTTGAAAAATCGGTACTTTATGATTATTGGGAGGGAAGTTTGAGTCATTACAAATCTGGACATACTTCCGTCTCTTAGTTTTATTTGCTCGTTTTGATTAATCGGGTTTCTGGTTCTTGAAATCTTGATAATTGCTTGATTTGATTGTCGATTCAATCCGTTGGGAACATGGGTATTTCCTGTTTGTTTCTAGGGAAGGAGCTTTGATTCTTTGAGAATATCGCAGTAGTATATGGCCTATGCATGCGGCTCTTGTAATTAGTTATACAAAAGCTTTGAAAAGCAATTGAAAGTTACCCCTGTGTTTTTTCTAATGCTGTTCTTTTGATTATATCGTCTAGTTGTCGATCTTCATTTTTCTTTCTGTTTTATGGTAATTTCTTGTTTTGATTTCCTGTTCATTCTGTTTATCAAAGTAAATCACAATTTCGGAAATGGATAGTTTCTGTTTGTCTCTGAATTTGCTCTTTGCTCTTAGTCGTTTGGGAAAATTGCAGGTATGGTATGTGATTTCTGAGGTTATGATTATACAAACTGGACACTTTTTTCATGAAAAGCAATTAATCGTTTTTAACCTGTCCCTTCAATTCCTTATCTGTCCTAGTGTTTTTTTATTTTTCCTTACTATATATCTGATACTTGAGCTTCACTTTTGTACATGAAGTTGGAAAAGTTTTGAAACTTCGTTTTTCTTTTGAGGCAATTAGGTCCTAATTTGTTACTTCTCTGTGTTGTCTCTGTTTGCAAACAGTAAAAGTGGTGAGCATAGATGGTAGAATTTCTGCAATACGTGAAACTGATATACCACTCCTTCTCAACAATACTCGAATTGGTATCGCACTCCTGGCAGCTGAGGCAATGTCACCATTAGCCTTGGTTCCTCAGAATTCCAGTGTCACCAATGTAACTGAGGCTCAGCTGGTGAATTCGGCTCCTCAGAATCTCACAGTCAACAATGTCACTGAAGCTCAACTGGTGAGTACGGTTCCTCAGAATCTCGCAGTCAACAATGTCACTGAAGCTCAACTGTTGAGTAACCAAACTCAGAATCTCACAGTCAACAATGTCACTGAAGCTCGACTGGTGAGTAACCGAACTCAGAATTTCAGAGCCAACAATGTCACTGAAGCTCAACTAGTGAGTAAGCGAACTCAGAATCTCACAGCGAACAATGTCACTGAAGCTCAACTGATGATTAAGCAAACTCAGAATCTCACAGCCAACAATGTCACTGAAGTTCAGCTGGTGAGTTCAGCTCCTCAGAATCGCACAGCCAACAATGTCACTGAAGTTCATTGGTGAGTAAAAGTGACTGAAGAAAAGTTTTGTTTTCATTTCAGTAACACAATAGCTTTAAGCAATCTATTTCTGTGAATCTTGTATTTGGGATTGTGATCATAGAGTTCAAAAGCCAACTATGTAGGTGTAAACAATGTAAGGCTGTGAATCATAAGAAACTATGAGATCAAGATGTTGATAGATGCTGTGACATTGTGCCAGCGCACTAGAAAAGAAATTCTTGTAGCTAAAATTTACAGAGATAACATTGAATGATGTGCTTTGATATATCAAGTTTACATAGACAGTAAAATTGCCAATTGTAGATGACTTCTTTGATGATGACCAAAATTGCTTCTGTGTTTCTTGTGTAACTAAAGCTAACAACTTTCCTTTCTGCACTGTGTTCCCATTCACAACTTTCCACTTACTATATGCCTCGAGAATCTCCGAAAGTTGGAAACAGGTACAAAAATAGATCAAAGAAATGTGTTGCCTATTGCTTCTACAACTCATTAATCTCACCTTCTCGACAATTGTCAACCCATAGGTACATCGTGGCATTCTTTTGTGATGGTAGAATTCTACAGCAGTCTCTCCTTGGTGACTGCAAAACAAGTTTTCTTTCAGTTAGTGACATGATAGTAATATCATCAACTTAAACGTAGGAACATCAGTAACCCACCCCTTATTGAAGAACCCTCCTATCTCATAACTCACATACCTTAAATAAAGGATTCTTATATTGAAAATGTGGGAATGTCTAATCCAAGTGTCTTAGTTACGCGTCCTGTTAAAAAAATCATCTCTTTAGAACACTTACCTTATCCCAACGAACAGGATCTGGCCTTTTCAAGACAATGATGGTATCAATACTGTCTGGGGAGGCCATTTTCCATCGGCACTGAGGAGCTGGAGATTTGTCACGAGTATAGAAACCAAAAACTTTCTTTCTATCTCGATCATAGCGATTTGTGTTCATATAGAAAAGGAAGGGTTTCTCACAAGGGTGCTTGTACACAGGCCTAGTGTTAAATGCATATGCTGTGAAATCAGCTCTTCTGTACCAATTAAGAAAGGTTCTCGAGGGTGTTTCTAGTTCTCTTGGAGAGATCACTCCCCTGATGATTTGAACTACATAGCCCCATGAAATGGAGATGGACCAGTAATGATCTTTGTCGTAGCAGATTGATTGTTGCATTATACTAGCTGAGTCGAGCTCTACAGACTCAAATAGATGCTGGAGTGCTTGGACTCGGGTCATTCGTGGGAATACCGGTTCAACTACATCAAGGTGGTGAAGAGACACTAGTGGAGTCACAGGATGGGCACTGAGAAGGCCTAGTAGGTCTCCATACACATCATACTGCACAACCACAACCACAAGAACAGATACATGACCTTAATTTTGGGTACTGAGAAGACTACACTAGATCAATCACATTAGCGTACCACAAGATGCGACAGTTGATGCAATTCATGTAACAAGGGCACACCAATTTCCATATCATGTGATCATAACATGATACGGAAATGTGGGAATGCAGTTTTCTGTTTGGTATTCACATAGGAAGATTACACATGAAAATGTGTCATGTAGATGCTTGATGAGAAAGTAAACAGTTCTAATTTACCTGATGAAATCCAGTTTCCTTGGTAAGTGGAACTCCTAGCTCTGCCATGCAAGCCTGCATTCTATCATCACTGCCATATAACGCTGGATATCGTTGGATGCACCTGTCCTGCATCTTTTCGAGTTCCACTGCCAATGGATAACTTATGGCGAATCCACCTCCACCAAAGGCCATGCCGTACGAGAAAAATATGTTCTGAATGTGACTCTCTGATGAGCTCCCTACATAATAAAACTGTGTGTGATCATATTTTGAAAGAATCCTCAACACATTATCCACCATGAAAACTGTGTCATCATCCCCCATCACAAACCATCTCACATCCTTCAATCCAAGCCTCAGTGTCTCCGAAACCACCCTTGAAATCCTCAATGCTGATCTTTGTCCTTGGCGATTCGTGTACTTAAATCCCCTGGTGTCCCCAGAAATCCGAATCTCGGGTAATCCCTCATTTCTCCGGATCCTCACTCTTTTGTCCAACCAAACCACCCCTCTCGTCTCCTTAGGCCTCCACCACACTTTTATGTATTCCTTCCTCTTTTCCCACAAATTCGACGAGGCTGCAATGCCAAACACAATGTGTTTCAATTCTGTGTCAAATCTCTTAGATTGTTGTGAAGGTACTACCTGTGGGCTTTCTTCATGTTGCCCTACTTTTCCTTTGCCTTGTTCCTCAAGTTTACTAAGATTATTAGTGGCAGTGACGGTTTGAAGGTGATTTTCAGTGGTTGGACAATCTTGAGAGTAGAGGAGGTGATTGGAAGAATAAAGAACATAAAGCATTGACATTATGAGGAAAACCCAAGTGAGGGTGGCTCTGACACCTATCATTTGGGTTCCGATAGGCGATGATTTCTTGTCTAAATCTTCAAATTTGTTGTTGTTGCTGCTGCTGCCTCCCATTTCAGAATTGTTTGGTTGAAGAAAGGAGGTGGCATAGAAAGAGAAGTTGGCCTTCAAAATTGTTCGGATCAGAGATGGATGAGGTTGTGTTATGTGTCCTAACAGTTTGTTATGGAATCGACGAAGTTGAATGCGAGGAACTTGGAAGTTTGATTGACCTTTCTGCCTAGTGCCACCTTCTCATCATGTCCTTAATTGTTGTGATGTGTATTGCATGAGAGAGATTATATACAACGATTGTATACAAGAATTTCTCATTACCTAGAATTAGGTGCATTTTTTTTTAGAATGAGAATTAGGTGTATACATGCAGGCAATCCAATATGTATATGATACACCTACATGTAATTTATGATCTACAGCAGTTGGATTGCCTTAAATGAGATCTCACAGAAAAGATTGGTTTCACTTTAAAAACCTGAGTACCAAAATCGAATGTGATTCATTGATGTTATACAAAGGTTGAAATCGTATAACATAATGTAACAAAATGGTTGTGCAGATTTTTTTTTTGGCTTACCATTCATTTGTTTCGTTTTCTTGGAAAATTAAAATGCACCTAGCTATAGGTGTATCCAACTGTTGACATTTATATCTATAGATCATAAATTACATATATGTGTATCATATACATATTGAAACTTGTTTTTGTTTTGAACCGCGATAGTGAACCGTTGTTGTTTTTTATTTTAAAAAAAAATCGTTTGGAGGATTGGGGAGGATGACACAGTTTGGTTTGGAGGATGGGGAATCAAACCAAAATACCCATAATAAATAAGCAAACAGTCCAATTAACTCTCAAGGAACGGTTATTTTGAAAACCTGAAAATACTCTCACATCTATCTATTTATCTCCACTACTATAAACGGAAGAGTAAGATTTGGTGTCAAAGATTTCGCCAAATTATGAAGCGCCTGTAATACATTTCATAATATAAAATAATTAAATTAAAAAAAATTATTATGGTAAAAAACACAAAAATATAAATATGAGAAAAAAAAACTTCAAAAGATTGGTAACAAATAATCAAATAAACTTTCACGTTATTTCTCTCTTCACCAATAACATGTGCATCGTGCATCGTGCATCGCACGAATATGAGACTAGTCTATACTATAAAGTCAAGTCAAAAGATTTGGTGTCAAAGGTTTCACCAATTTTTTGAATTTCACAAATACCTTTTAGAATAAAAAAAATTTCTCATGATAATCATTTAAAAATATTATTATGGTACAAATATATATATAAATATATATTTTTAAAGTGGAGAATAAAAATTTTCACATTTTTTTCTCTTTTTCACAAATAATACCCCCGGGTGAAAACAAGGAAAAAATAAATCAATGAGCAAACTATTTATATTGAGGAGTGAAATTGCCACTCCCCTAATTACAAATTCACCGCACCGACACACTCCCATTACAACTTTTGTGTTATTTTATTAATTAAGTTTCCAATTTTGCCCTTAATTGAGATACCTGAAGTGAGCCTATGAACCTTCGCAAGTTTTTTTTTTGGGGACCTCACAGCTCACTCAGCCCAGATTTTACCTCCATGAACAAACTTCCTCATGCCATTGACACCCATAATCCCCCAATTGAATTCATCCTTCTCAATACCCAAAAGAAGAAACGAGAAAGTCTCAAATGGAAAGAGAAAAAGAACAGTCGACCTCCAATATCTCCAACGAGGAGAATCTCTCTCTCTCTCTCTCTCTCTCTCTCTCTCTATATCCATCTCTACCATTCAATCACTTTTTGACATAATCATCACGTACCTTCTCAATTGCTGGAATTAAATCTAGATTTTGCAATGCTTATTGAAACTGTGGTTTTTATTTTAGGGAATTTTGAGAAGGTTAGAACAATTGGGAATTATTGATTGGATGAAGAAGTTTGTTTGTGACGTAACCTGGTTGCTAAGGAGGTTTGTAAACCCTAAAGCTCTCGTACAGTTTTTTCATTTTTAGTCAATGCCAACAAGATTGACTAAGGGTAAATTTGAAACTTTAACCAGGAAAACTATATAAATATGTAGTTAGAGTGTGGATTGTAATTAGGGGAGTGCCAATTTTACTCCATTTTATGTTTTATCTTATGGAAAGATGACAATATAATAAGATCGAATATTACACATGATGTTACACACTTTTTGGGACACAACCTTAATCCATAAGAGACCCCTAAAATTGAGGGAGAGAGATTTACACAACTAGCTCGTCTCCACGACCAACACGAAACTAGAGGAGAAGCCAAAGTTGCCATCAAAATCCTAGAAGAAGCCACTTTCAATGCTTGCGATTACAAACCCTAGAGAGAAATTGTTTTCAGGATTATGGTTATTAATATACTTTTGGAGTATTTTTCTAGTGAGTACGTTGTTATGAACTGTCTGATTTAGGTTGTTAGTTAATTTATGTATATGGATTTGTATGGATTTTTTTTAATTCACAGACTTTATGAAAAGTCCACAGACTTTTTGAAAAGTCTATAGACTTCATAGACTTATGTTGATTTATCTAAAGTCACAAACTTTTATCACAGACTTTTTATTGATTTATGAAAATCTACAGACTTTATTATGAACGACTTCTACTGATTTCAGAGAAATTCAAATAATGTTGTGACAAAATAATTAGAAAACAAAGAAAAAATCTCTCAATATAATTAACAGAACCGAAGGCATATGTATAAAAAATAAAACAAAAACAAACCAAAAGGTACCAAAAAATAGAAGGAAAAAAACATTAACGAAATTTCATGTTAAATAAGTGGACGTCCCTGAAACTAATCATACATGTAACCTTAAAAGTGAATGAAAACATGTTGAATATATATACAGACGAACCAAAAAGCCACCAAATAAACAAAACCAACACTGGCCACTGGCCACACAGTTCATTGCAATATTTAATTACAATATTTAAATATATTTACATTACATGTCTTGATGAATTCGTTGCAATATAATTTCTAAATAATCATAATTAATTACATGAATAACATCCACACATTGTAAATATATTTACTGCTAGTCTGGTACGTTCATCATATCCATATGGATATGAAAAGTATGCTCCTATAATAGATCTTAACCCTTCATTGTAAAATGGTACGGTAAAACCTAATTAATGATTTGTTCGTAGAAATTTTAATAGTAAAATCAAACCTAATGCAATGTACAGTTAAAACTTTGTTTCTACTGATTTGGTTAGTGGTAATTTTCTTTTTCTTTTACTTGACAGTAGTTGATATATATGAACTGAAATTAGGTATACTTTAGAGTTCAACCACTGTTATTCAATTTAACCCGAACTTCAAAAACAACTGGTTAAAACTATTGAGAAAAAAAAATCAAAAAGAAACCAAGTACTTGAGCATTGTGTATGATCAGTCTATCTCGTGCAATGATTAGTCAGTCGATAGCTATCACAAGAACGTTCTTGTGCAGTCTACCATCTTTTATGTTCTATCCAAAAATTTGGTGACAAATATCTTAAGAAGTTCAAAAATGAGTTCTTTTCGCTAGGTCATGATCTCGTCCATCTTCTCATGCATGCAGGTCATGATCTCGACCTACATATCTCTACTTCCCAAAATTTGACTCGGTGTGTATGTATAAGTTGCTAACCAAGAAATCGGATAAAAAAAAAATCAAACTCAACAATAATAATGAACATATTGGGTATCCAAAAAATTCTAATACCACAAGGGATTACAGAAAAGATAGAAAAAAAAATCAAGAAAGAGATGATGGAGTACCAACCTATTCTCGTAGGCAGAGAGAGGAGAAGAACTTTGATAGACTTTTTTCACTCTAGAAATCTTTGCTCTGGTGGCTGGAAATTTTATGGACTTTGGTAGTTATATTTAACACTAGAAAGTCCATAAGTTTCCATGGTTTTCCAAATCCATATATATGAATGATATTTTGAATACCCTAAAACTTCTATTCATTTTAAAAAGTCATAATTGAATACCCCTAGACTTTGATGGACTCCATAAAGATTTTTTAAAATCCTAATTGAATACACCCAGACTTTTATGGACTTTCAAAAGTCTATATTGAATACACCAAGACTTTCATATTCCATGAATTTCTTTAAAACTTCCACTAATTCCATATACAATACACCCCCCTTAGTCATTGGTTAACCTTTAATAATATGACTCTCAATACATTCAACATGAAAACTAGTCATATATTAGATTAAAATATCATAATAAATAGAAAATTACACCATCTCCCACACACAAAAAAGGAGAAGTTTCCCACAAAATTAGGAGAGGAAAAATGTCCTTTAATTTAACCGTTCATAAATTTTTATGGAACAAAATCAATTGACATTTGTGGAACACATGTTAAGAGGCTAGTTTGTAATAAATTGTTGTATTAGATACAATTTTTTTCCCTCACAGTAATTCGAAATTGTTTTCAGAATTCGGGTTGTCTATATATTTTTGGAGTATTTTTCTGGTGAGTTGTTCTGGACTGTCTGATTTTGCTTATTAGTTAATTTAATCATTGGTTAACCATTAGTAATATAAATGACTCTGAATACATTCAACATGAAAATTGAAAAGTACGATAAAATTTTCCTTCTGTGGTAACTTGACTTGTTTTGATGATAATACTGGAAATTCAATTTGTTTCTATGAGATCTCAAAACCACTTATATCCGAGAGAATAGAACATGATAAACTACAATTATTGTTTCATTTTTGAATTCTTGAACCGTAAAATTTTTGTTCTACATTTCTAATTTACAAAAGCAAATAAGACCAACGTACGTGAGAGGTCACATCTAGTATGCGACAAAAGACACACCAAGTGTGGGCTGTGGCTTGTTAACCTATGCTTTATAGCAACACATGGTGGCATGATTCCCATGCTCTCTCTCTCTCTCTCTCAATCGTGAATCCCTCTCTCCGATGCCAACTCTAAGCAAGGAATCGGAGTCGACTGGACCACTTTACGGTGCGTTCTATTAAGCTACCAGACCGGGAGTGATAGTGAAGGGGTCTACCACCTAAATGTCCCAAGCAGACAGGGGTGTCCCTAATTTTGATGTGACCGTCCCTTCCCCCCGGCCGTGAACGGATAAGATAGTTTTTGCATAAAATAGGTTGTTCACGTGGCTGGTGGGACCTAGCACATGTGTGAGTCAGAGTTGCCACACATTAGGGTTGCCCAGTTTCAATCACCATATGATTAGTCTATTTTAGCCTGGTTTATGTTTTGTTCTTTCGCTGAGGAAAATGCCTAAACTCCTATACGCTATGTAGATAGATCGAGAAGGATAGATCAAGGGAGCTTGGTTTAGGTTTGCTTTGGATTGCGATGTATATCTCCCCACCCACCGGCCTCTTTATTAAGAACCGGTTATTCGATGTTTGTTAGTTTCGAGAGATTTAGGCTTGGTTATAGATCAATATATTTTTGTATTGTCAAACCATTGTTATCTTTGTAGAGAAATGCACAAACAAAATCAGTATTATTTGTAGAGAAATGAACGCATCCAACTTTCTAAAGGGTGTAAAATCTCCAACTTTCTAAATAAAGCCATAACTTTATATGTGTACGTAATTACCAATTTTGAAAACCCTAACTTTACATTTATACCTACTAATTCACCAATTTTAGAAAGATCTGAAATCGTGGTAATTAATTACTCCTTACCGAAAATAATAACGACAAAAAGTCACTAAACCTAATAGTAACATTCGAGAAACTTTGAGCTCCACAAGTTTAAGTCCCTATAAATGTAGTTGATTTACACATCGAAGCACCCTTTCTCTTTTCCAATGCAAAACTTCCATGTTTCCTGAGAACTGTTCGTCCCGCACTAGTCAGACACAAAAACACAGGCCTCATGGCTAAACAAGCGAAAGGTCGGATCAGTCTCCAACTCCCAACGTGCTTATAAAAGACTGAAAATCGATATAATGATCTGCTTGTGCTTGTCATCTTGTGCTTCTGCTTTTGCCAGTCTGTGAATAAAGAAAAGCCAGAAGAAATCATTGAAGAGGTAAGACTGTAAGAGTACTTAATTAATTAAGACATGCATTTTTGGAAGCAAAGAACTGTAAAGGGTCTTTGTTTTTTTTCATTTGAGGATTAATAAGAAGGAAGGTATATAGGGATACGTGAGGCATGTGAGATTATGATGGTAGAGGGATGGGAGGCCAAACCCTTTTGGACAATCATTCTATCTTTCTTTGTTTTCTTTTTCCAGATCAATCTTTTTGCCCATTCGAAAGTGTTGGGTACACCCATTATCTCTTATTGGAATTCCTTAACCAAATCCTACAGCTCTTTCTCTTTCACCAATTATTTGTCCTTGATACCAAAATTGGGCTAGCTTGTACGTTTATTTATTTCCTTATAAGTGAAAGAAACTCGATCATTTACTTGACAGAGCTAGCTGTTTAATTAACGAAGACCAGCTCTTTCAGTTGATCAGGTACCACTTCTATGCAATCTTTGAATGCGTGTTTTCGATCCTATAGAAGTTCGATCTGTTGTGCATCGATATCTCCCTTCTTTTCATACTGCCATTCAAGTCTTTCAATTTACAATATTCTGTCAAAGAAAATTGAATCATTTCTATTTTCAACTATATTCATGCTTTTAGCTCAGCATATCACTTCCTAGCTTTTCTGGGTTTGCTGGATATTGGTATAACTCAGATAGGCTATATATATATATGATATAATTCTTTTCTTAACATTCAGAGCCAATTAATTGATGCATATTTTTTTTAATGCCCTTCATATATTGGATTCTAGTTCCCCCCCCCCCCCCCCCCCCACCCCCCCCCCACCCCCCCCCCCCCCCCAACCCCCCCCCCCCCCCCCCCCCCCCCCCCCCCCCCCCCAAAAAAACCCCCCCCCCCCCCTCAAAGAGGGGGGGGGGAACCCCTCCCCTTGGGGGGGGGGGGAGAGTCCCAATTTCATGTGGTTCATTCACTAGTTTAATATATACTTGACCAAAGAAAAAAAAACTCGTATAGAAGTTGAAGTATGGACGTCCACGTACACAGACAGCGAGAAGTGTGGACGTCCTTCCTGATTGGGATATATCCAATGATCAATCCAACCCTTTGTTTCATAGGTCTTGGTTTCATCGATCAGTGGCCAAAATCAGTCGAGTCGATCGGAAATAGTTTGGGAAATTCCATTAGCACATACTCATCATCTCTTCAACTGCATGTTTTTGCTTGCGCAACTTAAATGATCGATGAAATGGTTTTCGATGTGGTTATTTCTTCGCACAGATGATTCCTAAAGAGATCATCGCCTCGCTAGCATTTTTTTTTTTCAAGTTTCGAAGTTCCGGTCAGATATATACTTGTTTTCTATACATAGTTTCTTTTCTTGTGTATGTTTGTTCCAACTTTCCAATGAGTTACAGCACTAAATGAAATGAAGTGAAACTTTATGCTTCTGTCATTATGTTCTTTTTCGTGCGCACCAGTCTCTCACTCTCATGGGGCAAGAACCAGCTGCTTTCAGCTGTTGTACGTACGTTGCTACTGCCTTTAATTCTTAGCATCATATATATACCCGAAAGTGCACGTACAGATATATATGCCAGCCTATAAATTGTTGATCAACTTAATTGTACCTTTTGGAGAAAACTACCCCCCTCAGAAAATATAATGAGGCCGGTCGGTTTTAGCTAGCTAGATAAATCAGTCCTCAAAGGGGAGCTTTCATAGTTTTAGTAATGACAAAAACCTATAGCTAATATCAGGCCAGTCTGAATTGAAGTATCATATATAATTGCTAAACACCCTCGACACTTTTCATATTTACTTGTAATTTTGGGGTTTTCTGTTGCATTAATGTCCACATGAATCCAAATTGTTCATACCCCACACTTGAACATGTGGTGTGGGCGTGATCAGTCAACTAAGCATCGGCTCTATGTCGACCTCTAGCTACGAGAATGATTTTGTACTTACCGGCCACTTCATCTCTATCACTTAACTGGTTGTTGCATTTTGTTGATGACATGGATTCTTCTATTTCACTCAAAATATTTGCATAATATCTTCAATTATATGTTGAATAATTAGTAGAGATCGATCAATGTATATATGGGTGGGGAGAGTCCACGATGCCATTTTATGATCTAATAATTCTTTTTCGCCTTTTGTTCTCCTTAAAAATTATTATATGCAAAATTTAATTTTATCATTAAATCAGAGTGGATTCTAATAACTTTTTTATACAAATTGAGTTTTTAATGATTTTTTTTTAAATAATTAAATATCTGATATGTTATGTTGTTAAATAATCGATTATAATAATTTATTTTAAAAAAAAAATCAAGCACCACGGCTGTGTGACGATATAACGTAGCATATAATACATTGTTATCCACAATTTTGAATATTAAATTATTTGGTTTTCCATATTCATGCAGAGAAGAGAAATGGAAGACGAACAGTCAGAGACGCCAGCCTCACTCATTCCACCACTACCAAGAGACTCCCGCGGCTCACTCGAAGTCTTCAACCCGTCCACTTTCTCCTCCTCGACCCGACCCGCCAGCCCACCACCCTTCCGTACATCCCAAACCCCCACGTGGAAAACCTGGATCGACCCACGTGACAATCCAAGCCCAAAACACGACCCACCGCCCAACCCGGCCTCCAAGTCGGGCCGAGACGACGGGACCATCACCTCATGGATGGCCCTCAAGGATTTCCCCTCAACTCCACCGCCGCCACAGAAGCCGTCGAAACAGTCCCAGCAATCTCCGCCGTCCATTCAGCAGACCATCTCCCCTGCGGTCAAGGACAAGTCAACTCCCGACTCCGGCCACGCCGCGCAGAGAGCGGCGGAGTGGGGGTTGGTTCTGAAGACGGACACGGAGACCGGGAAGCCTCAGGGAGTCGGCGTCAGGAAATCAGGCGGCCCCGATGACCCGAATAATCACAAGGCGGGTACTTCCAGAAGGAACTCGAACAACTCGGTTCGGACCTCCGGGGAGTTGTCCGACGACGGCGGAGGCGGAGGAGGAAAAGGGTTTCCGAGAGTTTCGGAGGATCTGAAAAACGTGTTGTCGACGTTTCAGCAGACTTTCGTGGTCTCGGACGCTACCAAACCCGATTACCCGATCATGTACGCCAGCGCCGGGTTTTTCAAGATGACCGGGTACACCTCCAAAGAGGTCATCGGCAGGAACTGGTAATGTGGTTTTACTGTTTTGTTATTTTTATAACGGTAATAACGGTCTGAAGAAGGGTAATTTTGACAATTTTGAGCCTGTGTGTGGGTTCCACTTCCTGTGCAGCCGGTTTTTACAGGGTTCGGATACGGACCCGGAAGACGTGGCGCAGCTAAGGGAGGCTTTGCAAAAGAATACAAGTTACTGTGGCAGGTTACTGAATTACAAGAAAGATGGGACCCCTTTTTGGAATTTACTTACTATTGCACCCATCAAGGACGAAACTGGAAAAGTCCTCAAATTCATTGGGTAAGTTTTTTATTTTTCATTTTTAAAATGTCAAAATTTTGCAAACTTACAAGTTATAAGTTACAACCAATCCAAATATAACACATCTTGTTTAGAAGAAAAATGTCATTATTACACATTTAACTGTGTATTCTGTCGGTAATGTTATAGCCTATCGTTTTTAATTTTATCGATTCACATTATCTAAACACATTGAGTTGCTATGAAAGATGTATAGATCATTGATGATGAAGTTTGTACACAGAACATTACTTTCCTTCAATAATTGGTCAAGCAAGTTAGAAAATACCTTTTAATTGTGTTAAAATAACAAATGAAATTTATAATAGCAACATATATGTTACAATTCTATTAAACAAATACTTCCCTCATCACAATAATTTATTCCTACCATGGAGATGGTCTAATAATAATGCACACATGCACAGATTATATCATCAATTATTGTAAGAGAAATAAAAAATATTGTATATACATTTATTAGTACTACTTGCCAGCTATTTCGAGGAATGTCGTGCTAGTGTCCAAATTATGTATGTAATTGCTATGTAGATGTGGGGTAGTGACATTGAAACACCAGTACACCACGTACCATGTGCCCTAGAAACATAAACCCTCCAATTATTCTCAGGCCAAAAAAAAGGTCTCCAATTAATATTTATCTCACTTTTCCTAGATTTACTGGGGGGTTACCCCTGCCCAATAGGGCTTGGAGGTTGGACATGACCTAGAAACAAGACAAGGGGAAGGGTGGGGGAAAATGTTATGGTGTTGGAAATTAATTCAGATAAGGGAATTTTTTAATTGATGGGCCAATTGGATTCTCATAAATGTCAATGATTTTTTTTCTTTTCTTTTGTGTTGCTGATGTGGCAGGATGCAAGTGGAAGTGAGCAAGCACACAGAGGGGTCCAGGGATAAGATGCTGCGCCCTAATGGATTGTCCGAATCTTTGATTCGATATGATGGTATGGAATATCATAGGGCACATGACACTATATATATAGATGATTTTTTTTTTCTAGAATATAGAATATGTTTTTATTAAAATTCTAAGCGCTTCATGGAAAAGTACTAAAAAGTGTTTCTCAGAAAGTTTAAACTTTAAAGTACTAAAAATGACTTCTATTAACTTAGAAAAAAAATTTACCCCTGGAATCTGAAAAAAAAAAAAAATACTACCTAAGAGTGCACTTGTACAATTCTAGAAGTAGTGACAACTGAGCGCTACATATTAAATGTTCATATATTAACATAGGGTGGAAAGCAGAAGAAAACATCAAAATGGTGGATCTTAAACTTTGATTGTTACCAGCAAGAACATGGAAACTGTTTTACATATCTTATATCTAGAATATGCAAATAGTTTAATAGTATAGATCAGCATATATAAATGTTTTCAAACATAGTATTGTCACCACTTTGATACTGTTAATTGCGCACTGAGGGTGATGACAGAAAGTAAATTCAATTTGGTAATCTACATAATGACACTTTGAAATGAAAGACCAAGTTGTTATACTAGATTTATTTGAGCTAACTGAAATGTATATATTCTTTGTTGCAGCTCGTCAGAAAGAGATGGCTACACATTCAGTAACCGAACTTGTGCAGGCAGTGAGGAGACCGAGGTCGCTTAGTGAATCAACAAATCGTCCCTTTAGAAAGTCAGGAGGTGGCGGCAGGGGCGATGAGGTAGTAGAAGCTCTGGTGAGGAGAAGCTCCGAGAGCGGTGCACCGCCTAGACGGAACTCACTTGGGGATACTAAACTCTCAATGCAGTGTATCAACGAGGTTCCCGAAAAGAAACAGAAAAAATCTAGACGGCGCTCTTTCTTGGGGTATAGTTTTGCTTCTTCTTATGAATATGTAACTGCTGAGAAATGAACAGGCATATAATGTACCTTGACTTCACAACTGTGTGTTATTCATGCTTCAGGGTTATTCGGAAAAGTCAAACTCAAAGCCAAACCAATGATGATACCTTTGACAACTTTGGAGCTTCTGAGGATGCCTGTGATGACAGTGACAATGATGAGAGACCTGGGAGTCTAGACGACAAAGTGAGGAAGAAGGAAATGAGGAAGGGTATGGATCTTGCTACAACGCTGGAACGTATAGAGAAAAACTTTGTCATTACTGATCCAAGGCTGCCTGATAATCCCATTGTAAGATTCCCACTTAGAACTATTTAATTCATTCTTGCAATGTTGTTTGAAAATTCATTTACATTTTGTAATCCAGACGATCGAAGATGCAAGATGTAATAAGCATGTGATGTGTTTGAATGTTTGCATTTCAGATATTTGCATCCGACAGCTTCCTAGAGCTAACGGAGTACAGTCGCGAAGAAATATTGGGAAGAAATTGCAGGTGTGCTTCACTATAAACTATAAAGTGCTTCAATGTAAATTGAAAATGGTACCAAGATAAGATTGGTATTTAAAACTCCAACATCTGAAATTGGTTCAATGCATCAAGAAGTAGTTAATGTAATAGTCCTTAATGAAATGTTAAACTCTTGTTTGTTTGGATTTCGTAGATTCCTGCAAGGACCTGAGACTGATCCAGCAACTGTGAAGAAAATAAGAGAGGCAATTGACAACGAGACTGAAGTGACTGTACAGCTCATAAATTATACGAAAAGCGGTATGCATTCTTCTGTAACTCGTAAGTCTATAAAGCTCATTGATTATGTATATTAGCTAAAGTGTCTTTGCACTCAATCCAGGCAAAAAGTTCTGGAATGTTTTTCATCTGCAGCCTATGCGTGATCAAAAGGTACTGTATCTTCTCATGTAATCTTTATTAGATGAAAAAAGCATGTTTTTATTTTAAGGATATAACAAACATTGACAAATAGACAATTACCAAAAATAGAAAAGATTATGGAACTGAATTACATATGCCATTTTACTTGTTTATGTAAACAGGGAGAAGTACAGTATTTTATTGGAGTACAACTTGATGGCAGTCAGCACATTGAGCCTCTCCAGAACTCTATTCCTGAAGTTACAGTAAAAGAGAGTGAAAAACTGGTATTAAAGATACACTATGCACTTCCTATATGGTTCTAATCATAACTGTTACATATCCTTTTCAATAAAATGTTTGGTTGGTTTCCAAACTCAGATCAAAGAAACTGCAGTAAATGTTGATGAGGCAGCAAGAGAACTTCCGGATGCCAATATGGTAATGCTCGGTTCTTTATCCACGCTTCTAAAAATCTTAAAGGTTTACGAATTTGACAATAATTTTCTCTAACTGCAGAAACCAGAAGATTTATGGATGAATCATTCGAAGGTTGTTCATCCAAAGCCTCATAGAAAGGACAGCGCCCCTTGGACAGCTATTCAAAAGGTATCGATGTTTCAATTATGTTTAGCTTAGTGTTATAAATTTCTATAAACCTCTGTTGGAAATTATTGGTTTTGTTCAGTGTCTATTACTAGTTTACAAACATAACATCGATTCATCTTTAAAAAAAATAAAAAATCTTCTGTTGTTTTTTTTTCTGGAAAATTTTCATTTCCTATATAGATTGCTGATCGAAGTAACTCTTGACAATGCAGATTCTAGACAGTGGAGAACAGATAGGGTTAAAACATTTTAGGCCTATAAGGCCCTTGGGATCTGGTGACACAGGCTGGTTAGTATGTTTCTCTAGTCGAATTTTTACCTTGGGTTTTGAAGTAGTAGTAGTTTGAGGAATGTTAATTGAGATTCCACATAGTTGAGCTTTTACCATCTTTTGGAAATATTGAATGTCAGTGTGCATTTGGTACAATTGTGTGGAACCGATCAGTACTTCGCCATGAAGGCTATGGATAAGGGTATCATGCTCAATCGGAACAAGGTATAGAAAAGTTCGAAACTGATTTTATTCGTCTTACTTACCTTATTTTCCTCATCATTAGGAGTCAAATTTCAGTGTCAGTTTGAATGAAATGTTCAACTTCTATATCTATTTACAGAACTCCTTTCATTCATTTCTTGCAGGTACATAGAGCTTGTGCTGAGAGAGAGATCCTTGACATGTTGGATCATCCTTTTCTTCCTGCGTTGTATGCTTCATTTCAGGTCAGAAACTCTACCATAAATCCCTATGAAAAGTCATAAATTACTGATTACTGGAGGAGCCATCATTTATGATTGTTCAAACTTTGCAGACCAAAACACATGTTTGCCTGATTACTGATTACTACCCTGGTGGAGAACTCTTCCTGCTTTTGGACAGACAACCGACAAAGGTCCTGAAGGAAGATTCAGTGAGGTAAATTACATGAAAAATAATAGTAATGCAGATAGGTCAGTAGGTGACCAACATTTGGAATTTGTTGTCATAATTAAGCAGATAATATGAGTTCAAATACCCTTGCAGTTTGATTGTTCACTTGCATTCTTGAGCAAATGACTGAATGTGTTTGTTGTGTTGTTGGTGATTGTAGATTTTATATTGCAGAGGTAGTAGTTGCCTTGGAGTATCTTCACTGTCAGGGTAAGTTGTGTCCATCATTCCTATATCTTTCTCTATATATAAAATATCAATTTAAATAAGGATATATAATGAAGTCAGAATGGAATTCTATGTTCCTAACATACCAATTACTATTTTAAATTGTTTTGTTGAGGCAGAATGGCATTTTGCTTGTATACTTCTATGCTTCCCTCTTCAACCTAATATATATATTGAGCCTTCTGTTCTTTTTCTTGTAGGGATAATTTACAGGGATTTGAAGCCTGAAAATGTTTTACTTCAGAGCAGTGGGCACGTAACCCTGACCGATTTTGATTTATCATGTTTGACATCTTGCAAACCACAGGTATCCCACCAAAGAAACTTGAAAAAAGAATTCCTTATTATTCTGAAATAGATAACAAGAATTAATCTCCTTGTTCTGTTTGAATAAGTAAATAACTGACACCTCTCTTGCATCTTAAGCTTATTTGAGTAACTGGTTCCCAAACAAAAGACTCTATCATCAAATCTTGGAACTTACCCTTTAATCTTCTAGAGTAGTTTTTAACAAACAGGATTATGTGGTTCTTTCAGCTTTTAATTCAGAGTATAAACGAAAAGAAAAGGCATCACAAAGGTCAACAGAATCCAATCTTCATGGCTGAACCGATGAGAGCATCAAATTCTTTTGTTGGCACTGAAGAGTACATAGCTCCAGTATGATACTCTCAGCATTCTCTTTTTAAGTATTTTTAACAGTTCTTCGATTAACTTTTGCTTATATTGACTGCTTATTTCTTTCCACTTCTTGTAGGAAATCATAACTGGAGCAGGCCATTCTAGTGCTGTAGACTGGTGGGCTCTTGGTAATTCACTCAATTTTAAATTCAATTCCTCTTTCTACTTCTTAAGAAACTATACTTATTCATGTCCTAATTATTGGAAAATCGTACCTCTTTAAATCTGTTACTCATGTTGCATTTTTTTTTTGCATCAAATCATTGGATTGTAAACTAAACACGCAATATACGAGCATTCACTTCAACTCAAACATATGCGAGAGTGATATTTATATGTTTGAGAGTGATATTTAAGCTAGTCACTTACCATCTACAATCTTTGCTAATCAAGTGCATCTCTCTTCAGGGGTTCTTGTGTATGAAATGCTGTATGGATATACACCATTCAGGGGAAAAACAAGGCAAAAGACATTCGCGAATATTCTTCACAAGGATCTCAAATTTCCAGGAAGTATACAGGTGAGATCCTCTCTCTGCATGATACCTCATATAAATGTGTATCTGTGCATATTTCTGAATTATCTCACATGCATCTCAACATGTATTTTACGCGTTGTTTGTATGTAATAAGTGTGACTCGATAGCAGTTGATGTAAAGAACATAATATTTTTTTTCTTACCAAACTACACTAAAATGCTGAGCATGAACTTAAATTTTGTATCTTAATGCAGGCAAGTCTCCAAGCAAAGCAGTTAATGTATCGGTTGTTGCATCGCGATCCCAAAAACAGATTGGGGTCTCTGGAAGGAGCGAATGAAATTAAGCGTCACCCTTTCTTTCGAGGTGTCAACTGGGCTCTAGTTCGCTGCATGGTAAATCTTGAAACCTTGCAAGTTTAGTACGCATGAAGTATAAAATGTATCAAATATGTGATTTCAAAATCAAGGTTATAAATTGGAAAAGTTCAATGAGGTTACACTTACCTAGCCTCATCTTCCAAATTATGTATTCCAGCTATTGCATTCTAAGAATTTCAATTAATACTGGACAACTTATTAATGTGCAGAACCCTCCTGAACTCGACGCCCCTCTCTTCGAGACATCTGAAGCCGAAAAGGATGCTAAGCTTGTGGATCCTGAGATGCAAGATTTACAAATAAATGTTTTCTAAAAGGTACTATTTCTTCCCCCTCCGGTCTTTTATAACGAAACGTGCATTTGTCAGCATGAGATAAAGTGATAAACTTGTTTGCTTACTTATCTAGGAACCCTCTGCTGCACATTGAGTACTCGATCAACTGCATCTCATTCCGTAAACTATAAGAACAGGCCAGGCTCGATCTGGAGAAAGCTTATCATATTGTTGAAGAATTGAGGTGTCATTGATTTGCTTATAGATGGACCATACTTGAGGGTTTTAATCATTGTGTGTATATGATTATTGCATGGTGTAATGTTTCTGTAATCTAAAAGTTTTGTTAGTACGTACGTTAATTCCATTCATCTTGTTTGTTCATCATGGCCCAGTTTCTCTCTCTGCAAAATTTGGATAAAATAAAATTTACTTGTCTGTCATGCTTCTCCTAGAGCTATGAAGCCCTACAAATACCATCACATTTCTTTTTTAATCACTGCATTTAGTTCCTTTTAAATGTAGTACGTCCAACAAAAGTGAAGTGCAATGGCTGCAATGCATTAATCATTATCAAAGAAATATGAGTCTCACATTCAAAATTAATCGGCAATGGATAAAGAAATTTAAATTTCATATATTATTTAGGGTTTTTTTCATGAGTGGAGTCAAAACTTACATGAACCGGACAAAATGATACCCAAACTTCAAAAGTGATCAAAATGGTACCTGAACTTTCAAAATGCGATCAAAACAGTACCCAAGCCTAATTTCCGTTTGTACACCGTTAATTTTAGACATGTGCCGCGCATGTGACACAAAGCTGAGGGATATTTTGGTCTTTTTAACTTCCTAAATTTTTTTTTTTGGTCTCTCTCTCTCTCTCAGTCCCTCCCGTGCCCGACTCCCTCTTCCCTCTCCTCAATCCTCACTGTTGTCGGCGCTGCACCACTATGTCCGGCCACCACCTCACGTCACCACCACCACCGAAGGGAGCGGCGTGTTACGCCAACCCTCCCCAGCCGGTTTCAAACAAACTTTGCCGGAAAATAGCCGAAAACGGCTTGAAATTCACGCTTTTTGTCCGGCCATCTCCGGCCACCTCCAACCTTCAAAACCTACTGGGTTATAAAGCCCTCAATCCCAGAAACCTCATGGTATCTTTGGATTTCAATTTCGACCACCGTAGGAGGCGGATCGAAGTCGGGAATATTACGTTTCGAAAACTTCCGTCAATGATATCTCACGATCTAATTCGAATCTTACCTTGACATAGTTATTAAACTTGTTGGATTTGTTGTAATGAACACGATGATATAAGTTTGGAAGCAATCGGAGATAGTTGATTTTTTGGGTTTTGATTGCTGGCAATGTAATCGCAGAAGAAAGAAAGAAGAAAAGAAGAAGAAGAAGAAGGAAAAAAAAAAAAGAAACTGTTTAGTATTGTCAAATTAGAAAGTATATAAATTTACTATTTTGTATAATTTATCTCAAGAGTATCCTGTACCTTGTTGGTTAGGTATTAAAGTTGTATTCATCAGATCCTATGTTCGATTCACAACGCATGCAAAACATAGTAAGTTTTTCAATTTTCTGGTTTTGATTGGAGGGCAAAAATGTAATTTTAGATTAAAAAGTGGGTAAAATGACTAAAATACCCATAAAACTAACGGTGTACAAACGGAAATTAGGCTTGGGTACTGTTTTGATCGCATTTTGAAAGTTCAGGTACCATTTTGATCACTTTTGAAGTTTGGGTATCATTTTGTCCGGTTCATGTAAGTTTTGACCCCACTCATGAAAAAAACCCTATTATTTATGCAAAGTTTAGAATTTTGGATCTTCTCTTAACCTAAGTTCTCTCCTAACCCATCTAAACTTTTGAAGATTCTAAATGATTATGGGTTTGTGATCATAGCCAAGGTTGTTTCGTATTTGGTTGGGTTGGGAGGTAAGGTTCGTCCATGTCTCTTTCATTTGTGGCGATTTTTTTTAATCAAACTTTGAGGTGAGTATCATTCATTCATTTGTATATTAATTACATGAATGCAATGACCAAAAATAAAATAAAATTACATGACTGCCTATTGCTGCGTTAAAAGAAGAGAAGGGAAAAAGAAGAAGACAAATACAACTTAAATTTTATATATACTAAAACGCAGTTTGAGGTTACTGTATATAGCATAGTGCGCGGACCGTTTTGCCCCTTCTTAATGATTTTCTGCTTCTTCCGTTTTTACCCCTCTCTGTCCTTCCTTTTCTTCTATTTCTTCTCCCTCTCTCTTCACTGTTTCTCCTCTTTTTCTTTTCCTCTGTTTCTTTCCCCTCCCTCTCGCTCTTCTCTCTCTCTCTCTCTCTCTCTCTCTCTCTCTCTCTCAATCTCTTTTGTTTTCTTTCTTCTTCCTCTCTCTATCGTGTCCTTTCAGGTGAGTCAATATATAGGTATAATTTTACTTTATCAAATTAACGAAAATCAATTAACTGTCATGGTAAAATAAATTATGTGGACATTTAATAAAGTACTAATTAAACTTTCAAAGAAATAGAATGAGCACAATATAATTATGGACATCTAATATTCAACAGTAGAATTAAAAATTAAAGGATGAAGGGAGCAAAAACTAATATATATTCAATTAAAACATACATGAAAAGCAAGGATCGATGAAGGGAACAAATCTCAATATAGGTTTGAACCATTGTTCAACTCGACTTATGTCTATGATTGGACGCCGCCTTAATGACCTCTAGATAAACTATATCTATCAATGTAATCGAAAGTTGCTATCGTTGCACTAACAACTGCCATTTTTTTAATTTTTTAACAGAGAAGCGAATACCCTTACACATGACAAAAAACAAGAGAAAAATATTCTTCCAAAATGAAACAGGAACTTGAATATTTGCTTTGATCTTAGGCTAGCTACAGAGGAAGATTCAACTATTACTGCAATCATTCTCATTAGCAGTGTGTATATATGTATTTAATTAATGAGAAGTTTAACACTGCTTGACTAACCAAAAAAATTTAAACTCCACCCTTAGATTCGTATTTTTTTTTGTAACTTAAGCTTGTTAATCAAAAAATCATAACACTGTGAATTTTCTATATAATTTTGGTACTTTCTAAATTTTCTGTATACTTTTGAAGCCCGCAACATCGTGCGGGCACCATTGCTAGTTCAATCTAAACCATAGAATCTTATAATTGTCATGTGTCTTCATCTAATCAAAAGATTAGAACTTAGAAGAGAACTTAGATAAGAAGAGGATCCGGATCCTAAAACTGTTACGTTCTATTACGCATGCTTCTTTACTTCCCACATGAAAAAAGTAATTAAAATGACCTCTATGCTCTAATATATTTTAGAAATATAGCATCTAACTCAAAATCGATTCACATTATGCACACACTCAAAATATTATAAATGAGACTTAAATTTTCACCGTGAAATTCTAAATTTCCAATGCATGTTAGGGCATCCATAAATTTCACTATCCAATATTCCAATCCAATAATCATATGCATGAAATTCTTCAAATTCATCATAAACACCAAGAATGTTACAAGATGTCTTGTCTGTTTGGTCTGATGTGAGTGTTGAAAACGAGGCCAGAAACTCACCCACCAAATTGTGCATCTTTATTGATTGATGTGACAGTGAATAGCAGTGTACAAAAATGTTTCCAAAACACTCCAAGAATTTTTGGGTAAGAAGAAAAGAACACTCCCACAAATTCCAAATGCATGTAAATAAATTATTCAACTAGAACAGGTAATTGCTAAATATAGTTGCTTACATTTATTGGCCGCAATATGTTAGGCACATTCTATTATTGACCTTTCCCAAATACAAGGGTACACCCTTTGCACAACACAATGTTTTGGCACATTCTATTATTGACTTTACCCAATGCAAGGGTCACCCCTTTACTCTGATAAAAAAAAAAAAAAAAGGGTCACCCCTTTACAGAACATTCAGTCACAAGTTACAACGGTCTTAAATAATGTTTGGTCCACCCATGTGATGGATTTGTGGTGTTACTAATTATCATGATTGTAAATTTGTAAATATATATCTTAATTCATATATGGCATCAACTCGGGTCATATTCCCCGGGAAGCTAATGCAGCGGTTCATCCGATAGTCAGTTATACAATCTCGTCTCTAGTACTATAAATGGAAGCGTAGAATTTGGTATCAAAAATTTCACACAAAAAAATGCTCATGACTAAAACAAATTAATTCCGGAAAAAAAAATTATCTAAGAAGGTTAGAATGATAAAATACAAAAAAAATAAAAATATAAAAATATAAAAGATGAGAGAAACCAAAGCAGAATATGTGATGGCTTCAACCCACGTTGAGAGGCAGTTGTCATTGCAGTTTGTATAAGAAAGGTGGCAAGTTATGAAAACATAAAGAGAAACTGGTTGTTGAAGAATGAAACAAAGAACGCAAGCATGTTTGTGCATATTATACTGAATTGATGGGTTTTCTTTCCCATTGATCTCAAATTATGAACTGCATTGAAGAGTTCCCAACCTATTTTGGCCCAGCCTTCCCCTCTTTTTTCTTTTCTGGTGAGTGTTTAGTTCGTTGTCTATTGTTTGATGTGATATTGCAGTTGATTTGCTATAAATGAGTGAAAGTGAAGTAATTTATATGTATTTGCTTGAGGGATTGGTGAAAAAGATATTAGTATACATGTGTACATACTAATTTTGAAGGTAAAGGTTAAAAAGGCTAATTTTGAAGATCATTTTACTTACAGAAGTACTGCGCTCGCGCGTGCGAAACATCTTTTCAATTATTTACATGTGTCCATGCAATTTGTTTATGTTAATGCACAAATACTTAGCTTGGTTAATAAAGTATCCTATAGTACGAACAGAAGACAAAAACAACATACATTTCCATCTTTCATATCAAACCAAATGGATTTTGATAAAACAATTCAAAAAGTTAAAAAGATAGCGTTTTTATCAAATAAAATTTTGTTCAAAGGAATGAAGAAAATGAAAGAAATTCGAACTGAAAGGAAAAGAAAAGCAATTCTAATTATTTCTTGAACAAATATGTTCTCTCACAATAGCTCCAATTTTTGCCATTCCATTTTTAAAGTAAGCTCCCACATTGGAAAATGATGACAAACAAAACAGAAGACAAAAAACAGATACAATTACTAAGTTCACGTGTCCATCAATTGACAAAAAAAAAATGATGCCAATTGGAAATTTTACTATAGAAATTAGTATGTGTATTTCTCTTGAATTAAAGTTTTAGGATTCTCTAGTTTTGGTATGTTTCTCTTATTGTATTTGTTGGACATCAATTGAAAAGTTCAATCGACTTGACCTGGGACTTGAATTGATTGAAGCATTAAAAGTTCAATTAACTCTGAAATATGCACTTAACGCAGCAACATAAATACTTCTTCAGTGTTAGTTAGAAAGACTTTCTTACTATTTTCAAAGGGTTCAAGCTATATATTATTTGGCTTCATGTATTACCGGAAGGAGGAAGCTTGAATATGTTACAATAGGCCAAAAATTTTGGGTAAGTTAGCAGTTACTAAAACATGTGTAGGTGAATCTCTTTAATATGTATCGAATTGGTTATATCCTTTAGCATCTGCTCAGTTTCTTTATTTATTTATTTTTTTAACTCTCATTCATTTCATAATTGTTGTTTGCCATTAAAATCAAAACTCACAAACGAGTCGCGCTTTTCGAACAAAGTCAGTTGTAATACATTTTTAAAATTATGTTTTAACAATGGTTAAAGTTTGACACTAGTAAAGTTAAAGAAAAAAGTGCAGTTCAGAAGGAGACATCTCAGTGTGCCCCTAACACTTCCAACGATGCCCATGCTAGCGTGGCTAACTAACGACGCACATACTAGCGAGATTAACTAAAGATGCATGCTCATTCTAGATAGGTTAACGATGCATATGCTCATGTTTAAGGATGTCCTAGATACCCTTGCGATTTTTCAAAGTCGAAAAATTAGAAAATTCATAAAAAATAAATGATTTGAGATTTTCGAATTCTGTCAATTGGAACATTTTTTAAAAATCATACTTTACTAATGGTAAATTTTTGAGAATTTTTTTTCCGAAAGCATACTTTCAAATTATTGACCCTAAAAGCCAAAGAGTTGGAGACATGTTGCAAAAATTGCATTTGACCATAGTCACTAAATCAGTGTCATGTAGGTGTTACGTCATCGATTTAACATAATATTTGACAGAGTAACTATAAAGGCTAATGGAGCATTAGTTTAAGTACCATTAGATTTCTTATGAAAATTCAGGTACAAAAAATTGCATTTGGTCATAGTACAGATATTATAAAGATTTTTTTTTAAAAAAAAGAGTTATCATGGAGGCTTTTTTAAATCGTGTCCAAGAATTACTCCTAAGCAATGACTCAATGAGCAAACAAAGAAATGAGAGACAAATTATTGACCCTAAAAGCCAAAGAGTTGGAGACATGTTGCAACTGCCCCATGCTTGTTTGTTGCAATGGCAGGCTACTAGTTAAGGCTAGCTAGGCTAGTGGCATTTGGCACCAACAACAATACAACATTGCATAACCGTGACAGTGACTCACTCTCACTCTCCCTGATTGTCTCAGCACAGAATGCGCAGACCTCAGCAGCTGAGCTCTCATTTCTATAACCCAAAATTCTAGGTCTCCAAACCCCCTCTAATCCCTATCCACGCAAAAGCAAAAAATAGAAAATGGAAAGCACAACTGGTTGTTACCATTAGTATTATTAAAAGCTGGATTTGGATTCTCTGCACCAAACAAAGCTTTCTGATAAACTAAAATGGCCTAAAGGGTTGGCATTACCTGTGTCCTCTGACCTTTTCATCTTTGTCTAGTAAGGTTAGAGGCTTAAAGCTGATTACCATATAATTAAAGATGATTTACACAGATGGGTCCTTAACTCCATAGTCCATACCCATAAAAGCTTAATTACAGGTATGAAAAAATAGTACTAGTCTAGTACGTGTAAAATTACTTCCCGTCCCTCCCTAATTCTTTGTTTTTGGGTTTCTTTCTTTAATCATTCACAATTTCACATCATTACATTACATGTCTAAAGCTCCATTTTCTTGGATTCCTACTTTCTCTACTTTCCCTTAAAATTACTTCAACTTCCCAAGAAGCCTTTTCTCCTTCACTCTCTACTTTCCCACAGAAAAAAGTGAACTTCTTTCTTTGACTGATCTTCGTTCTCTCCAATCCTCCAAGAACCCATCACTTGTTTCTCAACAATCTTCGCTTTCCTAAAGAAACCCAGTAAAACCCATTCCTGGGTTTCTCGCTGAAGCAGAGCTCCAATGGCGGCCGAGAACGCACTGAAATCCAAAGAGGTCTCGGCGATGATCAAACAGGGCTTCATTTCCGATCAATCACTCTCATTCTCGCCGTCAAGATCCATATCCAAGCTCCACTCCCCCAACTCCTCACCCTCCTCCAAAACCCTATCTTCTCCTCCGCCGCCTCCGTTCGCCGCCGCGTCAACTCAGCAATTGACTCGGCCGACTCAGTCCCAGTCCCTCTACGAGATGATGTCCGACGAGCAACACCGAGATTCCAAGCTCTCCGACCGAAGGGTCCACGAGAAGGTCCACAAGATCCTCGAAAACGCACCGTTTCGAAACCCCAATTGGGGAGGACTAGTTTCCGGCGATGTGAGGCTCACGGTGGTCGCCAAGGACGGGTTCAGGGTCTCCATGGATGTGCACAAGAGCGTTTTGGGCTCGAAAAGCCGGTTTTTCGCCGAAAAGCTTAGGAAAGATCGTGGGGTTTCGCATTGTGTGGAGATTTCGGACTGTGACGATGTGGAGGTGTATGTGGAAACTGTGGTGTTGATGTATTGTGAGAATTTGAAGAAGAGGTTGATAGGTGAGGAGGTCTCCAGGGTTTTGGGTTTGCTAAAGGTATGTGCTTTGCATCATGCCTTTTGCTTTTGGATCAATTCGTTTTTGTATTTTTCTTTGTCTTGTGCTATGAGACTATGAGTTTTCGGTTGCTGGGAAAGTTTGGATGAGCACATTGGTTATTGGGGTTTCACTTTCACTGTTGAGATTAATGGGAAATTGTGTTTATGATTCCGAGGTTATAGTGAGCAGCAAGTCTTTTTCTTTTGGGCATTTACCTAAAAAAAGAATCTGTCTTTGGGCATTCTAAAGGCGCTTAAGACGAGGACATAGGCTTTGGAAAGCTTGTATTGTTTGCTTGTTGGGTTTTCACTTTTGAATTTAAGTGGTAAAGAGTGAATTCTAAGGTCATCCCAATTAATTGGGGAGTCAGTTTAGTGAGGTTATCCTATTGTTTAAAAGGTTGTGAATATAAGGAAAGTACATTTTAGTTTTTGAGCTGAGCTCACCAAATACAGTGAGAGTTAATATAGTTAATTTACAGTATCTTAAGAAATTGGCATGGTTGAGATGGGTTTTGTGCACGCTTAGCTGTAATAATTTGGGATGTTTACAAATTATTAAGTTATTCTCTGCCTTGTAGTCTAAGATCGAAAGTCAAGCCGATCAGATGATGCTCTATTTTCTGTCTTTATGCGACTGTAACATATGTCTTTTCTTCAATGAGCTTGTTATGGTGTAATGTATTGGTAAAATTCTCTGTTTATTCCGTTGTAGGTATCTGCAGCTCTCATGTTTGATGAGGGCATTGCCTCATGCTTGGAGTATTTGGAAGCAGTTCCATGGTCCGAAGATGAAGAGGAGAAAGTTAAATCTCAACTCAGTGAACTTCAGCTTCATGACTCGGCTAGTGATCAAGTTTTGCTCAGAGTATCCACTGAGCCATCCACTTCTGCTAGAGCTGATGAAATCTTATCTAGACTGCTCACTGGTGTTCTTCAAGCAAAAGATGATAGAGCTCGTCGAGAAATGAAGACTCTCATTTCTCGGTTGCTTAGAGAAGATGCAGCCAATGACAGCAACAGGCTAGATGTCTCTAAAGAAACCCTTTACCATCTTTGCCACAGATGTTTGAGTTCTCTTGTCCTGTGCTTATCCGAAGCTACGGGCATGGACGAAAAGCGGGACCGTGGGGTTTTGATGGCTGAGATAGCAAGAGAGGCTGATAACATGCAGTGGATTGTTGATATTATGGTAGACAAGAAAATGGGTGAAGACTTTGTGAAATTATGGGCGGATCAGAAGGAGCTTGCAGTTCTCCATTCAAAGATTCCGACCATGTACCGACACGAAATCAGCAGAATCACAGCTCAGCTATGCATTGCAATTGGGAGTAGACATTTGCTGGTGCCCAAAGATACAAGATTTTCCTTGCTTTCGACGTGGCTGGAAGCTCTTTATGAGGACTTCGGATGGATGAGGAGGGCTTCGAGATCCGTTGACAAAAAACTTGTTGAAGAGGGTCTAAGCCAAACAATTCTTACACTTCCTTTGCATCAACAACAGGCTATATTGCTTAATTGGTTCGATCGATTTCTAAACAAGGGAGATGACTGTCCCAACATTCAGAAGGCGTTTGAAGTTTGGTGGAGGAGAGCTTTCATCAAACATGTGGCGGAGCAGGAAGATCATAGGTTGCAAATAACTGTTTGTGATTATCCTAGTTGAACCAAGTTAATAAATCCACATGTCTATAGAAAACGGTTTTTCTTTTTCTTCCGAATCAAATCTTTCGGTAATTTCCACTCCCATGCTTGAATCCGTTGCCCAGTGTAGGGATTCCTCTGTTCATTATTAGGTGTTCATATTGTAGTTACTAGTTATAGACATTTTGGGGTTATACGTAACACTATCAGTTTAAGCAACTACAATTGAGGACCCATAGATGAGAATGATCCGATCCAACCCTCTGTCCTCGGGTTTTGGATGGTTGAAATTCTTTGTTTTATTTTTATCCAATCCTCTCTTTTGTTTGTTTTATGGATCAATGGGAATGCGTGATTGTTTTTTCATCATCTTGTTTTGCTGGTTCGATTAGTCGTGTGACCGTTTAGGTCAGCAATCAAAAAGAAAATAAGTAGATGAGGTTTCAGTTGAAATTTGATTATCCATTCTGATGAATCAAGAGGAAGGTACTCGACAAAAAAAAAAATCAAATAGAAGGTATAGGACATAAACCAAGGCCATAAACTAAAGGCTAAGCCACAGTTCCTGAATGAAATAGGAGTTAACAACTTGACACTGATATTTAAAACCATTACTTCCTAATTCAGACGATCAAAAGTTGGAGTTTCGGAAAATAGAGAAAAAATTACATTAAGAAAGCGAATTCAAGAGATGAGTTTAACGGAAAATTTGGATGGAATTACAGAAAATTAACAACAGATGGAATAACATTATAAAAGATAAGGTGCAACTTATCGCCCTTGAAAAATCAGGAGATAAATTGATAAACATGAAAAAAGTCGGGGGGCGAAACAGGAACCATAAGAGGAACCTACAACTACCACAACAGTACGGGCCCAACTCTGGGAGCCGAAAACAGAAGGGAAACATGATCGCCCCACCCTTGGCCGCCATTAGGTTTCCATGTTGCATCTTCTTCATTCAACATTCTGCTTGTGCCGGAAGATCCTGATGTTTCAGTCAACTCCAACGTGGGGTTCACATTGCAGGGAGGCTACATTAGACAAAATAAAATGTCATATTCTACGTTAACAGCTTCATCACACACATGTTATATACTACACTCATCGCTGTCACTTATAAATTACTCAAAGATCAGGGAGCGTATATATGCAACATAGTGAAAAAACATAAAGAGCATTCTTACCATTGTTTAACTTTGAACATTCCAGTGCCTATCGGCATTGGTATACCCATGATTATGCTTTCACTTACTCCTTGAATTTTGTCAACTGTCCCCTGAACACAAGCATTAAATAGATGATCATCTGTTCGCTCAAATGAAGCCAACATCAACACACTTTTTCCCATCTTTTGAACGCCGAATCTTGTGATTCCAAGAACTAAACCCTGCCATGCAACAACATCAACACATGAATTGCATGTCTAAACATTTGACCGTATTCCATTGGTCCCTTTATCTTTCCAGTAAAAAAATCAATATCGTAGGAAACTACTCACTCTGAATGTCATTACATCCGCTAAAAGCATCATATGACGATCATCTATGTTCATTCCATGTGATTTCATGGTATACTTTATCTCCTCAATGATACAAGTTCTCGCAGCTTCAATTCCAAGTGTATGCTGCACTTCAATAATATCATTACTTGTGGTTTTATAACCATCTACTCCTTTAGTGCTCATAACTGCTAGAAGACCCTTCCTAAAAAGTATCATAACCGATGTTAAGATTCATGAAACAAAAACGATCATTTAGAATCAATCTTTTGTCCTTTTCAGTTAAAGGCTAGGATTATAATCAGAACACCAATATGATAAAAACATCATAATGCTTTGAATAAGAAGACTCGCATCATTCAGAATATATGGAAGCAAAGGTAGAAAGGGATTGAAAAAGTTACAAAGGGATGGGAGATGGGGCAGCAATTCCCGTGTCCATCCTCTGGTTTTATAATTTTTGGGTTTAGATATTTATTTTCTGGAAATATCTTTTGTTTCTCTTCACTCAGGATAATAATAATCTTTTCTTGACAAGGAATCTATCTAGAATTTTCATGACGGACTCATTCTAATCATTTGTCATGCACGTTAGGTTCCCTATGGCTCATTTGTTATTTCAACTTACTCCTTTTTCAGGATAGAAAAAGTTTAAAATAGTGAAAAGAGAAATTGCTGTTTGGAGAATTTGTACTGTAATATTGATAATGGGAAGAGATGAAGCCATGAAGCACAAGTGGAAGCTAACCTGGAATTTGTGGGAGTTGTCAATATTAGTCCTTGCACAAGATGTAAATAATGTAGGCTCCAGTCCAGTTTTAATACCCAATTACACATCACATTGTAATAACTCTGCCCCTCATTTAACAACTTTCATCCCAACATAATGCCTAATATTGTCAACATGACATCAGCTCAATTCCTAAATGTACTTTGCCTTGGAACTGAACACCTGAATGAACGCCTGGAACATTCATTGAACCATATTTTTTATAATTTGAAAATTCTGTTTTTCACACACAAGAGAGGACAAAGTTCATGTCATCAGAGAATAAGAACTTTACACAAGCGTCTTTGGTTGTCTGGTGTAGTTCTTCAATTATGGTGTTGTTGAGCTTATTCCTTTTGTGTGATCTTTCTGGTTGGTTGCTAAATTCATCAGGTTTACTAAACCTATTATGTTTATCTGGATTCTGGAGTCTGGACTTTATTTTTTTGGACAATTGGAGTCTGGACTTTTAAGACTTATTAATAGGTTCTTTGATTGGTTCAGTGGGTTCCATGGCAAAAAATTTACTTCATTTTTGTTATTTAAGGTGTTTGTTTTTTGTGATTTTTTTTTGGTTCATTAGTTGATTAGGTTAGATTATTTCGTTTATTAAGTTTAATGGGTTAATTAATGGTAGAAAAACATTTTGAATTTCAAACAAATTTCAATCATTGTGATAACCGAGGAAACCTAGGAATCATGCCTTGAAATGTGAAATAAACCATGCAACATGGAGGTAAAAGAGTAATCAGATGTGCAATGTGTATGTGGATGCTGACATAGAGTCGAAGAACTAAAATTAGAATATAATCTCACCTTGGGAATGATGAAATTTCAATTTTTGGGAAGGATGCAAATCTAAAAATCTAAAAATTCTTTAAAAAAAAAAATTTGAAAATTTGTTAGGGAAAAAGCTAGCTATCACCATTCCCCATTCCCCATTCCCCATTCAGCACCTAATTTATCTAATTTTGTTGTCAATCTGCACCCTTAACTTCAATTTGAGCCAACATGCCCTTCCATTAAATCTGCCAATATATTCATCCAAAAGTGAACATGTGGAGCGAATGTTTGATTACTGTCACTCAGGTCTAAGTTGTCATTTTTTCCTTTTTATAGAAAAAAAAAAGACCAAATTTAGACTTGGCATGACCATATTGGCCTTGACAAAGTAATCACGGCTGCTTATTTTGTTACTTTTGAACAAATATATTGAGAGTTGACCGTATGTGCATAATGGCACAATTCAAGGTGCAGATTGTACTAAAAACATATATATGTACTGAATTGAGACAGGGTCGTAGTTTGGGGGCTATGGCAAAATATTTCTCATTTGATGACTGTGCAGTCACTGATATTTCACATTTCATCATAAACAAATTTTGGATAAAAATCCTAACAAAATGTGCCACAAAATTTGCTGAAATCAATCACCAATTTGCATGAGACCTAAATATAACATGGGAAATTAACACATGCCAACATGAAGGGCATTCAAAAGTTACTAAATCTAGATATTATATTCCAAGACAAACAAACTTACCCTTCAGCAAACAACTTGTACTTCTTTTCTTCTCCACATTTAACTTCAATATCTTTTTTGTCCTTTTTAACCTTTTCTTCATCAATGACAACACGTTCGATTGTCTTTATACCCTGTTATTGAAAGAAAGTAATGAATCATATCTTCATGAAACAACAATTCTGAGATTAAAAAGACAAAAACTAAAAAATTCTAGAAGCCTCACCCTAACGATAACATTGGGGAGCATACTCTTTAAATAATAGAGGTGAAAATGGAGTTTTCTTCTATCCTTCTCATGAGAATGAACTTCCACTGTTTGGTTATCTGGAACCCTAATGTGCTGCATATAGGATGTGATCATGAGACATTAACATATATAGAGTTAATAACTAACATCTAAAATCCCCACCTCATGCTTCAGTTTAATTCTCGGAGTTTCCAAAATTGATTCTTTTACGACATTAGCATCTATAGACAAGTGTGCATCTTGTATCACGGCCATATCAAGCCTGATGGCTATATATGCTGCTCTTGGACTCATTACAATCTCTATACACTCAGCAACCTTCAACACAACAAATCAAAATATAAGTAAAAACATGCATGAGACAAGAGAACCCAATTCATATATGCGACACAATAGAGAAAACAAAAAGCAAAAAAAAAAACAACTAATTTGTTAAAAAATTTAGATACATATTAGTCCCACAAATCAGAAAAAATTACACATCACAAAAACACTACAAGAGCACTAGGCATTACATTACAGTATAAAAACATTATGAAACAAATAAACCGCTCGTTTATAGCAAATTGTTAACCAAGCACAGCCAAGAGCCAACAAAATTATTCACCAAGCATTCAAAAGTTTTACAGGAGACAATAGCAAATCAAAGCAACAATCCTAATTTGCATTCTCAACTTATCACTTTCAGTGCAGTAGAGCATTAGACACAATTAGACACTATTGACTAATTAAGTGATGGATATGAATAGCAAGCTACAAATACAAAATAATGTATAGTTAAAACTTAAAATGTCACTGAAAAAATAGTTTCATACATACCTGCCCTAGATTTGTTTTCTCAATCCGACCTGCTACCATCCGTGCAATCATTGGATTATTATCACACTCAAGTACTGTAGTGATGATAGGGGTATGAATATTTTTTGCTCCATTTATTATTTCCTTGATACGAGGGACTCCAAGTGTAACGTCTAACAAAGAGTTAAGGATCAAAATAAACCAACCAATTAATAGCCAAAAGGTTATGCAAGTATTATATATTCATCTATGTTCATTCTCATGAATAAGCAAATAAATGAAGGATACTCATGCTTGCAACTCCAGCAAAGTGAAAAGTTTTTAATGTCATCTGTGTCCCAGGCTCGCCAATACTTTGAGCTCCAATTACTCCAATTGCTGTTCCAGCATCAACTATTTTTGAATGATAGCGAGAAATACAAGTATCTAGAAAAACCTAAACGAAAAGGAAATTTAATAAGAGGCAGATACCAACATTTCTTACCAACAAACTAATAAAAAAGTATTAAGGGTGAACTAGACAGAGGTGTAAAGCATCAAATACTCAATGTCATAAGAAAAAGCTTACGCTTATTGAAATGTAAACTCACAATTCCAAACAACTCCTCCCTCAATGTAATATAAAAACAAAAGAGAACTCACAAAATGACCTGCTAGTAAAACATAAAAGATGACAAGTACCTTCAGCTGTCTAGAAGTGACACCAGATATATTTTGGACAATCTTCTCTAGAGTTGCAGACTTCACCTTCCAACCAGGACTTTGATTCAATAAAAAAGTCTCCTGTGTTTTTCTTAATGCTTTTACATATTCATCCAGAAATTGCTCTATAGAACTTTTAAAACCCATAGAGCAACCACCATCAGGAGTCATATCTTGTTTCGAAAGCCTGCTTCTCACTATTTCAGATACTTCATCAGGAGAGAGGCTTTCATTTTCTCCAGCAGGGCATGTGGCCTGTATACGGAGATCACCATTGAACATTGAAAGAATATTACATTTAATTCTCAAGCTTATAAGAAAAGCATGGTTTCATACCTTGGCTTTGAAAAACAATCGGTTGAAGTCCAACGGAGCTCCACTTTTTCCTTCCATCATTGCAGGATCCATACCGTCATCCCCATAACAAAATTGAACAATACCTCCATTTGCAGCCCGCACTGTTTTATCGTACTGGACAGAGAGGTCCTCTAGAACTTTCGACAATCTACGAGACATGTACCCAGTGTCAGCAGTTTTCACCTGCATCAATCACAAGCAATCTATTAAGGAAAGGGTCTAAGACACAAAGATCACTTTCTATTAGTTGATAAAACTGAACCCTAACTAATGCACTCAAATGCCGTGATAGTGCACCGATGTGGCATAATGACTGCCACAAAGCCAAGATGGCTCCAGTAATGTCTTACTTCACACCAATACAGAATGAGATTATTAATAAAAATATCAGTAACAATATATATATATAATATATATCTAATCAACATTATATACACTTGTCAACTAAGATAGATCTAACTAGTAATAGTGCCCGCACGATGTTGCGGTTTCAAAAGTGTTTACATATGTAGAAAATATTAAAAACATACATGAAATTTGTTTAGCAAGCAAAAAACTATAAATTATTTTTCCAAAGAGCTGATCATGCTGTTAATATCTTTGTGCAAGGTAGCAGATATTAGTACAATTTTATGTACTAAAGAAAAATTAATAGCACCATTTTTCCGAATTTCAACAGACATATGTATGACATACATATTGTGTTAGGATTTAGAATTATAAAGAAATGTAGAATGAATATCAGATACTGAATTTATAAAGTGGCAAAGAGATTTAAAACTGGAAAGGAATAAAGGAGAAAGAAGTTTGTCATTTTTCTTGGTTTGTATAACTCAAAAGAAGAACAAAAAAAAGAGAAACTTTGATTGGAGGCATACAGAGAAAAGAGATTTTGGACCGAATTTGGAATAAATCCCACCCCAGGGGTACTATTAACAATTTTTTTGACCACAGGGGTGACACATTTGTGATTTTTAGCCAAAAGCGAAACCGGGAAGTCAACCACGAGTTAATATGACTTGCAAGAAGAATAACACGGAATTTCAACTACCCTATTCTTTTATCCTGCCTAGATGGGACCACCACACTATTTCTAGAATAGGAAGTTCATAAACCCAAAATCACATGATAAAGGAAAACAAGAAGCATTCAAACACAAATCAGCAATGATAGCATTACAAAAAATGAAACGATCTGTATAAGAGAGGAAAAAAAAGGCTGTTTCCCCCAACGTCTCTCTTCCCAAAACCTCGCCCTTTCCCCATTCCAAGGGCATAGACTTGAAACCTTAGATATTTGTGAGGACACGTGAACATGATGATGATCAGGCAGCAGCCTCAATTGTGTAAAGTTTTGATCTCAGATTGTCTTCTTTCTCCAATACATATTAGCTATAGTAATGCTGCAGTAATTTCAATATAAAAAAATGCTGCAGTAGCAAGCAATATGCAAGTTCATGATCAAAAAAAAAAAGAGGAAAGAAAGAAAAGCAGGTGTAGAAAAATTGTCCACACAAAAATATGATTAGGAATCTAAATAAAGCAAGAAGTAGTTAACATACAGCTGTATCCACAAGGCCTTCTCGCCCTCCCATTGTGTGAAAAAAGAACTCAGTAGCTGTCAAGCCACTGTAAAAGGAACTAGCAACAAAGCCTTTAGCCTGCATCATTAACAAGAGAAGGACCATTAATTCACATGTATACAGATGATGGGTTTTCTAAACACAATTATCTAATTATATATTTTATCGAACTGTACATAACATGCATCAACAACAGGAAGTTCGAACTACACATAACATGCATAACATGAATTACCTAAGTAACAATGGATTTAGTACTTCTATTGGATACAAGCATCATCTTATGTACCAAAGAACATATTTTAGAGCCAAAACCAACAGTAGTAGATTTAAACTTCAGTTACAGTCATTTTATTTTAACCAAAAAATAGAAGACTGAATTAGTATTAATCAGAATAAGGTACACCTGTTTGACTTGGGATGCCCCATCTCAGATTTCTGATCTGTTTTCCCAAAGCCATAATAACCAGTATGGTTTTGGGAGGGGGAAGAAAGCCAAAGTTTTATGGGGTTGCAGTGTTCTTGCAATTTTTTGGGTGTTGTGGATGGAAAGGAATAGAAGAATTTTTGAAGTTTATGAGGGTGTAGGGGTTCAGTTTCTGTGGGAGAGAATTAGATTCTGGGTGGCTCTATGGGCCTCAGTATCTGAGGTCTTTAAGGATTATAGTTTCTCCAGTATTTTGAGGGACTGGAGAGCAGCTGCAGTTTAAGAGTGTTAGTGTTTTCTTCTTGGGTATTTGTGAGGGGTTTCTGGGGACTAGTTTTGTTTTTCCTTATGTGGTTGTGGATTACTTATCCACTGTACTGTATTGTATTCTTTGGTTTTTTAAATAAAATTTGTTTCTTTTCAAAAAAAAGAAAGAATAAGGTACACCTGTGATTTGCTAAAAAGAACAAAGATGCTGATTGTTGTGGTGGAAGCAAGGATAGTCAGAATGCACAGTGACAGAAAATAAGCCAACTTAACTGTGGAAGCAACATAATCAACAGTAATACCAGGACTCTTAATCACATAAATACAAACCAAGAATTTTCTAAACAAGAATAATTTAATTAATTAATTAATTATATATTTTATGTAACCACAAATGCAAACAAGGATGAACAATAAACAAAGGTCCGCTAGCCTGTCATTACAAGAAGTTCAATACAATGTCTTACCCAAGTAAGTAACAATGAATTATGTACTTCTATTTGCCATACGTATCATCTTATTTGCTAAATAGTATAAACTAGAGCCAGAATGAATACGAGTAACACACGAGTCACCATTTAAAAACCCAGGAAATAAAGCACTATGAACTAGTTAAATAAAATCAAATAAAATCAAGGATACATCAACAATTTGACCTAGGGAATCAACATACAGAAGGTTTCTATGGAAACAATGACAGTCAGAATGTGCAGAGGCAGAAAAGCTTCAGCAATGGACCTAAATAATCAGGGGTTTGGATATAACTGGAGTTGGTAAGACTACTGGCAGTAATTGACCCAAAGACTATCATTGATGCAGTCAAAATAGTACGGTCAGCTACTGGTATTATGCTAATGGTAATGAATATATTAGCAGTGAAGCAATTGCACTTAGTAGTGTGCATGATAGCAAGAGCTGTGCAGCAACTGTAAATTTTGTACCACTGATTAAGCAAGACATAACTGGGAGGCAGTGCTCGGTATTGCAATTATAGTTGTCTTTTCATGGGTTAGCATGATTTCTTTGTCTCAGACTTTTTATTATCTATCTACTTTCTTTCTATTCTCTACAATTTCGATTCTTGTAAGCCATGGAAAAGCATGCCCTCAATCCAAAACTATAGACAACATAACCAAATGTGACAAACAACATTTTATGGTCATATATTTTGTACAAGTATCTTGTGGAAACTAGCTATTTATTATATCACATTGACCATCATAGATTTTGGAAAATGCAATTCATTGCAAGATGTAATTATCACATACGGTAATGGGTAATCTCTTGTAAACACTCTTTTCTTCAATTAATTTCTTAAACTTTCCTTTACCATCAATGAACTATTTATTAGTCATCAATACTGAAAAAGATGTATCAAAAGGTCATTTATATGAAGTGCATCTTACATGCAGTATGAGTGATTAAAAGCAGGAGAGAACTTACTGCAGGGGTATTTTCTTTTCTAGGAAAGTGTGGAAGGCTTCGATCTATGAACCCATTTGGTGCACGACGACCGCCAACCGATTGTTGACCAACACAGGCAACCATCTGGCTAATATTGATAGCAGATCCTTTGGAACCACACTGGGACATAATCAAGGGACTGTTTCTCCAATGTAGCGTTTGCATGCACAACTATGGAAAAATAATGTAAAGACTATTTCAGAACCAACCACCTTGTGTGAAGAAGTGAAGATATAATTGCAAAACAAAATAACCAGATACCCTAAAAAAAAAATCTTGACACCAACTCAAACTAACATCAAGAGTCAGCTGAAGACGGCAACAAAGTAAATTCTAATTGCACATTCTTATAACTTTCCAAACATTTATATTTAAACACTTTTGGTATTTAAATATGATTAAATAGGAAACTGACCTTTCCAGTTTGGTCTCTAATATCATTTAATACTGCAGTAATCCCAGATTCAAGTGATTGGGCAGCATCACAACCGGATGCAAGTCGTAGCTGTCCTTCATTATACAACTTTATCTGGTCGTCACATTTGTCATAACCTTTCTTAATGATTTTTTCTTTCTCACCATACAGGATGTCACTTGGTTGTACATCGCTAATCCCAATTGAGAATCCGTGATTACCAATCCACCGAGCACTGCAACCCAAGAAAATATTGACAATACAACAAACTATGTTTATCCATATCTATATTAATAATGTGAGTACGGGATTTTGGATCAGTTTCAGAAAACCCTGAAAAGCATAACAGGATCACTGATTATGCAAATACTATAAGCCCGAGATTGCATATATCCAAGGCTTAGAATTTCTGATGTGTGATTCTTCATCATCCAATAAACTATGTTTATCTATATCTATATTAATAATGTGAGTATGGAATATTGGTTCAATTTCAGAAAACCCTGAAAATATCCCTCCCTCTAAAATAGACTACAAGCGAGCATCAACTTTTTATAAGAAAAACAGCCAGAGTCAAGAGGAGGAGGAGTTATGTTTTCTGTATCAGTACTTGAAGTTAACAACCCACCCAAGAGCCGACTCCCACATGTGTGAGCATGTGTGAAGAGGCTACTATATCAAGAACGGGTATTCAGCGGTGTTGGTAACTTTCAGTCATACTTTCTTTTGTTCATCATTTTTGACAAATCATTGCAATAGAGAAACTAAATGCAATGAAAAAACCACATTAGAACTATGAACAGCACAAAAAGTAGAATGTCGAAAAGATATATGATCAAGTTTCAATACACAAAACCACGATGAAGGAAACATACATTGAAAAGGAATTGTGCTGCATAAATACCTTAATTTAGCTACACGATTCATACAAGAAGCAGCAGCATGAGCTTTATAGTCTCTGAGAAGAACAGAGAAAAGTCCATCCTTATTGCCATTTCCTGGAGTGAGACAAATGCAAAACTCTAAACATCAATATCAATCAGATATCCAAATAAGAGAACAACATATAGTAACTAAAAAAGGTTGATCTTCAAGATAATATACACAGTAAAAAGATATTTGTACACAAACAGCTAAAACCAGGAGAACCCAGTGTAATTTTTCAAATCTACAGGGTCCCGATCATCCCAAATCTCTGGAGATCCAATGAATTTACCCTATTATAGATGAATCTTCCATTGTTATTTATGCAGATTGGGGGCTGCATAAACCTAGGAGAGCTGTATATCGTATTGCATCTTGTATGCTTTTACTGTAGCTGCTAGGTCTGGTTGTCAGAGGACATATCTTACTGCCTCACTATTTGTGTTGCAATCTTAAACAATATAGACATATCTATACAAAGCATTTACTATCACAAGACCATTAGTCAGAAAACTCACCTAAAGTACCCTTCCCAAGTTGCCCAGATAATAGCTCACTGTTACGGAATAAGACAAACCCATCGTTTGGGCACATTGCTTCTGTTTCTCTTCCATCTTCAGTCTTGGTGTTGGAGTAGGATTTCTCTCTAACAGTTAGGTTTAGATAGACTCTCACATTCGAATTTGGGCGTACTAACACACTATATAGCTGCTTTCCTGTCCATAGCTCTATTGGCTGCAAATCAACAATTTTGTGTCAGTTAGTAAGGAAAATGCTAGAAATGATATGGACATCTGACTGAAATTGCCATGTGTATGGACCCAACTGTGTCATAGACGAGATGAGTGATGGCTCCGGACTTCAGTAACTCACCTTAATTACAGCAGGTGTTGGCAAATCGACAGGATCAATGCCATCCCCCATGTACGAACACATGAGTGAAAAAGATGCACGGTCATAAAATGTGTCCTTCCTTGTTATAAGGAAAGAAGATGTTAGAAAATCTTGAGTGGAAGCAACCAAAATCTCTCCATTTTTGGGAGTGCATAGATTGTTTTGCACCTGACAAACAGTCAACACACGCATGAGCAATTTGTTCATGACAACTAGCACCCGTAATATTCATGCCAGTGAAAAATAAGAACTACTCTTCATTTTATTTTTACGGAATAAACAAAATCTATTAATAAAAAGGTCAATAGTGATAAACAGTCAACCAAATTGATACAAAAGAAGTTGGACAACTAAGATGGAACTAATGGTGTTTCACAAAAGTCCCAACTTAGCTGAAGTACATCCTTTATATAATTTAAGAGCTGCTCAACTTACTCTTCAGCTAAGTAACGCCCAACTAAATTCCTCAAGGGGTCACTAACCCTATAGGCAAAGTAGTATAAAAATAAAATTAAAAAAAGTAAAGCCAAAGCTGACAAAAGCCTGGCTTGAGAAAAAAAAATAAAGAAATCAATGCTACCCCAATTCCAGATAAACAGCAGCAGAGGCAATTAGTTCTTTATTATATTTCCTATTTGTCCGTGAGTTGAATTAGGGTGGGACTTGAAGGGGGATTTTCTTAGAACCATCAAATATACCATGTCAATAATTAATTTTTATAAAAAAAATGAAACCATAAAAAAATAAAGGAAATACGGATACAATGGACGAGAGGGCCATCAAACAATAACCATAACAGCATAACTCAAAATGTAGAACATGCTGAGTACAACTCTCACTTCCACTCAAGAAATATTAACCCAAAAGGAAATTTGTAAGAGGTTTAGGGATCAGGCTAACAGTGAGGAATCATGACAATGTCTTGGGGATCTTTAGTCAACAAATTTTTTTTGGATGAAAGTCAACAATTGGTTCCAAGTATATTATTGTCATCCGCATTCCATCAAAGATCCAACAGGTCGGTGTGCTTAAATCTATTTTTGATTGTTGTTCGCCCTTGGTCCATTCTGTAAAAGAAGTCATCATTTCAGGTAATCTAAATATAAATAAGTTGATTTGGAAGACTGGTCCTCTTACAGAAGTGCAAATTTTCATATGGCTGGTGATACATGGGGAAATAAATACTAGTGACATGTTGCAAAGGACAAAGCCCTATGGATTCTTATGACCACATCATATAGTCTTTTCACTAGGAAGATCTGGGCTCGGTTGACAGAGGCATTTGGATTGATGTAGATGAGATAGAGGACCTCTTTGATGTTGATAATGTTGTCTTGATTCTGTGGTTTTGTCGTGTTTATAGTAATTCTTACATCTCCGCTAACATGCTTCTCTAGGAATCCTTAGCATCAAACGAGCTTGTTAGCATAGTGTACTAGTTCTTTATGACACTTGTGGTGTTAAAATTTGATCGGCTATCTCTCAGTCCACTGACATACTGTACACATCAGCTGGAGTTTAAAACAAATGCAGATTCAGAGAAGTTGCCTGTAGCAATCTCCCATTCCCCTATAACTGCATTTCTGACAATGGCCCATCACCAAACACCAGTTTTCTTTGCCTATCTATCATAGCAAAACTTCTTTCAAGTATAATCTTCTACCTAGAGGAAATACTGGATCATGAAGGCCATAACTTGTACTGCTAGCACTCATTGGGTGAATATTTGAGGTCAATTGGTCCAAACATATCAATCCTAATATTTTAAGGTTCCCCGTTCTGCTTATTGAAACTTGGTCACATTGAGTAAAGGCATATGGAAACCAAAACATGATATACATCCCAATCTCTAACAAACCAGGTAGTGATTTCGAGTCTCACCTAGCTTGACAGAAAGCATTAATCACCAAAGCAAGATTTGTATGATGCAGTGAAAAAGTGGAGTTTTAAGTATACCATTAGCACATATCTCAATGAAGTGAATCTATCTTACCCCCATCAACATAACAGCCTCAGTTCGAGCCTCCTCTGTTTGCGGCACATGCATATTCATTTCGTCACCATCAAAATCAGCATTATAAGGGTTGCACACAGATTCATTAAACCTCAATGTTCTCCAAGGCATAATCCTTGCCTGCATGCAGAAAATGGTAAAATGTGACCAAATAATATCAACACCAAGCTTCATGTGAAACGATGTAGATATACAAAATCAATTCTAAATATGTGATCACCCTATGGCACATGATGGACATCCGATGCAAGCTTGGTTGTCTGTTGAAAAGAACAATGTCCCCATCTTCTAAGTGGCGATGAACTATGTCACCATAATTGAGATTATCAGCATGAAACTTTCTTTTCTCAACCATCAAGGTCCTTCAGCACAAAAAAAGTTAAGTTCATATCACTAACAAAACAAGTATTTCCATATAAGAAAAAGAACAGAGAAAAGTTAACCCCCTACCATTCAGAGCCATCAGGACGTTTGAGCCTTAGGGCACCAGGGTACTTATAAGGTCCATTAACTACACACTGCCTCAACTTCTCAATATTATGATGGGACACACGTTCTGGATAACTTAAAATCTGAGCCATTTTGATAGGGATTCCAACCTAGATCCAGCAAACATTTTAGACAAAACAAACTACCACAAACATTTTCAAAGATTTGGTGCAATACTAACCTCAGTAATTTTCAGATTAGGGTCGGGTGATATAACAGTTCTGCCAGTATACTCAACCCTCTTCCCACAGAGGTTTCCACGAAAACGACCCGTCTTCCCTTTGAGGCGCTGCACCAAACCATTCAATGGCTTGGTAGTTGTTTGCAGGTGAAAGGGAATACCGCGAACATCACTATTTATGTACTGTGCAACCTCGGCTTGAAGTAAGTCCCAATTAGACTGAACCACAATTCCCAGCGTAAGCAGTGCAAAATTACACACTATGAACAAGTAATATCTACCATCTCGTTTAGATTTACCAGCAAACAGCATAATGGGAAAAGAGAATCAGATACACATATTCATGATAACTGTAACAGTCTCTAATTGCAAAAATTCTTGTGAAACATTACCGAAACAACAAAGAAAAAAATTACAAGATATATATGCAATTATTCAAGAAAGGTTTCAACATATTTAAACGGTATTTGTTTCTTACAAAATAATAATATGTTTGATAGGTCCAACACAAATAGAGTGGTCAAGAAGATTTTTATATTATGATTTCTATAACACATCAGTCCATGACTCTGAACCAAGAAGCAATGTAGTAGCATGAACCCATTAGAGCATTTATAGAAGTCTAAATTTCCATCTACAATGAGGGATTTTTTTCATGGACAAAAGTGCTTTGTAGACTATTAGCCATGAACAGTAGCTAACAAGACATTAGATAATCTGACATAGGACAAGGCGCACTTTACATGGTAAAAATTTTGGTCAACAGAATGAGTTTACAAAAACAGAATATTAAGGGTCACTGTATTGTAAAGAATTACACTGATATTGAAGAATACAAACATATTTATATGCGATCTGCATAATTTCACGAGAGAAAACAATATACATCAAATACTGTAAATCATCATTTATCTTTACTAAAGACCAGAGGTAGCATATAACATCATACATACAGGAAATCAAAATTTCTGACTCATCCCTAGGAAGGAATCTATATCAAGCATGCAGATTTCGTGTGCAAATGTGAAGGCAATAAAGGCATTACACTAACACTAGATTTGAATAAAAAAACATGATCAGAAAGACACAATACAACAAGCGCTCCAGTATATAAATGTAGAATCTAATGATTCTAACTCCTCTATCATAAGGAACATTTCCTTATCAAAACAAATCATACCAAAAATCTGATGGTAGAACCTTCTGATAGGTCCAGTTGAACATTAGCGTTTTCTTGAATAATTCTCTTTAACCTCTCTGTAATGTCATTTTCATTACTGCAATAGGAAAAGTGGAAAGTAGATGAGCATTATTAATTGTAGCACTACAAAACCACTGAAAGATATTATGAAACATAAGAGAAAAAAGAGAACAAGGAGAAAAAGAACTGGCTATTACCTCTGTGATCCATCCACAAGTACGGAAGGACGAATGGCTATAGGTGGCACAGCAATGGTTGTCATGATGAGGTTCTCTGGTCTACTTTTAAGATTAAGGAGTTCGCAATCCTGAAATGACAATACAAATCTGTTTCATGAGGAACAGATGCAAGAAAATGTCTTGGTGTCTTTCTTTTACAAAAATATATAACTTTACAGTTAACATACAAAAATTGATATAAACTGCTACTGAATTAAGAGGTTCATAAGATCCGCATTTGTATAAAACTATAAAAGTACCTCATCAAGCATCCTTTTAAACAAAGAAAAAACTTTAACAGGGTTAAGCATATGAGGTTGCAGATTAATGGATGCCTTGGAATCCTTCATGACAGGAATCACTGATTTAAAGTCATCCACAGCACCATGAACAATGCCCAGCATGCCTTGAGCTCTTTTCACTGAACCTGTAACATATTTGATATAAAGGTGATCACTACCAGAATAAATTAAAGGAAAGCCATAAAATCACAAGACATGCAAAGTGAAATAAAATTTCAAATTTTCAGATGTCCCATCGTATCAGGCACTAAACAAACCAGAAGCACACTTAACCTGATGCAGACAAATGTAGATCTATGCAAAAGAACAAAAGGCATCACCCCTGAGAATCTCTTATCATTCTCTCCCATAGAAAGGTATTATTTTACTTGCATGAGAAATCCTAAGAAAAGCACAAGACAAATCAAAAGATTTAACCTCGAACCTGGATGACTAAACAATCTGTTTGACACCATGCTCTCCCATTTTGCTTACAAATAGGAACATTTCAACATAGGTCCATTCAAATAGAAACCATTCTACAGCAGAAAACAGTGTACTGCATGTCCTTGATGCTATCACCCTTTCGTAAGAAACAGATTTCCTAGAAGAAATAGCAGAGTGGTGTACTTAAAAATCAAGACAGCCCTAAGACTTTAGGAACTGGGATTGAATTTACACCAAACACTGTTGAGCTGAGATTTTCTTAAGAATAAATCTGGAAAAAGTCCTAAAACAAAGAAAGGCACAGCACTGAAATTAATTCTTCTACTCAAACAACTAATCAAAAGTCATAGAGGTATTTTCCTTTTTATAGCACTAAACTTGGTGACTTAACGACTAGAACTCAAACATGACCCACTAACCCTTACACTAATGACAACTACACCACTAACTCTACATTGATGACTGTGAACAACCTAATTCAAACCAAAACTCATTTCCCATGCATTATTAATCTGTAACAAAATGGGATATAAAACCTGCCACACTTGGTGTGAAACTCTACCCTATTCCAGATGAATCACACTGAAGAAAGCATCCTTCCAGTGCTTAGACATAAATACCTTTGTCCAAAACAAAACTCAACTTTTCACTAAAAATTTGCTGTTTCTTTCCAACCACACTACACAAAAAGACAATTCAGGTAATTAGAGAACCAAAGTCTAGATATGTTTTCAAAAAGGTGGAAAACAACTAAAATGCTGGTCAATGAAAATAAAACTTTATTTTGTAAGGCAATTATGTATAAGGCATAAGGAATGTAAGATTTAACAAATGAATATATGTTGGCTGTTTATCATACTGGATTCATATCCCATATAAATTTAGATTCTATAATTTTAGATGTTAAACCTAATAAATGGACTATCAGGTCCACCAAATCCAATGCATCATATGACAAACTACAATGGAGAAGTACATTTTTATTCACTTTTAGAAACTTTCAAACTACATTTTGAACATAACAGCGAAAGCTCATGGTTAATGTTTCACAGGTTTGTGTTGCTTGATTGAAACTACTTTTCACTAATATCTGAGTAATTTGGTTGTAAAGTAACAATCGGATTTATGGGGAGCATAGAGAGACGGGGATGGAGTTGAAGGAAAAAAAATATTGGTCCACTTTCTGGGCTTCTGTGTCAGCACGTAGCAGCTGTTAGGGGTGTATGTCTGCTTTCCATCTAGTGGAATTGTAAGGCTGCCATCAGTTGCATACTTTGTATTGTTTTGAGTTCTTGTAAACTTTCTCATGTGTGGAATTCTTGTTCACAGTCTGGATTTTTTCTAAGTCAGTCTTAATAAAGTTCCTACTTCAGTTCAGCTTCTCTCTCCCTTCTTTTTCTTGTTTTTCAAAAACAAACTCTCCTTAATATGAATGACTAGTGAACAAGAAGATCACCACTATACAAAACCATACAAAGAGCCTACAAGAGCAGCTTTATCATGAATTTATGACCAACAAAATTTACTACTTACTAAATTAGAGTGCAAGCTGCAAAGACAAACCTTCTTGAAAGATGACAGAAACTCCGAAAAAAAAAAAACAGATGATAGAAATTTTTGAAGTCCTACCATTCATATATCCACATTTGGGGCACTTCACTGATCTATTATTGCTTGTCATGCTAGTACACTTCTTCACTATCAATTTCATCGTCACGCTTTTATCCTTCTTGGGATCTCTCACAATATTCAAAAAGCGACTGTGTGATTTGTCATCCAAAATTATTCGAGAGCATGACTGTCAACAAAACATAAGGCCTTCAGAACAGATAAACCAGCATTACAATCACAAGCATAGTAAAGACTAAACCTCTTAACCTTTGCAGCAATAGCATCCTTTACTTCCAGAAAGACAGCACTTATAATAAATTAAAAGATGTAAATATAAAACAAAAGGCAAAATGGTTCAATCATACACCTAACATTATGTAAACTGCACCAATTGATAAAAGAGTTCAGATGTTATACATGACACTCTCAACTTCCAAAAAGTACAATCTTTTCATGTAAGCACCTATGAAATTCCAACGGAAACAAGTTTTACATTGTTAGTAAGATAGCATCAAATCAAAAAGATCCCTCTGTCAAAGCAGTTATTTTTGAGTCTAGGGATAGGGTCTCTATAAACACAATGGAACAGCCACCAATTCTAGCAAAGCTGAAGTTTCCCTTATTCCTACATTAGCGGTGCATGAACTTTGAAAGTAAAGGCCAATCAAAGCCTGTCCTTCTAGAAACCAGTTGATACCTAAATCTAGTAACAGAAACAAAATCTTCTGTGTACCATTTTACCATTTACAAAGGTCTCTGTGTACAAAGAAAAGTCTCAAAAATGTACATTCAGAAAACACTTAACTATTATGCCTGAATTTAATTTTTCTGTAGACAACCAGATCACATTCAATTAGAAGTTAAGAAACTACTGAAAATCCTCAACTGTAACCAGAAACCCATTTTCAGTAAACAAAAGCCACACTAAGCCTTTCAACACCTACACCTTTTTTAGATCATGGATTCCAACTTAAGCTGATGTTTAACTCATCAGGTTCGGTGTTCACCACATTGTTCAGTCTAGCTAGCCCAATATAGAATTTTCTGCATTCACGTGTATGCTAAACTATTTACAGTGGTTTTCGTTCATGGAAGAAACAAGATTTCTTTTAGGCTTGGTTGAGGACTTCTATGCCTCTATTGTACTGTGGTTTCCTTCTCTAATAAAATTTCAGTTTCTTCTCAAAAGGGGGGGAGAGAGAGAGAGAGAGAGAGAGAGAGAGAGAGAGAGAGAGAGAGAGAGAGAGAGATTTCATTAGAACAATTATCTATAATTTTGGAGGAAAACCGAGTTTTCCTTGACAAAGACCCATAAGGTATGAAAATAAAAATCCTAAATTCAATGTACAGTCTAGAACGTCCTAAATCTAATCTCCTATAGATAAATATCCCACTGTCAAAAACCACAATCTAAGTTAAGAAATGTATGGAAAGACATGATGCAAATTTGTTAGAAAGTTACATTTTATATTACAGAAAGGAATATAAAAAGTTAATAGAAACTATTTAAATGGAATGAAATATATCTTAGTACCTTACAAATGCACTTCAAAACGTCCACAACAGTACTTAAATATCCAACATTAAAAACAGGGACGGCAAGCACCAAATATCCAAAGTGGCCGGGACAATCCGAAAGTTTCGCACCACATGTCTCACAGTCATCACAATGCCTATTTGCAGGGCCCTGAAGCAAAAGTTCCAAAAAAAAAAATTAAATAAATGCCGCCATATAGACAAAAGAAAAGAGACATAATCCACCCTTATAATATAGTTGTTCTTTGTTCTTAATTTCTAATTACGCTCATCAGAACTGAGTGCACACTACATGCATGGGAAATGCATTCAAATGAATAACATCCACCAAATGCTATTCAATGTGTGAACCAATCTTAGTGCCTGTTTTGGTGATTTTTTTTCCTTCATCCTGCCTCTTATGGTTGGTCCAATTAAAGCGACCAAAAATTGCTTCAACAAGACTGAAAAGCAAGAATAACTAAAGAATAAGAATGTACCAAGCGGGCATCCAACAAGCCACCTTTGATTGGTTTTTGATTGCTATCGTAATATCGACCTAGAAAAATTTGAGTTGCAGCCATTTTGCTGATCTCCGACTGGGACAAAGCATTGAATTGCCATTGTGCTCTTCAGGAAAAACAACAACGGGCATTAAGTAGTCAAAAGAAACATCACTTTACTTGTAAGAATTGGAATCATTTAATTAAAAATAAAATGCCTTACATTCTGCAGTGCCCTTCTTCTTCAATGAAAGGCTGTTTTGTGAAGACTAATGTTTTGGCTTGGACTTTATTCATCATCTTTTCTATCAAAATTGGAGAGAGAACACTCTAGGAGACATAACAAAAGCAGAGACTATGAGTCATGCCCTGGGTTTGGTGCGGTACTTCACTGGGTTAGACTATCAAAGAAAGAATTATTTTTTAAAAAATAAGTAGTTATACTTTTTTTAAAATACGATACTGACAAAACTAACTAGAAACTAAACAAAAAATTTAAACATATATAAATCACAAAAGCAACATAAAAGCACCAAAATAAAATATAATAAGATAAGGTAGATAATGATGATGAGCATAACATTTCAGGAGTGTTCACATTATCCGTCCACCTCAATTCCTTGATTATCTTAATTCAACAAAATCTTAAACCTAAATAATTTGATTAGGTTTTAAGTCAACGAAATTCTTTTAAATTCATACTCATAGTTACATGCAGCAGAAAGGAGTCCACAAACTACATCAAACAGAGAAATACCAACAAATCTCAGTGCTAATATCACCAAGCTGACAGATGGTGTACAATACAAAAAAATGAAAAAATGACTTCCATCCATAAAAGCACTGCAATATATGCCCAAAAAAAACACATTAAGGATTGATAAATCTAAATATTTAGAACATCAAGATTCCAAAATAAGTCCAAATAATCAATTCAATACATTCGCTTCCTTCTCTTATCCATTCACCAATGTTCCAATAGCAATGAGACTACCATCCTTGATGAGGGATTGCCATTTAAGAACAGAGAACATGAACATGGATTTGTAAGTGAAGCTAACGTATCACTTCCAAATGAATCAGCACTTAACAACTGTGCATCATCTAATATTAAAAGAAGCCATGGCCTCACATATCCACAACACCAAAAATTTCCAGTCTGTCACTATACAGATGGCACAGATAGGACCTCACAGATCTTTGGCCACAATTGACCAACACAAATCTTATGAACAAAAACACTATTCCAATTAGTTTCCAAACTCAAAAGACATAGTTCAATAGCATTCAAACAGGAGGCTCTTCACCAGCTTGTTGTCGAGAAGGTTGTTCACATGAACAACAAGCAAAGCGAATAGAGAATGGATACTCGAGTCAGGTTAGTTGTATGACAGATCATTTATTAGAAGGGAAAGTCTCACAACATTAGTAAATATATCTTCCAGATCAAATGAGAGCATTGGCAAACATGTAAAAATAATCAGCTGAAAAACTCAACCAAGTGTTTGGTACAATATGTTTTTAAAATTAATACAATCATAAAAAGCAGTATTAAAGTGTTTGGTAAATTGTAGTTGAAACGGCTTTAACACTACCTAATGACGAAAATAGGCACGGTGTTGAAAGTGTTTTTCACTCATTCTTAGCACAAAAGAGATCAATCTCCAATGTTTTTAACACAAATTTAATGGTACAAATAATGACAATATGGCATCACCGTCAATATAGGTCACCAAATCTTCACTCTTCAGAATTGCTGCTTAAATTTGCTAGATAAACAGAAACCTACTCATTCACTTTAAATAATCAAATTATCTTTTTGGAACTCTGATATGCTACATGAATGAAATTTGTTACAATAAGGACACGTCCACTTACAATCTAGAGTTCTATTCACAGTACAGATTTGTGATTTGTTATACAAAATCATGAGTTAGAAACCAATCCCTACAAACTTTTGAACTTTGAGAAAACTTCAGGAAGGATCACTACAAACTTCAGTTTAATTTTTGGGCTTCCAACTTGTGTTAGAATTCCAAAAGAGCCTAAATACTATGCAAAACATGTTTATTATATTGAAACTCAAATAGTGAAAATTCTCACCCAATAAACTATATTTATACTGAACAGAATAATTCATATGAACAATATGTGTGATATAGAAAACAGCCAGCTATTATGAGTAGCAGCTCTAATAAGATACATTAAGGGCCAATGACAACAGGTGTGATAAAGAAAAATATGTTGCTTCAAGGGTAATTCCCAATGACATACAGATATATCAGATTCTCAAAGTTGTTCATACTCCCCAGAAACTTACAGTCTCAAGTGTTTCTAAACCAATATCCTTCAAATTAATTAGTACAATCACTCCCAAACTGATTACTGTATAGCTTTTGTTTTGTCTAGAGAGCAATTACTATCAGAATTACAGTACATGTGAATAGCTTGGCTGATGAATTGTTGTTGATCTCATACAATAGTCGTATCATCAAAAACTTTGCGCTTAATCATATTGGCTTCCCGTCTCAATAACAATCATCAACCTAATTACTCAATTAAAGGGTAGATTTTGAAGCGAATCAATCCACAGTTTCTAATCAACGGAAAAGAAATTACTCTTTCTTCACTAACATTTTCAATTTAATTGAACCTAATCTTCTCATCAAAGGAAAACTCAACCCGAAAGAAGAAAGAAGAATGAAATCAGAAAAATTACCGGGCAGCAGAGAGAAGCTTAGTCGAGAAGACAGTGAGCGCAACCCAGCAACCAAACAGGTTCAAGTGGTTTGGGTTGGCTGCGTTTGCTTTTGGGTTTGGTTTTAGGCTGTGTGTAAAGGGCGGGAGTGTAGTAGTGTACCCTTGGGTAAAGGTTCTGCAGAGTCTCTGTACTATATAGTTGGTTACGGTCGGTGGCAAAATGGGCCGCTACGTTAAGAAGCGGCCCGGCTCGATCCCGTTATAGGCCCGGTTCGGCCTGAGCCCGATATATTATGGGCTAAAGTATGGTCCGTTTATAATATAATAATCATTGAATAAGATTATAGTTTATCTTTACTGATTTTATCTATTTTTTTAAGTTATGCACATAACGTTTTAATTAATCTACTACTTGAACAATGATTTTTCATTGCTACTAAGTTAGTTTCATGTTTATAAGGAAAAATGTCTCAATTTTTTTAAAATATAAACTTTTGTAATGATATTATTTTAGGTTCAAATCAAAAGAGATGAATTTCAAGAGAAATATATATAGCATTGTTTGTATGATTTTTGTGTAGTGTTTATGTTGATTGTATTAATTTTATCACAAAATAAAACTAGTTTTCGTTTCTTTATGGGACGGGTCGGGCCTTTGTGTAGTGTTTATGTTGATTGTATTAATTTTATCTCAAAATAAAACTAGTTTTCGTTTCTTTATGGGACGGGCCGGGCTCGGCCCGAGCTCGGCCCGAGCCCGTTATTGGCCCGGCACGAGCACGGCCGGGCACGCTATAGACTTGGATCGTGGGCCGGGCCGGGCTTAATGTTTGAGTATATGGGCTGGCCCGAGCCCGGGCCTGATAAAAAATGGGCCGGCCCTTTTGCCACCTCTTACCGACATCCCCGTCAAAGAAAAAAAAATAATGCTTAAATGCCCATCAATTTATATTTAAATGCTAAAATTATCCCCTTTTGTTTGCATAAATTGTGGGTTCAAGCGAGGCAAGATTTTTTTTGGTTGATGGGAAAGAAATACGTCATTAAATACTAAAATAATACATCAGGGTGTATAAACGTAGCACATACATGTGAAAAATAAAATATGTTTCTTATTGATATCGAAAAATTGGAAATTTGAGACTTATTATTGTTGTTTTAGTAATTTCTAAAACATCAAAAAGCACTCATATTAACATATATTTTGTATTTACTAGATATTTTTTTTCGATATTTTCATATGTACGGATTATCAATAAATTTACTCATATCGATACTACTTACAGGTTCAATAACCTATTGCATTGATTGTCCAAAAAAAAAACCTATTGCATTGCAAAAGATTTTTTCATAAAAATTTACTGCATGATAGTAGACGCAGGAAAAAAATTACCTTGTGATCCATTTAAATTGTCTGCACAAGAGCCCACAAGCACATAAAAGTATTTAGGAACCCCAACTTGGACAGGTTTGAAGGGCCTTTGCGTTCGTGCACCTGTCAAGCACTAATAGCCAGCGGCAGCCCATTCCGTGAAGGAATATTAGTTTTCTCGGCTTACCCTCCCAGGGGGATTTGGGAAAATCTTTTCTGAAGAGAAAATTTCTAATAAAAAAAAAAGGGTTCCATAGGTGTAGAAGACTAATCCACATATCTCTCTAAAACCCCTTAATCAAATTCCAGGAATATAAAGGATCGGACGGTCGACACTGCTCAGTTACTTGGAACTCCGCCTCCCCTCTGAAATGAAAACCCTAGAAACATAAAAACCCCACCTTTTATCCTAATAACGGCTTAAACCCTGAAAGCCACCCTCAAGCAAACCATGAAGACTGTCCAAGGCCAGGTCCTCTCCTCCGAGCCAATCTCTCTCTCCGACGCGACCTCGTTCCTCTCCAACTTCAACAAGTCCGACTGCGGCGCGTCGGTCGGCGCGTCCCACGAGACCCGCTGGTTCCTCCGACGCGCCTTGGCATCGTTCGAGGAGCTGGAGCAGCTCCATCAGAAGCTCAAAGAGCCAAGGTCCGACCGCAAGCGGAGACGGCACGGGTCGGAGACTCGAAACGACGAACCGGCCCAGAGTTTCGTGGCGAGTCGGGACGTGAGTTCCAAGCCCAAAAGTCACCGTCAACAGGAGAGTGATGACAATCGGAAAGTTGAGGTTGTAGAGCAGAGTCGTGAGAAGGGTGGGATTCGTAATTTGGGGGAAGATGGAGGTGGAATTGCAGAGACGGTTGGTGTGAGCGTTGAAAAGCGAGAGGCAGGTGATTCAGTAGAGATTGATGGTGATAAGATGAAGAAGAAGAAGAAGAAAAAGAAGAGGGATGCTATTGGTAATATTGATGAGAACGGAGGTCGAATTGAGGAGAGAGATGGTGAGAGTGAAATGGGAAACGAAGAGGTAAAGAGGGAGGGTGATTTCCGAAATTCCGAGGAAGATGATTCCCAAAATAAGAAGAAGAAGAAGAAAAAGAAGAGGGGCAATGTTGATGAAAATGGGGGTGAAAATAAAATGGAGAATGAAGCGGTAAAGAGGCAAGAGAAGAAGAAGAGGAAGAGTAGTGTGCTCGAAAACGGAGACATTGATGCTTTGGAGGAACAACAGGAGAAGAGAAAGAAGAGGAGGAAAAGTTGAGAAGACAAACAGTTTTGTCAATTTGTTTTTGTTCCAGTTTTGCGGAATTTGATGAAGATTTCAAGTCAAAGGCCATTCTTGGCTCGGCAGGTTCAGGGTAATTCTGCGTAGGATACTCTTCTTCATGTAATACAAAGGGGATGTGTTTCTTTGTTATATTATTGATTGCAATTAAAATTTTGCCTCGGTTTTGATTCCTAATGTAACTGTTATTTAGTGTTGCAACTTCTGGTTTTTCTATTTCGAATGCACTGAATTTATCGATTGCAATGATGGGCTACTAAAGAAAATGGAAAGCAACATGGATGATTTTAATCAATGGAAAAAAAAAAAAACTGTATTTGGGCCACATTTTCTACAAATTTAGAGTAATAGCGCTTTCTTCACCCAGTTCCTTATATTCTATTTTCTTTTCAATTTATGTTCTGTTGCCCTTTGATTCATATTTGATATTCCTTTGCTCTTGGATATATGACCCAAGATTGAATGGATGGAGGCCCTGTATTCTGCATATTCAATAATCTATGACATTATTAGGCGCTTATTAGTTATTACTGCATGTGTTGGTGGGCATTACAATAGAATGAAGTTGTAGAGATGCAGATGGTTCAAAAATGTGTCGCAGTGTTTTCCAAAGGCTTATACTCTTTGGAGTTTGAAGAGTTAGTGTTCACTTATCAGGCAATGGCAATAGCACCCAGTTATATGCTTGAGAGCTCTACAAGGTATCATACTTCCCTATCAACTCTTCCATTTTCGTTTCTTGAACAAAATTGTCTCCACCAACTTTGTTTGTATGGAAGTGTACAGTGTTTGTTTGGTTAGTTTTTGTTTCTTTAATTTCAGTTATTAACTTGATATGTGAGCATGTAATTGAAACAAATAGGAAGGTTACATTAATATCAGTTCAGCACTGAATACTGCAAAACTAGAGAGGTCTCGGAACTGATTCTTTAAATTTGGCATTTCCTCTGTTTCAGATATTATATAATATCGTTCTCATACCAAATATATATTTTTAAAGTAAAAATATTTTTCAGCTAGCAAGAAAGCTTTGTGATCGCTTCTCATAACGAAAATGAGCCTTCTTGGAGTCGTCTGCGGACCAAATAAAAATGCCATGAAGCTTGCCCTGACTTCTAAGCCTAGCACAAGCCTCAAAGAACCCATTTTCAGGAGACAAACCCCCACTTTTATCTGTTCCAAAGCTCACTAGAATCTTGCCACCATTGTAATTTGAGCTCTGGATCTCAAAATGTTTCATAAACTGTGTTATAGTTGTGCCCTTCTCGTAGGCATAAAACTGAAAGTTAACATAGTCAATGAGATGCCCATACTTCCTCCACAATGCCAAGTAATATGGTTGCACAGAATCATCCTCATATGGTGCTATTGATGTGAAGGACACAACATTGTTTTGCTTAAGGTAGAACAATAGTCGCCCAATGCATTCAGCAAACGTATTGGGATCTGTCTGGAAGTGCTCATAGTCAATATCGATTCCATCCAACTTGTATTTCTTCGTTATCTGGACTATTGAATCAATAGCATTTCTGACCCAAGAATTGATTGATGTAGGACTGAAATTCACATATTTACCAGCTACGGTATCTCCTCCAAGACTCAGAGCTACTTTAGCATTACGATGACGGGTCTTAATGGCGGAAACATGAGAAGGGGTAAGATTCTCTGTGTCCCAGAACACATTAAAGTTGCCGTTGGTGGGTGAAGGATGGGAAGATGTTGTATAGTCAATAGCAAAGGAGAGGATGAAGTGAAACTCGACTCGGGAATCAATGGGTACATCTGAGAAAGTGACACCGACGCCCTCAGCTCCTATGTATTCCCTGAAGAGCTTTGAGTTTGCTGGGGCTGCTTGGGCTGATGACATTGTTGTGAAGAACAATGCCATTTGAAGGAAAAGAAACAGTTGTAGGCTAGTTGAGTTCATGGCTATCAAAAGTTGGGAATATTGGATTTCTGTAATTCTGAGATGCAGCTGTACAAACTTGTGGGGGTGCTTTATACAAGTGAGGTACAGTTGGAATGTTTGATTATTTACAAGATATTTGTTTTGGAGCTGGTGTCTCTTCTTGTTTGTAGCGTCATGTTGTTCAGTTGAAAACCAGATTCATTTCATTCCCCGTCCAGTATGTGACCAAGGGAATATGTTTTCTTAGCAGATGTCACCAACCACTAGATGCATAATCCATCATTTAACTGCATCATTTTTTTTTATTCGACAGTACAAAGCTTTAGATTGTTTTATTAATGGCCTATATGGAATGACTCAATAGAAACATTCCTTAGTCTTTGGAAGTTTATAATTAGGTACATATTCGTTATAGGCCTATGGCACATGGTGATTATGTAAATTGCATTGATCTATTTGGCTCGAATACATGTCTACTACTGATGGGGGGCTATATTGACTGGAAGCATTTGTTCAGCTGTGTTATAGAACAATAACTTATACTTGATTCTCTCTTTCATTATGTTTATACATATGCATTTTTTTTTTTATACGAAATAAGTAAAATGGAGAAGGAGAAGCTCGTACTTTGGCTTCGGTGTAGAACTACGAATGTTGTCTTATGATCCTATACTGTTATATATTACTTTTTAGTATGTACACCTAGAACCTTGATGCCATGCAAAACCTTTTATGCAAAGTTGTCCTTTCTTCTTTTATAAGTTCGGCGAAAAGAAGAATCACTATAGACAGGGTTGAGGAGACTTCTTGGGCGGCAATGGCAGAATGCGTAGAGATATTTATCTTTGTGCACTAGATGGTTTTTTTGTTGGACTAACAATTTGGACTTGTGCACAGATAGCCGAACCATTAAATTACTTTGCTGGCAAGAAATGAAAAGAACAGCAATAATCTGATGGTGACATTATTGTTGACGCTTCTTACATCAAGAAATTTATATATTACAAACAGATATTATTGTCTCGATCGTTTTACTCATTTCCCTCAAATCGGCTGCATAAACAAAATGATAGAAAACTGAAACATCAATTATGCCAAAGAATAAAACCAATGGGTTACAAAATCCTTGGTGACAGGTTGTGATCAGACTCAGAAGTTAGATGTAGAAGTGAGAAAAACATCTATCAACATTTGGGAAGATCCAGTGGTGGAGGAAGCAACTTCTGGTTGGGAAGCTTTCCATCTAAGACTACCCAAGCCATCTTCAATCCCCAGCTAGTATGGATCTCCAGGTGGCAATGCATGAACCATACACCTAATTCAATGCAGATTAAATTAATTAGCAACAATATATAAATACGTAAAGCAATGTTAATCCTTTTTCGTAAACATGTTATAATGATACCGCTCACTAGAACAAGAATTCACTTAATCAATATGTGGTGGACTCACCTGGGTTGTCTGCTAGAAACCGAATAGCAACCCACCCACCGGAGGGCACACCCACAGTGTTTCTCTCAACAGGGTCAATCAGATTGAATTTTTTAGGGTCGTTATTTTTGTCGAAGTTGCCAAAACCTTGACCAACAACAAAGAAATTGAACCCATGAAGATGAAGAGGATGACTTTCAGCACCAAGAATACTAGTGTCTTGCAACACCAACTCCACACTGGTATTAAATGGAAGCACCATTAGCTTTGTACCATTTCCCACATTAGTATTGTTCAGCTGGGCCCCAGTGTAGTTAAATGGAATTAAAGGACTGATTGGAAAATCAGGGGAATAAACCCTATTGGATTGGCCAAAGAAGTGGGATTGGAGTAAGGCAGTGTTTGGCATGGTAAACGAAACGTTATTGATTGAAGCAGCAAACATGGTTCTATTAGTGGGTCCCTGGCAGGTCTGGTTGTTGTGGCTACATGGGTTGGTTCCAAGCCCTATTGTGAAGAACAAGCGCTTGTCAACTTTCTGTGGCACATTAGCTGGGAACTGTGGAGTGTTCAAGCTACGGAGTTTGCTGGCGAACTTGGTTGCAAAGGACGTGTCATTTAGAGCTGGGAGAATTGGTTTGTGGAGTGGTAGTTTGTTCATTGAGAGGGTTGAATGAAGTGTAGTCGTTTCGTATTCTAAAATGCCAGCAAGAGTGGAGTTGTCAAAGGTGCCTAAACCAGTCACGTATGGCCTTGCGGTCATGAAAAATGTGGCGTTTGGGAAATTGGGTTTGGTTTTGAGAAGAACATTTGTGGTTTGTCCAGGGGCAATGAGAATGGTGTTGGTCTCGAAGGGTTTGACATAAACGGCGTCGGTTTCGACCACTTTGAGGGTGTGGTTTGCAATGCTGAAGAAGAGCTCGTCGTTTAGTGCTGCGTTGATTAGGCGCAGAAGATATGTCTTCCCAGCTTGAACCTTAAGCTTGAATGTATCTGCATAAAGACGTTCCAATATGGACAAAATTATCAACATATCTTATTAAGAATTAGATACTGTTACATATATTATCAACACGTTTTGAGAGATATATGTATTTATACCTTTGGCAGAGCAGTTATACAATGGCCCTGGGAGTCCATTGATGGTATATGCATCAGAAACATTTGGTCCTCCACCGGTTTGCTGGGCCTGGTTTATGACTGCTTCAGGATCTACATTCCACCATTCTCCTGTAGTTTTAAGCATTGCATGCAAGATTTGTTAATTAGTAAAACGGTGGGAAAAAAAAAATCAAATGATAGTTCACATAAAACATTGCTCGCGCGGGAAAATACATGATTGAATTAATTGCTTACCAAAAATGATCGGGACTTCCTTGTATGGTTTGGTAAATGGATAAGGAACACCACGCTTTGGAAGAATGATTATGGGGCCATAGATGGTCGATCTTAGCCATGAAATGTGAGCATGCCACCAAAGAGTGCCTCTTTGGCCTACAATAGTGAAGTTGTACACATAGCTGCTGCCGGTTTGTATCGGGCATTGGGTAATGTATGCCGGACCGTCGGCCCACCCAGTAAGAAGCTGTCGAATCCCATGCCTGCCGATTGATTATATTAAAGAAATTAATTAACACTCAATTTGTTAGATGCATGACTACTGACTAGTATAGTTTAAGCCATAGTACACGCATATATAACACTACTTGAAATATCATATATGGAATGGAGGGCGGGTATGAAATTAAGTTGACATAAGAGTTTCTTAAATAACAGTATAGATAATAATTTATTACCAGTGGATGGAGATGTTGCTTTGGACATGGTTAACCACTTTAATGAGGAGGCGATCACCCTCCCTAGCAACAATTCGAGGCCCTGGAAATTGGCCGTTTACAGTTACAATGCTCTTGGTGTGGCACAACCTTGTCACATTTTGCAGTTGGATCTACGAAGTCATTCCAAAATGTTAAACGACAATAAAAGAAAAATAAAAGAAGACAATAATATACCAGGAAAAAAAAAAGTTGTATATATGTGACAAACTTAGTAGGCTTAGCAGATAATCAATATATGTTAAGTTATTGTGTCTCGATATATATTATGTATTTGAAATATTACAAATATTTTGTTTGTCAATTTAAATGCAAAAGTCCATCGAATTAATGATTTAAATCGACAGTTTAACAACATTAAAATTTCGCAGGCATGTCTCTTAAAACATAAACATAGATAACAACATATGTGTATATATATATATATATATATACATATATGTGTGTGTGTGTGTGTGTGTGGAAATATGATAATTAAGACATGCAATGCACATACGTCAAACTTGTAGTGCCTTGTTATGCTTGCAAGAGCTTGTTGAGGAATAAGAGCCAATGTGATGAAAGAGAGAACAAAGAGCCTAAAAAGTGAAAGAAGAGCAACACCCATTTTACTTTGTTCTTCTTGCCGAAATGTGAGAGATATGAGCTCCAATTAAGTGTGTGGTGTTGGAAAGGAAGATTTGGCTTGTGTTTATATAGACCAGCTGGTAAGGAAAGAGTTTGGTCGATTAGGTAGTCATAGACATTAATTTGAAGTAGCTTATAGATCGAGGAGAAAACTAGAAGAGCTATTCCAATGAGCTATTTGATCAATTAGGATGCAGTTGTCTGAACAACTTTAGAGTAGTGTCAAAGACAATCAATTTCTGTTGACCCCCTGGCCTTTCCTTTCAAGTCCAACCTTTGCCATGTACGTACTTCCACGTCTCTATATATGTACCCTTTGAACTCAAAATCGACATGATGATTTTGACTTGCATATTTCCAGGCTTAATTAGCAACATGCCAACAACTATCTGCATTCTATCAAGGACATAGATAAGAAAGGAAATCAAGGAATTAAGTGAAGCATAATTGGGACCAGGGCTTGTCCCTATCAGCAGTGTAGGTGCAACAAGCTATAGTTTGAAATCTCACCAAATTTCAGTTCTCAAAGAGATCGATCGTTCGTAGGAATAACATTTTTTGGGCGAAGATGTGGGGTGCACCTTCAGTGTCCCAAGCATAGAGTGCTCGGGCAGAAGGGACAAATGCAAGGGGGTGGGGTGGGGTAGATGATGAAAATCAAGGGTGATGATTGTGCCATGTGCCCAAGTATGACATGCTTGGGACATGGCAAAATTTCCTGAAGATGTGGAAGTGTACATGCTAGCTAGTTTAACTGCGCGCATTCTTTTTAGTTTCTTTGAGGTAATTTATCAAAAACAAGAAAGCAAATTAAATATAGGAAAACTACTAATTAAGCAATTGAATAGATCACTAGATGCACATGCACCCATTACATATGCCAGCAGACTCTAGACCTAAACGTACCCTAACCAAAGATTACTTTACTTTAGTGATCAATTAACGAATACTCTGGTAATATCTTAATAATTTCATAGTTATTCACAATGTTGAAACGAATTAAGTTTTAAGTTCAAATCTAGCTAGCTCCCTTCTCTAAGTTAAATTTTCTTTTAAAGAACAACGTACAAAGGATATAAACAAGATATTAGATTAATTGTACGTGGCTAGGGTTTACTTTTGCAGTTCAATGTATAATATATATCGATCTACATGCGCCTTTCTCAACCGTTAGCATTGTTGGTGGTAGCAAATGAAGCAAATTAAGGGTACGTTGGTTTCAAGCTAATCTCATTGCTATGTTCTAGTGCATACATATTAATTGATACAATAATCGTAAGGATGAAACTAAAAATATTGAGCTTGTTGTTGCACCAGCTAATCTTGTTTCACAATCTCTCTGATATATGATGGATCTGTCTGTCAACTTCAATATATATTATATTTCTAAACATACCGCAGGTTCCCACAAGCATAGAGGGAGGCTAGGCCGGAGGCATCAATTAGGACGTACGGCATTTTTTCTTCTTCTTAGAATTAGAAAATGTCATTTCACTTTGTCAAGTAATGAAGTCTAGCAAGAAAAGTAACTAAAAATCATGTGGGACAAATAAAATACAGAATTCCAGATTCCCGGTACTATATATTATGTGACATCTCCCTCAAACGGAAGAGGCGGCAGCCGGTCCCGTCATCCATCATTACAAGCTTGTTCTTGCATCCCTTAACCTTAAGACATCTCTCAACAACAAATGATAAAGCTAGCAATCATTCCCATTGCCGGGAAGTGAGAGCTGATCGATCCCGAGGTTTTCAAACTAAAGCTAGTGATCATGCTGATGCAACCGGACACATTGGGTTTTCGAGTGAGAAGACGATCCCGGCCACCAAGTAATAATGTGGTGTCTTGGATTGCAGCAAGGCCAAAGATGCGCATCGTCGGAAAGAGCAAGGGGATATCAACCATCGGAATGGATGCAAGAGGTAGTATAGAAGGGAGGTGACGCCTCTATAAAACCCTAGCAGAGCAAATATATAGGCTAGGTCAATGTTTTGAACATGGTAATTATGTGGTTTGATTCAAACACTACTTAATTTAAGCACAAGATCAATTTAATATATATATATATATTAAATTTAAAATTTAAAATCAGACTTCAAACGCGTATGAGATGTTCTACCAACCTTCTCTAATTCATGAATACTCAATCTTTTCCTTATAAAAGTTTCCAAAAACTTTCCCTTTTATCCTTATTCAATATAAAACTAACCGTCGATCAATAAAACTACATTTGGAATATTGTTACTGCTTGAACATGAATAAATATTTAAATATTTTGACGGGCTTTATTGGTTAATTAATGACCATAATTAGCTATCATTTTACATTGAAATAAAATAACAAAAATAGAACGCCTCGTGAAATTGGTGCAGGTGTTGTGATCTTATGATCCATATATATATGGTATTCACCTATAAAACAGGTGAATGGTCTCTTTTCTGAGCTCAGTTACGTAACTGCATAACCGTACGTACGTTTCCATGCATTTTTAAATGCCTATTATGCATGGAAACACATAACTTTTTGGTTTGACTTGAAAAGAAAAGAGGCTAAAGCTAGGTCAAGAAAAATTAATTAACTATGAAGCTAGAAATTACTTTGCTAGCAAGAAATGAAAAAAACAGCAATAATCTGATGGTGACATTATTGTTGAGGCCTCTTACATCAAGAAATTTAAATGCTACAAATAGATAATATTATCTCGATTATTTTACTAATTTCCGTCAATCGGCTGCATAAACAAAATGATAAAACACTGAAACATCAATTATGCCAAAGAATAAAACCAATGGGTTACAAAATTCTTGGTGATAGGTTGTGATCAGGCTCAGAGGTTAATGTAGAAGTGAGTACTTAAACATCTGTTAACATTTGGGAAGATCCAGTGGTGGAGGAAGCAACTTTTGATTGGGAAGCTTTCCATCTAAGACTACCCAAGCCATCTTTAATCCCCAGCTAGTATGGATCTCCAGGTGGCAATGCATGAACCATACACCTAATTCAATGGAGATTAAACTAATTAGCAACAGTATATATAAATATGTAAAGTAATGATAATCCTTTTGGTGAATATGCTATCATGACACTAGACACTAGAACAATAATTCACTTAATCAATGATTTAGATTGATAAACTGAAAAAATATAATATTTTAAATTCTGTGGTCGACTCACCTGGGTTATCTGCTAGAAACCGAATAGCAACCCACCCACCGGAGGGCACACCCACAGTGTTTCTCTCAACAGGGTCAATCAAATTGAACTTTTTAGGGTCCTTATTTTTGTCGAAATTGCCAAAACCTTGACCAACAACAAAGAAATTGAACCCATGAAGATGAAGAGGGTGACTTTCAGCACCAAGAAGACTAGTGTCTTGTAACACCAACTCCACACTGGAATTAAATGGAAGGACCATTAGCTTTGTACCATTTCCCACATTAGTATTGTTCAGCTGAGCCCCAGTGTAGTTAAATGGAATTAAAGGACTGATTGGAAAATCAGGGGAATAAACCCCGTTTGATTGGCCAAAGAAGTGTGACTGGAGTAAGGCAGTGTTTGGCATAGCGAAAGAAATGTTGTTGATTGAAGCAGCAAACATAGTTCCATTGGGTCCCTGGCAAGTCTGGTTGTTGTGCTGCTGCTGGCTACATGGGTTAGTTCCAAGCCCTATTGTGAAGAACAAGCGCTTGTCAACTTTCTGTGGCACATTAGCTGGGAACTGTGGAGTGTTCAAGCTACGGAGTTTGCTGGAGAACTTGGTTGCAAAGGACGTGTCATTTAGAGCTGGGAGAATTGGTTTGTGGAGTGGAAGTTTATTCATTGAGAGGGTTGAATGAAGTGTAGTCGTTTCGTATTCTAAAATGCCAGCAAGAGTGGAGTTGTCAAAGGTGCCTAAACCAGTCACGTATGGCCTTGCGGTCATGAAAAATGTGGCATTTGGGAAGTTGGGTTTGGTTTTGAGAAGAACATTTGTAGTTTGTCCAGGGGCAATGAGAATGGTGTTGGTTTCAAAGGGTTTGACGTAAACGGCGTCGGTTTCGACCACTTTGAGGGTGTGGTTTGCAATGCTGAAGAAGAGTTCGTCGTTTAGTGCTGCGTTGATTAGGCGCAGAAGGTATGTCTTCCCAGCTTGAACCTTAAGTTTGAATGTATCTGCATAAAGACCCAATTAATATGTACAAAATTATCAACATATATATCTTATTAAGGATCAGATACTGTTACATTAGCTAAATTGTTTTACCGAATTTAGTTCATAACCTGATGTGATCGACAATGTTTAATACTTTTATCTTTACAAATTTGGACTCATTCTACAGAAAACGGCTTATTATTTTTAACAAAATACATTATTTGATAAATAAATTTTAAGAGTCTAGTATTTTTTATAAACACGTTTTGAGAAATTTTTACCTTTGGCAGAGCAGTTATACAATGGCCCTGGGAGTCCATTGATGGTATATGCATCGGAAACATTCGGTCCTCCACCGGTTTGTAAGGCCTGATTTATGACTGCTTCAGGATCTGCATTCCACCATTCTCCTGTAGTTTTAAGCATTGCATGCATATTTTGTTAATTAGTGGTATAAAACGGTAAAAATAATAATAATATGATAGATCACATAAAACATTGCTCTGCTCGTCCCATGTAAATAGTCATTCATCCTAACTACCTGCAGGAACTCAAATTCCGAATGTAATTGTGTGGGTAACTAGTATGGAAGAATGACTTTTAATTTTCAGGTAAGGAGTAACTCATGTCTTATGATCACATAATTAGTCATGCATGAAACTATGGAAGTATAATTGGCTTGTACTTTTGTAGTTAATTACTTACCAAAGATGATGGGAACTTCCTTGTAGGGTTTGGTAAATGGATAAGGAACACCACGCTTTGGAAGAATGATTAGGGGGCCATACATGGTCGATCTCAGCCATGAAATATGAGCATGCCACCAGAGAGTGCCTCTTTGACCTACAATAGTGAAGTTGTACACATAGCTGTTGCTGGTTTGTATAGGGCATTGGGTAATGTATGCAGGACCATCGGCCCACCCTGTTCGAAGCTGTCGAATTCCATGCCTGTCAATCGATAAATTAGTCACTCAATTTTTGACTAGTATATAATTATACCTATACTAAAGGAATAGGAAACCTTATGAACAGTAACTCTCAAGTGGAATGACCGTTTTACCCTTGCTTCTTCATTATATTACAATTTGTGTCACTGCCTTCTTTACTTTTTTCTTCTGTTTCCCATTATACCCCTGTCAATTTTTCATATTTTCTTTTTTGCCCCTACTGTCTTTTCTTTTCTGCTCTTCTTATCTTTTTTTCTTCTTTTCTTCCCCCCCCCTCCCGTCTTTTCTTCCTAGCTATTGTCTTTTATTATATATATATATAAATATATAATTGATTTTTTTATAATTCAATTGCTTAAGTAATTATTGTCCAAAAAATGAATTGGTTAATTGAATTATTACTGTATATTCAATTGGTCCATTGAATTATAAAAAAAAATCAAAATTTAATTTATAATTTCACATATGATTCATAATTTTATATATTACTAATATTGACTGAATCAACTCAAATTCTATGATTTTTAAATTATTTTAAATTCTATATATAATTGCTAATTTGTTCAGTTTCAATTTCATTTGGCTTTTAGTATTTGTTCAGTTTCAATTTGTTTATATATTTTTTTTCCAGCAATTATATGATGTTTATAACATTAAATTTTGAAAGAAAAAAATTTGAAATAGGTCATTAAAAGAAGTAGGTCATAAACTAATAAAGTTAGGAGTCCCTAAATTTGAGTAAAATTAATAAAGTGTAAAATAAATGGGTAAAATTATAACTAATGGTCAAAGGACGGTTTCAATATTTCTCATACGTAATCTTTTGTATAGACGTTTGGGTGGACGAACACTAAGATGGAATAGACTTGCCAATATGCCTAAGTTTAGGGTTTATGGTACTTTTATGTACCAAACATAAATTTTGCCCCGCAGCATCGCGCGGAAAATGTTGCTAGTTTAAGCTAAAACACGTACTATATATATATGGGGGATAGAAGGCGGTTATGTAAGTTGACGTATGTGTTTTTTTTTTTTATAAAAATAATAGGATAGATAATCATTCATTACCAATGGATGGAGATGTTGTTTTGAATATGGTTGACCACTTTAATAAGGAGGTGATCACCCTCCCTGGCAACAATTCGCGGCCCAGGAAATTGGCCGTTTACGGTTACAATGCTCTTCGTGTGGCATAGCCTTGTCACATTTTGCAGTTGGATCTATATAATCATTCCAAAATGTTAAAAGAAGACGATATATAATGAACTAAAAGCTAGTGCATATGAAAGTTATATATTTGTGACAAAGTTAGTCCGCTTAGCCGATCATCTTATTAGATATATGATTTAAATTGACAATTTAATTAACTACATTAAGATCATCCTCTATTAAAACACAAAAATAGATAACATGCATGTATATATGTAGAAACATGATAAAATTTGTGACATGTAATGCACATACATCAAACTTGTAGTGCCTTGTTATGCTTGCAAGAGCTTGCTGAGGAGTAAGAGCCAACGTGATGTAAGAGAGGACCAAGAGCCTAAGAAGTGAGAACAGTGGAACACCCATTTTGCTATATGTCTTTTTATGGTTCTTCTTGCAGACAGTGAGAGATACAAACTATTTATGATGCTGCTCCAATTGAGTGTGTGTTGAAAAGGAAGCTTGGGTTGTGTTTATAAAGACCAGGTGAGGAAAGAGTTTGGTCGATTAATTTGAAGTAGCTTATAGATCGAGGAGAAACTATACTAGAAGAGCTATTTTATTAATCAGGATGCAGTTGTCTGAACAACTTTAGAGTGCTGTCGAAGACAATCAATTTCTGTTGACCTTCCAGGCCTTTCTTTTCAAGTCCAACATTTGCCAAGTATTTCCAACTCTCTCTATGTACCTATTTTGAACTCAAAGGGGACGTGATTTTGACTTGTATATTTCCAGGCTTAATTAAGTGAGTTTAAGGAATTATGTGAATAATTATTGGGACCAGGGGCGCTTGTCCCTGTCAGCAGTGATGGTGCAACAAGCCATAGTTTGAAATCTCACCCAATTTCAGATTTCAAAGTGATGAACGTTCCAAGGGGCGAGATGGAGAAATGTACACGATAGCTTATTTAACCGCATTAATTTGTTTTAATTTCTTTGAGGCAATTTATGCATTCAACAATATATAACTACACACTCATGCACCCACACACACTTGCGAGAACAAGAACGCAATATATATATATATATATATGAAACTATTAAGATGTTCAATTGGTAAACTACAACTGAAACGACCTAGGGTACGTAAAAGAAAATTGGTAGATGATCATATTATCGAGGTAAAAGAAAATAGCATTTTGTAATCCTATAAGGAAAGCGAATTGGATTACCCATTAAGCAAGTTGTTGTGTACGTAGGCCAAACAAAAACCACAACCAATCAGAAAAAAAAGAAGAAAGAAAAAAGAGAGAGATTAAAACCGATGAAAATCAAGTTATGTTTTAGTCAAAAACCAAACTGTATGTGTTGATGAATGGCTAGCTGGACCCATTACATATGTGCATGATACCCTAATCTAAACTCTGACCAACAATTACTAACAAATAGTCCGGTAGTATTTCTCATTCAAGAGAGGATGAAGTTTTAATTTCAAGTCTCCCTTCTCTTGATCTCCTCGATCCTGTCATTTAGATTGAGGTTAGGGTTTTACTTTTTCAATTCAATGTAATGACATGCACCTTTTTCAGCCGTTAACCTTGTTAGTGGTAACACATTAAGCAAATCAGGGGTTACTATCAAGACGTTGCATGTAGTAATTCCCAATGAAGCTTGACTGGTATGTTCTAGTGTTGATGCTCTAATTAATCGTAAGGATGAAACTAGAAGATTGATCTTGTTGTTGCACCAACTAATCTTCTTTAACAATCTCCCTGATGGATCAGTCCGTCAACTTCAATTAATATGATATTCATAAACGTACCCTAAGCCCCTAAGGTTTCCACAAGCATACAGGATAAAGGAGACAACCATTCTCCTCTTTCTCTTTCTTTTTCTTTTTTTTTTCTTAAAAAAAATCATCAATTTTATTGATTATACTTTAGTCACATTACTCAATTATCTGTAAACTTCTGACTTAAGTAACTTAATTATTCATGCATGCATTAAAACACATTCTTTATAAGTTTTCTGCTAGGGTTCCTCGTTCCTGCCCTACCTTACATATCCCTCCGATAAGGGTTGTCAGCGACTTCTCATCCAACCATTTTGCGTGGTGGGGTTGTACAGTTAATTTTCATCGGACCATTTGGCGATTTTTAGGGAGGGGGTTACATACTTACATGGAGTAAGGTAGGGCACGATCTAATTAATTTACCAACACTCACGCAAAATGGTTGATCATGAGTGTTGGTAACATTTCTTAATGCTATGAACTATTAAACAAAGTACTTAATATTGAAGTTATTGCATGCATGCCCGTCAATAACATAGTCCGAACTCGAATAAATACTTTGACGGGCTTTTTTGGGTCAATAGGCCGGCAAGAGAACTAATATAATGCCACGTACGTGAAATTGGTGCAAAGGGTATTATGATCTATGGTTTTCACCTAAATAAAGGTGAATGGTCTCTTTTCTGAGCTACGTAGATGCATAATTCATCCGTACGTTTCCCTTTTTTAAATCGCAGATGGTGCTAAGCAAGTAAGCATGCAAGTAGCTTGGTCGATCAACATCAAGTCTACTGCATGAAAACACATAATATCTTACAAAAGGATTTGACTTGAAAACAAAGGAGGCTAGGTAAGCTAGGTTGAAATTTCAATTTGATTGTCTTTGACAGTACTCTAAAAAGTTGTTCTATCTAACAACTGGTCCCATCTGTGCATTAAAATATGTAGCCATCCATGTCGGAAGCTTAGCTAGCTTCTGGTTTCTCCTACGAACTCATTAGGATGTTGATATCGAATTCATTATTTATATAAACAACCATACACACTCTTCCCTCATCAACCTTGTATATATACACACACCCAAAAGCTTGGACAACACAAACTGAAGACAAGAAGCAACTTCAATTTCAACACACACGTACAGAGAGAGTAAAATGGGTGCCTCTATTCTTTCATTGCAAGCATTCTTCAGGCTGTTTCTCTTCTCTTTCATAACCTTCTGCTGTCTCAGTTCTGACTTTGCACTTGCAAGCATTACTAGGCACTACAAGTTTGAAGTATGTATTATTCTTTCTTCTTCGTTTTGTTTTGCGTGATTTTTTATTTTATTTGTTTGTTTCCTTTAATTTCTTCACCTGAAATTGTTGACGTATTGTTGGTTTTCAAAGATCAAACTGCAAAATGTTACAAGGCTGTGCCATACAAAGAGCATCGTAACAGTAAATGGACAGTTTCCTGGACCTCGGATTGTAGCGAGGGAGGGCGATAATCTCCTTATAAAAGTGGTTAATCATGTTCACAACAACATCTCCATCCATTGGTAATATCCATAAGAACGTAGTTCTCAGCTTAAAATTTAGAGCAAAGCTACTTAATTACATGTGATGAGTATATATTGTACAAACATTTTTAGAAGAAATTTAATTGCATAATTTTAATTGAAATTGTGTTGGATTGATTTCTCTAAAAAAGGCATGGAATTCGACAACTTCGATCCGGGTGGGCGGATGGGCCGGCATACGTGACCCAATGCCCCATACAAACAGGCAACAGTTATGTGTACAACTACACCATTGTAGGACAAAGAGGCACTCTTTGGTGGCATGCTCATATTTCATGGTTGAGATCAACTGTCTATGGTCCTCTAATCATTCTTCCCAAGCGTGGTGTTCCTTACCCATTTATCAAACCCTACAAGGAAGTACCCATCACCTTCGGTAAGTGATTATTAGCTATAAAAATGAAATTAATTAAGTGACAAAAAATGAGTTTTTTGCCATTAAAAAATCATAATTTTTGATTTTTTACTAACAAAAATTGCCTACAATGCTTAAAACTACAGGAGAGTGGTGGAATGCAGATCCTGAAGCAGTCATAAACCAGGCGTTACAAACTGGTGGAGGCCCAAATGTCTCTGATGCGTACACCATCAATGGACTCCCAGGTCCACTGTATAATTGTTCTGCCAAAGGTATAAAAATCAATCATCTCAAAACTTGTTTGTAAGTTTTATGAAAAACGTACAAACTCATCATCGAATTTATTCACCAAATTAATCAAGTGTCAATGGATTCAATACAACTGCCTTATTATAAATAAATAAATTTCAAAGTGAGTGCAAATCTAAATGAAGTGAAACTGTTCGACATCATTTTATAAATAAAAGTTCGTAAACAAATTGAATGATCGTAAGCATTAATATTGTACTTTAGGTTAATTTTGCTCACGATTTAGTACATATTGGTGTTTTTGCAGATACATTCAAGCTTAAGGTTCAAGCTGGAAAAACATACCTTCTTCGCCTAATCAACGCTGCATTGGATCATGAGCTCTTCTTCAGCATTGCAAACCACACCCTCAAAGTGGTCGAAACCGACGCCGTTTACGTCAAACCCTTCGAGACCAACACCATTCTCATTGCCCCTGGACAAACCACAAATGTTCTTCTCGAAACCAAACCCAGCTTCCCAAATGCCACATTTTTCATGACCGCAAGGCCATACGTGACTGGTCTAGGCACCTTTGACAACTCCACTCTTGCTGGTATTTTAGAATACGAAACGACTACACTTTATTCAACCCTCCTCCCAATGAACAAACTTTCACTCCACAAACCAATTCTCCCAGCTTTAAATGACACGTCGTTTGCAACAAAATTCGCCAGCAAACTCCGCAGCTTAAACACTCCACAATTCCCAGCTAATGTCCCACAGAAAGTTGACAAGCATTTGTTCTTCACGATAGGGCTTGGAACCAACCCATGTAACCACAACAACCAGACCTGCCAGGGACCCACTAATGGAACCATGTTTGCTGCTTCAATCAATAACGTTTCGTTTACTATGCCAAACACTGCCTTACTCCAATCCCACTTCTTTGGCCAATCCAATGGGGTTTATTCCCCTGATTTTCCAATCAGTCCTTTGATTCCATTTAATTACACTGGGGCCCAGTTGAACAATACTAATGTGGGCAATGGTACAAAGCTAATGGTGCTTCCATTTAATACCAGTGTGGAGTTGGTATTGCAGGACACTAGTATTTTTGGTGCTGAAAGTCATCCTCTTCATCTTCATGGGTTCAATTTCTTTGTTGTTGGTCAAGGGTTTGGGAACTTTGACAAGAATAAGGACCCTAAGAAGTTCAATCTGATTGACCCTGTTGAGAGAAATACTGTGGGTGTGCCCTCCGGTGGGTGGGTTGCTATTCGGTTTCTAGCAGATAACCCTGGTGAGTCAACTAGACAATCTAATATGTTATATTTTACAGTTCGTCAATCTAAATCATTGATTAAGTGGATTCTTGCTCTAGTGTGCGATGAGCAATTAACGACAGGATTAACATTACTTCATATATTTAAATATACTGTTTCTAATTTATTTAATCTCCATTAATTGATGAATTAGGTGTATGGTTCATGCATTGCCACCTAGAGATCCATACTAGTTGGGGCTTGAAGATGGCTTGGGTAGTCTTAGATGGCAAGCTTCCCAACCAGAAGTTGCTTCCACCACCCTCAGATCTTCCCAAATGTTAATGTTCAAGTCCTCAATCTAAGCTTCTTGAATTTTCGGCCGAGAAATTGCTGACTGCTGCATAGTTTTATGACCCATTTTCTTTTATTGACAATATTAATTTGTCTTTTTCTGTTTTGGCCCATTCAGTTTTAATATTTCTTGTATTTATCAATTGGAGATTTTTGTTTATTTGAATTTATACATGTGGAATTGAGGGAATAAAAAGTGTTTGACAATGTACCTTTGTAATATTAATTTACAAACATCTCAATTGAGAGTATGGATTAGATGCTGAAGTTTTCTCCTCATCTGATAGCTTATATATGTTTGGTTTTTTTGTTTTTAAATTATGTGTGACTTTTTATTCTACCCTAAATGTTGCTCTCTAATTCCCTCTAATTTTCTGGCACAAAATTTACCGTTTGAATAAGGTAGCTGTTATTTGCACTTCCAATTTCTAACGGAGGAGTAGAATAGTACGTATTGCCTTGAAAAAAAAGGCATATCCAAGATTAGGGCTAGCTTTGTGATTAATTAGGTGACAAAAAGTGTTAACCGTGCCAAGATAAAAAGCGTTAGCACTAATAAAAGATGCTTTGCTCTAATACATGGGAAATCATTCTTTAGAGAGAAAGAGAAGAAAGAAAAAGCTTTAATATAAACCAGATGGTATAAGTAAAAGTTAAGAAACCTCCATACATGAAAAAAGAAAAAAGAAAAAAGAAAAAAAACAGCAACGGCCGGTATAAAGCTGAATATGCCTTTTTAGCTATGACAAGGAAAGAATATTGAAGCCTTTGATCGAGTAGCTAGGCTATAAATTTCATACCACGTACATTGGAAATCAAGATGTGGTTATGATACTTACAACCATTCTTCTACATATTTGATATGGCAACAAAGAATTGTGGAGGATCGGTCTTAACATGCTGCGCACTTTTGCTTGCCTTATTTGCCGGAGGTGAAAGTATCACGCCAACAAAGAATAAGGTGATCATCATGACTTAAGCTAGCTATATGCATACTCGTTGCCAATATTGAAATAAAAGTTGTTTGATACATGTCAATGCCAAATAGTCTCATATATGCAATGCGTACCAATTTGAATATACAATCATATATGATTATATAAACTATTTTGGAATTATCAACGCTTAATTAGATTGACAGTTTAACAACATAACATGTCTGACTATTTGACACATAAAAAGTTATTATTGACTAATAAGAACAACTCTTTTGATAATATTGCATGAAGCATGTTATATTGTACTCATATGCTAATTGCTCTTAAACGTCTCAATCATTTTTAGGCAAGTTGTTGCACGCCAATGCACTCATCACCTCTACACTTAAAGAAACAAAATAAGCAAAACAACTTAATGACTAGATAGATATTTTAATTGGGAACGATTGCTCTCATTGCCCTCCATAATAGGGGATTGTCAAACTTTATTATCATGGAAAAGAAAATAATTTCTTAAATATTCTTAACACAATAATTTTGGGCTTATTAACAATGTGTAATATATATATACCACATGCATCAGATATATGTTAGGTCGGATTGAACTTTGATACAAAACTTTAGGATTTAATATTTGTTAATTTGCATTTCATGTCAACAGGAAAACTGTACGTGTACATACGCAGTTACAATTGAAACAACATGCACAAAAGGTGCTTCAACCTCAAACCACATAAGCCTAAGATTTGGCGACACAAATTCTAATGATATTTTGGTAAAGCATCTAAATTCCAAGCACATAAGAAGGGTGGATCCTCTAGACCCCCAAGTCCTTGACGACGTGCCTAGAAAACCATTTCAAGCTTGTGTGGTGGATCAGTTTCAAGTGAAGGCTCAATGCGTTGACTCACCCATCTGCTATTTGTATCTCAAACTAGCTGGAACTGATGACTGGAGGCCTGGTTTTGCGCAAGTCCATGTCTTGGAGGGATCTCACTCTCATCTCGGCTCCGATTATTTCTACTTTCGCCGGTACCTGCCTCGCCATGCTTGGCATGGTTTGGATGCGTGTGATAAAGAGGTCACTCCCTTCGGGATCAAGCAAAAGAGGAAAGTGTTTGTAAAGAAACCAAGGAAAGATATGTCCTTGCCATGAAAAATTTATTATTAAGTGGTTTTATTAATTAATTTGAATAAAAATTAATTACAAAAAAACCTCCCGAACTATTGAGTCATTTTCAATTTCATACTCACATATAAATTTTTTTCATTTTTCATACCTCACATTTGATTTTGCAAACGAATTCATACATGAAATGTATTAATTTGTTAATTATTCCGGTAACGTTTTCATACCTCCAAGTAGAGGTGGCAAATGAGCTGCTAGGCACGAGCCCGACAAGTTAAGAAGCGACCCGGCCCGGCCTGAGTCCGTTATAGGCCTGGCCCAAGCATGTTAAATTAACGAGTCGGGCTGGGCTTAGAAATATTAGCCCACAAGCCCGATATTTTACGGGCCGCAACTTGGCCCGTTTATAATATAACAATTATAGTAAAAAAAAACTAAAAAAAATAGTAAAAAGGTCATGAACAATGATTTTTCATTGCTACCAAATTAGTTGCATGTTTATAAGGAAAAATGTCTCACTCTTTTGATTGTATTAATTTTATCTCAAAGTAAAACTAGTTTTTGTTTCTTTACGGCCCGGTCCAAACCCGTTATTGGCTCGGCACAAGCACGACCCGACACAGGCTTGGGCCGTGGGCCAGGCTAGCTGGGCCTAATGTTTGAGTATATGGGCCGGCTCGAGCCCGATAAGAAATGGGCCGACACGGACCGGCCTGAGCACGACCCATAGCCCGATTAAATGGACCGGGCCAGCCCATTTGCCACCTCTACTTCAAAAGTATGAATTTGTTAGTGAAATCAAACATGAGATATGAAAATGACAAAATTTGATATGTGAAGTATGAAATTAAAAATGACTCTATGCTTCAGAGGGTTTTTTTTTGTAATTAATTCTTTGAAGGATTGTTGTTCAATGTCTAAGTTTCTCACTACTCGCTATATATAGCTAATCTGCTAATATTATTGGGTTCTTTGTGGGAAAGGGAAAGAAAATTAAATGTCGACTAAATGCAAAAACACAGCGTTTAGGATGAAAAGTAAAGAAAAGAAAAGAAATTAGCCAAAAAACACAGAGGAAAAGAAAAGAAGCTAATTAAAGTTAATCTTGACTCAATGTTTGTAGCATTATGAGATTCTTAGTGTATTGGCTAATAATGTTTGTAAACTCCTCTATCTCTCACATAAAATCACATTCTTTATGGTTTGCTTTGTGTTCTGAGATGTACAAGGTAAAGTTTCTTTTCTTTTTCGTATGGTGCTTTATTAATTTTCTGGCATTGTATTATTGTTGTGGATGGGATCCGAGTATTCTTTTTGAACGAAGAAAAACATCTTATTAGCAATGTTGTTTTTTATTTCTTTTAATTAATTGATAACTAGTTATTTACTCTCTAGACTAAATATTGAAGACAATGCAACACCAGCGGATCCCAAGTTTGGGATTCCGGATATTTTTCATTGGTACGGTGTTGCTTTGCTTCCGATTATTGTCTATTGAAGATTATTAGGTCTGGGTTTTTGTTTATTGAAGCTGATTTAGCCATATTGATAAATTTAATGGTTTAAGTCAACATGATGGAGGAGTTGAATCTGGAAAAACAACGCAATTGGTAACAACAATAGCTTATCCTGCTTCTCAATCCCAAGCATCACCAAACGTGGGGCATGTATTAGTATAACATATCCCAATTTAGAAGAGTCCGGACTTGTGATAGAAAATAAGGTAGGCTAAGAGAAATCCTATGTACCAAACACTACCTTGGTTTCTACAATCATAATAAAATTACCAAAATATATATCCTTGTTCAAATTTTCTCAACACTCTATATCATTGATTAATATTTTTTAGCTTTAAAATATGTATAAGATATAGTTTTATAATTAAATCAAAGGTAATTAGCCCCATAAAGAATAATCATTGATAAGATGTAAGAATTTAAAACATAGTTATGATATTATGGGAAATTCTCTAGTGAAGACCAAACAATGAGTACTTGTTGAAGACTTTCAAACTCAACCGTTGGATGAGATTTTAATGAGTTTTTTTAATTATTAACTAACATTTAAAATACTCATCTACCGGTTGAGTTTGAAAGTCTTCAACAAGTCTTCATTGTTTGGTCCTCACTAGAGCTTCTCCCATTATATTATATGATTCTTTGTTTATTTTTCTTATGTATTTCGCTTGTATTGACTAATTTTTATACCTATATTATGGAAATTCTCTTTGTGCTTGCATCATAGATGACATTTATGAGATTTTTTTTTAAAATTTATCTCATCGATAGTTATGATAAAAAAAAAAGTCGCCCTCATAGAAAAACAAAATTATGCGTCCGCCGCTGCTTAGGAAAGATGAGTTCTATGCATACTAAATGTCAAAAGAGTAAAATCCTCATATGGTATTGAGGTACTTGAAGAATTACGAAATGCAATTTTTTGTACTCAAGAATTTTATGACCATTTAATAGTACCTGAACTATTTCTCTGTTAACCGTACCATTTAAGTTTTTTTTGTCCAAATTGCACTTCGTAATCCTTGAGCTACCGTATAAATATTTTACTCAATGTTAGTGATTTGCACTTATTTATAGCGCAAATTGTATTCCTAATCACGAGAGTTAAGCTTTTCCGAAGGCATTTTGTTACTACTAATATGCGTTTTCACGATTTCAGGTTACTTAGGTGACTTGAGGTAATTCGGCACAAGAAGGTGCATTTTGACCACTTTTGGGCACACTTCCGAGAAGAGGACAAGAAGTCAACTGTGGCTTCTAGACATTGAAGATTGCACAAATCAACCTTCGGAAGACGTTGCCATTGAAGGCTTTGAAGAATCGAAGAAAGGAAGGAAAACGAAGAAATTGTATTTCCGGCGACTTTTCCGGCCAACCACCACCATAAGAGGCGGCAGCACCGCCGGACCACCACCGGAGCATCACCACACCTGGAGGAGATAGTCTTGACCAGTTGCATGTATGGGTAGCTACACCCATTACATAGAAAAAATCAGTTTGGTTCACCTATGCATGCACTTTTCCTTAAAATCCTCCACTTAGCCTTCCTTTTGCAACTCTCCATGCATCCACTCACACACTTCACTAGGGAGACTCTTGGGGGCTGAGAGGGGGCTAGGGGAAATCAATCTCATAACCCTAATTCCATAGAAAATTCGGATATACCAGATTCAGCCATCCCATTTACACATTCAGCCACCAAGAACACCAAGAACACCAAGAAACTGCCCAGTTTTGTTCTTCCATTTTCACCACCTTCCACTACTCAAATCACTTTCCTTCCTTCACGAAAGTTGTTCCTAAGGCATCCATTTATCTTAGGAACCAACTTTCACCAACTTTCACCACCATTCCACCACCATTCCACCATTATTCCACCACGTTTCAAGCTCCACAGCTGGGAATTCGTCAAGAACACAAGGATCCGGAAACTTGAAGGAGAAGAAGCTTGGAAGTGAAGAGGAGTTCAAGAGGGGGCTGTCATCTACACTTGGAGTCACCAAGGAGCTGCTGGCCATCATCCCTTGAGAATTCTTTAACCCTACTCTTGTTATTCTTTGTTTCTATGTTTCCATTCTTGACAATATTGATGTTTTTCACAAACATGTGTGAGTAGTCCTTTAGATTGGGGACTAGGGTTGTGTGCCCTAGTCCATGATGATGTTTTGATGAATACTCTTAGTGATGCATGATGATTTTGTTCTTGGATATACTCTTTGCCTAAATACGGTTATGCTAATTGCTTGTTTAGGAATCTTGCTAGTTCTTGAACATGTGGTGAACTTGATTAATTAAGAGTGTTTGCTAGCAACTTATTCTCTTAAGTATTTGGTAGAGAGCATGATGAGACTAAATGTGATGTTTACCTTGTTTGAACCTTGACTCTTGGCACCCTATGCCTATGTATTTTACTCAAGATCCTAATAAGGCTTTGGTAAATGGATTAGGAAGTCTTTGTGATAACCGGAATATGGCACAAAAGTAGTCTTAGAAGAGTCGATCCTAGAACCATAACATGGCTAGGATAAGAGGTTTGATCCTTGGCGTAATCGTCGTTGCATGCCTTTGAGTTTTGTCATACATCGGATTGGATTAGAGTTAACCCGAAAACCCCGATCGCCTTCCATATTTGATAACAAACACATTTGTTGGGCTTGTCACCTCAACACATTTGCACTATTTCAAGCATAATCACTTGTGCTCTTGATTGCTCACTTAATCTAGCATTGGTACTTAATTAGGTCACTGTTTTGGTCACTAGTCACTCAAGGGTGACACAACTTTAAACACTACACTTGCATGTTGCATATAATCCACTTCTAAGTAAATAGATCACTTCTTGCCACACCACTGTTAGTGCTTTCACATCTTGGTCGCATTGCCAATTGGGATTTTGGGCCTTCCAATCCCTGTGGAAACGACAACCCCCGGTCTTAATCCATCTATCCATAAACTATTGTTGACATTGTATACCACATATACCACACGTCAGTTAGATTTAGAGCCGAATCGCACAAAAATTCAGCGTTTAGGTGGAATAAAGAAGCCAAAAAAAAAGGTGGAATAAAGAAGAAACTAAAGTTAATATGGAATATGACTTTTATCATAAACAGTACCCGACATTAAGGCTGTACATCACTTTAGTACCTAACATTTACAAACTATCATTTTAGTACCAAACATTTCAATCACGACCCAATTTTAGTACCTGCTGTCACTAACCCCGTTAAACCCAAGCCCACTTGGCTTTTTTCTTGGACAATTTCGTCATTCTCTTCATTTGATTTTTTTTCCTTTTTTTTGGATTGATTTCTTCTTCATCTTCTTGGTCTCTTCTTCTTCATCTTCTTTTTCCTTTCTTTTTTTCGTACTGAGTTCTTTTTTTTTTTTTTCAAACTGATTTCTTCTTCTTCTTCTTTTTTTATTTTTCGGACTGGTCTCTTCTTCTTCGTTTTTTTTTCGTACTATTTCTTCTTCTTCTTCTTCTTTTTTCGGACTGATTTTTTCTTCTTCCTTCTTTTTTCGGATTGATTTCTTCTTCTTCTGGGTATCATCTTCTTCTTCTTTTCGGACTGATTTTGTCTTCTTCCTTCTTTTTTCGGATTGATTTCTTCTTCTTCTTCTTTATTCTTCTGGAAAAAATACACCCACAAAATGACGATATTGCCCATATTAAAAACCCACCCACAAAATGACGGCAGGTACTAAAGTTGGGTCGTGATTAGTTTTTAAACATTATGTACCAAAGTGATGTACAATTGTACAGCCTTAAGGTCGGGTACTGTTTATGATAAAACCCCTATGGAATATTGCAAAAAAAAAGAAAAATCTTGAATCAATGTTCAGGAACTCAGGATTACCGTTGATTGGGTCCATGGGAATGTTAAGTATAAATAGATGTGGTTCTGACTTCTGAGAAGAAGATTCAAACTCTCCATGATAAACCATTCACGCTCTCCCGCAACGCAAACCCAAGCCCTAACTGCAATTCTCTCACGCACCCATGTCCCCACAGTGGAAATCATCTAGGAATGCACCACGATCATCCAGGAAGGGCCAGGAAGTTGCAGAACCAGCAGCCGCGCCGGTCATCCTCCGATGGCAAGATCTGGGTGAGTTGCCGGACGACGAGGTGATTATTAAGGCCCCGGAAGAGAAGAACCTGCCTCGTGGTACGTTTTTTATTGTTATTTTAGGGATTTTGAGGAATATTATATAGCTCACCCGAATTAGTTGCTTTTTTTTGGTCTGGAAATTAGTTGCTTACTTGCTTTGAATATGCTTTTGATTTGTTCTGCGAGAATTTGATTTTATATCTAAATTTTGTGTATTTAACAGGGAAAGGGAAAGGGAAAGAGAAAGAGAAAGAGAAAGAGAAAGGCAAAGGCAAAGGCAAAGGGAATACGCATATAGGTGATAACAAGGCAAAAGGACCACTATTGGCTAATTACATCAAATCAAGTGAAATTAGGAGGGCTTGTAAGATGTGTAGTAATACAGATTACCACGCAACTTTTCAGTGCCCTAACCTGACTCCTGGTATGTATGCTTTTAATTTTTGTTTTAGGGTTTGTGAGGAAGATTATATCAAGTATACTTGGGTTGTTCCCTCTGCATGTGTTACTCCTTTTCAATCTACTTACGTTTGGTTTTATGTAGAAAAATATCGTTACAAGAAATATATGGAGAGATTAGTTTAGATCAAAGTTTTCTTTTTGGTTATTTGAGTAATTCTCAACAAAAAATCTAGTCATTTATTGTCAGTTTTGGGACTATGCATGCATCTACTGTCCTTGAAATTCAGTTGCTACTAAATTTAGTCATTTATTTTCAAGTAGCTGGCTTGCATTGCTCTGCTATTTGACAAATCAAGCTTTGATTAAATTTGATTACTTGTAGAAATAGTTAATGACTTTACCATCTGAAAATTCGAATGATGTACTATTTGCAGTATTTGAATGAGAACATGAAGAAAAAGTGTAGGATTCTTTAGTTAAATATGTGATGGCCTTATATTAGTGGATGAGTCTGTATTCCTGGCTTACCCTAATATGTTCTTTCTAGCAAACCCATTGTGTTGTGCTGGGAATTGACTTAATATATTCATAAATTTATACATTCATTTGAATTTGTGTAGCAAGAAAGAATTCAGCTGTGCCTACCATATGGGCCGTAAGCTTGAGGTGCTTCTTCATCCACGTCGCCTCACCTCACGCCTCCAGTCCCTTAATTTAGTTTTGCCTATAGGGTATATGTTTCTTAGAGGTTCGGAGGCATAATAATGATTTATAGCTACAATCTTGGAGGCAATATTGTGCCAAATTTTTTGTATCAATTTGGTTTTTGAAGATAACTGCGTTAGAAGTCATTTTTGAAGGTAACTACTTGATGATGGGGTCAAAGATGTCATTCTATTCAAGCTGCACTTTTTCTACTTGTATGTTTTATCAATATGCTCTTCTCATGAGGATAGATATTGATATATTTGTAGTCTTAGTTCATTGTCATGTGTTCAGCACTGGTTACCTTTTTTCTGGTTTTATTGCAGAGCTCAAGGAATATCTGAAAGAAGTAAGAAGCAAGTGTGCAAAGTTTAAGCCTTACCACCCTGATGATAAGACTTGTCTTATTTGTCTGAAGAAGGGTGATCACTGGACTTCAGCATGCTCGTACCTGCTTCATTATCCAGCGGGTGCAATTGTTGGCCCTTCTGCTGCAATAGTTTGCAAGTGTTGTGGTGACGAGGATGCCCACCCTGGTAAGCCTGGTATTGACTGGGAAGCAATGGTTGTTCGCAAGACTTGTTGGGCTTGTGGTTGTCCCAGTGACCACTGGGATAAAGGCTGCCCCAAGCGAGAAGCACTTTTGGCCGCAGCTGCTATCAAGGCAAGTGCATCAAAGGGCGCAGCTGCTGGCACTGTCACCTCCACCTCAAGGCACGCACATTTGATTAGAACTTAGTTCGTTCGACCAGCCTTTCTGAGGAGGATTCGCATGCAGGAGGCTGACTTGCTTGAACTTGTTTAGATTGGCTTACTACAAAAAAAATTGTAATTTGGGTCAAACAGTAGATCAAAAATGTTTCTGCTCATTAGATAGATGTATCTATATCTTATGCTAGTTTGGCTGCCTAGCTTTTTTTCTCATACATAAGTAGCTATATATCGTGTGTATTTGGTTGGATGCTTAATTTGTCTCAGACATAAGTAGCTATTATCGGTATTATTAGTCCCGTTTACGCGTATCATTTCCCCGTAGACTAGTCTGTAAAATCCACATGAGGCCACTTGGGATTTAATTCCAGCCTGCCAGCCAGTAGCAGCAACAGCTTCTTCATTATCAACTTTTTGCTTTCTTCTTTGATGATGCACATGTCTTGAAGGCTCACCACGCTTATTAATAGTCAATTTGTACACTAGTCACGAATTTGATAACTATGGATAACTAGCTAGTAACTACGTACAACCACAAACACCACTCAAAACACGAGGGAGGGAGGGAGACTTCTCAGCCCTCAGTCCTCCTTCACGGCTTCACATCTGCTGTTACGTACATATGTGAATCTTTAACCCACATGACCACCACCACAGGTGCTTGCACCGAAGCATTTAAGGTCTGACCTTGCAGCTAGGCCTGGCAGACGGGCGGGTTGGGCGGATTGCGTGCGGGCTGGGAGCGGGATGAGTGCTTAACGGGCCAACACGTTAATAACCAGTTAAGATAACGGATTTTAACGGGTTAAATCCAACGGGTTAACGGGTTACCCATTGGAACCCGTTCAGACCCGTTAACCGATAAATTTTTTTTTAAATCTTTTTTACATTTTAACGGTTAACCGCCTAATTAACCCGTTAAGACTTATAGTTTATTTTTAGAAGAATTAAAATTTAAAATTCATACAATATTTAATGTACTTCATACAAAATACCAAATAAAAATTATCTAGTAGATTCCATTAAATTGCTCTAAGTCATCTCAATTGCAGCTTTCTCCCAACTCATCCGTCAATGTCAAAGCAAAGATGTCTTCAGTAAGATCCTCTAAGTCGGCACGTTCTTTTTCTAAAATATATAAATAAAAATAAAGAGATAAAAATTATAATGAAATAAAGATTCATATGATAAGAATATATAATGAAATAAAAATTCATATTTTAATGAAAATATATAATGAAGGGAAATTATCACAAATGGTACCTGAACTTTACCTTCATTATATGGATGGTACCTGAACTTTACTTTTGATCACAACTAGTACCCGAACTTTTCGTTTTCATCTTAAATGGTACCTGCCGTTATAATTCGTTAACTTTTCCGTCAATTTTTTTTTTTTTACATTTTTCTTTCAAATTTTTTTGTAACCTTTTTCGGTCATTTTTTTTCCTCCCCTCCTCCCAACCCCCTCGTAACCTCTCCTCTTCGCCAAGCTGTGCGGGGGCTTCACCTCTAGAACACCGCCGAGCCCGTGCGTAGCCCGGACATCGAGGGCTGGACGATGGCATGGCAAAGGCCGGGCACTTCGATGATGGCGGCGGTTTGGGCATGTGGGTGCACACAACTATCGGAGTAGACGGATGCGACGGCGGGGAACATGGACTAGGATCTACGACGGCGTGAGAGAGGGACGGGTCGGAGAAGCGGTGGAGTGACACCGTGGATGAGAGAGAACGCGGGCGAAGGAAGAGACACGGGCTCATGGCTCGAGTTCGCTAGGCGAGGCCCCCGGCACGGCTCGGCGAAGAGGAGAGGTTACGCGGGGGTTGGAGGGGAGGGGAGGAAAAAAAATGACGGAAAAATGTTACAAAAAAAAATTGAAAGAAAAATGTAAAAAAAAAAACAAAACAAAATTGAAAGAAAAATGTAAAAACAAAAAACAAAACAAAAAATTGAAAGAAAAATGTAAAAAAAAAATAAAAATTTGACGGAAAAGTTAACGAATTATAACGGCAGGTACCATTTAAGATGAAAACGAAAAGTTCGGGTACTAGTTGTGATCAAAAGTAAAGTTCAGGTACCATCCATATAATGAAGGTAAAGTTCAGGTACCATTTGTGATAATTTCCCTATAATGAAATAGTCAGAATTCAAAAAGAAAAGAAGAGGAAGCCAGAAGCTGCAGTAGCACACGTGCGAAGCAATATGAATTCCAAGAAACAAAACAGCACAAACACCAAGTTAAGCAAACATGTTAGTACTCAACTACTCATATGCAGCAAGTATAACTAATAGCTTTAGAACCCTCTCCATGACAATTTCTTCCAAAATGCAGTACAGTTCAACCGCAATACTGGTTTTGCTAGCATCACAGGAGTAAATCTGTTTCTTTCTCCTTAACTAGAGTAAAGAAAAACGAACCAATTACATAAATATAGTTTCTTTCCTCAAACACAATTAGAGTTCGACAAATTATCCTCCTTACATCCTTTGCTATAGACAAGAAGGCAGAACAAACGGCAATTGACATTGCTGGGTAAATTTATATAAGATTTGATATTTGAACTAGCTGATTTTCTCAACATAATTTCCTTAACAAGGCCCCATAGGATAAGAAGAAAAAAGAACTCTTGTATACTAAATCTGAATGCAAAACCATGCAAAGTTTAGTACTGTATGGTTACTTTTCAGATGCATCCACCATATATCTCTGGGTGAAATGTGCAAAAAGAATGCCAACAACAATGCTTGATTCCATATAGCTATGCATTCGGTGCAAGCAACCAAGAAATCCAAAATACCCAGCAGCTTAAACAAATCAACTCCAGTTTAAGTACATAATCTTTATACTAAACAATATTTTGCAAAATTTTCAAACCTAAAAAAAACTACATACGCAAACCAGAACTTACTAAAGTGTAATTCAGATCATGAAAAACATCAATCAAATAATCACATAGCTAAACCAGGTCAAGTATCATAGAACCTCGAGAACTATTCATAACCAATTTGGCTAAAAAAGAAAAGAAAAACTAATTACCCAGAAGCTCAACTTACCCTTCCTTTAATTTCAATTTCAAATCTGATCCAAGAAAGTCTAGTTTTGGAGTGAACCCAAGTCCAAAAATCTGTACGATTCTGCCTCTGTGAAATTTTTTTTCTTCAAAGAAACAACTATTCAAAAAGACAGAAACAAAGCAAAATGTGGAGCATTGAGTAAGTACTTGTACAAATAACTCAGATAACTTACTTGAGCAAGATTATGAAGATGACACCGGCGGCGACGAGCGACGGCGAGTGAGGCCATGAGGAACTGAGACAATGAGAGCGAGACTGAGGGAATCTCTAAGCTCAGCGAGGGTTTTTCGTTTTTTGCTTTGTATGTTCAAAAATGCCCAAAATATCCTTTCTTAGCGGTCTTAATTAGCGGGTTCAGTGGGCTAACACGCCACGACCCGTTATTTGGCGGGTTATTAGCGGGTTAACAACTTTTCAGCCCGACAGCTTAACGGGCGGGTTCGTGCGAGTTATAATTGTGCGGTTCGTGCGGGTTGACGGGCAACCCGCCCGCATTGCCAGGCCTACTCGCAGCCTCGTGCATGCAAGTTTCAAAAGTGGCCAACCTAGCACTGTCTTAGCGTGCGAGGAAGGCTGGGCGACGGCCCAGGGCCCAAGACCAATGGGGGCACACCTTTTTTATTTAATATTTAATCTCGCTAATAAAACAGATTATAATTATATAATTGCATCAAATGTAGCAATTTTCCCTGTTGCACGGTTGGATATGAATATAGTTGTTATTTCTTGTCACACAAAGGGCCCAGCTTCGATTCTCACTTGCTTCTTTTATTATTTTTCACTTTACCTTTTTTTTTTCTTTTAACTGAATTCATTTTGTTGTGCATTTATGTTTCCATTTTTTTTTTCTTCTTTTAAGTCAATTCATTTTGCTCTAAATTTCTGTTTATATTCTATGTGTTTGGGCTCTAGCTAGTTAATTGTCCCCTTTTATTTTTCATATGTTATATTTTAATTACAATTATTTTAGGTTCTTGGGGCTCCGTTGATTTTTTTTTCCTTTTTTTTAAGTGAAAAAATTTTGTATTTATTTTTCATAGTTTATTAAAATTTGGTTTTTGTAAATTTTAGTTTAGATTTTAGGTGCTTGGAAAATGGATTGAAACTTCTTTTTTTTAAATGAAATTTTTTTTCTTTCAATTTTCTTTACTATGTTACTATAATTTTTTGAAGATTGTGAAAAGCTTATATTGTGTGGGTGAACTTTTTTTTCCCCTTAATTTACAACAATATACAGTTTTTGATAAAATTTACATTGGAGTAGTTGACATAATCAAATCTTAAACACATATAACAATAAAAAAATAAATTTGTAATGTGTTTTTATAGTTGAAAAAAAACAAAAAACAAAACACACTTGTTATTTCTGTCCCGGGCCTCAAAACTCTCAGGACCGGCCCTGGTGCGAGGACATTGGCCTGGACTCGCCGAATCTGAACCCGGACTCACAGAGGCTGAGGTTCAAGGGCCTTAGACACCATTGACGAGCCTGAAGAGGTTTTTCCGGTCAAGTAGTGCTTCTTGGAGGTATTGTAGCATTATGAGATTATTAGCGTAATGGCTAATAATGTTTGTGAACTCCTCTATCTCTCACATAAAATCACATTCTTTATGGTTGCTTTGATTTCTGTGAGGTGGTCAGGATTACAGTTGATTGGGTCCATGGGCCCATTAAGTGTGTTATATATAGATGAGGTTATGAGGAGATGATCCAAACTCTCCACGGTAAACCATTCACGCTCTCCCGTAACGCAAATCCACGCCCTAACTGCAATTCGCTTACGCAGCCATGTCCCCACGGTGGAAATCATCCAGGAATGCACCAGGATCATCCAGGAAGGCGAAGGGCCAGGAAGTTGCAGAACCAGCAGCCGCGACGGTCATCCTCCGATGGCAAGATCTGGATAATGTGTCGGACTTCGAGGTGATTATTAAGGCCCCCGAGGAGAAGAACCTGCCTCGTGGTATGCTTTTATTTTAATTTTAGGGATTTTGAGGAATATTATATGGAGCTAGCTCACCCGAATTAGTTGCTTACTTGCTTGGAATATGATTTTGATTTGTTCAGCGTGAATTTTATTTTATACCTAAATTTTGTGTATTTAACAGGGAAAGGGAAAGGGAAAGAGAAAGAGAAGGGGAAAGGGAAAGCGCAAATAGGTGATAATAAGGCAAAAGGACCACCACTGGCTAATTACATCAAAGCAAGTGAATTTAACCTGGCTTGTAAGATGTGTTGTAATACAGATTACCACGCAACTTTTCAGTGCCCTAACCTGACTCCTGGTATGTATGCATGCTTTTAATTTTTGTTTTAGGGTTTGTGAATTGTGAGGAAGCTTATGTCAAGTATACTTGGGTTGTTCCCTGTGTGTTACTCTTTGTTCAATCTACTTACGTTTGGTTTTATGTAGAAAAATATCGTTACAAGAAATATATGGAGAGATTAGTTTAGATCAAAGTTTTCTTTTTGGTTATTTGAGTAATTCTTAAGAAAAAATTTAGTACATTTATAGTCAGTTTTTGGGAATATGCATGCATCTACTGTCCTTGAAATTCCGTTGCTACTAAATAACATTTTATTGTACCACCAGTATTTTAAGTAGCTGGCCTGCATTGCTTTGCTATTTGACAAATCAAGCTTTGATTAAATTTAATTGATTACTTATAGAAATTGTTAATGACTTTACCATCTTAAAACTCGAATCATCACTACTAGAAATATGGGCAATAGCCACCACCTTAATTCAGCCCCTATTGCCTCTATTAGCCACTGCTAGCAGTGGCTATAGGTCTTTAGCTTCCAAAATGCTGTCCGACGTTGAATGTACATCCTCTATTGATAAATTTTGTCATTTAGCCACCGAATAAGTTGTCCGTCGCACATGGAGTGCATTTTACAATTAATCTTTCTGACGATGAATAGTAGCCCATGTTTTCTCTTGATTATTATAACAATATTTTATTTCTTTTTTAGAGGTATAACAATCTTTCATTCCAAATTTATTTTATACCATGCCAAATACTTACAAACTACATACATGAAACTAATGAAAGAATACATAGCCAAAAAAATACATTACAAAATTATACAAACAAAAAATTTAAAATCTCTGCAGATCTGCTCCTTGTGCTCGTTCAAGGTAACACCACCCACGAGTCCATGACTGAATTAGTTGTCTCTTCCCCGTGTAGCTTCACCCATTCACTCGTCTTGAGCTCCTGCTTCATCTATCTGATAAAACCAAATGGATGTCAACTAACGATCACAATCTTAAGCATGGTTTAAAATATGTAAACATACACAAACATATCAACAGAAGGAGGGATGTAAACCAAAACCGAAATCCAATACCACAATTGAAATCCAAGACCCGAGGAAAGAGAGATTTTGGAGCTTGGCTTACCGGAACAGGCGGACCAAGAAAAGGAGGTCGGCGATGTTTCACAGCGGCTTCTAGTGGTTCACGCGCTAGCGGTGGCGCGTGCGGCATCCTCTGCTGGAAGTGGTGATTGAGAATCTGGGGGTATGGTAGATCGTTGGACGCTTGTCCTATTTCTGATGGCGGTGTAGCTCGATCTCGGCCTGAGGCTTCAGATCGAAGAAAGGCAAAGACAAAAGCTTCGGAGCGTGTGCGTGAGGCGATTGGCGACGGGTCTTTATGGAGGTGGTATGGGTCTGGTTCTGTTCGTCGTCCTCCCCTCTTTCGAGTTGTGGTGGCGGTGCCAAAAACCACCGGCCGGAAGCCGGCCTTGGAGTTCGTATAGGTGGAGAAGAGAGAGATATGAGAGAAAGAGAGAGAGATATGAGAGAGAGAGAGATGAGAGAAAGAGAGAATGACTGAATCAGTTTTCCTCAGCGCCCCTCACTCAAATACCGTGCCCAATAATACTATTTAACTTATTATATTTGTAAATAAAACATATGCGACGGACAACCGTGCCTAACTAATCGATGTCCGTGCTTAATTAATCATTAAGCCCTCATATGCGACGGACAGACGGACAATCCGTCCTTTTGCTGAAAATTGGGGACGGATTGCTGTGGCAATAATATATTTGCCACTATATACCAGTAGCCGTGGCTATTGATGCCATAAAGGCCACCGAATTCTTTCTGTGGCTATTGTGGGGGTGGCTATAGACCATATTTCTAGTAGTGCATGTACTCTTTGCAGTATTTAATGAGAACAAAAAAATTGTAGGTTTCTTTAGTTAAATATGTGATGGCTTGCTTATATTAGTGAGATGAGTCTGTATTTCTGGCTTACCCTAATATGTTCTTTCTAGCGTACCCATTGTGTTATGCTGGGAAATTGACTTGATATTTGCATTTATAAGTTTATACATGCATTTGAATTTGTGTAGCAAGAAAGAATTCAGCTGTGCCTACCAAATGGGCCGTGAGCATGAGGTGCTCCATCCACATCCCCTCACCTCAAGCCTCCAGTCCCTTAATTTAGTTTTGCCTATAGGGCTATAGGGTCTATGTTTCTTAGAGGTTGGGAGTCATAATAATGATTTATAGCTACTGTCTGGAGGCAATATTGTGCCAATTTTTTTGTATCAATTTGGTTTTTGACTGCGGTAGTCAAGTCATTTTTGAAGGTAACTAGATGATGGGTTCAAAGATGTCATTCTATTCAGTCTGCAGTTTTTCTACTTGTATTTTTTATCAACAATATGCTCTTCTTATGAGGATAGATATTGATATATTTGTAGTGAGTTCATTGTCATATGGTCAGCACTGATTACCTTTTTCTGATTTGATTACAGAGCTCAAGGAATATCTGAAAGAAGAAAGAACCGAGTGTGCAATGTTTAAGCCTTTCCACCCTGATGACCAGACTTGTCATATTTGTCTGAAGAAGGGTGATCACTTTACTTCAGCATGCTCATACCTGCATCATTATCCAGCGGGTGCAATTGTTGGCCCTTCTGCTGCAATAGTTTGCAAGTGTTGTGGTGACGAGAATGCCCACCCTGGTAAGCCTGGTGTTGACTGGGATGCAAAGGTTTTTCGCAAGATTTGTTGGGCTTGTGTTTGTCCCAGTGACCACTGGTCTATAGACTGCCCCAAGCGAGAAGCACTTCTGGCCGCAGCTGCTATCAAAGCAAGTGAATCAAAGGGCGCAGCTGCTATCAAAGCAAGTGAATCAAGGGGCGCAGCTGCTGGCACTGTCGCCTCCATGTCAAGGCACGCACATTTGCTTACAGCTTAGTCCGTTCGACCAGCCTTTCTGAGGAAGATTCGCATGCAAGAGCCCGACTTGCTTGAACTTACGTAGCTTGGCTTACTACGAATAAAATTGTAATTTGGTCAAAACAGTAGGTCAAAAATGTTTCTGCTCATTAGATAGATGTATCTATATCTTGTGCTAGTTTGGCTGCCATGTTTGTCTCAGACATAAGTAGCTATATATCTGTGTGTATTTGGTTGGATGCTTTAATTTGTCTCAGACACAAGTAGCTATTATGTGTATTAGTAGTCCCGTTTACGCGTATCATTTCCACATAGACTAGCTATATATCGTGTGTATTTGGTTGGATGCTTTAATTTGTCTCAGACATAAGTAGCTATTATGGGCACGTTTGTTTCACAGGGTTATGGTAGCCCGGCCAATAGAAAGAATAAGCCTGGACTCTCTTGAGTTGCCTGATGGAAGACGAGTCTTAATAATACCAAAGCCATGTTTGGTGCATGTTGAACAGTACAGGACAAATAACTGTATCCAGAAAAAAAAATCCCAGAAAATGTACAAGATGAACAATCTGGAAAACCAGATCAAAATTTGAACAAGTAGAAAATCAAAACCAAAAACATATGAACAACCATATCTCCATTCAAATTGAGCAAAAACAAAAATAAAAATACCCTAATCAAGCCTTTAATTAAACAGCTCTGCATCGAACAAAACCAAGAACACCCCAAATCTTTCAAACCCAGAAATAAAAATGGCTGGTTTTCTTCAAATTATGTTAAATTTCAAGAAATGAAATCTTGGTCGATTCAAATTGTAAAAAACCCATAAAATTAACAGGAAAGAAAACTCTTGAACAACCAAAAACCTACCAAAAATTTGTATCTATATTATGGTGGTTTTGCGCTGTGAAGGAAAACTCATTTCGATTAAACCAAGAAGCAAGCAATCAAAACCCAGATAGATTGAATAGAAGATTCTTCGTTTTTTCGGCGTCGAAAGTATAGTCCCGAAGATGGTGTTATGGTGTACCACCCGTCAGCACGGTGTTACCGTAGAAGGTGAAATGCCATGTTTTTTGTGGGCACAGGTTATGCAATCCCATTTAATTGTAGTCCCGTGTGTTGCCAAACGCAGTGCTAGCTGGACTATTATTGCCTCTTATTTAACCCCGCATTCTGCAATACCGTGTATCAAACGTGCCCTATATGTGTATTAGTAGTCCCGTTTACGCGTATCATTTCCACAGACTAGTCTGTAAAATCCACATTTGCCCGGCCACTTGGGATTTAGTCCCAGCCTGCCAGCCAGCGGCAGCAGCAGCTTCTTCATTATCAACTCTTTGCTTTCTTCTTTGATGATCCACGTCTTGAAGGCACACCACGCTGATTAATAGTAAATTTGTACACTAGTCACGAATTTGACAACCACAAACACCACTCAAAACAACAGGGAGGGAAACTTCTCAGCCCTCAGTCCTCCTTCACTTCTCCTGTTACATATGTGAATCTTTAACCCACATGACCACCACCACAGGTGCTCGCGCCGAAGCATTTACGATTTTAAGGTCTGACCTCGCAGCCTCGTGCATGCAAGTTTCGAAAGCAACCAACCTATCGCTGTCTTAGAGAGCGAGGACACTGGCCTGGACTCGCCAAATCTGGACCCGGACTCACAGAGGCTGAGGTTCAAGGGCCTTGGACACCATTGACGAGCCTGAAGAGGTTTTTCCGGTCAAGTAGTGCTTCTTGGAGGTATTGTAGCATTATGAGATTCTTAGTGTAATGGCTAATAATGTTTGTAAACTCCTCTATCTCTCACATAAAATCACATTCTTTATGGTTGCTTTGTGTTCTGTGAGGTGGGTTCCTTTTGGTTCGGAAATTAAGGCTCTGTAAGGAAGGCGTCTTCAGTCCAAAAAAAAGTAAGGAAGGCGTCTGAGATGTACAATGTAAAGTTTCTTTTCTTTTTTGTATGGTGCTTTATGTTCTGGCATTGTGTTATTGTTGTGGATGGGATCCGAGTATTCTTTTTGAACGAAGAACATCTTATTAGCAATGTTGTTTTTTCTTTCTTTTAGTTAATTGATAACTATTTAATTACTCTCTGGACTGTAAATAATAAATATTGAAGACAATGTAACACCTGTGGATCGGATTCTTTCACTGGTGTTTGCTTTGCTTATGCTGGAACTGGCTAGCTATGACAATGTAATTTCTGATGTACTAGTAAGTCTCCTTGTTAGTTGCATAAATATCACACATATCATACGAGAACCTATATTGGCCATTACAAGGAATTTTGTTTCTTTTTTATTGGGAAATAATTGCAATGCTATGTCATTTCCATGTCACTTATACAAGGTGGTATATTGACATCATTTATACAACAAATCTGAACCATTAAATGTTTTTAAATCTACAAGCTAATAAGAGAAGTAAATATATGTGTAGAGTTATGTGTCCCATGATCTGGACTCATATATATATATATGGAAGATGAACAAGATTTTCTTATCACTCTGCCCAAACTTAAGTCATCTAAACCCAGAAAATGTCAACCTTGCCTAAATATATGATTAATTATCAATAAAAATTTCTTATAATCCTCATTTATTAATTCTCGCCTAATGTCCTCTCATGCATGCATATAAAGATTTTGTTTGGCAGTTTCCTGTACTTACTTAGTTAGTTCTCTAGACCCCGGCCAAATCGTGGTTATTGTTGTAGTATGTTCTCTTATTTCATGATTGTAACATGTGTATCCAGGATTCCAGGGTGGCCGGTGTCATACGCATCAGTCGACTTTGTATGCAGTATTGTTGGACAAGAAATTGCAGATTTGATCATGAATGCCAAACGGTATATGTATCTTTCTAATTTCCAGTCAAGACTTTTTTTTTTTTGCAAGTCTTAAGTCATCCTTTGTTGATACCTGCAATTAAACATGTCTTTGTTCTCATACGTCTAAGTAGAACTTGAATTCTAGTGAATTCTGAATCATTTGAAATCTCTGAGCTAGAAAATAATTCAAGAGTCAAGACCATGCCGTCCATGCCCAATAACCCATAAACCCCTAATTACCTTTTGTCAATTACTTTGACGAAGACACACTAATTGTGTTATTTTTTTTTGCTACACTAATTGTGTTTTTCCTTCAACATATGTATAATTATTAGATTTAGAAAGAAAACAAAATAAAGTTAATCATATTGCAAAAAACAAAAAAAAATCTTGAAATGGTCAGGATTACAGTTGATTGGGTCCATGGGCCCATGGGCCCATTAAGATCCGTTATCTATTATAAAATATAGGGATAATTATAACTTTAGTCCCTGAACTATAACTCGTTCGACACTTTCGTCCCTGAAGTTTGAAATATATCATTTTCGTCCCTGAACTTCAACACCAACTATCACTTTGATGAGAGGAGTAACTTTTATAACTGGGGCTAAGCTCGATTTGGCCTAGAATTGGTCGAATTTAGCCCGAAAGCTTATGGTGGCCGGAACTTTAATCGTAAAATTCTCCGCCGTCCGGCGACGGTTTGAGGCGAGGTTGGTGGCGTTGAACTCGCCTCAAGGAGGGCTTCAAAGCCCAATAGGTGTTGTCCTCCGATTTGGCCGGAATCGGAGGTGTATTCAATGAAAACCCTCGGCATGGACGAAAGTGATATAAAATGTTAAAGTTCAGGGACTAAAGTGATATATTTCAAACTTCAGGGATGAAAGTGTCGAATGGATCATAGTTCAGGGACTAAAAGTAATTTTTTCCCTAAAATATAAATAGATGTGGTTTCTGAGAAGAAGATTGAAACTCTCCACGATAAACCATTCACGCTCTCCCGCTACGCAAATCCAAGCCCTAACTGCAATTCTCTCACGCAGCCATGTCCCCACGGTGGAAATCATCCAGGAATGCACCAGGATCATTCAGGAAGGGCCAGGACGTTGCAGAACCAGCAGCCGCGCCTGTCATCCTCCGATGGCAAGATCTGGGTGAGTTGCCGGAATTCGACGTGATTATTAAGGCCCCCGAAGAGAAGAACCTGCCTCGTGGTATGTTTTTTATTTTTATTTTATGGATTTTGAGGAATATTATATGGAGCTCACCCGAATTAGTTGCTTACTTGCTTTGGATATGATTTTGATTTGTTCTGCGTGAATTTGATTTTATACCTAAATTTTGTGTATTTAACAGGGAAAGGGAAGGGAAAAGGCAAAGAGAAAGAGAAAGAGAATGGGAAAGAGAAAGGGAAAGCGCAAATAGGTGATAATAAGGCAAGAGGACCACCATTGGCTAATTACATCAAAGCAAGTGAATTTAGCCTGGCTTGTAAGATGTGTAGCAATACAGATTACCACGCAACTTTTCAGTGCCCTAACCGACTCCTGGTATGTATGCATGCTTTTAATTTTTGTTTTATGGTTTGTGAATTGTGAGGAAGATTATATACTTGGGTTGTTCCCTGTGTGTTACTCTTTGTTCAATCTACTTACTTTTGGTTTTATGTACAAAAATATCGTTACAAGAAATATATGGAGAGATTAGTTTAGATCAAAGTTTTCTTTTTGGTTATTTGAGTAATTCTCAACAAAAAAATTGAGTCAATTTATTGTCAGTTTTTGGGAATATGCATGCATCTACTGTCCTTGAAATTCCGTTGCTACTAAATAACATTTTATTGTATCACCGGCCAGTATTTCAAGTAGCTGGCTTGCATTGCTCTGCTATTTGACAAATCAAGCTTTGATTAAATTTGATTACTTGTAGAAATTGTTAATGACTTTACCATCTTAAAACTCGAATCATGTACTCTTTGCAGTATTTGAATGAGAACAGAAAAAGTGTAGGGTTTGTGATGGCTTGCTTATATTAGTGGATGAGTCTGTATTTCTGGCTTACCCTAATTTGTTATTTCTAGCGTACCCGTTGTGTTGTGCTGGGAAATTAACTTGATATTTGTATTCATAAATTTATGCATGCATTTGAATTTGTGTAGCAAGAAAGAATTCAGCTGTGTCTACCATATGGGCCGTGAGCTTGAGGTGCTCCATCCACGTCCCCTCACCTCAAGCCTCCAGTCCCTTAATTTAGTTTTGCCTATAGGGCTATAGGGTATATGTTTCTTAGAGGTTGGGAGGCATAATAATGATTTATAGCTACTGTCTTGGAGGCAATATTGTGCCAATTTTTTGGGATCAATTTGGTTTTTGAAGATAACTGCGTTAGTCAAGTCATTTTTGAAGGTAACTACTTGATGATGGGTTCAAAGATGTCATTCTATTCAATCTGCAGTTTTTCTACTTGTATGTTTTATCAACGATATGCTCTTCTTATGAGGATAGATATTGATATATTTGTAGTGTTAGTTCATTGTCATGTGGTCAGCACTGATTACCTTTTTCTGATTTTATTACAGAGCTCAAGGAATATCTGAAAGAAGAAAGAAGTGAGTGTGCAAAGTTTAAGCCTTACCACCCTGATGACAAGACTTGTCATATTTGTCTGAAGAAGGGTGATCACTGGACTTCAGCATGCTCGTACCTGCTTCATTATCCTGCGGGTGCAATTGTTGGCCCTTCTGCTGCAATAGTTTGCAAGTGTTGTGGTGATGAGGATGCCCACCCTGGTAAGCCTGGTGTTGACTGGGATGCAAAGGTTTTTCGCAAGATTTGTTGGGCCTGTGGTTGTCCCAGTGACCACTGGTCTAAAGAATGCCCCAAGCGAAAAGCACTTCTGGCCGCAGCTGCTATCAAGGCAAGTGAATCAAAGGGTGCAGCTGCTGGCACTGTCACCTCCATGTCAAGGAAGGCACATTTGATTACAGCTTAGTTCGTTCGACCAGCCTTTCTGAGGAAGATTCGCATGCAAGAGCCTGACTTGCTTGAACTTACGTAGCTTGGCTTACTACGAATAAAATTGTAATTTGGTCAAACAGTAGATCAAAAATGTTTCTGCACATTAGATAGATGTATCTATATCTTGTGCTAGTTTGGCTGCCTTGTTTGTCTCAGACATAAGTAGCTATATGACTATATGTCGTGTGTATTTGGTTGGATGCTTTAATTTGTCTTATACCTAAGTAGCTATTATGTGTATTAGTAGTCCCGTTTACGCGTATCATTTCCACATAAACTAGTCTGTAAAATCCACGTTAGCCCACATCAACTCTTTGCTTTCTTTGATGATCCACATGTCTTGAAGGCTCACCACGCTGATTAATAGTAAATTTGTACACTAGTCACGAATTTGACAACCACAAACACCACTCAAAACACCAGGGAGGGAGGGAGGGAGGGAGGGAGACTTCTCAGCCCTCAGTCCTCCTTCACATCTCCTGTTACATATGTGAATCTTTAACCCACATCACCACCACCACAGTTGCTCGCGCCGAATCATTTAAGATTTTAAGGTCTGACCTCGCAGCCTCGTGCATGCAAGTTTCGAAAGCAACCAACCTACGCTGTCTTAGAGGGCCTTGGACACCAATACACCATTGACCAGCCTGAAGAGGTATTTCAGGTCAAGTAGTGCTTCTTGGAGGTATTGTAGCATTATGAGATTCCTAGTGTAATGGCTAATAATGTTTGTAAACTCCTCTATCTGTCACATAAAATCCCATTCTTTATGGTTGCTTTGTGTTCTGTGAGGTGGGTTCCTTTTGGTTTGGAAATTAAGGCTCTGTAAGGAAGGCGTCTGAGATGTACAATGTAAAGTTTCTTGTCTTTTTTGTATGTTGCTTTATGTTCTGGCATTGTGTTATTGTTGTGAATGGGATCCGAGTATTCTTTTTGAACGAAGAACATCTTATTAGCAATGTTGTTTTTTCTTTCTTTTAGTTAATTGATAACTAGTTAATTACTCTCTGGACTGTAAATATATATTGAAGACAATGTAACACCTGTGGATCGGATTCTTTCACTGGTGTTTGCTTTGCTTATGCTGGAACAGTGGAACTGGCTAGCTATGACAATGTAATTTCTGATGTACTAGTAAGTCTCCTTGTTAGTTGCATAAATATCACACATATCATACGAGAGCCTATATTGGCCATTACAAGGAAGTTTGTTTCTTTTTTATTGGGAAATAATTGAAATGCTATATCATTTTCATGTCACTTGGTGGTATATTGACATCATTCATACAACAAATCTGAATCATTAAATGTTTTTAAATTTACAGGCTAATAAGAGAAGTAAATATATGTGTAGAATTATGTGTCCCATGATCCGGACTCATATATATATGGAAGATGAACAAGATTTTCTTATCACTCTGCCCAAACTTAAGTCATCTAAACCCAGAAAATGTCAACCTTGCCTAAATATATATATATGATTAAAAATTTCTTATAATCCTCATTTATTAATTCTCGCCTAATGTCCTCTCATGCATATAAAGTTTTTGTTTGGCAGTTTCCTGTACTTAGTTCTAAGTTAGTTCTCTAGACCCCAAATCGTGGTTATTGTTGTAGTATGTTCTCTTATTTCATGATTGTAACATGTGTATCCAGAATTCCAGGGTGGTGTCCTACGCATCAGTTGACTTTGTATGCAGTATTGTTGGACAAGAAATTGCAGATTTGATCATGAATGCCAAACGGTATATGTATCTTTCTAATTTCTACTCAAGACCTTTTTTTTTTGCAAGTCTTAAGTCATCCTAGCTTGGTTGATACCTGCAATTAAACATGTCTTTGTTCTCATACGTCTAAGTAAAACTTGAATTCTAGTGAATTCTGAATCATTTGAAATCTCTGAGGTACATTTTCTTTTGTTTCCTATTGTGTATGATCTCCCTGTTGTCAATTTGGCGTTCAAGTTATGCAAATTGTTTTCTTTTTCTTTCCTTTCTTAATTTGTACTAAAAGCTAGAACTGGGTGTCCTACACTCCATAAGGCATTTTAGTTTATCCCAAAGCGCTCACTCTATTACTCTTGTTCCATCAGAAGCAAAAAGAAGTCAGAAGAGATCAATTAAGAGAACATACCCCTGCCGGCCTCCTCCTGTGAAAAGTGCCCCTCGTTCGGTAAATCCTGCTCTCTTATTCAGATTTCAATTCTTGTAATATATCACCAACCTTTATAATCATTGAACGTACTATTTACTATGGTCCATGTTATGCAAATGGGGGTCTGTCTAGTTCATTCCACTTTTTTTTTTTCTGCCTGTATTTCATTTTATGGATGGAAATTATCAAGTTCAGGTTGGGTGGCGACTGTTTTTGCTGTGTAGTAGTTATTTCCAAGGTTGTAAAAGGCGAAAGGCGTACCGAGGCGTTTTCGGCTCCGTAAGGCGTATTTTAAAAGGCGTAAGCCTATTGCGTAAAAGGCGTAAGCCTTTTGGAATAAAATTATAACAATACAAAAAAATATTTCATTAATAATAGTCAAGTTAATTCATCAAATCATCCAAATTTTAACTAAAATTCATATTTAAACAATCAAACTTCAAACAATTATAATGCTGAACAAGCATAAAAATCAAAAACAACTTCACCTCTTCCATTTCTTCCTCATTATCAAGTAGCAAGTCATCATCCAAACTATCACTATCATCACTAGTATCGTGTTGAACATTAAATAGGGGATTTGTATGATCATATGGATTTTTGAAATAAACTATCTCATCCTCATCACCAAGTGTTCTTAGGACTTAAACTTCTTTCCACCAATCCTCCTTTACAGAATATTCATGGACATGGAGTTAAAAAAATTTACTATCAAACTCTTAAAATCAAACAAAAATGATAGACATTTCAATAATACTTACTTGAAGATCAAAATTCATCATTTTTTCTTTTATATGTAATCGGAGTAGTAAGATCACGAGGAGTAGGATCATGAGATGGAGTAGGATCAAAAGGAGGAAGACTTGGCTGTCCAATATGTAGGGAATTTTCATGTGTAGGGATTGGCACGTCCATTACTGCACCAACATTGAGTACTTCTGCATCAAGCCAACTAAAACTGGTGGGAAGAGCTAGATTTTCTTTCTCGGTTATCCATTCATCATTAGAGTCCAATTCTCCCACAACAATCGGATTAACCATGTCTCTCCTTCTAATATTTTGATCCCTAAGAGCGAGATTATACTTCACATAGACTAAATGACTTAGCTTTTGGCGCTCAAGTCTTCATATTCCGATCCCTAAGACGACGTCGTTTTGACCGTTGGTGTAAACAAAAACATAAAAAGAGCCTCAGGCTCTTCAAGGCGTAAGCTTTTTAAGCCTTAAAACAGCCTCGCATAGCCTTTTTGGTGGAAAAGGCGTAAGGCTAGCTTTTACTCGAGGCGTCGCTGCATTTGGCGATAGCCTATGCAGAATGCGAGCCTTGAGGCGAGCCTCAGGCTAGCTTTTTACAACCTTGGTTATTTCATGGCATTAATTTCAGCTTGTGTTTTTGTTAGAATTACTTTTGTCTCATGAAGTAATGCTGATTTGGTGCTATGCATGTTTCATGATTTTGTAACTTTTGTCTCCTGAAATAATCTTGATTTAGTACTATGTTTCATGATTTTGCAACTCGCTTAGTTTTTCTTGATTGGTTTTTATGTAGGAGTTAAAATAACAGTCATGCATGGAAACATCGAAAATTATTTCATGCACGGACCATGCAATGGCACGTACAATCTCAGCCGTTCAAACAAGGGCTCAGATTTTTATTTCATCTAAACCTTCCTTTCATGATAACAGATGTTTTGACAGTTAAGGTTAAGGCCTTCAAACTCGTGACACTTCTCATGCCGAAATCTCAGTCATCCAACCACCAAATCATAAGAAACCGGTCTCATTCTCTTCGTCTCCTCGAGCTCTTTAACCTTATACATGTCCTTTTCATTGACGCTTCCCGTAGGAGGAGCATACATAACTCGAAAACCGTCATACGGTTAGCCAGACCTACAACCATTTTTCAGCCAAATTGACGAAAGACATTTACAGGCAGGTTCAACACCACTAGCCTGGCGTCAAAACATCACCGAATGGCGGCAGACCAAGTTCAACAAAATAGTCGTACGGTTTGTCTGACCTCCAACCAGTTTCAGGCCAAATCGACCCACCGAGGGGAGTTCAACGCCACTAGCCCCACCGTCCGCTGATGGAATATTTTATATGCGATATTTATATCTTAAAAATTCATACTTTCTTTTACTAGTTCAGTATTTATTCAAGCTATTTATATTGTTTTCGTGTTTTGTAGGTATCCTAATAAAAAGAGAAGAAACTATGATAAAAAGAGGAAATAAACGATATCACAAATATCGGAAGAACAAATGGTGCCGACAAGGAGAAGAATTCGAACCAATAATGTTGTATACAAATGTGCCTTGAAACTAAACAATGAAGACACACAAAAATGGCAAGCAAGCAATTAATTAAGCCAATGGTTAATTAACCAAGAGGAAGGTGAAGGCGAAGCAACATTGTTTGAACAATGGCCAAGCTATTGTTCTTCTTTGCTGCACATGCATAATCCAATTAACCTCTCTTCCGCTTGCTTCCAGCTTCGTCATCATATGCATCACTTAATTAAACAACCATTGTTTAATACTTTAATTAATCAAAACCAGCCCACAATCTCATCCCTATCTCTCTTTCTGCAACTTCACCGCCCACCTGCCCTCTCATCTTCTCCAAAAAGCTGCTTCCCATGCATTATCTTTCTTCTCTTCCTTGTTTCTGCCGGCCATCTTCTTCCCCTTGATTGATTAATGATCAAATCATCTTATCTCCTTTTTCTTCCATTCCTTATCTCCTCTAGCACACAACAATTCTCCTCCGTCCATTGAAGCTGCACCTCACCATTTCCTCCCTATAAATACCTCCCTCTACCTCTCATTAAAACCACTCTAGAAGTGGGCAACACCCTCCCTTCTATCTCTTCTCTCTCCTTTAGTTCTTTAGTTTATTTACATGTTGTAGTTTTAATCATATATTGTAATAATTAGGGGTTGTTCTAAGCCTATCCGAATTTATAATTAAATATTATTATAAGTATAAATAAATGTTAATTTCTTTAACATACCCACATGCTAGTTCATCATTTTAAATATATATACTTAGACTCTACTACTTTGAGTATGCGTATTTACCATGATATGATTTAATGTTTAAGGATTGGTAACCTTTAAATGTTAAAAGCATATTATGTATTCATGTAGGGTTGTGAGTTAAAATCACCTAGAACTAGGATTGGTTTGCTTGCATGATTACCTAAACTCAAAGCCCTATGCATCTAGGACAAGGAATAGATACTTAACCGGTAACTAAACTTGTTTCTAGATAGTTAATTCTAGACTTAATTGGTTAAAATTAATACCATAAAAGGAGTTTGCCCATTGTATTCTTACCCGGATGCAATGAGGGTAATTAATTGAAGTAACATTATTTATATTTTCAAACAACATTTCTTACAAGGAAAGCAAAAGTTGAACACTCCAGAATCTATCTTTACTTACATGTCATTTACTTTATTATCTAGGTAATAACCAAAAACATACAAATACCGAAAACCAATTGTACATACTGTTCATAGCTGTAAATAATTGTTGTAGTAAATATTTATTTTGTGACAAGAAAAGCAATTAACCACAATCTTCTGCGGGAATGACCATTGTTTCTCACTATACTATTCACGACACATATATAGGATGCAATGATTTGTATATAAATATTTAAATAATAGGGCCAATGACTCATAAGGCCACCCAAAGTAGCCTTATTCTTCAAAATGTCACAGTAGTTTTGTTTCCCAAATTATGATTCATGCCACTGACAGTAGCTTTATTGTCGTTGGACAATAGTTTTATTGTCGTTGGACAATAGCTTTATTGTCGTTGGACAGTAGCTTTAATGTTCTTTGACAGTAGCTTTAATGTTCTTTGACAGTAGCTTTAGTGTGCTTTGACAGTAGTTTTATTGTCGTTGGACAATAGTTTTATTGTCGTTGGACAGTAGCTTTATTGTCGTTGGACAGTAGCTTTAATGTTCTTTGACAGTAGTTTTAGTGTGCTTGGACAGTAGTTTTATTGTCGTTGGACAGTAGCTTTAATGTTCTTTGACAGTAGTTTTAGTGTGCTTGGACAGTAGTTTTATTGTCGTTGGACAGTAGCTTTAATGTTCTTTGATAGTAGTTTTAGTGTGCTTTGACAGTAGTTTTATTGTCGTTGGACAATAGCTAGTTTTATTGTCGTTAGACAGTAGCTTTAGTGTGCTTTGACAGTAGCTTTATTGTTGTTTCCGTATGCAGTGGCATTTTTGTAAATATCGATGCGGTGACATTTTTGTAAATATTGGTGGCCTTATTTGAGTAAAAAAAATTTGGTGGCTTTTTGAAGCAAAGTCCTGGGTGGCCTTATGGGTAATTTTTTTATAAATAATATACATTATCTTGATAGGGGATTTACCTGTTATCATCCGCCGACGCATCGAGTTCAATGCCACCAACCCTGCATAACAATGATCACTAAAATCTAATGAGCATGTGACAAGCACGCGCTACGTGCAAGTGCATGGTCCATGATCCGTGTATGGAATCCGCTCCCTGGAAACATGGGAAGATCAATTAATAAGAAAGGACGATAAAAAAACCCATGATTCATGAATTTTAGTTGGTCAATGCTTGTATTCTTGTTAGGATATATGTTTTAAATTTTGTTATTCAATTATTTAGACATTATACTTTATAGGGTAAAATCCCAATATGGTACCCAAACTATCACGGAATGCAATTTTTGGTACCCACAAATGCATAAGGAGTCTAATGGTACCCAACCTATCACTCTGTTTGCCAAAATGGTACCCCGGTTAACTTTTCCGTTAAAATTGAGGGTAATTTGGTCAAATTGCACACGTGTCATTCAAAGGGGAAACAACTCAAGGGCAAAAAAGTCTTTTTGCCCATCATCCTCTCCTCTCCCTCTCCCAGCCACTTCTCTCTCTCTCCTCTCCGTCGGCGCCGCCGTCAACTATCTCCAATGGCCACAAAATGTATATCAACACGAAGAGCACAACCCAAGGATGAAATTATATAACTACATCAATGTAAGATTCAAAATGGATTGTGAGATATCGACGCCGGAATTTCAAAAACCAAAACGTAAACGGCGTCGGTCCTCCTCGTACGGTTGTCGATTTTGAAAACCAAGGGTACCACGACGTTGCTGGGATCGAGGGCTTCAAAGCCCACTTGGTTTGGAGGGCCGGAAGTGGCCGGAAACGAAACTTGAATTTTCAAGCTTTTCCGGCCGGGGAGTTTTCCGGCGAGTGAAGCTTCGAAACTTGGTGGGTTTGGCTTGCCTTGAGCCTCTGAAGCCATTGGTGGAGGCGGTGACATGGTTTTGTGGCCGGAGGGGGTTGTGTTGATGGCTGGAGAGGGAGAGGAGAGGGAGATGAGAGAGAGGCCGCGCGGGGAGGGGGGGGGGAGAGAGAAAGAAAAGTTTTTTTTTTTTAAGTATTGACCAATTTACCCTTAATTTTAACGGAAAAGTTAACCGGGGTACCATTTTGGCAAACGGAGTGATAGGTTGGGTACCATTAAGGTCCTTATGCATTTGTGGGTACCAAAAATTGCATTCCGTGATAGTTTGGGTACCATATTGGGATTTTACCCTACTTTATACACATTGATCAATCAATCAATATTTGTGAGAATTAGAATTCTCTTTTGCTTACTATGTATTCTCATTTTGATGAATATTACAACTCTTCACGAAATACTAATGTATGCAAGTAGATAGCAAATCATAAACCTAAATTAAGGAGAAGTAAAATAATAATAAAAACAAAGCAATTTAAACTAATAAACCAATGTTACAAATGAATAAATACATCGGTTTTATATAAATAACGTATGTCAAAAATACTGGAAAGAAAATCAATTCTTCATAGTAAAACGATATCATAATAGAAAAACAAACTGGTTTCTTATAAATAAATCGATATATAGACTCATTTTTAATATCGGCTATAAACCAATGTCACCGGTCAGAATTTTTTTTTAACATAAAAACTTATTAGATAGTTCATCGTACTTTTGAGTCATTTACTTTGTTTTTGTGTTTTGTAGGTGTATGAAGTAATGAGAAATAAAAGGAAGCAAAAAGGGACAAGATAGGTAGAATTCATGGAGAAGCTAGAAAAAGATATTTATTTTTCTCGTAAAAAAAGCGACCAGTAGTTCCATTCATGCAACCGGTCGTCGGATGTCGTGCTCCCAGCAAAGGATCCAAATGCTTTAGTGACATGTCGTTGTCAAGTTACGACTGATCACCAGTGGTGCAAAAGAGTCTAAAAGATCCGACGTTGACCAATTGTCCGTCGATAATTGGACCATTACTTTGGTGTTCATTTTCGCACGGTATGGAGTTTAAAAAAATAAAAATGGTGTAAACAATCACATGCAGAAAGACTAATCAAGAATTAAATCTAGTTATTAATTAAGTATTTTAACTTTAAAATGCTAAGAATGTGACTTAATATCAATCAAGTTAGTTAACCTAAAATTAACCAACAACTTCTGATCGAGTACATACGTCAGTACGTGTATGCAGATTCAATTAATTTGTATTTTCCTCGATTAATTCACAACACTCTTTTTTTTTTGGTTGGACTGAACATAACACTGATTGAATCACTGCAATACGTAGTTACGTACTGCAGCGTGAGTCATGCATATATGTCCTTAATTTATTGTCTTTATGTTTTTTAATATATATGAAAATCTACTACTACTACTACGTACTGGCTACTGCAAGCCTTAATTTGATATATTCAGAACTTAATAATGTGGTCTCGTTTCTGGTGTTTATATTATACACATACAATATATTGAGGTTTCACTCTATAGGCTATAGGCTCAATGAATCACTGTATCCAAATGGCCCTCTATATGTTTTCTGTTCCATCTAATTATTTTGGCGTTTGCATTGAGCTATATATTAAAGACGCGCGTCATAATAAAATGTTGGAGCTAGCTAGCTTGGAGTTTAGGATTTCTTATCTGCCTAGATTTGGGGAAGTGAAAACGTAACGTACATATCATATTTGATATGTCTTTTAATAGAGACAATGACTTGACTATGTCACGAGAGACTTGCAAAATGGGGTGAAGTGAATGATCGAGCTAGGATTGAGACAGATCGAATTGAAAGATAGAGTAGAATAGAATGAGATAGATCAGGCCGGCCAAGTAGAAAAGAGAATATGGGGTCTTAATTAGTTTTCTGAAAAATATATATCATGCATATATATATATATATAAATATATGTGTATGGAAGCCATTAATAACTCACCTATGAGTAAGGCATCCAATTGATGAAGAATTGAATGCATGTATAATTCTTCCACTCCGACCAGACTTGAGGTAACTTTGAAACCAAAAAATGAAACATTAATTCCTAATAATGTCGTTGCTTGTTACCCCTTAATGTTTTGAGTATTTCTAATGCAGGGTTAGATCTTACGCCCGGCCAGAATGTAGTATGGAATAATGTGTAGGGATTAAGTCATGAAAAACAGAATATATATATATGCATGGAGAAACTTGATGATGAGAAGTAAGAATTATAACCTTTTAATTGAAAGGAAATAGACAGCTGCTACCCTTTTTCTTTTCCTTTTTTTTTTATAGGATTTAACTGAAATTCGAACTCTAAATCTTGTTCAACATTGTAGATATATATATGAGAAATATGACTGCTATTCTATGCATTAATTTCTCTTCTATTCTATTTATACGTACAATGCTCTTAACAGAAAGCGTTGTTGTCCTATACAAAATTTAAATTACACACTGTTTTTGTATTGACCAAAATAAAAAAATCATCGTTGAAAAAGAATTTCCTCGGTTTGTCTCTATTGATAATAACTAAAAATGTCCTATATATATCTGTTACACTGCTTGCTGCTGTCGACAATTTAATTTCTGATATGGATATTTGACAAATGAATGGTCGAGATCATTGGGAGAATGTTGTCAGAGAGGACCAAGAAAGTCAAGAGAAGACATGTTACTGAATCCTGCATGCATTTATATATGAATGTTATATGTCTGCTTCTGGAAAATTGAAAGCTTACGTTTCCATATCCACATGCAGTAGTCTTTGAAACTGTCGGTTACTGGTATCGATTATTGCTCAATCTGTCTGTGAATGGATTCACATAGCAATACAAGACCTGTAATTTGCAGGGTTGAAATTATGAAATGATTATTAATAATCAGAAAGCAGCTACAAGTCTTTTATTCCAGTTTCTTCGCCAACTGATTTGATTCGTTTCAAATTTAGAAAGTAAGAATATTCTTGAATGATTCATGTTGAATCCAAGCCACATGCAGATGTGCTCTTTGCAAAGAGATAGATACTCGATTGCGAATGACATGATTGGCATTTGAATTTGCAGATTTTGATTAGCTTAATTTATTTACTCTAGTGTCATTCCATCAATATATATTTACCTATAGTGGGAAAAGATGACTAACAATATCTGAATTATTGTTCATAAGATGTATTTTAGTATCTAAAAGCTTACAAACTATCAAATATTACCTCAATAATATAATTAGCAGATGTGAGGTACCAAAGTGTCGTACTACACATTGCATAATACGTTGAATTATATATTATTTTGATAGTTTGTAAACTTTATGTACTAAAGTGTTTTATGAACAATATATATATATAGTCCCTACATATATTGTTTGTAATTAATTAATGTTTACTCACATGTATTTAATGCGTGAAACTATTTATTTATATTGTTTGTAATGTTTAATTACTCACTTGTAATTAACGCGTGAAATCTTTTATATACAAGTTCACAAATATAGCGGAATGAAGAACAATTATTACTAAAATACTAATTGTACCCATTTGGCTCATGGAAAATGTCGCTTTTAAGTTTTAACGATACATATTAAGTTATTAACACATATTTTGCCTCTACTTCTCATGAAAAAAATTAATGGAGGAAGCTGTCGACACAAAAACCTAAAACTAGTTAATGGGGAAGAATCTACGGCTTAGTGATTGAACCATTTTTGAGAATGCAAATATGGAACTTCTCGTATTGCAAGGGCAAAAAATATTGGTTTTTTTTTTTGTGAGGTGTAATTCAGAACATTTAGGCGTGTCCTATGCGAGTATAGTACTACTTAATTACTTTGTGTCCTTTTTCGTTCTGTGCATTAAGTAAAATTGTTTGGTGATGATGACATAATCATTCAGGTACGTACGTACCTCCTCTCTCTCTCTCTCTCTCTCTCTCTCTCTCTCTCTCTCTCTCTCTCTCTCTCTCTCTCTCTCTCTCTCTCTCTCTCTCTCTCTCTCTCTCTCTCTCTCTCTCTCTCTCTCTCTCTCTCTCTCCCTCTCTCCCTCTCTGTGTGAAGCATCAGCATTGACAAGTCTGTAGCACCATTGATACTATTTAATTTCTTTTAACCCCACACTATTTTCTCTCTGCACCCCTCTTTTTGTCTCTCCTCCCTCTCTATACCCACTGTTTCTTTCTCTCTGTCCATCTATTTATACCCTCCCTCTACAATCTCAATTGATCAAATAATTCAAAACAATATATATCTTCTGAAATATTGATCACTAATGTCTCCTGCAGCTAATTTTTCTTCTTCAAATTCCTCTTCTTCTTCATCCTCCAGATGGTGCCCCACCCCAGAGCAACTGATGATCCTTGAAGAGATGTATAGGGCTGGAGTCAGAACTCCCAATGCTTCCCAAATCCAACACATCACTGCCCAGCTCTCTTTCTATGGCAAGATTGAGGGCAAGAATGTGTTCTACTGGTTCCAAAACCACAAGGCGAGGGACAGACAAAAGCTTAGGAGGAAGCTTTGCAAGCAACTTCAACTTGAGCAGCAACAACTCTATCATAATTATTACCATTATCGGCATCATCCTCATCATCAACCTCTGCTGATGCTCAACCAGCAGAGCCTTTTAGGCCACTTTGATCAGTCCCCTCCTGCTTCTTCTCTTCTTCAACACAAGCTTTCTTGTCATCATCATAACTCATCATCACCTGGCTTTCTTCCTCAGGTAAGCTCTTTGATGTTTATGCAAAAAAATCTTGTCACATGACTTCAGTCATGTATATTGAATCTTGTATGCATTAATTAATTGATGAAGTACACGTTGAAGGTTCGTGAAACCCCAGCAGCTGCAGAGATGGTAGAGATGGAGAAGTCGGTGATGAACATGTACGGCCATGATTGGATGACGACGACGATGGATGTGGGCCCACCCTCATCACCTGCATGTTGTACTAGATCAACTACAACTAGACCCCTCAAAACCCTCCAACTCTTCCCCATCACTTCCGCTGATCTCAAAGCTGAAGATCATCATGAAGAAGGAGAAGAAGAAGAATCAGAATCTACACCATCCAACCCTGCGGACTAATTAAGTAAAGCCCTAGGCAACTAGCTAGCTAACTGCCTGATGCAGGATAGATATGCATGCGTCTCTATGATCTCTCATATTCAGTACGTATAGCTAGAGCTGCAGAGATGCTAGCTATAACTAGACTTAAAATCTGTGTCTGTGACTTGTATTAGTCTCTTGGTTTCTGTATTATTTTCTTGGGGTGTACGATGTGAAATAGCTGAATTGTCTAATGAGTAAAATGGGTTCTGTAGCCTAGTTGCTATAACGCACCTATTAAACCTAAACCCCTCCACTTAGTACTGCAACTGTTGAAAAATTATATTAGGGGTGGTTGGTATTTTATTTTGTTTTAATTCTTAATTAATTTGTCGGTTATGCAGCTTAAAAGCTGCCATATTTGCAAAGGCCATGCAGTAAGTACTTGAAGGACATGTAGTCACGTAGAAGTCAGCTTTTTGGTATTTACGTCTTGGACCTTTCGAACAAGCCGATGCATGCATGCAATATTAATTCTCAGCACATTCTCTCTGTTAATATATATATATATATATATATATATATATATATTCAAATTCAAATAGGGATGGCAACAGGTCGGATCGGGGCCGGGTTATGGATGCTCGAGATCCGAACTCGTCCCGGAAACACCGGGTTCGAGTAATATCCGAACCTGCCATGCCAGTTGGTATATTATTAACCGAACCTGACCCATCCGCCCAAAAAAAAAATTTGACAGGGTAGTTGACTGGTTGGATCTGAAACATCTGATGAGATTTGAGATCTAATGTTGGGAAGAAGATTTGAGAGAGAGAGAGAGAGAGAGAAGTTGACAAAAGTGTTAACAGGTGAGGATGAAGGCTCCGGGGATGGCGAAGAGGACGGCCTTCTTGGACTTGGTCAGCTCTGAGACGGTGACGGTCTGGACGTCGCCGACGGCATCGAGATAGGAGAGGGTAGATTCGGGGAGTTTGTTGCCGACGGAGATAGTGGCGGAGATGGGTTTGGCGGCGGTGGTGGAGAATTTGAGGGGCTTTGAGTAGTGTTTGAGAGTGAAAGAGAAGAGAGAGGCTTTGGTTGTAGTGGTGGCGATGGAGAGAGAGAGACTAAGAGAGAAAGAGAGGGCCAAAAAAAAATGATAGAGGTTGAATGGTTGATTGCGATGGAGAGAGGGAGAGAGAGAGACAGAAAGAGAGATTGAGAGAGAGAGAGAAGATTATGGTTGATTAAAGAAAAATAGAAAATGATATTAAAAATTAATATTTATTTTTAATTAAACAATGGGTCGGGTTTGGGTTCGGTAACAATTCAACCGAACTCGATCCGTACCCGCCGGGTATTTTACAAAAAAATCCGAACCCATTTTCGCCGCCCGTTTTTGGTCTTCAAAAACCCACTCGTTCGGGTCGGATATCCAAACCCGTAGGTCTTTTTGCCATCCCTAAATTCAAGGGACTTTTATAGTTTTGTTGAAGGAAAACATTATTGTGTACCTTGTCAAACTAGGACTCTTACTATAGGTTATCCTTCTAGAATATAGATTAGATATTTCCTACATCAATATGGATTGTATTTTGTATTCCTCTATATATAGAGGCTCTTTCATCATAAAGTTGATTATATTCTGAGTATTCTCTACTATCTCTTGTTATTTACGTTTCCCTTAAACAAGTTTTATTTACTCCTTTTCATTTTTTTTTTCTATAGTGAAATGCAAGGGTGAATTATTCCTTAGCGTATAAATTATATATAGAAGTTCTTACAAATTATTGTCCAAAAAACAAGTATTTACAAATTGCACTAATTTAGTGGATCCAATGACAACTAAAGAGTCTTCAAATTCTCGATCTTGTTTCAATTCCAGTTGAAATTTTCCTTCCTTGAAGCACGTTTTTGTTAGCTTTGTTAATTTAGAGGAAATGTTAATTTCTAATTGAAATCAAATTGAATGAGAAGCATTACAGTGTTCCAACAATAAAGCCGACTAACAAGAAATTTAAGCAATTAATTAATGGAAAAAAATCACCTTTAGTCTCTGAACTATGATCCATTCGACACTTTCATCCCTAAAGTTTGAAATATATCACTTTAGTCCCTGAACTTTAACATTCTATATCACTTTCGTCCCTGCCGAGGGTTTTCATCGAATACACCTCCGATTTCGGCCAAATCGGAGGACAACACCTATTGGGCTTTGAAGCCCTCCTTGAGGCGAGTTCAAAGCCACCAACCTCGCCTCAAACCGTCGCCGGACGGCGGAGAATTTTACGATTAAAGTTCCGACCACCATAAGCTTTCGGGATAAATTCGACCAATTCTAGGCCCAATCGAGCTTAGCCCCAGTTATAAAAGTTACTCCTCTCATCCTTGCAAACATTTTGGCATAGGTTTTGCACCATTTTGTTCTGGTCAGGGACGAAAGGGACTAAAGTTATAATTATCCCTTAATTAATACCTATTTTCAATTCAATTGATCGATCGGTAACTTGTTCACTTCTTGCCAAAGTACAAGGTTTTTTATATTGTTAATTATTTTGTTTTTGATATTTTTATCTCTGATAGTTGACATTTTTTATAAACTTATATAATATTTAATAGTTATTAAAATAATAAAATTCAATTATAATTGACAAATCCTCTTCTCTTAAATATAGTATAGATAAATATAGTATAGATAATAGATAGAGGAGAACTTGCTCTCTCGACCAATACATGTTTTGAATATTGTTCAATCTCAATTTGTGTTTGTGCCAGCTCTTGATACAACCACAGGTAGGTGATAATATTTCACGTAACAATTACAACGATTTGTAACCAAGCCGTCTTAGCTCAGCTGGTAGAGCGCGTGGCTTTTAACCACGTGGTCGTGGGTTCGATTCCCACAGACGGCGTTCTTTTTTGAAATTTTTATTATTTTCTTATGCTGGTTTGGTAATGGTGGCGATGATCTGAAACCAGAAAACCCCACAAACATGAAGCCCTTGTTAGGTTCCAATGTTGTGCGTCAGACAATAAGACGACGACATAAAATTGTAAAGCAACTAGTTCGAACTTGGATTCTTGGAACAGGTTTGTTATTTGAATAATTTGATATACCTAAACGACAAAACACAGAGGAAAATGACAACTTCTGTGGTGGAATTATTGCTGGTTCAAATCTCTGAGTGCAAGGGATCACCTGTGTGTCAATATCATTTGACCTTTCAGTCTTTCACGCATGTTGACGACAATGCGAAATTATTGATGACCGGCCTCTTATGTTATGCGATCAAGATATGGAATAAAACGTTAAACCTAATGTATCTTCAGCCGACACTTTTAGATGAGGTATTAATTTGTTCGCGACATAATCATATAGGTGTGGTCTAACCAGGGACGGAATCAGGATTGAAAAATGAGTTGGGCCAAGTTAATATGTTAAAAATTTGTTGCCCGAAGGGCAATCTCTTTTTTGAAGGAAATCAAGGAATGAAGGAGAAGATCTGAAGAAGTGGGAATTGAGATTTGAGAAAAAAGTGGAAGAGTGGAGTCAGGAGGGCTGCAGCCTGCATGTAACCCTATAGGAAGTAATTTTTTTGGAGGCATGGAGTTGCAGAAGAAGAAAGAGAAGAAGAAAAAATGATGGAGAGAAAGAGGCTAGGGTTGTTGGTTGTGTGTTGAGAAGAGAGAAAAACGTGGAAGAAAGAAAAATAATGGGAGTTGTTAATAACACACCTCAGTGTTAACACACCATTTCCTCTCTTTCTCTCTCTTCCTTTCCTATACACACTTTAGAGAGAGAAAGAGAGTGAAGGGTGTGTTAATAACACACTTGGGTGTGTTATTAACAATTTCCAAAATAATATATATATATATATATATATATATATATATATATATATAAGATGCAGGCATGCAGCCTAGATAGAGAGAGAAAAAAAAAATATTTAGTAACCTTAGACTTATTAATTTTTTACCAAAAATCTGGGTAGTGAAGCAAAGACATTCTATCTTTACGACTTTGATTAACTATCGAAATAGAAGACATGTATGTGGTGAGTGGTGAAAATTAGTCAAGGAAATCGATGACTGTGAGCATGCATGTGTTGGATAATTTTTCTGGTTGGGCTATTACTGTAATAGTCCTATACTAATTAACATATTTACATAAAAATGGGTTGGGCTGCATAGCCTATGCAGCCTTGTATGTGGTTCCGTCCCTGGGTCTAACCCTACCACCTTAAGTTTAAACTTCTAAAGAATGAGCAAATAATGTATATCAAGTTGACGTTAGCGACAACTTATTTTATTATTTTGTTAGGTTTAGGTTAAATAAGTCCCTACTCAGTTGAACTGTTTAGAGTTTTGGAGTTTTGGTTATACTGTTGTGCTTCAATTTCGGTACTTTCTTGTTATCATTCATTGTGATGGTGAATTGCCCTTACATGTGGTCTGGCTGTTTTGAAACATGTATGGTACCTTCAAGGGTGAAGTGGTTCGTCTTGATGTTGGTGGTGAGGTTGTATCGTGACACTTGGGATTGGTTACTTTTGAGGGTGAAGTGATTCGTCTTGATGTTGGTGGCGAAGTTGTATCATGACACTTGAAATTAGTTACTTCTTGTTATAGCCCGTAGGTTTGGGCGTAAAATTTGGTTAGGAGTTTGATATTTTCGGTTTATGGATGTCATTGATAATACGGACCAGTAATTATAGATCCTAGAAATCGGAATGTATGTTCTCGCATTAGTTCTACAATTAGTCATTCAAATTATGTGGTATTATGTGATTAATGAAAGTTCATTTGTTCTACTAAGAAAAATGTATATCAGGTTAATATTGTACAAACCAATTTTAAGGTCAACTTTGTTCTGATTTTCTATGTTATTGTATGTATTATATATACTTTCTTCTTCCTTTTAATGTATAACGTTTCAATTAAAGAGGAGTATGTACGTAAAGATACAAGAAAAAGACCAGTGTGTTTCTACATTATGTGCTGCTATTCTAGAAGTTCTCCTTGTGGAATTGGAAACGAGTTGATGAATTTAGGCTAAATTCTAGGCAGAGATTCTTTAGTGCTTTGGTTAGTGCTGGACTTCCACAGTAGAAGACACCTGAAAACAAAGAACAGAAACAGAACCATCTTATGCTTAAAATGCATACAACTTTGTATCTTGAATGAAGGGTTCACTATTCATCATTAGTAGGCTTACCTATTCGAGACGATTCATGTGCTGCTGCCAGGTCCGAAAACACCTTTCTCCAGTTAGGTCTTGAAAAATGTGTTCTTATCTGTCATAGTTACACGTACATTGTGGAAATGAGATACAGCTAGAATAGTTAGGATTATATTACTCGGTTGGTAATGATTTATGGTGGTTCGTCTAGGGAATACCCGACTTTCTGAGACAACATCAACGCCATTCTTAGCATGTTGCAGATTCTGCACCATGGTAATAAGTGCAGACCGTGCATCTCCTTCTTCATATACGCTTGTCAAGTAGCTGTGCATTTCTATTACTTGCTGCAACAACAATTGACCCTCGTTAGTGGATATTAGTAGCTATGGTTCCTGTTAAAGAGGTCACTTTGAAACTCACATGGTGGTCGCACTCTGCAATATCATCCATGACGCCTTTAAACCATTCGAAGGAACCTTGTTCCCTTGTTAGCCAATAAAAGTATGCTCTTTCCGGAGTCTTTCTATTCGATTCGACTTGGTGGGTGCTTAGCACGGTTTCTAAGGATCTTTCTTGACCGCCACGTACTGACTCCTGCATAAGTTAACTAATTTGAAGTGTTAGTTACCATTTACATCACATTTTCGACAAGTTTAAGTTCTTTGCTTCTTGACTTACAGGCCTATGACCAAATCTATAGTTAATTTGGTTTATGAGATCTTTTATGATGCTGATGAAAGGAGTTGCTCCAATTCCAAGACCTATAAGCAATAAGATGTCATACTTGCTGTAATTTTGAGCAGGGGCTCCATAGGGTCCCTTTACTAGGATCTTCGGATATCTGTCACAAAAAGGAGGAGTTACTGATATATGATACCATAGTGAACTCACTTTAGTTCGGTTAAAATTCTGCTCACACTGCTGCTTGTTCATGATCGTAGTTTGAAATCGCTCTAGTTTCCATTCTAACAAGATTTCCCTTTCTAGTAGTCTGTGTACTTTGAAGCTCACTGCTGACCTGCATATGTTTGACCAAGTATGTAGAAGAAATGAAACAATGTGTGCATTTGAGGCAAATTTAAATGAGATCATTTACAGCCTAAGAAAAAGTGACATTAGAACAAAAGTATTATGGTGTAGAAAATAAAAACACAATTATACTACCTTTGAAAACATATTTCTGAGCTCTGTAGTCCAGTCTCCCAATGCTCGGATGTGGACACTCAAGTAATCATTTCCCGGGGCAGAAGTGATGGAAAAGGGATGCCTGTATTGAAGGAAGTTTTTTTAGTATAAAGATATTAATTTTAGTTTCTGATCAAGTCAAGAACTACACGATTTATTACCATTCAAAATTTGATATATCAGGACACTTGAGAAAGAGGTACATTCCACTTCTGTACTTGAATCCTGGAGGTTTGCTCAAGTACAGTGCAAGAACATTTCCTGTATAGATTATTGCCTGAAATGTTCAAGGAACTTGATGATTGTGATTACTTATCTTAGTATTGGAGTGAACGGCAAAAGTTTTTGTTACCGACCTGAATGACAGATACAGGGTGTGAAAATTCTTGAAGCATCGTAGCCACACGTTCACTTGCATACAATAATATTGGAACCATTATATACATCCATGTCTGCAAGAAATTTATGATTCAGATTGTTTCCGCACTGCTTTCACTTTGCAGACTGTCATAAAGTACCAAACCAAATAAATTTCTAGGAATGATTACAAGGTGCTTGCAGATGCAGTTGAATCAGTGTTCACAAAAATTCTATAGCACATTTAAATAAGGATTTTTTGGTTGGAAACACCATCAGGATGAATTTGAATCAGGAATCGCAATAAACTAAAACTTTACCAACATGTTTTTGATCCAAAGTGGTAAACATTCTCGTAAATTTGGAAGCATAAAATATGTGGAAGTGCACTAGTTACTGTCTTGTGTATATTTGACAGTAGCATATATCATACGTCTCACTAAAGCTTCTTAATTTATGTAAAAAAAAATTCACAGTTTATCGAAGCTTACATACCGTCCTCTTGTGCCATTCAACCTGAAATACTAGGAAGAAACCGTGTATGATGAAGAGCATATATACCAATCCCAGCAACTGATGTGCATACCAGAAGGAGTTAAACCCTATCCAATTCTTGAGTGGCCCCGGTAAGTTGATGGCACTTTTCCTGAATGAGTTTATTGCCAAAGTGAAGGAAAATGCCATTATAACAACCATGATAATCCCAGTTATGCCTGAAACACCTTGAACCAAGTCCATGTAACTTGGCTGCACAAAATTGAAAGAAGGCCCGGCAATGTCCAAGAACTGATCATTTGGACATGAACTCAATCTTGGAAAATCGCAAGTTAGATGCACTATTCCATGTATACTAGTCGCGATTGTTATTCCTACTGCGATCAACTTATGGAAATTGATATTGTCGTCGAAAGGGATCAAGTTACTTAGAAATGTTGATCTAAGCGCTGTAAGAGCTCCCCTACAAACTGGAATGAGAATGAGAGCCATGTTGAACTTGAGGGTCTCAGCAGCACCCTTTGCAAAGCAAAGGCATCGACCCATGATCTCGAATAGCGCTTTCTTCTGGTACTGGCGGTATTTCCAAGCAAAGAGGCCCATGTTTACTGCTAACCACAATGAGATAACCCATATCTTCTTCCAATTTTCATGGAAAAGTTCTGTGGTAGTAGATATGAATTTGCTAATAGGATTCCTGTATCTTCTGGGAATCATCGCTCTTGTGAGACATTGGGTTCTCTTGCCAAGTTTTTCTTTTATTTCAGAGTCAGCCATTTCCCTAAGTAGAGTTTCTAACTGCCACATCTGTAGAAATAGAATATAAGGCCAGCGGACCTAAAAGCTTTAGCTCATAGGAAATGAGCAAAAAACTAATCTTGATTGAAAGTTCAAACTCTGCAACTAGAGCTCTGATACCATTTTAGACAACCCCTAGACCATAAAAGCTTAAACCGATAGTTAATGGACCAACAATTAATGTATATCAGGCTGACGATAAGAAGATGATGAAGGTGAAGGAGTAAACAAAGTTTTCTCACCTCTATATATCCGAGGTGGTCAGGGTCAAGCTCTTCCATGATCAAACCTGCATATGATGCTGCTTGCTCTTTAAGATTCGCCAACTTGTTTGCGGAGGCACTCAAAACTATAACCTTTTCCATAACAAGTTTTAGAAAATCTGATTTCGTAAACATAAAAAAGAAAAAGGAACAGAAAACAACATGTGATCGAGTCTCATTTCTCACCTGCATTACCTCTTCCTCGGAGAGCTTCCCATCACCATTCTTGTCACACCTAACAAAATCATCAGCCTCACTCATTCTAGCTTGTGTTTCAAGCATGTTAAATCAAGAAACAAGAGTTTTGCCTTACATGTCGAAGAATATCTGAAGCCGGGCTTCAGTGTCTTCATTAGTCATGTCTTCCCAAAACAACCTCAATTCTTCAAAAGTGATTCCACCTTTTGCACATATCCTCCTTCTCCTACACAATGTTTCGAACAGCTCGCCTGCAAAGTCCTTCGATTCTCCTCCCATTCCTACGAAACAAAAGCTTCTAAATAAATTGTGTTCCATGTTTCCATTTCAAGAAGTTAAAAATGGGTGCAACTTACCAATGCAGGTTCCAAAATTGTCCCTAGAGAGCCTACCATCAACTGCATATTGGTTAAAGCGCTTCTCCATAGGCTTCCATGCATCTGATTCCTTCCCTTTGATATTAAGAAAATGTAAGCCCTTAAGTCCTCCTTCTCCTCCTAATTCAACCCTTCCCATGCCATTGTGAACATCTCTCCTCCTTACAATGCTATTGGTCCTTCTCACTAAATTCTCATTGGAGTTATTTAAAGGCACATCAACCATGGGGTCAATCTCAATTCTTTCAAGCATAATTTTTGATGGGTCCCCCTTGTCTTCATCTTCTGAGATGTTCATTGTCACCACGAAAAATTTAGCTTAGCTGACATGTGCCTTCATATGATTGAAGATTGAGGATTGAAGATCTGGGTGAAGGGAAAAATAAAATGCAGGTGGGTTGTGGAGAAGAGACAGATCGAGTTGAAATGGTCAAAACGGTGTGGAAAGGAGGGAAGAGCAATTGAAGGTTCAGTTAGTTTAGCCATATAATAGGAACCAAAACAAAAAGAACAATTTCATTCCCAGCTGCCTCCTAAGAAAATACGGTCCTCCATCTTTTCTGCCAAACGAAAATACTTCCACCTTTACATCCCTTTTTTTTTAATATATCAAAATCCAAAAATGCCCTTTTACTTGAAGGAAAAAAGAAAATATAAATTGCAGATCGAGAAATAGAGATGGAGGAGGTAGTTTGTTGGGTTAGGGGTTGCTCATCACATTCCAAATTCCCTAATTTTGAGACCGGATACGTGCGAAAGCAATAACTATCAAAACATTAGTTCAAATATGCAAACAACAACACAAAAGAGTTGTTGAGGATTCAATCTAAATTGACATATACCCTAGGCGATAGAGGATGGTGATGTTGGTCCACTAAACAAAAAGAAGATTACAACTTGAAACACGTTTTGGTCATTCTTATACTTCGAATAATCTCTCTTTTCACAACCTCTCAATAGAGAATTTTGCAAATACTCAAACTTGCAACTCTTAAAAGTCCCTCTAATTTTTTCTTTTTCTTAAATCTTTAAATTGACCACACAAGGATCTCTCTTAATAATGTCTTATGCAACACCTTCTTGACAGGTCTATTTTCAACCTCTGAATAGGTTTTTCCATGACAACCTCTTGAATGACTATTTCTACACCTAGGGACCGGACTAGGGTGAGAATCGGGACCAAAGTGAGTATGCATCTATTAGACATGAGTAATCAACAATATTGACTGATTGTCTAGGTTGGTCTAAGCTGTATCATGAGTAAACACAGCTCTAGATTCGTTCCAACCCCATTTTTAAGACATAGCGCTTCCTCTTTTAAACGTAGAAATCAGTATTTTTTTTAGAAATGATGTAATAATTTATTTATTTTAAATATCAGTGGCATTGCCAATTGATTTCTTTGAGGTGATGTCTATTGAGTTTTCGAGTAGTGATTTCAGGGATATCTTAATCCTAAAACCAACCAAAATACACGAAAACAATAAGTCAAATAATATTAGATAAAAAAAAATTGGAATAAAAACTCATGAAAAATAATAATTGTAATCGAAGTAAAAAGATCGAGTGAAGTGCGAAACCTAAAATTGTTATACAACATACGTGAGGGATCACACAGTTTGCAGTGGGTTTTATTTTCTTGTTCTTTTCATTGTCACTCTTTGTCAAAGTGTGGTTATGGAGGCACTGATTAGCATGTCGGGTTTCATATCCTTACGGTGACAACGAACGAACGAACGAACGAGGTTGGGGCGTAGTGACCTTGCGCATTTTACAACTTGATAGGGCGGCAAGCTATGTTGACGGCTTGACGCTCTAGATCTTCAAACGAGCAAGTCCACAACGTCCAGTACTACTTAGTAGTAGCAATGTGCACCCCTTTATTTACTAATTGAGTTTTTATCACATATAGTACCTGAACTATTAATTTTTGTCACAAGTAGTATCCAAAGTTCTAAATTTTGTCACAAGCAGTACCCAAAGTTTTCAATTTCATCTCTTGTGGTACCTAATGTCATTTTTGTCACAAATATATGCACATGTTCTCCAAAAAAGATGGTAAAATGAAAAACTTTGGGTACTACTTGTGACACACATTGAAAACTTTGGGTACTATTTGTGACAAAAATTGAAAACTTTTGGTACTACTTGTGACAAAAATTGAAGTTCAGGTACCATAAGAGATAAAATCGAAAACTTTGGGTACTACTTGTGACAAAAATTAAAGTTCAGGTACCAAGTATATAATTGAGAAATAGTTTAGATACTATATGTGATAATAATCCTAACTAATTAGAAAGGGTAGAATCTTGATACAGTTTTTCTTTTTTGGTCTAAATCTCTTGATACAGTTAGGAACTCAAAGATATGTTAAAGCAAAATGGAAAGGTAAAAAATATATATATGTTAAAAAAGAAAAAAAGGAAAGGTAGAATCTTGATACAGTTAAGAACTCAAAGATATGTTAACAAAAAGAAAAAGAAAAAAAAAGAGAGATTCTAAGTGCTACAATGGGATGGTTATTGATCTAAGATTCATCAGCAAGTTTGTTTGGATATTGTCTCATGTAATACTATATTTTGTCAGCAAGAGATTCCAAGCTTATGTTAATTTTTGCGCTATTTAATCTAGTGGTTTATTTGAGGTGGTGCTACTCGTTTGTAATTTTTCGTGATGTTGTTAGTTGATAATTATCTTGTAATCTTTTTCAAAAAAATTATTGTGAAGATTTTATTTCATGTAAAATAAAAACTCATAATTGCAAAAGACATTCAGAATTTTTTTTTAGAAATAATTTAATAAGGAAATAAATAAAGCATAATTTTGACCCCTACCTGAAATCCTGAATTGGTAATTTGGTATGTGGATGAGGTGAGAAACTGAGAAAATAGTCAAACAGTTCAATCCTTTTGGTAAGTTTTAAGTTTAGGACTGACTGTTGCTCTGGTACTTGGAAATGCGGGGTCCACATCAATCTGCAGGACGACGTCGTATGGGGGGTGGAAAGGAAACGGTCCGCGCCGGGAGTTTTCCAAAAACTGGGCCAACCAGGGAGTGGACTCGGCAGTGGCCGCTCGACTCAGTGAGTTGACTCGGCCTGCTCTCTCTGCTTTGGCTCCTGTTGCTTTCCCCAGTTTTGCTCGCTCTCTCTACCTCTGCGCTTACGCCTTTTCTCTTTCCCGCTCGTGCCCCTTTTTCGTCTTTTCCACCTTTGCCATCTTCCTCCTGGCAAGATCAGACGGGCCACCTCTCTCCACGTCACCATCGTCTTCTTCACCCCCCTGCGACCTCCTCTCTCCCACACACATCATAATAATAATATCACGCACACATATATCTAAAATACACAACCGCTTCGTCTTTTAGGGTTTCTCGTATTCGCCCCAAACACAATCGCTTTCTCTATTCTCTCTCTGAGAACCTTCAAATTCTCCTGCTTTCGATGTCTGGGTCTTCTTGCTGCGCCGGTCAATTTAGCCATTGAAGCTCCTCGCAGGTATGCTTCCGTCGAATCTCAATCTTTGCAAGTTTATAATGTAATCAATTTTGGGTGCTTTGTAAATCTCCGAGTTCTCGTGCTTTGGATTTGTATATTTTGCAGTTTGTTAGTCCCAATTTTTTAGCTTTCCCTTTTTGTTCATGAATTAGGGTTTGATTCTGTGATGGTTTGAAACTTAGGAATTCGGTGAAATTGGGGGTGGTGGCCTGGTTTGAAATTTGCGAGTCTGTTTGTTTTTGGCGGGTTTTGTTTTGGTTGGGTTAGGAGTCATGGCGATTGAGAAGAACAACTTCAAGGTTTCGAGGTTGGATTCAGAGGTTTCACCTGGTAGTAGGAAGAGTGTGTCTAGTGACGACGATGAGCTTCAGCAGCGTAGCTCAGCTGCTGAATCTGATGATGATGATGAATTCGATGATGCAGACTCGGGGGCGGGGTCAGATGACTTTGATTTGTTGGAATTGGGGGAAACTGGGGTGGAGTATTGCCAAGTTGGGAATCAGACTTGCGGCATTCCTTTTGAGCTGTATGATCTTCCAAGTCTCCAAGATATATTGTCAGTGGATGTATGGAATGAGTGCCTGAGTGAGGAGGAGCAGTTTGGCCTCACTAGGTATCTGCCTGACATGGACCAGGAGACCTTTATGATTACCTTGAAAGAGCTTTTTACAGGTTGTAACTTCCATTTTGGGAGCCCGGTTTCCAAGCTGTTCGATATGTTGAAGGGAGGTTTGTGTGAGCCAAGAGTTGCCCTTTACCGGGAGGGTTTGAATTTCTTTCAGCAGCGACGACACTACAATCTTTTGAGGAAGCATCAGAACACCATGGTTCGTAATCTCTGTCAGATAAGGGATGCTTGGCTTAATTGCAAGGGATACAGTATTGAGGAGAGGCTCCGGGTGTTAAATATTATGAGAATTCAGAAGAGTTTGATGTCTGAGAAGATGGACGATATGGCCAGCGACTCATCAGAAAGAGATTCAGGTGAAGGTCTACGGAGTAACAAGATCAAGGACAGGAAAATTGCACAGCAAATGAGTCGTCATTCTCCATATGGGCGGTCACCAGCTTTGGAAGTGGCAAAATATGGGAAGCAGAATTCCAAAGGTATACTAAAGTTGGGTGGGTCAAAGACTTCGTCAGAAAAAGACCCAGTGAGTTATCCTGGACCGTACAGTTCTGCAGCTGTTCTTCCTCGGCTGAATAAGTCTGGGGCCGCTCTCAGAATGAGGGATCAGATGATAAGTAGTGATGATGCTGAAGAAACAACATATGGAATTGATGTTCAGCGGGATCGATTTGCATCTCGTGGTAGCATGATCGACAAGTCTGGTCTTTTGAAAGTGGGAAAGAAGCAGGACCTTTTAAGAGGTGATGATTTAACCACCGACACTTTGATGGGTCTGCCTCTCTCTTCAAAGACTGATGTGCATGCCTATGGTAGGAACCGGGATGCAAACCTTTTGTCAGAGGTAAAGGTATTGACAGCCAAGCCTCCTAACATGAGGGCTCCGTATGACTTTGGTATAAAGGCCAAGTATCCAGGAAATATTCAGCAATATGATCAAATGAAATTCTTGAAAGGCAGACTTCCACAGGCACCATTCAGAGGAGATCGATATGACTCATCCGATCATGCGGAACTGCTCCGGAATAACAGGAGTGAAGGGGATACTTTTGCTATGGAATCCCCCTTTAGAGCAGATGATTGGAGTCTTAGAAGCAAGAAATGGAAGACTGGGAGGGAGTCTCCAGATTTAAATTACAAATCATATAGAGCTTCCCCACCACAGATGAATGATAGACTCTTATCTTCTGAATTTAGAGCAAAACCATTGCAAGGGAAGATAAGAGGGAATATAGTAAACAATGGAGGATCAGACATGGTGGCATTGAAAGGTAATAGAATGTTTGTTAAAAATGAAGAAACAGAATCAGACTCATCAGACCAATTTGACGATGATGAGGATAGCAACCCTTTGTTGAGGAGCAAGTTGGCTTATCCCAGTGGCGTTATGGAAGCTTCTCCATCTTCATTGTTGATGCCCGGTCTGGATGCAAAAAGGGCCAAATATGCGCAGAAAGAGGTGAAGGATGGAATACAGGCCCTTGAGGGGATCAATTACTCCAAAAAGATGGGTGGTTTTGTTGATCAAGGAAATATGCGTAGTTTAGAGAATTATTCTTCCAAAGCAAAACAGAAGGGTAAGATGCGAGACAGTGGTTCCTTGCATTTGGAAGGGCGCTATATCGCCGGTATGGATAAACTTGATGATAATGATGATGATGAACTGAAACCGATTTACAGATTGGCTAAGAATGCAAAATTTCAAGGGGGAGCTGGTGAAAGGTTGCATATGCCCTCACTCAAGACCTATCCTTCTAGTGGAAAGCAGAAACGAGAAGTTGTTCATGACCATTCTGTTCCACAGTCTCGTTACTTTGTTGATGGGGAAGATGATTCACTTCAAATGCGTTTACTGGGAGATGGTAGTGCACAAGGTAGATCCAGAAACAAAGGCCAGAATGTCGAAGCATATGTGAGGGATCACATTGAAAGCATTGAGGTCCCATTACTAGGCTGCAATTTGGTGACAAAGAAGCGGAAAGGGAAAGAGGATGTGATGGATCTGAGTAGAGGAGATGAAGATCAGTCTAATCATTTGCAACGTAGTGCTGAGTCCAATTCCTTGAAGAAAAAGGTAAAGAGGAAGATGGAGACGGACACTGGTAGTTCAGATATGGAAATTTCTGAGCCACCAATTACAGAAATGGGAGCAACAGATATGGAGCTGGAAACCAAGCCCCAGAAAAAGCCATTTATTTTAATTACACCCACTGTTCACACTGGTTTCTCATTCTCGATTATGCATCTTCTTTCAGCAGTTCGCATGGCAATGATTACTCCACTTTCGGAAGATAATTTGGATGTTGGGGAACCTATAGATGAGAAGAACAAAAGTCACGAAGGTGGTGCTAATGGGGTTATTTCTCATGAAAAGGTGGATGCCAATAACTCTGAGCATGCTGGAGAAGGGAGTATGCCTTTTGTAACAGTTCAGGAGATTGTGAATCGTGTTAGATCAAATCCAGGAGACCCTTGTATTCTGGAGACACAAGAGCCACTTCAGGATCTGGTGAGAGGAGTTCTGAAGATATTTTCATCAAAAACAGCACCTTTAGGAGCGAAGGGTTGGAAGTCATTAGCTGCCTATGAAAAATCTACAAAAAGTTGGTCGTGGACTGGCCCAGTTTCTCATAGTTCATCAGATAATGAGACCCTCGAGGAGGTAACATCTCCTGAAGCATGGGGTCTTCCTCACAAGATGCTTGTCAAGTTGGTTGATTCTTTTGCTAATTGGCTCAAATGTGGGCAAGAGACCCTCCAACAAATAGGAAGTCTTCCTGCGCCGCCTTTGGAGTTGATGCAGCCCAACCTAGATGAGAAAGAAAGGTTCCGGGACTTGAGAGCTCAAAAGAGTCTTAATACCATCAACCCAAGTTCTGAAGAAGTGAAAGCTTATTTCCGTAAGGAGGAACTTCTTAGGTATTCGGTTCCTGACAGGGCCTTCTCTTACACTGCAGCTGATGGTAAAAAATCCATTGTTGCTCCATTGAGAAGGTGCGGTGGTAAGCCAACATCAAAAGCCCGAGATCACTTTATGCTGAAACGTGATCGACCACCGCATGTTACGATCCTTTGTCTTGTAAGAGATGCAGCTGCCAGATTGCCCGGAAGTATTGGCACCAGAGCAGATGTATGTACTTTGATAAGAGATTCTCAGTATATTGTTGAAGATGTGTCTGATACACAAGTTAATCAAGTTGTTAGTGGAGCCCTGGACCGCTTGCATTATGAGCGTGATCCTTGTGTACAATTTGATGGGGAAAGAAAATTATGGGTCTATTTACATAGAGAAAGAGAAGAAGAAGATTTTGAGGATGATGGTACTTCATCTACAAAGAAATGGAAGAGGCAGAAAAAGGATGCTGCTGACCAACCTGACCAAGGAGGAGTGACTTTGGCTTATCATGGATCTGAGGAACAAACTGGATATGATTTGTGCTCCGATCTTAATGCAGAGCCATCATGTTTGGATGATGACAAGGGAGTGGAACTTGAATACAATGATGTGGGACAAGATGCGGACGTTGATGTTGATACCAATCATGGGTCTGAACAAGACGAAATGCGTCAAGACAATCCAATGGTTTGGGAGGGTCTTGACTTAAATCCAATGCGTGAAAACAAATTGCTGTGTCAGGAAAATTCCACAAATGAAGATTTTGATGATGAAACGTTTGGCAGAGAAAGGACTGTTGGGCTCTTGAGTGCAAGCTTACTATGAGGTCTTCTTCAGGTACTTGACAATAGCATTATGCATTATATCAAGTTTCATTGCACTCTTTTTTGTATCGGTGTTGGGAAGTTTACTATTTGATCGGATCTAATGTGCTAATGGTTTACTTTTATCTTGTGTGCTTCCTTACCAATTTGATTTTTAGACGTGGTACGTTTATAGTTTCTAAAATCGTCATCTACTTTGCTTGACTAGAGTCTATCATGCAAAATAAGTTTGCTCAATATAAAGTTATCTTTTTCGTATTTGGATTTCTCTTTTTGTTGTGTCTGATAGTTGTATCAATACCATATATTAATAGTGTACAATTTTTTGACTTCGATCATACTGAAATATGAGTGTATCAGAAGCAATTGCAGCAGTGATGGGATAGATACTATGTAGGAGTCTGTCAATATTGTATATTCTAAGGCTTGTACTTGAGCGATTACTGAAAGCAAAAGCTGTTCTACAAGATACTGTCTTGTCTCTTGTAGTGCATTTTATAGGTGTTACAGTGATAATTGTTTATTTATGTATGTATACTTTATGTACTTTGCCACCCCTCCTGTTAGTTTCTGACAGTAGAATATTGATGTATTTTGCAGGCATAAGAATCCTCCACGTCCATCTGTTCGCACGATTTGTTCCAGACCAATGAGTATGTTGTCGCATTGAAAGGTGCAGTATTTTTGCATATATATTGATTCTATCAGGAAATGTAGAGTAGAAATTTGATCTTGTTTGGCCCATGGGGTTGGTACAGGTGGATATCTATATAGTTGCGCATTCCATAAATAAAATTTTGTCTCTTTTTAGATCATAAATAGTGGAAAGAGAAACTAGTTCATCGTGTACATTAAGTTGAGCAAAGTGGCTTCTTCAGTATTTGTGCTGTCTATACATGTTTAAAGATCAGTCATTCAAATGAGCTGTTTTGTATTTCTGACAAAACTAAATTCATTTAGACTACGACTGAGGAACAGCATGCAGGGTTTAAAATGAATTTGGAGGGTCCTGAGACTCCTGACCAACAAAGAAAATGAGAGGAAATTTAGTCTTTTGTGATCGGTGATTACAGATCTTGATTCTGATGGTTCCCTAATTTGCTCATTACGCTCCTTTCTTTGTCAAAGGAATCCAATTTTGTATATTTCTTGTATACTTGGTTTTCCATTTTTGTTTCTTTGACTTGAAAAAGGCCATGGTCCAGCCATGGTGCCACAACTGGATGAGGCGGCCGATTGAGTGTGGACCTTCCATTTGAAGAGTTGTTGGATTCTGGTGCATCTTCAACAAACGGGGTTAAGATTAGGAAAGGCTTTCGTTTCACTTTTGATGGATATAATTTGGTTTAGAATTTCTTCAAACGGTGTATAATGAATAAACTGGGGGGTATAAACAGAATCATCATTGATTAAATCATCAAGCAAACATTTTTGTTGTGTTGGGCAAAATTCTCGTGCTTAGTTTACAATTTTGTTTTGTTTGCTTGGTATATTCTAGTGCAACGTTTGTTTTTATTCTTTGGATTGGTTAAGCCAACAGATCCAAGGGGTGGAAAAGGCGCATGTACGGCATACAGAATTATTACAGATGTTTCTTGTTTCAACAAGTAAACTTGCTTTTATTGAATTTCAATCGTCTAGCTGCAAAATACAATGTGGTGTTGTCACCCTTGTAGCGCCAGTGGCCGGCCCTTCCACTCTTCCAGCATGTTATATATATATATATATTAACAATTACACTTCCATTAAATAAAGTACAATTAGAAGTTCGATCCCTTCCAATGTAATAAAAAATATAAAAAAATGTGCGAGTGGCCAGAGGTTGGGGGCGCCAACGCTTGGAATGGGAAGGGAGGGGAGAATAGACATCTCCAGGGAAAAACATAATACAAGATTTATGGTTGTAAAGAAGCTTCCAAAACACTCAAAAAACTTCTCATCAATAAAATCCAATTGTGCAGTTTGTTACAAAGCAGGGAAATTCAATGAACTGAAGTTTTGAAGTTTCCCCAAGAAGCCTATAGATTTCTCCATCCGTGTTTCATTCTTCTTTTTTTCAAGAAACAATTAATGAATAAGGTAGCGTAGCCGAGGGACTAAAACAGTACATATATATACGCCAAATATTGATATATTATGTACACACTCTGTTTTCTGACTACTAATCTTCGTGTTCCACTCCTCAGTTAATAGCAGTGAGAGGAAGTCTGGAATCTCTAATGGATTGGGCAGCCTCTAAAGCCCCTGCAAGGTGTTTTACATCTCCATTTGCCTGCTTCGCCGATCTTCCATCCCAGAATGATCTCAACAAGTCTTCAAAAGCAGGAGTCCGAAGTTCTTCGATGGATGCAATGCTTGGAAGATTGAACGACCTCTTTCGCGGTGTGGAACATGATGGTTCATCCACCTGTTAATATGCACATTAGCAGACATGCTTAATACAAGCCACATTGTGCTTGAGTAACACAATGAGAAAAACCATTGTAACAGGCTTACCACATATTCGTCCAGAAGAGATTTTCCTGCATTCTCAGTGATTTCTACGATATTGTGGTAGTGACCTCCCTTCAGTTCCCTCAGATCCCCGCAACAAGGAACAATTGTTGAGGTTAGGTTTCCACATGCATCATGGTCAAGTTGTAATGAATCTGCATACAAGAATTTGTTTCATCAGTTCACATGGAACCCCATCATATAACCTATGAAGACAAATATCAAATTGAATGCCAAACTGGACACTGACGATCAATAGAAGAAAGGAGATCTTTGTCTGCAACATCTACATCTTCAAGTGCAGCCGAAACAGCCGAGGAAAACCTTTCCCGTAGAACTTGATTGGCTTCTGTTCCCCTCCTAGTTACATAAGGACAAAAAATAAATAAATTAATTAATTAATTAATAATTAACAATTGAAACCTGCAGTATTGTTACAAGGAATTAGCATAGCGTACCTAACAATGGAGTCCACAGAAGCAACATTTTTCTTTTCTAGACTCAGCAAGGACTCTTGAGCATTCTTCCATTGTTGTTCACCCATTTTTGCCTTCTTCAGACTGCATTAAGTTTGGTATAAGTCACTAACTAGAAAAAAATTCAAGTAGCGGCACCATGCCACCAAAGTATAAATTTTTATATCAGTATTTTTACCAATTCTGAAGAACCTCCTCCATATCTTTCTTTCCACCTTCCACAGCAGACATATCTTCAAGGTAATGAGATTCTGTTTTTTCCATGTGAACTGTCCATTTTGCTTTGATAGAAGAAGTGGAATTTTGCATGGTTGACATTTCTTGCTGTAGTTTGTTGGTTCTGCTTGTTGCACTCTCCCTAAGGTCATTAACTGCTGTTTGGACCTAAAGATAGATGCAGAATGTTACTAACGGGAAGCTAAATAAAAAGTTGTTACTGGAGTAAACTCTCAGGAACAAGGCAAGAGGAAATGACTGCAAGCTTTAAGAACAAGACATACCAGTCTTTTCTTCCTAGCATTTGAACTTGCCAGCAGCTCCGCCACTTTTTCTAACAACTGCCTTTCTTCATTAGCAGCACACTCCTACATATATAAGGAAGAATTTTATATATATATATATATATATATATATATATAAACTACACTAAAAAGGTTGCTATTAAGAGAACATAAGTTAGATAGGATGCTATCACGAGCCAATCACCTCAAACTTTTCTTCAAGCTCAGACAGTTTCTGATCATTGACAGTTTGTGCTTCTTCCACAATTTGGGTTAAACTGGATGCATGCATGTCTAGAGTCTTGAAGAAGTCCACGGTAAGTTTAGAAACTGACCGTGCCATTTCCACTGCTCTGGCATGAGCCTGTTATCAATCAGAGACCAAATTTTTACTCCAAAAAGTGAAAGATGATATAATTTCAAAAAAAAGAAGTAATTAAACCATGAAAGGAAGTAAAGAACAATGTATTACAAACCTCACGCTGTTGTTGTGCATGTGCACTTAGCTTCTCCTCTTGTTTATGAAGATTACTTTGAAGATCATTAAGTAATTCATCAGCTTCTGAAGCAATTCCTTTGAAGAGCTGATGATAAACAAAGTCAAATACAGTAATTGGAAGAAGAAAACTGAAGGCTAAAACATAGTAAATTAATACTTACATCCTCCACTGCAGAAGAATGGTTAGAAACTTCAGAATTTAGATGAGAAAAAGTTGACTGAGAATTTCCTTCGAGGTCTCCCGCTATACCATCCAGTGTTTTGATACCAGAACCATACATTTTTTTCAGCTTTCCTAATCTTCCTTGAAGTTCCTCAGTAGCCTTCAATAAGCATACCCAGAAAATTAAGTAATCAGATATCAGGAATGCATGCAAAGAGAATTAAGTTCTTGTCTAGATCTTACCTCTGCCTTCGTTGATACAAATGACTGCATATCTTCTTCCATATCCTTCAACTGTTGCTCTTGTTGTGTCACTGCAACTGCCACCGTCTTATGCAAGATTTCAAGCTGTTGAGTTAGCTGTGACTGGAATTTCTGAACCAGTATCCGGTTTCCATCTTCAATTTTATCCTTGCGCTCTGGATAACAAACCATGTCAGCAATAAATAACCAGAAGTTTCCAGAAAGACCAAAGAAATATATCCCAAATAATGATACAAACCAATTTTGGAAAATAAACTGGACACATCTGATGCAGCATTCTCTAGCTCTGCTCGAAGCTCAAATGCACGCTCAACAAGTGATTTCTCTGAAAGTTAACAGTTATTGTTTAGTAAGACAGCTATTATTTCATGAGATTTGAAACACATATAAACAAGAGTAAGTACAGGTGTAGAATTAAAGTCAGCACAATAGCCCTTTGATCCAGATTGGATCAAATGTCGGCTATACATACTATTTTGACTTAACAAATGCAAAGCAAGAGAAGCTGAAAGGGAAATTATCAGTATCTGGTCAGAATAGGTAGAAGGTAAGAAAATGTGCTTGCCAGATTTAAGGAGATTTGATATCAGAAATTCCTTCTCTTTAATGGTCGCATTTGCCTGTCGATGTTTTTCCTCAAGATCAACCAATGAATGTTCAGTTTCCTCAAGCTTTTTCTGCATAACAAGGTTATACATTTGAATTTTTCCTAGGATAAGAGCACAAAGAATGAGTAGATACTCTGTACATTGATATCTGACCTCAGTTTTTTCGAGTTTATCAGTCAATTCTGCAGTCAAAAGTTGCTGAGAATTGTAAAGTTCCTGAAGCTCCATTGATACCTGCTCTTAGGTCACGCCACAATAATTGTATTAGTTCCCAAATTATAATCTGAAAATAGTTAAAGAGCAGGAATGCAACCTATAATGGAAATATACCTTGTCTTTGGATTCAGATTCAAGTTCCATGCGCTCTATCTTTTCCGCCATTGCCTAGGGTCAAAAAGAAAAAGGATAGTAAGGTCAGTGGCCAATTGACAGTGAGCTTAGGCAAGAAGAAGCATTCCACCATTCAGTTATATATATGGCAAGAACCAGACCTTCTTCTCCGCTTCTTCGTGAAGATACCGATCTCGTGGTATATAGATTCCATTCTTCTCTCTTGCAGCATATACCTCTGAATGAGCATTAGAAACATGTCATACAACAGAAAACTGTCAAAATAATCTACCCCCTAAGAAAATCTATGAGAGAGAGAGAGAGAGAGCAGCTATGCTGGAATGAGTTAACAACCTTGCTTGAGGCGATCAATTTCAGTATATAAATCCTTGATCAAAGCCGATTTCATCATCTTTTGATTAACCTGGACCAATAAGCAACAACAAACATTAGAACGACAACAATGATAGACAATCAAACTCTACAATTTGTGAGAACAGGAGAGTTGCCTTCTGACCTCTGGTTTATTCTTTATATTTTTGGCACGGTGTGCATAGTCCAAGGTGCTGAGTGTTTCTTCCAAACAATGGATGGAGGGTGATATGGTAGCAATAATGCATGTCTTTGTTTTCCCTCCTAAGGAGTCCCTCAGTAATCTTGTTAGTTTACTATCCCTGATATTCCAAACAATGTCATAGTAATTAATTTACTTTATGGGGTTTGCAAATACAGTCAAAACCCAAGGCAGTTGTTAAACAATATATAAATAGTACCTATAAGGAATATGACCAGAGTGCTCAACTAGAGCATTTATGACGCGACCAAGAGTAAGTAAGCTTTTATTTATCTCTCCAGCTTCCCTTGCTCTGCCCTGCAAGTGAAAATTTCTTTTCAATTAGATGAAACTTCTTAGTCTATCTGATAATGCATTATACGGATTACATAAACACAAAACATGTCAATAAGATGTTTTAGTGAACAGCACCACTAGGTAGTCATTATTTCTTTGTTTATAGTAAACTCAGAGCATGACTAAGCCTTACCTCTCTTGCACCAGAGCGAGAAATGTTCTCTGAACCAGCAAGGTCAACAAGATTCAGCTTCCCACACTTGATCATTTCCTCACCCTCTGGAGTGCATTCCTTAATGTGGATTGTGATTGAAAATATAGAATGTGAACGACTGCTTTGCTTGTTAAGAAGAGTCTCGGCTGTACGCCTTTTTGCAGATCCTTTCTCCAAGATTTTATAAATTTCATTTGCTGTACACACTATCTCTTCTTCCAAGCCTCTCACAAACACACCCCCTTTTCCATCTTCCATGAGGGCTATGGGTTTCTTAGTTTTGTCATCTATAAATTTCGTGCTCTCCTCAAGGGCCAACAAATCAGTTATCTCCTCATTGTACAGCTCTAAAAAAGTGACTTTCATGCTATACTCAGCAACCTGAGCTTCTAATATGTCGAAAATTTGTTTCACAGCTCTTGGGATAACACCAGCGTCACTTGGAAACTCTCCATTCTACAAAATCACAAAATCAATCAGCAGGTGACGTAGAAAAATTCAGAGTAGAACATATAGGCTGATGTCGATAAAAGTCAAAAACACGAAACCTTTTTTCTTGCTCCTCCTTCCATCGTGTATGTTTTTCCTGTCCCTGTCTGACCATAGGCAAAGATAGTGCAGTTATAGCCCTCAAGTACTTCATTGACAATAGGAGACACAGCCTGGTCATACAATTCCTTCTGTTCTGATGCTGGCCCAAATACCTAAACAACAATATCCAACTTTCTTATCATTTCCCAGTGCCAAAATAGAAACATAGAAACAAAAAGTAGTATTACCAGTCAATATATTTCAATTTCCCCTTTCATTGCATTTAAATTTTGCACCTTTTATGATATGAAAACTTAAGCATTGCACCTCTTTTCTTCGAGAGAATTTAAATTTGCAATTTAAGAAACAAGGATTCTAAATTGGCATCTTTTTATATAAGAACTTGATTTTTGCATCTTTAGGAATCAAAACTGAACGAAAATCCATCGAGTCCCATAACTAAGTCCCTAGCACAACACTGATTTAGAACAAGAAGTTTCACATTTCAAACACACAAACCTTGTCAAACGCAAATGTTCTATCAATCTGCTTGTTAGCAATACTCTGAATTGCAGCCACTTCCCGTCTACCCTCATTGCAAGAAATCACCACTGGCGTATGTACCTTAATTTCATCTTCACTCAAAGGCCTACACAAACGCAAATTCAATTCATGAGCTCATGACTCGAAACAGCAACTCACTCAACTCGGCCACACACCAAACTCGGACTCCAACTCACCTGCAACGCACCAGAACCTGCACATTGACGCCCTTCTCCTTATCATTCCTGTTCGTCGAATTCGAATCCGCCGATCGCAGATCTCGCGCCGACTTGTCGCTCGACCGCGGCGTCTGCGACGGCGATAGGGACACCAATCCTCCCCTTCTCTGCTGTGACTGTACGGAATCCATACCCCCAATATCCCCTGAATCCCTAACCTCCAATCATCCCATACATAAATAAACAACCAAAATTAGCACAAAATTGATACAGTCAACGCAACTCAGACAAAATTTGAGCAATGCAACTCCGATTGCACACACAAAAACAAAAACAAAAACATTAACTTTACCAAAACAGAAACGAAGATTCATAGAGAGCGCCGATCGAAACCGAAATGCACCGATTGAAAACCGAAGCATAAAAAACGACGAAGAAGAATAAGAGGCAGTTAAAAGGAAACTTACTGCGATCAAATCGAACTGCCGGCCGGCCTGCGTAGACGATTGCGATGTGTGAGATTCTTGAAGCAATGTCCGCCGATGGCGATTTCTAGAGAGAGAAAGTCGTAGAGAGAGGGAGAGAGAGAGAGTGGGACTACGTTTGAGTGTGAATGAAATCGCTTTATTTTAATCCGAGAGAAGGAGCTTAGCTGAGAGAGAGGTGTGACTTATGAGAACAAGAAAGAGTACAGAGGGACCTTGCTGTTTGGATTTGGATTTAAGAGCGCAAAAATAAGATTTAATTAATTAATTTAAAGAAAGCAAAATATTTCTTGAGAGACGTTACGGGGCGTTTGAAAAATAGAAAAGGACGGCAATTGACGCCGTCAGACAGAAAGATCCGTTCTTGCTGAGATTAATAATTTCCGACCGTTATAAAATCGACACCCGACTCATCTGTTTTTCAAATATTTTGAAACGGAATCTGCCGTTTGAATTAATGGCCCCCAAGTTACCAGGTATTACGGAAATACCCTCGCTTATTATTAAAGCTGTTTTACTTAATAGTAAGTGTCTATTTTTCAATTAATGTGTGCATTTACATAAGGAAAGCAAGAGCAGGTTTCTTGTTAATGACCAAAGGTGGGTTCCACTTTCAATCTGTAATTGGCCAATTGGGCCATTCGAATATTTGTCACAAGTGCTCCATAATGTGGGTTTTTGCTTCCCAACAAAAGAAAATAAAGAAGGGAGAAAGTTTGATTTTGATTGTTTAATTTGAAATTTGTTCAAACAAAATTTTGAATACAAGATATCTACAAGAAAGTTGCTCCCAACTTGATGGAGACATTAGAGATAGGCTGGTGGGTGACTTGATTAACAAGAAAAATTTTATGCAATTAATTAGATGAAGAGGTGAAAGTTTACTCGCGTTTCTTAGATGAATTTAAGTCACTTACTTTCTTCTTAAATTATAATGATCAAAATTCAAATCATGAAATCCTATCGCACTTAACTATTGTGTACCATTACCACTTATTTGAGGATATAACTCTTTGTGATAAATGTAATCAAGGGCTACATTAAGGAAAAGGTGTTGATATAGAAATTATTAAGCACAAAAATGATAACTTGAGAAAGAAAAAAAGGGAGGTGAGAAACGAGAAAAATTATTAACTTTATAGGTTGTGTTCTTCCTACTTTATAGGTTGTCTTGTCAAACATGAATTAGGGTTGGCAGGTTTTTGACAATATATCAAGTTGAAATATTTACATATATAATCAAAAGTTATTTTTTAGTAGTATCTCATATGGACTCCGGCGCCCAACATGAACGACATCATGTTTACGCGCTTAACTGTCAAAACACTCCCTGAATTTGGTATAAATTATCAATTTTTATCATAAACTTGCAATTGACGAAATTGATACCATGAACTTGGCATAAATTGTTAATTTACATACTCTCCATTAAAATTAATATTTTTCTATCTAAAGTATTTCATGAACCCTTATCTAACTCTTCGAATCAGAGAGTGCAAAAATAGAAAAAACCGTCTTCAAGGTTCATCAAATTGAATGTGAATGTTGCTTTCCATCAAGCTACTGGTGTGGTGGGCATTGGGGGTGTTTTTTGTGATTTCGATTGTCCCTTCAGGGGGATTTTATCATACCATTCATTTCATAGGCTTTCCCAAACATGAAGAGCTTTTGGCTTTGTTGTTTGGTATTCAGATAGCCCAAGTTCACAGCTTCATTCTCCTCACGGTGGTATCAAATTACTTGGATATTGGTCATGCTGCGAATTCTACCTCTCTAGATTTCTCAAAGCTAGCTGAGATTCTTGATAGAGGATCTTCGAATTGCTTTGCAGCATACCTCAGTTGCATGCTCTTTTAAGATATGTGAAGCATACAACAAATACCATGGCTCACCTGTTAGCCAGAGCTCATAGTTTCTCTAATTTGTTTCTTGTTAATCCTCCTATTTGTATGGAAGAAGTTTTTAATTGTAATGATATTTGATCAATAAATTCATTTATTTGCCTAAAATAAAATAAAAACCAAAGTGCACACCAAAAGCCACAATTTCTTTTTGTCAATTCCTTTACCAATAGGGCAATAGTTCAACTCAATAATTCATGTAATTCATGGATTTGTTTAAATAATGGTGACATGAAGTAGAACAAGCTCCACGAGTCGCTAACACAGTGATTAGGGAAGTGGACTAGTTGGTTAAAACGTCAAAAGATAGGGGTAGGATAGGAAGAGTAAAATTTGAGAAGATGATGAAAAAGGGAAGACAGAAGTGGGTTCTATGTGGTGGCAAAGTTGTCCCACGTGATAAAGAGTGATGTTGAGTAGGCACATGGTGTTGGTGCCTAAATTGCCTTTTGAACAAGTTGTGATGTCAAAATTAAAATTAAAACTAAAACATTCCAATTCCTAATAACTCTTTGTTTTTTTTTTCTCCCTTGTTGTCTTTCATTTTCTCTAAATTACTATTTATGTTTTAAAGCTTAATCCAAGTAGAAGTTTTTTGTTTATGAATTTGTGTCATTGTTTGTAGTAGGGATAATTGGGCTGTCACCCCAATGGTGACCATTGGTTGGTGCAATAGCACTAGAATGCCACTTTGGAATTATAAGGAATTTTTTTTAATGCATGTACAAGTTATTAATACACAAACCTATCCAGATTCTCTCGTTGTATTTTCTATGGGTTTTTTTTGTTGTACTATATGACAATTAGTTTTGTTTATGAATCGAATTCATGACCTCTTTTTTTTTTTAGTAAACTCATATGGTGTCCCAAAAACTTTATAGGCCTAAAGACGCCATAACTTTGATAAAAAAATTTATCGAAAAACTCTACAGTGCATCAATGTATCGATAAATGAATGTAAACTAACTTCCATCATGTAGTGATACACCAGTTTCATGCAATAATAGTAACACGACATGAAGTTGGTCAACTAACTAATCCCAAATACCTACTCTAATCTCAAATTCGATCGTCAACGAAATCCGATTGTAATTCTCGATCTGTACTTTCACGTTCTGTGTCGAGCCAGCTATGCCATATCCAAATCACGTGTTTACTTGCTCACCTAAAATGAATAAAAGGATTGCTCAACCTAAAGTGAGCCAGGTGTCATTCATCTCGGACCTGCACGCTAGCCCATGTGAGCATAACCCTATTGGATCACTACCATCTCGATTCTTCTTCTTCTTCTTCTTCCTTTGGAAAATTGGCTTTGCTCTACTGGTGAACTGTTTACTTGGGACGCACTCCATCTCTGTACATAATTATGCTGCGTGGGCTTTACTGCTTTCACTCCATACTGACATGTTTTACTTTGATTCTGAAAGAGGGCTTTGATTCTTTCCACTATGGAAAAGGAAAACCATTGCCCCATTGCCTCTCATACTCCAACCACGTACAGATAGCCCCCTCAAGTTGAGGTGGTGTGGAAAGTGTTGAATTGAGTTGCAAGGTTTGCAGATCATAGCACTCGAATAATGCTAGCTAGCTAGCTAGCTAGCTAGTCCCACATATATGTTGACGTTAAATGTTGGGTCATGTTGCGATATAATTAAAGAAGACCAACTATTAGGAGATTGATATCGTACTTCTTCGATATAACATTTGTATGACAAATAAGTAAAGAAACAAAAATGAGATTTTAAAAGCCAACATGTTTTCATGACATATCAAGTACTTGACTATTTCCTAATTGCAACAGGAAAAAAAAACTCTTTAGTTTGGTGGATTTATATCCATTAATTAGAAGTAAAATGTATGTAACCAATTGATTTAGGAAACAAATTTGTTGATGAAACCCTAAAAGGAAAAAGAAATTTGTGTCTCAAAATTAAATATAGCATTTACACCTTGGAGAAAGATTTTTTTTTTCTTGATAGTTTTACTGATCAAGAAAATACTGTTACGCTACTAATGATAAATGTACGAAAGACTTGTAAGAAGTATAAAAGGGAACCTAAAAGCATCTTCAACTTCTCTAAAAAATCTCTATTATAGAGACTTAAAAGTTAAAATCTCTATAATTTTTCTGTCTTATCTCCAATAGCTTCTCTATCATATTCTCTATAATTGATTATTTACAATTAAATATGGTAATATTTTTTACTTGAAATTGTATTCAAATAATTTATGGTGCAAATGAATTTAAATTAAAGAGAGATAAGAGAGGAGAGCATTAAATATTCAAAGAATATGTTTCCCTATAATTTTATGGTTCGCTGTAAATATAAGGATTTGTATTTTCTCCCCTCTCTAAAATAGAGATAGGTATAAGGAAGTTGTTGGAGCAAAAAAATGCTCATTTTCCACTGACAAGACAATTAAATTTTCTGAATGTTTTGACAAAATTAACTCTTACCAAAGTTCCCAAAGTGTACCAAATTTCAGTAATGATGCTTCGAAAAGGATATATGCTAATAACTCTGACACATTCATATGCATATGGTCCATATGAAAAATGATTGATTACCACAGTACCACACTTGATGATAAATTGGAACAAAACCATGAAAGGAAGATAGTGGGGCAGCAGCTCTAATCTTAGGCTTTTGGGGAAGCCAATGGCAGAGATCAGAAGCTGCTTTGTATTACATTGCTTGTAAGATAAAAGAGAAGAGGTCCCATGATAAAAATTCCATCATTATATCCATGTTACTCAGTTATGTGGTCTCACTCACACACTGAAGTCCCCAAGAGTTCAATTGCATTTCTATAGAGAGAAACATAATTAAGCATCATATGCATATGGTCTAGTAGTGGAATCAATTTGACAATGGGCAAAATCAGAAATCATTTTAAACACAATATGTGACAGGAAACAACAAATTTAAATATGGACTTAATATGCTACACTTCATTGGAACATTAAAAACAAAAGGGTATATCCGTATATGTATTCTGTGTGAGACTCACAAAATTAGATTTTAACATGCAAAATAAATTCCTCAAGTGTATGCATTATTAAAAAAAAAAAACCCAATGCATCCCACTTTATTCTCTTCTCCCACATGCTTTGTAGAGACTAGCATGTGTAATTGTGTAAAAGAGGACCATGCTTACTAATAATGCTCAGCTTTCATTTCATTGAGTTTAAAAAATACCAAAAATATGAGTGGTAAAAAAAACTACTTCTCAATATCAGAGCCAGGTTTCGATCCTGGGACCTGTGGGTTATGGGCCCACCACGCTTCCGCTGCGCCACTCTGATGATTGATATATGATTCAATTATTTCTAATATATACTATAGAAATCTTCCCAGCCGATAGTATTGGGCCACCTAGTTAGGGAATCATGACTCTGAGGGCCCAAATCATTTTTCAGTGTATTTTTAGTTCCAAGTTCCAACTACTTTAGCCTCTGCTGCTGATGTTGAATTTGAGACGCCTCTGAAAATTGTGAAATATCCAGACCCTATAGCCAAGAACAAGAGAATTGACTCATTCGATGATAATTTGAAGAGATCAGTTTGACGAAATGTTTGATATAATGTACAAAACTGATGGCATTGGGCTGTCAGCACCCCAAGTTGGACTCAATGTGCAGCTTAATTATGGTGTTCAATCCTGTTGGTGAGCGCGGCCAAGGGGAAGAGATTGTGCTTGTGAATCCAAGAGTTGGCAGATATTCGCAGAAAACCCGACTCTTTAATGAGAGGGTTGCTTGTCCTTCCCGGGGATTTATGCTGATGTTCAGGTGCTGTTCATAACTTTGCACTTGCATTTTCATTCGAAATTGATCGAATACTTCCATAGTGGTAGATGTCTTGTTCACTTTGTGCAATTTGAATGCAATACAATGAGGGTTAAGCTGCTTGCTTTGTCTGTAGTCTAGACTCTAGCTTTGGATGTCTGACTAGTTTTGTGGTTGCAGAGACCAGAATCTGTGAAAATCGATGCACGAGAGTGCGAGCTAGACATCAATGGTACAAGGTTTACAGTAAACTTGTCCGGTCTTCCTATTCTCTTCTTTGATAGAATGACTGAAGGTGTCCTTGAAAGCATCTCTGAACAGCTACAGGCATTAGAGAAGAAGTAGGAAGATAAAAACAGGACTTCCAAGTCCTGAAAGGATTGAAAGCCGTAAAAGGATGAAGTTAGAAGGCTGCTGCTGGTTTTGGAAAATCATAGTTAGGATAGGATTCCACACACTTCAAATGTTTCATATAAAATGCCAACATTTGTAATTTATTATTTTGTTTATCTACAGAAAGACATTTGAACTGCTTTGCTTTGATTATAATTAGGCACGGTAAAGAAGCTGTATTCAGAGGAATCCTCATAAGCCTGTGAGGTACGACGTATTGTAATTTTTTTAATAAAAAAAAACAGAGAAAAAAAGTTCCAACTACTTTTCGACCTTGTTTCAATTATAACAGAGATAATTGAAGGGTAGATATTAATTAGGTAGTAATGTAGTATGAGATTCAAAATTACATTTTTCATAGGAGAGTGAGACTACCTCTATTTTGTCTTTTGCTACTCTGCCAAGACACAGATCTACATAAACACAACGTACAGCAACTGCTTTGCACACAACCAGATCAATTAGCTTATTCCACATAGACCCAAATATGCATATTCATTCACATTGACTACACTTGACTATATAATTAGAGCAGCTTACAATGTTCACTTCACTCATATCTACTAGAGCCAGCACTCCAGTCTAGCACTACTCTTCTATTGTCCCAAAGCGATGGCACTTCCAAAGCTTAAGCTTGTGATCTCCCTTTTCTTCCTTCAAGCCCTCTTCACATCCCACACATCAATCCAAGCTGCCCCATCAAACTCAGATATCTTCAGAGAATACATAGGAGCCGAATTCAACAATGTCAAGTTTTCTGATGTACCCATTAACCCAAATGTTGAGTTCCACTTCCTTCTCTCCTTTGCCATCGACTATGACACCTCAGGTTCTTCACCCACCAATGGAAATTTCAACGTCTTCTGGGACACCGACAACCTCGGGGCCTCTCAAGTTTCCGCCATCAAAAACGACCATTCAAATGTCAAAGTTGGCTTAAGCCTAGGAGGGGACAGTGTCAATAGTGGCTCTGCTTACTTCAACCCTTCCTCAATTGATTCATGGGTTTCTAATGCTGTTTCTTCACTCACAAGTATCATCCAGCAGTACAATCTAGATGGGATTGACATTGATTACGAGCACTTTAAATCCGATCCCAACACCTTTTCCGAGTGCATTGGAAGGCTTATAAAAACCCTCAAGGACAATGGAGTGATCCAGTTTGCTTCCATTGCTCCGTTTGATGACGATGAAGTCCAGAGCCACTACTTGGCCTTGTGGAAGAGCTACGGCCACTTGATAGACTATGTCAATTTCCAGTTCTATGCATATGATCAGAGTACCACGGTGTCTCAGTTCATCGATTACTTCAAGACCCAGAGCTCAAACTACAATGGTGGGAAGGTCTTAGCGAGCTTTAGCACCGATGGGAGTGGTGGATTGTCTCCTGAAAATGGGTTTTTCACTGCCTGCAACAGGCTCAAGAGTGAACAAAATCTTCATGGTATCTTTGTTTGGTCTGCTGATGATTCCATGAAAAATGGTTTCCGCTATGAAAAGCAATCCCAAGCTCTTTTAGCAATTCCACATTAGCATCGTACACACACCGCTGCTGCTATGAAAATGATTAAGATTCAGGACCTGGAACTGAGTTCCGGGGTAATGTATTAGTACCATATATACTTTTATCCACTAGTTATACATATTTTAAATTATCTACTATACACGAGCGCTACATGTTTATGACAATTATGGTATGATTACACAGACAATTATGGTAATCAATCTATAAGCATCCACTTTAAGCATTCAGTTCTGTATCGAAGCTAATATGTGAAGATGTTGGTCTCTGGTTGTAGAGAAGATTAAGGTATAGATGGCACTGTAATTTTTTTTTGGCTGATGTTAGATGTGTTGTTATCCATGCCTCATATGTGCGTACAGTTTAAGCATTCAGTTCTCAATCAAAGTATCAAACCAGTTGAAATTTACTTGCGAAGTTACAGTTTGAAGAATCTTTTCAACTTTAGACACTAATTGAAATTGATGATTCTTTAATCAAGCTTTACTGCTGTATGAAGACCGATTCCCCTCACTACCCAAGTAAAATTTGATAGAAGCAGGAAGAAGATTGACTACAAGTAACTAAATATAAAGAATCGATATCAGGAACATGAATAGATCCATATTATAAGAGTTTATCTGATTCAACAAACAAAATATATGTGAGCACCAAGTGGGTAATGGTATTAGTGTACCTGATATGATGTTATTTCAAATCTTTGTAACGGTGGCCCAGACTGAATTTGTATTTGCAGACTAAACAATACATCCATGGTTGTCTAAGATGCAACAGTTCCAAAGTTCAATGCGTCAGTAAGAATGATCAGTTTCAACATTCAAAGATGCAAATCATTGCTTTATCAAAGGCAACAAAGCAGGATTTACTTTATCTTTAGACAGTAAATCAACTATCAATTCCATTGTCGAAGCATCTGCACAGAAACCCCTCTCCACCATTTGATGAATAAGTCCCATCGCCCTTGACATCTCATTGTTATGGATAATGACAGTGAACAAGGAGTCCATCATAGGAAAAGCTGTACAAAATCTCTAGTTCTGGTAGTAAAGAACAGCATCACATCTATGAAAATCTCTTTGATCAGTGATGCCTTTGTCTCGAACTGGTTTATCATAACTTTGCACACCATCTGCACATTGGCTATAAGCCATTTTGTCCAAAACTGCACAAAAGCATGTGTATCAGTTAGGATATGCAGACAAGAGTCACACGGTCAAATAACAGATATGAAAAACACAGAAACAAGTTGCAATCTATGAACCAAGAAAGATTTTTTCTTCTGTCATACCTGGATGGATGTTGAGCACTAGTGATAGCATGACCATTTGCATTACGCCAACTCATATAGATGCATCTGCAGACTGCAGCATCATAAATTCAACACCATACTTATATACAGCAGCAGTTGAAACAAACAGCACCAGTCAATGTAGAAAATGTATGAGATCTAATAAAAAAAACAGTATGCACTCATGGTATTAACTCAAACCGGCTAGAATGATCATTTTCCAGTTGTTACATGAAAGTGACCAAGAATAATATACATTGATTTAAATAAAGGCAGAAATAATTGAAATACGGTGGGATAAAAAAAACAAAATACAAATTTTGCCGTTGTAAAAAGACTCAAAGAGACAATCACATGCAAGAGAGAAACAGAGAAATGCCATCATTTTAGCTATAAGCTGGAACTATCTTCATCTAACTTTTAAGGCAAATTACGCATACATGATGGATTAATAAATAACATATTAAATACATCTATGGCTGCCTAAGCTTCAACAGTTTCAAAGTTCAATATGACAGTGAGAATGATCAGGTTCCCCATTTTCATAACGATCCTTTTATCAATGGCAACAAAGCTGGATCTATTTTATCTTTACATAATAAACCAACTATCAATTCCATTGTTGATGCATCCGCAGAGAAACCCCTGTCCACCATTTGATGAATAAGTCCCATCGCCTTTGATGTCTCATTGTTATTGATAAGCCCTCGGATGATTATGTTATACGTCCAACCATCCAGAGAGCATCCTTTCTCTTCCATTTCTCTAACACACTTTTCTGCTTCGCTTAATAGGCCTCCCTTACAAAGTCCACCAATCATTATGGTATATGTCCTCACATTAGGCTGAAGTCCTTTCGATGATAAACTGCAGAAGAGATCCTTTGCAGCTTTGACTTTTCCAGCTTTGTACATACCATGAATAAGAGAATTGTAACTAACAATATACGGTTCCAACTTCTTGTCTTCCATCTCTCTAAGCAATTCCATCGCCATACCAGGTTGTTGTTTTTTACATAGGCCATCCAATAAAATAGCATACGTTTGAGAATCTGGAAGCTGGCAAGAAGCTTTCATCTGAGAGAACAACTTTTGAGCATCTTGTATTCTACCCACTTTGCAAAAACCATCCATAAGCGTGCTATAAGTAACAGTATCTGGAAACAGTCCCTTACGAGACATTTCCTGAAAAAGCGTCACAGCCTCATCGATATTTTTGTGCTTGCAATAGCCGTTTATCAGTATGTTATAACTATGAGCATTCACCATTGAGCCCTTGCTAACCATTAGATCAAAGACTTCCCTTGCCTCGTCCATCTCTCCTCTCAAACAGTAACCATCCATAAGTGTGTTGTATGTAACTATATCAGGGTGAATATCTCTTCCAATCATTATTTCAACCACCCTTTTTGCTTCCACGACCATCCCCTCCTTACAAAATGTATCTACCAAGACGTTGAAGGTGTACAGATTTGGAAAGAAGTTCTTACTCACCATTTCATTCAACAGCTTTGTAGCTTCCTTCCACTGGCCTAATCTGCAGACTCCATGAATTAAAGAGGTATATGTAATGACGTCTGGGGCAATACCCTTGGTGATCATTTCTGAGAAGAGGTTGAAGGCATCAACAATCAGTGTGTCCTTACAAAGAGAGTTGATTATGGTGCTATAGGCAACTATGTCAGGCTTACAATCTCCAGATTGTTCCATCTTCCGAAGCAATTTAAGGGCTGCAGAATTGTTACCCTTGATGCACAAGCCCTTTGTGAGTGTGTTGAAAGTAACCACATTGGGCTTACAACCTCGGTCGACCATTTTGCTGAAAAGTCCGGCTGCCTCGGAAACTCTATCCTCACGAACAAATCCGTTAATTAGAGTGTTGAAGGTCCAAACATTTGGTTCAAAGCCAAATTTGAAGAATCTTCCCAGCACAGAAAAACTAAACCCCATTTGATTCAAATGAGAATAGCAATTAATGGTGATGTTGAGAGTACAAACATTAGGAGCAATTCCCAACAGACAGGTTTGTCTGTACAAAGAGATGGCTGCAGAATAGTGTTTCAATTTGGCAACTTGACCCAAGATTTGGTTGAACCGAAAAACGGAAGGGAGAGGACGCCTTTGAAGCATTTCATCGAACACCTCCAAGGCATCCTCAAAATTGGATGGCTGGGTGTTTCTAGGTTTGTTTGGATTTGAGGGTTGGGAATGAAACGAGGCCAAGTAATTGTTGAAATAAACAACAAGAGTAGTAGTAGTAGTAGTAGTAGAGTGAACAAGACAAGGCGTACCTCCCCTTCTTCTTGTCCTCATCATCATCATCTTCAGCATCTCTGAGCCAAGCGTTCAGAGAATGACTCAAACACTTGGCCAGGGCCATAGGGTCTACAAATAACAATTAAAATTTGAACCTTACCTTTTTTTCGGGGTTAATTTAGAATTGCGTCAAAACTTAGGGGCCAAATTGCAATGCGATTTTGATGAAACAGTCTTGCAAACGAAATTCCAGCAAGACTCGATGAAACAGTCTTGCAAACCTAAAAACAATCACAACCTCTCACAGTTTCTATTTCTCCAACTCAATCTCCTGATGCTGGAATGATGTGATCCACCATTCTCCATCTCACATCGGTCCAACCGAAAACCTTTGAACCAAAACAGTTTTTTTTTTTCCTTTTTTTCTTTCTCTTCAATACCTGCAAATAAAACTTGATACTCCAACACAGCAGCACTATAACAGTTTCCGATTACAAAAGCTTCTATATATGGACCATTTAACCCCCATTGCCATTTAAAATCAAAAACAGCGAAATATTAAGAAGGAACTTCAAAATCTCCACAAGGGAAACAAACTTGATCAAATGAAATGTGAATTCATAACACAAAAGGAGATCTCCTTTGGCATAACAGCAAACGAAGAAAACGTACAGTAGATTCAATAATGGACATGTCAAAAAATGGTAGATTGTCTCTTTATCCTGGACAATGAATACCCATTTGTGACAGACACCCCCGATCGAGTACCAAGAGACCAATAGTATTATCTTGTTAAGTAGCAGAGTAGGCCACTGACCAGCTACAACTTCCACCAACACATCAAAAAGTGAAATAAAATTATTTCACCGAGAGTCCAACATTATCGTAAATGTCAAAGCCTTTTTAGACAAAGCCGTTAGTTGTAATATATCTTAAACAAGGAAATCATCAAAATCTCCATTATTTGCAGCTGACATTCAATGTTAAAATCACTTACAAATTTTTCTATGAACCACCATGGGCTAAATGTACTAGCTCTAATGATTGAACAACCATATATGTATCTGTAATCAAAATGTCAAAGGATATTTCTACTGGACTTTGTTTGAGGATTTCAAATGGTTGGAGGGCTATATTCCAAGACTCGGGCTTTACTACGTCGATTACAAAAACAATCTCAAGCGTTTTCCTAAACAGTCTGCTAAGTGGCTCCCTAAATTTCTGAAGGGTGAAGCATGTTGTCAAGCTTAGCCATAAGCTCTAGATGGATAATCATCCCAAATTTCTATACATATCAGGAACTCTATCACCATAATGGAGATGTTGTCAACCTGATATGTTTTGAGTTCCTCACTTTAAGATAGGTTTTTTGGTATTTTTTTGTCAGGTTACAAGTATCAAACCAGTTGAAATTTACTTGTCCAGTTACTAGTTTGTGGTGATAGAGTTTGGAGAATCTTTTCAACTGTAGGGACTAGTTGAAATTGAAGATTCTTTAATCAAGCTTTACTCCTGTATGGAAACTGATTCCCCTCTCCGTGCCCAAGTAAAATTTGAAAAGAAGCAGGAAGAAGATTGACTACAAGTAACTAAATATAATTGAAAAGATTTCAGATGGATCCATAGTTTTACCTGATACAACAAATATATGTGAGCACCAAGTGGGTAGTAGTATTAGTGTACCTGATATGATGTTATTTCGAATCTTTGTAACCGTGGGCCGGACTGAATTTTATTTGCAGACTAAACAATACATTCATGGTTGTCTAAGACGCAACAGTTTCAAATTTCATTGCGTCAGTAACAATGATCAGTTTCAACATTCAAAGATTCAAATTAACATTATAATGATTGTTTTATCAAATGCAACAAAGCTGGATCTACTTTATCTTTAGACAGTAAATCAACTATCAATTCCATAGTTGATGCCTCTGCAGATAATCCCCTCTCCACCATTTGTTGAATAAGTCTCATCGCCCTTGATATCTCATTGTTATTAATACACCCTCGGATAATTGTGTTAAAGGTGCGACCATTTGGAGAACAACCTTTCTCTTCCATTTCTCTAAGCAACTTTTCTGCTTCACTAATCAGGCCCCCTTGACAAAATCCACTAATCATTTCAGTATATGTTATAACATCAGCGTGAAGTCCTCTTGATGATAAACCCATAAAGAGATTCCTTGCAGCTTCAACTTTTCCAGCTTTGCACAAACATTCTATGAGAATATTGTAAATTACAATATCAGGTTCCAACTTCTTGTCTTCCATCTCTCTCAACAATGCTACTCCCTCAGAAAGTTGTTGGTTTTTACATAGGCCATCCAGTAAAACAGCATAAGTTTGAACATCTGGAAGTTGGCCACAGGCTTTCATCCTAAAGAACAACTGTTTTGCATCTCGTATTCTCCTCAATTTGCAAAAACCATTCATAAGTGTGCTATAAGTAACAGTATTTGGAACATGTCCCTTACGAGACATTTCCTCAAATAGCATCACAACCTCATCTATATTTTTGTGCTTACAATATCCGTTCATCAATATGTTATAACTATGAGCATCTACCATTGAGCCCTTGCTAACCATTAGACCAAAGACTTCTCTTGCCTCGTCCATCTCTCCTCTCAAACAGTGACCATCCATAAGTGAGTTGTAAGTAACCATATCAGGTTTAGTATCTCTTTGAATCATCGCTTCAACGACACTTTTTGCTTCCACTACCATCCCCTCCTTACAGAGTGAATCTACCAAGACGTTGAAGGTGTACACATTTGGAAATATCTTCTTACTCACCATTTCATTCAGTAACCTTGTAGCTTCCTTCCACTGGCCTAATCTGCTCACTCCAAGAATTAATGAGTTATAGGTCATGACGTCTGGGGAAATACCCTTGGTGATCATTTCGGATAAGAGGTTGAATGCATCAGCAATTAGCGTGTCCTTACAAAGACTGTCGATTATGGTGTTACAGGCAACTAGATCAGGCTTACAATCACCATATTGTTCCATCTTCGTAAGCAATTGAAGAGCAGTAATATTGTTACCATTCATGCACAGGCCCTTTATGAGTGTGCCGAAAGTAAACACATCGGGCTTACAATAACGGCCCTCCACCATTTTTCTGAAGATTGTTGTTGCCTCAGCAACTCTATCCGCCAGGAGAAACCCGTTGATGAGAGTGTTGAGGGTGGTGACATCTGGTTCAAGGCCACATTTGAAGAATTTTCCCAAGACAGATAAACTGAACCCCATTTTGTTCAAGTGACAAAAACAGTTGATGGTGATAGTTAGAGTATAAATATCAGGAGCAATTCCCAGCAGACCCATTTGTTTGTACGAATAAATGACTTCCGAATAGTGCTTCAATTTCACGAGTGGCCCCAAGATTTGAGTGAAACGCACAATAGAAGGCGGAGGACGCCTGTGAAGCATTTCATCGAACACCTTCATGGCATCCTCAAGATTAACGACTTTGTGAGGTGGGTCTCTAACGAGCTGGGTGTTTCTAGATTTGCTTCGATTTGATGGTTGAGAATGCAATAAGGCTGAGTAGTAATTATTCAAGGAAACAAGACAAGATTGAAGACGAGGCATACCTCTGCAAGAACAAGCACTTGTCCACATCTCTGAGTCACCCAAACGCTCAGGAAGCTCAAATCTCAAACGGGTTCTCCTTAGAAAGCTCCAGTCCGTATCAATTCGACAGAAAGTTGCCTGCTTTCGGCTTCAACATGAATTCATTTTGTTCAGTTTTGGACTTTTGGTTAGACATTTTGAGTTAATGAGCAACTTGTGCGATGTTATTAGTTTGAATATGTCGATCAATTTTTCACTTTTTGTTACTTTATAATTTGAATAATATTATTTTTAAAAATCAAATAGAATACCTGGTTGAGGGTTTACTACTTTACTGGCTTAGGAAGGCGTTCAATCGTCGGATATCAATCTCCAGGTTGCTGTAGCAATTCTTACTTTTAGGCAAACCAAGTTTTAGGCCTACCTCTTAATATAAAAGTGTTGATGTGCCTTGTTAAAAAAAATGGTCCATGATGACTTGAATTAGTAAATATAATTAAGCAACCTTTTCATTCTTAAGAAAAATCGTTAATCCACAACAAAAAAAAAATTATTAAGCTAACAAGGATATGGAAATCAGTGTGTTAAAGCAAGGAATTTTTCTACTGTTTTGAATACTCATTGCAAAGACCAAGTCAAAATTCATAAGGCTTTCAGTGTCTGATGAGACTTCAATTCTTCAATCGTTCATTAAAGATAATTAGATGATCGTTTGAGTTAGAAAACTAATCAAGATTTTCATATTTTCTATTTTAGCATTTTGGTATGAGAGCGACTTTAGTACTTCAGGTACACCAATACATCATGTTTTAGTGTATCTTTCACATGACTTATATTTAAATTTAAAATTAAAAAATAAAGGATAAGTAATTAACAGATTAAACAAAAAAATATAATTAATATTTCATATCTATTAACTATGGCTAAACTTAAAATAATAAAAAGAAAAAAATTACAACTAAAAATTGTTAATTTTCACTTGTTCCTTTTTTTGTTATTTTCTAGTTTCATTACTTTTAAAGTTTTAATCAAATTGGTTACAGTTTTCTTTCTTTAAAAAAAATAAATAAAGATTTTTTGTGTTGATCCTTATGAGCGATTTGATCAATTGAGCCTGATAAATATCGTCAGATTATCGGTTATTACTACCAAGACAAAATTTGACCGATTATGATAACGTGTGACTACCCGATCGTTAAGTGATGATATTTAGGATTTATGGACAAACAAGTTATCTAGATAACAATTAGTCAATCGAGCCCGATAAATATCATCAGATTATCAATTATTGCTATCGTGCCAGCCAATTATGATAAAGTTTGACCACCCTATCGTTAAGCGATAATATTTAGGGTTTATGAAAAAACAAGTGATGTAGAAGGCGAAAATAAGTTTGACAAATTATATATATAGAGGTTTCTTTGTGTTGATTCCTATGAGGAAGTGATATATAATTTAACGATTAGATCGATCAAGCCTGGTACATATCATTAGATTAACGGTTATGACTACCACGCCAAAATTTGGATGATTATGATAAAGTTTGATTGAGTTTAACAATTTTTTTTTTCTCGTTTGAAGTAGTTTAGCTTAACCATGGTTTAATTTTATAGATTAAATGTAGTTAATTAGTTTTTTCTTTTTATATTTTTCTTTTTCTCCATCATTATAAATGAATTTTTTTAAATTTATTAATATGATTACTACAGTAGAACCTCTTTAAATTAATACTCGATAAATTAATATTCTCTTTTAAATAATAAAATTGTCCGGTCCCGACTTGGGACCAACGTGCTAAATTAATAATTTCGATAAAATTATAAGATAATACATTTTAAATATTTTCTTTGTATATTATAGGTCCCAAATATTTTATAAATTAATAATTAGCTAAAAAGTACATAATAAATTGTTTATGAAGTTTTCTTAAAATATGAATAAATAGTAGTTTATTTGTTTTAACTTCAAATCTAATTGAATCTCATTTTTAATTGTGCGTAATGCGCCCAAAAGTCCTGGGGTTGCTTTCTCGTATTGCTAATTATAATTAAATGAACTCTTAATTATTAAATATAAAAATTATAGTACCTTGGATCTTATAGTACTTTGAATTTTAACTTGTCATTTAATGTGATAAATTAAATTCATTGAACTTGTTAAGTGAATAAATATAATATGTTTACTGTTAAGCTAAAAACTATAAATATATTCGTATATTAATAATTATTAATTTATCGATAAATTAATATTTCGCTAAATTAATAGAATTTAGGTGGTCTCAATGCTATTAATTTAAAGAGGTTCTACTGTACTTACTATCCAGATAACAAGTCATGAATTTTTAATCTTCAGATTATATCTATGACATCTATGGCTAGAATCTTGTCACAAAACATGGAGCACCCATACATCGGGTGCATTGCAAAATTTCTGTATTGGTATTGTCATAGATTCTTAACTATATAAAGTATATAGAAGATTAACAAAGCCAATTGAATGAAAAATTGAGATGGACAATAAAAACCAAAGCATATATAGCTATTTATTTATTTAACTATTATAATCCACAGGAAACAAAATAGGGTGGATACATATTACACTACTTACTATTTTTATCCCCACAAATTTACAATACTACTTTTCTAGTGTAATGACAGTCCCATTGCCTTGAAATAAAAGGAAATGGTACTAATACATTACCCTAGATTTCAAATCCATGGCCTGAACTTTAATCATATACACACATATGCAGGGAATTGTGTGTGTACAAAATACTAGTGTGGAATTGCCAAAAGATCTTGGGATTGCTTTTCATAGCGGAAACCATTTTTCTTGGAATCATCAGCACACCAAACAAAGATACCATGAAGGTTTTGCTCACTCTTGAGCCTGTTGCAGGCAGTGAAAAACCCATTTTCAGGAGACAATCCACCATTCCCATCGGTGGTAAAGCTCGCTAAGACCTTCCCACCATTGTAGTTTGAGCTTTGGGTCTTGAAGTAATCGATGAACTGAGACACTGTGGTGCCCTGAGCATATGCATAGAACTGGAAATTGACATAGTCTATCAAGTGGCCGTAGCTCTTCCACAAGGCTAAGTAGTGGCTCTGAACTTCATGATCATCAAACGGAGCAATGGAAGCAAACTTGATCACTCCATTGTCCTTGAGGATTTTTATAAGCCTTCCAATGCACTCGGAAAACGTGTTGGGATCGGATTTAAAGTGCTCGTAATCAATGTCAAGCCCGTCTAGATTGTACTGATGGATGATACTAGTGAGTGAAGAAACAGCATTAGAAACCCATGAATCAATTGAGGAAGGGTTGAAGTAAGCAAAGGCACCATTGACAGTGTCCCCTCCTAAGCTTAAGCCAACTTTGACATTTGAATGGTCGTTTTTGATGGCGGAAACTTGAGAGGCACCGAGGTTGACGGAGTCCCAAAAGACGTTGAAATTTCCATTGGTGGGTGAAGAACCTGAGGTGTAGTCGATGGCAAAGGAGAGAAGGAAGTGGAACTCGACATTTGGGTTAATGGGTACATCAGAAAACTTGACATTTTTGAATTCGGCTCCGATGTATTCTGTGAAGATATCTGAGTTTGATGGGGCAGCTTGGACTGATGTGTGGGATGTGATGAGGGCTTGAATTAGGAAGAAAAGGGTGATCACAAGCTTGAGTTTTGGAAGTGCCATTGCTATGGAATTTGAAGACCGGTGGTTCTAGATTTGTGTGGCTAGTTTATCAGTGAAGTGAAATGTAGTCAATGTGAATATGCAGACTTGGGTTATGTGGACTTGTGGAGATAAGCTAGCTAATTGATTGCCGTGCGCTATTGTCTTGGAAAGATTGCAGCAAAGGACAAACCGACAAAATTCCATCTAGAATCTGAATATATAACAAATTATCTCCAGTTTTTTTTTTTTTTAAAGAAAGGATATTATCTCTAGGCTCTAGGCCTCTAGCTAGGGTGGTACAATGATATTTGATTAATAAGTGGCTTCAAGGCTTCAATAATGCAGCTTATAATTAAAACATCAAGAATTCACAACTAAAATTGATTTGGGCCTTCTATAAAAAAAATTGATTTGGGCCTTTAATCTACAAACCCAATTTGGCCCGAGACCAGAAGTATTTCTTTTTATTTAGTAAAATTAAAATAAATAAAAAAGTTAGGAACATTGTTGTCGGTATAAGTTGTTCAAAATAAATATTTTTTTAATTCGAATAAATGTAAAATAATTTTATTTTTGGGGCTTTTGAGCTCAATGAATTAAACCATACAAAATAACTTTGACAACACGTTGGCCATCAAAATCGAATTTTCGCCTGATTCAGTGAATTATTCCAAATTGAGAAAAAATTTCTTACTACAACACATGATTTTCTTAAAAAAGGACATCTTTATAAATCTCAAAACCAGTTTGAATGGGTGTCCAAAAGTATTGTATGAGTTCCATGAAACGTAACGCGAGACATTATGGACACCGGAAGTACTTCTTTTTATTTCGTCAAAATAAAAGAATAAAAAAGTTAGGAAAACCGTTAGCGACGAACTATTCGTCGCTAGAAATTGTCCAAAATAATTTTATTTTTTTAATTTGAAAAAATGTAAAAGAGTTTTGTTTTTGGGGCTCTTAGGCTTAATAAATTAAACAATGCAAAAGAACCTTGGCAAAATATTGGACAACGAAATCAGGTTTTTACCTGATTTGGATCTTTGTAAATCTCAAAACCAGTTTGAATGGGTGTCCAAAAGTATTGTATGAGTTCCATGAAACGTAACGCGAGACTTTATGGACACCGGAAGTACTTCTTTTTATTTTATCAAATTAAAAGAATAAAAAAGTTAGGAAAACCGTTGGCGACGAACTATTCGTCGCTAGAAATTATCCAAAATAATTTTATTTTTTTAATTTGAAAAAATGTAAAAGAGTTTTGTTTTTGGGGCTCTTAGGCTTAATAAATTAAACAATGCAAAAGAACCTTGGCAAAACATTGGACAACGAAATTAGGTTTTTACCTGATTTGGTGCTTTATTATAAAACTATTCGTCGCTACAAGTTTTTCAATATATAAAACTATTCGTCGCTACAGGTTTTTCAATATTGTATCTTTTTTTAAAATTTGAATAAATGTAAAAGGATTTTGTTGTTGTCTCATGCTTTTGGGCTTAATAAATTAAACAATACAAAATAATTTTGGCCACACAGTGAGCCATCGAAATTGGGTTCTTACCTGACTTAGTGAATTGTGCCAAAATGTAGAAAATTCCTTATTATAGCACATGATTTCATAGAAAAATGAAATATTTGAAATTCTGAAGAACAGTTTTTACGAGTGTCCAAAAGTATTTTAAGGACTTGATGAAACCCAACATGAGACTTTACAAGCACCAGAAGTGTTTCTTTTTATTTTGTCAAATTAAAATATAAAAAATATGAATATTTTTAGCAACGAACTATTCGATATAGCTAAGGGTCGTCATGGGCCGGATTAGGGCCGGTCCAACCCTAAATTTTAGTGTTTAGCCGGGCCCGGTCTTGTCAAAGTCAACGAAATTTAGGACCCGACCGAGGCTTCAATATGCCGTCCCAAGGCCCGCCCACAAGCCCAAAGTTATACGGCCAATCGGACTGGACCGGGAAGGGTCATTTATATATATAATTATATACGTATATATAATATTTTATTTTGTGAAATATGTATATATATATAATTGTATAACATTTGGATGGAAAAAGTTAGAATTGACGGAGGGTGTAAATTGACAATTTTTGCCAAGTTTAGGGGGTCAATTTCATCAATTGCAAGTTCGGGGTGCAAACTGACAATTTCAGCCAAGTTCATGGGGTGTTTTGGCAATTATGTCTTCATTCTAATATGTTGTAAATGATTGGATTAAATTTTGGTTACTACCATGTATTTTAAAAGTCTAATCACTTCAGTCCATGAATTTCTATTTTCATCAAAATAATTATTGCATTCTCTCATTGTACATAGATATGATTTACAATGTTATCAGAAAATATGGTCATCGATATATTATGGCTCTGTTAAATGTCATAGAAGCAAAGCCAAAGTGACAGGTGCCAAGCTAGGTTCTTTTTGGGCGGTGCATGTCCCAACACCATATCGATCTATTCATGATGGCACCCCATGATTAGAGACCTAACCAACTAACAACACATCTTTGAGTTGACCCTTAAGCTAGGCCAACAAAGTCCAAGTCGATCTCCAAGACAGTAATCCAATATGTATTGCTAGCTGATTATTTAGACTACGAGTCGACCTCTTTCAATGTTCATCTTCTACATGAAAACGACCATAATGCTGTACTTATTATTGACATATGCTTTATCTCAACTTTCACTTTCTATTATGAGAAGGGTCAACTTGCCACTAAATTTAAGGGTTGGGAGATTGGTAGTGCAAGTGAGAGTAATAATTGGAAATGACATTGATGTGGAAACTCGACGGAGAATATGGTAAAAAAAAGTAAAAAATTACTGATAAGGTCACCAAAAGTTTTGGTGACCTTGTTATTTTTTAAGCCACCAAATATTTTTATTCTTCATAAAACCACCAATATTTACAAAAATGCAACCGCGTCAATATTTACAAAAATACCACCGCATTTTTTCTCATTATTTACAAAAATATCACTGGATACAAAAAACTACTACTAGAGATAATAAAGTTACTGTCAAAGAACAATAAAGCTATTGTTAAAGAATAATAAAGTTATTGTCAAAGAACAATAAAGCTACTGTCAAAGAACAATAATGTTACTGGCGAGGAACACGAAATGTACTTCCAAAGAATAATAAAGATATTGTCGAAGAACAATAAAGCTACTGTCAAAGAATAATAAAAGTATTATCAAATAACAATAAAACTAATGGCGAGGAAGTACACCCACAAAATTATGAAGCTACTGTCAAAAAATAATGAAGTAACTTTTTGTAGGCAGTGACATTTTTGTAAATAATGAGAAAAAAATGCGGTGGCATTTTTGTAAATATTAAAATTTGTAATATTTTGCTGACTTTATGACGAATACAAATATTAGGTGACTTTTTGAAGAATATAGGTTATGTAAATGACCTTATGGGTAATTGGCCCTAAAAAAAGTGTGCTTCTTGTGTAGCACAATTACACAAACTAATGCCTGCTTAAATGGGTCAAAGACATATTAATTCCAAAGAATATTATCGATTATCACTCATGACTTTTCAGACCGATTTTATCTTTGGTTATGTGGTTAAGGCTTTAGTTTGCCCACAAGTTAGATTTTTTTTATATAAAAAAAAGGTGTTTATAAAGGGTATTTTATGATGTAGAAAGGTTTTCTTAAAGTTTATTTGTATATTTGAAACTTCTGAGACTTTGAAGAAATAGAATAAAATTTAGCAAATACCGTATTTTCATGATAGTAAATAACAAGCATTGTATTGTCGTCTATTTTTATTTTTATTTTTTGGCTAATTGTCCTCTATTTTATAAACAGCAACAAGAGTACTCTATTCTCGAGATCAACTTTTCAAGAGTGGAAAACAAATCAACTTGAGTTAAGATATTTTCATTTTTGGATCCAAACTCAACGGTCATTGATCCAAGCTTCTTTAGTCAGTTACTGACTAGAAGAATACTACTCCTCAATCTATATAGCAACGATCGACTAGGCTATGGGCATGGACGAGTGAATGACATTTTTTTTTTCAATTTTAAAACTAATTTTTAATGATCGAGTAAAGAATAGAGACTTTTGTTCCGTGAATACTCGGGGACATTCCGAAATATTCAGAAATGCAAGATTCCTCTTTACCATTCGATATAAATGCCTTAGGCTACTCGTAGATCAAATTATTTCGTGAATTAGATTTCACTTGACTATTTACAATTATCTTGTAGGTCATTTTGAGATTATTTCAAAAGTATTTTTCAAAGGATTAAATTCAGTTTACCCCCTTAAATTTTACACAAAAAATTATGTTAGTCCATGCACTTTCAATTTGATCAACAACACCTCTATACTTTTCAATTTCATCAGTTTAGTCTATCCGTCGGTCAAACCGTTACGTTTGACCGTTAAGTGATGATGTGGTATGTCCAGTCAGCTCCGATGCTGACATGGCATGCCCAGTCATCACTTTTTATTATTATTTAATTATTTATTTATTTTTAAAATTTTAAAGTTTTAAATTTTAAACTTTTTTATTTCTTAATTTATATATATATATTTTTTTTCTTCTAAAAGAGAATCAAATGATTTTTTTTTCTAAACCCTATGTGGTGACGTAAGGTTTGGTTAATATTTTAATTTATTTTGTTTATAACATTTAGGTTTGGGTTCAAAGTATATATATATATATAAAGTTTACAAACTATTCATGCGTTCGTTCATTAAAGTCAAATGCGAACATATGCATCAAACCAACTTGACATCATAAGGGTTCGAAACTCCAACTTATTGGTTAGAGGTTTGATGCTTCAAAAAATTCACTTGAACTAATCAACAAACATAGTCATGAGTATTTTGTTTTTTTTATATATATATATATATATATATATATATACTTTGAACCCAAATCTAAATATTATAGACTCAAATATATTTGTTAAGATTACCTTGTAAAACATTAACCAATACATTACGTCATCTAAGTTAAACAATGGATGTGATAATCAAATGGCTAAATAATTTCCGATTTTAAATTTTTTTATATCAAAATGATTGAATAATATCTAAAAAATAGGTTTTTAGACCAAAATGATATATATTTTCGGGAGTTCGAATAACTTTGAACCCAAACCTATGTTAAGCCAAATATTTTGTTAAATTAAAACATTAACCAAACCTTACGTCATCTCATAGGGGTATGAACGAAATCATTTGATTCTCTTTTAGAAAATATATATATATATATAAAAAAAAAAAATAAATATATTTGGTTGGAGCATCAAGCCTCCAACCAAGAAGTTGGAGTTTTGAACCCTACCTGATGCAAGGGTTGGAGGCTTAATGCTCAACTACTTGGACTAATCAACAAACCATGAATAATTTGTAAACTTTATATATATACTTTGAACCTAAACTTAAATATTATAAATAAAATATATTTATTAAATTAAAATATTAACCAAACCTTACGTCACCACATAGGATTTAGAAAAAAAAATCATTTGATTCTCTTTTAGAAAAAAAAAATATATATATATATATAAATTAAGAAATAAAAAAATTAATACTTAAAAAAGTAAAAATAAAAATAAAAATAAAAATAAAATATAAATTATAATAATAAAATAATAATAATAAAAAGTGATGACTGGGCATGTTACGTCAGCATTGGAGTTGACTGGACATGCCACGTCATCACTTAACGGTCAAACCGTTAATTTTGATCGACGGAGGGACTAAACTGATGAAATTGAAAAGTATAGGGGTGTTGCTGATCAAATTGAAAGTGCAGGGACTAATATGATTTTTAGTTTAAAGTTCAGGGGGGTAAACTGACTTTAATCATTTTTCAAATTTGACAAAAAACACTTGTTCTAGGAAGCACTTGACATTTGCTTTTCAAAACCACGTTCAAATAAGTGCTTCTAAAACTCGAGAATTTTTGTTCGGCCTCGTTGCCAAGGAAAAAAAATAATTTAGAAAAATATTGAATGAAATAAAAAATTCCTTGCTGGTCAAATGGCCACGTTGACCATACAAAAATTTCTCCTAAAACTCACCCAAAACACATAACATTTTTTTTTTGTAATTTTTTTTATTAATTCAAAAACGTTATTGAATTCTCGAAAAACAATCTCAAATTAGTCTGCATGCATGTGTTTGAATTGACTATTGTATTTTTCACAAATTTAGACATAATGTTGGACAAATTACTTTATAAATTCCCCAAGAAACAATTCAGCTCACAAAGCAACACAAAAAGAGCACAAAAGCAATACAATCCTATATATCAGAGCTAGTTCTTCAGCTCATTAAAGCAATCATTAGACCTTAATTGACTAACCAACAAAGTGAAAGGGAATACATACAAGTCAAGTGAGACACCGACATTCTAATTATTATTATTATTATTTGAATTATTCATGTACTGCGATATCACATCTGGGATTTGAGGCTGATGACAATCATAACATTAACCAATGGTTACAGAATCACTATCATATATGCTGAGTGGGGAAACTGTTCTAATTTCTTGTTGACCCCATTTGACAAACCCACAAGCTTCACCTAATATCGTTATCTAGAAGAAACTACCCCACGTACATACATAAATTTTGCAAAGGTCCACCATAGGAAGGAATAAGAGCACAATCGCCTACTAGAATTGTAGGCATGCATGATTTCGATTTCATAGCCCTAGCCCCTAGCTAGCACAACTAATTGGGATGCTGAAGATGCTTTTCTTTTCTTTCCTAAGTATTCAAAAAAGAAAAAAAATTAAGAGAAAAAAAAAGTGCGATCAATTTTGATAAACATAAATGTGACTTATTGTTATACAATAAATTTTAAGTAAGTATAATTAAAATATGAAAAAAAAAGTATAGCAGATCTATGAATTTGTTTTTTCGGGAGATTGAGATGAATAAACTCGATGTTTTTTCAAAATCTGTTAAGTTCAAAATCAGTGAAGTTCGTAAGATCTTGATGTTTCAAACAATTAAAGAATCTAAACAGCCGCCACTTCATTAAAATTGGTAATTTAAAGATTTTAATCAAACCAAGGTTAACAGTGAGGTTAACTTGCCATTAACCTCATTACCAAAAAGAAAAGAAAAAATAATTTTGTAGACAGTTCGTGAACTGAGATGGAGGAAACCAAAAAAAAAAAATCGATGCCACCATTGCTCATTAACTGGACACTTGAACTGCATTCAAATTTGTCTGGCCGTATACCAGAAATTCTGCAATGCACCTGATGTATGAGTGCTCTATGTTTTATGGCAATATATTAGACATAGATGTAATATGAGGGTTGAAAATTCATGACTTGTTACTTGGATAGTAAGTAATAATTATATTATTAAATTAAAAAAATTAATTTATAATGATGAAAAAAAAATGTAAAAAAGGAAAAAAATTAATTAATTACATTCAATCTATAAAATTAAACTCTGGTTAAACTAAACTACTTCAAACGAGAGGAAAAAAAACGGTTGAAGTTGATCAACGCAGAAAACGAAATATCATCATGTAATGATCAAATGCTCAAATTTTATCATAATCGGCCAAATTTTAGTGTGGTAGCAATAACTAATAATCTGACGATATTTATTAGGCTCGATCTATCTAATCATTAATCTAGATTTCACTTCCTCATAAGGATCAACACAAAGAAACCTTTATATATAAAAAACACTGTCCAACTTATTTTCGCCTTCAAGATCACTTGTTTTTCCATAAACCCTAAATATCATTGCTTAACAATCGGGTGGTCAAACTTTATCTTAGTCGGCCAAATTTTGGCATCGTAGGAATCGATAATCTAATGATATTTATCAAGCTTGATCGATCTAATCGTTAATCTAGATATCACTTCCTCATAGGATCAACACAAAGAAACCTTTATATACATATATATATATATATATATATATAAAATTTGTCCAACTTATTTTCGCCTTCTAGATCACTTTTTTCTTTTCATAAACCCTAAATATCATCGTTTTACGATCGGGTGGTCAAACATTATCATAATCGGCAAATTTGGGGATCATAGCAATAATCGATATTCTGATGATATTTATCAGGCTCGATCGATGTAATAGTTAATCTATATATCACTTCCTCATAGGGATCAACACAAAGAAATCTTTATTAAAAAAAAACTGGAACTAATTTGATTAAAAGTAATAAAAAAAGAAGAAGAACAAAGCGAAAATTAGAAATTTTTAGTTGTATTTTTTATTTATTTATTTTGAATATGAGATATAAATTCTATTTTTTTAATCAAATATTATATTTTTGGTTTAACATGTTAATTACTTATCCTTTATTTTCTGATTTTAAAATTAAATATAAGTCATGTGCAAGGCACACTAAAACATGATGTATTGATGTACCTACAAGAGAGAGAGTCCAAGGCAGAGTTGGGAAAAAAACTCTACATGACAGGTTTTAATTGAAAAGTCATGTCATTTCATCATGTTGACAAGGCGTGACCGTCACATGAAAAAATTTCTCAAATATTAGAATGACCTATGGAAACCACATCATCTTCATATATTAAACAAATCCACTTGACTTACACAACCCTGATTTTAGCATTCTAAATCTACCCAATTATTTGGGGAAACAAGTCTACGTACTTATACACACCCCTTTTCAAATGCACACTACATATCGAAGATCTTAGCACAAAGTAATCGGTTCACTATTTTACTAACGGTCACTGCTATTAGCATCATGTGCAGGTTTTTACCATATCCCCATTCTAAAGAAACTAGGTTTGCATAACTCAGTAGGTAGGAAGAAAGAAGAGAAGAAACCACACCAGGTATGGCAGACCCAAAACAAATTCAATCTCAGTATCTATTTTTTTTTTGGACGGAAATCTCAGTATCTATTTAAAGTGCAAGAATTCTTCTCTCCATTGGAATTTTTTTCATCAACCCCAAAGGCTGCCGCACTTTATCACCATGAACAAATAAGTTTTTAATTCCTCCACAGAGAAGGAGACGAAGAGAAGAAACCACGAGAAAAAACTGACGGTTATGAGATTTTTTTATTATTGGGTAACGACAAATTAACCTCAGTTTGACAAAAATACCAATTTTAATGAGGTGTCAAACTGTTTAGATGTTAGATTATTTGGAGCATCGAGATCTAACGAACTTCACAAAACTTCACAGTTTGGAACTTTTGAGGAGCCGGGTCCTCAATGGATTGTATTATTTGAGTGTGCTTGCTAATAGTTGTTTGCTCCATAGAAGACTTTGTTGTTTCTTTAAAACATTTGATCAAACAATGTGCTCTCCAAAATGTAAGGAACGAATCAATGACTAAACAGACAAAAAAATAGGATGGATTAGATGAGGCCGGAATATATGGAGACCGTGGATGTGAATCATGCAAATTAACTCTAGTCATCCATATTCTGTGATCATTCGAAATAGAACCAACAAACTTAAATAAACAAAACATTGTCTCATCTGATAAACAAATTCGACAAGTTTAGCATATATTGTGCCTTTTAGAACCGATCGAGACGCTTGAAGCTCTCTCATTTTCGAGGCCACCATGCGCATCAACATTTGCAAAGTGCAAAATCATTATACAATTTGAGTATGGCACGTACTCAATATGCAAGTAACAATCGCACAGAAGGAAAATGATACATGAAAGCCCCCCCATGGGGACAAGGTACATCACCAAGTTGGTAGAGCAGCACAGTACGTAACAGGATTACATTGTTACGTTACGCAACGACATTGCACAAAGTCCTGCAGATCACTATAGAATTCTTGGACAGCAACAGAGTATGCAAACTTAGTTCAACCCGATTGGCTGAAATCGGCTCTCGACTTGGTTAACGACCAACCAAGGAATGAAACGTTTCGTGAGACCAGTTAGTTTACTCTGCGCACTAGCTAGTGTTGTGCAGATCGATCGAAAGGTCTTGGAAGCAATTGATTTGGGGGGACTGAGCTCACAAGATACTACTCATGCATCATACTCATCGTCCTCCTTTTTGAAGTGATATAGATGATTCTCATGGACCTACAGCTTGTGTTTATGGAAGATGCTGAAGAGGTCCCTCACTTTGTGGTCAATGTACATCTTCATTGATCTTGTGAAAATTTTCAAAGTTTATCATCGCTAGGATTTAGGGTCAAGCATATGCCTCTATGCCCTAGATCGATTTCAAGAGCATCGACAGGAAACTGAAATTAGGCAAAACGTACTCATGCCTCCGTTTCGTCTTCGGAGGTGATTAGTGGTTAATGAAATTAGACGTTGGTGCAGTTTTTGTAAACTTAGATAAATGTTAATGACTCATTCTTTGTTTTTATGAGTCTAAACTTTTGATTTCAATAATTGCGTAACATGGTATCAAAGTTCTAATTTTATATAAGGTCGATCTAGAGTTTAAATCAAAGTTCTAATTTTATGATTTATCATGTTAATCTATCGGGTATCCAAAGTGATTGATGCAGTGGTTTGACATCAAAATTATCTGTCTAAAATATTAAAAAAATAATCTACCGGGTGGAGTTGCTAAATGATGCACATTTGTTTGTCACGTGAGGAGATTGCGTGAGAAATCACTCATTAGCCCAAAAAAAAAATCACTCGGTCTTATAATCAACTTGACATGCACTTTGCTCATTCTCTAACCACCTAAGTTTTTGGAATCCAATAGTTCTTTAGTAGAGTTGTACTATCGAGTATATTCACCCTCATACATCTATATATATACAATGATTTTCAGGTAACGAGATCTTTATTTTCTATGGTGCAGAGTTTTGATCTCAACCGTCAGATCCTTTTAAATTATCTAATTTGATGGCTGAGATCAAAACTCCGTAACATAAAAAATAAGGATCTCCTTAATGTAAAAACCCTATATATATATATATATGTGTGTGTGTGCGTGTGTGTGTGTGTCAGAATTTGAACCATCCCCGCATGCACCACCCTTTTAGCCTCCATAATTTGCCCCAGCAAAAAAAAGAAGAGGGAGGGTCAAGGTCCACAATAAAACTAAATCTAGTATAATTATTAGTCAGTGTTATTTTGTGCAAAGCACCTTCTCATGAGCACTTTCTTGTAAGAAATTGACTAGTCCATGGCTATTATTGCTTGTGAAAACGTTCTTCCTCCACAGCAGCACAGCTCATACTATGACGTAGAGTCACCTATACTTGGTAAAAATTTCAGACAATGGCACTTTTAATCACCGAAGTATAGTTAGAAGCAAGACAATGGCACTTTTAATCATGATTAAAAGTTTCCCAACTATTTATATAATTCTTCCTAACCATTAGGGTTGGCATGTCATTATATCACCTATAGATTATAGGGGAAAATATATTTTTAATCCCTCAATTTGACTCGTTTGACACTTTCGTTCATGAACTTGGAAATATATCACTTTCGTCCCTGACCGGAAAAAATGGTGCAAAACTTATACCAAAAGGTTCGCACGGATGAGATGAGTAACTTTTATAACTGAGATTAAGCTCGATTCGGCCTAGAATAACTCGAATTTAGCCCGAAAGTCGGTGGTGGCCAAAACTTCGATTGTAAAATTCTCCGCTGTCGGACGACGGTTTGAGGCGGGGTTGGTAGCTAGCGTTGAACTCGCCTCAAGGAGGGCTTCAAAACCCAGTATGTCTTGTCATTCGAATTGGCCGGAATCGAAGGTTTATTCGGTGAAAACTTCGGTCAGGGACGAAAGTGATAGTTTTTTTTCAAAGTTCAGGGACGAAAGTGATATATTTCAAAGTTCAAGGACGAAAGTGTCGAATGAGTTAAAGTTCAGAAACTAAAGATGATTTTTTCCTAGATTATATATATAGTACTTTCTTGTCATAAAATCATCATAATCTAATAACATTTCCAAGTTCATGCATACATTTCCAAGTTCATGCATACGATTGGGATTTCTGAATGCTGCTCACATGGAGGAGATTTGTAAAAATACTATCTAATCTCTCATCTCTTTCTTTCTGCTAGCTCCTCTCATGTGGATCTAAGTGGCGGTAGGGTCAATTTTTCTTTGTTGTGAAATGCAAGTTGGGTAAGATTTTGATGAGATCCCTAGCTGGTAATGTCTTGGCATAAACTGGTAGAGAAGTACATAGGTTCTATATAGCTCCAGGACCACTTCAAAGTGGCCAACTCTTGCTAGTTGCATGTATTATTATTATTATTTGGGATTCTCTCACCGGGAAAGATCCTCTAAATTAACTCTCTAGGAAAATAAGTCAAGAAGACTAACATCTCTTCGCGAAATGGGTTGCCGTTGACCACCGGTGTTTTATAGGTACACAAACTCAAATGTCTGTCAAACCTACTCAAGCTGAGTTTCAAACCCCTGTTCTTATATTACAAGTTTGTCAACTCAACCCACTAGAATGCTAGTTGCTTTGCTACAGACAGTTACTATATATACTGGTTCACATTTTACAAAATGATTAGAAAATATTGCAGAATATTATATTTCAACAAAGCAAAACTTGTCCCTCTAAAAGTTCAGGTCTAAGAAAATATCTAGCTAACAGGCACCGACATCTAAAGTGAAAGATGATTAAGTTCGGCCAAAAATTCAAGCTTGTCTACTAGACAGAGATAAAAGTCTGCCCAAAACAATAGTAAAAATGTGTAAAGTAAATAAGTTCATATAATACAAAAGAAAAAGTTGACAGTATATTAACGTATTGATACATCAATTCCTTACAGTAGTGAACTAGCTTAAGATCAGGTCGAACTGACCTGTCTATTTGATCTATCGAGACATTAATGTAGCGTAGACAATCCCTCAATCATGAAACTGTTTAATAGTTGATGAGTGAACAGAACTAAGCAAAGGGTGTCATCTATATCAAAAACTTTCCAAAGGGTGTGAGTGTGACATTATCATTAGCAAACGCAAAACGAACTAACAACAATATCAAACCAGAAGACAGGATCCATATAAGTTCACCTTAACTGGTAGAAAATGAAAGGAAAGGTTTGGGAACTATAAGTCTATAACAAGTGCTCTAGCTAGAAGCAAGTAGGTAGATATATTCACATTAAAGATCAGATCGACTGGTACAATTAATATCCTTCCTTGACTAGTTGACTCACTCTGAATAAGTACCAGTAAATTATTTGTCCACTGGGACTGGTACATTCATATGGGTTAGTAGGTACTAAACTAGAAGCTTGTGCATTCTTGTCTAAGCAGATTTAACCTTACGTACACACGTACGTACGACACAAGCTAGCCTTTTCCCATGTTCTTGATCAATCTTTCATCCATACATGCATCGATCGATTACTTTATTCAAATGTTTGATCTATTATACATGTTGTTATACAATCAATACAAGATATTGAACGGTGTTGAATTGTTTAAATAAATATGGGAGAGTTCAGAATTTGTCACAAATAGATCGACAAGCTCTCAAAAAAATTTATCGAACATTTTCGGTCTTCTTTTATACAAGACATTTCATCAAACATCTTAAACGCGCAATAAATATTGGGAACTAATGTACGTATGTGATTGAATTTGACAGTTCAAAACTCTAACGTATGAACATTAATTACCTGTTTAGTGCCCTCGATCCAACGCCTTGGAGAGAGAGAGAGAGAGAGAGAGAGAGAGAGAGAGAGAGAGGAGGGGGTACTGGCTGGGGTAGGCTCGCGTCTCATCTCCCATGCCAGCAGCAGAAGAAAAAGTGAAATACACAATACAAAGCAGAGAGAGAGAGAGAGGGTCAACGCTGTTCTCCCATGAACGGTGACGTCATAGTCCACGTCAGCAGTCGGGTCCCATCGGCTCCATTTGCTTTTAAGTACCCCGCAAAGTCCCTCCTCCCTCCAGTATATTCATCCACTCAACTTCCTCCCCTCGAAAGCCTTCCGCAACTCCCAGAATTCTCGCTCCGCACGCGCCATGTACGGTTACAACGGCACCGCATTCCCACGCGCCCCCGATTTCGAGGGCCTGCCAATGCCGGCCCTGCCTTTCGGGGCTTACAGCACGGCGGCGAATGAGTTCAGTAACAGCTGCAGCAGCGGGTGCAGCAGCTACGGCGGCTCGCCCACCTACGCGAGTACCACTCACGATCACGATCACGAGCTTGAGCCGAGCCTGATGATGCAGAGGAGTGTCAGCAGCCACTCGCTCCAGAAGAACGTTGGGACCCACCGCCTCGTCTCCGACTTGCTGGAGCTGGAGACCGGCCCCGTCCGGAGGGTTTACAGCACCGGCGACTTGGATTTGCAGGTTCGGTCGTACATTTCTGCATGCTTTTAGCTTTTCTCAGGAACATATATACACACAAATTCATCACAATGCAAATTAGCTAGGTTATATATATATATATATGTACTCATAGCTAGCTAGCTAGTTTCATATATAACGAAACGGCATCGTAGCTAGGCAGTGCTGCATGAGTTACGAGTGTAGTTGTTGCGACACTAGTATGGCATATATAGGAATCATGTTCTAGCTTTTTATCATGTTATTCACTAATTAGACTCTCCACTATATATAATTAGGTCAAATGTGGTGTTTTGTTACAGAGTCCAACATATTATTATGAGGCGAGAGGCGAGACCTTAAATCTTATTGTTTATTTGAATGTTCTCTTGTGTAGCATGTCATAGAGCTGACTGTAAATCCGAACCATTACTAGCTTGTAAATTCGCACCACTATTAAGAGACCATTATGTGTCGTATCCCTAGTCCGAAACAAAAATATCTAGCAAAAATGAATGTCTACTCTTTAATTACATATATTTTTGGTGTGGATGGCACAGCAGCAATTAATTAATTAATTGTAGAGGATTAACATTAATAATAATGGGATGCAAGTGCAGCAATTGCATAGCAGCTACAGATCATCATCAGAAAATAGTCCATTGTCAAGTGAGAGCAGCATGATCATTGAAGGAATGAGCAAAGCCTGTCGTTACAGTCCTGAGGAGAAGAAAGAGAGAATTGAGAGGTACAGAAGCAAAAGAAATCTCAGGAACTTTAACAAAACTATCAAGGTTAGTTAATAGTTACTTCTGCTATACCTTTTCCAATCTTCTAGTCTCTTCCTCTTTTTACTTTTATTAAGAGGTGTATATATCATTTGCAATTTTTGCCTAGTTGCTGCTTGACCCACTAGCTAGTACTTCAAGCTTTATGGCCATGAGTATGGTGGCCTCGATTATTGCTTTTTGGTCCACGATTTTTACATATACATTCTCGTGTGAAAATTTAACTTTCACTATAGCTCTACTTGTTTTGTGCTATCATTTCTTTAGCCTTTGTGTGACTGTCACATCCTACATCGTTTCCATTTTCAAATCAGCACATTGAAATAGTGGATCATAAAGATGGTGGAATGTGTATGACACTTCGACATGAAAGTTTTGGTACTTTTTTTGTTTGAACAATGAAAGTTTCGGTAGTTTAGCACACACTTTTCGAATCGCAAATTCTCGATTAATTTCCTTCCCTTTGCAGGTTAACATTTCAATATTAATTCCTTTTCCGCGCTTTATCTTGTGAGTGCAGAAAAATTATAATTTTGAAAGCGATATTAATATTATTCCCTATCTTATCTTATATATGAGTCTGAAAGTCTGAAACCCCTTTACCTGCCTTGATATTTTCTGATCAATATATATTTTTATGTATATTTTTTGGCCAATACCTTTATATATAATGTTTAATCCTGGCCAGATTTCATTCCCTCTTTATGTCTATGCAGGTCCTATAAACAGACGTTCAACTCTCTCTCTCTCCCTCTCTTAGTCTTACTCTTGGATGTCTGTTTGAAATAGAAAACTTTCCCAAGGGAGTGGTACATTTATTTGGTTCTTAATTTGCACTAGATCAAGTAGTACTTCTTAATTTCATTGTAAAAATGTTCTGGTGTTTGAATGTTTTGATGAATCCCTTTTTCCTTAAGAAAATGGTAACCTTTCCTTTGTCACAAAGGCACAACGTACGATGAAAAATATGCTGCATATTACTATATTAGAACTTGTACTCCCTATAAGGTGTGACAAATATATATAATTGAAGATCAATCACCATGTTATTTATTCTGATGTTTGTGGTATTAAATTTGACCTGAACCTTAATCTGTTTTCCGTCTATTTGAATTCAGTATGCATGTAGGAAGACATTGGCGGACAGCAGGCCGCGCATCAGAGGACGATTTGCAAGGAACGAAGAAATTGATCAGAAGAACTCCCCTAATGTTCAGTGGAGCCAAATGAGTGGGGAGGAAGACGAGGAGGACGGTGATGGTTGGATCAACCTGCTTGATGCATTCTCTTCGATCGAATCAATACCTTGATCTAAGGACGACCAACTAGTTTATGTCAAATGTATTATTAGCAAGTAATTACTACTAGCCAAATTTAATTTTAGGCTGCTTGATTTGGACTTTTAATATGCAGAATGCAGTACTTTAAGCGCTATTTAGCTTGAAGTAGGTAATGTAAATATAGGTATTTTGTGTCATTGTTAGAATGACAATGTTGAATTTTAAGACTTCAATTAATCAATGCTGATGTTTTTACTATCAGTTTAGTTAATATGGTACGTCTGGTTTACATAAGGTCATGTTCAAGCTTTACTTTAGTGTTTTCAAGGATAACATTTCTGTGACAGGTGATGGGAAAAGATGAAAACAAAGTCATTAATTATCATTGAAAAAGAAGAGGGAAAGAGCTTATTAGATAGTCATATATGGTGACAGTCACCTTCTTCATGAGTGTGAATTTGGGATAGACCACTGTTTATATGTTCAAAGTAGAACAAAATTTGTGCTTTATTTTTATTCCTTGAGCCTACAAGATATAGGATAGTTGGTAGTGTCTACAATTTTGGGATCTCAACTATCTTGTTACCAAGTATTTGTGAAAGCACGAGTTACATATTGGCCAAGCAATATATGCCTAGCAAATCAATCATTCTCTTGTGTTATTTGAGGTGAGGAAAGAATGAATTATCAGTTACTTCATCCCATATTAGTAGTTGGAACTGTTACTTTTATTCCAATTACATTCCAATTTCTTAATTAGTAGTTGGAATGTAATTATCAGCTTATCGATCACAAGGTGCGGTTCTTATCGACAAAGAGGGAAAATGGCCATGATATGATATGTACTTATCAATGTCATATCAATCAACCTCATATTATCGAAATAAAAAGTGCTCTTAGTCCTTTCTTTTGAGGTAGTTATTATCAAATTCATACAAAAGTCACTCTAAAGAAACTGAGAAATAAAAGATATGTAAGAAAGAGTTGCTACAAAACAAAAATACTCGTAAAGAAAAAAAAACTCGCATGAAACCAAAACCTAGCATCGAGTGATAAGCAAAAAACATCAAATCCATGCTAAAGTTCCCTGGCCATTATTTTTTTTTTTTGGGTGGAAGGGTTGGGGTCGAGAAAGTTACCCTAACTAGAATCTCAACTTCACACCAACGAACCGAGATGAAAATCAGTATCATAAGAGGAAACCCATCACGTAACTCCGACGAATTCTTTCTTTCTCGTCCACTCATGGACACCGTCTTGCAGAGATAATCATTCCAATCCGAACAAAGGTGGCGTCTTCACCAACATATTACCAGGGGAACATTCCCCTGATTTAAAAAAAAAAAATCAATTCTATACTCAAAATCTACAATGTACCAAGTGGACTTTACGATAAAGGACTCTTGGTCAAATCAACAACCATGTGAGCATGGACGATTGTGTTTAGCACAATTTAGATATTGATCGATGTATGCAATCTAATAATATAATTACCATATAAAGGCATGAGCCGCGTATATGTGTCACTCTGATAATCTTTACATAGCATACACCACTTTGGTAATAAAACGCCAAATTTTGTAATCAAGCTTTCTGCTAATCATTTGTTTCCATGTTACTGAATGATGAGTGACACATACTTAGAGTTTAAATTAGAATATTTTATTAGAAAATCCCCTTAATCCCACTATTTCTTTTAACCAAAGGCTATATAGCTCTGATGAGACAACTTCTAAACAAAAGGTAGGGAGGACGGCGCTCTCCATTTTTGTCGGCCGGCGGTGGATATACCACTCAACAAAGCTAAGCTAGAGGACAAGCATAATATTTGATTATAAATTAATCTCTCTCATCAACTCTAATATAAGAGTTGCTAATGATTATCCTAGTAAAAATGCAGCTCCTGGCTTTTAGCCCAAAAGGTTCACTAAGCACGATTTCACAACTTCACTCCTTAATCAATAATTAACAATTCACCATATGCATGGAGAACTAAATGATTTTATGTGTGCATATATAAAACAATACTAATTATCATAAAAGAGAGGGTCTTCCATCCACCTAGTGGAATTCAACCTGGGTAATCCAACGGCTGTCATGCATAGTGGAGATCTAAGGCTGAGATCCACCGGTGAAATTCAACCTGGTGGATACAAGAATTTCCGATCATAAAAACAGCAATTGCGTGTTAAGGTGGTTAAATTCTCTTTAGTTTGGTTTCTTTTTCTGATGTATTTCATCTTAGTAAACTTGTTTTGATAAGCGCTACTTGTTAGTTTTTTGAGTTTGCTGGTCATCAGTACTGAGTGCAGTTCTAAAACATTAATGTATGTGCCGTTTTGACTTCTGATACATTTGGTATCTTATGATTGTAAAAAAATAAAAATAAAAATAAAATCATCAAGTTACCAAAAAAATAATGCTAAACAATTCGAGTTGTAGATAAACGATACGACTTACCAAGAAAAGAAAAAAGGCAACATTATAATTGAGAAACTCAAAGGTTATTCCAACATTTTCAAGGAACCGCTTGTGTATAGTAGCTAAGATCAATATGCTACTGGATATTAGGGTTTAGGTGTTGGGCTCTTGGCTCATCTTGTCCTTCATTCAGAGTTTTATCCTCGTTGAATTTCTTCAAAGACGAGATTTTACCGAGGCTAGTTTTTGCCCCTCAATCATTGAGTTTCCAGCTTTTCACTGAAATTTGTTTCTTACAAAGAAAAATATAAAATGGAAGTGCCCCGACTATTTCGGAAAAGGGTAAAGTCGAGCTATGATTCAGTAAAAAGACAAGAAGCGTCTTGTCACCAGTATAAAATAACGCAATAATGCAACTGGAAAATAAAGAAACATCAAAAACAAGTGCGGTAGCACATGAACAGCAGTAACAACCACCTCACAAATAAATCATTACAAAGTCTCTCAGGACCCAGATGCCTCTGATAGTTCTCCTTTGCACTGCACAAGGGTGTATGAACTACCCACTATTAGAGTGTGAGATCAATTCTTTTCCCAACTTGCAAGAGAATATCTAACAATCGCGTCGACATACTGAGTGCATAGAGAGCATCTTCTGAGGAGATGAATTTCAGGTTTACAGACTCTTGTCAAGTGTTTTGGTCCGGAAAGGCTAATTGAACCAAGCACAAACCCGGTTCGAACCAGATTTTGGTCCCGGTAGGAAAGATGCTACTGGTTATTGGTTATTAATCACTTCAACACCATTTTTGACCTTTCCAGAGAGGCTACTTGAATAGCACACACAGCAGACAGAGCACAAGTGAAAAAAGGGAAGAAAAACCTTGCATTCTGGCATCCACATATCTAAAGGGGGGAAATTAACCTAAGAAAACACTCAGCATAGGAGCATATGATATGACACTAAAAACATAATGCTTGCACACATGACACTTCCAAAACCATAGCTACAACAAGAAGCACATATTATTGTGTTGGGAAGAAAACCCAAGGGATAAAGGAAACGGGGCACACCATGAATAATAACAGATCAGCAGATGTGAATGCAAATGTCATATGCAGGAAATAAGTGAATTGGTTATAAGAACAAGATAATAAGTAACAATACAAACAAAGTACACTAATTCAGGGTATGACCGTATGACTAATAAGAATGATTACTATACCATCTCCAATTTTTATCTTTTTAATCAATAAATAAAGGGTATAGGAGCATATTTGGCATTTCAAATTCAACGAGTGCTAAATAGAATCTATAGAAGATTGCATACAATCATGGACAAAATTGATATTAAGATCAAAATTTGGGACTAGTCTAACAGTAAAGGGCCCTGAGGCCGATGACAAATTTACATCCATTTAACGTGAATGGATACCAAATAATCAAGAAAGATAAACATGCAACAAACTTTACTCACCTACTTCGCCAATCAATAATATTAATATTGGAAATCATTGCATAGTTATGCCATCTTATTTCTCCTTTTACTTTTCCGAGCCTTCTTAAAAGGTGTAGCATGCAGCAATCGCTTGAGAGGAATAAATGCCAGTTGATGAGGTTTCTTCCTTTTTGTTCTGAATTTCCCTGTGGCCAATAGACATGTGTAAGCCATGGATGATGGATAAGAAAAATTTCAAACAGGTACAAAGATGTAAATGGGGGATAATTCAGAATTAACTACGAAAAAAAGTCAACATTTGATATTCAGTTAAAGAGACCAAATCACCTTGAAGAATCATAAAACAAGGGGGAAAAAAACTCTGACAGTCATCCCTTATCAGCAAAATTTTTGCATCGAGTTGAATGTTGTAATATAAAATTTCATGCTTTTAGACATATAAACAACAACACATTCTATCAGGAACACATTCTCTGTGAATGATAAACAACAAAACAATTACATGTTCCTTAAGGCCAACCTATCCATCATGAAGGACCAGGACAGCCAACAGTTACATGGTCCCAAGTTCATGGGTTAAATATGTGAGTATATATTACTACGTTCCAAAGGAATAGTATTTCTCACAAGTCAGACTGCATAACAACAAAACCCAGATCTAAAAAGAATATCACAATTACAAAGGAAAGGGAAAATGAGCTGAAAAACATGCATCATAAGAGAAGTCATACCTGATTCAGACTGAGCCAAGGCTGGATAGCTCAATTCACCATCAGCTTTCCCATGTTCTTGCTCTTCCATTGTCATCTCTTGTGTCCCATGATTTGCAAGTGAATAATCATCAGTTATCGTCATCTCATCATTAGACTCCAGAACAGGAACCTGATTTGCAAGTACAACAACATCATCTCCGGATTCCCTCAATTCTTCAATTTCCGAAATACTTTTATCGAATGCTGAATTCAGAGGGAAAGATTTTTCTTCTTTACCAGTTAGAATTCCATCTATCAGATCACTTTGTATATCACCACTCTTATCACTATTAGCCTCTTCATTATGAGGAGCAGGAATATCACTATCCTGATAATTAGTGGGAACTTGAACTTCCGAATCAGGATTACTAGCAACGCCAAACTCAATGTCTAATGAGTGAAATGTTATATTATAATGAGGTGGCACAATATCCAATTCGCAATTAGTCATATGCCTCTGTGAGTGCACATCATGAATTTCTGTAGCAACCCCGTCGATACCATCTGGATTCGTTGGTTCCATTCCAGTGATCGTAAGAGCTTCAATTTCCATGGCATCGTTAGAAGTTTTGGCAGTCACAGACTTCTGTGATTCCAAATCATGAATTTCTGTTGTTATCCCATCTGTTTCAGCTGGATTCGTTGGTCCTGCTCCAGTGGTTGTTGTAGGAACTTCAATTTCCATAACATCATTAGAAGCTTTTGCAATCACACACTTCTGTGATTGCACATTATGAATTTCTGTAGTAATCCCATCTGTTCCATCTGGATTCTTTGGTTCTACTCCAGTGGTTATTGTAGGATCTTCAATTTCCATATTATTGTTAACAGCTTTGGTAGTATCGCAAGATGAATATAATTTCTGAGGATTTTCACTTTCAAACCTTTGTTGCTCCAACGGTTCACATAAAACAGATTGACCTGGTTGAGAAAAACAAAGCCTATCAGGATGTTCTCGTACTCCATCAGTTGCAACTGATTGCGCATTTAACTTGACAGCAGAAACGATGTTTTTACGAGTAGCCAATGGTTTGGGCACAGCCACATTAGTTCCAGATATAAGATCATTGACTTGAAATCCAAGTGATGGCATACTGTCAATAACCGAAGCAAAATCAATGGCTTTGACAGGTTTGGATGCTTTAGTACTGGCGTTACTGAAAGCCTTTGCCAAATCATCTAAAAGCAAATCACCTTCACCACTAGAGATGGGATCCCAACTAGACCAAGGTTTGTTCTCATCAACTTCTTGACCTGATGGTAGTACTTCAACTCTAATGGCTTCCTTGTAATAGTGTTTTTTTCTCACTGCATTAGATATAAGAGTCCTGCAAGACATTGATTCAAGAAATTTAGGGAGGACCAAATTTCCAAATCTCCAGCACTATGAGATTTATGCAAGCTATCATACCTACAATTTCTTGAAATAGCCGCTTTAGCTCGTTCCATAGAGAGTCCAAGCAATGACATTAAGTTTGCAACATCATATGGCCCTCTAAATTCATTTGCAGTTGGGGCAGCACTTGAGATTATTAGATTCCTTCCTCGAGTCCAATCTACCAGTAACTGAAGAGCAACACAGAGATTAAATGTTGATAAAACTTACAAATACAAACAAATACAAACAAATACTCAACAACTATGCTATACTGAATAGTTTCCTGGCCATATACGCACACATACATGAGCATCCCAGTAGTAAATTTTGTATTGTCATGCAACAGATGACCCTAAAACATTGTGCTCTGTATAGTGGGAATAAAATCACCATCTCACATTCTCAGTTTTCTAGCAAAGCAAGTAATAAAAGCAGTAAAATGTAAAACACCAACTTGGCAAGAATATAAATAAATGCATATTTTGGGTATACTTTGATCCGGTGTTGCCTATTGCTTTGAGCCTTTGACAATGTAATATCAATTTAAATTACAACAAACTTCATAAACACTGACCTTAGCATTCGTTATAACTTGCCTTCTGGTTTGAACATCAGCGATAAGATTGGCGTATGTGATCTCAAAACACACTTTACGCTGCATATGCAAATTCTTATCACTATAGTAAGAATTTAATGGAAAAACAAATGAGAAAAGAAGAAATAAATTCTTTGAGTTCTAACCTCAATGGCAGCTTTAACCATAGGCTGCTTCAAACGAAATGGTAACTTCTCCGAGAAATCAATCGCAATTATATCTACCTACACCAAACCAATAACAAAATTCTCACTTTCTTCCTCAACTTTCCACTAAACCAAACTGAGCAAAGGCAATGAAAAGCACGAACCTCCAATTTCTCACAGGCCTGGTCGAAAGCGGATTGGTTCATGGGCTTGACGGCAACCAAATCGTAGGTTTTCAAAATGGGGTTACCGGAATTGAGGGCCTGAGCCTGGGCAGGGGTTTCGGCGCAGACGGTGAGGCGCGTGTACTGGCGGAAAGGGGTGGCGCGTGGGACGCCGAGGAGGTCGCGGTGGAAGGCGACGGAGGAGGTGAGGTAAGGAGAGTGTTTGAGGAGAGAAGAGAGAGTGAGGAAGGGGATGGAGCAACGGTCGCGATCGGACATGACGCCCTTGATCGTACGGTTGTAGGCGACTCCGGAGTAGCCCAGCTCCAGGGCCTTGGTCACGAGCTTTGCGCGCGTTGATCGGTCGGGCGGCGAGAGGTCGGTGTAGGGTATGCTCAGGTCGAAGAAGCCCATGACTGGAGAGTTAGGGAGAGTGATTGAAGTTTCGATTTTCAGGGGGTTTGCGGAGGTTTAGGGTTTAGGGTAGGAGAAGGTATTTTCGGGATTTGGCATGACTAGCAGGGGTATTTTAGGTAGTATATTTTACAGTGGCCGAATTAGTTTTTTTTAAGGGCCATTTGATCATGGACTTTTGTTCATTTGGATTTGGTTTGGGCCGTTGGGACGAGTCCGGCTTATTTCCTTTTTTTTTTTTTTTTGGCTAATAATACCAAACAGCGCCAATTTGCCCCGCGCACATTTTCACTCTAAAAATCAAACCAAAAGAAACACAAAACACCACTCCATTCATCCACGTCACCGATCCGCAACCACTCTAAACTTCCAAATCCACCGTTCGATTGAATCCATCGACGGTCCAGAATCCTCCTTCGACAGTCACACGGATCGACCCCCATTTCCCAAACTCTCTCCTCCTGCTATAAATACCGTCATGTTCCAATCACTCCCATTCATTCGCAAAGCAACCAGTCTCTCACTCCAATCAAAATCCAATTTCTGGTTCGCTCTCTTTCCCTATCCCCAATCTCGAGGTTCAACTATGGTTAATTTTTTCAAATTCTACTCCGATTTGGGCTCTTTAACTCTTCGATTTTGTGTTTTGATTCCAGATTTTCGAGATTCAAGCTGAGCAACGATGTCAGGCCGTGGAAAAGGAGGCAAGGGTTTGGGAAAGGGAGGAGCGAAACGGCACCGTAAGGTTCTCCGCGACAACATCCAGGGCATCACCAAGCCGGCGATTCGCCGTTTGGCTCGCAGAGGCGGCGTGAAGCGTATCAGCGGTCTGATCTACGAGGAGACTCGCGGAGTGCTGAAGATCTTTCTTGAGAACGTCATCCGTGACGCCGTGACGTACACAGAGCACGCCAGGAGGAAGACGGTGACGGCCATGGATGTGGTCTACGCGCTCAAGAGGCAGGGCAGGACTCTCTACGGGTTTGGGGGTTAAGGTTTCTGTGGATGAAAGTCTTGCTGTCAAGAATAGAGTAAGAGATGGGATTGAAATTTGGTGTTTGTTAATGGAAGAAGTAATGGTGTTAGGGTTTAGGTTTCTATGCTTTCTATTGTAATTACTAGTCTAGTTAATGCTTCTGGGATTTCTGAATTGTTCTGTTAGTTTGTAATTTGCAATTCCTTCTCTGAATTGTAATTTCTGAAGAAATTGAAAAGCCTGTTGGAATTGTTATCTACAATCTTCACATTTACAATTTCTGCAAATTGCTAATTTCAATTGGAGTTTAACAGTTTCACTCTTCCATTGCGTTACTTGAATTAGGGTGCGAAGTTTTGATGTTCAAATTTGTCAATGTTCTTTATACTCGTAGCTTATTATGTGGCTGTTTCATGGCGTAATTAGATGTGTACGCTATCTGCCTTGGGCAAGTTTCAGACTACAAATGGATGTTTAATAAGCACAGAATAGAAAAGGTAAATTGCTCAGGGAATAAGAATGAACACAGAAACAATTTTTTGATGAATGGAGTCTGTTTTTGTATTAGCATACTGGGGCTAAAATGCACTATTGTTAATCTAATTGGTTGTTTAGGGCCAAAACCGACCTTAGGCCTCTGAACGCAGGTTCTCAAATTATAGATGCTGCTCAGTCTGCTTTGTGCTTGGATCTCTCTACAGTCGAATCCGGCAACCTAGTTGTACATCTTCCCACAAACTTCAGTACCTCATCAATCAAGATCACCGGAAAAGCGACGGCCAGCACCAAGAGCCATTCATTCAAGCTAAGGGGGACAATGCTGAATACTTGAGCAAGGAACGGCACATAGAGAATCAAAAAGTGCAAGCCGAAGGAGACAGACATGGCTAGAAGGAGCCAAGGGTTAACCCAGGGAGGCATTGTCAAGAGGCTACTGTCCTCAGACAGGGCATTGAGGGAGTTGAACATCTCAATGGCAACCAAGACTGAGAGGGAGAGAGTTGAGGCTTTCATTTTGCCAGTCTGGAAATATTCACAAGGGTTTGTGTCAAAAGTGAACACCTGTGCACCAGCTGTGAAGTTAGATGCTGAAAAGCCCTCCCAAGAAGAGCACTTATCCCAATTTGCAAGTTGAGAGTAGGTGACAAGACTATGGCCATCTCCACTCAGGTCAATGCCCAAAAATGAGGAATGAGTGTACCAGATAATAAACACCCCAACTGTTGCAACGCCGACATAGAGTCCAATTACCTGCAAGGGATCACAAGGATGTAGCATTGTCCGATGAGAAAGGCGATTAGATTTCACAACAAATTCTACCTTAGAACAAAACATCACTTCTAAATTATCTGAAATGTATTGTGGTTTTTTTATGAGAAATATAAGTTGGTTCTCGTACCAGATAACGGAATAAAATCCAAGCAGTGATCAATGAGTCATTGCTTCTTCTAGGGGGCTTCTCCATTATATCTTTGTCTGGAGGATTGAATCCCAAAGCTGTTGCTGGGGGTCCATCAGTAACCAGGTTGACCCAGAGAAGCTGAACTGGAATCATACCTTCTGGAATTCCCAAGGCAGCTGTCAGAAAAATGGACGCAACTTCGCCAATGTTTGATGAAATCATGTACCTGCAGTTTGAGAAGTGGATTAGAGAAGACAATAGTAACTCCAATTTCTAGGAATCAAGGAACAACTAACTAAATACCAGCTTAAAATAAGATGGGATACGAACAAGAGTTGCTTTTATCTTAGAAAAAGAAGTCCCTTAAATAGAGGATATGCTTAGACAGAGACGAATCAAACCTGATAAAAGCCTTCATGTTGTTGTAAATAGATCTGCCTTCTCCGACAGCAGAAACTATAGTGCTAAAATTATCATCTGCCAATACCATATCAGAGGCTTCCTTTGCAACCTGGAACAAGTGGACCACGCATGCATGAGCCGCAAGATAAAAAATTGAATGGAATTTAAAGCATATGAATGTTGAGGATTCTATGGGAGAATAAAAAGAACTTGCAAGAAGCATATGAGGAAACAAGATGTGGAAGAGTCGACTAAAATGGTTTCAATGAAGAAAAGTTGAAGTGAATGTAATTACAGAGAGTTGCCAGGAGAAGACGAGAAGGTTTATACTTATTCAAAGATTGAGAACAAACCAGTATACAGACTACAGAAACAGGTAAATTAATAAAAGACAAATCTAGTGATAACTCAGGCTTCGTAATAAATTTGTCATGTGCATGATGTTCTCTCTCATGATCATGGAAATATTCAACCAACCGTAAAAAATAAGATTACAAAAGAAACAAAAAAGAAAAGAACAATAAATAAAGATGAAGCATATATAATATACCTCAGTCCCAGCAATGCCCATGGCAATCCCAATGTCAGCCAACTTTAAGGCAGGTGCATCATTCACTCCATCACCTGTCATAGCAACCACTTCACCATCTTCCTTGAGCAGCCTCACTATCTCTTGTTTATGCCTCGGTTCAGCCCTAGAAAACAAAAGGCCTCCACTTTGTCTCAAATGATTTTTCTGGTCATGGTGATGTATGAATTCTTTTCCTGTTAAGCTTCTCGAACTAATACTTTCAGAAGGTCCAAATACACCTATTTCACGGCAAATAGCTTCAGCTGTATCCTTGTTGTCTCCTGTAATAACCATGACACGGATTCCGGCAGTTTTGCAGTCCTCAATTGCTTGACGGACCTCTTTCCGTGGAGGATCCTTTAACAATTTACATTTGTACTTTGTCAGAACATTCAAAAAATTTAGCAGCGAAAATATTATGGAAAGGAGACAACAAAATGTAACAGATTAGCGAAAAAAAGACTAAAGACATGAAGAACTCACCCTTAGCCCAACAAAGCCAACAAAAACAAGTTTACTCTCAATTGAAGAATAGTTGGAAGGATTAAGTAAAAGCTGATGAGCTGGATGGTCTTCATCACCGTTATACCCTGCGAACTCTGGTAAGTCCTCTTTGTATGCAAAACCCAAACAGCGCAATGCACTAGTTGACATTTCATGAAGGCTGCCTAAGATAAGATCCCTGAAATTTTGGTCCAGTTCTGCAACGGAGCCATCAACCAACTGAATGGTTGAGCTTCGTTCCAATACATTTTCAACCGCACCCTACAAATGTTTAATGCAGAGTGGGATTTAGTCAATAGTCATAAATGTTCCACGAAAAACATTGAGATTGGTAGAGATACTCATTATCAGTTACAAATAACCCATGCAAAATCTCAAAAAGGCTATATGATAGATCTTGAAAGGAAGGCATAACATGAAAAAAAAAAAAACTAATTTTGTGGGAAAACAGTTCATCTAGGTGGATAAAGAAGTGTGCAACATATTCATTTTGATAGTTAATCATCTAGAAAAGTGGCGGGGACTTGGAAAGAGAAAAATTATTTTGGCATGCGAGAATACAGGAAGAGGAGCATTCTGAGAGGAAAAGAAACAGAGTGAAGGGAACAACAGTGGACAACATATAGAACTCATACAACAAAAACAGTTGAAACCTAAGATTTTGCTTCATCATAAAGGAAGTAGCAGTGCAACCAAAAAATTACAAACGCTTGCACCAAATCTGTAACATGCGAATCTTAAAAAAGAAAAGAACACACAAAGAAAAAAAAAATGATTGGATTGGGGTTTATAACTATAAATCAGCAATATGTGAATTCTATCCTTCTATGAGTAAGGAATAAGAATAGAGTAAAGTTTCTCAGATTATAATATTTTCCTTGTGCAAATTCAACAATTTCCTATTAAGTGCAGAGTAAATATATAATCCAATCTCTATCATCAATTACAATTACAGCATCCTTTTTCTTAAGTTTCCAGGAAAAGAAAAAGGGAAATGACCACCTCAGGAGACATATAAAGCAATGTACCTTGACATAAAGCGAGTTCTTTCCTGAGCCAGTATTCACAACTACACCCATAGATTTGCGGTCACGGTCAAACTCAAGAGTTGCAATCCGGTGATCAATTTCCTTCCAAAGTGTAGAACAACCTTCAACATGATAATGATAAGTGAAAAAGAAAACTTTAGGCCCAAGGAAAAATCATGAAACAAGAAATGATTTAAGATTTGGTTACTTACGCAGTATATCCTCAGAACCTGAACTGAAACAAGTATTAAATGATTCAGGAACTCCCATCTTCTCAACCAGCACCTGGAACAAACCAGAAAGTTCATTAAGAACAAAAAGAACACATACACTTCTTTAGCAACTTCAGGATGGTAGTGGTTAACTATTTGGTAGCAATCTGACAATAACATGCTGCAATACTCGGGACAAGTGATAAACATATGGTGGTACTCCTCTCATTTTATGTAATCTATGCAAAACTATATTGTAGTCCAAATTTCAAAAAACATAAGTACAGGTATACTTAAGATTGCCATTTCACCTTCAAAGCTGCCTCTGTAGGGATTCCATTGGCAACATAATGAGTCCCAGACAATTCGACACCAGCATCATTGCACACAGCAGAGATCTTCGCAATCATTTGAACATTGTTATCCATTTGACCAGCCGGCGGCCAGTCCTGTATTTTCCCATCAAATGGACTGTATGTGGTTCCTTCAACATCGAAAGCTCGGAGAGTACCAGGCCTATTACCAATAGCCACAAGCTTGGCCACGGCCATCTTATTAGTAGTCAGAGTACCCGTCTTATCAGAACAAATCACAGTAGTACAACCAAGAGTCTCCACACTAGGCAGCTTCCTAACAAGTGCATTTTTTTGTGCCATCTTTCTTGTGCCAAGAGCCAAACAGGTTGTGATCACTGCAGGCAAACCTTCCGGAATGGCCGCCACGGCCAATGCCACAGCAATCTTGAAGTAATAAGTACATCTCTCAAAGGAAAATGCGAAATTCGTTGGCCTCCCATCAACCATTTCCCAACTGAGAAAGTACTTGATATTGATCAACCAAACTAAAGCACAAATGACACCAATTATTGCGGTCAAAACCTCTCCAAACTCATTCAATTTCTTCTTCAATGGAGTATCGTCCTCGCTCTGTGAAGCCTCATGAATCTGAGAATGCACCTGCCCTATCTCCGTCTTCATCCCAATCTGAGTCACCAAACAGATGCAATTCCCATTCACCACCGTCGTTCCCGCGAAAACCATACACTTCTTCGCTTGAATGTCCGAATTCTCCGGCACCGCCTTGGCCGTCTTGCTAACCGCCTCACTCTCTCCGGTCAGCGACCCTTGCTCGATCCTCACCGTCGAGCTCACCAGGTTCAAGACCCTCATATCGGCCGGTACCTTATCGCCGACTCTCAGCTCCACAATATCGCCCGGTACGAGCTCTTTGGACGCCAAATTCGGCACCTTCTTCCCGTCCCTAACCACCGTCGCTTGCTCCGACTGAATCTCCTTCAACGCCTCCAGCGCCTTCTCGGCGTTGCTCTCCTGCCAAATTCCGACGATCGCGTTCACGATCAGGATCAGAAATATCACCAGCGGCTCCACGAACGCCGTAATTTCCATCTCGCCGCTTTCTTCGCCCTCGTACCAGGCGAGAATGAAGGAGATAACCGCCGCGACTAACAGAATCCTCACCAGCGTGTCGCTCAGCTGATCCAGCAAGAGCTTCAGGATCGATTGATCTTCGTGCTTCTCCAGTTCGTTCCATCCGTACAACTCTCGTCGCTTTTCCACTTCTTCCGATGACAGCCCCGATTCGCGGCTCACCTTGAATTCGTCCTCGCATTCCTTCACATCTTTGGCCCACGCCGGAAACGCCTCCGTTTTGGTCACCGAAATCTCCTTTTTCCCATAGTCTTGCCCTCCTTTCCCCATTGAATCTATTCTGAGTATTTCAGGGTTTCATTACCTGCAATTAGCGCTGTGTTCGGTGACTGAGAAAATGATCCAGGAAAACACAGAGAGAGAGAGAGAGAGAGAGAGAGAGTTACCAGAATGGAATTTACGTAACGAACAAAATCAGATTCTGTTTGAAGAAGAGGAAGCTTGGCGATCTCAGTAGCTGGTGGATTTTTCTCTGGTTTGTTTTCTCAACTGTTCTGAATTCTGAAGAGCGATTCAAGTGGGTGGCAGAGAGAGAGAGAGTGTGTGTGTTCAAAACCAGGGAAGTAACGAGAATAACAGCCGATCAGGTCGCGCCACGTAACAGATGATGGGAAAAGCCCCAAATTGTGGGGCCATGCTAAAAGTGATTCTGTGCTTTTGGGTTTGTGGTTTCCTTGATACGGACTATTGTATACTTCTGGATCAAGTTATATTTTATAAATACTAAAGTGAGAGATAATAAAATTATTTTGAGGTGGTAAGTAACTTATAAGGAGAGTGTCTTGTATCCACCAAAGTACCTATGTACTTGAGTGATTCAACGACTGATATGTAAAGGTGAAATATCCAACGGTGTGCATGCAGGGGGTATGTGTGGTTAGATGAAAAATTAGCCAATTCAATGGCTAAGAACACCAAAGTAAATATTTACTTCAATGGATACAAGAATTTTCGACTTATAAGTTAAAATTAAGCAAACCATTAAAGTGATTTGGCGGATAAGTGAAGTTAAGCTTGAGTGAGTGAAGTTGTCTTGATTTGTTTACTTCGGTAAAGTTGTATTAAACACGCTCCTAAGCACTTCGAGTTAGAAGGGCCTCGTACACGATAATGATTGATAGATAATCACAAACTGATGAGAGCTTAAAGTGAATGAATAATAATATAATAATGAGAAATTAAAACAACCTAGGCTTAGGTGATAGGATTAATGCTTTTGAGGTTATGACTATTAAGTTTAGAGGTAAAATTTCTTTTTGTAAGTGATAAATATTGAGTTGGAAATGTTGAGATTAATATGATAATTTCGAAGTAGAGATAATAGTTTTACCTACTCGAGTTTATTGACGTCTATGTTTTCTTCTTTTTTTTGGTCGAAAATGAGAATTTCATTAAACACCACAAAGTGGCAGACCAACAACAACTGGACCCAAAACAGGGCAGCCCAAATTAAAAGACACAAACAGAACAAAACATAAAAGCCCAAATCAAAGCAAAACCCTACTGCTAATAAGGCAAGCCGGAAAGCAGAACAGCCGCCACCCGTCGCCGCCGCCAAGCCTGCCGCCACACCAGCCGGGAAAACTTGCTCCGATAGCCAAAAACCGACCCAAATCTACTAGATCTACACCAAAAAGCCTCCAAATCACCAAATCCAAGCAAAATCGAAACCAGATCTCAATCTCCCAACACCCATCAGCAAGGAGCCTCTCCACCGCGAAACAAACGACGAGGCCGAAGCCGTCGGAAGCCACCAAGGACCCTGACGAGAGTGTCGGTACAAAGACCGGAGACGCTGCTCTGTACACCCCCATTTCACCAAAAGCATCGGAATGCGTATGAGGGCAGCAGAGAGCATCCACCTTGGGAAACCACCCAAGGCCGTTGATCAGGAGAAGGAGAGGGAGAAATCTGATGAGGCCTGCAAATCCGATGACGTCTATGTTTTCTTCAAATTGTTAATTTATTGCCACTTTACGCAAATTTCATGATCACTGAAAGTTAATAAAAAAAGTTTAATCGACTCATCAGACCATGACAATTAACAATAAATGTTGAATCAACTCATTACGTACATCACGACTTTATGAAATGTTTTTATTTTATCTTATGAGTTGTGACATGTTAATTAATAGTTATACGGTGGATGTCACCGAATCATATCTCACTTGACTCCATGGGACGAGTGATATCATTCGATGCAAAACTATAACATTTGAATAACACGTGAATGAATATAATGTATGTGTGGCTTGTTTAAACAAACCAACTGTATGTTCAGGTTGCGCCACCTTTCGTCCAGATAATTACATTGTCGAAAATAAATGCCCAGCACCTCCTCAAAATCCTGCTTGATACCAAAGCAAGTAATATCGAGTTGTGGTTTGCACTGCAAAGTTATATACAAATTTCAATAATGGGGTAATGAAACATTAATAAAGGGTCCTTATATGATGCTGAAATGCACTATTGTTCCCTCCCGCGCTCTCTCCCACGATGAAACACCGGCTGACGTCAGCAAAGCTCAAACCGTGGTCGTTGTGATGGTCACGGTCACGATCACGGTCTTCGATAAATTTCAAGCAGTCGAGAGCGTCGCGGAGCTGGGACGGGAATTTGTGCTCCGGCGTGAGGCGGTAGTTGATGGAGACGATGACGGCGGAGAGTTGGCGGGAGAGGTGGCGGCAGGAGGCGTCGTTGCCAAAGGAGTCGGCGCCTCCAAAGACGTAGGAGCCGCCGTAGAAGTACAAAACAACGGGGAGCTTGGTGGCGGTGGTGCTAGTGTGGATGCGGAACCATAGGTTGTAGGAGGAGTCGACGGCGGAGTCGAAGGAGGCGACGCCGTTTTTGGTTTGGAAGAGGCAGCGACTTTGGGGTCGAAGATTTTCAAGAGGCGGCGTTTGAGGGTCATGTTTAAGCTCTCATCAGTTTGTGATTATCTATCAATCCTTATCGTGTACGAGGCCCTTCTAACCCGAAGTGCTTAGGAGCGTGTTTAATACAACTTCACCAAAGTAAACAAATCAAGACAACTTCACTCACTCAAGCTTAACTTCACCTAATAAAATATTTATTATTATTACTACTAAAATAAATAAGAATACAATAAAATAAAATATTTATTATTATTAGATATAATAAAATAATTTTTTATTAGTAGAAACAAAATAAAATAATTTCATAAATTGAAAGTTAGCATTAAGAAAATAATGCTAACTTACCATTTATGAAATTATTTTATTTTATTTATACTAATAAATTATTTTATTTTATTTCTACTAATAATAATAAATATTTTATTTTTTCAATGCTAACTTACAATATAATAAATTATTTTATTTTATTTCCATTAATAATAAATTATTTTATTTTATTTCTACTATTAATAAATTATTTAATTATATCTACTAATAATAAATATGAAATGACGAAAATACCCTCCATAAAAAGCCCAAATCTGATGGTTGGATGACATTGATCAAATTTATAGAGTATAAGGGTATAATTGAAAGTATAAAGACTTAATTGATTTTAAGTGTAAAGTCTAGAGTAGTAAACTGAAATTAGCCCTTATTTTTTCCTTAATTAGATAAGTATAATGTATGGATAACTATACATTATACTTATCTATTAACCTAAATTATCTATTCGGTCATAATTGTGGTTATCCATACGTTTGGTGTTAAAAATTGTTCAAATGGAGTAAAGAGTCTACAAAAATGAGATTGGCTAAAATAATTTATATCAAGACAAAAAAAAAGTAATTTCGACCCAAAAAAAATGATGAAAAAATTTTGTATGTAACATCCATAATTCACGTGGATGATTCAACAACAAATTAATGACGATAAGAAAGATAAACACAAGAACTAAGTTGAGTAACTTTAAGACACATTAACTAAAAAAGGAATTCACATGGATCAAAGAGTGAATTACCATAAGATATTGGCATACACTCTAAAAATATTTATCACTTCCATCATTATCTTGCGGATGGGATTTTCATTGTAAATATTTGACATTAATATAAATAATGATACTTGTCACAATCTAATAGTAATGGCCTATTAGCTCAGCTGGTTAGAGCGTCGTGCTAATAACGCGAAGGTCACAGGTTCGAGACCTGTATGGGCCAAATCATTTTGTTATTTTTTTATTATTATTTGGTTTTATTTATTTCACTCCATGTAAAAGTTCAAAATTCTGATTTTACATTTAAAAAAAACACTAGCACAAGTGTATAAATAGGAATAGGTACAGGCCAGAGAAAAAAAAAAACGTTCTAATTCATACAGATCTTGTACTCTTATACAGAGCGTGTGAATATCTACTGACGTAAAAATCTTGAAACTATTAATGAAAGAAACCAGCAAAAGAAAGAGTACCCTTGTACCAAATTTTCATACGGAAGTCTTCATCGGATCGGATCGGAAATATCTTCCTCTCGCAATCACCCCGCATCACGTAGACAACAAGCTACAGAGTTCAGAAATGAAAGGTGTATGGAACCATTCCACAGTTTCCACTCTAGAATGTTTGCTTCACATGGTGTGCAAAGTTGATAAGAAATACAAAATCTTTATGAATTGGCTAAAACACACTCAAACCACCACCCCCTCTGTACAAAAGGGAAATTGGAATGCTTCTTGAGGTTTAATCCGTGAAAGTATATCAGAACAGAAGCTAATACTCATGGAATACAGTCTACCTCAGAAGAACAGTTACCTACCCTCAGACTTTACCAGCTGTGAGAATACTCTACTCATAGAAACACCTGAAAGATCATCCACGCTTGAAACTTCAAACTGTCCAGCAGAATCATTTGTGTCAATGTGATTGAAATTGTTGACTTGTGGAGATAGCTCGCCGATCATATTGGTACTGTTTTCTTCAGGATCCCCATGAATTACTGCCTCTTGAAGTTGAAGGGCATACTCCAGATTCCACAAGACATCTCCCATTGAGGGCCTGTCAACACCGTAGTCAGCCAAGCATTTCTCTGCGGTTTCTGCAAATTTTCTGAGAGAATCTGGTCTTATTTTTCCTGCAAGGGTGGAATCTATGATTTGCTCCAACTGCCCTTTTTTCTGCCATTTCATCGCCCATTCAGCCAAGTTCACCATTTCCCTCGGGAGGGATGGATCTATGACAGGTCTTGCACAAAGGACCTCAAACAAAACCACCCCGAATGAATAAACATCTGATTTCTCTGTCAGTTGTTGCCTTCTAAAATATTCAGGATCAAGGTATCCGAAACTCCCTTTCACTGCAGTACTCACATGGGTCTGATCAAGTTCTGGACCTGTCTTGGAAAGCCCAAAATCAGCAACCTTGGCCATGAGGTTCTCATCAAGCAAGATATTCGCAGACTTCACATCACGATGAATAACTGCTTTTGCATCACCAGTGTGAAGGTAGTGAAGTCCTCTAGCTGATCCAATGCATATATCAAGCCTTGCCTTCCAACTCAAGCTGGGTAGACCAGAGCCATAGAGATGACTCTTCAGGGTTCCATTCTCCATATATTCGTATATCAGAATCATCTCACTCTTGTCATCACAATACCCAATCAATGACACAAGATGGCGATGACGGAATTGAGAAAGCATCTCAATTTCTGTCCTGAACTCTGCAAGCCCCTGTTGAGACCGTGGGTTTCCCCTCTTGACAGCCACTTTAGTTCCATCATTAAATTCTCCTTTGTATACCTTCCCAAAACCACCAATTCCAATAACCCAACTCTCGTCAAAGTTGTTTGTAGCCTCTTGAACTACCCCAAAAGGAAAGCGATACTGGTAGTTAGAAGCAGCACTAGCAGTTGTTCCATATGAGTACTTGCTTCCCATAGTGTGAGAATTGGTTCCATTCATGGAGAAAGGAGCCCATGTCTTAGAATGGCCCTGGGCTGCCTTCTCCTTCCTTCTTCTGCACAGAAGAAAGAGACTAACAGCCAACAGCACCGCAAATAATGACCCAACGCTGGTACCCACTATTACTCCAACATTACTTTTTGAACTTGAAGTAACTGGACGGTTTGCTCCACCAAGGTTGCCATCTGAGTTGTTCATTTTCATAATCTCAAGCCCATTTAGAATGGCATTGGGATAAGCATTATTCACAGAGGAAGGGCCAATACTGATACGCAGTGTATTGCTGACAGCTGATGTTGTAACATAATCCAGGTAATATGCCGCAGCCAACACATTAGTTGATATAGTACTCAGATCAAGATCTGGAGCAACATTCACAGAGTCAACATACACATTGAAGTAAAGCTGATTTAGAGCTTTACTTACTATGTCACAAAAATGAAACCGAACAAGGTATTGAAATCCCGGATCCACTTTGAACTCCCAGGTCACATTGAAATTGCTGTTGGGATCTGCAGCTGAGTTCATCTCTGTGAGAGTACCGTAGACAGTTCTAGGAGCAATATCTGCGGTTGCCAAACCTGGGACATAAGTAACAGCTGCAATATTTGAGATATCTTTGGCAAAGTTCTTGTCCACTAATAAATTTTGATCAGGAACCCAAGTTCGCCACAGGGTATCATTCTCGAAGGACACCATTGGTCCACCCATATTCACCCTCCAAGTTGTCTCCAGAGCCTGAATCATCAAACCCTGGAATTTACCAGGATTGGTGCTGGCATCATCAGTAATGAGATCGTCGGGGACTGAAACGACTTCTATGGCATTCAAGAATGCAAATGAACTGCTGGAAGGGGTGAAGGTCACAACAAGGCTATTCGAAGTTACATTCATCGAAAACTCTTTCATAACAGAAGAGTTCTGAACACTGAAATCACTAAGGAGGCCATAGTTTTGGGCGGAAACAGAGAATTTCGCCTGGCTCAAATCATAACTACCAGAAACAAATGGATAGAAATAGAGGCGGATCCAGTGCCTACCAGTCTGGCCAATCGAAAAAGTGTACTTTGAGGGTCCGGTAAAGATTCTTGCCGTTTGATACAGCGGTGAATCATCAAGGGAAGTGATTGATTTCAAAGCACTATTGGCAAGAACATCTTTTGGGGTTGAAAGGAATTTCGAAGCCAATTTATCAGCTAGATAAACACGGTTACCCACTGAAGTATTGGTGAGTGAGCCACAATCTATGAAGTAATTGTCTACAGCAGTAAACCCACTACACAAAAAGCCCAAACACAAGATTGACAAAACCCAGATGAACAGATCAAACTTTCTGAAACCCATCATCATTAATGATGGGAAATTTATTGGGAGAAGAACAGATAGGGTTTCTTTGAGCTTATTTAGGACTGAAATCTGGGTTCTTGTACAGAAAAAAGAACACAAAATTTCTACTAATCAATCACAAACAGAATTTAAGCAAAAACCCAGGAACAGAATCGATGGAATAAGTGGAAAGATGTCACCTTTTTAAGATCAAGTGAGCTCTAATAGAGAGTGACCGATTTGCAATCCCTGAGCACAAAGCAAAGCAAATCTGAGAGACCCTTTTAGAGTCCAAGAGCAGGTTTGTTTCTTTATTATGTGAATAAAAGAGGAAAACAGTTGATTTGTGCACAAATATGGCAGAGCACAAGATGGTGTGAACTAGATGACAACCTCAGATGGATACTGACAGGTTCAAAGCGTTATTTTTTATTGCATTAACAAACAAAAACAAAACAAAAGAAAGAAATAGAATTACATGATGGGAGTCAAAGTTGTTGGGGAAATGAGTGAAGAAATAAAAAAACCCTGCCAAGTTTCGGATTGCTGACCTTTTGTTGGGATAGTGAAAGACTGAAAGCAGAATTTATAGGTAAATGAAGAGGGTTCATATTTCACTGCGCCTCATTGACTCACTCTCATGGGACGTTTACATTGTGCAAGAAAATATATTAAGTTACTAACATTTATATTTATAAAATCAAATAATAATATATCATGAAATTTCTTTGATATAAAATATCATCAATTTTCATGTAAGCAAATGTCTAATTATGAGTCACCAATATGGACCGATAAGTACTGTATTTCTTAAAATAGTTGTTACACCAAAGCATATGTATTCAGAAAATGGAAATTGACATCATCCATTTTTGTTTTTTAATCGTTTATGAGGAATATGAGCTTTAGACACTTTTTATGGGTAATGCAAGCCACACTATGTTTAGGGAAAATGACATTGACCAACCTAGTGTGCCCAATCCCATTTACCAATTTACTTGTTTTATAAAAAAGGCGTCAATTTCCTGTTATTTATTTCGTTTCCAAACCGAATTAAGGAAGTAATAATACAATAATAAATGCAAGTGGGTTTTTGATAGATCATTAACCAAAAATAAATTAAAAAAATTGCAAAAGAATTAAGAAACAAATAAACTCAACCCCCTATTTTAATGTTTGACAGCTCTTGTTTGCTGTCAATGCCACCACGTCTCAATGAAATTAGAGAATTTGCGTGTGGGGAAAATTGGTGATTAAGTAGGCTTAGTTTAATGAGTAGTAGTTTTGGTTGGCAAATGGAAACATACTAACTACTACTACAATACTTATAGAAACCTATAACGCTGTGTTAGACAGCTATTTGCTATGATATTACAGCCGTGTAGAAAACTTGAAAACATAGCGTGGGTGGGGAGTCTTGGGGACGCGGCATTTGGCTATGGTCTCCACCAACTATCTTTTCATTCCTTGCACCGAAGAAACCCTAGTGATGTAAGACAAGGTACGTTCAACTTCGGATGAGCATGATTTCGAGAGATCAAATGTTATTTTGGAGATCAGATTATATCAAATCGAATTGCTAACAACACAGTGAATGAGAAAATTCTAACCTACAAGCATGTATGCTATGCAGACGAGTGTTTGATCACGTGAGGTTGTTTTTCAATTATGAACCGGATGTAACCAGTAATCTCGCACAGTCGCACGTGACACTTGTATATATAATACGAAATGCAATTGCTATTATGAAATGCAATTGTCAATCCTAAAATGAAAACTCAACTTCCACGAGTCATAACTAACTACTACGAACTTCAATTCTGTCATTTTGCATGTCTATGAACTCGTATCGACATGTTCTACGACTTTGGTAAAGAAAATATTCAGGTAAACTTTACGAATAAAAAGTCAACATTTTCCCTTTTATTTATAATTCTATAAGAGTAACTGAATGATGAGAAGTGATCGACTATAATTATTAAACATGGGTAGATAGAGCTCAGCCATACAAGAGTGTAGCGCGAGCGACGCTCTGATTGAACATGTGAAGAAGAAGTGACATGTGTTTTAGTAAAAGGGATATTTTCTTAAATGGACATAATACAAGGTTGACTGCCTTGACCGTGTTCGTACTACATATACCACATGCCGCCAAGCATAATCAACACACTCCTAGCGGGCCCACATGACGTGTGGGACCCCGGCCACGACATGCGGGACCTAGCCCAACACCCGAGCTACCTCGCCATGGTGGAAGCCGACCAAGACCTCGTCGGGAGGCGTCCCTCCCATGCTCGCCAAAAGGCTTTATGACAAGCAAATGGGACGCAAGTCCCACATCGGAAACTTGTAACAAGTGAGAGGCTTCCTTATCTATAAAAGGAACCCCTCACCTAGCAATTAGAGAGGGACAATACAGACTAAAACTTAGTCTCTTGTAGTTCTCTACACTTAGTGAATTACTCAAGTGGACGTAGCCTCCCTACAAGGGGAGGTGAACCACTATACTTCCTCGTGTTATCCTTGCATGACTTAGTCCCTACACTATAATGGCACCCCGACAAACCATACAGAAACATTTGGCGCCGTCTGTGGGAACTGATACAAAAAAGTCATGTCGCTCACCCAAGCATCTAAGCTAACTCGAGTTGGTTAACTCTTGGTCAAACTCGAGCACCCTTGGTCAACCCACTTCTCTTGGTCAAATTCATTGTCCAAACTCAAACAAAACCTTCTCGGGCATACCTTGTCGGGTCACTTTTTCGAGCACCTTGTCAAGTCCCCTTACTCAAGTACAAAAAATTCGTGAACCCAATCACAATTTCTTTGGCCACCTAGTAGCTTGATTCACTCACCTCGAGACCAACCTCTCGACCAACAAAAAAAAAACACAACCCTTGACACCAATCTCTCGACCAATCGACAACCAAAAGCTTGGAGAACCCATTTGCTCACTCATCACTCCCAGTGCAGTACTTAGTCAACCCGTGTACCTTGGTCAAACATCTCAACTAGTTAAATCCAATCCAAGCTCATTACCCATCGTCGGGACCTTGCTTTACGAGATACTCGCTGCACCCATGGAATGGATTTACTCTTTACACCAGTGAGCACCAACAAACACTCTCCCTCGAGCTCACTCACCAGATGGGGAATCACCCAAGCACAAGCCGCTAGTGGCAAAACTCTCCCCGCCAGTCAATCAGCTTCTCGAGACCCGAGACCTCCATTTCGAGTCCGCCCATCGTCACCACCCCGCAAGACAATCCTCACTCGGGCGCTCGACTTCAAACACAGCGACGGAGGCATCCAACCTCTCGCTCGAGCACCCAGTTCAAGCTCTAGCTTCATAGCTTCTCGGCCTCTAGCCCACTTGCTTACTCATCTCGATCCGACTCTGCTGCAACGCCAAACAACCTCGTCCAGGCTCCAAGCCTCATAAACCCAGAATTCAAAAACAGAGCCAACTGCTATGGACACCCGGCTGACCTCTAATCATTCAGTCGATCAACCTCACTCGAGTGCCTCCCTCTACTCGGACACCACCTTCACTCGAGAATGATGCTCACTTGAGAGTCGAGACCCATCGAGTAGCCTCTCGACCGTGCCTTCACTCGATCACCATCCTCTCTCGACCATCACCCTCTCTCGAGCATCACCCTCACTCAAGTACCTTCACTCGGGTATTCTCAATTGAGCACCCCATTCACTCGAGTACACCATCTAATTAGCAAGACCCATTGCACTTCTCGAGCTCATCCGCAAAATCAACATCGATCTCACCCGCTCAACCAGCTCTCTCCTCACTCCAGACCCATTCGAGCAGCCTCCCCCCGACATGACCTTCACTCGAGTAAAAACAAAAAAAAAAAAAACTTTGAGTTCCCCACAACTCTCACTCGAGCCAACCGCAACTCGTGAGAGCACAGCCCCGAGTGAGCTTCACCTCTCGGACCTTCTCCGAGTTCATCTTGCTTCACTCACCTTGGCTTGCTCGAGTCAACCCCTAGATGAACACCGGCCGGTCTCGTTCGAGTTCCTCGACTCGACCGAAGTCCCGGCTTTGCCCGAGTTCCCCAACTCAACGAGTTCCCAACTCTCTATCGATCGCCTCTCGCTCACCCGAGTCCCTCTCGCTGCAAAACCAAACTCGGCACTTACCGATCGACTTCCATCGTCGACCATCGAGCTCTCTCACCGATCGAGCTCCCCCACGCCATTTATATCTCGAGCGATGCTCACACCTTGATCGACATCCGGTCCGAATCAAGCTCTCGCCCCGTCGGCACATCGAGCACCTACATCGATCTCAATCCGGGCAAACCCGACCACCACGCCTCACCTCTCGCTCGAGCAATTACACCCGGAAGAGACAGCGGCGACCGAGCTCGACTCTCTTTTGTAGTCAACACAGCTTCTCGGCTCCCTCGTACAAACTCGGCAGAGAGTTCAAAAAAAAAAAAAAAAGAAAGGTGCTTTGGCCACCCGGTTGACAGCAACACTTGGTGAGCACGTGGTCACCTTACTTTGACTTTTTGGATGCTCTGCTCTCCTCTGAAGCACTCTAATCCAACTACACAGCGCAATAACGAGCAAGATAAGTTATTCTATCCTCCTTGCTACAAGCTTATTTGCTAAACCATGCTTCTCGTGCCTATAATTACTCACTTGAACATGCCTACGCCCATATGGTTATTCGACACAAGCTTGCTAGCATATACTGTCATGTCGCAAATATCAATTACATTTGCATATGTGATTCAATTAAACGACTATTGGCAACATGAACTACTCAAATCTATGACACACAAACTTGCCAAGTAGCATGTTCTCACTTATTTACACACCTGATACGTTCTCAAACCTTTGGAACACATATATCACTGTGTCGACATGCTTCACATATTTACATATGTTTATTGCTCTTTGAACATGCTTACCTCATGGAAGCTTACATGCCTATATACTTTTCTTTGAAGTACTCGATAGCAACACTTATTGCTATTTATTTCATCATTCATTAAACTAGTGTCTTGCTGACACTACGTAATGATTTGAATGCATAGTCCATTTGGTTATGAACTAACACTTGTACTACTAATGCTTCACTTTGGCTTCTCGGCCACACTAGTTGCTACACAACACTTTGAAAATATACAATTACATTACGTTCAATTCAAAGGTGTCAAGCATACTTTAGTTCTTACTTTGAGCTAAATGTCACATTTCTACAACATGTACATGTCAAACATTTCTTGTTCATGCTATACACCAATATATATTAATTTCCAATTAACATATGCACAATGATTACTTTATCAAAGCTTAAGTAATTACATGATTTTACATACATATGTACTAATCATTTCCTTTATTTTTTGAGGAGCGTCAAACAACTCTCATTGGGCATCTCACGGGTGCATCGCTACCATGACGCTTCGCTCTTCAAAACAAAATGGAGTCCTACGCTCGGACAACTCCAATAAAATCATACAACACTTACGCCTCTTCCTATCGGCACCAGCTAAGTGTTCACAATTATGTTATGTTACTTAGAGCTAAACAACATGTTTTTATACTTTTTAAGCATGCCTACAACATGTGTTCATACATACTTCAATATGTTCATGCACCATGACATATTACACATTGGACATGTTTTAGTAGCATTACTACTACATGCTAAACACATGCCTACATTTAATTACATATCCAATTAAATGCTTACATGCACGCATGCTCATCATCCATGCGCATTATTACTCATCGGGTCATATTCACAATTGATATGGACACCCGCTACCCTTGTATCCCTCGAATACATCAAACTGCCAACATGCAGCTTATGCTCTACGAGCAATCATTACTTCCGAGCAATCACGGTCTCCGACCACTTACAGTCAAGCATTCCCTACGAGACTATAACCAGCTACAATCCAGGGACAGGTCACAATTAGTCATTGATCAGGCATGACCCCCTCGGAAACAAGGGCTCCAACCAGGCTAGCTTAATGTAGGTATTTTCGCACACCAAAAAGATGCACAAAAATAACATCGTCAAAATAAATTAAAGAATGTAATTATATACATATCCTTGCAACCTATAAAAATGTCGTTGAATAGTATAGTAGAAGCAAGGGTCATTACCCACAGGAGATTGTTTATTTACTTTTCTATGTCACGAAAATTAAATAATATATACAACAAAGAATTTATTTACAAATATATACAATATATACAAAAGATATTTTTTGGTTTTTGAAATAATTGAAAACAAGAAATAAATAAGAGGAAATATTTTTGGATTTTTTATTTTTGGAAAACAACACAAAACACAAATAGTACAAACACACTCTTGATATGTTAACCTACAAATTTCTTTCGATTAAATGTAATTACTCAGACTAAGCCAATGGCATGTTGCACTTAATCTATTGTTCTCTCTTACTTGGTATGTTAGGTGCATGGCATGTACTCCTAACGTAGCTTCTAAAATGCAACCTAGAATGGCATGTTCATAGATTCAGCATTAAGAAGTCATTATGCATAAAGAGAACGAGTAACTCTAGGCAACTTCGACACGGATGTAGTTCTAATTGCCTAGAAGATGATTCATATAACGATAGCTTACACCGTTATTTGCTACTTCTAAAATATATGATGATATGGCGGTCCACATATACTCATAGCCATAAAACCCTAGCATGCTTACTATGTTTGCAACCACAATAAACAACTAGCAATTTATCGATGACAAAGCAATGAATCAAACAAACATTCAATATCAGAACAATTATAAATCAAAGCTAAAACCAAGAGTAATAGGGATAAACCCTAAATTATTACACAAAATAATAAAACAAAGTTTAAAACAAATATTTACACAATAACATTTCCCCAAATTTATTCACACAAAATTCAAATGCGGAAATTAAAATTAAACTTAAACAAATATAATAAATAAACGAGTTTGGGTAAGTGTTACTGTTGTGTCCATGAAAATGGACACTTCTCGTCAGGTGTGGGTGGACGACTCAACCATGTGCGCGTGAAGACGGCACTGCCCTTCTGGCGAAGGTGGAGGGCTCAGCTATAAGTGGCGTTGACGGTGAACTTGTCGGATCCGTCTTTGGATGTGGCGGGTGCCCATTTCAATTGGGCTTTGGATTCTTCGGGGGCCCAATACGGATTGGGCTTCTTGTGGGTGTACTTAGTAATTTTGGCGAGTGGGCTTGGGTAATGGGTCAACAGGCCCAAGCTGACTTTTATTCTCTCTTTTGTTTTCTCTTCTTGGGTTTCTCTCTCCCCGTGGTTCTCTTTTCTTCTTAGCTGCAGACCAGTCCTGTGAATGTGTATAATTGCACGGAATTGGTGATTGTGCAGGGCTCATGGCTTAATTGAATGGCTTTGGTGATGAGTTGAGATTGTATTGGCAGTGAGCTTCCTTAAATAGAGAAGGAAATGGAGCATGTGAAGCATGAAGCACGAGGTGGGCTGGGATGGTGAGGCTGGTAGCCTGCCAAAAGAACAGGGAAGATGCAGTGGTGGTGGGTTGGTGTGAACGGAGAAAGGGGACGGCAGCTGCAAATGGAACAGTAAAAATCAAATAAAATAAAACAATACAATTAAAACAATAAAAACATGTAAAAACAAATTAAATACAAATATAAAACAATTAAGAGGGAAAATAATATGGAGGTTTTAAATGAATTTTGACACCGTGTGTGGTGGATGGGCCTGATTTGTGGTGGTTCGCCGATAAAATTATCGGGATTCGAAACGGTTTTCGAAATCTTCGTACATTTTCTGGTCTCCACATGTCTGAAAGTCACAGTTGACTTTTCGTCATTCTCGGAATTGCGCTAAAACTTCCAAAATACACCTTTTATGTGCAAATTATCATTTTTGCTCATATTTTCCTTATTAACACGAAAACACACATTAAATATACAGATATGCTCTCGGAAAAGCCTAATCCACGTGATTAGAAGCAATTTGTGTACGTATTTTACGTCCACATCACACCCCTACACTTGAACTAAAGCTTGTCCTCAAGCAAACATAGAACATAAATACACAACTTAAACAAAACAGAAGGGAAACACATAACAATTTTCCAACAGTTTACCTCAGAGAACACAATTAGATTAGAGATGAAAGAAGTTAGGTATCAAAATGTTTTGAAGCTATGGGACAGACGCAAAAGTGAAGTGTGTGCAAGTACTGTCATCTCAATGCACCAAAGCAAGCATGCATATTGAAACTGTGCTAACCATAAACTCACAGGATTTCACTCTGATTTTCACACAACTGTTTATAGGTTAGCTACACTACCAGTCAAACAAACTTATGGAAATACCGCCATATGCTTGCACGTCAATCTTATCTCCACAAATCATGCACAAACATCTTGGATCAAAATGACTTTTATTGGTTGAAATGAGGCTTAAGGCGAGGGGTTACAAAAATGAAGTGGAAGGGAATCACAAATTCCGAGCATCTTAGTAAGCAAATACCATACTGAGATTTAATAAATAAGAACAGAAAGATGCTAAACTCATTCCGAACAATCACTCACCAAACACATTTATTGAATTCAAACTAAATAAAACATAATACTTTACTCTTTTTTTTTCTTTCTATTTCTAATTTTTTTTTCTTTTCTGTTTCGATTTTTCTCTATATTTTTTTTTTTTTTTTCAAAACATAAACAAATACAACAATTTACAAAGTCACACCCCCACACTTATTCTTTTCCAAACTCCCAGAACATATACATTTAGCATCTGAACAAAAGTAATCTCAAATTACCCACTAAGATAGCTCGGAAAGGGTAAGGCAAGTGTTTAAGCTAAGGGTAGACATTTATGGTGCGAAGAAATGAAAGGCTAAACATATAGGCACAAAATGGCAAACTAATGATATAAATTAGGGACAAATGCTCATTTGGCCATGGTGGATTCCTAATGCCTTAATCATTTCCAAGATGTAAAATGCATGACAAATAGTTTCAACAAGATATTATGCAAGTTCTAGAGATACAATTCAAATAAGCTTGATCACACATGAAGAACAAAGTGCAATGAATTATGAATGCACTTTCATTAAGCTCGAAGCTCACAATATGGCAAGTATAGATCACACAAATCTCTCTATACTTCTCACATTCAATGCATCAATCTGACAATAAGGGTGTACATGCAAAGTCTCATAACAATTTAATTTAAAACATGAAGTTCAGGAGACCTAAGCAAACTTTCATCTCATACAATTAAGTTTAATCTCATCATCGGTGTTGGAAATCACAAAAACAATACAACAAGTACACAAACAGAAGCAAATATTTTTTCATTTTTCTGATTTTTTTGATTTTTTTTAGGGTAACAATACGTGACCACAGTGACTCACTTAGTGCAATGGTAGGTTCAACACTACCAAGGGAGTGAGTATGATCTAGTCGATATATTGTTACAGTAGAAAACGAAAACAAAACACATATTTTTTGAATTTTTTGTTTTTTTGAATTTTTTTTTTCTTTTTTAAAACAAATAAAGTGAAACCTTCCCCCCACACTTGAATTAAACATTGTCCTCAATGTTAGACAAATATTTTCAGTGAAATGAAAAATTCAAGCATGGTTATTGAATTGAAACACACAACAGAAATAAACACACAACAAAAGTAAAACAAATAGGTTATAGAAAAACTCCCCCTTGAAGTTCATTAAGCTCCTCCCAGCAAGTCACCAACAGTCACAAACAAGGCTAGCAGGGACTTGCATCCAACGTTTGCTCCTTAGTTGACTGCGGCACTGATCCGTTTGAGCGTGTCCTGAACGACGTTTGTTGCCGACTCCACAGCAGATTTGGCTGATGTAGCCTTCACTGAGATCTGGAACACTATAGTCAGCAATGTTCCATCAAGTATGCCTCCGGATACGTTAGGTAGAATGGAAAAGCCTGATGGCATCAATGGAAATGGCTCCGGGTCAGTTCCACATAACATCGACTGGAAAATGGAATGGTTGATCGGCGCATAAATCACAGACGACCCCGTTGCATTGGTGCAACACTCCTGGAGAATGAGGAAGTCGTTGTGATTACTGATGGAGAGCACCGAGATCTGATTGCGCGGGTCAAGACCAGTTGTGAAATTTGCAAGAACATGTACCGAGCTGTCCATCGACATACTATCCCACAATGGTCTCGTCTGAACGTCTTTGAGGAACTCAAAGATTCTGGTGTGATGGGATAGATGCAGGACAGAACAGCCTGCAGTACGATTGACTCCAGGGGGTTTGCTAGGATCACCCCTTCTCTTGTTGGTCCTGACCTCCATTTTCGTCTCTCTTGTTCTGTTCGAACAAGTCCAGTGATGGTATGTGGAGTTGCTGATGTCGTTGAAGAAACTGACCGCCATCTGTTTTGCCATTGCTGCAAGGCCTCTTCTCCCTTCAGGTGAAATGATAGAGTCATTGGGTGAAGTGTGGTACCCCATGGCGCATATGTAGCGCTCGGCTTGTCGTTGAAGGGTTGAGATCCAACGCTTTGCACCAAATGCGAACCCTGAGTGGACAAAAGGTTCGAAAATGGCTTTCATCTCTTTCTCGCGTACATCCACGTGCTCCACCCAAGTGACAAGGGAGGATCCATTCTGCAAATCACGAATCAGGCATCCGGAGGGACGTTTTCGGCAAATTGATCTCACTGAAGGCTTTGGATTTGAGCGTAGTTCTTCCACAGAGAAATCCACAACGATCCAACTTCCATCCAGTTGTTGGTGAGAGTACCTAACAAACTGGACTTCACGAGTTGAAACAATGTGAGATGCCACCAGAAACTCGGCCGACATAACTTGCTTCTGCTCCTTGTAGCTTTCTTCTTCGCCGGAGGATAGGATCTCCAAGGTCTGGGCATTTGTGACCATGCTACAGAAGGCAGGCAACCAGTGACCAACATCCATTAAAATCTGAACGATGGTGGTCGGATCAAGCTGGATGGTTGCCGAGTGTCTCGATGATTCTGCTTTGAAGTATGGTGCTGGCTCACCTCGTTGAAACACTCGTAAGTATTCGACACGATTCAGAGTTTCCGAATGAATAGAAATGCTGGGAGTCGGTGAAGATATCCACAGAGGAAAACCGGCAGTGGCCATGAGCAGGAGCTCGTCTTTGGCCTTGCGGGCGATATCCGAGATCAAGTCGGTGTGGACTCCAACAAGATCATGAGCAGGTCCCGGCAGGTTGTCAGATGGCACGGGCAAGGATGGGCGCTCGACTAGTGTTGGCATGAGGCTCCGCACATCCCGTCTCAAGTGGTCCATATCGATCGAATCATCGGACAACTCAAGAAGAGGCTCTGGTTGTGGAGGAACAACTTTGAGCCTTGATTGTGGCACATCTGAGTGCGGAACAGGACCTCCGCAATTGGGACAGATGCCGCTGTGGAGAGCATCGAAGAGTTTTTGATTCTGCAGTTGGAGCTCTTTGTTCTTGCTCACCAGCTCATCATTTATTCTCTCTAGCTCGGCAATTCTCTGTTCATCGGTCTAGATACCGAACTTTTCCTTGTTCCTATTCCCCCAATAGTAGACCTGGTAATGATCTAGCCCGATTTTCGGACCAAACCTTTCTCTTTGTGCTTTGGTTGGGTGAGAATACACCGCGAAGAATGCCTCCAATGCTTCTCTTTGAGCTTTGGTGTATTTCGACCTCGAGACTCTTCTATGGGTAGGAACAGCTACAGGTTCAACTGGTTGAACAGGTGGATCAATGGCCTGGACTGGTGCTTGAGGTTGTGGCACAGTCGGCATGCTAGCATCGATGCTTTCGAGCACGCTTGGTGGAATGATTTCATCCAAGCCTTCAAAGATTTGACTCCCTGAAGGACCTGGCTGAAACAACTCGCTGAATGAGTTAACTTTCTTGGCCATTTTGGTTTAGGAAGGGAGGACAGCTTCTGGGTTTAGGAGGTTTTCTGGAAAAAACTCAAGAACACACAAGAACAAGCGAGAGAAAACTAGAGAGAAAATCAAAGACTAAAGGGAAATGCGTGAAAATGAAACAAACACACAAACTCGGGGAAGTGAATGGACGGACGCGTGTCAAAGTCCACAGACAGAGATCCGTAAATCACGGATCGAGCGACGAAAGTCACAAAGCAAACAGTGAAGACGCGTTCGAATTATTAAACAAACATTTTTTTTTCTTTATTATTAAACCGACGCCGAAATCGTCGAACGGTCCAATAACAAATTTTCTTTTTTATTTTAATCAAAACTTTACGCAAAAGTCGTAAAGTGAATAGTGCCAAACACGTGCGGCACGCGTCGACACAGATCATTATTGCCGACACTCTAAAATGGGCTTGGGCCATCGGACATGGCCTGGGCATTAAAGTGGGTTGGGCCAAAGAAAACTCCGGCCCATTATTTGTGGGCTTACACTAATGGGCCTAAAAAAATCTACAGTAATTTTTTTTTTTTTTTTACCGAGGCCCGACAACAAACTAATGCCCGACTCAACCTAATTGGGCTTGGGTTACGGGTTTTGGACTTTGAAAATGACAAGGGCCCAATGGGCCAAATTTAAATAAAATAAAAAGTTTTTTTTTTTTTTTTTTTTCAAAACCCAAAACCCAAACCGACTAAACAAATGGGCTTAAGGCCCAATACTATACAATCAAGCCCAAAAATAAACAGTAACTATAAACAGTAAAAACAAATAATTACAAACAGTAAAAATAAATAAACAAACACTTTTTTTTATTTACAATTACAATTACAAATTTTCTATTTTTTTTTATTTAAAAAAATTTATACAAACAAATAACGAGAGTGAAAAAAGAAACTTACCTTTTTACTCCTGAGTAAACCGGAAAATCACCAACAAGACATCAACCTCAAGGTTTTTCAACCTTGACTTCCAAACGTATGCTCCGATGTAAGTGATAAAATTTCCGATAAACCTTGATTATTCCCTATAAAAATTAAAAAGTTAGAAATAAAATTTACTAAATCAAAACAAAATATTTACAAAGTTAAAAATGTATCAAAGAATGAATAAAATTTCATATGTCTACGTATATTTAATTTACAAGTAATGTTAAAATATCCAAAAAAATAAAGTTGATTCCAAGCGGTAATTCGAGGTGGACGTGCGGCCTAAGTATTATGTCTAGACACAAATAATTTTCCTTTGTTTCAGAAGGCGAATGGCTAGATCATATGAGAGATAAGCGAGAGGCAGGATTCATTTAGTGGTACTATGGGGACGAGACCCTTATAGTCCTCTGAATCCAATTTTACGAACCTGTCACCCAGGGTCTCGACCTAGACACCATCCATGTGCCCCTTACTCAGCTCAGAACATTACTTGGGTGTTAGACAACTCTCCAAGTGTTAATAAAGGTCGCCTTCAACCTCAAGTGACCTTACGGTACAAATGAAGGGTTTAGGCCAATATTAACAAAAGGGACTTTACCTATTCCGTTCAAGTTACAACTTAAAACAACTTAAAAAATAAAAAATAAAAAATAATAATAATAAAGAATAAAAAATAAATACGAAGTAAAATTAAGTGTAACGCAATATCCACATGTATTATTTACAAAAAGAAAAATACTATTTAGAAAAGCAAATAGTGCAAAACAATCCCCGGCGAGACGGCGCCAAAATTGATGTAGACATTTTCGCACGCCGGAATTGATACGCGCAAAAACGCTCGTCAAAATAAAATAAAGAATGTAATTATATACATAGGGAAAAACCTCCATATGGTACCTGGACTATCACCAAATGCAATTTTTGGTACCTGAATTTTCATAAAGAACCTGGTGGTACCTGAACTATTGTTCCGTTAGCCATTATAGTACCTACCGTTAAATATTTCGTTAAGTGCTGACGTGGCAAGGGTAAAAAAGGCATTTCATTTATTTTTAAATTTAATATTAATTTTTTTAATTTTTATTTTTTTTTAATTTTATTTTTTAACTATTTTCTTTCATTTTTTTAATATTTTCTTAAGCTTAGTTTATACAATTATTTTTTTGGCATATTTTTATTTTATAAATACTTGTGAGTTATTTTGAATAAATTCTTAAATCGCAAAACAATTTGTGAAATTTGTATTTTACAATGAATTTGTGTAAATTATTATTGTGTTAATTATCTAGTTAAAACTTGATTTTTGTTTTATTTCTCATTTTTGTGAGTTAACTTCAAGTTTATTTTCTTAGTTAAATATTTTTTATATCTTTTTTTTTAACTATATCCTTTCATTTTTTAAATATTTTCTTAAGCTTAGTTTATACAATTACTTTTTTGGTGTATTTGTATTTTATAAATATTTGTGAACTTTATATATTAAGTTTACAAAATACTAGTGGTTTATTGTTAGCTCAGTGTTAACTAAGAAAATAAAATTGAAGTTAACACACAAAAATTAGAAATAAAAAAAAATCAAGTTTTAAATAGATAATAAATACAATAATAATTTACACAAATTCATTGTAAAATACAAAGTTCACAAATTATTTTGCGTTTTAAGAATCTATTCAAAATAACTCACAAGTATTTATAAAATAAAAATACACAAAAAAATAATTGTATAAACTAAGCTTAAGAAAATATTAAAAAATGAAAGAAAATAGTTAAAAAATAAAATTTAAAAAATTTAAAAATTTAAAAAAATAAAAAAGTTAAAAAATAATAAAAATAAAAATATAAAAAAATATTAAAAATAATGACTAGGCATGCCACGTCAGCACTTAACGGAATATTTAACGGTAGGTACTATAATGGCTAACGGAACAATAGTTCAGGTACCACCAGGTTCTTTATGAAAATTCAGGTACCAAAAATTTCATTTGGTGATAGTCCAGGTACCATATGGAGGTTTTTCCCTATATACATATCCAAGCAACCTATAAAAATGTCGTTGAATAGTATAGTAGAAGCAAGGGTCATTACCCACAGGAGATTGTTTATTTACTTTTCTATGTCACGAAAATTAAATAATATATACAACAAAGAATTTATTTACAAATATATACAATATATACAAAAGATATTTTTTGGTTTTGGAAATAATTGAAAACAAGAAATAAATAAGAGGAAATATTTTTGGATTTTTTATTTTTGGAAAACAACACAAAACACAAATAGTACAAACACACTCTTGATATGTTAACCTACAAATTCCTTTCGATTAAATGTAATTACTCAGACTAAGCCAATGGCATGTTGCACTTAATCTATTGTTCTCTCTTACTTGGTATGTTAGGTGCATGGCATGTACTCCTAACGTAGCTTCTAAAATGCAACCTAGAATGACATGTTCATAGATTCAGCATTAAGAAGTCATTATGCATAAAGAGAACGAGTAACTCTAGGCAACTTCGACACGGATGTAGTTCTAATTGCCTAGAAGATGATTCATATAACGATAGCTTACACCGTTATTTGCTACTTCTAGAATATATGATGATATGGCGGTCCACATATACTCATAGCCATAAAACCCTAGCATGCTTACTATGTTTGCAACCACAATAAACAACTAGCAATTTATCGATGACAAAGCAATGAATCAAACAAACATTCAATATCAGAACAATTATAAATCAAAGCTAAAACCAAGAGTAATAGGGATAAACCCTAAATTATTACACAAAATAATAAAACAAAGTTTAAAACAAATATTTACACAATAACATTTCCCCAAATTTATTCACACAAAATTCAAATGCGGAAATTAAAATTAAACTTAAACAAATATAATAAATAAACGAGTTTGGGTAAGTGTTACTGTTGTGTCCATGAAAATGGACACTTGTCGTCGAGTGTGGGTGGACGACTCAACCATGTGCGCGTGAAGACGGCACTGCCCTTTCCGGCGAAGGTGGAGGGCTCGGCTATAAGTGGCGTTGACGGTGAACTTGTCGGATCCGTCTTTGGATGTGGCGGGTGCCCATTTCAATTGGGCTTTGGATTCTTCGGGGGCCCAATACGGATTGGGCTTGCTTGTGGGTGTACTTAGCAATTTTGGCGGTGGGCTTGGGTAATGGGTCAACAGGCCCAAGCTGACTTTTATTCTCTTTTGTTTTCTCTTCTTGGGTTTCTCTCTCCCCGTGGTTCTCTTTTCTTCTTAGCTGCAGACTAGTCCTGTGAATGTGCATAATTGCACGGAATTGGTGATTGTGCAGGGCTCATGGCTTAATTGAATGGCTTTGGTGATGAGTTGAGATTGTATTGGCAGTGAGCTTCCTTAAATAGAGAAGGAAATGGAGCATGTGAAGCATGAAGCACGAGGTGGGCTGGGATGGTGAGGCTGGTAGCCTGCCAAAGGAACAGGGAAGATGCAGTGGTGGTGGGTTGGTGTGAACGGAGAAAGGGGACGACAGGTGCAAATGGAACAGTAAAAATCAAATAAAATAAAACAATACAATTAAAACAATAAAAACATGTAAAAACAAATTAAATACAAATATAAAACAATTAAGAGGGAAAATAATATGGAGGTTTTAAATGAATTTTGACACCGTGCGTGGTGGATGCGCCTGATTTGTGGTGGTTCGCCGATAAAATTATCGGGATTCGAAACGGTTTTCGAAATCTTCGTACATTTTCTGGTCTCCACATGTCTGAAAGTCACGGTTGACTTTTCGTCATTCTCGGAATTGCGCTAAAACTTCCAAAATACACCTTTTATGTGCAAATTATCATTTTTGCTCATATTTTCCTTATTAACACGAAAACACACATTAAATATACAGATATGCTCTCGGAAAAGCCTAATCCAAGTGATTAGAAGCACTTTGTGGACGTATTTTACGTCCACATCACAGCTCCCTGGTGCCCGTTACGTCAACCATTTGGACGTAATGACCCCCATACAAACAATTTGGCCAAACACTTAGGGAGTTAGGGGACTCTCTCGGGCTCAGCTGGGGCCCATACACGACATCTAAATCGTTTACAACAAGCGTGTGCCTAACAAAAACCATGGTAGGGCACCACACGACTACTAAACAAACACAACAGCCTCTCCTTGACTGGGGGACTTGTTCGTACTCGTTCTACAAAATACGCTATGCCTCGTATCACTCTTTTCCTTTACGACAATTTGCGTTCCGTACTCACGCCGCGCTCATTCGCATTAATGGAACATTGAATTCCTCAACCATCGTTGTTCCAACAATTGAATTCTTTTCACCTTCCATTAATTACTTGCTTATACTCGGGGGACTTTCGGTCCTCACACATACATACATATACACATTATTTGCATACAATCATAATGCAACACACACTTCATATATCCATGATATATTATTTGTACACTTGACTTGTACGTCACAATATCATTGCCCCGTGCAATCCATTCTTGCTTCATATGTACTTCATATGCTTTTCTCTCCTTGACAGGAACTTATGCAACTTTATCGTGTCTCCTTTTGACACCGACATGCATACTTGGCAAGGCTTGACGCGGCTCTTCTTCCTTGAGGACTTGGGGGACTAGTATGGATAGGACATGCCCATATGTCACTTATACTTGACGACATCAGCATTTCAACTCCCCAACCAAGAAGACCCTCTTACTCGGTGACTTGGGGGACTTGTTCGTACTACATATACCACATGCCGCCAAGCATAATCAACACACTCCTAGCGGGCCCACATGACGTGTGGGACCCCGGCCACGACATGCGGGACCTAGCCCAACACCCGAGCTACCTCACCATGGTGGAAGCCGACCAAGACCTCGTCGGGAGGCGTCCCTCCCATGCTCGCCAAAAGGCTTTATGACAAGCAAATGGGACGCAAGTCCCACATCGGAAACTTGTAACAAGTGAGAGGCTTCCTTATCTATAAAAGGAACCCCTCACCTAGCAATTAGAGAGGGACAATACAGACTAAAACTTAGTCTCTTGTAGTTCTCTACACTTAGTGAATTACTCAAGTGGACGTAGCCTCCCTACAAGGGGAGGTGAACCACTATACTTCCTCGTGTTATCCTTGCATGACTTAGTCCCTACACTATAATGGCACCCCGACAAACCATACAGAAACAGACCGAAGCCGAAACGAGGTCAAAATAGGTTAATTTTTTCACAATAGGCCTCTTCAATATTCTCATCCAATGGTCCGATTGACCAATTTCTCTTCCCATCCACCCCATTGTTTTTCAAATGTATCGTTGTCATTATAAGCAATGAACAAGTTAGACATTGCTAGTATGCATATATGGATTTCACACAATCCAAAAATATAAAATTGAAAAATAGGCACTTGGACCGCATATATATACTCACACCTGCAGAGAAATAATTATCCACAAGGCCACAACTCTCTCTTGATAACTTCTCATACATTTTTTTTCATAAGAAAATAACTACCCACATCTATACAAGTGTATCTCTTTCCGGATAACTTTCCACTTTTTGTTTTTCTCGTATAATTTTCTTTTCTTTTTTAAAGAAAAAAAAATGTCATACACTCGTACACATGCATAGGATATGTCCACAAAGCTAGCATAATATGACCCAAAAAAAATTATAGCACCCAATATGTATTTGGAGACTTAATGGTCGAAAATACCCCTAAAAATTTGGAGCATATGTGCATCATATGAGCAATTTAACAAAAAATTTTTTATGGAAGTACCAAATGGGAAGACGGATGATAAGTATAAGTATCAAATTGTCAATTATGTTATACTAGGTACCAAATTGTCCGGATCATGATACATCAAGTACCATTTTAAGTTTCAATATAAAAAAAAGTACCATTTTGAGTTTAACCCTTATTGAATTACATATCTACCCTAATATAAAAATTATAAATATCAACATATCAAAATCTAAAATTAATAATATATTTTCTGACTGCACCCCACACACCAGAACAATCACGAATTACAACGATTAAATTGTATTTTTATTCAAATACGTACCAGCTACATATCTAGATCAGATTAGCACCATTTTACTGTTGGAGACTTTCTTGATCTAAAACAAGAGAATCACACTAGGGTTCTATGCGTATTATGTTTTTATTTATCATTTTTTTAAGGGTATGAAAGAGTGGAGTGCAGTTTGTGTAATGAGGGTTACATGATGAATAACTTCATTTTGTGCTGTCATATCTATTGTGAGCGTAATATGGTTGTTGACTGCCTTGCTAAACGTAGTCTTGCTCTGGACATTGGTCTCTGCAATTTTCCTACTATGCCTGATTTTGCAGCCAATGCTGTGTTGGATGATTTTTTTTTTTTCTTGTGGCAATTGTGTTGGATGATCTTTCTGGTCTAATAAGACCACGCATTGTTAGAGCAGCTCTTGCTGTTGAGTAGTTTTCCTTTCTTTTTCCTGTCTGGGCCTTGGGCCTCCATTATACCCAAAACAAAGGGGGTTACTTGATTAAGGATATTTTAGTCCAAGTTCTATATGACGTGCAAATAGGCAAAGCCGCATTAACGCATTTCTTTTTTTGGGAAACTTGAAAGAAATAGATGAAGACTTGAATTCTCTGTTGGAGATTTGAGGTTCATTCCCAACTTTCTTTTGGACGTTGCTGAGATTCCGAGATGCTGAAGACAATTCGGAAAATTGCTTCTTATTGTTGCAGCAGCAGCAGCACAAAAAGAAGAAGAGGAAGAGGTACCCCGTGTCTTGTTCACTCTACTACTCTCGTTGTTTTCGTCAACAATTTTCATTCTCAACCCTCAAAATCAAAGCCAACCAAATCTAGCAACACCCATCTTGTGAGAGTGAGAGACCCATCCGTACCCAAACTCACTATTCTCGAGGATGCCTTGAAGGTGTTCGATGAAATGCTTCAAAGGCGTCCTCTGCCTTCGATTAAGTGTTTCAACCAAATCTTGGGTCAGCTCGTGAAATTAAAACATTATTCGCAAGTCATCTCTTTGCACCAACAAATGGGTCTGTTGGGAATTGGTCCTGATGTTTATTCTCTTGCCATCATCATCAATTGCTACTGTCATTTGAACCAAATGGGGATTAGTTTCTCTGTGCTGGGAAAATTCTTCAAATTTGGTTTTGAACTAGATGTTGCGACATTCAACACTCTAATTAACGGATTTGTTCGTGAGGGTAGAGTGGCTGAGGCAGACGGACTTTTCAGCAAAATGGCCGACACAGGTTGTAAGCCGAATGTGGTTACTTTCAGCACACTCACAAAGGGCTTGTGCATGAAGCGTGACACTACTGCAGCCCTTAAATTGCTTAGGAAGATGGAACAATCTGGAGATTGTAAGCCTGGGGTTGTTGCCTATAACATCATAATCAACCGTCTTTGTAAGGATACACAGATTGTCGATGCATTCAACCTCTTCTCAGAAATGATCAGTAAGGGTATTGCCCCAGACGTCATTACCTATACCTCTTTAATTCATGGAGTTTGCAGATCAGGCCAGTGGAAAGAAGCTATAAGGCTGTTGAATGAAATGGTGAGTAGAAACATCTTTCCAAATGTGCGCACCTTCAACGTCTTGGTAGATACATTTTGTAAGAAGGGGATGTTCGTGGAAGCAAAAAGCATGGTTGAAATTATGATTCGAAGAGATATTCAACCCGACACTGTTACTTACAGCTCACTTATGGATGGTTACTGTTTGAGAGGAGAGATGGATGAGGCAAGACAAGTCTTTGATCTAATGGTTAGCAAGGGCTCAAGGTATAGCATACTGATAAATGGGTATAGCATACTGATAAACGGCTATTGCAAGCACAAAAATATCGATGAGGCTGTGATGCTATTTGAGGAAATGTCTCACAAGGGACTGGTTCCAGATACTGTTACTTATAACACGCTTATGGATGGTTTTTGCAAATTGGGGAGAATACAAGATGCTCAAAAGTTGTTCTCTCAGATGAAAGCTTCTTTCCAGTTTCCAGATTCTCAAACGTATGCTATTTTATTGGACGGTCTATGTAAAAATCAACAACTTGGTATGGCAAGGGAATTGCTTAGAGAGATGGAAGACAAGAAGTTGGAACCTGATATTGTTAGTTACAATTCTCTTATTCATGGTATGTACATAGCTGGAAACGTAGAAGCTGCAAGGGATCTCTTCTGTGGTTTATCATCAGATGTGTGGACATATACCATAATTATGGATGGACTTTGTAAGGGAGGCCTATTAAACGAAGCAGAAAAGTCTCTTACAGAAATGGAAGAGAAAGTCTGCTCTCCGGATGGTCGGACATACAACATAATCATCCGAGGGCTTATCAATAACAATGTGACATCAAGGGCGATAGGACTTATTGATCAAATGGTGGACATGGGTTTCTCTGCGGATGCATCAACAATGGAATTGATAGTTGGTTTATTGTCTAAAGATGAAGTAGATCCAGCTTTGTTGCCATTGATAAAAAGATCCTTATGAAGACAATTTGCATCTTTAACCATCTTCACTGTCACGTTTAACTTTGAAACTGTTGAAGCTTAGCCGCTTAGGCAACCATCATGTTTGTGTAATTTGCCTTAAAAGTCAGATGAAGATCGTCCCAGCTGGGCTATAAATAAAATGATGGCATTTCTCTTTTTCTCTTTTGCATGCGACTGTCTCTAGTCACAATGACAAAATTTGTGTTTTTTTATTTTTATTTTTATCCCACCATATTTCAATCATTTCCCCTTTTATTCAAACTTTTCGACTCTTTCCAGGACTTTTGTCTGTTAGTTGGAGATTAAGTGTTTGGATTGATAGCTCAGATTACTTTGTAACAATATACACTGTTAATTTTGCAATGCAAGCTTTAAATTTTCAGGGACCATTCTTTTGCACAAGTTCACTGGTTGAAGCTGCATGTACTGACGGTCTTGATGATAATCTCCCTGACATATACATAATACATATATGAATAAGTTTGCATTTGTGAAAACACAATGTCATTTTGTAATAAGAGCAGTCATCCGTGTTTCATCTTTACCCGCGTGACTTAAGCATCAATCGATCTCTTTTGTGGAAGTTTATTTTATAGAATGTGTAGGTGACCATACAAAATCTCCAAACTCCTGAAATACAGTGGGAAGACTTTTTTAGCAGAAATCCTATATATGTAGTTTTGTTCAGAGCCATATGGATTCATGCATTTTATATCGGTAACCCTTTTCTTGCTTGATTTGGCTGTATCTGCACAATCACATTAAGCACGGAATAATTTGAAATGTTGCATCAGCCCTAGGCATGGTTAGCTGCATAATTCAATTGAATTTGGGTAGTGCAGTCCAGTTCACTGTACAGATTGCATATATAAGTTGTACTGGTGAAAGCGGAACCAAGTCCACTATCCTAATGAATATTTGGACTACAATACTTTTTCTCCTTAAAGGGCTAGGGATTTGATTTCTCTAAAGAGTCAGTGTTTGTGCTGGTCATGAAGACTAGTGTATTGCCTTGCAGTTCAATGTTAGAATTTTCTACTCATTTGTTCATATGAAGAGTTACATCAATATCTACACCTGAAGGATACATGCATGTAGATTGTTGGAGCTTTACGGTTAGATTGAGTTTGTTTAATTTTTCTTTAAGCAGATGTTTTTCTTGTTTCTTAATGAGGACTTCCAAACAATTGGACCCTACGAATAAATGTTTGACTACTCTTGGAGCTTTGAGATTCCTTCCAGTTCGCAAATCCCTAGTATCTTACTGGGAGCTACTGTATGTTTTGAAGAATTAAAGTTAGGGATAGAAGTTTTCGACCGAAAGAAGAAGATTAAGAAAATGGTAGTTAACAGGAATTTCAAAGCTACAAGTGTATCAGCATCACTTGGATCAAGTAGGTACTACTTGATAGTCCATTTTTGAAGAGTGTGTGCTTGACGGATCGAGTTGGAAATGGCAATGATGTTGGGCGCGCACAACCTTTCTTTGAGATACCTCTTTGCGATTGTTGGAGCTTTACTTTTAGATTGAGTTTCTTGTTTCTTGATTTAGAAAGAGACATATCATCTTTGGATTTTCAATTATTAGAGCTAGTTTTTTTTTTCAGACTGTTGGTTCATAAACACTTATGTGACCTTTGATTTTAACCTTCAATGTCAGCTGCAAATAGTGGAGATGATGCCCTTAATTTCTTCACTATATTTCCAATTTATGCATACATATTAGTTTATGCATACATTTAGGAACTGGAAAATGATCTGTTTTTCTAGTGATTATGAGTAAGAGGGCTTCAATCCAGTGTCTCCAAATCCCTGTTCTACTATAAAAATTCGACACCTGGACACTAACTTGACGGCATCTAACGGCGTTTCCTTTTTTGAAAAAGACTCAGAAACTCACCAGTCCACCACCATCTTCTCCAATTTTGTTTTTTTACTTGCTTTTTAACATATTGAAATTAGTCCTAAACTCTTCAACCATCTCGACAAGGCATGAAATTATTAAATAACTTGCTTTTTAACAGATTGATGCTCTATTTTCTGGAAACCGGGATCAAAGAAATAGAATTTTTTTAGCCGATTCCGAAAAGTGTCCAAAAGAATCAAAGGTGAAGAACCAGTTCCGGGTCACAATATTTTAACATTCAAAATTCACAAATTTCTCTCTATATTTTTACATGAGTCGACCAAAGCTATCTATCCAAAGCACCAAATGCAAATTTTAAATCTTAGACGTACATAATTGAAGCCGATATCCCTGAAATCCAATAATAATTAATATCCAGATAGGTGAAATGGAAGAACTCAATGATCTATTTTTATTTTATATTGTTTACAACCAAATGAATTAATTTAAACTCTAGTACCAGAAGAATTAATTGAAACAACGAATCTGCAAACCTGGCCTAGGAATTGAGCATTTGAGCTCCTTGCTTCGATACAACCCAAAGAACTAGTTAGAAATCAAATATTCGTATATATGAAATTCAAGTTTTCATATTGTTACTAATGTCTTGGGTTCAGTCTGTATTAGCTCTATTATTGTTTTGTCTTTTTGTTTGGTGTAATTGTAAATTTAGAATAATGGACTATATTGTTGACTTGTTGTGCTGTATAATTTTTATTTAAGTTCTTATAATGATAATTTAAAGAGCTAACCCCTAGAAAGAACACAAAATGTATATGAACATCAAGGGTCTTATTCTTTAGCTCGCCTCCGGCCCTCAAAATCTCATGGTCGGCCCTGAATGCAACTTTCTTGTTAGAAAATTAACACCCAAAGAACTTTAAGTACAGTTAGAGTCAGTGATAATGTTCTATTGTTTGAGAGCCTACAATAAAAATTAACCACATACAATAAAAGCATAAATTTGAAGTAATTATATTCTTGAGGTTCGGTTCTATTTTGGTCAGTTTTTTTTTTTTTGAAAGGAAGGACGTAGGGATATATTGATAAACTAGTGATTACAATGAGAAGCAACAAAGTTGCGAATAACAGGAGGGACAAGACCACTCCAAGAATAATTGAAACCAGAAAATAAAGCTAGCCTTGCAAGCTTGTGAGGTGCTGAGTTTGATTCATGGTAAACATGAGTGAAGAGAGATCCTGGGAGGGAGTCCAAAACATAAGAAATGTCATCTAACCATCTACCAAAAGATGAGGTGTTATCATCAAAGGATTTGGTAGCCTGGACCAAAGTAAGACAATCTGATTCAAAAACATTGATTCAATTTGATTTAGGTTAATTTCGATGCAGATTGATGGTTTTAAAATTTACCCCTATGATATATAAAACATATTTTTTAAATTGTCCGCGTATCGTTCTATATCGTTTTTCTCTTAAATATATTGTGTCGAGTACCAAAACACACGACAAACAAACCACAAGGTGTGGTCGAGTTGGCAAACACTGCAAAGGAAACCCGTGGTCCCAAAGGTACCGAGTCAGAAAACATACCACAAACAAATGAAAATTCTTAAGTGCTCCGCAGTATCGGTGTTCCGTCCTGTTGGATAAATCATATCCGTTAGATTTTTGTTGTCAACCTTGTCCTTTCAATCTTGGCTCTTCAAAAAGTGGAGCATTGATACTACGGAGCACTATAGACGTTGCTACAAACAAACATGTTTTAGCGAATATAGCTAAAAGAAAGGAGTTTTTTTTTTCTTGCTTTTTCACTTGAATTCTCCGAAGGAAACCCGTTGGAGATTTGAGTTTCATTCCCAACTTTCTTTTGTACGTTGCTGAGATTCCAAGATGCTGAAGACAATTCGGAAAATTGCTTCTTATTGTTGCAGCAGCAGCAGCAGCAACAGCACAAAAAGAAGAAGAGGAAGAGGTACCCCTTGTCTTGTTCACTCTCCTACTCTCGTTGTTTTTGTCAACAATTTTCATTCTCAACCCTCAAACTCAAAGCCAACCAAATCCAGCAACACCCATCTTGTGAGAGTGAGAGACCCACCCGTACCCAAACTCACTACTCTTGACGATGCCTTGAAGGTGTTCGATCAAATGCTGCAAAGGCGTCCTCTGCCTTCGATTATTGGTTTCAACCAAATCTTGGGTCAGCTCGTGAAATTGAAACACTATTCTGCAGCAATCTCAATGTACAAACAATTGGGTCTGTTGGGAATTGTTCCTAATGTTTATTCTCTTACTATCATCATCAATTGCTACTGTCATTTGAACCAAATGGGGTTTAGTTTGTCAGTGGTGGGAAAACTCTTCAAATTTGGTTTTGAACCAAATGTTTGGACCTTCAACACTCTAATTAACGGATTTGTTCGTGAGGGTAGAGTCGCTGAGGCAGCCGGACATTTCAGCAAAATGGCCGACACAGGTTGTAAGCCGGATGTGGTTACTTTCAGCATACTCACAAAGGGCTTGTGCATCAAGGGTGACACTACTGCAGCTCTTAAATTGCTTAGGAAGATGGAACAATCTGGAGATTGTGAGCCTGAGATATTTGCCTATAACACCATAATCAACCGTCTTTGTAAGGATACACAGATTGTATCAGCATTCAACCTCTTCACCAAAATGATCAGTAAGGGTATTGCCCCAGATGTCATTACCTATAACACTCTCATCCATGGAGTTTGCCTATCAGGCCAGTGGAAAGAAGCTATAAGGTTGTTGAATGAAATGGTGAGTAGAAACATCTTTCCAAATGTGCACACCTTCACCGTCTTGGTAGATACATTTTGTAAGAAGGGGATGTTTGTGGAAGCAAAAAGCATGGTTGAAATTATGATTCTAAGAGATATTCAACCCGACAATGTCACTTACACCTCACTTATGGATGGTTACTGTTTGAGAGGAGAGGTGGACGAGGCAAGAGAAGTCTTTGATCTAATGGTTAGCAAAGGCACATTGGTGAATGTCCATAATTATAACATACTGATAAACGGATATTGTAAGCACAGAAATATCGATGAGGCTGTGATGTTATTTGAGGAAATGTCTCATAAGGGATTGGTTCCAGACACTGTTACTTATAACACGCTTATGGATGGTTTTTGCAAACTGGGTAGAATACAAGATGCAAAAAAGCTGTTCTCTCAGTTGAAAGCTTCTGGCCAGTTTCCAGATTCCCAAACGTATGCTATTTTATTGGATGGTCTATGTAAAAATCAACAACTTGGTAGGGCAATGAAATTGATTAGAGAGATGGAAGACAAGAAGTTGGAACCTTATATTGTTAGTTACAATTCTCTTATTCATGGTATGTGCATAGCTGGAAAAGTAGAAGCTGCAAGGGATCTCTTCTATGGTTTATCATCAAGAGGACTTGAGCCTAATGTGAGGACATATACCATAATGATTGGTGGACTTTGTAAGGGAGGCCTATTAAACGAAGCAGAAAAGTCTCTTACAGAAATGGAAGAGAAAGGCTGCTCTCCGGATGGTCGGACATACAACATAATCATCCGAGGGCTTATCAATAACAATGTGACATCAAGGGCGATAGGACTTATTGATCAAATGGTGGACAGGGGTTTCTCTGCGGATGCATCAACAATGGAATTGATAGTTGGTTTATTGTCTAAAGATGAAGTAGATCCAGCTTTGTTGCCATTGATAAAAAGATCCTTATGAAGATAATTTGCATCTTTAACCATCTGCACTTTCACATTTAAGTTTGGAACTGTTGAAGCTTAGCCGCTTAGGCAACCATAGATGTATTTGGTATGCTATTTATTAATCCATCATGTATGTGTAATTTGCCTTAAAAGTCAGATGAAGATCGTTCGAGCTGGGCTGTAACTAAAATGATGGCATTTCTCTATATCTCTCTTGCATGCGACTCTCTCTTGTCACAATGACAAAATTTGTGTTTTGTTTTTTATATCCCCACCATATTTCAATTATTTCCCCCCTTTTATTCAAACTTTTCGACTCTTTCCAGGACTTTTGTCTCTTAGTTGGAGAAGCAAGTGTTTGGATTGGTAGCTCAGATAGTCAGATTACGTTGTAACAATATACACTTTTAATTTTGCAATGCAAGCTTTAAATTTTAGGTTTTTGGGTGGTTCAGTCTCTTTTGGCAACTTCCGGACTTCTGCCCCATTGCTGTTCTTGAGATAATGTAAGTTGTACAGGAAACTGAAAGTTAGAAACTAAGTTATATTAATTCACATCTTACTAACTTCACCCTCCTTTCTAAGAGATTTTCACGAACCAAATAGAGACCATCTTTAGCTTGAAATCTATTTGCATCTTCATTGCAGAAGTCTGTTAACCATCTTCTTGACAATTACTTATTCTAGTTCCATATCATATTATTACTTGGAATTTCCAAAACAGATTCCCAAAAAATTGGCAGGATATACATATACATAATACATATATGAACAAGTTTGCATTTGTGAAAACACAATGTCAGTTTGTAGTAAGAGCATTTATCAGTCTTTCATTTTACCAGCATGACTCAAGTATCAATCGATCTCTTTTGTGGAAGTTTATTTTATAGAATTTGTAGGTGACTATACAACATCTCCAATTAAACTCCTGAAATACAGTGGGAAAACTGTTTTAGCAGAAATCCTATATATGTAGTTTTGTTCAGATCCTTACGGATTCATGCATTTTATATTGGTAACCCTTTTATTCTTGCTTGATTTGGCTGTCTCTGCACATTATGCACGAAATAATTTGAAATGTTGCATCTGTTTTTTTCCCTAGGCATGGTTAGCTGCAATAATGCGAGTACGAATTAGCTGTTAACTGCATAATTCAATTGAATTTGGGTAGTGCAGTCCAGTTCAGTAAACAGATTGCATATATATCTGAAAGTTGTACTGGTGAAAGCTGAACCAAGTCCACTATCCTAATGAATATTTGGACTACAATACTTTTTCTCCTTAAAGGGCCAGGGATTTGATTTCTCTAAAGAGACGGTGTTTGTAGAACACTAGTGTATTGTCTTGGAGTTCAATGTTAGAATTTTCTACTTATTTGTTGATATGAAGAGTTACATCAATATCTACTAATCTACATCTGAAGGATACATGCATGTAGATTGTTGGAGCTTTACGTTTACATTGAGTTTGTTTATATTTTTCTTTAAGCAGATGTTTTTCATCTATGGATGTTCAATTATTAGAGCTAGTTTTTTTCAGACTGTTGGTTCATAGACACTTATGTGATTGTAATTTACCTTTGATTTTAGCCTTCAATGTCAGCTGCAAATAGTGGAGGTCTGTTAATGGTGCCCTTTCTTCACTACATTTTCAATTTATGCATACATGCATATTAGTTTGTTCTGTTAATGATCTGCTTTTCTAGGAGCTAGTGATTGTATGAGTTCGGAAATGCAATATGCAACGTACATCGATCATTTGTTCCAAACCGTGAGCTTATTCTAACTGTTTATTTTTAAGACTTTATTTGATCAAAAACTGATTAATATATATTTTTTCTTAATAAAAAAAGCTGATTAATGTTTCTTCTGGAATTAGGTAATCCACCGATCCACCATCTCTGTGCTATAATTTGGTTTTGCAAATTTGTCTTTTAAATTTTGACACATTCTAAATCTAACATATGACCAAAAGAAAAAAAACAATATTTCAATTTTATTGATGAAATGACAAATAATCAAATATAATTGATTGATGTTTTTTTTTTAAAAATTGAGGTTTGAAAAGTTCGACATTATGCTCGTATTATTAGTTGAATACGAAACATATATTGGAAAGATAAAAGAGTTAATACACCGGTAATTAGATATTATAGAAAAAAAAATAAACCACCATTCTTAATATAAAAAAACGAGCATTGCATTCGTCACATGATTACATATTTACATTTCGTTTAGGATATTCTCAGCAACAAAATGAAGGTCTAATTAACATGTAAACCAATGAGATACCATTCAAAAAACAAAAACAAAAAATCTTTATTTTGAATTAATTTTTTTTAGGTCATGTATTAATTGAAAAATTGGTATTGTAATTTATAGACATGTTATTGCTTGCCCAGTAACAAACACAGCGTTGTCCTCCTCTGTGTACGAGAAGTGTTGAGTGATTCACTATTCAGAATTGAGAAAACTGAACGAAAGCCATTGGAGGTTCCTACCCAACTGTATCTGATCGTTGGCTCAGAGATGCTGAAGATGATGAGGGCAACTGCGTTTTCTTCTTATTCTTGTTATTGTTGCAGCAGCAGAAGAAGAAGAGGAGGTATGCCTTGTCTTGTTCACTCTACTACTCTCCATGTTTTCGTCAACAATTTTCATTCTCAACCCTCAAACCCAACCAATTCTCGAAACTACACCAAGCTTGTGAGAGACCCACAAGCACCCAAAGTAGTCACTAGTCTTGAGGATGCCTTGAAGGTGTTCGATGAAATGCTTCAAAGGCGTCCTCTGCCTTCAGTTGTCCAGTTTAACCAAATCTTGGGTCAAGTTGCCAAATTGAAACACTATTCTGCAGCCATCTCTTTGTACAGACAAATGTGTCTGCTTCGAATTGCTTCTGATGTTTGTACTCTCAACATAGCCATTAATTGCCATTCTCATTTGAACCAAATGGGGTTTAGTTTATCTGTGCTGGGGAGATTTTTCAAATTTGGCTTTGAACCAAATGTTAGGACCTTCAACACTCTAATTAACGGATTTGTTCGTGAGGGTAGAGTTACCGAGGCAGCCGGACTTTTCAGCAAAATGGCCGACACAGGTTGTAAGCCGGATCTGGTTACTTTCGACACACTCTTAAAGGGCTTGTGCATCCAGGGTAACAATTCTGCAGCTCTTCAATTGCTTCGGAAGATGGAACAATCTGGAGATTGTAAGCCTGGGGTAGTTGCTTATAGCACCATTATCGACAGTCTTTGTAAGGATACACATATTGTTGATGCATTCAACCTCTTCACCGAAATGATCAGTAAGGGTATTACCCCAACCCTCATTACCTATAACACTCTCATCGGTGGAGTTTGCAGATTAGGCCAGTGGAAAGAAGCAACAAGGCTGTTGAATGAAATGGTGAGTAAGAACATCTTTCCAAATGTGCGAACCTTCAATGTCTTGGTTGATTCATTTTCTAAAGAGGGGATGGTCGTGGAAGCAAAAAGCATGGTTGAAATAATGATGGGAAGAGATATTCAACCTGATATAGTTACATACAACACACTTATGGATGGTTACTGTTTGAGAGGAGAGATGGACGAGGCAAGGGAAGTCTTTGATCTAATGGTTAGCAAGGGCTCAATGGTGAATGTTCATAGTTATAGCATACTGATAAACGGCTATTGCAAGCACAAAAATATCGATGAGGCTGTGATGCTTTTTCAGGAAATGTCTCGTAAGGGACTGTTTCCAGATACTGTTACTTATAGCACGCTTATGGATGGTTTTTGCAAAGTGGGTAGAATACAAGATGCTCAAAAGTTGTTCTCTCAGATGAAAGCTTCTTGCCAGCTTCCAGATTCTCAAACGTATGCTATTTTATTGGATGGCCTATGTAAAAAACAACAACTTGGTATGGCGATGGAATTGCTTAGAGAGATGGAAGACAAGAAGTTGGATCCAAATATTATAATATACAGTATTCTTATGGAATGTTTGTGCAAAGTTGGAAAAGTAGAAGCTGCAAGGGATCTCTTCTGTGGTTTATCATCAAGAGGACTTCAGCCTGATGTGAGGACATATAACATAATGATTCGTGGACTTTGTAAGGGAGGCCTATTAAGCGAAGTAGAAAAGCTTCTTAGAGAAATGGAAGAGAGAGGCTGCTCTGCAGATGGTTGGACGTACAACATAATCATCCGAGGGCTTATCAATAACAATGAGACATCAAGGGCGATGGGACTTATTCATCAAATGGTGGACAGGGGTTTCTCTGCGGATGCATCAACAATGGAATTGATAGTTGGTTTATTATGTAAAGATAAAATAGATTCAGCTTTGTTGCCATTGATAAAAGGATCATTATGAACATGTGGAACCTGATCATTCTCACTGTCATATTGAACTTTGAAACTGTTGAAGCTTAGGCAGCCATAGATGTATTTAATATGTTATTTATTAAGCCATCATGTATGTGTAATATTCTTTAAAAGTTAGATGAAGCTTGTTCCAGCCGGGCTATAGCTAAAATGATGTCATTTATCTGTTTCTCTCTTGCATGCGACTGTCTCTTTCACAATGACAAAATTTGTGTTTTGTTTTTTATATCCCACCATATTTCAATTATTTCCCCCGTTATTCAAACTTTTGGACTCTTTCCCGGGCTTGTGTCTCTTAGTTGGAGAAGGAAGATGTTTGGATTGATAACTCAGATTACATTGTAACAATATACACTATTAATTTTGCAATTCAAGCTTTAAATTTTCAGGTTTCTGGGTGGCTTCGGTCTCTGTTGGCAACTTACGGACTTCTGCCCACTGCTGTTCTTGAGATAATGTAAGTTGTACAGGAAACTGAAAGTTAGAAACTAAGTTATATTAATTCACATCTTACTAACTTCACCCTCCTTTCTAAGAGTTCACGAACCAAATAGAGACCATCTTCAGCTTTAAATCTATTTGCATCTTCATTTCGGAAGTTTGTTAATCCTCTTCTTGACAATTACTATTTCTAGTTCCATATCATATTATTCCTCGGAATTGTCGAAACAGATTCCAAAAGCGTTGGCAGGTAGTGGAGGGACCATTCTTTTGTCCAAGTTCACTGGTGCTGTACTGACAGTCTTGATGATGATTTCCCTGAAAGCTTTTTAAAAATTCAGGTTTCCCGTTTCTGATTGGCTTCATCTCTTTGGGCAGTTTGCTGACTTCAGCTGCATGGGTTCTCTTGAGATAATAGTTGTGTAGGAAAACTGATAGCATAAACTGAAGATACATGAAAATGAATGGACCTGTTAAATTTTGTTTTTATGTACGTAGTTTCATTCTAAAAGTATCAGCTTCATATTTTCTTTTGAAATGTTGCATAGACTTGAACAACAACAGCTTTATTGGATGCATTACTAATTTTCTTGGCTCCTTACCTGATCTCTGATTCTGCCAGATAGTCTCTTTATCTCATCATTTATACATATCGAGTCCTTATCTCTTCCTCTAATGAACCAAAGAACATTGATTTTATGTGAATACATTTATTTCGTTACAACTAATCAACAATTTCTTGCATGCGACGGCTTGTGAAACGCTGCAGCTGGTACAATATTTATCTGTCATGAATATGAAAAGCTATTGTTAAGTTCATGATTTTGCTGCATAATTCAATTGACTAGGGTTGCCGTGTGACCGCGTCTAGTTAGTACTGTTCAATATACAGGAGCAAAGCATGATTATACTACACAGAATTGAATCACGTGGTTTTGCAGAATATATATATCAAATTGTATCAGTGATGCTGCAAACGATGATGATGTAATTGATGTTTGATCAACATCGAAATGATAAAACCTTTCGTGTCTCAAAGATTGCAGCTTGTTCTTATTTTTCATATATGTTACTTGACGTGTGTTTTTGCAGGGCATGATGATCTAATCCCATGTGGCGGTAGTTTATTTTGACTAAATATTCTCTTTTTCCTTTTGAAGAAAGCAACTGAGGCTTTTATTCCATTCAAGGCCCTGGCCGTCAACTATTTTCATATCTTTGATGAGATGGAACAAGAGCTTACATGGATATTGTGCTATGACCAACATGGACAAGAAATATCTCAATCAATAAGCAATGATATTAAGGTGGAGGCAGATCGAGTTTGAAGAAGTCTATAACAGACATGCGCCGACTTTTCTCAGATATGTTGCTGCCCATTCCATGACAATTTACAAGAAGAAAAACAAAAGTAAGAATTAGTAATGTCATAGATAAAGTTATACTAACCTCATATTCTTGCAGAGGTTGCATGCTGGAACAAAATAAAAGACCTGTTGCAGACCACCTTCACTGTCACATTTAAGTATTTGACTTTGAATCTTGTCTTAAAAGTTAGATGAAGATTGTACCAGCTCAGTTATTGTTAATATGATGGAATTTCTCTATATCTCTCTGGCATGCGACTGTCTCTCCACAATGACAAAATTCTTTTTGTTGTTTTTTCGTCCCACCTATTGTTTGCCCCTTTATTCAACCTTTTCAACTCTTACCTGTACATTTGTCTGTTTGAGAAGTAAGATGTTGGATAAAAAAAAAATCAGGTAAAAGAAATGTTTTGACTGATATACTCTGATAACATTGTACAATACCATGGACAATTTTTCAATGCAAGCTTTTCAAAAATTTCAGGTTTCCCGTTTTTGGTTGGTTTCGTCTCTTTGGGCAGTTTGTTGACTTCAGCTCCATGGATGCTCTTGAGATAATGTAAGTTGTATAGGAAAACTGAAGATACATGTAATTGAATGGACTTGTTAAATTTTGTTTTATAGTGTCACCTTCAAATTTTCTTTTGAATTGTTGCAGAGACTTGAAGAACAACAGCTTGAGTGGATTCATTACTAATTTTCTTGGCTCCTTACCTGATCTCAGATTCTGCTAGATAGTGAACCTAAGCAGCAAGTAGTGTCAAGGTCCAGTGAAGAATGCATTGTGTCGCTTACAGATCAATGGTACATCACATATGGAGACGCTGAATGGAAAAGATTGGCTGAGGAGTGCTTGTTCGTCATGAGTTTGTATACTGATTAGACAAGGCACGGATTTGAGCACACATTGGGGTGGTTGAATCAGTGGGCTTGTTCATGATCTTTCGGACTTGGGACTCATATCCCAGGGGATGAAGAATTATTAGTTGTCTCGACCAAAAAAAAAAAGAAGAATTATTAGTTGAGTCTTTGTTTGATTCAACTATTTACATGGCTTATTACACCATTGCTCACTTGTTACACAATGGAGACATGTATGATGCAAGCAACTAAAAAGTTAGACCTGCACAAATGACTGACAAGGTTTGGTATTTCATTTTCTGCGAAGGTCATATCCTAAATCATCTGATATCCTTTGATCATTTTACACTGGGATTTTATTTTTAAGAATTCGTAGGGTGTTCATACAAAATCTCCAAATTCTGAGATGTAGTGGGGGTGTGGGGAAACTTTTTTTTACTAGAAATCCTAATTAGTTTTGTTCTGAGTGATCTGGATTCATGCAGGTACATTGGTCCACCTTTTCTGAATTGATTTACCTGTCGTTTCCCTAGCTATGGTCCGTGTTGTCAGCTTCTACAATATGAATATGAAAATTAGCTGTTATTAAGCTCATGAGTGTGTTGCTTAATTCAATTGAAATTCACAATTGCATGGTACAGTTCAATTAAAGAGGCCAACTTTGGCAGCCGATTGCAGGAAGACTAGTGTATTGCCTTGGAGTCCTACATCTGTTAGTCTTGTACTCTTTTATGCAAGTTTAGTTAAGGAATGGAGAAACTGTTGGGCTATAAAAAGACTTCACGATTTAGAATCTTCTACTCATTTGTTGTGATATGAAGAGTCACAACAATGTCTAGTTCTATCACTTTACAAATTAACAGTTGCATCAAGTATACATCTGAACAATACATGCATGTATATCAATGAACCTAACAAAAATGTATTCTATTGATAGTGTCATTGTGAGAGTATCAATTTTGAATTTTCTTTTACAAATTTTGCGGAGACTTGAACAAAACTGCTTGGGTGGATCTATGAGGTAATATTGAAGTTCAATTTTATTGATGAAATGACAAATCTAATTGACTAATGTTTCTTTTTAAAAATTTGTAGTTTGAAACTGAGTTAAGCAAAGAGGTTCGAGATCACCTTCATATTATTAGTTGAAGAACACACATTTACTAGAGAGACAATAGAGCTAGTACAATAATTAGATACTAGAATTATCCATACACTCGATGGGTGTGAAAATGGAGGTTGTTACTTAGAGAATGCGGGTGCTTAAGTTAGTATTTTTTTATATTTATTTTATGTTATTTGTGATTTGACTTTTTTATCCCTTCTGGTTGATTTGGTATGCAAAGTAATTTAATATATAAAGGGGGTATTTGCGTAAAAATTTTTTGTTATGGTTAACAAAACTTCTTCTCTTAAATATAGTATAGATTAAAAAAATAAAATAAACCGCACTCCTTAACAACAAAGGAGCATTTGTATGTCACATTTTTAGCTCTAGCGTAAGCAAACCCTAGCCGTGAGAACCCTCTCACAAACCCTATTCTCTACATTAGCCTTCTAGGCTGCGCTCCTTGTTTCTATACTCGATCTACTCTTCTCCTCATCCTGATGCTTCCATTGACTCCGTTACAGCCAGCTTTACACCCTTCGATCGTTGACTTGGGGAAGATCGCCGAGCTCTGCGCAAGTCTTCCCAAAGTTATATGTTGGGAAGATCCTAACCTCCAAACCTTTGGCTATCCTCTGTTAAGAGTCATTTCCGCCATTTGGGATTTAAAAGAAGATGAAAATTCAGAGAAAGGAGAATTTTTCTCTTCTCTTTTAAGACGTAGTGACAAGAAAAAGTTTTTTTATGGAGTTTTGATAGGACTCCAATGTTTTGGAGGACTATGAAGGATTTTTTGAAAAGCCTATCCATGTGCGTATTGGGTCAAGATTGAAGAAATCCCTCCTGCTTATGAGGAACCTACGAATTTCAAGATGATTGGAGATTGTTGTGTTTTTTGATTATGACAAACCCTTGTTTCGTAAAGGACTGTGAGGATTTTCATTCATGATATCTCAAAGCCGATCTTATTAAGAGGTTTGATTTTGACCGGAGTGGAACCTATGCTTATATTTACTTATGACATTTATCAAGTTGTGGCTATCACACATGTTGGTCAATGCCCGAGTCTTTTCCTTCTAGTGAGCAGTTTTTTTTCCCGATTTCCTTCTTTTTTTCCTTTGTATTCTCTTCCATACCTCGGCTAGGTACACTCTTTTTCAAGATTCACCTCTCCCGCAAGGACGTATTGTGCCGGAGGAAAATCACCGACCGAGAGAGGTGGGTTGGGAGCTCTCGGTTTTGGGGGCTTTTCCCCAAAGAAACAGAAAATGGCTTTAGATGTTCTTCGTTCTCCCTACCTTTGGGCTTTTGCTTCGAGGGAGGGGGGGGCTTACCGGAGGGGGGGTGTAGGAATAGAAGGGAAAGGGAGAGAAGAGCTTTGGAACCCTGTCTTACCTTCCCGTTAGGCACGTTTCTTCTGCCCTCGCGGGCAGAAAGTGTGTTCCGTTTTGCCCTGAGGTGTTTGGATTTTGATCTAGGTTGTGGACCCGCATCTTGGGGTTTTCTCTCTGTGGTTATTATCTCCCGTGTTTTCATTTTAGTAGGCTGTTTTAATAAACGGCCTGTTTTCAGATGTACTTATTGTTTGCTGGTTCTTGGTGCGGGCGGAAACTGGGTTGTTTTCTAGTACGTTTTTCTCTAGGTATTGAATTAGTGGATTTTAAAGAAATCCGACGAAGTGGTGTGTCAATATAGCTTTGAAGCCATAAAGGGCAATGGATTTAAAAATTTAGGGCATCAAAGTCTGGGATTCAATTAGACTTTTTAAAAGAATAGAAGTTTAGGGTCAAAATATCATTCATATATATGATTTAGAAAATCAGGAAACTTAGGACTTTCTAGGGTTAAATAAACACCAAAGTCCATAAATTCGCCACCGAGCAAAGTTTGAGAGGAGAAAAGCATCAAGTTATTCTCCCTCTCGCGGAAAGGGCCTCAAACTTTCTTTTTCTATCTTTCGTAACCTTGGGTATTGAATTTTTGGAACCTAGTTTATTATTTTGTTGGTTTAATTTTTTTAACGATTGATCTATGAAACCCTAATATTATACGTTCTATCATCCAAAGATATATTGGTTCATTGATCGAGAGGTCCCGAATTATATATAATACACCCCCACCGACGATAGAACAACACGCAGAGGAATGAAGAACTTGTTATAGGCAGCTTGGTGGCGCCTGCGCGCGTTCGTATATTTGGAGGTGGGACGACCTTGGTTCCTTAGTTTGTACCCTTTGTATTTTTGTGCTTTTTTCATTACTTCTTTTGTTTTTGAGTGCTGCTTGCGACTACCTTGCTTTTGTTCAAGCTGAGCCATGATTGATATATATATATATATATTATTAGTTAAAAGGACAATTTGTAATTAGCTTCAAAGATTGTTATTTCTTAAGATGGGAGAGAAAAACACAAGAGGCCAAACCTAAGCGAACAAGCCACTCCCCGGGACGACAGAGATCAAGGGAGGGTGACATATTGTTGATTACCGGGGCTTTAAAACTGCCCGGTTTTGCTTTTAAAATTCGTTAATTTTTTTTTGAACCTTTTGGTTTGTTTTGTTTTATTTTTGAACGCAACTCGGTTCGTTTATGGTTTTTTTGTTTTCATTTTTTGTGTCACACTTTTTTCTTAAATCTTGGTCAAAGTTTTCATAAACAATAAAATGTGAAGCCGACTTTAAGAACAAGGCGCAAGCGAAAAACCACAACCAACACCCCCAAAAACTTTGAGAGTTATACGATTACATTTTATTAGATATTGTCAACAACAAAATGATGGTCCAATATATTAATCATTAAAATAACTTTATCCAAGCGATCCATTTTCACAAAAGAAAAATGTAACACATATCCATTTTCACAAAAGAAAAATGTAACACATATTTAGAGCATGTTCGAGACCTAATTTTGAATTTGCTCTATTGTTAAAACAAAGAAATTTCTATTTCATCCACTCGAGAAGGTCTTCAAAAAAAAATTTATTTGAATTATTTATTTTTAGGTCCAGTATTAATTTTTTTTTAAGAAGAAAATTGCATATACTAATAAGCAATTGGAATGTTTACTTGCCCGGTAACAATTTACACACTACGTATTGTGCTCCTCTGTATACGAGAAGTGTTGAGTCATTCACTACTCTCTCAGAATTGAGAAATCTGAAAGAAAGCCATTTGAGATTTCTAGTTCCTACCCAACTGTATCTGATCGTTGGCTCAGAGATGCTGAAGATGATGAGGACAACTGCGTTTTCTTCTTATTCTTGTTATTGTTGCAGCAGCAGAAGAAGAAGAAGAAGAAGAGGTATGCCTTGTCTTGTTCACTCTACTACTCTCCATGTTTTCGTCAACAATTTTCATTCTCAACCCTCAAAGCCAACCAAATCTAGAAACTACACCAACCTTGTGAGAGACCCACAAGCACCCAAAGTAGTCACTAATCTTGAAGGATGCCTTGAAGGTGTTCGATGAAATGCTTCAAAGGCGTCCTCTGCCTTCAGTTGTTTGTTTCAATCAAATCTTGACTCAACTCGTGAAATTGAAGCATTATTCCCAAATCATTGCTTTATATAAACAAATGGGTCTGCTGGGAATTGTTCCTAACGATTATAGTCTAAACATTATCATTAATTGTTATTGTCATTTGAACCAAATGGGGTTCAGTTTATCTGTGCTGGGAAAGTTGTTCAAGTTTGGTTTTGAACCAAATGTCAGGACCTTCACGACTCTAATTAACGGATTTGTTCTTGAGGGTAGCGTGGCCGAGGTAGAACGACTTTTCAGCAAAATGGTCGACACAGGTTGTAATCCGGATCTGATTACTTTTAACACACTCATAAAGGGCCTGTGCGTGAAGGGTAACAACAGTGAAGCGATTCAATTGCTTAGGAAGATGGAACAATCTGGAGATTGTAAGCCTGGGGTAGTTGCCTATAGCACCATAATTGACAGCCTTTGTAAGGATACACTAGTTGTTGATGCAATGAACCTCTTCTCCGAAATGATCACCAAGGGTATTGCCCCAGACGTCATTATCTATAACTCTTTAATTTATGGAGTTTGCAGATTAGGACAGTGGAAGGAAGCTACAAGGTTGGTTAATGAAATGGTGAGTAAGAAGATCTTTCCAAATTGTCGTAGTTATAACATATTGATGAACGGATATTGTAAGCACAAACATATCGATGAGGCTGTGATGCTATTTGAGGAAATGTCTCATAATAATATAGCAGTTCCTAATACCATTACTTATAACACGCTTATGGATGGTTTTTGCAAATTGGGGAGAATACAAGATGCACAAAAGTTGTTCTCTCAGATGAAAGCTTCTTGCCAGCTTCCAGATTCTCAAACGTATGCTATTTTATTGGATGGCCTATGTAAAAACCAACAACTTGGTATGGCAATGGAATTGCTCAGGGAGATGGAAGACAAGAAGTTGTGTCCTAATATCGTAATTTACAGTATTCTTATTCAAGGTTTGTGCATAGCTGGAAGATTTGAAACTGCAAGGGATCTCTTTAGTAGTTTATCATCAAGAGGACTTCATCCCAATGTCAGGATATATAACATATTGATTGGTGGACTTTGTAAGGGGGGCCTAATTAGTGAAGCAGAAAATTTGCTGAGAGAAATGGAAGAGAAAGGCTGTTCTCCAAATTATTATACCTACAACACAATTATCCGAGGGCTTATCAATAACAATGAGGCATCAAGGGCGATAGGATTTATTCATCAAATGGTGGAGCTGGGTTTCTCCGCGGATGCATCAACAATGGAATTGTTAACTGGTTTATTGTCTAAAGATAAAGTGGATCCAGCTTTTTTGCCATTGAAAAAAAGATCATTATGAAGTTTAATTTTCAACTTTGCTTTTTGAAGCTGATCATTGTTGCTGTCGCAATGAAATTTGGAACTGTTTCATGATTTGCATCTTAGACGACCATGGTGGTATTGTATGTACATGGTGAAAATTGTTGAGTCTGCAAATAAAAATTCAGCCTATGCCTCCATCACAGTTTGTATGACTATTCTCTGTTTCTCTCTTGCCTGTTTGAGTCTCCTCTCAGTTCTTTGTTTGGTTGTTTTGTTTATTTTATTATCCCTAAAATTGCAACTATTGCCCTCATCTTCAACCATTTCATAAACTGTTAGGACGTTTCTATTGTAATTTAAGTAACAGAAATTACTAATTAGGGGCCTGAACTGCAGGGGGAAGATATAGTTTGTCTAAATAGTATGGCACAGTTGCAGTTAGGACTGTGTATCAACAACTACCAGATGAATTAGAGGGAGAGAGTATTTTAAAGTTTTACTCGATAATTCTTAGGCTGTACCCATGAACTCTCAGATAAGATTGTCATTCTAGTTCTACTGAAATTTTGTATCATTTTGGATTTATTGAATGACTATTTCATACTTTCTACTATTGAATCACTATCATTTTGTATCAATTGGTAATATTTATAGACCTTCATGCTATATAGTATTATCAGATAGATGTTAACTGGGAAATGGAATATAGTTCATTTCATCTATATATAGAAATACTGGATGTAAATAAAACGTGTTTCTCATTTGATTAACATATATAATATATGTGAACACTTCAAACCTCCTTTTCAACCTTCTTTCAGGAATTGTTGCCTAACATAATAATTTATGATGTCACGACATTGCAGGTGAAGATGATCAATGAATGGGTTTTGGTCCCTAAGAAAGAGCTAACTGGGAGTCCTATTTTGAAGAACAGAAGCTAGACATAGAAGTTTCAGACCAAAATTAGAGGTTAAATTGGGTTCTGTCTAAATCATTCTTTAAAGGATATTGTGAACATTCTGGTGGCAATTTAGTCTCAATATTCAGAAGTTTATCATATTCAGGTGGGAAACAACTTTTTACAGTGGGTCTTAGAGATGATGTTTAATTTACTTGTAGCCATTTTGAGTTAATACCAGTATGACTTTACTTTGTAGTTTTGAAACTTTCATAGCTGGTTTGAGTTAATAACTTATCATTAATGAAGCTTAGCTCAGGAACTTGGTAATCCTATTGAATACATTGAATGTCTTTTCTTCTTCAACGGATAGTGATTTATTGTTGCATGAGATAGGTAGCTAGATGGTTCTTTACTTCTATTGTCGTCCTCGAGCTAGCTTATTTTCCATGTAATTGCCTTTATTATGGATGATAAATTTCTTACCACAGCTATGGTAGCTTTTAACTTTCCTATATTTTGTCTAAAAAGGCTTTGGCAACCAGTCTTTGATATTTACGATAATGTTGGACTCTTGGTGAAATAATTTTATTTCACTTTTTGATTGTATTGGTGGAAGTTGTAGCTGGCCTTTGGCCAACTTTGCTACTTAACAAGATATGACTATTGGTCTCTTGGTACTCGATCGGGGGTGTTTGTCACAAATGGGTATTCATTGTCCAGGATAAAGTGACAATCCGCCATTTTTTGACATGGCCATTATTGAATCTACTGTACGTTTTCTTCTTTTGCTGTTATGCCAAAGGAGATCTCCTTTTGTGTTATGAATTCACATTTCATTTGATCAAGTTTGTTTCCCTTCTGGAGATTTTGAAGTTCCTTCTTATATTTTGCTGTTCTTGATTTTAAATGACAATGGTGGTTAAATGGTCCATATATAGAAGCTTTTGTAATCGGAAACTATTATAGTGCTTTTAACAATGAATGTCAGCTGCTAATAATTGCCAGCAATTGATTTGTATATACACAATACATATATGAAAAAGTTTGCATTTGTGAAAAACACAATGTCAGTTTGTAATTAAAGCAAATTATCATTCTTTCATCTTTACCTGCGTGACTTGAGCATCAATTTAATTCATTAATATCTTTTAAAGAATTTGTAGGTGACCATACAAAATATCCAAACTCCTGAAATACAGTGGGGAAACTTTTTAGCAGAAATCCTATATATGTAGTTTTGTTCAGAGCCATACGGATTCATGCATTTTATATTGGTAACCCTTTTCTTGCTTGATTTGGCTGTCTCTGCACAATCACATTAAGCACAAAATAATTTGAAATGTTGCATCTCTTTTTAACCCAGGCATGGTTAGCTGCAACAATGCGAATACGAATGAGCTGTTAGGTGCATAATTCAATTGAATTTGGGTACTGCAGTCCAGTTTCACTAAACAGATTGCATATATATATGAAAGTTGTACCGGTGAAAGCTGAACCAAGTCCACTATCCTACTAAATATTTGGACTACAATACTTTTTCTCCTTAAAGGGCTAGGGATTTTATTTCTCTAAAGAGACAGTGTTTGTAGAAGACTAGTGTATTGCCTTGCAGTCCAATGTTAGAATTTTCTACTCATTTGTTGATATGAAGAGTTACACCAATATCTACATCTGATGGATACATAGATTAGGCAAGTGTGTGCTTGAAAGAATTGGATATGGCAATATATTAGGCACAGCCTATCTTTGGGATAATTCTTTGTGAGGGTTTGAGCTTTTCTTTCAGATTTGAGTTTTTGTTTAAATTATTCTTAAGCAGATTTTCTCTCGCCATTTTAGATTTTCAAAGAGACATCATCTATGGATGTCCAATTATTAGAGCTAGTAAATTTAGACTATTTGCAGTGCTGCTGTGTTGGAGTATCAGGTTGTATTTGCAGGTATTGAACAAAGAAAAAAAAACTTTTTTTGGTTCAAAGGTTTTGATCTCGACTTTATCTCGGTTGGACCGATGCGAGATGTAGCATTGTAGCACAAGAATGGTGGATCACATAATTCCATCATCAGGAGATTTGAGTTGGAGAAATAGAAACTGTGAGAGGCTGTGATTGTGAAAGTTGTGATTGTTTTTACGTTTGTAATTGTATGAATTATGAAGCATGTTGGGTGGAAACGAATGCAAGCTGGGAACTCCCCAGCAGAGTTCGATCCTCCACTCAGCAGCCTAGGGGGTTAAAAGCCATAAGGCCCCACATCTTAGGGTGTGGAGGATTCCTGGGTAAAAAAACCTCTAGATGGCCAGCTGATTTGAGGGGCCTTCGGGCTCGTGCGTCAGCGAGCGGGTGATATAGTCTGGCTTTGCTGGGATACCCTCGTGGACTTCGGTCCGAATGGTGTGTGTGTGTTAGTGGGTGCTGGTTCCTGACCGACCCACTCCATCAAATCAAAAAAAGAAAAAAAAAACAAACAGTTGTATTGGGAGTATGGTTTCTAATTTTCTATTTCATCGAGTCTTTGCTGGAATTTCATTTGTAAGACTTTGTTGAGTTGTTCCATCAAAATTGCATTGCAATTTGGCCCCTAAGTTTTGACACAATTCTAAATTTAACCCCGACAAAATGTAAGGTTCAATTTTAATTGTTATTTGTAGACACTAGACACTATGGCCCTGGCCAAGTGTTTGACTCTCTCTCTGAACGCTTGGCTCAGAGATGCTGAAGATGATGATGATGATGATGATGAGAAGAAGGGGAGGTACGCCTTGTCTTGTTCACTCTACTACTACTACTACTACTCTTGTTGTTTATTTCAACAATTACTTGGCCTCGTTTCATTCCCAACCCTCAAATCCAAACAAACCCAATTTTAAGGATGCCTTGAAGGTGTTCGATGAAATGATTCAAAGGCGTCCTCTCCCTTCCGTTTTCCGGTTCAACCAAATCTTGGGTCAAGTTGCCAAATTGAAACACTATTCTGCAGCCATCTCTTTGTACAGACAAACCTGTCTGCTTCGAATTGCTCCTGATGTTTCTACTCTCAACATCACCATTAATTGCTATTCTCATTTGAACCAAATGAGGTTTAGTTTATCTGTGCTGGGAAGATTCTTCAAATTTGGCTTTGAACCAAATGTTTGGACCTTCAACACTCTAATTAACGGATTTGTTCGTGAGGGTAGAGTTACCGAGGCAGCCGGACTTTTCAGCAAAATGGCCGACACGGGTTGTAAGCCCGATGTGGTTACGTTCAACACACTCACAAAGGGCTTGTGCATCAAGGGCAACAACACTGGAGCTCTTCAGTTGCTTCGGAAGATGGAACAATCTGGAGATTGTAAGCCTGATTTAGTTGCCTATAACACCATAATCGACAGTCTTTGTAAGGACACACATATTGCTGATGCATTCAATCTCTTCTCAGAAATGATCACTAAGGGTATTACGCCAGACGCCCTTACCTATACCTCTCTAATTTTTGGAGTGTGCATATTAGGCCAGTGGAAAGAAGCTACAAGGCTGTTGAATGAAATGGTGAGTAGAAACATCTTTCCAGATGTGCACACCTTCAGCGTCTTGGTAGATTCACTCTGTAAGGAGGGGATGGTAGTGGAAGCAAAAAGCGTGGTTGAAATAATGATTCAAAGAGATATTCAACCTAATACGGTCACATACAGCTCGCTCATGGATGGTTATTGTTTGAGAGGAGAGATGGACGAGGCAGGAGAAGTCTTTGATCTAATGGTTAGCAAGGGCTCAATGGTGGATGCTCATAGTTATAACATATTGATAAACGGCTATTGCAAGCACAAAAATATCGATGAGGCTGTGATGCTATTTGAGGAAATGTCTCGTAACGGACTGGTTCCAGGTACTGTTACTTATAATACGCTTATGGATGGTTTTTGCAAATTGGGGAGAATACAAGATGCTCAAAAGTTGTTCTTTAGGATGCAAGCTTGTGGCCAACTTCCAGATTCTCAAACGTATGCTATTTTATTGGACGGTCTATGTAAAAATCAACAACTTGGTATGGCAATGGAATTGCTTAGAGAGATGGAAGACAAGAAGTTGGAACCTTATGTTGTTAGTTACAATTCTCTTATTCATGGTATGTACATAGCTGGAAAAGTCGAAGCTGCAAAGGATCTCTTCTGCAGTTTATCATCGAAAGGACTTCAGCCTGATGTGAGGACATATAACATAATGATTGGTGGACTTTGTAAGGGAGGCCTATTAAGCGAAGTAGAAAAGCTTCTAAGAGAAATGGAAGAGAAAGGCTGCTCTGCAGATGGTTGGACGTACAACATAATCATCCAAGGGCTTATCAATAACAATGAGACATCAAGGGCGATGGGACTTATTCATCAAATGGTGGAGCGGGGTTTCTCTGCAGATGCATCAACAGTGGAATTGATAGTTGGTTTATTGTCTAAAGATGAAGTAGATCCAGCTTTGTTGCCATTGATAAAAAGATCATTATGATGTGGAAACTGATCATTCTCACTGTCACATTGAACTTTGAAACTGTTGAAGCTTAGGCAGCCATAGATGTATTTAATATGTTATTTATTAATCCATCATGTATGTGAAATTTGCCGTAAAAGTTAGATGAAGATTGTTCCAGCTGGGCTATAGCTAAAATGACGGCATTTCTCTATTTCTCTCTTGCATGTGACTGTCTCTGAGTCTTTTCACAATGGCAATTTGTGTTTTGTTTTTTTTATCCCACCGTATTTCAATTATTTCTGCCTTTATTTAAATCAATGCATATTATTCTTGGTCACTTTCATGTAACAACTGGAAAATGATCTTTATAGCCGGTTTGAGTTAATACCATGAGTGCGTACTTTTTATTATTTTTTATTATTAGATCTCATACATTTTCTACATCGACTGATGCTGTTTGTTTCAACTGCTGCTGTATATGAGTATGGTGTTGAATTTATGATGCTGCAGTCTGCAGATGCATCGATCAGTAGAGAATATGAGTTGGCATAATGCAAATGATCATGCTGTCACTAATGCTCAACATCCATCCAGGTATGACAGAAGAAAAAATCTTTCTTGGTTCATAGATTGCAACTTGTTTCTGTGTTTTTCGTATCTGTTATTTGACCGTGTGACTCTTGTCTGCATATCCTAACCGTGTCACTCTTGTGAGTTCTGTAAGACAACTGATACACACAGCAACAAGCTACTAATAATTCTTGGAATAAAAATTGCAGCTTTCTTTGTTTTCTGGAGTATTGTGGAAGCCGAGCAGTAATTAGTGCAGGTCGATCAGCACTTCTTCAAAGGTGTTACACATGCTTTTGTGCAGTTTTGGACAAAATGGCTAATGGCTTATAGCCAATGTGCAGATGGTGGATAAATTTGTCAAGTTAATTATGATAAACCAGTTCGAGGTCAACATTCAGTACATAGGGATCACTGATCAAAGAGATTTTTGTAGATGTGCTGCTGTTATTGACTAGCTGAACTAGAGATTTTGTACAGCTTTTCCTATGATGGAATCCTTGTTCACTGTTTTGTTTTGTTTTTTGTTTTTGTTTAATTGTTGGGGTGTTATGGAGCTGATCGTATTAGGAGTGTACAAAATACTACCAATTAGAAGGACATATCTTGATCCTTAGGTCAGCTTTAACATCATTTACTTTGTTTTTTTTTTTTTTAACAATCACCATCATTTACTTTTGTTCTCAAAACAACCGAGATGTACAAGCATGTACAACCCGGGTTTTTTTTTTTTTGCTCGACAACAACCAATAGTTTGAATATATGTCCCAAAATTAAAATAAGATTAATCCATAGAAAGAAAAAGAAGAAGGTAATATATGTTCCAACATTCACCAACAATAATTTGTTTCACCTCGGAAAAGATAATTGCATAATAAAATACCCAAAACTGATGGCAATAGTTTCCCCCCTTGACACACTTGTTCATCCCTCAGCCTCAAGAAGTGTAGCTGCGAATTAACATTAACTTGAACTACAATAAACTCTCGATGTTAATTTCTACAAAGGAGCAAGCATAAGGCATACCGAAGTTGTTTAAGACCTGAGGGTGCACAATGCCGAATGTTCCAATTCGCTTCCCTAAATAATAGATGCTTGCTTGTACACCCGGAAGAAACTCAGGCTCCTTTGAATGCTTTAAATAGTATCCTGTATTGTCACCAACAGGAACAAAAACAGCCCCAACCATTCGCATAATTTTGTTCACCAGCCAATGAATGAACTGCAATCCTGAACTTTTACCACCGTGTAGAGCTGCCAGTTGGCGACGGTTTGCTGCACCAACATCTTTTTTCTTATCCAAGAGCATAATGTCACCCAGTTCAAAAATCGTTATGGGCTTTGGGTAATGTTGGTTGTGAGCAGCAGCTTTCAATACACCAGGCATCAGTCTGGTTCGAACGATCTCAAAATCAGAGGAGCGAGGATTCCCGACAACCACTGCTTCCGATTTGCCATCTTGATGATTCAACATGTCAAAATTTTCACTCCGTGAGCACAGCATGAAATTCATGACCTCTGTATACCCTTTCATTGCAACCTCAGATCTCAGGAGATCACTGAACTCATTCAAGGCATGTGGCTTCAAAGATGCAGGCTTTATCCTTGGGATATTATTATATCCATAAGCGATTGCAACATCCTCCATAACATCACAAGGGTGAAGAATGTCACTTCTGGTTGGAGGTACAGACACAGTAATTATTATATTGTCCTGGTTATTGCCTGATGCACACAGCTCAGCACCCAATTGCATCTTCTTCAACAAACCAATGACCTCATCAGCCCCCAAAGATAGTCCTATTTTACGATTAATATATGATAGGGACACCTCCATGTTGTAGACCGATAAATCTGGATAAACATACGACTCTCCATCGGGATGTATCACTTCAACAGGTTCAATCTCATACTTAGTTTTACAGTATAATGAAAATGCTGTCACTATTGTGTTTAGAACAGTCTTGGCCTTTGTCAAATCAGTAGCTGTACATTGGATCAAAACATTCTTCGAACCACAAGTGATTCTTGACCTTTCACTTTCCATCATCAATGGGTATATCGACAAAACAGTTCTGTTGTCATCATATATAACAGGATAAAATTTGGTATTCGGATATAATTTTTTATTTAAAATTTCAAGGGCCTCGTCAGGTTTGAAGTCATTAACCTCATATGAGAAAGGAGCTCGTATGCGATCCAAGTCATGCAACCCAATGGCAACAAGGGTTTCGTTCCGGCAGATTGTTTGACTGAGCTTGGCTTGGAGGTTACACAAGCTCTGAAAACTCTCATCAGAGAAAGTCATTCCTCTTAAAACAGCACATACAACGTGAGGACGAATTGAAGCTGTCTCTGGCTTCACGTGCATCTTAATCATGGACTCGTTGCTAATGTCTGCCAACTTGTATTTGGGAAGCTCCTCTTTGTTTTCGAAAGTACGGAGGGCTTGAGAAAGCCCTTCAAGGCAAAGTAAATCGCATCTATTTGCAGGAATGTCGATTTTGTAAATAACTTTGGCATCTTCGTCATCTTCTTCCTTCATATGAAATTCTTTTCTACCAATTTCTTGATCAGTTGTCACGTCGTCTAGCTCAATTCCGAAACGAAAGCACAAGTCTTCAAACTCTTTCTGAGCTTTTTCATTTACTTCCTTATTCTTCAGCTCTTCCGTCGTGTAACTTTTTCCTAAGGATGCCAACAGTAGATCCCGTCTTAGCCTCACAGAAGGCATGGCGGAATCAGATCCTCTCAGTCTTGGCCTTTGGACAATCCGCGCGCACAACTCGGAAAACGTAAATAAAAAGATAAATAAGTCAGAGGATATAATTCATTAATGAATAAAAGTCTATGTATAGAGGAGACAAAGATAATCCATAATGATGTAGAAAATCTATACAAATACAATCCATATTCTAGAAGGATCTACCTTCCATAAACATATTCTAGATAATCCTAGTTTGACAAGGCACACAATAATAAGGAAAATGCTTGAAATACCAAAAATTTATACAAAAAAATCAATATCAAATGATGTGGCTAGTTCCACATCATTCTATTTACACCAAATAATTTCCAACATGTCATCCTAATTAGATTTCATTATTTAAAAATTAAAAACAAGTAAATAAAAAAGATTGTTAATTTTTTTATTTGAGAATAAAAGAAAACTAGCTTGATGAGTTTGCTCTGAAACTGCTCCTCTTTGGTAATGGTGGTATGAACAATTGTTGTTCCTAGAGATTTCTTCCATGGAGAACAATTTTTTTTGTTTACTCTGTATAATCAGTTTTTTTTCTTTTGAGGAAAAACAAAACTTAGAGACACAAGGGCATAGAGATCTTTCTTCTATGGAGGAATTTCTGCTGCAAAATCTACTCAACCACGATATAGAAGCCCAGATTCAGGTTGCTACTCAATTGATAATCTGAACAGCAAGAAAAGACACAATTTGGCTGAGTGATCAGTTGTTATGCATGCGTCTATTGATTTCAATGCTTCATTCCCAAGACTTTATAAACTATTGAAGCAGCTCTGTTTGCGCTGCTTTGTCAGTTTGTCTTGCCTTTTTAAAAAAAACAAACAAACAAAACCAATCTCAATTAGAGCATCACACAGACATTGTGGTTAAGAGCCAAATCACAAAACCTACAAATTCTGAAGCAACATTCAGATATATTGAAATTCCTCGCCCTTGAAATGAATGAAGGAAAACTAATTCACGTTAAACAACATACGTCTGGTCTGGATATAGATAGACTCTTATGAGCTCTTACATATGGTAAGCAACAAAGTACAAAACATCAAAATCTGATCCCAATCTAAAACCCCTATTGAAATTAAAAGTTGTCATTGAGAAAAGAATTGGGGCAAAGAACCTCAAAAACCGAGCTTGGTGCGGCGCCAGTGCCTGCGTTTCGCATTGTACCTGATTTTGTTGTCAGTCCTGACACGAATCCAGTGAGGGATGGGCTTGTTCTGCCTCATCTTCTTAGCAAGCTTCTTTTTGATGATGAAGGTCTTGTGTGAAGGCATCTTGATCTTCTTCGGTGGCGACGTTGAGCAAGAGACCGGAAACCCTCAGTTTGTCTTGCCTTTGAAACCATTGAAACTAGTCTATTATGCTTCCATGTTTTCTATTTTTTATTTTGGCTTAAAATATTTATTTCTTTTTATTTTGAGTAATTTTAAAATAAAAATAATTAAATAAGGTGAAAATCATTCAATTGAGAGTGATGACATGTCAATTGCCACATTATGTGCCACATCATTTGGTATATGTAGCACTAAAAAAATTTCAGTGGTCCGGGTACGCCACGTGGCCAATGTACCCGGCCATAGTGATTGGCCACTGGCCAATAAAATAATATTTGCAAATTAAAATATTGAATGAACAAATTATATAATATTTACAGTGGCCAATCACTGTAGTCGGGTACAAGGCCACGTGGATTACCCGGACAATTGAAAAATTCATCTATGTAGCACTACTCTAATAATAACAGCCTACCGGAATATGCTTAAAAGTTATTAAAAAAAAAAACTGGAAATCTACAAAAATAAGAAAACCATTTTGGGCTTTCCAGTTCACCAAACCCAAAGTACAAAAGATGAATTAAACCTGGCCCATATTTTAAAGATGTCTAAAGTATGCACTACTATGCAGACTGGAGCTTTCTAAGGGAACCCGTTTGAGATTTGAGCTTCCTTGGGTGACTCAGAGATGTGGACAAGTGCTTGTTCTTGCAGAGGTATGCCTCGTCTTCGATCTACTCTTGTTTGCTTGAATAATTACTACTCAGCCTTATTTCATTCTCAATCATCAAATCTAAGCAAATCTAGAAACACCCAGCTCGTGAGAGACCCATCCATACCCAAAATAACCAACCTTGAGGATGCCTTGAAGATGTTCAATGAAATGCTTCAGAGGCGTCCTCCGCCTTCGGTTGTGCGTTTCAATCAAATCTTGGGGCCACTCGTGAAATTGAAGCACTATTCAGAAGTCATTTATTCGTACAAACAAATGGGTCTGCTGGGAATTGTTCTAAATGTCTATTCTCTAGCTATCATCATCAACTGTTATTGTCACTTGAACAAAATGGGGTTCAGTTTTTCGGTCTTGGGAAAATTCTTCAAATGTGGCCTTGAACCAAATGTCGCCACCCTCAACACTCTGATCAACGGCTTTCTCCTTGCGGATAGAGTTGCTGAGGCAACAGCAATCTTCAGAAAAATGGTGGAGGCAGGTTATTGTAAGCCCAATGTGGTTACTTTCAACACACTGACAAAGGGCTTGTGCATCAAGGGTAACAACAGTGGAGCTCTTCAATTGATTAGGAAGATGGAACAATCTGGAGATTGTAAGCCTGGCAAAGTTGCCTATAACACCATAATCGACAGTCTTTGTAAGGACACGCTGATTGTTGATGCCTTCAACCTCTTCTCAGAAATGATCACCAAGGGTATTGCCCCAGACGTCATTACCTATAACTCTTTAATTCATGGAGTTTGCATATTAGGACAGTGGAAGGAAGCTACAAGGTTGTTGAATGAAATGGTGAGTAACAAGATCTTTCCAAATGTGCGAACCTTCAATGTCTTGGTTGATTCATTTTCTAAGGAGGGGATGGTAGTGGAGCAAAAAGCGTGGTTGAAATAATGATTCAAATAGATATTGAACCTAATACGGTCACTTACAACTCATTTATGGATGATCACTGTTTGAGAGGAGAGATGGACGAGGCAAGAGAAGTCTTTGATCTAATGGTCCACAAGGGCATAAATGCATAATGGTGGATGCTCATAGTTATAACATATTGATAAACGGATATTGTAAGCTCAAAAATATCGATGAGGCTGTGATGCTATTTGAGGAAATGTCTCGTAACGGACTGGTTCCAGGTACTGTTACTTATAATATGTTTATGGATGGTTTTTGCAAATTGGGGAGAATACGAGGTGCAAAACAGTTGTTCTTTAGGATGCAAGCCTGTGGCCAACTTCCAGATTCTCAAACGTATGCTATTTTATTGGATGGCCTATGTAAAAACCAACAACTTTCTGAGGCAATAGATTGTTGAGAGAGATGGAAGACAATAAGTTGGAACCCGATATTGTAATTTACACTATTCTTATAGAATATTTGTGCAAAGCTGGAAACGTTGAAGCTGCAAGGAATCTCTTTATGGGTTTATCATCAAGAGGTCTTCACGCTAGTGTTAAGACATGTACAATAATGATAAGTGGATTTTGTAACAGTGGCCTAATTTGTGAAGCAGAAAACTTGCTTAGAGAAATGGAAGAGAAAGGCTGTTCCCCAAATTATGTTACCTACAACACAATTATCAGAGGGTTTCTCCATAACAATGAGATGTCAAGAGCAATGGGACTTATTCATCAAATGGTGGAGAGGGGTTTCTGTGCAGATGCATCGACAATGGAATTGATAGTTGATTTATTGTCGAAAGATAAAGTGGATCCAGCTTTGTTGCCATTGATAAAAAGATTATTATGAAGTTAATTTGTATCTTTGAATGTTGAAACTGATCATTTCGACTGTCGCAGTCGCAATGAACTTTGGAACTGTTGCATCTTAGACAACCATGAGTTTATTGTTGTTGTCAATCCACTTATGTACAGGATTAAACTTGTTGAGTCTGCAAACATAAATTCAATCATGAGTTACAATTTGTATGGCTGACTTTTCTCTGTTTCTCTCTTTGTTTATTTTTTTACATCCCATCATATTCCTTTTTCATAAACTATTTTCAGGATCACTATCAGGGGCCTGAACTGCAAAGGTAAGATATAGTTTGCCAGATCAATCAGTGGGACAGAGTATTTCAAAGATGTACTCAATAATTCTTGGGCTCTACCCATGGACTCTCAGATTAGATTGTCCTACTAATTTTACAGAAATTTTGTATTATTTTGGATTCATTAAAAGACTATTTCAAAGTTTTTTTTCTGAATAATTATTGGTCTCTACCCATGAGTTGATTCATGACTACTGGCAACACTTGTTTTATTTGGTGTCAGAGTGCAAATTTCATCTCTCAGTTTATGAGGATAGTAGTTTGTTTTTAAAAGAGCATTGAAGATGCATCACTAAATTTGTGTGCCATGATGGAAAAATGACTTTTGAGAAGGACCAAAATTAATGCAAAACTTAGCAGAAAAGGAACAAGGGATCAAATTGAGTCGACATCAGCAACATTTCACCTACATTCTCTCTATCTCTGCCTCTACTTTTCTGCCATTTTCGACAAGCAGCAAGAGTCTAATAAGAAGAAGAAGAAGAAGAAGAAGAAGAAGAAGAAGAAGAAGAAGAAGAAGAAGAGAATTGTATGATTTCATAGAAGAAGAATGAATACCTTGGGACTAAATTATTGTCTAAATCCGCACCCCACTTGTTTATATATTTATTAAGCCTGATTCTGATTCAGTTCATACAATGAAATGAAACACTAATATTCTCAAGCCAAAAATTTCTTTAATGTGAATGCATTCTTAACTATTAATCTCCATGTTGATGCACGAATATCTATCAAATTTCATTGTCAACCCTCTGCCCCAGCAATGATTATAAGAATATCAGCGCCGTTGATCTCCATGAAGCTTGGTCTTCACTCTTTCAGTTCACAAAGTCAGCTCTCTTCCCCTGGCAGAAATTCCTTTCCAGCCGTTGATATTGACTACTTCCTGGGTTCTGAATGAGATCCCTACATTCAAATCAATGGAAAGCTGTAATTAAAGTCAAAGTCAATAGAGACAGAATCTGCTCAGTTCGGGGTCCAGGAGCTTATCCTCTGGTCTCAAATCGAATGGTGCTCCTCAGTCCTGAAAACCTTGAGTTGACAATACTGTAATTCTATTGCTCTAGTAGCAGTCTTTGTTAACTCTAACATGAACTCGAGCTTACACAATCATTACTATAAAGGCGAAGACATCTCAACTAGGCTCGACCCCTTAAATCATGCCACATGCACTGGTAGTAGTATTGTCCAGCGAAACTTCACAAGTCAAAGCCCGTTCTGTAAGGGTCAGAAGCCATGCACACTATAAAGTAGTCTTATCCCAATTGCATAAATGTGCCAATCTCCACCATCCCCAAGTGCATAGCTCACCATGGCTAGTAGCTCCATACTAGTCTTGCTCTTCCCACTCCTACCTCTAGCTCTGTTATCTGCATCAGCAGCTAATAATTGTGAGTCAAGAATGATTTTGCGTCTTTCAGTCACATTTATTTATCACGAGACCTATATAAAATTCATCTATTCTCAATTTTCTCAAACCAAAATTGGATCAGTAAACATTATAATATTTGTATCGCATTTTATTGATCATTCATCTCACCCACGTTGAATTCACCTATTCGATCAAATGGTGTGAGAGATGTGATCGGTAACTATTACTACTTAAATATATGCATTTTGAGTTTAATTTTTCATTCATATATTGAACTAACTTGAAATTCTTCATGCATGAATTTGCAGTTTTGAGCATTGATTGCGGGTCATCTGATTCCTACAGGGATGAAAATTCAATCAAATGGGTTGGAGACGACGCCTTTGTTAAGAACGGCAAGTCCCAAGTGGTGCAGATCCCCAATGGAGTCTCTAATGTAATGAGCACGTTGAGAGTGTTTTCAACCAGGAAAAAAAACTGTTACTCCATTGATGCAGAAAAGGGAGCTCAATTTCTTGTGCGTGGAAGTTTCTACTATGGAAACTATGACAAGAAATCAGCTCCTCCTACATTTGATGCTCTTTTGGATGGGAATTTTTTGGACACAATTCGGACTTCAATTGAGGATGTTGTGTACTTTGAAGTTATATATGTTGCAACAAACGGTTCTATAGAGCTATGTCTTGCTCAAACTAAGCCTAACCAGCTTCCATTTATATCAGCAATTGAGGTCCGGGGCTTGGATCCAACAATGTACTCTCATTTTGACTCGAACTATATCATGGTTAATACAAGAAGGGTTGCTTTTGGTGCAACTAAAAGTATAAGGTACGTTCAATGTATACGTACATTAATGCATATCATTTGGTGAAAAAATTTGGTAGATCTAACATTGCTGGAGCTTAAAATATGCAAAAATTAAGTCAACGGACGTAACCAAGTTTGACAATATATTGATTCACGTTGCAAACAAAACCTTACGTAACACCATTAATTTCTTCAAATTGTTTTTTGTGACAATTAATTCATTGGATTTTTAATTTTCTGGATCTCCATGTGGGGTTTTCAGGTTTCCGGATGATGATTATGACCGTTATTGGGATCCATCGGGGGATGTCACCGGCATACTGAAGGTCACAAGTGATGCACCAGGAATTGATGGCATTGTGGAAGATCAGCCTCCAAAACTAGCTATGCAAACTGCAATAACCACCTCAAAAACATCTCAATATTTGGTTCTTGGCACTGGTCTTCCAAGTGTTGAAGTTCCCATTTACATCACCATGTTCTTCTCTGAAGTGACTCAACTTGATTCCACTGATACCAGATCATTTCAGATTTTCATTGATGACAAGTCTCCGTCGGATCCCATTATTCCTATCTATGGAGGTGTGACAGAAATGTACATTGCAAACAGGACCGCCTCTTCGAACACTTCAATTTCTTTGGTCGCCACCTCTGATTCGACGCTTCCCCCTCTGATCAACGCCATGGAAGTTTACTATGTTCAAGGTCCACTAACAGATGGAACAGATAGCAAAGATGGTGAGTCTCAAGTCCTTTTCATGACTATATATTTTTACTACATTGAACAAATATCTAGCACATGCAGATGGTTATAATTAATCAAGTCCTTTGAAATTTTTAGTGGAAGGTCTGGCTGCATTGCAACAAAAGTTCAGTATATTACAGGAATGGACAGGTGACCCATGCCTCCCATCTCCATATACATGGGACTGGGTCAATTGTAATACTGATAACATACCGCGAGTAACAGCACTGTAATTTTGTTTTTACCTCAACAAACTTTTCTTCTTGTACAGTTTTTATTTATGTATATATTCATGAATTTTTTGTAATATTGCATTTGCAATTTTCAGGTATTTGAATGGCTATGGTCTATCTGGGCAACTGCCAGACTTCAGCTCCATGGATGCTCTTGTCACAATGTAATTAAGTTGCATATATAGGAAAAGAAAAGGTTAATTAATTTGAATATATAGTTTTAATCTAACAATGTCACATTTGAAATTTCCTTTGAAATTAATATTGCAGAGACATGCATAACAACAGCTTGAGTGGAGCAATTCCCAGTTTTCTTGGCACCTTACCTAATCTTAAAGAATTGTAAGATTATTGAGTGTCTCCTATCTAACATATGATCTGCTTTTGTATGAAATTTCTATATAGTTAATCCAAAATTTTATCCCTTATGACTTTAGGAACTTGGGAGACAATAAATTGAGTGGACCAGTACCCTCCACAATTTCAAAGAACACCAAGCTGAAGTTAGAGTAAGTAGTAATTATTGGGTTCATATACATGTTTTCTTTTCTAATATATTAATTATTCTTTGATCTTTGTTGTATTTTCAATTTTTTTTTCTTTTTTGGGATAAAGGGATTCAGGCAATCCCAATCTATGTGCCTCTGGAGCGTCCTGTAAGACAATTGCTAGCAATGAAAGCCCCTCTTCATCAGGCAGCAGTGGCAATAAGAAGAAGAGCAGCAAGCTACCATTAATTCTCGGAATAGCAATTCCAGCTTTTGTAGTGTTCTGGCTTATTGTGGTAGTCTGTGTTGTAAGTTCAAGTAAGAGAAGACGAGCGGCCATCGGAGCAATCGGCACAGGTATAGTATGCACAAATGCACGATCGTTTTTATTAGAGTGCCCTAATAAGTACTAGAAATACTCACACATACTATGTATGTTTTGTCTTAATGAGTACTAGCTAGCTAAAACCTTTTTACGGGAAAAAAAAATTCCTAGGAAAAATTGATGAGAATTTAGTGAGACAAAAAGTTCACCCTAATTTTTGACCGTAATAGTGATGTAAAATCTCAAGGCAAGCGTGATATGATCCATGCACGTTAACGGTGAATCGCACCTCCTCCATGTGGATGAGTGACGATCTTTAACATTTACCTCGTTTTTAACTAATAACTAATACATGCTTGATTGTGAAAGTTTTGACACATTGCATGTTTTTGTGAATTTTAGGACAAAATGGTATAGCCAACATGCCTAATGGCGCACCACAAGGGGTGCAAATGAACGGGCAGATGGCAGGTAAATTCGAAGAAGCTGTGATGAATCAGTTCGTGGTCAACGTTCAGGGGCAAACAAGCCCAGATTATCAGCAACAAGTAACTCCAGAACATGAACAAGATCAAGACGATAGGCGACTACAGCATTATTGAGTCACTCCTCTTCACGCTTTGTTTATAAGTTTTCTTAAGCCGAAATTGTATTCTTTAGTGGTGCTTGAAATTTCTTAACCAAGTCTGTGTAAAGTAGTTGAGAGCACTCGAATAAATATTGTTTGTGAACATGCACGACTAGTTGTGAAGCTAATTAGCTGTCTACTTGATGAAATTGACCAAGTCGTTAAATACAAAATAAAAAAAAAAAAAACCACAGAAAAGCAAACAAACAAATCCAAATGCATTAGCTCAAAGTCCATTATGCTTGATGAAATTTACCATTATGCTTTTACATTGTAGTATACATCGAAGTCCAACTACTTATTCCAATTCCAAATAGCTTGGATTTCAATTCCATTAGGTTGCGTTTGGATGATAAAATTAAGCTTGATACTTACACAAAAGTTTGACTAAAAATTGATCGACGATCTCAAATTTCTTGGTTTGTCAATATCAACAAAAATATCTTAAAATGCTTGGAAGCTATAAATTTCGAGTTTAAATCCACCAAAATTATCATTTTCTTTCGGGGGGGGGGGGGGGGGTATAAAAACTCTTGCCTTTCAAAAACTCCAAAATCATGTACATTCCATGGGGATGCAAGGCATTTAATGCAAGACATTTATGTTTTGGCTCGACAATTCTCGAGTGTTTCTTTTCATCACATCCTTAAACTCTTCGAGAGGCCAATTTTGTGGCTGATAACCTTGCCAATCTATGCCAATATATACCTTCCACTTTAGTCTAGCATCACAACCTTCTTTTATCCTTTAGCAATAGCTTCCAGTTTGATAAATTTGGGGGTGGTTGCTCTAGAGATTTCTGTTTATAGTCTTACCTTTCTTCTTATATATTGAAAAAAAAAACTCCAAAACAATGTTTTCCTTAATTTTAGAGAAAAAAAACACATTTAATTCTTTAACTTTCACCAATTCGACATTTTCTTCCCTGAATTTGGAAATATATCACTTTTGTTTCTTAACTTTAACATTGACTATCATTTTGGTCACGAAACCACCACCACCTCATTTCCTACCATCACTTATTGTTATTGTCACAAATATAAACTCCGCCCACCCCCAATTTCAATACCACATGTCCGCCAACATATATCATATCTTTGCCACCAACTTAACCATCACTGAAGAAATGACCGCCATCTTGCTTCCACAACCACCTGAGCCAATCTCCACTAAGTACTAACACCTCGCCACCTCATCGCCACAAGCACCACCGTCTTCAAAATCACGACTACCACCTCTCTCCAACCTCCATTGTTGGTTGTAGTCGTTGCCATCAACGTCACCGCCTCCTCTTCAAACACCCCACTAATGTCACCGTCGCCAACACCATTGTAGCTAGAACCACACCCACTACCTCACTCTCACCACTCTCGATGTCACTATCATCCTCCCTTAAATTGTAATTTTTATTATCGTACAAGCGACATTTAATCAATTGAGTTTGTAATATATAATATTCTGAATGACACAAGTATGATTCATCATTTAATAATTTCTCTAACAATTTGGAACCATTTTATCAAATGGCACCACCATATTTCCATTTTTCAACTTTCACATTTCTAAGCATTTGAATTAGTAAGCTTTCAATTTTTCTTTCCTTTGAAACAAAAAGAGTAGAATAATTAGAATGCTGTGGATCATGTGCTTTTAACCACTAAAAGTGGGTACGACATTCCTAGAATACTTTTTTTTTTTGCAAAGGGAAAAACGAGAGGTAGTATTTTTCACAATAGTATAAGAAGTATAGTTTTCCAGGTGGGTAAAAACAGTAGACGTAAAAATACTAGAGGTAAAAACACGAGAGGTAGTTTTTTTTGCAGAGGGACAAAAAATTCGAATACGAACGCCCTTTTATTCTTTTATCAAGCTTCACAGTAGGCCCACACAAAACCATCACTGCTGGGCTGAGCCAATCACAGGTCACAAAAAGCGGCTCACTGCAGAGACACCTACATGCCGCCGCATTCAATCTATCCCCTCCTCCCTACAATAACTTAAAGTTATATCATATCAGAAATCTTTTGTTTCCTCTGCGACTCTCTTTCTCTTAGGGCAATCAAACTCGCGCTTTGACTCGGAGCCAAACCTCGCTATCGCTGATCTGCTCCTCAGGTACTCTCTCCCTCTTCTTTTCTCAGCGACTCTCACTCTCCCTCCGAGTTTGACTCGATCCCGACTCGTTCCGAGTTCGATCTCTAATTGCTCTGAGTTCCTTCTTCTTTTACGGATCACCGTCCCTGTTACTGTGAACCAATTTAGGTATCTGTTTCCATTTCAATGTCCTCTCTCTCCTAGGGTTTTTGAAAGAGATTTTTCACTTTTGAGATTTGAATATCAAAACAACTGAGACTGCAGGTTGTACATTTTGCTGAAAATCTAGAAAATATAGAAAAGGGAAAGTAGTAGAACTTATAGGTTATGCGTGTATTGTGCTTCACTAAGAGTTATAGCTTTCCTCGACTAAGCCAAATTGTTTTTAAATTTGCTCAATCTCAGAAAAAAAAGAAGAAGAAAATTGAACTACTAAGTTGTTGAATCTCTATGAATTTAGTACTGAAAATACGATTAGTTTATGGGAAATTTTGAATTTTCGATGAGGTAATCTTGGTGAAGAAAATAATACTGCTTTGCTGTGTACTGTGTTTCATTATTGAAATGTTGTTCATGAATTTTATTTTATTCTTTTGTCATGAGCACTTCAATTCTAAAATGCAAAACTAATGGTCACGTCTGTGGCCATCATTTGGAAAACTACATGCAGGTTCTGCATTATTGATCTTTAAATTTGCTGTTATCTTTAGCTTATCTTCCCACTTTACATATTAGGTGTTCAAATTTGTTATGGTATTTTTGGAACTTCCGCTTATTTTAATTTTCATACGAGAACTGCAACATTTGGTGCACTTTTTCTGCCAGTGAAGTTACATTATGAAGTTATTTACATTTAGGGTTATGTCAAAAAGGAAAAAAAGAAAGAAGGATCTTGGTTTTCTGCATTGCTGATCTAGTTTGTCAAACGTTGATGGGTTGTAAGGTAACAAAAGAACCTGAAAACCACACTAAGGATTTTATTACAACCCTAGTGTCAATTCAAAATCATTTTTTGTGTATGGGAGCTGGTTTTGTGATTTTTATGTTTTTCTACTAAAGTTGATGCCACTTCGTTGAAATTTAAAGAGAACAAATTTTTGTGGATGTTTTGTTTTCATTATAGTTATTAAGTACTGTGAATTTTTATTGATTACGGCAAGTGTGTTAACTTCATTCACTGGTTGGTTCTTTGTAATATTTCTGTTAATTTATTTATCTTCCTCGTCTTTAGTCTTTATCTCTCACAATCATGTTGTCTTTTTCAGGCTATAGGTTAATTATTCACTGCGAAACACTTAATCAAGTTGTTCTGACAAGGACTATTTCTCAGCAAGGAATGATCTTTTGCATGACTTTTTGATGCTCATGCAATGTCGGGATTACTTAATGTATTGTTTTTTGTCTACATAACTTCTTTGAGGATATAACAATGTTTCTTTGATTCAATATTTCATCTTTATCCAACATATCTTCTAATAATGTAATGTCTTGGATTGTTTAGTGATTGCACTCTGTGCTTTTGTTTGAAAAAAATTGTGTGGTTTATGTTTCTTCTTGCATCCTTCCAGCAGTTGTTATTAGTCTTTTTTATATATATTTTTTTTAATAAAGTTCATATAGTTCTGAGATTTTCTTTTGGATTTTCCTTGCATGTGGTGAATTATATATTTTCATTTGATTACTGCTATGTATGCGTTCATTTCATGCATGTCTCTTGTTTAGTACGGTTATTTCATGTTATATGCCATCAGTACGGTTATTTATGCTATTGGGATTAACTAAGAGCTTAGCAGTCTCTGGTGGTTTAAAAATGTCATTTCTATGTGCTTCATGCTTTGTATGTGATGAATAATTGATTCATTTTATTATTTAAAGCATGACATGCTTTTTGGTTGCAGTCTTCTCTAAACGGATCAGCCTCAAATCTTCCAGATAGTAGTGGACGTTTTGCTACATCTTTCTCTGGTCAATCGGGTGCTGCCTCTCCTGTATTTCATCACACAGGTGGGATATTATTGCTGGACTTTCTTATGTAAGTTTCATAAGTATTGAAATTGCAAGTTTCTTTCTGCAGGGACTATTCAAGGATTGCATAACCTTCATGGGAGCTTCAATGTTCCCAACATGCCAGGTACACTAACATCAAGAAACTCAACATTAACTAATGTTCCTTCTGGTGGAGTCCAACAACCAACTGGAAGCCTTTCTGGTGGACGATTTTCATCAAATAATCTTCCTGTTGCCCTGTCTCAGGTATGTGGGATATGTATTCATATGCTTAATGTAGTTTGTGATTATTGACAGAATTCATAAGCACCTCTCTCTCTCTCTCTCTCGTTTATTTTTATTTTTTATTTTTACTGGTGTCCTATATTTTGATTAACTACATTTTTAAAAAATTGTTATGCAGTTATCTCATGGAAGCTCTCATGGACATTCAGGAGTCACTAATAGAGGAGGTATAAGTGTAGTTGGAAACCCTGGATTTAGTAGTAGCACAAATGGAATTGGCGGTTCTATTCCTGGGATTCTCCCTACCTCTGCTGCAATTGGTAACCGTAATGCTGTTCCCGGATTGGGTGTAGGCCAAATTTTGGGAAATGCAGGTCCTCGGATTACAAGTTCCATGGGAAACATGGTTGGTGGGGGCAACATTGGGAGGAGTATTAGCTCTGGCGGAGGCTTGTCGGTGCCTGGTCTTACGTCTCGTCTAAATTTAAGTGGAAATAGTGGATCTGGTAGTTTAACTGTCCAAGGGCAGAACCGTTTGATGGGTGGTGTGCTTCCACAAGGTATATTGCCTTGATTTACTATCTATATGGAAAAGTCTTGATTGAAAAGTGTTTATACCAGTGATTTGGCTTAGAAGTAGATTTATCTTCTGTATCATTGGTCATTGAGACGTTTTGGAATTTATGCTTTCTTAAATCATCAGTTCTGTAATACTTCTAGAACTAGTTAACAATGGAACCGATATTACTTTGCTTCGAGTAGGACTCTAGGGTCAAGGATCTAGGGTTCAGGGTCTAGGTGTAGGGGTTAGGGTTTAGGATGTTCTGTTTTTGCTCATTAATTCGGTAATTGTTGGAATGTTATTAGATGTTTCATAACTGGTGTGTCAAATTGCTTTAGCAAGTTTGTAGTCATTATTTGATGGGTTCTAAGACCAGTCTGAAAAACAAGTCATATCTGAGGTGTATTGGTTATTGGCACATGCATTTGTAGTGCTGTTGGGTGCTGAAATGCATTTGCTTGCTTGATTTTCCATCACCTTTACTTGAAAAAATTTCCCCTGCTTAGATGACATTTCCTGGTTTCAGGGTCACCACAGGTTATTTCGATGTTGGGAAATTCTTATCCAACTGCTGGAGGTCCACTTTCTCAAAGCCATGTCCAAGTGAATAATTTGAGCTCTATGGGAATGTTGAATGATGTGAATTCTAATGACAGTTCTCCTTTTGACATCAATGATTTCCCTCAACTAACAAGCCGTCCTAGTTCTGCGGGAGGGCCTCAAGGGCAATTGGGTTAGTAAGAAAGATGATGTAGTTTTACTTGTATGTTTTGCACGGTATCCTCGTTGTCCTGTAATTGAAATATAATATAATGCAAAATTGCAGGTTCATTGCGAAAACAAGGTCTTGGTGTTAGTCCTATTGTTCAACAGAACCAAGAGTTCAGCATCCAAAATGAAGATTTTCCAGCTTTACCTGGATTTAAAGGTGCAATATATTCATTTTGGCTTATATTATATTATTTGCAATATGGTAATTGTTAGTTCCACTTTCAACAAGTGTTATTCAGCATTAAATTTTTAATTTAAAAAAATTAAAACTTTTTACTGTTGTTACATCACTAATCAAAGATTCAACTATGACATGATTTTCAGTTGCATATAAATGTTTTCTACAAGGGTGTTTTCTGATGTAAATGTCTCTGCCTCTCCTGTTTGAGCCATTTGACTTTCCCTGCTATTTAAAAAAAAAGTTATTTTCTAATTTGAACTCCACCTCTCTAAATAGTGATAACTTAAAGAATATACGTAACGGCTTGTTTGGATCTCTTAAAACGAAACCATAGCATTAACAAGGTACTTACAGAACATCATTTGATTTATGATGGTTTAATGTAGTAGACACGCTGGAGCTTGAGTGAGGTTTAAGTAATTTTCTGAAAACATAATGGAGGGGATCTGTGTATTTTCAAGTTAATTTAGACGAAGTTTGAGGAATGTTATTTCCTTTTGGCCTAAGAAATCTTACCTTGTAGTTAACTCTGTTTCAAATGCAAGATCAGTGTGCACCTTCATTGTATGTGTACTGAAAAGGGGGGGGATAATAAGTGTTCTGTTCCTTTTGCTGTCTTCAATTGGCTGATGTACTGTTTATGAGTGGTATATGGTTATGCTTCTCCGTCAAAGTTTAATTTCTTACTATGCGGATTGTGGATATTTACACATCTATTGCAGTTGGGAAACAATCCCTAGAATGGACGTTTGTTGTTTGCATGATTACGCATTTATTGACCTTGCTATTAGATCTTGTGCAGGTGGTAATGCTGAATATGCAATGGATATGCACCAGAAAGAACAACTTCATGACAATACCGTGTCAATGATGCAATCTCAACACTTCTCAGTGGGTTCAAAGCTTCAAATATTAGAAAATTCTTTCTGTTTTTAGTTTTTCTTTTCTTTTTATAACTTGGTGCAATCTCTTAACATTTTCATATATTGTTTTCCAGATGGGAAGGTCTGCCGGATTTAACTTGGGAGGGACTTATTCATCTCATCGACCACAGCAGCAGCAACAACATGCTCCATCAGTCAGCAGTAGTGGCGTCTCATTTTCACAAGTAAACAATCAGGATCTTCTCCATTTGCATGGCTCTGACATATTCCCATCATCACATTCAACCTATCACTCACAGGTATGCTAGTTTCGTCCCTTATGCAGTTATACTGTGATTTCTGTTCTGGCAAGATTAGAGTGGGGGTTTTTCGTTTACTACATTAGTCATTCCTCTTGGATTTACATACTTACGATTATGAATCGAGGGATATAGGCCATTTCTGTTAAAAGTTCCAGTTACGAGAAGTGGTTTAATGTGTTTGCTAAAAGTGAACAGATTCAATATTGTATACTAGTTCGAATTGCTCAGCTTTAGTAACGCATAAAAGCTTTTACATCCTCTCATCAGGAAACTACTGAGTTGTAGGCATTTGTTTATATTTGTCTAATTGTAGGATCTAATATCTTTACAATTTTGTTCAGACAAGTGGACCTCCTGGCATTGGATTAAGACCTTTAAATTCAGCGAATACAGTTTCTGGCATGGGATCCTATGACCAGCTTATCCAGCAGTATCAACAACACCAAAATCAGTCACAGTTTCGTCTGCAACAGATGTCACCTGTCAATCAATCATTTAGGGATCAGGGAATGAAGTCGATGCAGACCACGCAATCTGCTCCAGACCAATTTGGTTTGCTTGGATTGTTAAGTGTCATAAGGATGAGTGATCCTGATCTGACATCTCTTGCACTTGGAATTGATTTGACAACGCTTGGCTTAAACTTGAATTCAACAGAAAATCTGCACAAGACTTTTGGTTCCCCATGGTCTGACGAGCCAGCTAAGGGTGATCCAGAGTTTAGTGTTCCCCAATGTTATTATGCTAAACAACCACCTGCACTACATGTGAGCTATATTTTCTTTTTCCTAACAAATTGGATGCTGATTATTCTCTCTACCCTAACCTCCTTTTGATTTCCTGCAGCAAGGATATTTTTCAAAGTTCTCAGTGGAAACATTGTTTTATATCTTTTACAGGTGCTTCTTGCTCAGTCCTCTGTCACATTATTTTCATGTATTCTTTAAATATTGAATTTTCAATGTTCAATCATTACTATTATCTTGTGTTTTGCAGTATGCCTAAAGATGAAGCTCAATTACATGCTGCAAATGAACTGTAAGCTTTCTGTTTTTAGTTATACATTTTTTCGCTGTTCTGGTTTGGATTTACATCTGCTATCTTTAAAAAAAAATTAAAAAAAAAACTCTTTTTATGGAATCCAGGAAATCCTGTCAAAAGATCACATGTACTCTTTGTTTGGAATTGTAGTGTAGAGCATTGGAGGTTCTGTAATGTATGTAATATGTATACAAGGCATGAATTGTCTGTACTAAGACCAGTATGACATCTTTTGTTGGCAGTTATAACAAGGGCTGGTTTTATCACAAGGAGCACCATCTATGGATTGCAAGGGTCCCCAACATGGAGCCACTTGTCAAGACAAACACATATGAGAGAGGGTCTTATCACTGTTTTGATCCCAACACATTTGAAATAGTTCGAAAGGTTAGAACTCATTGATAAACATTCCATGTATTGTTGTGTAGTTTGTCTTTAGTGGAATTTTTGACAATCAATCCCGAGTTAATCCTATATTTTGGTTGCAGGATAATTTTGTCGTGCATTATGAGATGCTGGATAAGAGACCGTCCTTACCGCAACATTGACCTATATTTTCTATTTAGAATGTAAAGTTTTAGTTTATGATTTTCATTCATTAGGACTTAATCAGTTATGTACCCTTAATTTGGCAATTGTAAGCAATTGTTTTACCAATCTTGTTGCAGCGTTCAGCCAATTAAAGTCGGTTACCCTTTTTTTTTCTTTTTTCTTTTTTAACTTTGGGACAAAACCAACCAATTGAACTGCTAGGCTGGCCACTGGTGTCGAAAGTAGCTGTGACTATAACTGTGGTGAAAGGACGGCATTGGAGGTAAAGTAAGTTGATACGTATTCATCAGATAATGGCAGTTTTAAAGGGTCAGCTATTTTATTGGAAATTTTGATATCCAACTCTGGGTGGCATTGGACTGTAGCTTGTGCCTTAATATTTCAAAGCATGTTGGTAGGCAAACATGCTACATATTGATATGATATGGGACCTATGTGTTAGATCCATCGCTTATGAAATTTTAACCATTGATAGGGGGTTGGGAGAAGTTTTCCAAGGAGGCAAGGATGCCCTTGTCTAAGCTTTGAATTATGTGATTGGTCCTTTTATATGAATATGGGTTTTCTGTTTGTGTGGACATTGCTCGAGTTTTATTTTCCTATAATTGGCGCATATTAAATATTCAAAGGTTGTGTCAAGTCTCTTTTTTAAAGTGAATGTCCATTGTATAGATATTGGGATGATTTTTACAAGGCTCAGTTTCGAAAAGTAATGTCATTTATTTTGGACGTTTATGTGCAAGCTGGTTGTTATTGACTATCCATATGGAAGTTTTGTGCCCAGCGGTAGGGCTGGTATTTAGAGAAGCTGCTTGACATTGAGCTCGGCCGTAAAAGTAGATCTTGCGATTCTGAAAACATTTTGAATCGTTTCAACGAAATTGACAAAAGTGAGTTAAAGGAGGAAAAATCATAACGAGTATGCAACCGTTTCTGCCTTTCTAATAACCATATTTTCACTTCGCAGGGGAAATATTGTAACAAAGGAGGCATCGGATTGATTGGTAATTCAATGACCCCAATATTCATTTTTAGGCCCATGGATGACGTCGTTTCCAGTATTATTTGTTAAAGGGTTTTTTATTACTAGTATAGTCTAAATTTTGGTTGTTATAGAACTAGAGCAGCTAGTGCATTCTAAAGTTACCTAAAAGTAAAAGTAACTGTATTGATTCGGTTAGCATCCACCCCAAATTGAAGATAAATGACCCTATCAAGGGTCTTCCGAAATTGTTGTATGCCTGTTCTTTTCAACTTCTGTTACGTATAAATGCGCTGATATGTTTCAGCGTTATTTTCTAATTTGAACAGCACAACAGATACCCATCTTCATCTAAAATGAAAACTACCCCCAAAAACATTTCTACTTTCCTGGATATGTTCATCCTATGATTAGCGATTTGGGAGCAATAACCACTCCACAACCTCACATCTTCAAGGAAAATAAGCATTTTGTTGTCTCGAGTCTCTTAAGCTAGGCTTCACAGGTCCACCGTCCACATGACATTCAGGAACTTCATCGAATGCCGAGTCAAGATTGTGACGTGGCGGTGCGTAAAACCAGGCCTTTGAGTGCAGGCATTTGATTTTCCAGAAGCTCCCTTTTGCTCAAAATTCTATCAGATGTACAGTCTTCTTCCTGATTCAATGGAGATTGCGTACACTGAGTAATGCGTCCAATGACAAGACAAGAATTTTAGAAAAGTAAAATATTACGCATTTTGCTGTTGGCAGGCTTAACCAATTAGAGTAGAACATAGACCAATTGTCATTCCAAAAATTCTAATTATTAAGTAGTCCTTAAAGCTCAGAACTTAGAAACATTATCTGCTCAGGGCTGAAACTTTATGGATCAATTGTACTTATGATATATATCCTAGACCACTTTATGGATCAATTGTACTTATGATATATATCCTAGACCAAGAATCTGACCAGCAAAATGAAAAGTGTATACTCACATCCCCACTTGCAGTGGATATTAGTGCTAAGAGGGTTACTGTTGCAGTTTGATATTCTGTCAAGATCTTTAAGGCTGATTCATCTAGTTTATCCTGAAAATTTCAGAGATATAAAGGATATGATATAAGAAACAATATGCACAAGGTACCTTTTGGGATCAGTAATATTAGAATCACTCAATTGAATCACTGACAACATGAACTCTGAAACAATTATGAGAGCTACTAATGGGTCCTTACACATAGCTTCGGAGTTTAATAAGGAAAAGAAAATGAATCAATCCTTAGATAAATAAGAGAAGAGAGCATATGATATCAAACAATAATATGTTCAAGACAGAAAAGAGAGGAATATGTTCTTTATTGGATGTAATATGAAAGGGAAAGAAAAGGAAAGGAGAGTAACTATAATATCTTGTTTAAAAAGCCTACTGAATAATATTCACCCAAAGAGTCCAAAAATAATCACCATAATCGTGTGCCTTTCCTTTATGTGCCTTTTTCTATCTAACTGAATCAGCTGTCAAATAAAACTTAGGAACTCTCATACAATATTTAGAAAAGGAAAAAACTCACATACAATTCCTTATGTAACATTCGATCAACAAAAAAGAGAAATCCTTATGTTCACTTTTAAAAAATCATACTTTTTACAATGAAATTAAATTGGAATTTACTAAAATCGTGTTTGAAAGACTAATGGATCAAAAGAAAAAAAGGATCAAATTCACAAATACTTCAAAAATAACCACCATAATCATGTCCTTTTTTCTTATCTAGCTGGATCAACTGTTAAATCAGCATAAAACCCTAATCAAACTTGGAACTCATAAGGATATTTAGAAAAAAGCAAAACTTAGGTACAATCCCTTATGTTCTCTTAAAAAAATCTACTTTCTACACTGAAATTAAATATTGGAATTAACTAGCGGACTGTATTCACAAAAACTTCAAAATGATCACCAAACTTTTGCCTTCGTCTCATCATTGTCGAAAAAGTTTACTTTTCTTTGTGGGCATTTTAAGTCTGATGGTTTATGTAAGATGAGGTCATGATTATAGATCTTAATTCTTGGAAGTTAAATTATTTAGTGAAACCCAAGGAACCTAACAAAAGAAGCCTATATTAGGATCATCTAAACTCAACATGATAATACAAAGATTCTCAAGGTCTAGAGCACTTAGCAGAGAAACTAATTTTCTTGGAAAAACACACCTTCAGCCGAGAAACAGCGACAGCGATGGCCCTTCCAGGTGCTTGGAGAGCTTTATGGTGAACCTACTCACAATTAAATTCATGTTATTGAAATGGGCACAGAAACAGGAATCTCGGATGCATGTGATATATTGAGGTAGATAGCAAAAAATTACTGACCTGTACATAAAGCAGTGAAACAACTTTGGCCAAAATAGAGACCGGATCCATTTCAGTAGAAACTTGAGACACCAAATCCTGAAAATGACATAGATAGATCACATGAGCCAGAAACTGCCAAACTAACCCTGAAAAAAAGGTAATGTGTATCTCCATAAAATCAAGTTGCAAATCTAAGGTATTTGTGAATAGTAATTTGGACAATTTCTTTTATGAAAGGAGGAATACCTTCTGATAAGAATGCAGAAGTGTTCTTTCCAATTTCTTGTCAAGCTTTTTCAGGAGTAAGCCACTAGAAAATGAAACCCAAGCATGTTCATTAACTTCCGAGTCAAAGAAATACTTCATGGAAGCCATCACACGAAAATAAGCATATAACTACCTTTCTTCTGCTATGTCTCTCAAAGCAGTCATGAATGAATCCACCCGCTGTCATATAGAACATTAAATGTTTGAAATCATTACAGTGAGTTCATGCCAGTTAAGTAATAGGGCACAAAATACAAAATCATTAATTTCATGAAAATTCAAAATTGTGTTACAGGCAGAAAAGCAAACTTAAAAATTATAACGTATGCAATTTAAATAATAATAATAATAAAAATATTCTTCAAAAGAGAAAATAAACTTTAAGCTAATTTATTTGATTTTTTTTTTGTCGGAAAGAATTATTTTATTTGTTGATGGGCAACTTTCAGAGATAAAATTAATTAGAAGCTCTTCCTTGCACATTGCATACAAAGAATAGAAAACAGATACTAAGATATTAATCTAGAAACCGAATTGGTGTGGACTGCTTGACTTGCATGCAAAATAAAAACTAAAATGTTAATAATGCGAACTCCGCAATGGAAACTAGTTATTAAAGCTGCAGCCTATATAACTTAAGAAAAGAAATAATCACTCCATATGATAGAATCAACTGCCAAACATCAAATTGAAAAATCAGCACACAGTTCATGACTAATAGATTGTGATAGGTCCCTAAAACAGAAAAGATAAACAAGAGCCGACCTTTCCTTCCAAAGCTTCAACTAAAACGAGAGCCTTCTTTGAGAGAGATCCAGGAAAATTCTTGGCCTGAAAACCCAAAAGCAGATAATAAAAGTTAGACCAACTTAGGATCTCTTATTGGATAATCTACTTCAGCAGTCACATTAGTATTCCGAGTTGACTCACTGGAACATGTCATAAAAGTAAAATCAGGCAGAGGATTATTTCATACAATGGAAGTTCTTTCTCCTGGGTTAAGTGAAAAAGATTCTGAAATCTGAAGCTCCTCAACTTCAACTCCATTTTTCAATTTGTTGTGCATGTCCTACATCAGATGAAGCCATCCATGACACAACTCAGATACATGCAGACTGATATATATTGTGTGTGTTCATGCATATGTGCACATGTTGTGACCATGAACAGACAACGTTACAATCCACGAAAGCTACCAGATTATGAAGAAGCATATCCACAATAGTAGCAGCCGTTGTTCTTAGCAAATGCCGGTGCAAAATGACCTATGGATCATAGATGAGCCTTGTTTATTCCTTGTTATCATCAACTGCAACAACTTAATAAAAATCACTAGAAGTAAAACTTACTGAAGTTGGTGGGTCATCTTCAAACAAATCTAAAGCTTTTTCATAGAGCTGCATGTTTAAGAAAGACTGCAGGGAAGAATAGGTAGTTTAGCATATGAAAGAGTCCTTAATAGGTTTGCAAAAGCACCCAAACAGATACTTCTTAAATCTTAAGAGAATGCAATAACCAAGGAATTTTACAACTGAAATAGTTATTTCAGTCAAAACAGCCACACTGAGAGCACTGACCTCATCAAGTTTCTTTTGCAAATTATCAAGCAAGTGCTTCATTCTCTCTGCATTTTCGGTAAACACTGCCTTTCTTCTCTCCTTCCAAGAGTTTATTAGCATAGGTCTCACATAGTTTGCCAAAAGTCTAATAATTGTTTGTGGATCATCAAGACCTACCAAATTTGTCCGTTTCTCTGTCAAAACTGAGTACGAAATGCATGACTAATGGTATTAATAACTAAAATGCACAAAATAGCTAGTCAGATCCAAAATACCTTGTTCTTCAAAATCAGGAACCAGTGTTGCAATTTTGTTAATCATCCAATCTTCTGAAGGAATGTTCAGATTGTCCTCTTTAGATTTTACCAACTTAGCGGATGCTTTCGACTCTGCAACTTGCGCGGAGGAGGAATTTTTGCCTTTCCTTTGGTTTTTCTTAGATTTTGTAGGAACAGAGTCCTGGTTATCCAGATCACTCTCGGCTGCACCTGCTCCCATATTCCCAGCCACTCTACCCTTTTTCTTCTTTGATCCTTTCTCCATGGTCTGTTTATTACTGCTGCTGTCACTAACAGTTTCATTTGATTCGGTCAACCTGCTTGTGTCATGACCAACTTTTGTCTCGTGCAAATCATCTGACACCACAGTACCGGAAGAACTCGAAACAATCAAGGTTTCCATTTCTTTCTCCAGGCGATCGTACACATCCTAGCCATAAACACATATCACTGAAAGCATTAGATTTCGTGTGACCAGTAAAAAAACAAAACAAAAAAAAGGTAGAATTGCTTCAAATATCACTAAACAAAATTGCTTCGTAGCTCATTGGTTTCAGGAAAGAAAAAGGAGTCATCCAAAGAACAAAATTTATGATATTTATAATTGTTTTACAGAATGTCAATGCATGTTCATAATTGTTGTTGTTTCTTAGGTATGTAATATTGTCACTGTAAAACTTATTTACTTCAACTAAATTTGAAGTTTAGAAGCCAATAGATTTTAGATGATTAAAAATATCCATAAGGACCTGGCTCTAAAATCCCTTATAATCAATTAGGTAAATCATATTGAACACATACCTTGATGAAGGCACTGCTAAATACATAGGACTCCCCGAAGATTATTGCCTTATCAGACTACAAAACAGGATGCAAAAAAGAGTCAACAGATGAGGTGTGTAAGTGAAAGAGCAGATTTGGTATCAGAAAGGCACCTTGAGACCCTGCTGAATGGAAGGACAAAGGGACAAAAGTTTGGCTGCATCTTGAGATCCAAAGGACATTGGCAGTATAGAAAGAGAATCCATCCTGCATTACTGTCCAATCATACCAGGAACGAAGAAAGAAAAAAAAGCAAAGGAAATGATACCTTCACACACTGCAAAATATCTTTGCAGGTGTGTCTAATATATAATAAGCATCTTAAAGTTTAAGGAATGCTTCAAGCATAATAGAATCATTGGAACAAGATATTAAATGATCTCCATTGGCCCCCCAAAAAAATCTCCAATTGCAAAAGTCCACACAATTAAAGAACAACAAAATAGTAATAATAAGATGGTGACATTTTTCACCCATGATAACAATCTTATATGAGGCACAATGAAGGAAGCGGATAAGCAGGGCAGTATCAAGTGATAAAGTTTTATACTACAATCATATGTAAGTTGTAAAAGGCGATGACACTGCAAGTTGAAGAGATATGGTACGTAAAGTATTTATAGAATAGTATAGACGTTTTCTTACCAGCTACCATGCTCAAGAGCATCTTCTGTAGAAGCATCAAGCATCTCAATCATCGAGGGGTGAATAAAAGTAGTAACCAAAGGTATGCCTTCAGGATATCTGGACTAAATTGGAGTGCAGAACAAAGTTTAATTACATGGAAAACAATAGAAGAGAAAAAGGTTCACTTCACACACACACATATTCTATGAGCTCCAGAATCAGAGCATCAACATGAAAGAAATTAAGTACCTGCAAGAACTGAACAGGCTGAGGAACTCTTAGTTTGTGCAGAACGTCATAGCTAATGAAAGAATTCTGCAGCATAAGAAAGAATAAGTCAGAAAAATGAGATACCGAAAGTACAGAATATTCTTCCCTATTCTTGAAGAGAGAGAGAGAGAGAAGGTTCAATGGGGTGAAAGAACATAAAATGCCTTAAACTTCTGGTTTCCTAGAAAATAAGTTACCAAACAATTTGAACTTCTTTGAAATGGTCCAATAATCTTGATATTCTACAAATTCATGAAGTATTGTGCAGGCCATGTTGACATATCAGTTCAATATCACATAGATTACAGTTGTCAAGCTGCGCTAGTTCAGATGGTGACTGAAAGAGATCAAAGAAAGCAAAAGAAGGTTTAAAGGCAAATGCAGAGGTTGAAACTAAACTATATAACTGCACATGCAATTATATATACATGTTAACATTTGAATAAAGAATACATCTATGCAGGTTCCTTGACTCGATTACATATAGATAGGAGAAAAGGGCTCCATACCTGTGAGAAGAAAGAATCAATTGATTCCTTTTGAGCAATAGCAAAAACCTGCATAAAGGATACAAATATTGTTAAGGTATAGTCAACTTTAATTAATATCTTTATAAATTCAAACCAAACGGTCTAAGTATTCAAGTGATCTTGTAATAACCAAGCTAAACTGCTTTTTCTGCACAGGTGCACATGAACAGTTTGCAAGCCCATGTTAATGAGATTACGAAACCCCCAACTTATTCATCATAGGCAATAAATTAAAAGCACACCAACCGAATGAAGCCAGATTATGACACATACATTTGGTGTCCAATGAACTCCTGCGCGAAGTGATCCAACAATCTCGCCTTCCTTTACAAGCCCATTAAATAGGGATTGAAAAAATGAACCTTCTACAGCTACACCACTGGCTCCCTCCATTTCTTGCAGCAACTGCTGTAAAGCACTCCACAAGACTGATAAGTTTGTGGGAACTGTCATGGCCCTAGCAGCACCACGAACCATAGCAATAACACGTGCAACATAAGCAGGGGTATACAATTGCCCACCTTCAAGCCTACCTTTCACCTAAATACAAAGCATACTGTCATATATCTAGAACCTTTCCTCAATCCACAATCAATCAAAAGAAGAAAAGCAAGTTACCATAGTCCCAAGGCGCGGTTCCAACACAGAAGTCACTAATTCTGAGCTGATATGTAACTGTGCGGCAAGTTCTGCCAAAGCAATTTGGCTACATTCTTGAAGCCTCTCATTGATTTCTTCGGCGACAGAATCCCAATAACACTGTGATATTATTTCCCCTTGAATCAACATAAGCCCCGGATCATCAGAAACAACATGTTGAGCCTGCTTCTCAACATGGTACAAATCAACCCCAACAGTGTCTGCAAGGTCAATCAGTGATGCACGGCCTAATCTCTTGACCTCCGCTAATATTTCATACCTCAACTGATCCTATATTATGTCACAGCATCATCAAATACAATTCATCCCAACCAACAATCAAATTCACCTACGCACAGTACTAAAATGACAAGAATCTCATCAAGAAAAACAAAAACAGCAATAATGCAAAAATTGACTGTTTGCACATTTTTTGTTTGGTCACCACTCACCAAAATCTAAACACATAAAATTCAAACCAAAATGCTGTGTTTGTTCACCGGGAAAAAATTACTAAGGTGCATTATATGAATTTAACCGTGAATTCTTCACTGTCAGAGCCAATTGTAATTGTAAGTATACTTGTTTTCTGTGTCCTAATTTCTTAGTATATAACTTTCCATAGACGAGCATATCATAATAAAAAATATAAAAAAAGGGGAATTCCTCAAATAATTAATTTCTAATTTCATGCAAAACAAACAGAGAGAATGCTTTACGGGAGTGATGTATTCTTTGCCGGAGACGGTGTGGAGAAGCTCGAAGTCGATGATGTGGAGCTCCTGAAGCTTTTGGACCAATTCGACGACGTTTCGATCGGACAATCTGATGCTCGATTTTGCCTGCTGTGCGAACTCGAATTGCTTCTGCAATTCCAGCAATTCATCGTCCATTTTCCGATCACTGTGTTGAGACTTGAGACTGGGGGAGGGTTTTGTCTGGGCTCTTGGCCTTCTCTCTTCTCAGTTTTGCGTTTCGACGTTTCGACCCGACTCATACATCCGTTTCGAAAAGGTTTAAGAGCGGGTTTTTGGGCTCCGTTGTAATTGGGTTTGACCAGTCGAAGCCCATTACAACCTCCCATAATTATTAAAGTTGGGAGGTCAGAGCATTCATATTATTGCATTAAAATTCCGGTTAGAACTACAATAATTTTAGAGCAGTCGAGTCATACATTGTGAATAAATGAGCAGGAGACACACCACCAACACTAAAAGATAGAGAGCATCAAGCACCTACGTGTTATATAAGCTACATTTCTTCATGGTATCAGAACGGGTCAACTCATATATGAGCTCTCACGATCATCTGTGTTAAACGTCAATCAATATATGTTCTTCATGTGTTTTGCTTGAGTCCCTCTATACATGAGAAACCGTAAGAATTTGAAATATTATCCAACATTAAAAAAATATTATTTTGCATAAAGGCGGACTTGAGCCTCTCAACTTAAATACAATAAATTTAGACTTTATGTCATCATAAAAAAAAATATCACCAAGTTGTTATAAACTAGAGAGAATTAAGAGAGAATAGAGTGACAAAATATATGAGGGAATAGAAGTGTGTTATTCATTCTCATTAGCCTCTTTATATAGAGGAAATGTTTACACCATAAGGACAAAACTAATGAGTATTTACGTGGACAACCACATAGATAATAATATTTATAACACTCCCCCTTGGATGTCCACCAATTAATGATATGGTGTTGGACGCGCTTTATTGTTGCCTCATCAAAACCTTGCCAGGTAACAAAAACCCAATGGGATAAAAACAACCCTGGTCGAAGGAGAAAAGAGTACAACGCGCATATGTCCTAGGTAGCATACGTCTGGATGCTCCCCCTGATGAGAATCTCCCCCTGATTGTTCCAAGCTTCAATCATGCATTTGGTAAAGTACATGTACCATGCTCAATGGTTTGGTGTGTTTGTCATAAAGAGAAACCACGTGTGTTTTACATATAGGGGACTCATCATTTATTTTCATTCCTGCAATGTAAAAGTAAAGCCAACAAAACTAGGCATTTTTCATCAAGTCTTACGTTACATAAAAATGTTAGAAACAATGTCATCATGTGCACAAATTTATACATTAAGACATTAGATGAAGAATAACAATATAAAGTAATAACAACTGACACATGTACGTTTAAACAATATTCAGAGCTTTGTAAAACTATTATGGCATATCTAGCCACAAATATCAATATCTGTATAAGTGCTCAGTTGGAGCTTAAATAACTTCGCGAAAGTTAGAATACGTTGCAACGTTATGATCATAATTCGAATTCGATTTCAAAGTCTTGTCATAGTACTCATTGAGGCAATATAAGTCACTTTGACTATAATAAAATGAGTATACAAGAACTTTAGACACTTTGATTCCATGAGTCATGATCTGAGACTCTTTTAGTCATTCATGGACTTGCCTTTGACAATATGAATCATTCAAGGATTTAATCAAGCAATATTCTTATAATGACACTTATCTTTAGGCATTTGCTTTTAGCTATGTGCCTTTTTATATCACCATAATATATCATAACAACATCTCATAAGTCAGTCTCACGTCAATATAACAAGTATATATAACACTGTACTTATAGAAAAGTTGTCGCTTGTATAAAAGATGAATGATATTCATAATATCATGTCTCTATAAAAGACATTGTGTCATAGTGATTTCACTTCACTTTAATAAATCACCATAATGTTCCATCACGTTTTCAATATTAAATTTCAATGGAATTGCCCCTTTCCATATTGGCCAATAATATAATTTGTCAATATATTGAAACGTGGAAATGTCAATACACAACCCTTGATGAATTCGGTAGCTACCATAAGTCAAATATCATCGATGATCATCAATTAGAGATCCCACACATTCTAATATGCATGCATTAGCTATAAAAGCTTATTGATATTGGGTACACATGCCTCTTCAAGGCAGTTATTGTCGTAGAAACGACAATCATCTCTCGTAGATGAACTATTTGAGAATGTGGATCTTGTAGTCATAACCTCATATAGAGTATTATAGGGCTTGTATGATCTCCACTTAAGGGAATTAAAACTTTGGACCTAGTGGATATTTTCCACATGAATTCACGCCGTTATTTTGATGACATTAGTTGTTCCTCCCCCTAACGGCGAGAAGACTATCATATTTGACCATTTGCAAAACATGCATTTAAAAATATCACATTCTTTGAATGTAAGATTTTTATTGGTAGGTGGCGAACCCAAACCAATTTTAGGTCAAAATATAACTTTTTTTTAATTTGCCCATAATTGGTTGAGACTATTATTAAAAAAAATGATCTATGGTGGATAAAGATTTCACACCAAGTCATGACGTTCTCTAAGAACAATCTTTGCTCTCCTTAACTATGGGAGGATTGTCTCATTTAAAGTGACAACTCGCAAACTGTACGAAAAATAATTGTCCTTGTGAGCAAGTTTTGCTATCATAAATGTATGAAAAAATTTATACTCGAACAATGAATGTCATTGGAGTTGTAATATCCTAGCATCATGGGGATCGGGCCAAACGATGCCAAACATAAAAGATTCTGATATCTGAATGTTGGTTCATTACATGATATCCTCAATTGTTTTTGTGTATGATCAACCCGAGACAACCAACTTTTCCAATATCATAACCGTAAGTATTGGAAATAACAAAAGTATTCTACATTATTATCATTTATGGTCTCGACAAATATGATATCTCGAATATCCTTAAAAGCAATCCTTCGACGAAGAGAAAACCCTTAGAGAACAACGATTCTAGTAGTTAATGTGGCTGGGCTCAACGACGATATCCCGATATATTGGTCATATGCTTTGAAGTACTAAAGTGGAGAAAAATTTGTGATCACGAAGAACGGATGTGGTAACACTGGCAAGACATATATCTTCTCCAGTTTGTGAAGTTGAGAGTATAATGTATTATCGACAGCATTCACAAAACAAATATCACATAAATATAATTGTAATAATGAGTTCTAGAGAAATAAAAGAAAATGAATAGGCGCAACAAATATAATTGCAAAAATTTTCCAATTTCCAAACAAGTACTCATGTAAACCAACATTTAAATAGATTTCTAAAATAAACATGCATAATAGATTTATTAAACCAATAGAGGAAGAAAACATGCATGAGCTTGATCCGAAAATAAATATACCATGATTTTTTTTTAAATACAACTGAAGTATTTTTAATTTAAAAACAAAATAATTATGATATGAAGAAACGGTTGTATGATATCATGGACCAAGTATAGCAAAATTGTCACAATTATTGCTTTTGATTATAGCATAATTAAAATTGAATACCCAATTATGCATTTATGCTGCAACCATAATTATATGAAAATTAAACTGATTGAAATTTCAAAAATAAATTGTGTAACATACATACTTATGTCCCTAATAATATGTTATTTTGTATAATTATGCTCATAATGATATGGTAAACAAAACGGTCATGTATAGAAGGTATTTAAATAAATATTTAAATCAATAGCAATGAATTGAAGAGCAATAATTTAAATAGCAATTAAATAAATATCAATTAAAAAAACCAACTAAGTAAAAAATATAGGAAAAGGCCAAACATAGGCTGAGGAATTAATTGTTGTCAAGAACACCACCGCCAATCATATTGTCAATACGATCTCCATTGTCCACAAAACAAAATCATAAACATTGAGTGGAGGACATCCAATGCCCGAGAGTCAAGGCATCGAATTCCAATTTGGACAAGGTTGTCATCTTCCTACACACAGAGAAGAGAAATATATCGAACCAGAGATGTTAGAACATGAGGTTCTAAACAATAAATTATTAGGCATATAGGCAAAAAAATATTCGGAACATGAGGTTCGAAAATATTCATAAATTTGAACAAGGCTATGGATAGATACAAGGCAGGGTGGTGACAATTAGAACATGAAGTTCTAAAGACGAATGTTGAACAGAGGTTCTAAACATGAATGTTGAACGAAGGTTCAAACAATATACTCGAAAAAGTGGATTCGAGTAGCTAAAGTGAAACAAGAGGTCACTTTATGAATTATAGCAATTATATGCACAATAGCAAATATAGTAATTATATGAACATGAACAAAGATATAGATTGCAATTGTTAAAAATAAAACTCATAGATCACAAGTATGGAAAAAGCAACAACGTTGCACCATAAGACCGTAGACACATGGAGTTCAAAGAAAAATTTGAGCAAAACAGCGATAAGGTTATAAACTGAGGAATTAGAGAGAGAAAGAGGACAAAATATAGGGGAATGAGGGTATTCATTCTTTGCTCTTTTATAGAGGAAATGTTTACACCATAAGGACAAAACTAATGAGTATTTACGTGGACAACCACATAGATAATAATATTTATAACACAAGTAAGAATTTGTATATATTTACAAGGGAAATTCTCTAGTGAGGACCAAACAATGAGGACTTGTTGAGTACTTTCAAACTCAACCGTTGGATGAGCTTTTAATGAGTTTTTTAAATATCAACTAACATTTAAAATACTCATCTACCGGTTGAGTTTGAAAGTCTTCAATAAGTCCTCATTGTTTGGTCCTCACTAGAGCCTCTCCCATATTTACAAACTTCTTTTTCCTCAGTTTCCTAAACACCTTATTCCTGTGACTCCAAAATCACCTTACAAATGTAAATTTGCTTTAACCGAGGGTTGGTAGGTATTTTGATATACTTGTCTTTTGTGTGTGTCAAATTAAACACTCATACTAGGGGAGGGGAGTCGTCGAGCCTGGATGGGTGGCGCAGAGGTGCTGACTTTGAGTCGAGATGCAAAGGACCAATTTTAAACCAAGTGCAACGTTTGCATGCTAGTGTTGTGGTCTTGCTATCAGTGTTTGGTTCAGGGGAGGCTGAGGCACACCCTCGGGACAACAGCAGCCCCATGGCTGAAGGATGAGTCTGGCCGCCAAAGATCAGGGCTTGGTTTAAGAGGTGCTTATGTTGCTTGACTATTGAATAACGGATCATATTGGATGGTAGGGGAAGAGTGGGCTTTGTGGGCTTTGGCTTCTTGGGCCTAGGTCCAACGGGCCCCATGCCTTTCCTTGTAGTTGGGTCTATATCGAGCGTTACATAAATAGCAATTTGGTTCATCTCGACCTCTTGGGAATGTTTATAGTGACCGTCTTTCGTCAGTTTTATTACCATTAACCTTGGATCCCAATTAAATTTCTCATACCACAAATGTGTGCGGTTTATGAGGATGAAAGAGATTAGTGATGTTGGATTGTTTCTAGGAATTTTTCATTTATCATTGTAATAAGTGAGCTACAATTTTAATAGATATTATTTGTTATGGATCTACTTCCGATAGGGTAATCAAGCAACGAGTTGAGTTACTTCGAGAGTCTAAGATTTTGTGTATGTAATACTTTAATATTGACCTAATTTATCATAGCTCTAATTACATTCTGAATTTTAAACAGTCAACACAAATATCATTGTCCCTGAAATATAAAGCAAAACCAAATTATGAGACATCTTTGCTACTGAATGATTCTTGCCCATATTTAAGACCATTGTTGTTAGCAGCCGCATCGACAGAGAGGCTATTTGCATTGTCAGATTGTTCCTATGACATTGCCATTTCCATGTATTATTGATCGGCTGGTGGCATGGGATTGTTTCTAATGGCTGAGTTGTCAAACTATCAAATCTCATAAGCACTTTGGAATTTCCCCCTTTATGAAATGTCATGCCTTCTTCACCTTCACCAATTATTACATCTCTTTCATTTTCATGTCTAAAAATCAAAGAAGTGATGTTACATATTATTCATAATATTTCTAATTAGTTGGGGCTCATGTGAATCTCACATCTGTGAACTTCAGCGTGCGCGATATATATATATCTGGTCATTGATGGAATGTGAACCTCATCGTAAGTTCTACAAAGGGAGCTCGTTCTACGCCATTAATGATAGCATTGCTGAATAATCCTACCAATTGAATTTTGGTGGCTGCTGTGGTTTTCTGAGTCCTCAACCATGGTGGTAGTGCTTTTAGTTAGACACATTCTTCATATTACTCATCTCTTATAAGCCTATAACAAAAGCCAAAAATGTCTACAGGAGCAAAAAGCTATGATCAACTCCTTGGAGAATATACATTTAGAAGTTAATTTATAGGATGATAAAGACCTGTTGTGACGCCCCAATGCTTTGAAAATTAATCGGAAGGCGCAGCAAGTAGAAGTTTCAAATCGCATACATCTTCTTATACTCGCTGTTCAGGAGCTCAGATTCAGACATAACTCCAGACAAAGACCATGATCGTGACTGGCTTCCCATCGAATTTCTTCGGATGCTCCTCAAATTTTTGGCCTCGATTCGATGCCTAACTATCCAGAAACTCATAGTCCCCAAAGTTGCAGCCATTATTATCGTTCCTATAATGGTTACCCCAATTGCAAGCCACTTCTCAACTTCTCCAACCACAACAAAAGAGAGTGCTAAAAATGCCACAGAAACAAGCACACAAGCCAACCACATTAGCTTGTTAATGACTGCCATCATTTGCTTCTTTGCCTTGCTCTCGATTACCACAACTGAAGTTTGCACCACCACAACAGCCAGAGAGATGAAAAGGGCAACTGAATCAAAGATGAAGAAGATTATGAAGGCGGGATTGGGAGCAATGTTTGCTTCACCAAGTGACTGCCCCTCAGGAATGTCTTCGGGGTCATCAACATACTGGCCAGGGACAGTGAAAATGGCTGCAAAGGTAACAGTGGCAATGAGGACAGCAACTACAGTGCTGGAGTTTATGGCATTGTTGAGGCCTTCTGTGTGCATTTTGTGAAGGCGTTTGGCAATGCCTTGTACGCGTCTTCTTGTTTGACGAGTGTGCTCAAGCTGGTGGTGGACTTCGTGCTTTATGTCACTCACGGTTTGTTTCAGCTCTCGAGCTGGATTTGTTGCTTGTGGCTTGATATCTTTAGCACTCTGGACTCCATGTTCCAGCAGAATGGCTTTGATATCAGAATTCCCAGTTTTCTCAGCAGTGTCAAGGGCAGTTTCCGCGGACTTGTTAACTATTTTTATATCTGTTTCATTGTGTTGGAGTAGCATCTTAACAATCTGCACACATACAACTAGAAAAGGTTACCATGCTAGCTTCAAATTCATCTAAAGAAACAGTTAAAGGTATGAAGCATGTTGCATCCACTATACCTAGAATTCAGCACTTTGGGGGTGGGGAGAAAAAAAATTCTGTCTGAATACACCAAAAATATCATAGAGAAACAATTAAGATGCCCAAATGACAGAACTTACTCAACGAAGGTGGGCTTATACAAGACTGCTATCAGAATTTCAATGAATATTGGAAAGAAAATTTAACTAATTGTACAGACACTTCAGCCTCATCCTTGTTTCTTTCAGATGATGAGAAACAACCTCAATCCTGCATTCCTGTGTCATTCATATTGATTGAAATCCAGAAATCTTCTTGTTTGAGACTTTGAGTTTCTAATTGGCATACCATTCACGTTTAGTAACACATAAATGGGGTCGATGAGAGCATCTAGAGCCAGCTCACATAACGGAAAATGACTACAATGCAGGCATAAGGTTGTGAAGGACACCATTACTATAAGTTGCTAATAACTTGCTATAATGCATTCAACTCAAATAACATAAAATGAAAACATAATGACATGTCTGTAAAGCCGGTTTCTGATAGCAAATGTATAATAAGTTCAAGTTTTATTTACCTCAGCTCTACCCTTTCGAGTAGCTATATGCAATGCTGTGTTTTCTTTATTATCACACATGTTTATCAAGGAAGGATCAGCCTTGATCAACAACTCCACCACCTCAAGATTCTGCCCCTTTACAGCCATGTGAAGCGCAGTCTGCCCCTTCTTATCGGTACGCGTTGCAATGCCAGGCTCCATTTCGAGAAGCGCTTTCAAAACCTCCAAATGACCATTTCTTGCTGCAGAATGCAGCGCGGTTTTGCCATTGCTTTTAGCAATGGTTGCCAGGCTGCTCCCCGCTTCTAATAGAAAGTTCACGACCTCAGTATGCCCTTGCGTTGCAGCCGTGTGCAAAGCCGTGGTGTTTGAAAGATCCACAGTCATAGTTAATTCTGGATGAGCATCCATAAGGACTCTCAATACATCTGCAACAACGAAACGAAAGAACATTCATTTACCTCCAAAAACAAATTAACATGAGAAGAAAACACAAAGGTAGGTTTGCAATGAACACATACCCAAGTCCCCTTGTTTGGCAGCAATGTGGAATGCATCAAACCCATTTCGCGCTTTGATTCCAGCATCAGCAAGATCATAGTATTGGATCATTTCCCTGACCAAATCGACATAACCATATTCCGAAGCAACATACAAGGGCGTTTCAGCAGAAGAATTTTGCTTGGCCAATAATTCCTTCAATTCTTCCTCTCCTGTATTCTCAAGGATATCTTTCACCACAGCCATATTCCCTGATCGTGCAGCAGAATGCAAAGGCGTATCATCGCGCTTTCCGGTTAACTGCTTTGTCATTTTTTTCCTGGGCAAGCTTGGCTGCCCTGCTGGTGGTTGCTCAGGCGGCGACTGCTCCGGCAGCGATTCCGTCTGCTCAGATATTGGTGTCTCTGCCTCCATTGGAATCAGCCGTAGAAATCTCTCCCTCGCTCTATATATGTATGTGAGATACAACCCTCTCTACAAGCTAATTATACTTGATGATTCAAGAAATTTTTCTCTCTTTTTTTTTCCAGCAAATGGCCTGCATTTTTTTATCAACAATAGTCATCATCTGTTCAAAGCAAGTCAAAGAAAAAAAAAATCCAAACCCTTCTACAGCACCTTGGAATTCAGCAAAAGCAAGACCTGGGAATTCGATTCCTATCACCCACTTGTGGTTCTGGCCTCTCCTGCATCCCAAATTAGTGCCCTGTTCCAAAAACAAAGTTCTGGGTTTAAAACCATTTTCCATTCTTAGCAAAAACAATACAGCTCTCTGTGACAAACCAATCACGTACACCAAACAAAACCAACCCCACAATGACAACAAACAAACTTTTGGGTTCTTGCTTGGTGTTTTATTTTTCTCAATATGATATTACAATCGTTAAACCAGTCATTGAAGCAAGAACTCAATCAGAAGGTGGGCTATGAAAAACATGATCATATATATATACCTGGGTTTGGAGAAAGGAGCTACTTTGTTCTCCTCCATGTAACACCATACAATTCAGGAGCAGTTTTTAGAGAACCATGGGATTGTAATGGTCCTAAAGGATATTAAGGAGGAGGGAGGGGACACATTTGAAAAGAGACAGCAAAAATTGAGAGGCCCTTTTATTGCGGGGGTAGAGAGGAGAAGCAAGAAAGCAACAGCTTTATTATTTTAGAAAAATTAAAAAAAGCACATGCAAGCAACCACAACAACAACAAGTTCAACTTTATCTGAATCTATAAATCACACCCAGAAAAACCAATCTATAAACCAATAAAGGAAGGCCATATTGTAAAAGAGGTGATGGTGATGACAAAGTTGGCTCGTAAAAAACAATTAAGATATTTTTAAAAATATAATTAGAATAAGAAAACGAGAAGGAAAAGAAATAGAATAGTGGCAATGGAATAACGGAAATAACCACCACGCGCGCTTTTAAGTTTTAAGGGGCATACAAGGGAGGGGCAATTAAGTTTCCTATTTCATTTTTTCTTCTCTCTTATAAACAATTTGAAGAAAAAAAGTTTAGATTATGGTTTTACTTTATTTTTTTCATGGGTTTTCCTTGAGTTAGATTGGATTTATTGGTCTCAATGGCAATACTTGCTGGAATTTTTATGTTGGTTGTTGACAGCAGTGATGCACAGTATATGTATTGTTCTAGGTTTCGAATCATCAATTAGAGTTCTAGGTTTAGACTCATCGATTATGCCACTTGTGTGGTGTGTACTGCTCCTTTTTAGGATGCCCATATTAAGGATTGTAATCATTTATTGATTAATAAAGTTTATGTTATTTTCAAAAAAAAAAAATGAAGGCTACACACATGGATTCATGGTTGAAGTTTACTTGTATTAAAATGGCAACATGGTATGGTATGGTATTCATTAAAACAAGAGCGGTTTGATATTAATCTGACAATACGCCCTTTGATGTTGAGATACCAAAATTTTGTGCTAGGCTTGTTAGAATCTTCAGTTGAGACATTTTTCTTCTAGTCATTCCGCCATGTCAATCAATGATTTTTTACTTTTATCACAATGAAACTTCAATCAAATCATACCATATTATTAGTTTTTTTTAGAAGAAAATAATACGAGAAGTTATATTCCATAAGATAATAGTGGTTATCTCATATATCATCAATTTTTAGTGCTCTCTGATAGAACATATTATTCACTAATTTGTTAGATTTTTTTATGAAAGAATACTAAATAATAATATGGTCAATAATTAGAATTATTTTGACTTAAAATGAAGAGCGACTTAAATCTTAAATAATTGGATCATGAAAAAGACTTGCTTGCATGGAAGTAGCTACATCACCCTTCACGCTTTGTTAGCGTCACAAGTGAACCAAACTACCAGTCTACCACATAGCATAAAGCTCAAATGAGCCCCTAAATTGTTTGTTAGTTTCATGGAGTGCTTATGACGCGCTTTGAAGTGCTTGTAAATCAGAACTTAATTCTAATTTCCACTTGATAAATAATAATTCTGGGATTTGAAGTGGGTCACATGCAGATTCATGTATGGCTGCGTTGAGCCCTTAACAACAGCCGTTGGATTCATGATCCCCACTGATTCACTGAGAATATTTCTATTAATTTCTAGTAGTTGGCTTGGTAGCTAGAAACCATTGGCTTAGTCAAAAAAAAAAAAGCTAGAAACCATTGGGACTCATGTTCATTTAATCCATTGAAAGGATGGCAGATGGACCATCTGAGATTAATTGTTGTTATAGAATATAGATTGAGGAGAAGGAGGACATGCATGTTCATTTTTTCCCATAAATATTGTAGGGAACTAGGGATACCACCATGGCCAGTCTTTTTTTTTTTTTTTTAATTGAAGGCGTCGAATACACGCAAATATTGATATCCTGAATGAGTCGAATCTAGAATCTCTCGTAAGCTAATTTTTGTGTCAAATTATTACATCAACCATTTTGTTGACATGTTTACTTACTTGGAATGAGTATCAGAATAAAAAAATTGATTTTCATTTCTGAGTTCTCTTGTGTTTACTAACATGCACATGAATCGGAATGGTTGTGAGTCCCACGAAAAAGTGACTAAAAAAGATAAATTCATTCATGAATATCCGGAGTTTGATTATCAAGGGAGGAGTAGGTATTAGAATTAACTCCGATTCATTCACATTTTCATTCGAAATAAATAAACATACCATGGATATCAATCTTAAAGACTTAAAGGCTCCACAGAAGAATCGACGGTCACTTTTTCATCAGCAGAGAATCCGCGTCCTGATGAATGAATGGCTCGAGTGGGGTCCATGTCGTTGGCCAAACTTTTGGAGGGAAGCGAGAACGCCCACGTTGCCACGGCGAGTGCAAGACAAGACAAACCCGGTTTTTTATATTATTATTATTATTGGAGTGAAAGATGGAGCCCACGCGCAATTGTCAAAAACGCACGAGGCCCACTCTGCTATGTTGGTCGACACCTCCCGGCCACCTGGTGGTGGAGAGTGGAAACACGCGCTCCAAAACTGAGTTGCCAAATAGGAAAGTTTGACCCGACAGAAACTGATTGACGCAAATGAACATTAACAGAAAACGAGAGGGATTTTCGCTCAACTACAGTGGTGCAGTAACCAAACGACAAGAACAAACATGATTGCCTAATTTTCATACACACAATATTGCCTTGATTTTTGGCTTTACAATATCCTTCTGATTATTAGAGTTTTATTAAAATACATTTCCTCATAGTTTTATCGTCACACAACCAAAAATAAATAAATCATACTCCGATGCAAGATTTTTAGTGCATGATGTGAGAGAGCGACCAGAGCGTTGAAATGCTTCTGATTTTAATATATTTAAAATTCACTGTTTCAAAATTGTAGCGATTTTGTGTTTATCAGTTTGGCGTTACAAAGTAATAAAACATAGCTAGATTAAAACTATTTCTAACATATCTTAAAAAGTCTACTCGAGTCCAATCTATATAAGAGCAATATTATTATCGTCATTATCAGTTTAATTTACATAAGAGTATTATTATTGTCGTCATTATCGGTTCAATTTACATAGGAGTATTATTATTGTCGTCGTTATCGGTCCATAAGTTTGGGTTGATCTTTGTAGTTAAAACAATGCAATCATCTAGAATGGTGTGATGCAGATGATTGACTTTCTTTGTTTTTCTTATATGAGAGAGTAAAGACTGAGGGGGATTACCTTCATTTAACTGTGAAAGAAAAAGTCAATAAATTATAGCCCCACTCCACTAAATCCTCTGATTATCAGATTATGTCTGTCAAGATTCATGGCCTCGTTGAATAGAAATATAACTTATTAAAAGAGACGAAAATCAACGAGTTTGAAGTCAATAATACTCAAAAGTAGTATGACATAAAGCAACTTTTGTTATTTAGACCTTTCTCTTATGACCACTATCTTATGGAAACTATTTGTGATGCGTTTCTCACCAAAAGAAGCTACATGTGCCTTTATCAACCAAAACATTGTTTCAAAATCATATGATCCATGCCTATGGGTATATATATATTTAAGGGTTATTATTATCGATAATTCCTAAAAGCTTTGATAATATATGAATTATCTGTTTCTAAAAAAAAAATTACATTTTAATTTTATTAATACCGAGTATATTGAGCAAATTAAATGTAATCAATTGTAGTAGCTTGTCTATTTTCTGTAATGGACTATCTAAAATGAACACATGCGAGTCTGAGTTTGAAATGTCCTACTTTTGTGATCTGCCATTATTATTCCCTATGAGTTCAAGATGTGACAACAAAGACAATCGTCTCTACTCAAATTTCTGTTTATCAATTAAACTACTGAACAACTCATATGTTTCTCATTTCTTTAAAATTGATGTTCCACGTATTTGATTGAGGGAAAACAACTGAGCAAGCTAGCTTGACTTCTGCATCTCGGCCTAGGAAGAAAATTTCCTAAAGTTCTTACTCTGAGATTTCCACTCCCCTATTGTAAATGTTGGGTAAATCCATCATCTGATTAGAATTTGAACCCATTATATTATTCGATGGACAATATATATCTATATAGCAAATAAAAATCTACTCCCTAGCCATTTAATATAGTCGGGAGTAGACTTTATAACTGGCCAATATATTTAACTTGTAACTGTCTGATCAAATTTTCCTCCTTTAACCTACTTCTCTACTACATTGAACATAAGTTCCATAACCAGAGAAATTATTATATGAAAAAGGCCAAGGCAGCAGAATCTCTTTAAAAAAGACAAGTCAATGATGGTTAGCAATGAATCATAAACTTATATACTTAAAAAAAAAAATAGAAAATCCCAAAATACAAGTACTTCGAATCGAAGGAACTCAAGGAAGCAACAAAAGCTGCATGATTGCTGTTAAATCATCAGAATCATACAATTCTTTATCACAAGGTCCAAAAGAAAATGCAACTTTTAATCATGCAATCTTTCTATGCTAGATTATGTAATATGCAAGCACTGTTTGTTCCCCTCACGGATCGCATACTTGGTAAAATATATATATACTAATTCATAGCTCACATGGGAGCTATTAGGAGTAAATAAACTAAAGCACAAATGTTCTACAACACCAAAAATGGGAATCATCGACCTCGTGCCCCCATATTTTTTCCTTTCTTCTCTTTGATTGGAATCACTGAATCAGTGCACCTGGTATTAGTGCTCCTCGATGTTGCAGTCATTCTTGTTTAGGTAGATATTATATATAGCATGTAATATGATTCGATACTTATCTATGAATAACAAAACAAACAATATAGGACATTTAAAAACTTAATTGACTGGGATTGCTTTCACCGTTGACTCACCTAATGCAGCTATGCTTTCGTTATCACTAGCAGCATGTTTCATACAGTGTTGGGTCTTGGGTGTTGACTGCTAAACTTGATGATCAATTTTCTAGTCAAAACCATGCAACTCGGAAAACTTCAGTAATATTATTTTTCTAAAACTTCAGTAATATTGTTTATGTATTAAAGATTTTGGAGCTGATTATTGAGGTAGCAGATGCAAGAGAAAGATAGTGAACAAAATTAGAATTGGGATGCTTGTTCCATTTACAGTCAGGAATCCATGATATGTACCATGGAAACCCATAAAGGGGGAGCGAGAACAGAATATGGATTCAGAACAATGTACCTGGTAAAAGTGGGAACAACAAACTAGTGGTAGGACAATTGTAATACAAGGTCTTACCTCTTTTCATAGCTTTCACTTTCATGGACTCCACCTACTCTTCAGAAATGGGCACTTTTGAACTGGATCACCAGTTAGGAATCTTGCAAAGCTTTCAATGTGAAGTAGAAATATCTAGAGATATCCTTGTTTTATCTACATGCACATAAAAGTCTCGAGGGCAACTAACAACAGATACACAAATCTCTGAAGGATTTTTTTTTATTTTTTATTTTAGATCAAAGTGCCCAACCATTTCGGCCATTTATAAAAAGAGTACATTACAGGTAAATATTCAAAATTTGAGCTGATCTTTTTACACTCTGGAATCCTTACAATCCTAAGGCAACCTACCAGACTATAGAAGCTTCAACTTACATGTTCCAACTAGGATTCAAAGCCTGTCCAAATATATCAAAAAATATAAAGTAATGATTATAATGATCAAAACAAACTTATTTTTACCACAAGCGTGTGTGTGAAACTGTGTAATACAACAAGCAAATACCCCTTTCAACTTCTCATTGAGCTTCAAATCCGCAGATGGTTATTTTTAAGGAAAGATTAAATTTGAAAGAAAAAATGCTGATGTGCCAACTAATCAATTCTTATGGAAATTGACCACCTTAGATGAAAATTCAAACAAAACTTGGACATGCAGAAAAGGTTGACAAAATAGTACCGCATATAATAGAAAAGAATGGAACACAGTAATTCATGTGCTGAACGCATATAATTTACTGGAATAAAGATAAGGATGACGACGACGACGACGACTTTGAAGGTACTGGCCATATGTACAAATAGATAAAATCTGGCCATGGAAGTCTTCCCTACAAACACTAATAACTAGCTTGTAAGTTCAGGTCGATCTGATTCTCACAGAATTTGGTAAGAGGTATAGAGGTGCCCAATCAGGCAATCATACCACAAAGAAACAAGGTCACTTGCAGCACAAAAACAACAAAACAAACTGCCAGAAAGATTCTAACTCTTCTGGAAGCAATTCAAGATCTCAACATTGATAATTTGGGTTCGGCCACTCACAGCACAGAAAAACAGACAATCAGCACAAAAATCCCAACTATGTCATACTGGAAAGTTCAGAATGCATACTCATACAAACCATTATATTGGCCAAAGCACCCTAACCTGATTTGTGCCAAGTTAAGACCACTTGTTTACTCAATTTTGATTACACATGTAGTAAAACAATGTAGGACTATTCAGAGATGATGTCCTATAAGGAGGATAACATAGTGTGTGTTTCTTGTTTTTATTTATTTATTTTGTGTGTGTGTGTGTGCAACAAGGGCACAATAATACAATTCTATGATCATGTGTTCGTGTATAAGGAATATATTTTAAGAAATAATTACATAACGAGGAAAGGGAATCCAAGCCTTAGAAATATTCCTGAAAGCTGCTGCGAAACTAAAGGCTGACAACTTTGAGAAGTAGTTATGCTCTCACATCAAACATTCTTCCCAGCTTCTACCATCAACTTATATAAAGCAAATCCGCCTTCATGGCAACCTGGCATTTTAGATGCCATGTTCTCTAACTCAATCTGATGTAAAGAAAAATACATGAGAACTAGCAACATAACTTAAAAGAAAATTTGAGATTCACAAATTGTCAATTTTATGACAAAAGAGCTAGGAATTGTGATTCATCTCATTATTTTCGTATTATAACTTAACAAGACCAGCACTAATATCATTCCTCTATCTCAATAGGTATAACAATTTGACGATTAGTTTAGTAGATAGTATTTTTTTTTTTAATAACACAGTTTAAACTCTGAAAATTTAGTCAAAACCTTATTGATGCTTCCACTACAACAGAATATGATAAGGGATTAATGTAACCTCACACTGCGACAGTCATTCAATCTCTCCTCACAAGTCCCCACTATTTCATCTCTATTGAACCATGCTTCCATCAATATCAATATTGCCCACAACACCATCATAACAAATGCTAACATACAGTCACATACTCAAGCCTACCAATAGTGATTGTGCATGCCCTTGATTACTAGAAAATAAGTAAAAGAAAAGTTCAAATGCATTCAGTTATTAAGCAAAAATGAACCAACCATTGGAACTGTATAGAGCTGAGTTGACTCAAAGCTGTCTTGTGCAGTAGAATACAATTGCTGAATTTCCTTTGAGCTGAGACTGCATTTCATGAAGAAAAATGCAGCTGGTCTCACATTCAACTCCCTGCGGGATATACCAATAAAAGCTTGCTCATACTGCATTGGAACCAAAGGATCAACATTAGATACATTTAGCCAACAGGGAGAAGAGTGACTTTGTAGTTTTATATGAAGGAGTTTATTACCAAAAGGATAATAAAAGGCCATAACCTAGACAGTCCCATATAGTAAATAATCAAATTTATATAAGCAGGAAAGACACCTTATTGATTGCATTATTGAGGGTAGAAACAGAACAATACAGCTTGTACTTACAAGGGAATCTGAAGGTACTCCAATTTCTTCAACTACCTCACGAACAATGCTGTCAAACATCTCCTGAGAAGCCTTCTTGTTGAGAAGTTTGAAGTCTGTCAAGTCCTTGTGATGATGGGATACTATTCCAACTTCTTGGGGCTGTTAATCATCAAATATTATGGCATTAGATCCAGATAACCTGGAATCATTTGTCCGCAAACGGGAAAAGCAATAAAAAAAATATTAACTACAAGCATAGAAGAAAATGTTTGAAAATAGTTAGATAATGAAGTGCATGCCTTAAAAATTTGAAATGAACCCAAAACAATAATATCTGGGACCAACCATGCATAAAACATGGTTCCACGCTTGCACATGTGTGTGTGTGTGTGTGTGTTTATATGTACATATAAACGTATTGCATCCATACACACAGACAGGAAATTAAGAAATCACACTGTGCAGCTACAAAATGAGGTGTGAACTTTCTTTCATGTTCCAGATTAGATACCTCTGGATGGCCTCCTGGGAAAACAAAGTGTCCAGGAAATTCCCCGACATTGTGACTTCTTTGCAACACAAGTATGTTCTTGTCAGATGTCTCCACAATAGCACCATTACCCAATGGACTTGAGGTGTGTTGACAACGTATAGCATCATCTGCAGAAAAGTAAATCTGGAGATGATCAGAAGATACAATTAATGTCTTAGAAATTTAAGAACCAAGCCAATCATAACATGCCATCCAAGTGGAAATTTCTGCAGAAAATGGCATTATCTTTAATTTTACTGGAACTTTAAAGTAGTGATTTGTGTAGTTTGTAGATGTAGTATTTACCTTTATAAAAATTCTTGAACAGTATAAAGAATTAAAGACTAACAATAACCCGTTGGAAATTGCTAAGAATTCCAACCAGAAGATAAAAGATAATCAAGGACTGTAATTTGTGGGTTTTTGAAGGAAAGAAATGAAGCAGGTGATGGAAGCTTTTTGAGCCCAATGTATTAATTCATGAAGCTATACCTTCTGATGAAACCAGGAACTTTTCCCATAAAGGATTTAAGTTTGTTCCCACAAATGTCCTGCAGAGCAAGTAGATGAAAGATATAAAATCACAAAAAATAAAATAAAATAAAAGGCTCATTACAAAACTAATCATCCATCCATCCAATTTTATTTTATTATATTATATTATATTTTCACATCGTGCGACCGGAGAGGAGTCAAACATAAACTAACTTTTGCAGATCAAGTATCAAGGAATTGGAATCTGTCAAGACAACAAAGGGCACAAAAATCGCCAATTTGTTTCAAGAAGACATCACTACATGATATATTTCAATCATTTTGCTGAATGAACACACTTAGAGAGAGACAGACCTATAATCTGTCAGACCAAGGTGGAGGCATACATGAGACTCTTGGTTAGCTCTACCTTCATCATGCCATATATGATGTCCATACTGCATAATTTCAGATAATAAACACTAAATTACGAAAATCAAAACCCAGTTAAACTAATGGGTATGGTTCTGAGAGCATTTACTTTGTCAAAAAAGCCAATGCAATCTGGCTTACAGTAATTTACATAAAATTCAAAGCAGATCCACATACCCTGAACTTTGTTCCATTGTATAATGATGGATTTTTCTGAACCCTTTGGTCCCATATCTATAAAAAGCAAAGTAACAACTTTAGCCATGTGGAATAGAAATGTGTGTTTGACATTGACACACAACTAAGAAAACCAAGCTTGTGGGGAAGAACACCCCTACAGATATTGCTACCCAACCCGGAATCCCAAATGAAAGCACCCCATTTCCAAAATGATGTTAGAGAATCAGATTGGGCTAGTTTAAATACAATGCACAAGACATTGGATCATAATTGGATACCTGAAAGACAAATGCACAAATATACAAACCCTACGTTAGACATATAAAATTAAAGAAGTAAAAGCTCACCTCTGAAATAGATCTCTCCAAGTTCATATCTGGATGGGGGACTCGGTCGTATAATTCGTCAAAAACCACAGAAACCTTCAAATCCACAAACAAATGCATGAGATAGTAAAATCATATGCACACGAAAAGAATCGGCTTTGTCACACATATATAACCAAGTGGAAATGAAAACTCAGAGGACCTGTGATGGGGAAAGACCAGAGGGGCAAGAGAGCAGAAGCTTGTAGGGCTTCGTTTCCGTTTCAGCTGTCTCTGCATTCTCCATTGTGCGATGCCTAGCAGACCAGTCACAAATGGTTGAGGAATCTGGGAAATGCCGGCAAAGCAAAGCTGCATGGATTTTGTTTCTTTTAAATTTTTGGTGAGAGGCCCAACTGCCCAAGGCCCAAAAAAAAAACTAGTTGGTAGGCCTTCTTAGTAAAGTCCATACTTTTTTTAAATTGTGGACATCATCAATTTGATAATCACACAATAGATTTCAACAATTGGAATCGTTGATCTTTTAGATTTTTTTTTATGAGTAACTCTGCCAAAATTTTGCCATGCTGGTAACACTTTGGTCATCTAAATTGGTAAAAACATAACAGATAAATATTGAGCGTCAGATAGAGCTAAAATGATAAATCATGTTTAATTTCCAATGACTAAATGATTTTCGATTAGACTAAAATTTTACAAGAATCATATTTGAAGACAAACCTATAAGATGAGTGGTTCAGATCATCATGTCTTATGTTTTAAGTGAGGGAAAAGTGCAGAACCCCTTAGAGCAGTTTTAGCAGACTCTCTATCTTAGCTCCTTAGCTATTTTAGAAAACATGTTCAGTTTTTCAACTATTTTAGTAGTTGCACCAGCCTCCTAAGTGGCTCTCTATTTTAGCTTTTAATTATATGGCTCCTAAATATAGAGAGCGAGATGATGCTCTCTATTATTTTTGTTAATTTAAAACATTCATTTTTAGTTATTTTGTGTAATTATTAAATATATTTAAGCTATTAAATTCAATTCTAGTTAAAATATAGATCATTTGTGCATACGTATTTTCAAACGGACTAGCCAAAATAGTTAAAAAATAGCTAGCATTGCTAAAGATGCTCTTAGCATACTCTATATCTTAGAGCATCTTTAGCAGATTCTCTATTTTATTTTCTTAGCTATTTTAGAGAGTATATTTAGTTTTTCAGTTATTTTAATAGTTGCACCAATCTCCTAAGTGGCTATCCATTTTAGTTTTTAGCTATATGGCTCCTAAATATAGAGAGTGAAATGAGATTTTCTATTATTTTTGTTAATTTAAAATATTTATTTTTAGTTGTTTTGTGTAATTATTAAATACACTTAAACTATTTTATTCGTTAAAAAAATAATTTAAATTTAATATTAGCTAAAATATAGAGTATTGGTGCAAAAAAATTTTATTATTTTTGTTACCCATATAGAGTATGGCTCCTAAATATAGAGAGTTAAATGAGGCTTTCTATTATTTTTGTTAATTTAAAATATTCCTTTTTAGTTATTTTGTGTAATTATTAAATACACTTAAACTATTTTATTCATTAAAAAATTTAAATTTAATATTAGCTAAAATATAGAGTGTTGGTGCAAACGTTTTTTCAAACTGGCTAGCCAAAACAAGTTTTTAGCTACTTTAGCTAAAATTTAATTAAAAAATAGCTAGCATTGCTAAAGATGTTCTTAGCTCCTTAACTATTTTAGATAGTATGTTTACATTTTCAGCTATTTTAGTAGATGCATCAAAGCATCGATCTTTTCTTCTTCAATTTGTTATAGTTGGAGTTCAAGGGCATACGAGGGGGAGATGACGTTGGTCTAGGCCTTGGGTATTGCTTGTAGTTGTCTCTTCATAGGCCTTGGGTATTGCTTCTTCTTCTTCTACCTGAGGTTTCTTAACTCTTATATGTGTGGCAGCTGCAAATTTAATCTCCAATGATTTTGTACCGGCCACCGTTAAGTGATTAGGCGAATTTGCTGGTTGGATTGATTTGCGTGATGCAATTGTTGGTATGCTTAGGTTTTTATTTTTTAGTCAATTTGAATAAAGTGTGAAACCCATGTTCTAATGGGTAATGCTTATTAGGGATTTTTCCGATTAGGACGTATGAGACTTTTATGTATTAGAGAAGCATATGTATTACTTTGACACTAATCTAGTACAGTCGTATGATGATTAATTAATGAATTTATTCATTACCCTACAAAAATCTAATCGTGCAATGTTGAAAATAAAATGTCACCCATAAATATTATTGATCGTGCTAGGTAAAAGTTGAGTTATACTTTGGTTAATTATTATATTATCAAACTACAATGTCGATTACATATATAGCACCTTTCTACTAAGGGATCCTTTTTTTTTTGTGCATTTTAAGGGATCATATGTGAGACCAACTTTCCAATCACATGTCCTTAAGGGTTACCTTATATATATTCCAAGTTGTAGACAATGGTTGTGCAACTAATTCGGAAAATCTTCAAAATTGTCCCTAAATATGACAAACCCTAAAGATAAAGGGCCGGGTTAGGGTTACATATATATACAGTCTTCTTCACATGTGGACGTCCGCACGTAAAATAAAATGTGAACATCCTCATTGTGAGTGCAATCTAATGATCAAAACCGTCTATATTTTAGGTTATCATTCAAATATTATTTTGATAAAAAAATCAAATTAGAAATTATTTAGTCATTTGATTACCACATTCATCGTTTCAATCTTATCTGACGGATTGTATTTGTCTGTAAACTATATAACGAACAAATGACTAAACAATCTCCAATTCGGCTGATTTTTTACAAGGATAATTTTTGAAAATAAATCTAAACGATGAACGGTTCCGATGATTGAGTTATATTGTCAATTGGTCGGGATGCATATGTTCGCATTTTATTTTACGTACGGACGTGCTCATGTGAAGCGGATTATATATATATATATACAGTCCCCTTCACATGAGCACGTCCGCATCAAAAATAAAATGCGAACATCCTCATTGTGAGTGCAAACTAAAAATCAAACCCGTCTATATTTTAGATCATCATTCGAGGATCATTTTGATAAAAAAAAAAATTAAAATCGGAAATTATTTAACCATTTGATTATCATATCCATTGTTTCAACCTTATTTGACGGACTGTATTTGTTTGTAAACTATACAACGAACAGATGACCAAACAATCTCCAATTCGGCTGATTTTTTACGAGGATAATTCTTGAAAATAAATCTAAACGATGAACGATTCTGATGATTGAGATATATTGTCAATTGGTCGGGATGAAGATATTCGCATTTTACTTTCAGTGCGGACGTGCGCATGTGAAGGGGACTGTATATATATTCCAAGTTGTAGACAATGCTTGTGCAGCTAATTCGGAAAATCTCCAAAATTGTTCATATGGATCAGAAACCCTAAACATAATGGGTCAGGGTTACCTTATATATATTCCAAGTTGTAGACAATGGTTGTGCAGCTAATTATCTCCAAAAATTGTTCATATGGATCAATTAAAAACCCTAAACATAAAGAGTTAGGGTTACCTTCTATATATATATATTCCAAGCTGTAGACATTAATGGTTGTGGGCTCTTTGTTCGTAACTTCGTATTATGTTTCTGATTTTCCATAATTACTGTCGGTCTGTGTCAGAATAAAAAGAAAAGGCCAAAAAACAATAGCTATAAACAGCAGCAGATCGAAAACCAAGGTTTCTTTTCTTTGAATATTGATATATATATATGGATTATATTAATTGCTCCTGCGCCATCCAGGGTGGTCACCGCGCGGCCAGATATTTCTTTAAACACTTTTATGGTTTTGCAAACGGCTAGAAATCGACTCGAGCTTTTTCATAATAATCAATAATTTTATTTTTATTTATGAATTGTCGAGCGGAGTAGCTGCGAAAAATTTAATGCAGTTCGATCAGTTATTGGGGGTGATTTTCCAGTTGCATCTGAACTGTAGTGGACCCGTGATGATCTGGTTTGTCTATTGCTGAAAGCTGCAGCCATTTACAGGCCTCAGCATAAATGTTACTTAAAGATTCTTCTGGCATTGGTTAAGCCCAGAAATGAATTTATAAAGTTCTTCATTGATGAACACAAGCTTATAATTCAGTGTGGCCTGCAGAAAATTGTTGGTGTACATTATGACTAAGCTAATTTGACTTTTCTGTTTTTACTTTTTATCGTTTCCAGATTCATTGTGGATGTTACTGTACTACAAACCCTCAATTTCATGCAGAATATATATTATTAATTATTGCTTCCTTATTCAAGGGAAGAAGATAAAACAAAAAGAATACATCCAAGTCCCCGTTTGGAGTTTTCGATCCTTTTGGAGGTTGAAGTCTTTTGTTTTAATAATCTTATGTGTAGAGATAAATGCTCTTACGTTATTGGTAATTATATATACTAAAAGCCTATGGCGCTGAAAGCTCCTCTATTGATTCCCCTTTTTGCCCTTACGCTTCTTTAAATTACACTTTGTGCCACTGCCTGCTTTTCTTTTCTTCTTTTGCTTTCCCCGTCTTCTTCTTCTTCAACTCTAATTACAGGCAAAAGTGAGACAGACCGACAGAGAAACAGAGGGCATAGACAGCAAAGAGAGAGACCAATCACCAGGTACTTAATATCCCGGACTGACTAATTAATATTCCGATTTTAATTGAAAAAAGCCGATTTCCCTGAGTTTGATATTGTGAATTTCAGAATTTGTATGGGAGTACTCTTAAGAATTGGCGCATGTTTGAGAATCTAGGACAGAGTATGAACGACATAATGAAAAAGCAGCAAATGAATCTAGGCTTTGGGTTTGGGGAGGAAAGAAAGGAGAGCTTTTGGGGTTTTGGGAATCGGAAAGATTGAGAAGAAAAATGAAAAGGAATTGCATATGATAAGTCTGATAAGTTTGATTTAATCTCTAATGTTTGGATGAAAAGGAAAACTGAGTTTGAACCAAGATGGAAAGACCAGTACATGCATGTCAACTCAACAGTATTAGAAATTTGTGAGGAGAAATTTAAACAGTATTAAAAAGAAAAAGACTCATTTTTGTGCTGCTAATCTGCTATTATTGTGTTTGAAGCTTTGAACAAGCTATACTTTTTAGGTATAATTTTTTTTAATTTTTTTGAAGGATATATCTCTTCTTCACTTACATTGAGAAATTTGTGCATTACTGTTTGGCAAATTGAACATCTAATTTTTTATGACTACCTCTTTCAGCTATTGGTCGTCTGGGTTATGAAACAATTACATGGTCCAACTGACTAACCAGAACAATCTGCAACCACAAACTCCAAGAATCTCAACCGACAAGAGGCATAGCGTTGTACAACCCGATCACTGATAGAGAGCAATCTTTGCTTCAGTACATGGTTGCATAGTCGAAGCTATACAGTCCAACAATTAAGTACCATGCATCATTTTCAAGTAGTTAATTGGTGGCATCACTAGCATGAGGTTAAATTAAGGGCCATAAGAAATACACTTGCAGAAATTTTATGCAAAGTGGTTGTGACTTGTTTCACACTAAAATACTATGTTTCTGCTTCCGTTATTTATTTATTTGTTACTCATTTGGATATACCATTAAGACAGTCCACCAATTTGTTATTGCTAATAGCTCTTTGTTTTTTGTTCTGTCATTGAAGGACTGTTTTTTGTGTATAATATCTTATTCTAATTGCATACTTGCAGTTATACTATTTATATTTTGTTTTCGTTTTAGTATTTGCTTTGAAATTCAGCATTCGGTACTTGCAGTTATACTATTTAGAAAATCTTGGTTAACTTTAGCTTATGTGTATGAGTCGGGCAGTTTATTTTCTCCTTCAGCTAGTTACCTAATCTTGTTATCTTTGTTATAAAGAACTGGTTGTATACTTGTATGTCTTCATGTCTTGGAATTTCGTATTGTTTTTTCATCAAGTGTTTATGTCTATATCTTTTTAGGCCAGATCGATATGTGGAAAATGCTGGATGAATGTTAGTGCATGTGCACTACGTACATTTGCAGTAAAATCTGTTGACTTACAAAGTATGTTGGCTAATCGATCACTGATTAGGCAATTGCTTTCATTTTTTTTCATTCATATGAGTCATCTTATTGTCAAGTGGTATGCAAATGTTATAAACCATGCCTATTTATAAGTAGTTCATAGAAAACAGGTTTGATTACATACTTAAAAACTACCTTAATTTGCAAAAACTTCTGATAATATAACTCAGGCATTCTTTTTTTAAACTTGGGGTGATTTCTTTGATAATATTTATTGACATTCTATTAATCATATTTGATAACTAGGGAGTTTCTTAGTCATTAATAATTTTTATTGTGTATGACGGCAGGGAAAGGAAACCAATAAATTGATGACAAAGAAGCATTGATCTAAAGTGAGAAATGAGAATAAGTGACGAAATGGGCATGAATTCTGTAATGAATTTTTTTTTAAAATTAATTTGCTTGGATTTGGGGACAAAAAAGAGTCTCCACTCAAGCTTTAATTGTGACTGTTGTAATAGTGTTCTTCAACTAACACATCTAAAGGATGAATGAGTATATCCTCAATTATACTTTTGGTATGCCAAAATTGTATACAAAAATGGAAAATTGGAAAATGAGAGAGATCAATGAGTTTTATTGTCCCATTAGATCAAAGCAATAAGGCACCTGACTCAATATCCTCCCGCTCTGTTCGCCATCTGTTATACTATTATTGAATTTGTGGTTGCATGAGTTCCTATCGCCTATTGAAACAAATAATAGTCTCTTTACATCACAAGGGGGACTAGTAATTATAAGAAACTAGATGCATGTTTTGTAATAGTGATGGAGGTCATATATAAACGCTCCATTTTTAAAATTATTGTTTTTGTGAGGTTATGTGGCTCAACACATGGAAGCCATAGATAAGAAATAGATTACAATATAATCTGGAGACCACTATTTATTTCACCGAAGTCTTTTAAGATAAATCACATACTCATCGGTTTATTTGATCGACTTACCCATACTACTAACCTTAGGTAGTTAAGTGGAAGACTTCATTGTTCAAGATTAGTAATGGGTTGATAATAGGGAGCATTTCCTATCTAGATATTACTCAAGCTTAAGCGATTTGAATAGATAGTTGACACTTGCTTAGGAAACAAAAACAAGAACGCCGCCCATGCCACTACTGCGATATCGTCTAGTATAATGAACCGGAAAAAAAAATCCTTCTCTAATATTGTCATCCTCTACAACCATTTCTCTTTTCCCAACTAAAATACAAGTATTAATTTGTTAATAAAATAGATGGACCGTAATACTCATAATTGTACATCTTGACCTTTTAAACATTTTGTGACTATTTGAGAATTGAACATGGTTGTTTCTTCATCACATTTGCACTAAGATTAGGAAAGCCATAGCAAGTGTACATAAATTAATTAATTGGGTTAATTAGATGGGTGAAATTATGTGCATCATATATAAAAGAAACTTATTAATGGCTTTGCATACAGTAACAAATGCAAACGTGTTCTTCTTAATGGCTTCTTTGTACCAAAGCAAAAATAAAAAGAAAAAGCTGCATAAACAGAAACGAAACACAACGTACGAACAAGCTATATATTGTTCTACTTTTTTTTCTGAATCAAACAAGAAGCAGTACAATTATGATGTTGAAAATTTTATGTAAAAAAAGAAAAAGAAAGGAGAAAATCATATCTGTCCAATAAGAATCCAATATGCCAATATGGTAGAGGGATTCTCTGGTATGTCTTGGCTTACATGGAGGCAAAGAAGAGGATTCAAAGCGCAGGTAGTACATCTTATTGGGTTATGAAATCCTCAGAGGGATTCAACAATAAGAACTTTGTAGTATACAGAAATAATTAAAATACATTAAAAAAATAAGCACTTTTTAGAAGTAAAACAATTACCGTAAATGATATTTTTCTTTCTTTCTTTCTTATAGATAATCTTCAAGCTTGAATGTGCTTGGGTCCTCTTGTTGGACCCAACCAAATTTCTCCATGAAAGGGTTGGTCAAGGACTCTGGTGGGTACATAGCAATTTCGTCTTTCCACACATTGCCATCCCCCAAATCCTTCACCACCTCAAGAAAACAGCTATTGCATTTAAAGCCAGCACCGAAGCTTATCATCAACACCGTATCACCCTTCTTGAGCCTCTTCTTTGCCTCCATGTAAGCCAAGACATACCAGAGACTACTAGCAGATGTGTTCCCAAATCTGTGGAGTGTCATCCTTGCAGGCTCAAGGTCATGTTCAGTGAGGCCAAGACTTTTGCCAATTCCATCTATCACCGCCTTTCCGCCGGTATGAATGCAGAAGTGATCAACCCCAGTCTTGAAGTTTATCACAGGTTTTGGGGAAGAAGTGCCTAATCCCTTAGTGGATGAGCTGCTGCTTTGTCTCAATTTTCTCAAAAAGGTTGCAAGCATAAACCTAACCAACTCCCTGATGGGCAAGATCTTGGGTGAAATTTCCCTAAGGTTGTCCACAAAAGCTCTTGTGGCAGCCTTGGGTAAAATCTTTGCAAGGTGAAACCCAAGCCTCCCTTGCTCATCTTCTTGTTGTATGCAGCAACCATAGGACTCATCTTTAGCCCCATGATGGGTTCTAACCAAACAGTTCAACTTGAACATGGCTTGGTTTTTCAAGTCCCTTTTGTTGGTCAAAAGGATAGCACACCCACCAGACCTAAACAAACAATTTGCAAGAATCATGGATCTGGCATTACCTGTGTACCAATTGGGGCTCAGACACTCTGAAGTGACCACAAGTGCATAAATATTCTTGTTTGACTTGAGAATGCTCCTCACTATGCCAACTGAGATTAGGCTAGCTGAGCAACCCATGCCACTGAGATTATAGACCTTTATGTCCTCCCTCATCTTGTAGTGGTTTATAATCCTTGAGGCTAAGGAAGGCACAGAAGCAAACATTGACACATTGACCACAAGCACATCAATTTGTGAAGGGGAAAGGCCTGATCTGTCCAACAACTTCTGAATGCTGTCATGGAAGAAATCGTCCATCTCTGTGATTGAATCTTCTAATTTGGGGCTTGATTCTCTGCAGTCGAACATGATTCTCGGCGCGTAGGTTTGCTCGCCAATGCCGGAGCTCACTATGGCTTTAAGGAGGAACTGGTACTCTAGAAGACCCAAATTCTTGGTCCTCTTGATGATCTCCCCTGAATACTCTGTGTCAAGCTTTCTGTCATCTGCGGGCTTGTGGCATTGGTAGTCCAAAATGTAACACTCTTGGTCTTTTTTCTCATCAAAACGCTTCCACAAAGTGAAAATGAAAAACAAAGCTGAGAAAGCATAGAGTAAACTTAGAAACTCCATGAAAATAGGTTTAGAGAGAGAGGGAGACAAATAGAGAGGGGTGGGGTGGATTTTCTGTGAACTTAGATAGATGAGAATTGAAAATGTGAGATTTATAAGAAGAGAAAGAGGGTGCACACTGCATGTGACAATTCTAAATACGTCATATCAATCCCTCAACTTCCACCAAACTTGATGCGTGTGTGTGTGTGAGTGAGTGTGGCTTAGCTAGCTAGGCTATCAATCTTTAAACAGGTCACATCTTAAGCATGGAAAAGTAAGAATGAACTTGTGGGCATTTAAGTGCTGGCTTTGACGAACCTTCGAAGGTGCTTGCTCATCTTAGACACTTTTTTTTTGGACTGCAGCTTGCATGTATTACTAGTTATTGTTATCTAAGCTTTCATTAATTTGGGCATGATCGAGCAAGTGTTCATGAGTTCAAAATCAAAGTCTGAAGTATCTTCTAAGGGAAAGCTATAATAATGCACATGCAGTTGGTAGCTTTACCCAATCTAGTTACCCACATTTAAGAAAGATCAGGCGGTAGCTGGAATGGAAGTGCATCTATTTTAAATTTAAGGGAAAGAAAATACAGTGTACGTATTTGTATGCAATGCAATTAGTGATTGCATGTATTATGCAGTGCTTAATTAAAATACATCAAACTAAGGAGCACAAACCAAAATCACCGAAAAAATTGTTGGAGTGAAAAGGAATTAATTTAAAGTTTATGATAATGAAGTATTATTTCACTCTTCACAATTTTCAGTTTATGATGTTACATTCTGAAGGGTTGAAGAATTGTTGGCATTCTAATTTAATCCAGAAAAGGCTTTTTCTTTCTTTCATCTTTTTACAATACAAAAGGTATATTTTTGCTATTCTTCTGTATAAAGGGAGGCCTGAGGTGTTAAGAGAAACAAAGTTTCATCATTGATTTGAATGTACCTGTTCTACCATTAGAACCAAGTGCAGTCTCTTATATATACAGTTGTACTGATAATATATTTGTACAGAAGAGTTGGGCAATGCTTAAAATTTGTGATGTGAGATTCTAAAACACCTGTCAATGTCTTCATCGATGTTTACTGCAGAAAAGTTTTCTATAAATTTGAGCGAGCTTGAGCCTTTTTCATAAAAATCCAGTTGCGTTTTTTTTTTTAATTTTCAGAGTTTATTGTGTTTTCACTGCTTTAAGATTCGAAACACTTTTTAAACCCGCTTTTTTATTGTAACAAGCAGTTTTTGATGATGATATTCAAAATTTGAGAGTTTTCTCATTTGTTCTATCAACTTGGTATTTCTATAAAGATTAATCAACGAGGTATAAACACCTTTATATATTATTTTTGACTATTTTCGCAGAAGAGAATCAATAAAAAAAATTGTGTTTATCCCTCCGATCCTATTTGTCATTATTCTCAATCTAGAGAATCAACGAGAATTACAATTTTATCCTTTAATTCCTATTTATATTTTGATCTATCACACACTTCATCAACTAAACTTTAAAGGGAGCATTGAAGTGTTTGGCAACTTTATACATAGAAAAATGGCTGGTGGCCGGGAGCAATATCCTCCACTTGACCCAAGTCGCATTGACGAATTAACATAAATTGTTTGATGGATTGCTTACTTCATGAACATATTGAAACAAGAGCTAGCATCCAACTAAAAGCTAAATATTATGTAGTATTTGTTGACTATTGAAAAATCTTCAAAAATATGATATTATACAAAAAGAAATTAATGGTTTTACTAAAAATTGCACCGAGACTATTTGAATAAGACCAAATAAAATGGTTTGAACTTGCTTCCTTAAGTAGGTTTTTGAAAAGATGCTTTAACTCCGGCTAGAGGGTATTGTACGAAGGAAAATGCTTATGTCCGACCCAGCCTCTCTATATTTTGTTACATTGGATGATCTATTTTCATGATCTGACCGTTCATCTTTTAAATCAACATTTCAATATCATGCCTGCAAAAAATCATCCAAAACGGAAATCGTTTACTCATTCAATTGCATTAAACAAATGGATGGTTATTAATGAGAATATTAACTTTCACCAAAATCATTCATTTGTTTGATATTAACTTTCAACAAATGAATGAGTTAATGATCTTCAATTTGGATGATTTTTTGCAGGCATGATCTTGAAATGCTTATTTAAAAGATGAACGGTTCAGATCATGAAAATAGATTATCAAATATAACAAAAATGAAAGGGGTCAGACACATTAGGTCCGACCTGGGTCGGACAGGTCGGACATAAGTTCTTTCCTTGAACGAATGATGGTCGACTAAGCTCTTGATCGAATAGATGGATTAGCTCGAATGAATGAATGAATAATGGCCAGGCTTTTGAAAATATGCCTTAGTTCAATTCCTGTACATATTTCTTGACCACTAGTTCTCGATTTTAGAATTAATTGGCCGATATATAAGTTAAGAACAATATATATATAGATGTTTTGCCTATTAATAGTGCGCTGCGTAATCACACACGCAAGTTGTTTGACAGCATTAATATATGAACAGTTGAACGCCCTTTCAAAAACAAAAAACAAAAAAAGTAGGGTAACCACTATTAATGTTGATTTGATCCACCAGTGAAACCTTAGGACTCACGCCTCACTATTTTAATTCCTGGCTTCTGGTGTGCGTTGACTTCTGCTAATTAAGTGGCTGCTGAAACCAAAAGAAAAGCAAGACAACTAATTAGTAGTGATCGAGCCAAGTTGATCTGGGTTGGACTTTGCCAGCATTATTAGATGGTTTTGATAATTCTGCATTTATGACTCGACTTGATCAATCTGTTCCCTCTTGATAATTCCATTTGATCACTACGGTCAGCGTTAGGTATAAATCAAACGCTGCGGTCATAATGAGTCCAAACTCGAGTGTTCAGTGCCTCAAACTCAAGTCAATCTTTCCAAGCTTTAAAGACAGTATGAAGAAAATTTATACACAGTACGTCCAAACTTGCAGTCATAAGCTTCTGCAAGTCAATATATACTGACGTACCCTTTTGATCGAAGATGGAGAAAACTTATCCAAGGTCGTCGCTCTGATCCATTCATGCTTCTGCAAGTCAATATATAACAAGAAAACTATATTAATTAGACGTAGAAATTAAGTCTTTGCTATTAATCATGCTTCTGCATGCATGAACTACGTACCTTTCATAGTTTGCTGGTGGTTTGAACAACTCGGGTTAATTATACCAGTATTCTTGATTGTCAAATAAAGAAAACGTAAGAATTAAAACATTCATTACAACCAAAAATAAATTTATCTTTATTAAATTAGGGTAGGTTTACAATTTCGGATGGGTAAAACTGACCCCAAGCGCAGGGTGTACAACGTACTCACCGTACCATATATGATGATCGATCGCCTAACGCATGCGAATCTTTATCGTACCATGAAATCAAACTTCACTTAAATGCTAATTACGCTTACGTATATTGAAAGTAAAAACTCAAACTAATTAAGATTTCATCCAACATATATCGTACGTTGATGATAGAATTGGAACACCACAGTGGTATGATCGATAGGAAGGGGGAATTGTTGATAATTTTCCATGGTAGGAATGATGGTTGAATACAAATTTCAAAGAATTTAGGCAACTACGTACAATTAAGTCTACAACGTACATCAATTATCGGCCAATCGGGAGGACGTCTTGTACATTTAATTATGTCACTCTACACAAGAGCCCTCTCTAATCTCTATTTTATAATTGTTTTGGCCGGCCGGCAACATTGACGAGAACACTTCATAAAAGCCTGCTTATCGTTTAGACCTAATTGGAATTATTGAAGATTGGTTGAGATTTAATGCCTTTAGAAATATCTTCATCAAGGATTTCATCAAGTATTGAAGGACACGTGTCTTAATCACAATGGTTCTATTAGTATAGTTGTTTTGTATATGATGTAATCGATCTGCTTTCTAATTAAGAATAGGCTTGATTGTAAATCCTCTTCAGTCTCTCTCTTCCGTAACTAACTCATAAGCTTCTATGCCATTCATGGCTTTCTGTGATCTTCAAGTATCAATACAATGATTTCTCTAAGGTTTCTTATGATGGTATTAGTATGAAGTCTTGTTCACATACTCAATAAATTTCCTACTTAGTTGTGTTCAACTGCCGTAGGATTTAAATCTACATACTGGTGGAGAATACTGAGGCAAATAAAATTTTTCCAACTACCTCATTATTTACTATCATTGGATTTAGATCCAATGACAGTTGAGTAGAGAATTGATTGAGTATGTGAACAGAATTGTATCAGTATGACTTTTTATTTTAATTTTTAACAATATATATGACTCATACATATAGAAAGCGAGATGAGACTTTTTTTTTTGAAGATAACAGATGATAATCATTAATCATGGCCAAAAAACGGCACTTTACATCAATCTCCTAGGCCCGTACCCAAACTCTGATGGCCAGGCAAACTAAAAAACTAAATAATACCGCTCATTAAGACTTGTTCGCTCGTTTATTCAAACGAGCCTACAAAGATGAAATACATCAAGCAAAACTACCCTAACTAGAGAGAAACCAACCGCCGAGCACGCATTTGTAGTACAATTAGAGACCCATAAACCAGCCTTCTCAACGATGTAGATCATCAATATAGGCCAAAACCCAAATTACTAAGTAATAGATGAGGGTGGCAAAACACGCTCCATTAGAATCCAAACCAACGGCAAGTTCCACACCATATCAGACTCCCAATCAGGCCCAAAAGCCTCATCCAAAGCCCAACAAGAGCAAACCAACACCAATGGCCCATACATGAACAAGAAGAGCACCAACCGTGCGGATCGGAATAGATCCGGCGGCGTTCGTCTCCAGCTATCCATGGTAGCTACACCAACTCCAACACCCAACCGGCAACATGAAACACCAGAAGAGCGCAAGAGATTACTACCGCCGCTAATCACGACAAGAGAAAATAATTCTATCCCCACCACAGTGCGAAGATTGTGAGCAAGGAACCTTGAGCGAGAGAAACTTGATCTGGAAAGTGCAAACAATAGCCCATAAAGGAACACCGATGCACCTCCAAAACTAGACAAATAAGTAAAGCAAGGAAATGACCATGAGCAGAAAAAAACCAGGGAAGAGGAGCCATGTGGATCAACCTGCACACGTCCACCTTCGTCCCTTCTCACACCCAAGAGGAGGAGAAGACTAGATTGGGTCAGAACTCACTGGATCGGAATGCCGAGAAACCGCCGTCGTCGCTAGGGTGCGAGGGTATTGAGAGAAAACCCTAGCAGACCTTTTTTTAAAGTTGGGTATGATAGTATTAGACAACATAGTGATCTATTCGAGATGAGACTCTATTATTTTTGTTGCTTTAATATATATATATATATATAATTATTTTATGTAAATTTCAAATACACATAAGCTATTATTTATTCGTTCAAAAAATGATATAAATTCAAAACTACCTAAAATTGAGATGACTGGTGAAGGCATCGTTAGATAACATTACTAAAATAGATAGCATTGATTTTCTTGTCTTTTTAGCTATATATTTTAGTAACTCCAACAACATTAAGAGCATCTTTAGTAATTCTAGTTATTTTTTAACCAAATTTAAGTTAAATTAGCTTAAAAGTTATTTCGGCTAGTTAGTTTAAAAATACATTTACACTAGTCATATCTGTTCTAGTTAGGTTTGAATTTATATTATTTTTTAATGAAGAAAAATAGCTTAATTGTATTTAAAATTTAAACAAAACAACAACAAAATAATGTTTTAAATTAACAAAATTATATTAAAAAATCATATAGTTAACAATTAAAGTAAAGAATCACTTAGAACATATTTAGCAGACTCTCTATCTTATCTCCTTAGTTATTTTAGAGAGCATGTTTAGTTTTTCAGCTATTTTAGCAGTTGCACCAGCTTTCTAAGTGACTTTCTGTTTTAGTTTTTAGCTATATGACTCCTAAATATAGAGAGCAAGACGAGGCTCTCTATTATCTTTGTTAATTTAAAATATTATTTTTTAGTTGTTATGTGTAATTATTAAATACACTTAAGCTATTTTTTGTTCATTAAAAAATAATCTAAAATCAATACTAACCAAAGTATAGAGTATTGGTGTAGATGTATTTTCAAATTGGCTGGCCAAAATAGCTTTTTAATAACTTTAGCTAGTTAAAAAATACGTAGCTAGCATTGCTAACGATGTTCTAAAATAACTAAAATAGAGTATGTTAAAGATGCTCTTATAAATATATGGAATTTTATTTTCTCTTATAATAAGTATTCAAAGTGTGATAGCATGAGGATAGTTCTTTTTTAACTTTAATAGTAATCCTTTTTTGTTGTTGTCAAATTTGTTGAAAAAATATCTAAAATCTAAAGGATCTATGAGGGAAAAAATAATTTTTCTAAACTAAATCAAAAAAAATTCTAAAAAAAGAATGTCCTTATTATGAATTTCTCTAACTTGTAATGGTGCCTTTGAGAAAATAGGGATTCCAAAATTTGATAGACTATGCTTGCAATATTAATCATGACGTAATTGGATATGTCAATAAAATTGATGCCAATTAAAGATGGAAAAAGTTTTGAAAAATTCTTCCCCGGCATGGATCTTTAATTAGGGACTTGGACTCATGGCCAACTTGATCATTTACATTATTAAGTTGATAATGTTCATCTATTCAGCTTCTTTATCAGTAACCATCTACTTGTCAAAGGAAAGTGACCGGTTTAGACTTAATTAATTATAAGCTTTTGGTATTAATTATTAACGTAACCCCATACAGAGGAACAAAATAAATAAAAGCAGTTGCGCTGCATATATGCCTTTCATTTTCTCTATTTCTCTTTCTCATCCTTTTAACAATACCCCATTTCCCACAATCCTTCAAAAGATTATATCCCCAATTATAGATTCCTTTTGATTAACTTGAAACTCGGAGCTCTGGAATTTTGATAGCGCGCAGCAAACCTCGGGAAAAAGAAAATCAAATATAAGTTTAGTGCACCCCAACTTCCGATCATGAATTCGCCTCTGCTCATAAGTAGAGGTAACGATAATTTCATTAAAAATATCTAGTTGAAGTTACTTTTAGGTCATGTTTGGTTCACGGATTTGAGGAATCAGGAAATGAAACTCTTTCCTTTCATTTGTTTGGCAAACACAAATTTGGGAAGTATCTTCCTGATATATGGGAAAATAAGGGGGAAGATCATTCATTTCAAACCCCATGGGATTGATGTTTCATTCTCTTTTTCCTGCATTAATTACGAAAATTTAAGACTATAATGACCCCACCCAAATGTACTATTCTCAAATATACCCATGAAGAACATTAATATACTTTTGTTTTCCTTTAAATACAAGGGTATTATTGGAACATTATTATATTTTTCCTTTCCTTTCTTACATTAACCAAATACTGGAAAGGAAATCAAATGGTTTTTTCTGAATAATTTCCCTACTTTACCAAACACAGGAAATGAATCTTGACAGGAATGTTAATTTCCCATCCCCATGGAAAATACAAGGGAATTGACTTCCCTTCCGTAAACCAAACGAGGCCTTAGTTTTATATGCCTTATTCCGTAAAAAAAAAAAAATTATATGCCTTATTACAAGAATTTTAGACTGCGCATTACCGATAAGATACGTAGTATAAAAATATAATTAACCGAAATCACAGTGAATATTATAGTTTTTCGGCTTAATTTATGTCAAGTTTGATCAGCTATGCCCAAACTCGGCTTTAAATACTTCTTTTTGAGCTGGAGTGACATGGCTAGACTTCCTATATACTAGTTAGGGTCGAGCTCAAATTAAGAAAGAAGATTATAAACAATATTTGAATTTTTGTCTTCAAGATATTTCGATATCTCAAGTTTATAAACTATTAAAATCTTCAACTATGCAATCTGTCGGACACTCATTTTAGATGCATAACAAAGAAATCAAACCATGTGAGATGGTGCAATGCACATCAAACATATGGATGATTGAATAAATATTGATGTAATTGAATAGTTCATAATCAAGAAGGGTCCCAAAGTACGTGTTGGCAAATTAAGCACATAAATAGACAACTCTTGCTTCGTTAACATGCATATGCTTTAAGCTACCAAAACTTATTAAGCTAGTTTAGGTGAGTTAAGCACCTAAACCTTCATGGCAAATTAAGAATCCATCAAATCATTGTGTGATTGGAGGGCCTCAAGGTTCAGACAATACCCTGTCCATGGTGCTTTCGTATTCATTTCCCTCACTAAATTGTAAAACAAACCGACTAGCTTTTTCAGTGACAGCAAATATTAATCAAATGACAATTACTTCTGTTTTCCCTTTTTTTTAGCCTTAGCTACTTTTATGGACAATTCATTATACTTTTGGGTTCAATAACGAGAAATTCTTTAATGCTCAACAACCATTGCACATGTTCGATTGCAATGTCTTACTCTTGGAGGCTTAAAAAAAAAAGTCTTACTCTGACGCTTAAATGTGCTCAACAATATACATGTTGAAAGAAGGCTATATTAATATTAGCCGAAAGCTACTTTTTCATCACCGGGTTGTGGGTTTAGCCGTTTAGGTACAATGTGGTGCATTGGTGCTAGTCTAAATAAAAATTAATGCGACTTTTAATACAATTTAGACGTAATTATCTCAGAAAATGAGCCAAGTAGACTGGGATATTGGTGGCTCTGTAGGGGGTGGAAGCTACCGGAGAAGGAACGTCTTACTGGAACTTTGTCTTCGTCGTTGTGGTACGGATTGCTCCACATGGGTTGCTACAACCATATGGTAAAAAGGATATATACTAGGCGATGGTCGTGCCAAGCCATTGTGATGGTCATAATCCTATATGTTAGGATTGCTCTGTCGGCTACGACGTCAGTGGCTTCCTACATCGTGATGCTGCGGGTGAAGGTAGTTTTGCTCTATGTTTGTTGGAATCTTATGGTGCTGGATTAGACACTCGTATTGGTCGGCTTAGACATAGCAAAGTTACGGATTTATGGTGCTTGTTTACAAGTATTAGTAAACTTTTAAGCTCTAGTTTGAGATTGTTGTGACTTAAAAAAAATCGTTTTTAAAAAAATCAACTGTGAATTAAAGCAGCTTTTAGAAGTAACATTTGGGTTGCTTCTATAATCTGCTTCCACTGATCCGTAATTTTTAATTAAAGTTATTTTTTACTAATTTACCAAACATTTTAAGACCTTAAATTGTACGAAAAAACTGATTTTTTTAAAAGCGAAGTTGTACCAAACTAGCCCTAAGTCCAAAAATTAATTAGATGGAAACTTCTGGGGTGCTCCAGGAGTACATGCTCTGCCTATAAGAAATGACAATTTTGCCCCTTATTGTTTGTCATATTTTCTTTATGTCTTCTCTCTCCTCTCTCTCCCTCCCACACAACCTCCATTTTTAACTCACTGTGTCCGTTGAGCATCTCTTGCTTTGGTTCCCTTCAAGAGTCACCGCCCTCACCAAGGAAAGAAAACAGGCCGGCGAACTCAGCTCAAGAGATCTCGACCCCAACCGTTTTGTGTAGAAGCCGTACACTCCGCCGAAAATACAAGGATTTTCACATCCTCCGTCTTGTAAACTCCGGCCACCTCACGACCTCAAAATGGTCTCTTTCGACTCCTGTAGATCCCAAGAAGCTTCTCATAACCTTAGTTCATCCCAAAAACTACCGTTGAAGAAGTTTCAAATTGTTGATTTTTTTAGTTTCCAAACTTCTGTCGTCGATATCTCCCGATACACTTTGAATTGGACCTTCATATATATATTAAACGTGATCCTTACGTTGTGGTCTACACGTTGATATAATTTTTGTGGTGTTTGGAAGTGGTTGACGGCGGCGCCGATGAGAGGAGAGAGTTTTCACGGGGAGAGAGAGAGAGGAGAAGAAGAGGAAGATGAAAAAAAAAGTCCAAAAATTATGGCGTGAGTGACACGCGCTGACAAATTTTGTGTGGAGTAGGTACTACAGGAGTACCCAAGAAGCTCTCATATTAGATGGGATATTAGATGGGATCTGACCGAATATTTTTTGGTAATTGCGGTCCAGTGACTCACCTACTACATATAAATTTTTTCTTTTGCAATTTTATTTGACTAATTTTTGTACTTTTACATTTATATTATAAAATCTTTTTCAATATCTTCATGTAGTATAGCTACAAATTTGGGAGAACAAATTCATAAATGCTGGTGATTTGATCTTTCAATCCAATGCGCGCGTGGCTAGCTCCATGACTATTAGTTTCATAGATTTAAGCCTCGATCCGTTCTCTAGTAATCGACAACGTAGAGAAAACCATCGGTGGGTTGGCTCAAGATTAATATTGATTGGGCCTTTTCTTCAAGTGCTGAAGCTGGAGATACAATTAAGCACCATTATCCGAGATAATAATGGAACATAGTGTGTGGGCAATATATAGATGTGAAAGAGTTTTGAATGTAAACTCTGCTGAGCAGGCTGAAGCTCTTGTTGGTGGTTGTGTTGTTTGTTTGACTCAAGAAAATAGGTCATCACCGGTAATGTACGTTTGAAACTGACTCAATGATTCTCACTCTTGCAGTTTGACAGCAACAACCTCACAACTCTGTTCTGGGACCAATTTATGAAGACATTGTTGATGCTCTATCTGACATGCCGGGTTCGATCTTCATTTAATCATATATATATATATATATATATTGATCAGAACTCATTCCCTTGCTAAACTGCTAGACTTGATAATTTTTGTAGTTCATGGGACAATATACCTCCTGATTTCACTGCTGAAGTACTGTTGAAGGATTAATTCAAACCCTTCATATTAAGTTTTCTAATAAAGTTTATCTATTTCTTTCAACAACAACAAAAATTAGCCAAAGGCCTAAATTAGGAGTAGGAATAACAACTAGTTATCCGTACAATCTTAACTTTGATTAAGTGTACGATTGAAAGAAATTTGGAGTATGCAAAACGAGTGGTATACCACGAATTATGATGATGAATCATAGTCACCTTTGATGGGCTTAAAACGACATAATTTGGCAATCCCTCGATGTTTAAATATAGCTACAACACCAGCCCACCTATAGGTTAGCAAACTCAATTTCCCAAGTCTTTTTGCTAACACAAATCCAAATCCTTTTAATTTTGCGTTCATGGGGCTTTTAGTTTTACTGTTCCTCCATATTGGCCCAAACCTAAAACTGTAAATAAGTATTGATATCAAAAATTTCTGTTACAACGAAATGGTGCAAACAAAACAATGAACCAACACACAGCGACGGAACTACATGAACCAACACGGCAACGCATACTAAGTTATAAAGAGAATGTAATTAACATTTCATCGTTTACGATTATATGACAATGATGACATTTCTTTTTGGTGAAGGGGCGAGCCGAACCCTTAAAAAGAATATAGAAAACTTAACGAAAGCTAAAAACATAACTCATGACCGATAACATGTTCGTTGAAGATGTAAATGATTCTCAGAACATACCACTTTTTTTTTATCATAAGCTCCTTACAACTATTAGAGCATCTCCAATAAAATGATATTCGAAGTGTTTAAAAGTTCTACAAGAATATTTTGGATACTAAAAGTGAAATGAAAATCGAACCATAAATATTACCCAAGTATTGATAATGTTTCTATTCTTGGCGAATTTTTATCATTACTTTTTTTTTTACATTCTTCAAACTGTTTTTTATTGTAAGGTGATTATTTATTGATAATAGAGTTAAAGTACATCAGCCAACAAAACCTCGTAGATAGATCCCGGAGAATTTGTTAACCATAAGTAAGAACAAAGCCTCATATAGAGATCTCAAAGAATTTGTTGACCATAAGCAAGAAAAATAAGAAAATAAAATAAAATTGGTTGGCAAAGGCAAGCAGTTAATATATGCACATGGTAAACTTTCATTGCACAAACATCAACTCTGCGCAAAAGTGATGTCTAACAAGAGTTGATGGAGCGATGACCCAATAGTCCCGACCAGCACAAAGATTGACAATACATAATGAACATTCACATAACCAAAGTTGTCCATCCACCAATTAATCCAAATAATTGGGTGCTGCCAATGACAGAAATTAATTGGCTGAGCATCCGTTGGATAGTAATTGAGAACCATGAACACAAAACTCAGACCTAGATCCGACCCGAATTCTGATCCGTGATCAAACTAACGGGAAACGCATCAGCTGCAAACAAAGCCATGATCACCAACCGTTGCTATATGAAATCTCAGAAACTTAAAGGCCGAATCTACAAGGATGATTGGCAGATTGGGAACGGAGATTAGGGAAAAACTCTAACCGCTGCTGACGATGTCATAGTCCCCCGAGTAGTGCATCTTCATGAATTTATAAAGCTTCATGTCTCAGAATATAGATGAGGGGGTAACTAGATGTGCTGTTTCCTATCTTTTTCTCTTTTCCTTGTTGGTCCAAAGCCGCATAATGTATACTAGATATTAAAATTATCCTTTTTTTATTAACACAATTTTATTTAAACTTTAAAATTATAAAAATATAATTGAATAATCATTATATTAACAAAAGATTCATCTATTTTATAACAAAAAATAAAATAGATTATATCTTATAACATCACCACCATATAATTTTGTGATATAGTGTTCAAAAGATAAATTATCATATTATAATTGGACATGATATATCAAACTAAATGATATAAATAGCCCAAACCGGAGAAATCAAAAGAGAAAGATAGGAAAAATAATGTATTCATATCAAATTAGAAAATCCATTTTTCATATGTTCTTTCTTTCTATAGCAAATATCAAAACTAAATTATGATATTCAAAAGTCCAAACCACATTTCTTTTACCAAGCTTTTAAGTTTCAGCTAATTCAATAATTCTACTACCAAGTCAGTTTTGGTTAATTTTTTTATAACTACTTTTCTATTGGTATTATAGTAAGAATTTATATAATTTTTTTAAAGAAAATATTAATATCTCACTATTGACATGCAATTGAAATGAAGTAAAAAACTGAAAAAGCCTTCATTTTTCTATAACATTCCTCTATTGGCAAATCAATAACAAAGTGATAAAGTAAGAAAAAAACTTGAAGCATAAATTGAAAGTAACCAAAATAAGTATAAAAAATAGTTGAAATTAACAATAATGCAATTAATAAAGCATTACAATCCTTAAAATTTTAAGATATCAATAGAAAGTTGAAACAAAAAGAAGTAATAAACTTTTAAATTAGAGTATTTTTGGAAGTTCAAGAAGACTCATTTTTCTAATTATTTTTTTTTCAAATAGAAAAGCTAAGCACACTTCAAAAATTTACTACAGATTATTTAGAAAAATTTTGATAGAGAAAAAAATGTCAAAAAACCAAATATCTACTCACTAAATTAAAAATAATAATAATAATTAAACGATTATCACATAATCATTTGATACTACTTATTTTATACAAAAAATGAGTTATTTAAAACATTTATATTAATTTATAGTTTATTATTTTAAATTTTCTAAAATAATTTTTTATCAAACAACTTTTTTTTATAAACATTAATTTTAAATAATAATAATAACAATTAATGGCAGTACTAATTTCATGAAAAATGAGGAAAAACTGTAATTTTAATGGTAATGATGGTAATGCAGAAGTAGATAGGCATCAATGAGGGTGAAACCGTAATTTTTCATATGAACAGTGAAAGGAACAGTAACCCCTGGAGGCCAAATAGTACTAGGTACTGCGTCCAGCCTGATTTTTTCTAATGACTATTAAATTCAAAATTAAAGTGAGAATGTTTGAATTATAATCATTCATCTTTTTTCAGGGACATAGTACGCTTTACATCTTTACAAAACGTCAACTTTACATCTTTGTTTTTGTCACAAAAGCTTTCAAAAACTGCTTTCATTTGCCAAAAATAGATCTACACCTTGATTGTATAAGACCCCATATATATCTTCTCAAACTACTTCTCCAACAATTACACTCACAATCTAAAGAATTTCTTATCAATCATCCCAACTTCCACTTTATCTTGTACAGAGTTTTGTTTCTCTCCTCTTTACACATGAAAATACAAACAGGAAAAAGATATAAGAAAACAAACCAATCAGGAGAAAGTACCTTATTGGGTTTCACAATCAGACTTTGCAGAAACGAAAATGAAACTTTATTTTATCTCTTATATTATAAATTTTTTTCTTTTTTTATCTCTTTTTTATTTTAAAATAAATTTTACATTAAACTATAACCAAAAAAGAATACATAATACAATACAGGAATTTTTTCAATTATTTACTTATTTAATATAAATGTTATTTTCAAACAAATTCTGAGACTATCTTTCAGATTTACTTAATAACTACTGCTTTTTTTAAATAAAAACTTAAAATTTAAAACAAGACTAAGTATACTTACCCCTTTAACCTCTTTTTACCTTTTCTTTTCTCGACTATTTTTGGCTTTCAAAAATAAAAGATAGGCAAAAACCCACTACAATATACTTTTGTCTTTTTTTATCTTTCTTGCATTATAAAACAAAAAGGTAAAGGTAAATATCAATTTTAACAACACCTTTTCCTACATTTCTCTTGCGCTTACCCCTCCGACAAAAACAACCAAACCAACTTTTTTTTTTTCTTTTTTTTCCTGAAACACTTAGGAAAAAATAAAACCACCAACCTTACAACATATCAACTGATTATGTCCAAAACGATTCAACACATGTTAGGAAGGGAATTTTTTTCAGGAACACAAAACTACATTTTCCAGTATTGCTTTCATTTATTTTAATGGATTTATATTAACAAAACAGTAACATAAAAATACAGGTAAAATTCTCTTAAGTAAAAAAAGACTTCCAATTTAATAAAAGACAATAACATACTTCTTATCTACCACATTTGTGATAATTTTTTTAATACTGATGGTGTTTGATGAAAGGAAATTTTTAAGGTAAAGGAGAATTAAACTAAAAATAATACGTAGCAACTCCAATACAATAGACTGAAAAACAACCAAGACCACCCTTCTTACAAAATAAAAAGGAGTAAAACAAAAAGAAAGAAAAAGACCTTCATAGAGTAAAGGAGAAGGAAATATAAGAACATTTATTTTTTACTTTCTTGAGATAAGAACACACACTTATTACTTTTTCCTTAAACTCTTTTTTTTCCTCAATTTGCCCCTATAGTAAAATTGGCTTATGGTATATACACTAATTTTCATAATTTTCAAAAAAGTAAAAGGGAAAAGAACAACATAAAAGCAATTTACAACCCAAAAAGTAAGAATATAGATTTGTTTAGGACCAAAGAAGAATATAAGAAAAAGCAAAAAAAGCAACATGAACTAACAGACTACACTAAAGAACCAACAAAAAAACGAAAAACACTTCTTGATAAAATAACTACCCCCCCCCCCCCCCCCCCCACCTAAAAAAAAAAAAAAAAAAAAAAAAAAAAAAAAAGTTTTTCTCTTTTAATTGCTTTTTAAAATAAAACAAAAAAAAAAGAATTTGGAAAAAAAAAAAAAATAAATTTAGGATAGGATCCCCTTATAAACCTATCATAAAAAAAACCTATCCAACAACCAAACCCTAACACTAACTTTAACGACCAAACAAAGAAAAGAGAAAGAAGAGAAGAATAGAAAAGGGTTATTTATTTCTTATATTGCAAAACTTGTACTATTAGTAAATAATTGTTAATAGTTTACGTTATATAAAAGAAAGAAAAAAGAAAAAAGAATGGATAAGACAAAGTAGGAAAATACTAACGGATAGTGAACCAATAAATATGAAAACCCTTGCACACAAAAAAATAAGAGTAAAGATAAAGATAACTTACGAACATAAGAAAGAATATAGAAAGCAATAATACAAACTAGAGAAAATTTAACCTACCAAGCAACTTCTCGAGAACAAAGTAGAATTGGGGCAAAAAAAGTATAAAGCAAAGTTGACAAACAAAAGGGAAAAGAAGAGATGGCAATAAAAAAGAAGGCAAAGAGAGAAAATATAATTCCCTCTATATCAACCAAGTAAAAAGAAAAAAGAGTAAATAGGAGGGCAGGAGGGGAAAACAAAAACAAAAAGACAAAAACAAACGAATACCAAACCCACCTATACACTATACACCCTCACTTGCGTGCTTGAGGGAAAACAAGAAAAATTTAAAGAATAAGTACACCCAACTATAAAAATAGGAAAACCTACTTGTATAGAACAAAAACAAGTTAGAAAATGATAACAATGTAAAACACAAGGTTACAAATGCATGAAAGCGAATTATTAACTCTTGACCAGACAAGAGAATAGGGGAAGAGAGAAGGGTGGAAGGGAGAGGGGTAGGAGAGGGAAATATAGGGCCAAGGGAAGTATACTACCACAACCAAACCTATAACCCCCCCCGAAAATGAGAAAAAACCCCACAACCCCACCTACCAACTGAACAATATAAACAATACCCAATACCAAAGTTTTATAAGGCAAAAATTTCAGTTCATATCTACACTCTAGCACATCAATTGAACCACCAAACGACACAATTGAAATTTGAACAACCACAGACTAAAATAGAATCAACCAACCCGATGATCAATTGAACTCCAAACCATACAAAATCCAAAAGGGTAATCTGAAAATGGAAGCATTTGCACAAACGATTCGAAATTAGAGACAGGGAAGCAGATATGGTGGCTGTGGGAGATGGGAAAAGCAGGTTCTTACCGATAAAAAGAGCGACCTATTCTTGTTTCTTTTTTTGGGGGGGGGGGGGGGGCTGATCTATTCTTAGGGTGCTGGATTGAGGAGAGAGAAGAGAGAACAAAATAGTCTGTAGATGGGTGAGGTCGAAGGAAGAAGAAAATAAAAGAAGAATCGAGAAAAGAGAACACCGATTAAGCAAGGGTAAAAAGGGAAAAAAAAAAAAGGCAAAACTGTAAACATATAAAAATAGGCAGGGACAAAAACGTCTGAGCCTGTAGCAACTGCACCACCGACCTATAGCGCCCTTAATATATGGAAATAGTAAGGGGAGCTGTTCAAACGCGCTTGGTTTGAATTAGCCACACAACAAACTCCTTTATTAAATAATTTTCTTCTTCCTTTTTGCCCTTGCGGTTCTGTTTCTTCTCTTCTTTCTCCTTCTTCTTCTTTCCTTTTTTCTTCTCCTCCCTCGGTTACACCTTGTTAACACCCCGAACGACGGCAAACACAACAAAAGGATTTGGTAGAGGAAACAAAGAAAATTTCTATTATGGTTCAATTCTTTTGGTTGCTGGGTATATGTAATTGACTATTGTTTTTAAGAAGAAAAAGAAAGGAGAGATTTGTTAGATTAGCCGATTAAAATTAGGTGTAAAAGAAAAAAAGGTCTGGCTTGTCTTGGACCTCTTCTTCCTTCCTGTTTTCTTTCTGCTCCTCGCTTTTTCGGTGTCTTGTCTGAACTGGGTTTGTGTACTTAGAGACAAAACCAAACGGCAACTGGGTGGTTGCTGGGTCGAAACCTAATTTTTTCATTTTGTTTTAAAGAAATTGGGAATTTGGGGTTTGGAAGTGAGAAGTTGTGGAGAGGACAAGTTCTGAGGGGGGGGAAACAAGAAAAGGAAGAACAAAGGAAGAGGGAGAAGAAGAGAAAGGGAGAAAGGGCAAAAAGAGAAGAAAAAATAAAAAAGGGTTTTGTTGTTTGGAAGGGGGGGGCAAACAAAGTTTGAAATCCCATAGAAATATCGATCACTGTTGTTGAATGACGTTCAACGTACTTAGAAGTTAGAACTGATATCAAATCAAAAACCCCACATGGCCATTCCCAAAATCAACTTCAACAGCCGTTGCCCACCCCCCCCCCCCCCCCCTCCTCCCCAAACCCCATTCCCAAAATCAACTTCAACAGCCGTTGCCCAGTCAGTGATGTAAATGTCTAATCAATATCAAGCCTCCTAATATGAATTCAATGTTGGTGTCCAATTAATCAATATCAATCCATATGTTTAGTTCCTCTTCCCCTGAATTATTTCTTAGTTCTATAGTGGAAAAGTGTTACACCATCTTTTTATATTATCGAAAATATACAATTATGTGTCTATTTATCTTCCATAAATTAAAAATATATAACCACATATTAGTCTTCGTTAGGATGGCTGCCCTATATTTGAGAATTTTCATAAGCTTTTCTTTTATGTTGGGTCATTATTTGGAAATTGACATTTCAATCAAAATTCAAATTTAATTAACTCCAATATATTTTGACACAAAAAAAAATTTGTTGATAGGTTAATTTTTTTGGCTGTTGAAAGAGAGGATGCTAAACAATAAGACCCTACAACAATCCCTACCCTAATTGTCCAAATCGAAAGCAGAAGAAACAAATAGGGGCAAGGATGGTTCGAGATTTGACATTGTGAAATGCATGTGATTTCTTTGAAGAAAAAAAAAACCACAAACCCTAAAATATCCCACCAACTTGAAGTCAAATGTGCCAAGGCACAGCACCGAAAAATCTATCTAGAGAAGTCCACCTCAATCCTGATCGAAAGATACCCATGCATGTAGCACCGTAGAAATACCTTGTCGAAAAGCAAAAGTTTCAGCAACGTACAAAAAAGGATTCCCATTATCATTATCATTAACATCGGGCGGGGCCCCCCCCCCCCCCCCCCCCCCCCCCCCCCCCCCCCCCCCCCCCCCCCCCCCCCCCCCCCCCCCCCCCCCCCCCCCCCCCCCCCCCCCCCCCCCCCCCCCCCCCCCCCCCCCCCCCCCCCCCCCCCCCCCCCCCCTCTCTCTCTCCCACCCTCTCCCCCCCCCCCCCCCCCGGGGAGGAAACCCCCGGGAGCATAGAAGAATTCCCATTATCATTATCATTAACATTATCATTATGAAGAACAAAACTAGACTTGAAGCTGCTTGACAATCACTATGGACAGAGCCATCAGATGTTAATGGGTAATAGCCTATTGTATTGTGAGATTATTCTTGTAATTTATGTTGGCTTATATAAAATTAGGTCAAAATGACAGAGTGCAAAACATTCAAAGAAATCACTGTTTGTGTGAACAAAGACGGCCAAATGATAAAACAACTGGAAAGTCCTTTTCTGTAAAGCTGAAGAAGTTGATCGCGTAATTGGACTTCTCACACCTTGTTCTCGTTATGACCCTCCTTGCTTGTAACGTAATCATTATTTTTGTTTTTGAAAGCAAGCTATGGAACCCAATCAATTATTACTAGAGAAATAATATAGCGGGAGCTGTAGTACCTGGACCCGATAATTAGAGATAAAAAACATATCTTGTTCAATACAATTTATGAGTGATGAAAGACCTTTCTCTAGCCAAAACAGTAATCATTTTCAACTCTTAAAAAACCAAAACAGGGTAAAAAGAAAAAACTTTCAGACCCAATAATCCGTTTCTGTTTAAACAAATGAAGAAGAATTCATGTATCAATATATTTATATATTCAATTTCCATAACGTATCACGCTCACTATATATGCATGCACATTCTATAATAATTCTTTACAACTTTTTGTTGTTTTTGTCCTAATGTTTTCTAGCATTCACTAAAATGGCCGGCCATGACCACAACGTCTCAACGACCACGTGAATGCGAAGACGACGTAGAGAAAGATGACGAAACGCTCCCTCCACCTGAGGCCCCATACAACAGATCCGACAAGTAATTATTTAAATTCTCAGGGGCATATCTGACCAATGAGTCCACCCCGCACTCCCTCCTCAACCCGACTCTATGCTTCTCGTAATACTCCCGGTAAGCCGGCACCAGCTTTTTCGCCACCGAAACCTTTAGCTCGTCTCGGAGTTTCGGGTCCGTCACAACCCATGAGGATTGCTTCTTGTAGACTTCTTCAAACGCTGCGTTGAATTGCTTGAAGTATGTCTTTGCTTGGTCGGAGGAAATCTCAGCCGTTGGATTTTCAGGGAGTGAGGCATAGACCTTGCTCCACCCCATGCGCTCGTAGTTCCCGGCGTACTGTTGGACTTTGGACTCGTGCTTGCCAACCCAGTAGTCGCCGAGTAAGTACTTGAGGTTGGAGTTACGGACCTTGGCGACGACGTATTGAAGGTTATTGGCCAAGAACAAATAGGAGAGTGCCACGTCCTTGTAAAGCTCGGCTTTTCCGTCGAGTTTGCAGAGGAGGACAAGCACTAGCCAAGCGATCCGTACTGAAATGGGTGATTCGTCAAGGTCGTAGCACCCAAAGTAGGCTTCCGGCAACGGCGTCTGGAGCGTCAAGGGGTAGTCCGCAAAAATATCTGCGAGTATTTCGGTGTAATCCGTTAAGAAGGTGATGTAGTTCATGACGTAACGCGTGAGTGGGTGGACCCCGCCTGCTGGGACCGGGGTTTTGGACTGGTCTTTCTGGATCGCAGATTCGAAATCCTCCAGCATCCCGCGGACGGCCTCGCCGAGTTTGATGAGAGAATTAACGCCCAATGATCGGACGGCGAAGGTGGATTCGAACGAGAAAATTGACTCGATCTCCGGCCATAAATCGGACACGGCCTGGTACAAATCCAGAGTCCGAAACATTTTCTCCGGTGATTTCTTGCATTTCGCCACCAATTCCGGAAAGCCAAACAGCGTCGTGGCGGCCTCTTTGGAAATCTCGCTGAAGCAAGACTCCCTTATCGAGTCCGAGGCGGAAAAGACGTAGTCGCAGAGCAACCTCTCGCCGTAAAAGATAGTTTTCACAGCGACTTGGACGGCGTTAACCCAGTTCTTGATTTTCGTCTCGAGAACATTCCAGTCCATCTTCTGAACCTGAGAGAGACTCATCTTCTCCACGCCCAGATGATAAAGTCCTTCGTCCACAATCGATTTTCTTATAATCTTATAGATCTTGACGCACTCTTTTCCATAACCGGAGGATATCATACAATCGGCAATGGATTTCAAATCCGCCATCGGAATCGTGGGCACTTGCTCCGCATCTAAAACCGTCAACTCGTCCTCCGATTCGGATTCCAAATCCGAGACACTGGACCGAGCCGAGGCTCTGGATTCCGACGACCGGCTCGACACCATCTCGGCATCGAGATTCTCCCGGTTCTCCGATAAAATCTGGTAAAACTCCTTCTCGAGTCTCTTCATGGCGGACTGCATCAAATTCTGGGCAATAATAAGCTTTTCGGCACTGGAGTCCTGAGAATTAACGAAGTGGTGCATCGCCGACTGTAAGTCTCTGACGCATTTGAGATACAGCTTGGCCTCGTGGCGGTCGTCGTGGAACAAAGAGGTGAGTTTTGCATAAGACGAAACATCGGAAGAGTCCCATTTTGTGATTAGAGTCTGAGCGATTTCGATGTTCTCCTCCATCAGCGAGTCGGAGAAGCTGTGGGGAGGTGAGGAAGTTGGTATGGGGCTTCTGGATGGAGAGTTTGAAGGTGATGGAGATGCAGATCTAGAGAATAAGTTCCTCATTTTCAAAAGTTTCTTAAATTTTCAGATTCTCTGGTTCAAGTTAGGTTTTGAAGGTGAGAGAGCTTAGTGAGAGAGATGAGAGATTATGGTTTTTTTGGGGTGGAAGAGAGAGTTTGAGATTGAGAATAAAGAGGGGGGGTATATATAGAGTGAAGGGGGTGGGAAGGTTTGACTATGCATGTGTGTCGACGTCATCACATATTTACATGTCTTTGTGACATATGTTATACTTAAAAATACACATTCACGCGGTCTCGCGTTGTCTAATGTGTGGACCGGGGTTGCGTTAAAAAGTGGTGGTGTATAATGTGAAGGTGTGATTAACGGTTGTATACTTGCTAGTCAACAAGAAGAGCTAGGAGACCAAGGAAATTAATTTCTTACTTTCCTCCTTACCGGCCAAAGTAAAGAGTCTACGAAAAAAAAAAATTAATTTTTTTTTTTTTTTTAATATAAAATAAAAAAAAAAAAAAGAAGAAGAGAGATATATGAGGGAGAGGAGAAAATTTTTTTTTTATAAAAAAAAAAAAAAAAAAAAAAAAATTTTATAAAAAAAAAAATTTTTTATATTATTTTTTTTTTTATTATTTTTTTTTTTTTTGTGGGGTGGGGGATACCCTTTTTTTTTTTATTTTTTTTTTTTTTTTTTTTTTTTTTTTTTTTTTTTTTATTTTTTTTTTAAAAAAAAAAAAAAAAAAAAAAAAAAAAAAATAAAAAAAAAAAAAAAAAAAAAAAAATATTAATATTTTTTTTTTTTAATATTTTTTTTTTTTTAAACCAAAAAAAAAAAAAAAAATATTATTTTTTATAAAAAAAAAAAAAATTCTCTCTCCCCCTTATACAAATTTTTTTTTTTTAGAGAAAAAAAAAAAAAAATAAATTTATTTCCCTTTTATAAAAAAAAAAGAAAAAATTGTTTTTTTAAAAAAAAAAAAACAACACCCCAAATATATTTTCCCACATTTCTTAATAATTTATTTTTTTTTTTTTTTTTAAAAAATAAATATACCCCCCCACAAAAAAAAAAAATAAAAAGGGGGCGCCAAGAAAAAAAAACCCACTAACCAAAAAAAAAAAAAAAAAAAAGAGAAAAGGAGAGGGGGGGGGGGGGGCAAAAACCCCCCAAAACCCCCATAAAAAAAAATTTTTTATTTTTTTTTTAATTAAAAAAAAAAAAGGTCCCCGGAGGGACACACCCTAAACCCCCCCTTGTTAAAAATATGAGGGGGGGGGCCCCCATTGTCCTGGGGCTGCCTCCAAAGCAAGGATCGAAGTTTTATATTTAATGCATGGGATCGACCCAGTCCTAGTTATAGACAAAACTTAAATGCTATACGTTGTTGCAGAAAATGGAAAGAGAGCTTGGGACTCGTAGACCCAGTAGTTGTTCGATGGTGATGAGCTTTAGGTTTACCAACTCGATCAAAAATGCAGTTGGGAATTCAATTTGTTTTTGACCCAGTGCTACTCTTTCTGAAGACTGCTGACTGCGTATGGAAATTTCATTAATTGCTAGCTGTAAGATCCATATCTCTACAACTCTACAAGGCATGCAAAGGTTAAAAGGTATACGACTGGTTCTTCATGACTTCATCCAATGGTAATTTGGACTGTGTTTTGAGGCTATGGAGAACACGTGAGGCTAGTACTGCATTATCAAGAACAAACTAGGTTATATAAAAGTACGTGATTAGGGTTTGTTGATTGAGTCTGGCCAATTGGATAAAACTTATTAACTATATATATATATATATCGTGCTTTAATACTGAAGAAGGAGATTGAAATTTTGAACGTAACCTCGATGGTCTTTAGCTCAATGGAACATGGAACTCGACAAGATCTTACATATAATAATCATATTGAAAATTATATAAAAGAAGTTTTCTCAAACTGTTAATCTTAACCACAACGTCAAATATGATTTAAACTTACTCTAGACTTTTGCTAGTCGTAGTAGATTTTAATTTCAGTAAAGAAGGAGTGGAATCCATACTTCCTATTTACAATTCACATTTATTTTTGCAGATCCATAGATATTGATATCCATTTTCAATATAAATTAAAAATGAGTGTAAATTTCAATCACCTTAGAAAATACATGTATAATACTCTGTAAGCAAGAAATTCATCTTGAATTTTAACCCCAAGCTCTAGCAAGCAAGCAATTCTTCTTCCGATTTGTATTTATAAAATATTCTAGTTTTCCGTAGTTTTTAAATAAAAGGAAATGAATAATTTTCAGGTTCACCCCTTGGGTGAACTTGTCCGTCCACCCCCCCCCCCCCTCATAGTTAACATAGTTTCACTCCATAATTTCATAATCTAACCGTTCATGTTATAACTTATCCCTCATAGATCACCTCTGCAAAAAATCAATCGAATCGGTGATCGTTTGGTCACTCATTCATATGAATTAAAATGAAAAAAATGGACGGTTCATCATAATAGTAGTTGTTGTTCTCAGAACCGTTCATTTGTTTCATTTTATTTCATATGAATTAGTGACCAAACGATTTCCGATTCGATTGATTTTTTTCAGAGGTGATCTATAGAGCATAATTTATAATCTGAACGGTTGGATTATGAAATTATGAAGTGGAATTATGTTAAATATGAGGGGGGGTGGACGGACAGGTTCACCCAAGAGGTGAACCTGAAAATTATTCAAAGGAAATATACTTTTACTTTTGAATTAAAACTTTATACACTCACACATTAGTACATGTTCTTTTGTTTTACACACATTAAATTGAAAATATAATATAAATTAAGTATTTATAGTCAAGCTATTTACAATATTTAATAACCGAAATTGTTCGAATATTACGCATACATTTTCTATATATATATATATATAATTTATTTTGTTCCTTTTATTACTAACTATGCTTCTTACCATTCAAAGGGTTACCATGGTCGTTTGAAGATTCTCATATTGACGGTCAATATGAATATCATCAAATGAAGACTTCATTCTGTTACAAGATTCTATGCATGTGTGTGTATTTATATCAGTGTTCTAAAAGGCGTCCCTAGTATAGCTAAACAAATCCTGATTTTGCCCAAAGTTTGAGGTGGGATGGCGCCCTTTCGAGTAGGCGCTAGGTATTTGTTTTTTTTCCTTTTTTACTCTCTCTCTCCACACCACCATCTATCCATCATCATCAGTCTATCACTCTATCATCAATCAATCGATCTTCTACTCTCCCCCCAAGCCGACTCATTCTCGCCGTACCTCCCGTGAAACCATCAATCCTCATCACAGCCTTCATCACCGGATTCTTCCATCACCATCAAACCTGCAATCAATCAACAACCCAATCTTCCTCGATCAATATCATTTACACCATCACAACCACGGCAGCTTCTCTGCCCAATTTCAATTCACCAATTTTTCAAACCATCCTCACCGCCGACAAAACCAGCTCGGGGCCGACCTCTGCTCGATCACCCAGCTGTGAGCCCACTGCAATCTTCATCATGACCCGGCAACAGACACCCGCAACCCCCCTCCCGCAACTCTCCTCTCTCCTTGCTGTGATGGAAAAGAAAAAAATGAGAAAGTGACGAGAAAAAAGAAGAAAATGGGGAGAAGGGCACGGGGAAGAGAGAAACAAAGACAGAAAAAGAAAGGGCGGGGGAATAGGAAGAAAGAAAGGAAAGAATAAAAAAGAAAAGAAAGAAAAGGGCACAGAAGGGGGGGGGAAAAGGCAAAAGAAAAGAAAAAACAATAAATATTTCAATAAATAATTTCAAGAATTTGCCAAAAAAAGGGAAAGGAAAAAGAAAAAAAAAACAATAAATATTTCAACTATACTAATTAAGTAATTTGGATTGTTTATTATAAGTAATTATTCATATTTGATTATTTTTAAGTATTAAAATATATTTTTTTATTAAATATAAAAAAAAAGGGGAATTTATATATCTCAAGAACAAGCTAATATATATGACATGATATTTTACAAAATGCGAAGCTCAATTACTTATCTTCCTATCAGTAATTATTGTTGATGTTACATTTGATATCAAATACGTACAGTTCTGTACACAATACTTGTCACACCTTGTCTAATGTTGTGTTACCTACTGTTTGAAACATTCCAAACCAAGATTCTCTTGGAAATATCATTTTGTTTATAACATAAAGTTTAACATATTAATGAATAGAATGCAAAACATTATTTTCCTAGTTTTTCCAACTTTGGAATCCAAATAAGAATTATTAATTAATTAGACGGTTCCACTCGTTGCTTAGTGGTCGGACCTATATGCAAAAGCTTGAACCTACAAAACAGAAAAAATCAATCTTTTTTATTAACATTGTCCTCAACTCCTCATCAGGCACCAAAAATTAGGGAGACTTAATATTACATTATATATAGTAACTTGTTTAGTAATTTCTAACTAAGTTGATCATTAGTTTAATTATATTTTTTGTCTTTTTATCAGAAACAATTATTTGTTAATATGATAGGGCAATATAAATATATATATATATATGTATGTATATTTGAGCTTGTATTATTCCTTGACTTGATACCTAATTTGGTGCTACATATCATTCATCGTTTAGCTCAGCTGATTATATGTCAATAGAATTATATTTTCTTTTTAATTTGGTAAAAAAAAATACCAAAATCATTAATAAATGGTATATTATCAATAGTTGTCTCATTAAACCAATTGTTTTTCATTAATGACAATAGTGTTTTTTTTAATGAAAGAAAAAAATTAAATAAAAGATCCACGAGAGCTTGTAGTACATAATCGTATCAAACAAAACGGCTTGGGAAATACAAATACAAAAATTATGAAACCACACCATACAAAGGAAGTCAATCAATCAGTTATTATGCATATTTGCTTTTCGAAAACAATGTTAGAAGTTGATGCTTATGAAATTCACATTTACATGTTAAATATTTTAGATGATGGAAGAAATTCTCCAGTTTCAAATAAAACATGAATTAATTCATTAAAAATTTGATTAAAAATACGATCAAATTTCGTGTTGCATGTGATAGGTAAACTAGTAAACTAATTATTATTCGTCCTCAAATCCTTAGGAAGATCAAATTATTCGTTCTTAAAAATCTAACACCTGCACGAAGAATTTTTTTTGTTATAGAAAATTACAAGACAATCCAGCATGGTACGTAAGGCATGTGGCCATGTGCTGTTTTTGTTAATTAATTGTGCGTAATTTTAAATTGAATTATCTTCTCCTTAGCTTGCATATTTATGGATTCCAATGTCTTGATTTTCCTTACACATATCTCAAAACCATGAGATTTATTAGTATTTGACTTGAGAACGAGTTATGCATGGGGTATTGAACTATGGACCAAGGCATTTGAAAACGTGGGGAATATGTACTACAGGCTCTTCTAGTATAATATATATAGGGCAATTTTGGAATGTACCAGAACATACTTGTACCAGCTGTGGTGGCGAACCCACAACCGTTTATTTGAATTTGGCTATTATTTAAATTAACTACAGTAAAACCTCGATAAATGAATTCATAAATAATAACTTCTAAATAATAAAAAATTTCATCACTATTTTAAAATAATAATTTCCTTAATCATAAATAATAATTTTTTATAACATTCTTTAAACCATTGAATATATAAATTAATAATTCATTAAAATATATAAAAAACCATAAAAATTCATAATCATATGACGAATTGATACTTTTGTAAACCCATTGTTGAAAATCTTTTTAGTAGAAGAAAATGCTCATTTTCATAAGCTTACCTCATCTCATCTAATGTAGATTTTTTTCACTCATTTCAAATAAAGTCATGAAACAAATGACATAATTTTTCTCATATATTATTTATATAGAGATCATTTCTATACTTCTATGTATATACATGGGCATTAAGTGATCTAAACCACTTTATCTTTTAGTTCTAAGAATATGTATGTATATGTATCTTTAAAACTCTTATATATTTTTATTTTTAATGTCCATTAGGAAGTTTAACTAATATTTGAATCTATGACTTTTCATAAGATACATGCACTTTTTTTTTAAACATAAAATTCTTTATAAATGAATAAAATATTAATTTATCGATAAATTAATAAATTATTCATTTATTGATAAATTAATAAATTATTCATTTATTGATAAATAAATAATCTCGCTAAGATAATAATTTTTCCTAGTCCCAAAAATATTAATTTATCGAGGTTTTACTATAAAGTAAACTAACGTTGTTAGTCGGTTTTGACTTATTGAGTTGTTTTCTCTGTCTCTCTCTCTCCAACCTTATTTCTCACGCTCTCCCCAACCTTGCTCTCTCAGCTTACAGATTGTCTCTCTCAATTTGAGCTTGGAGCATAAATAGACAAGTCTGGCTCTTTCAACTTGAATATGGGAATCTCATCGGAAATATAAAAAAACGTGAATATAGGAATAATTTCATATATATTAATATATGTATATATAATGCATATAATTTTTTTTCTGGTTCTCCCCCAAAAGATCAAGATTCTGCTCATCAATAGAAGCAAATAACGTTGTCATTTACGTCTTCAGTTTCGGAATTTGGGAGGAGAGGTAGACGATGGTAGTCAAAAGTCTGATTTTGATTTTCTGCTTTTGAAGACAAGGAAATGTCATCCATTTTTTAAGCTCTTACGAATTGAAAGTTAATTAATTAGTTTTGAAGCTCTGAAAGAAGATCAAATTGAAAGAAAAATCTATTGCCCATACCAGAACACAATTCCTTCCATCAATTTTAAGGAAACCAAAAGAATCCACCACTGGAATGAGCATTGATGAAAACATAATGGAAGATTATACGATTTGCAACCAGACCAAGATGATTCAATTATACAAAGTAATTGCTACCACAATCGAAATAAAAATTCAATTATGAACAAAACTATCAAATGAAATCCAATTAAAAATCAATCCTCAGAATTAAATATACGGAAGAAGGCCACCACTAATGGTGCTCATAGACATGCACTCCTCCTCCTCCTCTGAATTAAGTCGCCAAATCCAAGGGGCGAGAAGACCATAGGGGAGGTCCTTCTCACCAAACATGGACGTATACAAATAGAAAGAGAACAAGAGAAAAAATGAGAGTCTTGCAGAGATAGGATGAGCTTGCCAGGTATTAAGAAAAAGAGAGAGTGAAAGGGACAAGAAAATTAATGAAGAAAGAGAGGAAAATGTCTACTACACGCGCTAACAAACGATGGGGGAACGAAGAGTTAAACAAGTCAAAACGACAAACGTCCGTTGCTGGTACATACCAATCCTGGTACATTCCAGCCGCGCCCAAAATCTATATCTTAAAACAACTGCAAGAATTTGTAATTTGTAAATAAGAGTGAAATACAATGTGAGAACTGAGGAGCATTATAAACAGAGAGTATTTTCAATTTGCAGTTGCCAAGATATTAATCACTTACAAGCATTAAGATAAGTAAATCCAAGGTTTTAATGATGAGGTGTTTTCTTTAGTTACTTGGACTACGAGTGATACTCTTTCATTCTTTCGGAGTTTTGTTCCACTAACTTTTTCCGTTCAAAGTTTTAATAAGGCAACAATTTCTCGTAACCCCTTTTAGTCGCAGATTCAATTTACAGCTTTCATTTAATTTTTTTTTAGAACAAGTGAATACTTTCTTTTACCTCTTTCTGTTTGCTTATAAATTTGTCCTTTTTCACGATAGTACGTTGTAGACATCAAGCCTAGTTAATAATAATTCATTTTTATCCTGACTTTCGCCCTAAATTTTGAGTGAGTAATTTTATTTTTTCTGGGTTCGCTTGCACTTATATTCCTTGTATATATCTCTAAAAAAAACTCTACAAATATATTATGGGTCTTGGTTTGTGTGCTCAAATTATGTCACATCAATTCACACCTAATTATTATCCAAAAACAAAAAATTCATGCCTAATTAGTCCGCTGCGACTTGTTGTCCGTCATGAGTTGTAAACAATTGTATATATTTGTCCAAAAAAAAAACAACTGTATACGTAATTTCATTGAAGTTGTAATCCATGCATCGAGAATTCGAGACAATTAAGTTAATTTTTTTTTCCAGGTTTGGTTTACGTTGTTTTTTTTTTTTTTTTTTGCGAAGAAGGTTTACGTTGTCTTCGTTGTTCACATATGTAAAACCCTAACCATGACCAGTCAGCCCTAATAAAGACCTTAAAATTAACGGTTAAAATTTAAAATATTAACTACTTTTATCTAAGCATTGATTTAAAAGTTCTCATTGTGTTTTTATTATAAGGTATGTACGTACTCATTAGACTTTTCTCGTTGTATAAAGAAAAATAGTAATTTTAAATCAGCCGACTAAAATACTTAAATCCTATTTTTTTATTCAACGACGTACGAATGCAATGACGACCATTTCCCACAGCTACGAAATACATATCAAGTATGAGCTAGCTAGCTAGCTAGCTTCATTTGGCACTCGTTGTTTATTGTTTTTCTCTTGGTTTATACTCTTTGGCTCTACGTACGTACGTCCCCCAACTTAATTAATTGGACGTTGTTATGTTAATTACGTGTTTTTTGGTCGCTCAACTGTACTAATCATCTTGCCTGGTTTACTAATTAATCACTCCATAAACAGTCACCCCTTACTCCTCTGAAAGACAGAAAGAGACTTCGTTTTGGTATTCTCCTTCTTGAATATATCATGATGATATATTTTTGAAAGGGTCAAAAATTCATTCTATATATGTTACTAGAAACATATAATTCATATATTATTAAAGTCAGAAATGCATATACATCAAACTCTTAGGCCTGTAATCAGATCAGTCGGTCAGACAATTAAGGCCTACAAAGACAAAAACTCACTAATCATCTAAAACAACTAGCGAATCTCCTACCGCCAATGCACGCAATTGTGGTATGGCGAAAAGGTTCATCGATCAAATGATTATACGAAATTTCCGCGCAGACTCAACACTCCGAAGAGTAATACCTGAAGGTGGAGAAAACACACTCATTAGGGTCCCAAATCATCAAAGAAACCAACGATGATAGGAAATTATTAGTAGCAAAAGCTACAGACTAGGGGAAAAAACTAGTAAAAAAATGCGAAATTAAACTCAGGCTAACAGAGACCCAATGACATAGCTCATGTTCAAATCCCCAACATCAGCAAGGAAACAAATCAATAGCATCGTTGCACCACCATCTCTGACGTAGCCCGCTGCATCCAAAGATAATCTACATCGTCATGCTCAACCTCCATCGGCTCCTAAGAATCCACCATTGATGCCACAGAACCAAGCCAACCCATAACGTCGACCCATCGCCCGTCATCCCTGCTCACTTGTGAACCTAAACGAAACCATGCCAAAAAGAATCACTAAAAACCATGGAGGACTGTCATACCCGTCCGACGGCAACGCCTAGAAGACACGCCGTCGGACGGAGAATAGCAAAACTTGGGCGAAGAAAATCAAGCTTTCTAGGGTTTGAGAGAGAAAAAAAATATATTTTTTCCTTTTCCCAACCATTAAACACAATTAATTATATATGTTTGTCTGTGCTCATTGCTTATTGCTCACACTGTAAGAATCAAATTAATATTTACTTTGAAACAAACGTCGACATGGAGTTCGGTGGCTTTGATGTTGCTAGCTAGTTCACGTTTCCAATAACTCCCATAATCAGTGACATCTTACAAAGGGAGATATTTCTATTGGTTTGTTTTGGCTAGAATTAATTCTAGAAACGTGAACTGGTGGCGGGAAACTTCTAGCTTTCCCTTTAAGTAAAGCAAGCTAGCAAACTAGTCGATCGGAAACTACCTGACTTCCCACGAGATTTTCTTCTTTCTAGATTTTTGTCCCTTTCAATTACAACTGGAGTCTCATGGGATTCATTATTGACATATATTCGGGTAAAACACTACATATTCATGATATCATAGTTGATGAACTGGATACCGAAAAAGCTATAACTATTCTTCAAGTTAAGGTTTCTGACAACTATATATCGATATTATACACAACATCATTTCAATATCTAAATTTACTACGTTTTTTTATAGTTAATTTAAACATTTCCATATAATTAATTTTATAAGATATTGATATTTTGTTAATAAATCTGCCAATATTTTTTGTATTTCTGAACCCTCGATATGTTCACGATAGCAGACAGTTTGGAGGGATAAAATGTTAGCTTCTTGAAGCATATGAGTAAACGAAATTAATTTGCTCAAGTTGCGGTGCAATTTTGTTTTATGACAAGAACAAACCTTGTGGCAGAGTGCGTAATTAATTTCAATGAGGCAGCGCTGAATGTAAACATGATAAAAGTAAACATAATTCGTTAATAACACAAACATGCATGAACTTAACAATGCCCCTTTTTTTTTTACCAATTTTTTAAGTTAATTTTAACAAAAACAAATATTTAATTAACTCACGCTCTCTCTCTTTTAGGCCTGGCCACCGCGTTTTATTGACTTAAAACTATATCCATCTAATATTCCTACACAAAAATGTGAACCTTTAGGAAAGAATAGTCAAGCAACAAAAGAAGGAAATTAAGGTCCTCATCGAGTCATTGTATCCTTTTCATTCTTTCAATATTAAGTGTGTAAACATCTCCGCGAATTACTAATTAACAATGGTCAATTCAGTTTGTTATGTAGCATATATAGGTCACACTATTATTGTTTAACATGATATCAGAGCAGACTGTTGCATTTATGAACTTATGGGTGACTCACGTGTTGGCCAAAAATTAATTTTCAAACTGAATTAGCATGGGAGTGACTCATTGAATCATGAACGAATAATCAATTATTGATGTGACAATTAGTTACCTGTATAGACCTAGAAATTAAAGAATAAAGAGTCTCTCACACACATATATATATATATATTGGATAATAGTCTCACATCTATTTAAATGTGGGTGTGCTTCACTACTAATATCACCAAGACATTTTGAATAAAAACTCTACAACTGAAACGGGAATGGATAATTAAGTTGATGCTAGCCGTTGTTTAGCAGTTAACAATGTAAACGAAAATGGATAATTAAGTTGGTTACAATTTTAGTGCATGCACCAAATCAATTAGTAGTGGGTCATGCTAGTCGTTGTTTACTAATTTACGCAAGTTAAATTGTCAGAACACCTACCTAAAAATGTAAAACACCTTAATAAAAACGTAATGTTCATGACAAGAGCCAAATGAAAAAAGCAAAAAGTAACACCTAATAGCACTTGGTCATTATGGATAAAACCTTACACCTGTAACGATGGTTAAGTTGATGATAATATCAATATCAAATCAATTAGCAGCAGACCACGCTAATCGTTGCTTAACAATATAAGCCAAAACGCCTAACATACAAACATAATCACAAGATCGAGCCAAATGAAAAAACACAAAAACAGAAAGTAACACGCGCAATCCCGCAATTCAGGATTCAGTTTGTTTGGGATATGATCATGAGTTACAGACTCGGAATTTTCCAAGCTCGATCAATTCTACTCACCATCGATCACAGAATCACTAACCTTTAACCATTTGTTTATATCTGTTGGTCTGTTTAATATATCAAATTCTATACGTGGAATCTTATCATACCTTTGTCTTATTTTGTGTCCTAATAATGTTTGAAACATTCCAAACGGAATTATCGACTCTTGGAAACATCATTATTATTCATTAAATAGCAACAGTTTTAACTTATATTGTGTATGACATCCCTATATATATATATGGCTAGCCAACTTTTGTGGCATAGGAATATACCTACTGCTTAATTCCGGACAGCAAATCATTAACATTCCATATGTTGTTAGAAGATTCTTATTGTTGCTTAGTAGTCAGAGGTATATGTAAGCTTAACCAAGTCAATTACATAGCCAAAAGTAGTCGGATCCTGTTGAACCTTTAGAAACCTTCAAGAGGTGGGTGTGCGTTTTGGGTTGACAAACTTGTGTAAATTGTTCTCGCGTAATTTTCTACATGATGAGAAATATTACACATAATGACATTGTGCTATCTGAAATTGAATATTTCTGATAAGAAAAAATAAAAATCACATATAATGAGAATATTATCAAGTCGAAACATAATAGTATATTATGTTATTAGATTACCTCTATAAAAATGTTTAAACGGAAAATGCATGATATATTTGACTTGATCAACAAACATACTTTACATTATCACGGTCAGCAAATTATGGTATCAAACTGTTTTAGTAAGAGATCATAATTTAATACTTTGTTTCATCCTTTGTCCCTTGGAGAAGCAAAAAAGTTCCCCACAAATTAATTCAATTGGTTAGCTTTTGTATGGTATATATCTGTCAATATTCGGGCATAATATTTTCTGGGCATCTAATGCAGATCGAGTACAAGAGAAGTATATATTCTCCATCTCCAAGCTACAATACAGAAAAAGCATTACGAATCTGATTTATTGACATTGTCCTCATCAGGCACCAGGGGCGTAGCTAGGGGTCGAGAGGGGGCAACTGACCCCCCCTCAGTTTTCATTGAATATGTATATATTTGTACTAGCTTTAGGTGTTTAATTTCATTGAATATGTATATATTTGTACTAGCTTTAGGCTATATACTAGCACAGTGTGTAAAATATGCAATTAACACCCTATATTTTATCTAAACTATAACAAAAAATATAAAAAATAACATTAATTATAGATTTAGAAATTTCGTATGGGTAACATTATATAAAATCTTCTACACTAATTACATATACTACAATGAAAATCTTACTGTACTAATTAAGGTCAAACATTATATTTTTATTTATATTGCCTAAGATTCTATATTGCCCCCTCTGATATATTTTTCTGGCTACGCCACTGTCAGGCACCAAATAATAAGAAGACTTCATTATTAGATTAATTATAGAAAATGAATTATCAATTTCTAACTAGCTAGATCGAGCGTGCAAGTTGATCATCGATCGAACCAGTCATTATTCGTAATTTTCTTAATTTGTTGATATTATAGGGGCCAATAATGGCTCAAATATTCTTACGTTTGATATTGTTTAAATATTTATGGTACTCTCCTATAAACTGGTGCGGCATATCATTCATATCTAGTTAGTTGAGCTAGAAAACATGGATCTGAGTAATTAATACAAAATTAAAACAGAAAATGTTATGAAACTTAGCGTGGTGCATGTGATAAGAAAACTAATAATTAACTAATTATTAATTATTCGTGCTCAAATCTTTTGGAAGATCAAGATATTCGTTTTCAAACACAAGCCATGGCCTTGTGCTATTTTGTCACTCTCACTCGTACGTGTAATGTAATTTGTATTCTTCTCGATCTCCTTGTTAATTAGCTTGCACATTTCTGGCTAATATAAATGCCTTGATTTTCCTCATACGTACATTTATCGAAACCATGAAATTCCACATATAATCCTTGACTTCAGAAGGAGCTAGCTGTACTATATTGTTTCGTTAAATTACTGCTGCACATGATTTTTGTGTTCATCTGATAAAATGTGTGTTTAGAATATTAAACTTAAGTAAACCCTGAATTCACATATTGTTCCTTGAAGGTTGACAGTCAAATGTTTATTGTGATCGATGCCTGTATTTTTTATTTTTTTTTCAGAAAATGATCTAGAAGTTACCATTCTTTACCAAATTAATAAACAAATAACAGAGATATATAATAAGTTACCATGCACTCAGGATTAATTTAGGAGTTAATTTGATGGGAGCTAGGTTGATGCAAGTAACCATTTCCCCACTACCACACAAATGGACTTTGACTTGGACATTTTAGTAGTTTAAAAGGGTTGAGGTTGCTAGGTATAGGTATATATATATGTATCATGAAAAGTGGAAGAATGCGATGGAGGGAAATGGTGCCTAAGGAAAAGATCGACTACGTACAATAATCGATAAGTACATCTTAGATAATAGCAGGAAATTCGTCTACCCCAATGTATGCATCATCAGTAACACGCGGATTTCACTCATAAATGATCGACATACATATAGCTATTTTCTTGCATTATATATAATGCCTCATTATACGTACGTCTAATATGTCTTTGGATAATAGTCTGGGCGGGATGCATGGCATTGACGTACGTGCACACATAATCGATCTGCTATATACCAATTGTACATTGTCTATGAGTTGGAAACAGTCAATATTCCGTTGAAGCTGTAAATCCTATATGAATAGTAACAATTTGGGGTGCCATAATAGGTATAGAATTTGAGTTTTGAGTCCTAGGGTTGGAGATGCCCTAAGCCATTCATGCATCGAGCTCGTTGCAAATTAAATATCTATAAGTGGTAACTAGTCGATCAATTTTCTTTTTTAAAATCCCGGCCGGCAAATTAAATCCCGGCCAGCTGCTTGGTCATGTTGTCTTCGCTGTCCTCAGGATATAAAACCTGATCGAATTACCAGCTGATTGATCCTTGTTACTTAGTAAGTACGTAGCCACTGGCCTTTACCTTCACACTTCAGAATCTAAAGAAACCAAAATAATACGCGTCTTAATTTATATGAAATACCCAAAAAAATTAAAACTAGACCATTGTAGGCAAATTACGTACAACAGTGAGCATATACTGTATATTGGAAATTTTCTGCACTCGCGTAATGAAGTGCATGTACTGCTAAAGTTGGAGCGTCATTACTCCTATTATATATATATATATTTACATGAACCTTATTTTTCTTTCTCAAAATAAACAGCTAGGAAGATCGATGAAGAGTAGTGGTCCAAGACCCAGCTGCAAGAACATATATATATATATATATATATATATATATATATATATACGAATGCAATGACCATTTCCAAACAACGATTTGGCCTTTTTGCAGTTTGTTTTTCATTCTTGGTTTTTAACTGTTTGGCTCTACGTACGTCCCCAAGATAAGTGGATGATATTATGTTAATTACATCAACTAATTACATTAATTATTAATTAATCGTCAAGATTTATTCATACTACTCCGTCACCCGGACTCACCCCTAACTACTTTGTTGTCCTTCTTTAATTTTGTACCTTATAGCTAGCTGACTCCTTACCTAGCTTAGTGCTCAAATCAATGATTATATTTCATAGCTAGTTGAATAAATCGATCATGATGAGTTTTGAAAGTGTCAAAAATCCATTGCAAATGAATGAAATATCTATTTGGCGCCTTTTGCTATATACGTTCACTTTGTATGAGAGGTTAGAGCATCTTCACCAATGATATCCATTTTTAAAGTTAAAATGCCTATAAAAATAAGATTTAGCTAGCAATTTAACAATTTCACTCCAACAACACTAGCTATTTATTAGTCATATAAAAACTTTCATCAAATAATTCATTGACATGTGGAGAAAGAGAAGAGAAAAGAGGAGAGAGAGATATAGGTATTGATTTAACTATTTAGAATTTCTAACTAAATTTAGCTATCAGTTTAACAAAAAGTTAAATTTAATTTTAGTTTAGTTACTCTGCTGGAGCTGACTTTTTATACAAAATAGTTATAATATTACTAAAATCTTATTTTAGCTACTCTATCAAAAATGCTCTTAGAGTAAATGAAAGCCTCATCAAATATTTAAAATTTGGGCTCTGCTACCTTTTTTCCTGTGATAAGTACGTCACCGGTGATTTGGTTGATTATGTCTCCCATAATTCCCATGATAATCAATGACGTTTCAGTCTTTGACGACGAAGTAATATTTCTGTTGGTTAATTATTCCTAAAAACACTATAGTCTAGTGACTAATGATTTTCTGAGAGTGACTGTCCACTACGTTTGAACATGGAACATCACATTAAGTAGTAGCTTTTGTGTCAAATTTCTATGAGCCTAACTAGGGTTTTAATGTGCGGTGCCGCTATGGCATGGCATTAAGCCTAATGCAAGAGTGCTTTCCGACCTCTAGTTCGAACTCTTCATCCCACCTTCTTCTTTAGTGGTTCCGTAGAGTTACCTACACTTTCATCGGTCGTGTTTGGCAGCCGTCATCATCAGGTCACCCGGCAGACCGGCACTTGCATCCTTCATAGCGTTATCCCTTCTCTCCCCGCCGGTTTGGATTGACATGGCGTCTGCGGCGTAGGTTCTCCTTTTGGGGCTCATGCTTGATGGTCTATACACTATGACCCGGACCCTGTGAGCTTTATCGTTGCGTGTTCGGTTTATGGTGACCTACTAGCTGCATTCCATTAATTTTCATACTCCATAATGAGACTATGGGGTTATGGCGACCTTTATCATTTCCAAAAAGAAACAAAGATATTAGAGATAAAGAGGAATGATAATGACAAATCCAACCCGCATTCCTTTTCCTCCTAGCTATGACACATTCCCACCACATTCCCATTCTTAATCGAGTCTCCATTTCATATTACGTACCTAGCTTCCAAAGGAAAATAAAGTCATTTTCATACGTATACATCTCCATCTCTATAGCTAGCTACAACTTTTCCAACAATTACGCATCATATATGCTAGAATCAATGCTATAGTTTGTTATCATGTTATTGGACTTGGATCTAGGCTCAACGCGTCAAGTTTGTTACGCGGAAGGTCCAAATCCAATAGACCCACTTTGTAAATGAGTAGATATAAGATGCAAAAGGGAATGCTAATTAATAACAAACACTACCACATTCCCATTCCTCAAGTCACCATTTCATATACCGCGAAGGAAAGAATAGTCATTTAAATTTGTATACATCTCCATCCCTAGCTACCATCATTCCTAGTTTCCTCCCATTATGCACCATACTAGATTCCTATTTTAATATTTTATAATATGGGTCTTGCTCTGAGTGCTATATCATGTTATTCAAGGCTCACCGCGTGGGAGAGAGTCGAAGCAAGTAAAGAAATTATGCACGTCTTTGTGAAGCGACAAATTTGTTCCTCGCAAATGAGATTTTTTGTTGTAATTAACTGTTTACACTATTGATAATAACTCATTTGAGATTTTATGTGTGTGAACATTACACATTACAGTGTAGTTAGTATATGGATGATTTGGTGGTTAATTCTACCTAATTCCATGAGCTTAGAGAGTTAGAGACCCCATACTACCACAGACACTTTAATTAAGATTTTATTTTTGCAATAGTTTCCAAATTTCACACCATGATAGTAAATTGATATTATATACAAATACGTATATAATCTAAAGCGTTGACCATACGTATACATATGACCGCATAGCGCAGTGGATTAGCGCGTTTGACTTCGGATCAAAAGGTCGTGGGTTCGACTCCCACTGTGGTCGATTGTATTTTATTTTTCATTCTCATTTTTTTGTCTTTTCTCAAACACAAAAATTGACAAGTAATTCTTGCTGCCCAGGATCGAACTGGAGACCATTAGTGTGTAAGACTAACGTGATAACCACTACAATCACTTTACAAGATCTTACTTAATTCTAATTGGTGTAACAATTCTCACCAACTATGAATACATTTTGGTATACTCGGTTTCGCATTGCTGACAAGTTTTGAGTTGGGATACTATGGTGTATCATAACTGAGCAATTTAGTGAACTTCACAGCACTTCCATAAAAATGGGTAATGAGATCGATGGCACAACCACATGAACAAAAGAAGCATCACCAACATATATGCAGGCTGGTAATTATTGAGGTCGGATTGCACTGGGGAATGGGATTGAATAGTTCAAACCCTCTGGCGAGAACATATTTGAATGCAACTGTTGCTATTGAATGATCAATTGCTAAGATTCAATCACACAAAAGTAGATACGACAACCAAATAAATGAAATCTGATTGCAAATCATTAAACACAAAAGCGAACACAATCAGCATTAACATTCTGGACGAGCAAAATCATATTGGGGATACTGTCTACGCTGATACAATCACAAAAATGGTTAAAGACTTTAAACTCATCAGGTCCTTGGAATATCATATAATCGGTGAAACTACTGATGTCCTTCATACTAGGATGCAACATTATGCCTTGATTGCATACTTCCTCAGTGGGAAGTACATCTCTCTCTTCTTCTCCCTTTCGGTTTTCAAAGATGTCTATAAGAAACAGTGAAACAACAGTGTTAAGGATAGTCAGAAACTGCAATAAAACTGACTACTGACTTATATGATAATTATTATGACACTGTCAAGCAGCTTAAAAGCTAACTGCTGAGCAAGGGTATCCATCAGTCCATCTTGCAGAAAAGCAGATGGAAGGAGATTGATGAGTAGTGCACAAATGATCAAAGAATGATGCAGTTCCCCTCTATTAAGTCTAGAGTTGAGCAGAAATAAACATCAAAGAAAACTTACAACATTTTGAGTATCTAGTGCATAATAAATACGTCAATTACGAACTAATGGAATCAGATAAGACGGGCAACAAAGCTTGATTTAGTCACAGAACCATCTTAACAATACAGAAGATCGACTTTAAATTCGATGAGAACTCATACAGAACAGAACCACTCCCATATGGCAAATTTACCTTTTAGTTAAGACCAGGATGCTCATACTCAGTTAAACCAAATATTTCATAACTTGAAGCAGAGTGCTACAAGTTACAACATTAGCTACTCTTGGTGAAAAAAAAAATGCTTCAAGATACTAACATTTGATCGGAAGCATAATTAAAAAGAGAAGTCATTTCTACTAAACCAATTAACCTAGATCTTTAGATTCATCCTCCAACACATCAAGGCATCAAGATAATAGTCTCATTGTCACATATTTCGTTTTTCAATTTAGCAATTATCATGAATATTGGATCACTTCAGAACTGCTAGCGTACCATCTACATAACATCTATAAGTAGAGAAAAAGCATTACAAAACTAATGTTTCCAATTTCCTACTTTCACTACAATTCCTTAAGCATTAGCAACTACCCAAATGTCTAAGCAGTTGATAACAAACAAAGATAAAATTGGGTTGGCAAGGATCGAAGATTAGTAAACACCTGGTGCTTAGTCAGACGCCTCCTGATGGCTCTGGTCTTCTTTGGACGCAAATCAAGAGGGAGAAGCTTCTTGTTCTTGTAGACTTCCCTAAGAGCCGCTTTTTGCTTCTGGGATATCACTGTCAAAACCTGCGCTATTGAAAGCCTCACCACCTTGCTGTAACCAGAAACACACAAAGAAAATTGTGAAAAAAGTTTGAAAATAAATAACAGATAAAATGAAATTTATAGAGGGAGGGAGAGAGCTTACATTTTGGAGAGCTTGTTGGGGGCTCCACCAGTGACCTTGGCAACTCGGAGAAGAGCGAGCTCTGCCTTCAGATCCTTCAGTTGGCCCAAAAGATCTGCCTTGGATTTGTTCCTCAGCTCGTGGACCTTGATCCTCGCTTTTACATGAAAGCAAATCAAAAACAAAATTAGGACAAAACCAATTCAATTGCAGAAGAAACCTTGAAGAAAACAATTTCGTTAATCCTACCCATGGCTAGGGTATCTCAGATTCTGGGTGTCTCTTTGAAAGAAATAGAGGGGTGAAGGAGAGAATAAACCCTAGCGCTTGGCTGCGGTTTTAATATTTTTTTGCTTCTAAAACCCTAATTTACGATTGGGTGGATCAGTGACGGAAGTATCTAGTGAGAGTGCAAGTCCTGGGCCTATTTTGGGCTTTGGGATATGGATATGGCCCATTTGGGTTCAAGAAATTCGTACCAATTTGGCTTCTGCACAATAATATTGAAGAAGTTTTGTGCAACAATAGATCTCATATACTTGCGCCCTACATTAGTGACCAAGTAGGTCAGGAAAAACCAAGTACCACTCACTATATCATTGACGCTCATCTTATTCAGACTGAGCCTACAAAAGACAAAAAATCTCTAATCATCTAAGCAAATAAATAAATTTTCAGCTGCTAATGAACTCAATTGCGGTACGACTGAAAGATTCTTCAATAAATTATTATACAATTTTCTTTTGTATTTGCAAGCTAAAAAACCATCAAGCACTAAGTAATAGATGAGAGGGGAAAGACACCCTCCCATACGACCTAAACCAACTGAAGAACCCACTTCACCTTTAACCTAGAGTTGACCCCAAAAGCTCGACCCCAGGCCCAAGAGAAGCAAACCATACTAGTTGCCCAAGTTTTCCCCAGCCCATCGGCAATTGGAAAACCAGGTTCAGTGGCCTCATTCTCCAACAGCCTTGGCCGCCGCCTGCAAAACCTTCAACCACTGAACCAGAGGCATGATCAGAAAACACACCAAAGCATTACCGCCGAGACCGAGCTGAAGGCCGATGAGGATGAAGCATGTACACCGCCACTGAGTTAAGGCTTCCAAGAACCAAGATCGAAGTACTACCACACACCTAATCTGATCCCGTCAAAATAGCGAACTGAGAGAGGAGGAGTAAATAGATGCGGAGAGAGCAGGGGTCTCCTCCACTGCCTAGATCCAAATGAGATGAAAGCACAAAACTGGAGCCACCGTTGTTGGGTACAGATAGCATCGCTCTTTAGAGTTTTTTGATTATTCTATCAAGATTTAGTGTGACTGTACAATGAGATACTATTATGAAGAAGCAAATCATTATGTTTGGTGGTTTAAAAATTGAATATAATATTTTGAGAAAATTTTACAATATGTTAACATATGACATACATACAATTATTATTTTTAAGATTTAATTACTCAAATGATAACTTACTTTATGCTAATGAAGACTTTATTTATTTTAACATAAACTGTTTTAGTAGTTGGATCCTTCTCGATCTTGTGCTCTACTCGTTCTCCTGTATAATATAAACGATTGTAAGTAACTAATCGACGAATACGAACTAAACTCGAAAATAAACCAAAACTTGAATGGCTAAAACCACAATGGGTCCCACATTCAATTTACATTGAAAGGCCCACGCCTTGGTTCCACCGGCATCCTGAAACTCTAATTCACGATTATGACAATTACTCGAGAAATCTAACAACATAATGATGGCTTACGATGGCAGAATATGCTAATGTTATTAGTTTAGGATTGTAAGGCTTAATTATTTTCTCCTAAGCTTGTAAGGATTAATTTCAATAAAAAATATTAATTTGTATAAAATTATAAATACAATTAGGAAATTGCGAAGCAAAAAACTGATCCTAATTTAGGTTTAAATTTGGCCAAAAAAAAATTTGGGATCTCTAGAACAGTACTCTTTTAATAAATGGCAACATTTAAACTAGAGGATCTGCCATGTTCAATAAAAAATTGAAGAGGGAGTGTAGCTAACATTCTCCAACATTTTTTCTTTATATATAGTTCAACCTCTCAGTTTTCATTTCTATAAAACCTAGATTTACTGTCACCTGGATAGCTAGATGACCATTATTATTATTTTTTATAATGAAAAAATTATATTATTAAAGATACAAAAATTACACATAACGACCTACCTCTTATATGACAGAAAAAAATCATTATCTAAGTAAATTCATAGACTTGTGGATAAGGTGGCAACCAAACTTTTTGTCATAATCAATCAGGCAATGACGGATACCCCTTTGCCCCATTTGCCAAAAGAACGTACTCAATTACCTTTCTACAAAATAATCAATGGTGGTAAAGAGCTTGTAGCTAGTTAGACTGTTAAATCATGATGCAATTTGATTCCCTCCTAATCAATCAGAATGCGGTTTTCAACTTTAATTATCCACGAAAAGAGGCAGCAAATTAAATTGGATTAAACTTTGTTGTATTAACTTATCTTTCTAGAGAACTGCCAGTCTGCCACCACGCCCTTTTGCCTCGCAAAAATTTAGCATTGCAGCCGACCATTACTGACTAATTGACCATTGCTTTGTCGCTTGTAATTTGTAATCCCGGAATTTGGGTTCAAAAATGAATATTCTAACTTCTTTGGACAATTTTGAAGTTCTTGTTCGATATCATATGAAGTGGCGGACATAAAGTAACAACATTTAAATCTTGTTAATCTTTGTTCCATATAACAAAGATTATCTATACAAACTTCGAGATGATTGCAAACATGCTATGCTGATGTTGATTAGCATAAAATCTACCTTGGGGAAAGTAAATTAGTGAATGATTCATTGTTAATATTGGTTAGAATTCCCTTCTCCTTTGAAATTGAGAGGGAGCTCCGGTGCTCTACGACAACTGTCATTGAAGAACTAATGTTGCATAATTCACTATCTAATGCGGTGTACCCAACACTTTACATAGATGTAGTGAAACTCATGCATACAAGTGAAGTGATTAACTCCATCTCTCTCAGATAAATAATCGAGCCAAAAGGATAGCATTAAATTTCCATAAATTCAACTGTTCACACCAGATAAGATAATGTCATTCATACATGCTCATACACAAGTTAGCTCACACCCTAGAAACCTCTATGGCTATTTGTCAAATATGTGAAGCAATTAGTCTTCAGTAGCTGAGCTAAACAATGATGCAACAATAATACAAGTAGCTGAGCTCTTTAGTTTCTAGCTAGCATAGCTAGCTTCATGATGCTAGTAGTGGTTGTAATCATCTCACATAAAGATGAACACAACTTTAATTAACCCCACACCTCCTTAATTTAATGGCAAACAATAAATAATTCATTAGTAAATTAATTTTTTTGAAAACCTTAATTTGTTATGGGACCGGCGGAGTCCTTCATCTTTTTCCCTTTGTCACTCTTATTATCTCATTCCCACCAACTTTAAATAGCAAGATACATCCTTCTTTATGTATACTCTGCTACCTAGCCATTAGTTCTTCTTCCAAGTTATTAAGCATGAAAGGAATGGATCGTTTTTTCTGTGCATCTCCTGCTTCCACAGCCATCATGGATCAGAGGGAAATCGTCCGACGAGCCCTCAGAGTCCCCATTAACGATCATATTCATGTTTCTGATCGAAGAAAACACCAACCTCTAGCTCATTTTCCTACGATTCCTTGTTCATTTGATCAGTTACCAATTGATCCTAAACCATTCTACGATAAATGCAGAAGGAGTTTTTCTTCTGCACAAAGTAGCGATCATCGTGATCAGCAACGTCGGAAGAGCTCTGCTGACATCCATGACCGAAGAAAGAGTACTTCTTCTTCTTCTTCTTCTCGGTACCGGATTTTTGACGATTCCTCAGTACCCTTCATCGACTGGTTATCGGAGACTGATGCAGCATTGGTTCCTTCTGATAATCATGAAGTAGCAGCATCTAACCCTAGACTGCGCCTGATCTTAAGATCGAAGGATGAATATCATCGTCACTCCCCAGCTCCTTTAAGGTCTTCTTCCACGCGCTCTCGTAACCAGGTAATTAGTTAGGTTAATTATTAATTAACATAATTTTTTTTTAATTTCTCGGCTGAAGTAAGCCATGTGCAGGCGTGGTCCAATATCACATTGTTTTTTTTATTTATTTTGAATTTCTCTGCCAGGAGAATTACAAACATATATATATAATTATATATGTGCATATAAAGTTGATGAACATATTAAATATTGTAGGTTGTGGTTCTGATGGTGTCAGTGCATTGCAAGGGATGTGAAGAAAAACTGAGAAAGCATCTCTCTAAAATGGAAGGTATAGTGGTGTTATTAGCAGTATTATTTCAAAAGTTTAACATAGTTTAATATTACCAATTTCTAGATTTGAAGATTGAAAAGCAAGTGATATACTTATTTCTCATATTGATAGTTTGATGACATAACATATCAAACTATATAAATCGATGACAAGTTAGAAGATTAACGTACGTTGAATAATTCACCGACTCACCAATCTGTGCAGGAGTTACATCATTTAGTATAGATTTACCAACAAAGAAAGTCACAGTCATCGGAGACGTGACACCATTAGGCGTGCTAGCGAGTATATCCAAGGTGAAGAAAGCTCAGCTCTGGTCTTCTCCATCATCTTCATCACCATCACCATCTTCTCGATGGTCCGCATGATAAATTCTGTACGTTGTTTACTAATTAAATTTGAAATTCGATCTGTTCAGTAGCTGCAGCAACTATGGTGTGCGTGTTTGTATGATTATTATTAGTTGTCTAATTCATTAACTACTCGTGTTTAAATTAATAATATATCCATTCTGTACTGTAAATTAATTAATGCAAACTGTTTTATCTTTTTGATGGATGGAATCGGAATCATAAAGTCCTTAATTGTTTATGTACAAGAGATGCAGCTAGCTAGTTTGGGTGATCGACTGAGTGATCATCTCATGCTTTCTGGTGTCATGTCCTTCTGAATGTCCGTACCCATTTCTTTTTCTTTACCAGTTACCATTGCTCAGGCTGTAAACTCTGAACAAGTATATATCGTGCTGTTCATAATTTTACTATAGCTAGGATTAGCTGTCCTAGCTTTCAACTTTCCGTGCATGTCAATAATCTGACACAACGTGAACATGATTGTTGTGCGCATGCAATGATTGACCTTCGATATCATGTGAAGAAAACTACACCTCTTAACACAGCCCCACATCGTGCACTGCGTATTACCTTTTCAGTTCTGATCAGTCTCTATTGGGATCAACTGCTTAAGTTTTTTTTTTTAATGAAACTGCTTAATTTCTTGCATAATCGTAGATGCGCAGTACATCTTAATTCCCTTATTCTTATATCTCGGCTTTTTCCCAAATATTTTGCCTCTATAAAATACATATAAGATACAAAGTTTTCATTCATAAGTTGCCAAAAATTCAATCGAAATCACGTTCAACAACAGAAAAAAAAAAAACCACGCCATGTTTGGAACTTGACCAAACCGAACCAATGGAACTTGTTATAGCTCATAGCTCTTCACCCACGCCATGTTTTTCGAGTTTGACACAGTAGTGCATAAGAGTTATCGATATAGTGCATGAAGAATTTTTTTTGTTCATATAAGAATCTCACCCTTCATCTTTTCTATGAGTAAGAGTATGAGTTATAAAGTGGAAGCAAGCAGGTCATATAAGTCTGATAGAGAAAAACCCGAAATTTAATGTGGATAGTTTTACATGATTAATTCATTAATTCATGTTAAAGATCTGAGCATACATACCCAACTGATCGAGCATGTTGTGCCACTGAGGCAGTGTGGCTGTTGCCTAATGCTTGCTAGCAAGTGCGGTGTACCATATATATATAAGAATAATATGAAAGTTACATAGATATATGATATGGAGTACATAATGATAATGTCTACGAAAAGGAAAATGCATGCGGTGGTCGGCACTCAATAATGGACAGCTTCTGTTATTTGTAAGGGACAACAACCACTTTTAGCATTCGCTTTTTTCTTTTTCAAAGTTTCTTCTTTTTCTATCTTCCAAATTGTAAATTTACACGTACCATGATTTTGGTGAATGATTATTCATCTGATTAAACATAAGGGTGCTAGCTGCTATGCATGTCTTTCCTGCAATAGTAATAAACTAAACTACAACAGAAGACTATACTTTCGGTTGCTGATCCAAGACGTACTGTTTCAAAATTTCCATTGCTTCATGCTCGATCTTCTTTTTGGGTTGGGTGTTCCTTTTTCTTTTTCTGCTTTTGAAAATTGAAATCATATGATCTCGAATGTAATATATAATTTAGAAGAGGCAAGCAAAAACCCACACCGTACCCCAATACCTAAATTATTATTTTGGATTGTTCTTATTCTAGCCGTCCTCCTTCTCTGGAAGTTTCGCAACTTTAGTTTCTTTGACTAAAAGACTTGACGGCCGGAAAAGAGAAAACCCTATAGTAGCTAGGAAGATGATCCACTCGTCAATCAAAGCCATTCTTGACCATATAAAACAAAAAATATGATTCCGGTAGAGTAGTTTTGATATTGGTCGGCGCAACTTTTATGGTGATTACTAATTTAGTAGCCTAGCTAGCTAGCTAGGAAATTTGGTCCTCCTTTCTCATCGGAGGAACAACACCGTACAATTTGGATTTACAGCGCCTACCTATTGCCACCAATCGATTTTTCTGTAAAATGAGCTAGCAATATTTGTCTATGCTTCAGGTAAATAATGATATTATATATCACGCACTTACATCATTTAGGGTTCATGGTGATAAACAGTTTGCAGAGTTTACGTACTAATTAACGTTATTTAGGGTTCATGCATGGGGGTTTAGGGGGTAAATTGTTTGCCGAAGAAACTATTAATTAACACATAGATAAAAGCTACTTATAAAAAAAAAAGAGAGACAAAGATGAAAGCTAGGAAAAAATGATGGTGTTGGAAAAGGGTCCAAGACTTCAATGTCATCAATATGGTGTTACAATTTTGTTGCTTGCATCTTATTCCTTTTTGATTCATGAATCCACGCCACTCTAAATTAAGCTTCAAAACTGAATTGGCAAATTTAATTACTATTTCCATAAGTTAGTTCAGCTTCGACGATTCTTCTAACATCTTGGCTCCATCAAATTTAGAAATCAATTTAATAATGAATAGGCGACAAACCTCTTCTCCAATTGCAATGATCTAATAATCTCTCTGATTCCCAAGGTGCACTTTGATGTATTGGGCCTGGTTGAACACCAAGAAGGGCCGGCCCTGAGGGTGTGCGGGTGATGCAACATTGCAACCGCACCATACCTTTGATTTTCGGTAGGGGTGGGCACGGTTCGGGTTGGTTCGGTATTGGGCCTAACCCGATTCCGAACCGGACATTTCGGTAGGCCCAAAAGCCCAACCGACAACCGAATTTTATTGGGCTGGACCGACAATATCGGTGGACCCGAATTTGCGGGTCGGGTTGGATCGGTTGCGGTTTGGGCCGAACGTTCGGTTTGGCCCAACAGACCTGCATTTTCGATTTTTTGATTTCCTGGAACTGCATTTACAAAGTTCAATATTTCACATATTTCACATATTTTACCTCAACAATCAGACATTCAAATACCATAAACAATCAAGAATTTAAGTTATTACAGACCAAAATATGACAAAATTAAAGTTGTTACATGCCCAAATATAACTAACACAAACTATTAGTTAAAATTTTAGCTATTACATACCCAAATTTAATTTATTACACAACCACACTTGAAAGATAAAAGCTTTTAGCTAGCAGTTTCATTCTTCATAACTTCATTCACCCATCAGTTCTGTTCTTTAGCTGCTTCATAATCCCTCATTCACCCATCAGTTCATACTTCGGTGTCAGAAACTTCAGTAACCACAGGTTCTAATTCAACAAAAACAGACAAGTAAAAATCAGAGGAAATATTATTGACAAACTTAAACAATTAAAGGAAAGCATTAACAAGAAAAGTAAATGAATAGTGTTACCTGACTCCAGTTTCTCTAGTTCACCATATAGCTCCATTTCACCCTTAGAAGGCTCATTGTAAACGCAGAAATCGGCACCCCTCAACCAGTCACTCATGCAAACTAAACACTCAACCATTTGGGGAGTTAATGAGGATCTAAAAGGGTCCACAACCCTCTTGCCAAGGCTGAAAGCAGCCTCTGAAGCCATTGTTGATGCAGGAACAACGAACACATCTCTTGCCATTTTTGATAAAATAGGATATCTAGGTGCATTCTCCTTCCACCAATCCAACAAGCTAAATTTGAGATTTCCAGCATCTTCAGATGCTTCAAGCAAATACTTATCTACCTCATTCTTTATCTCTACCACATCCTTCTCCTTTCTAAGCATCATGAATTGTTTCATGTTTGCAGCATGACTGTCCTCATCACCCACTTCACCACTTGAGTTTTCAACTTTTGGATTAGTAGCATCAAATGAAGCTTGGGCAGCCACCGGATCAGATTTGGTATACTCATTATACAACATCATAAACATTTTCTTCACTTCATCTACCATGTCACTCACTGAACTCTTGTCTCTTGCCAACTTAGGAAAGAAAAAATCAAGATACAAGAGCTTATATCTTGGATCCAAAACCACTGCAATTAGCAAGATCTTGTTCATATCTTGCAACTTCAACCAATACTTGTCAAATTTCATTTTCATTGAAGTTCCAATGCTAACCATGAGAGGATCTGAACTGCTTGTGCACTTTTCCAACTCCCCAACAATAGTGCACATCCACAGTAAAGGCTGATTTGCAGTAACCACCTTGGTGCCACTAAACTGCAATGTTGCATCATAAAAAATCTTCAGAAACTTGATTAGACGTGCAGCCTTATCCCAATCATCATTGGAAGGAGGCCCATCTCTTTTCTTTCCACCAACCCTCTGTTCAAAATAGCCTTCAAACTGCTGATCTTCATCCAACAACCTCACAAAAGCCTTCTTAAATTTCATAGCAATTTCCAACATAAAATATGTGGAATTCCAGCGTGTGCACACATCCAAAGGGACAATACTGCCCTTGTATTCAATCTTTTCCTTTGCTGCACACTTCCTAAACTTCTCTAGCCTTGCAGGTGAGGATCTAATAAACTTCACACAATTCCTAATGCCATCAATAGAGGAACCGAGTTCCTCCATTCCATCTCTCACTATCAAATTCAGAATATGGCAACAACATCGTAAATGCAAGAAACTGCCATCTAATATTAACTGCCCCCAATTACCTATTTTCTCCCTCATATAATCATGTGCAACTTGATTCGGACTGGCATTGTCGACCACAATAATAAACACCTTCTCAATTCCCCAATTAATCAAACAAGACTCGACTAATTTCCCTATGGTATTGCCCTTGTGATCTGGAATCACAACAAAATTCAAAATTCTCTTGTGCAGTTTCCAATAATCATCTATGAAGTGAGCAGTTAATATCATGTAATTGATATTTTGTATCGAAGTCCAAGTATCAGTTGTAAGAGATACCCTTTGTTCATATCTAGCAAAAAACTCTTATGCTTCTCAGATTTATACAGAATTAATATATCTCTAGCAATCGTCCTACGAGAAGGAGGCTTAAATTTGGGCTGAGCAAATCTCATAAAATCAATAAATCCCTGACCCTCAACATGGCTAAATGGAAGTTCATCATGGATAATCATCCTAGCACATGCAAATCTACAATCATCTTTATGATAAGCAATGGACAAAACATGACCACCATTTTCTTGAGAATCGAAAGTAAGGTACCTCTGCTTTTTAGCTGGAATATATAGTGGAGACTTTCTGCATTGATACAACATGTGAGTCCTCATTGCTGTAGTCCCATTTTCTTTGGAGTGGCAGGCGTAGGTTTGGGAACAGTAGTTGCATTTAGCCCGAGGCCTTGCCATCTGAGAACCATCTGGATTCTTCATTTTGGGATCCAAATCAGTAACAGCTTTAGCAGGAACTGAAGGAGGAGCATGAGGAGGAACTGGCGTGGGAGTTGTTTGTGTTGGTTGAGCAACCAAAACACCAGCATCTTGAACTGTTGAGCCTGGTGTGGGAGTTGTTCCAATACTGGAATCCACTAGATTGAGAGTTTGTGAACTCTGTTCCATAAACTGCAGAGTAAGAGATAATTAATCAGTAATCACTATTAATCATCCGTCAACTAATAACAAAAAAAATAGAGCCCTAACTGTAACTGAAACCCTAACTGAAAATCAAACCAGAAACCCTAACTAAAAATCAAACCAGAAACCCTAACTGAAAAATCAAACCAGAAACCCTAACTGAAAAATCAAACCAGTAAACTGTAATTCGAAAACACCATTTCACAAAGTTAACTCTATATATACATAACTGAAAAATCAAACCAGAAACCCTAACTGAAAATCAAACCAGAAACCCTAACTGAAAAATCAAACCAGTAAACTGTAATTCGAAAACACCATTTCACAAAGTTAACTCTATATATACATAACTCAAAAATCAAACCAATAAACCCTAACTGAAAATCAAACCAGAAACCCTAACTGAAAAATTAAACCAGTAAACTGTAATTCAAAGCCATCGGTTCATGGATTATTGGTGTTGGGGATAGTTCACAGATTCTAGAATTTCAAGATCAAACGCCATACCCATGAGAAAATACGAATTACTATGATGTGTACAATACGAATTACTAAAACAAGTTAACAACACGAAATAATAAACAAATACTAGTCATCTCATGTTAACACTGCACGAAATACTAAACAAACTTTTGGTTTTCTAACAAGCAAAGAAAGAGTTCAGAATAAGGACTTATAATGAGATTTCATCTTTATATAAAGAGACAGAAGCTGTGTAGTACACAGATTTACAATCTAATTTCTACTTCACCTAGGAATGAAACAACTATTAACTATTTTGTAAACCAGATATTTCAAGGAACCCCCTTTATTTCTTCATTAATTACGCATGTAAAAAAAAAGAAAAAAAAAGGAAACTATAGCACAAGAGTTGCTGATTCTAATCTGAATCGGATTCAATGGTACAAACAACAGAGTTAACTCTATATATACATAACTCAAAAATCAAACCAATAAACCCTAACTGAAAAATCAAACCAGCAAACCCTAACTAGTAAATCAAATCTTCAATTTCAATTGTTCATGTTCAAGCCGAACCAAAAAGCATCTAAACCCTAACTCGAAAATCAAACCAGTGAACCCTAAATCTAAAATCAAACCAGTGAACCCTAAATCGAAAATCAAATCTTCAAATTCGAAACCACAAACCACAAAAGCACAACACCAGATTGGAAGTTTGAACCCCTAATTCGAAATATCAGTAAATCAATCAAGCAAACCAGAAACCCTAAATCAAACCAGTCAACTTTAATTCGAAAACACCATATCACAAAGTTAATTCTATATATACATGAATGATTATTCCAAACTGAGAAAGTGAGGATCAACAAAAGAAAAATAAAACGTACCGAGTCCATTCTTTCCTTTGTTGGAATTTTAAATTCCTTCTGCCAATCTTTGTTTCGACTTTCGCCTGTCAAGGACTGAGAGAGTGAGGAGGCGGAGGTATGTGACTCTTGAATTTGTGAATCGATGAAGGAAGGGAGGTGGTCGGTGGAGGTCTCCGTCTCGAACGTGAATCGATGAAGGAAGGGAGGTGGTCGGGTGGAGGTCCGCCGTCTGCGAACGTGAGGCTGAGAGGGTGAGAGTCGTGAGAGTTGAGACTGAGAGTGTGAGACCGTAAGAGAGTAAGGGAAAAAAAAATGAAAATCGATTGCGGCTAGAGAGTAAGAGAGACTGAGAGAGTTGAATTAGAGTTTAGAAATCGGGATTAGGTGCACTAGCATTCACCTACACTCTTTTCTTACCCAATGATACATCGACACCTATTAAAAAAAATTCTAAAACAAATATATAAAATAATTCGGTCGGTTCGGTATGGAATCGGTCGGTTTGAACCCCGAAACCGCGGCCGAACCGCTCTGAACCGGTCCGGTTCGGTTGCCAGCTTTTCCTTTTCTTCTCTCTGTCGGTTCGGTTTCCGAACCATTTTTCCGGTCCGGTTCGGTCGGTTACCGACCTCCGGTTCAACTTTTGCCCAGCCCTAATTTTTGGAGGCTTCCACGGTTAAAAATATAATATAATTATGAAGAATGATAGAATAACTGATTAATATTTCAGATTTTCTGTCTTACATGGATAAGGTGCCAAATCAATTTCACTTGTGTCATGGTTCGATTCCCAACGTGCATTTATTTAATCCACTATTTTAGTTATCTTTTTTTTGGGTGAGTTCTCTATTTAGGCCGTAGGTACCTTAATTTTTTTGTTGTCAATTGACGGAATTCGAAAATCTAGACATGTTTTTTTTTTCTTGAAATTTTCAAAAGTTAGAAAACTAGAATATTCATAATATAAAAAAATTCACTCTTGTTTTTCAAGTTCTGTCGATTGGAAAATCTTCTAAAAATTATGATCTAGGAATGATGAGATTATGACACAGAAAATTTAAATAAAATGGGCTTGGTACAGTTTGGCATGTTTGGACATAATCTCACATTTGATAATAGATAATTTTTAGAAGTTTTTACAATTCACGAAACTTTTTTTTTATCAAATAAAGAACTTTCATTAAAATGGTTGGTTAATTACAACCATGTCCATGCAAGCGAGGCTAAATATATAGTATTTTCGCAGTCCAACTACACGATGTCACCTAAAAATAATGTTCTAACACAATGGAGATCGATAAACCCCAAAAGTTTCTCTAATTTTGTTTAGAGACTTTGGTTTCGTACCATAATTGTGGACTATAACACAATTTTTGGGCCAAAATCGCATGATCTTATTTTTTCACCAAAATCTTTCTAACCTCAAATCATGATTTTTGAGTACTTCTCAAACAAACAAAACACTAAAATCTTGACCCGATTTTTTATTAATTTTTTTTTACGATTTTCAAAGTCGGAATACAAGAAAATTCATTTTTTAAAAAAGGTTGGGATTTTCTAGTTTTGTCAATTGGAAAAACTTCTAATAATCAAGCTTTACCAAAGGTGTCTTCTAAAAAAAAAAGTTTTACCAAAGGTGAGATTATGACACATGCAAATTTGAAGAATAAATGGTGTTGACAAGGTTTGACATGTTTCGGCATCTCATGACACTTCTAAACGTGCCAAACGATGTCAAGTCCTTTCCCTTTTGAAATATTCACATACCATGATCTCACTATTGTTAAAGAATGATTTTTAAAACGTGTTTCAATTGACGGAACTCAAAAATCTCGATTTTTTTTACGATTTTCTAAAATCGGAAAACTAGAAAATTCATAAAAAACCCTCTATTTCTTTTCGACTTCCTTTGATTAGAAAACCTTTTAATAATCATACTCTATGAATGATGATATTATGACATAGGAAAATTTCAAACAAAAAATGCATTTTACAAAGAGACATGCAAGGTGCCCCTTGGCACGTCCAAATTTGAGAAACCATGCCAAGAGCCATTTTTATCCAAATTTTCTCATACCATAATCTCATATTCTCACTATTAAAAAAATAATTTTAGATGCTTTTACAATTGAAGAAACTTAAAATTCTCGATTCGTTTATTTTAATTTTACGATTTTTTCCGTTTTCAAACTTTGGAAAAAAAAAAACTTTCCGTGATGAAAAAATTCTAAGTTTTTTTTTCCGGTGATAGATTAATTACATTATTCTTAGTTTTCGTAAAAGAAGACACAATTTTTTTTTATCTTATTATGAAGGGTAAAAGTCTAATTTGGAACTTGATGTATTGCGAAAGCTACTTTTTAGTACCTACAATTTTTTTTGCCCAAGATAATATCTGAACTATTGCGCCATTACCCAAAATGGTATCTCCGTTAACTTGGTCGTTAATTAGGTATCATTTTGGGTAATTTGTTTTGTAGGTGCCAAAAAGTACCTAAATTAGGTTTTTACTCCAGTCCAATTAGGTAGCCTTTCTTTTCCACATATGCGCCATGTAGGCGAACTTAACGACTAAGTTAACGGAAGTACTATTTTGGGTATAAAAAAAATTATAGATACCAAAAAGTACATTTCGCAATAGTTTAGATACAAAATCAAATCATGTTTTTACCCGATTATGAATATTTTATGGCCCATCCCATTCAAATAGTTGAGCCCTTGCATTCGTTCATTTTAGTGGCCAAGCCACTGCTCTCACCCATTCTTATATATGGCCAAGCCAATGCAAAAGTATGTACCAATTCTAATGCTCTTGTCCATCAGTTTAGAGTTAAGGGCAAGTAATCTGTGGCGCTCGTACCTTTAACTATGTCCATGAAAGTGAGGCTAACTGTGTCCAATTTTGGCGGTCTAACCACACGATGTTACCCAAACAACAATGTTCTAAAACCGTGGAGACCAACCCAAAATTTTCTCTTATTTTTTTTTCTTCAAAACCTTGGTTTCTCACAAAAAACTGTAGACTATAATACTCTGTTTGTTTGGTCAAAATCATATGAATTCATTGTTATTGTTATCTTTTTCGGCGAGTTCTCTATTTAGGCTCCAAGCACCCTAAAATAAGGACAAAACTCAATATTTTATAGTGTTTTAATTAGTTATAAAACTTGTTTTACTATATTTCTTCATACGAAACACCAAAATTGTTTAGTTCATTCAATGGAGACCACGACTAGTAAGGCCTCATTCAAAATTTTGAACCAGGCCTCTAAAGTCTCAGGACCGGCCATGCAGCACCAAAGCCCAATGATGAGGACCATATAAATCATTTAATTGTGAAATTGCTGACGTGACGACTATTTTTATGAGAGTTATATTTCATTAAACTTGACATATTTGTTGTTTTGTAGTTTGTTTTTAATGTATTGTTGAATTTATCTCATGAAAATTATTGATTGAATTAAAAAAATTATTGAAATTAGAATGCCACGACATACAAATGATAAGTAATAAAATTTTAATTTGTGATCAATTGGAGGGTATGTCGCCCTGCCGGGAGGAATTCTCTCTCTCTTTGCTCTTTTCGATGTATGTCGTTGTGGATGTAAGCTCTTAATGAGTGTTGTCTTCGATAATGTTTATTGAATAAATTTCTCTTTAATAAAAAAAAATGAATGCAAGTATCTTGCATGTGCGATGAAATGTGTGTGTACACACACAAATTTTTCTTCTCAATAAATCAATAATGCATTTTGAGCAAGTTTTTTTATGCACATATATCACATACACAATCATGATTTTTGCTAGCATTTTGGAAAGATGATGTTCATAGAATGAAGTTAGTGTTTATGTTTATGTGAAATTTTGGAGTAAATTAATAAAAAAGGAGAATGCTTTCTTTATTTTGGGGCTTATGCATGTCTTCCGAGCATTCTTCTTATTTACGGTTTATGAACATTCATAATATTGAATTTTATAATACTCTGACACCAAGAGTAGGTGTTGGTTTTTCCTCGCAAAGCTTGTTGCCCCTGTTTACTAGCTATACATAATAAAAGTACATATTATTATATTGTACATATAGATCGATCGATTCCGAAAAAAAAAACAAAAGTTTGTTCTTGAGATTGTTCTTGAGAACTATGAGGAATCAGTTTATAACATTATTTGATTAACTGGAACTAGTGAGAAGGTAGATGGCACGTAACAACTGAATCACTTCCATTCAAGGTTCTAGCTAGCTAGCTAGCTGCATAAATCAAGTAATCAACCATTCCCTAATTCATAAACCCAAAATGGATAAGAGTGCGGTCAGTAGAGGAATCCTTCTCCTTCCCCTTCTTCAAACTCAAACTCCGATTTGTACCGTAACTTTGTTAGAACAAAGAGAAAGCAAAGAGAGAGCTGTTAGAATTGAGAGAAATGAGGAATCTCGTGTATTGACTAACTGAACTGATACAAGAACTGGAGCACAGTTTATATGGTTCTAGGCATAATTACACGTGGCACACTAACATAACCACCTAAAATGAATGAATATATACTACACTTCTAACACCCCTCCTCAGCTGGATGGGAGGATCTGACCATCAAGCTGCTGCAAAGAGATGAATGCTGAGGAGAACAACTGCAAAGATATGAATGCAGATGCAACAAATTGAAGTTGAACAGATCCATCAGCAACAATCTGAAAAGAGCAATGTCCAATGTCCAATTTTGGTGCTGGAAAAGAGCAATATATGCATCTTGTTGTAGATTAGATTTCCAAGCAGGAACTATGAGACCATCTACATAATGAAAAATGTTTGATGCAGAAAGCTGATGTCGTTGATTATCACCTCTGTTAATCACTATGGATACTCCCTCATCAGAACAAACAATAGGAGCAAAAATAGTAGTTGATTCATCATCATTTGTTCTGGTTTGAGTAGTAGAGTATGGTGAACTAGATTGTGGAAATGCAGGAAGAGAACTAGGAACAGCTTGAGTCAAATCAACATCTAGAGGTCCAGGTGTACTATTCAAAGCAGTAGATGATACATTACCAGAATGTGAAGTATAGTTCTCATCAGATGGTTGAGTAGGAGTAGTTTGTTAGCAGTGACATTCATGATATTGCCATAAGAAAATGCAGGCACAGATTTAGTCGAGGTAAATGACCGACTTGGAGAAGAAGAGTGTGGTATTGTGGACATATGAGTAGTGGCACCAGAATTTGCAAAACAGAAGAACTGAGGAGTGGAATTTGCAGAGCAAGCTAGCTACAACAGCATGAGAAGGGCTTGAATGTTGTTGATGATTCCTGGGAAGCCAAATAGGTTATAACACCTGTGCAGTATGATTTTCTTCCACAGTACTGACATTTCATTCCACCAGTAAAGAAGTTGTGGTTTTGCTGAAAGTTTGAGAGAAATCTGCAGGTATTGGCACCATGACCAACCATGTCACACAATTGACAAGTAAGACTACCAGCATTTTTCTTGTACCATTACCATCAGTAAAACCTCCATAATTGGGAAAAACACCATTACATTACTTCCCATAATTGTTTCCAATGTTCTGTGAGTTGAAACCACCATTGCCATTACCACCACCAAATAATGCATTTCTGTCAGAGCTGAAACCAACACCTTTATCACTTCCACCAGAGAAACCAGCCATAATGAATGGAGGATCCATAGAAAATGGATTATAATGAACAAAAGATAAGGGTACAGTAGGAACAAGAGTATATGGGAACACAGGTGAGACAAGGCAAGGGTGTGCAGTTGGTGAGGCAAAAGGAGAAAAACCTGGTGGAACACTAGGTGAATTTGATTGTGAAGACACAATAGGTGTTTGAGAATATACAGTGGAAGCTTGTTTTTCATTTTCGATGTCCAATTCAGCAGCTTTGAGAAGAGCCTTGATATCAGGCATAGAGCCGCAAACAAACTGAGCTCTCATAACAGCCTTGATAGCAACAAATTCAGTTGGTAATCCTCTAAGGATGATGTCCACTATATCTTCAGCATCAAGAAAAACCCCAACAGTGGCAAGAGCATCTGTAGCAACTTTAATCTTATCAAAAAAAGTTTCTATATTATCAGACCCTTTCTTTAATGCTTGCAAGTTTGACTTGAGTCGAAGGACGTTGTGTCTATCCGGAGAAGCAAACCTAAGTCGTAAAGTTGTCCACATTGCTTGAGAAGAGCTACTGCCCACAACACAGGACATAGCAACAGGGCCAAGGGTTTCACTAATCATATTGATTATACGGTGGTCCTGAGCCGTCCAGTCAACATATTCAGCAGAAATGACAGTAGTACCATCAGAAGACTGAACAAATTGTGGCGGACAAGCAATAGAGCCATCAACAAATCCAAATAAATTTTGTCCCTTAAGAAAAGATTCCAATCGAAACACCCAAGAGGGATAGTTAGACGCATCGAGCACTATATTTGGCAAGAAACCCATAGTCTGAATCTGAGGAGTCATACTTAGATCGGGAAAGATACAGAGATGGAAAGCTTTGATGATGTAAACCAACTCAGATTTCAACAGTCAGAAACTGTACCGTAAAGACGCAATTGGAAATCAACAATTCTCAATCACTATTTCAACATTCTACACATCAAACTGCTACCGATAGAAGGACGAACCGAACAAGAACTAATTTCCCCAAATTTTAGGGTTGAACAACAAGAACCAATTGATAGATGAAGACTAACAAAACCGCAGTACCAAACCAAGTCAAGTAGCAACAGAGCAAAATCGAGACATATACCAGCAAGAATTACAGAATACACACTCCAATTTCAACAATTACAACCAAAGAACTGCAATAACCACAGACGAACTACAACCACAACGTCCAAATACCAAATCGAAGCATAACTAACCAAAATCCTCAACAAGAACCAGCGAATTACACAACAACAACCACAAGAACCACAACAATTTCAGACGAGGAACCACAAATACCACCACAGCTACCAAAACAGAGTACAACCAGAACCAGAACGTAGAGGAAAGACTGAGAAACACTTAGCTAAGTCGCAGCAGAGAGAACGAAGACGACGAACGAGCCCGAAGCCACAAAGCCAAGGTCCGCACTGGCTCTTGATACCATGTTAGAACAAAGAGAAAGCAAAGAGAGAGCTGTTAGAATTGAGAGAAATGAGGAATCTCGTGTATTGACTAACTGAACTGATACAAGAACTGGAGCACAGTTTATATGGTTCTAGGCATAATTACACGTGGCACACTAACATAACCACCTAAAATGAATGAATATATACTACACTTCTAACAAACTTTTCATTAATTTTCCATTTCTTGCCCAACGCCGGAACTTTGCTCATTTCTTCTTTCGAGGATCGATGATTCAAATGATATTTTTTCTTTTGTTTTCAATTTCTGTCTCTTCCCTATAAATTTTGCTTGAAAAATCAGCTAGCTATAGGATCAATGCAATTATAAAACCCAGCAAAGTGTTGATTTACTATATCCAGGCAACCAAGTAAGAGATCTGTACATTGGTTTAGTTTAATTGGAACTTGAAACAAACTAATATGGAAGAAAAACATGCCACCTGATTTTATGTAAACGTACAATCACTTCTGCCTTAAAGTCACGTACAACGATGTCTCACACTGATGCAGAGAGATGAAAATAGCAAACACATTATAAAGGAAAACCTTAAAGCGCACACACTACTAGTAGGCTAGCTAGTAGCTAAGATACACTGTAAACTGAAGAACAGTATCAACCCCATCAGTATTTTGCTGATTTACCCCATTAATAGTCTTAACCAAAGCATACCCTTTTGCGTTCAAGTACTTCCCAGTCCCTCCCATAACTGCAAGATGAGACTCAGAAGCAGCCACTCTATGAACCCCAAAGAACGTGAGGCTATCAGCATACCCACCGATCTCAAACATTGCAGTGAAAGCAATGGTCTGGCTGCTCCCATCTTCGGAACTCGCAACATAAAACCCTTGTGCCTTGCCCAGCAAGCCAGATCCAAGCTCATGCCCTTCAGTGAGTTCATCATCAAACACCGTGAGTGTCCCAAACATGAGCTTCTGGAGGGACTGTCCCGGCGGGAGCTGGGCCCCGTTCAGGACGGGAAACCCATTGTTCCCGCCAATAAAATTGTTGTTGTTGTTTTTCTGGATGAGGTTGCTGTTGATGTTTCCCCCGAGGCCAGTGAAGAACGGGACATTGTTGTTATTGAGGATTCCATTGTTGTTGTTGTTTTGGGGGATGCCATTTCCGCCTGGGACAACTGCCCCGTTGGGTTTTGCAAAGGGGACTTGGCCATTGACAGCTGGGTTGGTCACAATACCAGTCACTGCTCTGGCTGTGGGGTTGGTCCCACCAATTATATCATGCAAAAAGAATGATAGTGGATGGTAGGACTCTCCATTGGCCACCGTGGCGCTCGGACCTGCTGACGTGGTGGAAACCACCGCAGGAGGTACGGTGGAAACAGGTATTTGGGTTTGAGGTGTGTCAGTTTCCTCATCAAGGACTCTGGCTGAGGTGGTGTGTGTTATTGCTAGAGCTAGAAGGAATAGGCATGTTATGGCCTTGAGGGGCAGAGGAATTGAGTTATGGGATGCCATGAGGCTTTGGGAGGCAAGAGTGAAGCTTTAGGAATAGTTGATAGATTGTAAGGTTTGATGAAAATCAAAATAGTCTGGTTTGCTATATATGCTATGAATTTAAGGAGTTTTTAAGTTAAAGCTCATAAGATGGAGTTGATAAAAATGGAGTAGGTGGACTGCTTGCACTTCTGGTATATTGGTGTATTGGTTGAAACTAAAAAATGCCAGAATGTAGGCGTCTTCTAAATGTTAACCTAATTAACAAAGACCATAGTTTTTTTTAACATCTATGAATTATAATGGTCTAGACCAAATTCTTCTGTTTCTCACTTTATAATTTGAAATACCTTGATGGTTATTGCTCTGGTGTATCCATTTTTATTTTGAGGGTTCTCAATCTACGTTTAATTTGCTATATAAAAATTAGATATAGTCCGTGCATATTTTTTTGTTAATTGCGGTTCATTTACTATTTTTTTGTCCATTTTTTTGTTAGTGCAATTTTAAATTTTAAATTTCAAATATCTAAAATCTACACAATTTATCGTTGAATAATTATTTGCCATATAAGACTAAAAGTGTTAGCGTGAAACCAAGATATCTAAGATGCAAGTCGAGAAATATAAAAAACTCTATCATATCAAACAATTTAATATACCTACAATGGGGAGTCCTCTCGCCAGGGAAACCCTAGCCCCCGTGAGATACCTCAGCAACGCCTCTGTGGGCATCAATTTCAGCAGCACCTTCGTGTGCTATCCCCCTAGCCTCTAGTTTCTTTCTATACTTTTCATCACGCAAATCCTAGCTCCGCCATCGATCGTTGGTGTGGCTTCTTATGGTGAGGATGGTTTTGACCTCTCTCACTCACAAGGATCACTCACAACGACGGCTTTGTTCGTCATGCTTTTTCCAGGCCTTTGGTGGTTATGCTCTTGCAAGGCGTCTCTTGAGCTCTCAAAGATGGTTGACACCTCAATTAGATCAAGTTTCCCTTGGGATTCAGATATGCTTTGTTGCGTCGTTGCTTGTTCTGTTAGGTGTCAATCAAATCCAAGGATTCAAGGTCTGGGATCCATGTGAGTTTGTCAGCTCAACAACCTTGGTGTTCCAAGTCGGCGACCCTATTACTGGTGGGGCGTTGCTAAAACTTAACTCAATTCAAATTTGGTTCTTTGGTTTGGTTCCATTTAATTTCTTGTTTAAGAATAAGCATGATCAGTTGTGCAAGCTTCGATTGCGATTTTACTTTCTTTTTTCATGGGTTCTCCTTGAGGTAGATTGGATTTATTGGTCTCAATGACAATATTTGCCGAAATTTTTCTGTTGGAGTTGGCGATTGCTGACTGCAGTAATGCACGGTGTTTGTATTGTTCTAAATTTCGAATCATCGATTAGAGTTCTAGGTTTAGACTCATTGATTAGGCCACTTGTGTTGTCTGTACTGCTCCGCCCATACTAAAGATTGTAATCATTTATTGATTAATAAAGTTTATGTCTTTCTATAACAAAAAAAAATTAATATACCTACATTATAGGGTAGAAATGATTAAAAAAAATACTTCCATTAAATATATGTATAAAAGATATTAAAGATATATAGTAGGTAGATCTATCTAGACATATGAAGCAGAAAAAAAAAACAAAGATCATATCACCAATCTAATCAAAAGGCACAAAATAAATTAATGAATATGTACATATAGATTCATACCTAATTAAAAGTTAAAAAGTATAAGAAGAGATAGAGAGAAATGTAACATGACATAGAGCGGAGCGTCTTCTGTCCACCTCATGGACATTCACCTCGAGCATGCCGAGCACGTGCCCGTTAGAAACGTTAGTTCCTCCTCTCTCTTTTTTGGCCGTAGTTCCTCCTTCCTCCTCTCTGGGCACAGCTCCTGTCCTCTCTCATCTCTCTCATAGCCCACTCAAGCCATGGCAGCTTCCTCTCTCATCTCTCTCATAGCCCACAAAAATCAAGCCATGGAAGCTTCTGGGTTCTTCAAGTTCATGGAGGAGAGATAGAGAGGCGCGGAGGAGAGACAACTTGAAGAGAGAGAAAATGGATTTCGAATCCTCTCTCCTTGATTCGCCAACCTCCGAGCATCATCATGAATTTTAAGCATAACATCTTGTAGAAATCAAAGAGTGTATACTTTTACATACCTGGTTCGAAGAAAATCACAGCCGGAGTCGCCAAAAATCGACGAGAACTCGCCGGAATTCAAGGATTTCTTTCCTTCGATTCTCACTCTTCAGCCGTCGATTTGACGAGCCAAAGTCACCATCGTGTTCGCCTCGCCAGGGCGAAGCTTATGGTACATGTGCAGCGCCTTGAAACAATCGGCGGAGAGGGGTGAGTTCGGCGGTGTCGCGGCAAGGGAAGGGGTTGTGCACAGTGGCTGGCGTGTTTTACTCACGTTGACCATCAAAAAAATTAACTCTCAATGAACGGTTTGGATTAGACCAACTATTGAGATTCAAATGTAAGGCTGAGATCATGTCATGAATGTCCATGTCGTGGACAGAAGAATCTCCCGACATAGAGATTTATAGAAACTTGAATTTTTTGAAACCTGTGCAGACATATTAATCAATTAAATATACCTCTTTGCAATATTATATACATTACAGGGTGGGATAACATTAAAAAAAAATTCAAACAATTTTGCTTCCATTGAATATTTTTATAGTAGGTATTAAATAATATTTTTTTTTCTATCGAGACATATAAAGTAGGAAAGAAAAACGTACATCATATCACCAATCTAATCAAAAGGCACAAATAATAAATTAAAGAATATGTTATAGATTCATATCTAATTAAAAGGTAAAAAATATAAGAAAAGATAGAGAGAAATGTATGTAACCTCACATGGAGATTTATATAAACTTGAATTTTTTGAAACATGTGAACTAGACATATTAATCAATTGAATATACCTCTTTGCATGATTATATGCATTATAGGGTGGATAAGATTAAAAAAAAATTTAAACAATATTGCTTCCATTAAATATCTTTATAGTAGGTATTAAATAATATTTGACCAACATTTTGACTAACTTAGGAACCGCTAACGTCTGACGGCTGTGTGTATATCTCACGCACTCAATTGAGTTAGGGATATATAATTATATACCCCTAGAGGCACACAAGACTCTTCCGCATTTTACAGCTAAGAAAATAGTACGTAATGAAGTCACATTTTAAAACTTTATTCGATTTATTATACGTACGTACTATGATCAGAACTGTCCAAATTTAATTAAATGGAAGCTATACATAGCCAACCAAGTTTGACTCGATCAGACACACATACCACCTTCCCCCTGCCGCGACACTGTCGAACTCAAATCTCTCGTCCGGTCGTTTCACGGGGCCACACTTGTGCCAGAAGCTTTGCCTCGGCGAGGCGAATATGATGGTAGCGTTTGCTTGTCGAATCGATGGCTGAAGAGTAATAATTGAAGGGAAGAATATCTACGAATTCCGACGAGTTCTCGTAGTGTGAGTTTCGGCTTCATTCCTTTCTGTTTTCTTCAAACCCCCAAAATACTTTTGTTTTTTTGTAATAGAAACGGTTTTGGTTAATTTTCTTTCGGACACCTTCCGTGGTTACAAATCTCATCTATTTAAGGGAACCAAACGGTCGAACCGGGTTACAAATCTCTTCTTTTTCCGAGCTTTTTAAGTTCTTGGGATTGGAATTCATTTTTGGTCAGTGTTTGGAGATTTGTTTTCTTGGTGTGTTTTGCCACTGCGAAACCGCTGTGAGTAGTGGCGGTTCGAGCTCACCTTAATCTTTTCGGCTTTATTAATGGTTGTTATGTTTGAATTTGAATAGGAATATGGAAGGAGGCCTGGCATTGAGGTGTCTGAGTTAATAGTTTGGGCAAGTGGTTTTCAAACTTTGACAAAGCTCTGGTTCGAGATCAAGTTGTTTTTGTGCTTAATTAAGTGGAATTGTTTGATTTTCTTGTTTGGTCTCTCCAACTGTGTACTAGATAAGGAGAACATGAAGAGATGAAGCGCAAATGTAGAAGAAGAATATGATTTCAATTAAACATGATCCTGCGTCTTTTACATTTTTTTTTGTTGACCAACGTTTTGACTAACTCAGGAACTGCTAACGTCTGACGGCTGCGTATTTCTCACGCATTCAATTGACTAACTCAAGACTCTTCCGCATTTTACCGCTAAGGAAATAGTACGTAATGAAGTCGCATTTTAAAACTTTATTCAATTTATCTTTATTCGTACGTACTATGATCTTTGATAGATACCAAACCAAATTATTGTCAGTACGTAGTTTAGAAAAGCTGCTTGAACCACATGCATGGTTTATGAGTTAATGCTTATAGGGGCCGGCTTGAAGGTTGGAAGTTTAGAAAAGCTTCAATAATTCATTCGTACGTTCTTTACCATAGTGCGCTAGCTAGCTGGTTCTTCGCTGTAATCATACCCAAACGAACGATCGAAAGAAAGAAAGAACAAGAACACTGAACACATGCATAATTATGAATGCATGCGCAACCAATGGATTTTTTAATTTTTTTTTATTGCAACTAAAGGAAACAGATCGATCACATGCCATTAACTGAGGGGATGTGACCTAGCCTCTATTGGTGTTGGTGTTGTACATGTTCCAGATCTACAGGGGACCCTGAAAAGAGGAATCTGAACGATGATGCCAAGGAAATAGCTAGATATATACGTACAGGAAGCAGATAACGATATTGCGGTTGCCCATTTCCTCGAAGAAGCCATGGCAAATGGATTTTAAGAGTGGGCCCTACTATGCGAAAAGGTAGACAAAAAGAGCCGGAGCCCGGAGCGGTCCGGGAAAGTTATCACGGAGGCACATGCAACTGAAAGTCTGAAACTTCTTCTTCTTTTCCAGCACAAACAGAGAACAAACACCTTGACCATTATTCTCCTTTTACCACCAACAAACCCAAGCACTGTTGCAATACAAGGTTCCAATAACAATGCAAGCAGCAGCAAGATTAGGAGCATCTTAATTACAAGAACCAACGGCCACCAAGATGCCAAATTAATTGGCACACCTTCGTAGAAAATAGAAGAGCCTCCTCCCTCTTGTTTTTTTTTTTGGTCTGAGGATCTTCTACGAAGCAGCAGCAAACCAAACCAAAAAATAAAGGACAGAGAGAATGCTACATTCAATAATGGGCAACTTCCTCTTCTCAATATACAGCAGCCTTTCTTCCTTAATCCAGTACTTCTAATTAAGCCATTAGATTACTCCCCTTAATTAGAAGTATTGGATTTACTTGTGTCAAGTTACTTACACATGGAACAAATTAGAAAAAACTTCCTGTCATATTTAATTTTTTAATTAAAATCCGAGTCAAATTTTTGTTGTTGTTTCAATCATTTGACTAGTTGCCAATTAAACTATTTTTCATTTTCGAACCGATGAGTCAGACCTGCATATTTTAATTTACTTAAAATGACTTTGATGTAATTTCAGATATTCAAAATCATTGACTTTTTGATATTTATGATAGAGTTATATTCTCTCTAAATTTTAGCTGAGTTTAATTAATTGTCCGGCTTTTTATTTTGTATTTCAATCATAATTTTCAGATTTCCCATAATTTTTGAGGGAGAAGATAGAATTATGATCTATTCAAAAGTACGTGATCAATTTATAGAAGCAAAACTCATATCATTGCTTTGGTGTGATTGATGCATATATTCTTCTTACAATTAGTGTTGCTACAAGCTTTGTAAGGTATTTGATATATTTGTTTAATTTTTTTTTTTTTGTGATTGACAACTTTTTAAAGAGTTTTTTTGGGGTTGTTTTCTTGCTTGAGTTCATACAGTATCATGTTTTCTAATTCTCATTGCTTTCATATTACTCAATAAAGGCTTTAGTAATTTACCTATTTTTCTAAATAAATAATTTACCTAGTTTTGTTGTGGCAATATATTTACCTATTATGCCAACGAGGTTTGGCTCAGTTGGCAAGGGCGGGCCTGAGGTGTATCACCCACACAGGTTCGATCCCCGCTACCAACAGGCCTCGTTTGGCTCGCGATCTATAAGTCTCCTGCGGAAATCCATACCTGGGGGCAGTGTGACAGGTACGTGTCACATCGTCAGTCCTTCCGAGCCTAGGTTGCAGGCTTGCCCTGACGATGGTGGTGTAGCGTAACCAAGCTCTCACCTAAACTTTCATGGATCAAAAAAAATATATTTACCTATTATCTCATTAGTTTAATATACCTACGTACTCAGTATTTATAGGCAATTAATTTACCTACTTAGTTAATTTACCTACACTATATATAGGTGATAAATTAGCATACACGTGTATAATAGTATAGGTAAAATAATAATTTTTTTTGTTTTGAAACTTCAAAGGTAGGTAAAAAAAAACTTAGTAAAGCAAAATCATATTATCAAGTTTCTCAAAAACAAAATCATATTATCAAGTAGTTCATAATTTACCTATGTACGCACTATCTACCACTAATAATTCATAATTTGTAATCTACTACAAAGTTTCATTTACCTTATAGATGTTGGAATCAAGATTTGAAAATTAAAAATTTGAATGATAGAATTAATTGCAGGATTATAAAAAAACTAAAATTTGAATATTCAACTTTTTTATTTTTTTATGGGAAGGGGGAATATGGCTCCAAAGTTCGAAATTTGTGGGGTGTGGGGGGCTTCGAACCCGGGTTGTGAGCTGGGTGGCCACTGCCTAGTCCACTAGACTACACCCATGTGCTCAATTATGATCAACTTAATTATAGGGATTTGAATTTAATGTTAATAGATGTTAAATATTTTCTGATTATAGCAAATCCTGTAAATAATTTAAAAAATAAGGTAGGAAGATATTCAATGTGTCATCTGGAATTTAATGTTGGTCTTAATTTAGTAATCTAAAAGCTAATGGATTGTATCCTATAAAATAAAAGTTGCAAGGATGTTTATCAAAATATCTCCATATATGTACGTTAACACTATATATTGACAATGTTAAGGCTAAGATCCAGGACAATTAAGGTAGGGATTCTCAGTTGATCTTTGCAGGAAATTAAGCAGTTGGATCGATCGAAGATGGCTGATTCCAACATCCAGAAGGAGTCGACCCCTCACCGGTCTTGTCCTCCGTCTACATGTGGTATATATGCCTCCAACCTCCATTGTTGCTGTGCCCAGAAATGATGGTCAGTATCCCTGGTCCTCCTTATCTCTTTCCTCTGTTGTATTATTGCATCTGTGTTGTCTATTTTCTTTAGCTCTATGCATGTCGTCTTTAACAAAAAAAGTGTGCAATAGAAGAGATAAGATCGATAGTTCCGCTTCACCACACTTCTTTTCTTACTTTTTCTTTTTTCTGCTGATTACACAAATATTTGTAGTTCGCATAGTTTATGTACTACTGGAATTAGCCATACGATCGCCACAACAGATTGCCAAAAAAACAAAAAAGGCAAACCATACGATTGCCATATGGAAGTAAAGTAAATAAGATTCATGTTATAATAATTAAATAACTAAAAATATCCACATACCTGATGAGCATGGAAGATTGTGGAAGTGAAAGTAGTTACCTAATGAAAGTGGGTGGTTAAGCAAATAGTTTTCTTTCTCCTGCTATTTTGTTGTTTGATGTTTTTATCCTTTTTTATTTTATTTTATTTAAAAGTATTTTAATATATGAGGGGCATTTACACAAAAAAAAATTGGTTATGGTTGACAACCACTTAAATGTGTACTTGCTCAATATATGAATTTTTTTACTCAGTCATGATCAACTGTCATTGGATATAAATCCAATGATGAATAACAATGAAACAATTAAATTCATTCCAACAATCTAACTATTTTTTGCCATTGGATTTAAATCCAAAGGCAGTTGAGCACAACTGAGTAAAAAATCTATTGAGTACGTGAATGAGGTTGATTCTCTTAAATACAATATAGATGTATATACAATGGTAAATAAGCCAAACGATTAAGTATAATTTTGCCACAGATCTCCTGGTTTGGGATATTTATCTTAACACAACCCTTAATTTGCCAAGGTTTTTGGGGCTATGATGTTCAAACCTACCACATACAGGTTGATCTGTGCCCATTGAATGTATATAGGCCACATAAAGATTGATATGTGCCCATTGAAAGTATATAGCTTTATGATCTGAACCGTTTATCTTTTAAATTAACCTTTTAAAAATCATGAATGCAAAAAATCATCTAGATTAAAGATCGTTAACTCACCCAACTATATCAAATTTTTAAAAGATAAACGGTTAAGATCATGAAATTAGACTGCCGAATGTATGCAAATAAGAGAGAGTTCAGACATACCAGTCCAACTTGGTTCGGACCTAAGTTTTTTCCATTATAAAGAAGCTAAACCTCTTTTCTACAAAGATTAATTTGATTGAATAGATTAAATGATTTTTATCACGTATAGCACCTAAATTATTTCTCAATTATATATTTGGTACCTGAACTTTAATTTTTATCACAAGTAATACCCAAAGTTTTCAATTTCACATCTTGTTGTACTTAATGCCGACTTTTGTGATCTCTCCGGAAAATATAAGCGCGTGGGCGCGTGTTTTTTAAAAAAGAGAAGCTAAAATTTTGGGTACTACTTGTGACAAAAATTGAAGTTCATGTATCATTTATGATGAACTCGAAGAGTTTGGGTATTGGTTATGATAAAAAATGAAGTTTAGGTACTATGTATATAATGGAGGTAAAATTCAGGTACCATTTGTGATAAAAACCCTAGACTAAAAGTGACTTTAATTTGTTTTTCTTTTTTCCACAATCGTACATCATGGGTCTTGTTTTCCTTTTTTCATTTTACAGCTAAGGAAATAGTAACAAAGTCACATTATTTGATCAATCTTTATGCTATGATCATCGGCATCGTATCTTTGATAGATGTTGAATCAAATTATGTTATACCTTTTTAGGGCTTTAGGCAATGAAGACTGTTTTACAATTATTTATGGTCACTTCAAACTCCTATTTCTCATCTCTTCATCAAATTTTTACATTTCAATAACACGTGTGTTACTATCAGATGCCGAACTCAGTATCCGCCTGGGGCAAGTTAGAAGGAATATTCATGACGATGTCAAATGTATAGACGAGGGAGCTCCACATCTATACGGAGCTCCCCTCCACATAAATAGATAGGGTAGTGACATACTTGTAATTAATAATACCCACTTGAGCTAGCTTTGGAAAGCCTTGATAGAGTGATATGCTCATCAGAAAATTGTGATCGTCACAAAAGGTCGTTTTGAATGGATATATTTGCGCCTTCAAACTTACAAGAGAGTGAGGGAGTATAACTCTGCACTTTTCAGGATTAGCATGCAAATGAGGTTATGTGGAGAGTCTATAAGTGAGGAAATGATGCTAGAGAAAATATTAGGTATTAGGTTAAGACGATGATGATGGTTTTTTTTTTTTTTGTATTTGAGTTTTTATTTTCTACAATTTTAGGTTAACTAATTATTGAGGGTAAAATTTGGGGTTGTAAAATAAAATTAGGGTGTAGTGAGTTTTGGCTAGGATATATTTAGCAGGATACATATTGGCCTTAAAAATAATTGTCAATTTTGCACCAAAAAATTTATACCACTTATAATTTTGTTGTCCCTTTTTTATTTGCTCTGATCACGTAGGTTTTTTAATAGGGCCACTTTTTGTCCCGAACATCTTTAGTAGACTTTTTATTTTAGTTTTTAACTATTTTATAAAATATATTTAATTTTTCTGCTATATTATCAACTGCACTACCTCCTAAATTTGGCTTGTTACTTATCTTTGGGTGGTGTACGTGAGGTTATAAAAACCCCAATAGCTTCATAAATTTACAAATAAATATGTACCATCAAAAGTAAGTTAATGTTAGACTCTAAAATGCATATATAATCATGCCCTAAAATTATTAATCTTACTTGTCCTTTATGCTTAAATGTCATTCATTAATTCTAATTTGGCTTTCTCGACAAGCTAGCTAGGAGAGTTTGAAACCTAGAAGGAAATAATCTAGGGCTGAAGGAACAGTATTAAAAGAGCCTTAGACATAGGAAAAAAAACTCTTATGCGCAAGAAGAGCTTAAGAGATTTGAAGCAGCAAAGAAAAGAAGAAGAAATCTAAAATTGCCGTCGAATGACCGGTCGCTGATTCGATTAACTCTTTTATTTGACTTTTCTTGTTTTTCAAACTTTATGAATTATTTTTGGGTTTCTTTCTTGATCAATGATGTGTAACTAATTCATAGTAGTTATGGCTGCTTAATTTGAAACTTCCTTCATGATTGCAAATATGTTGTAATATTTTGTTTGATTTCTTTTATCTATGTATGAGAAGCTTTTTATTATTTGTCATTGATGAATTCTTTGTGTTTACCTATGTGGCCCACTTAGTGAGCACGTTTAGGGTTCTATATATTGCTATGAATATGTGATGTTTGTTTCTTATTAAATAAGATTCTTCATGTGTTCTAGAGTAGCACTTGTTGATTGCGGTTAACATGCATGTAACTAGGTTCGATCCTAAGATAAGCAAGACAATACCAGTACTTGTGATACTTTGTGATGACTTATACCCTTTCTGAACTTTATTTATACCCTTTCTGAACTTTATGATTTCTACTTGTTGAGTAAGTGTCATTCTAGGTTACTTGTTAGGAAATAGATTAAAGATTGAGCGTCTATCTTTTAACATGCAAAGTAAGAAAATGATAATAGGTTATATTAAAGCTTACCAAGCTAATTTGGAGATCTTCATCAGGAAATAATAGAAATTAAATGAAATGCAATGTGTCAACCTATCACTTAGGTTTACCCCTAGCTAGAAATTAGGAAGTCCCAATTCTCGTGGGTCCGACAACCTTATCTTAAATCTATATACTGTAACTTGTAAACCTTATACTTGAGGTGGGATCAATGCTAAAAGTTAACCATCAAAATAGTCATATATGTAGACACTAGCCAAATATTAATTGGTAGTCAAATAATGAACCGTTAATTGTTGTAGCTAGAATGGACTTGACGAAATGGGACATCGCCAAACTTTCTAGGGCCGTCGTAGCCCAATTAAGCAAGCTTGAGAGTATGAGACTATATATATATAGGTAGGGATAATTATAACTTTAGTCCTTGAACTATAACTCGTTCGACACTTTCGTCCCTGAAGTTTGAAATATATCACTTTCGTCCCTGAACTTCAACACCAACTATCACTTTCGTCCCTGATCGGAACAAAATAGTGCAAAACCTATGCCAAAATGTTCGCAAGGATGAGAGGAGTAACTTTTATAACTGGGGCTAAGCTCGATTTGGCCTAGAATTGGTCGAATTTAGCCCGAAAGCTTATGGTGGCCGGAACTTTAATCGTAAAATTCTCCGCCGTCCGGCGACGGTTTGAGGCGAGGTTGGTGGCGTTGAACTCGCCTCAAGGAGGGCTTCAAAGCCCAATAGGTGTTGTCCTCCGATTTGGCCGGAATCGGAGGTGTATTCGATGAAAACCCTCGGCGAGGACGAAAGTGATATAAAATGTTAAAGTTTAGGGACTAAAGTGATATATTTCAAACTTCAGGGATAAAAGTGTCGAATGGATCATAGTTCAGGGACTAAAGGTGATTTTTTCCCATATATATATTTGAAGTATCCACACACCTCAATGAGTGTGAGAGTGAAGGTAGTTATATGAATAATGTGAGTAGTACGTTCTGCAATTTTTTTTTTTGCTATTTGTACCCTTTCTAATTAATTTGCTGTTATAGTTGACAAATTTTATTCTCTTAAATATAGTACAGATATATCTTCAATTGGGGTTGTGTAGCTCAATATGTGCTAACTTAAGAGTGGGCTACGCGCGCGGGTCTTATTGCAACCACTTATTAATAAATGAATGGTAGAAAAAGTCTGGTTGATAAAACAAAACAAAACGGCATAGCAACAGCTAGCTGAGGGAATACGATGTTCTCAAATTGATGCATCTTTTAGATAGTTACCGAGGTTATGATGAGTGAGTGTGATATGCACGTGGGAGTTCTAGTTATCTATTTAAGAAGATGATCAAGATGCATATGTCCAGTACTGCAAAAACTCAAATTACATTCTTCTTCTATCAATTATACAGATAGAAAAAATGGGAAGCGGGGCTGTAGTTGCTGAAACTGCTGGACCAATAAAAGTGGCGGTGGTAGTCTGCCTGTTGAGAGGCAAACAAGTTCTCTTGGGACGGCGTCGCTCCTCTCTCGGTGATTCGACCTTTTCCCTTCCTAGTGGCCACCTTGAGTTTGGTAATGATCTTGTTCAATTCTTCCAAGGTTTTCAAAGGCTTAGCCTTAAGGCACGCCTTGTGCATGGGCGCCTTCGGTTAAAAGCAAGAAAGCCTAATAGGCTTAGCCAAGGCTGTTGTTTTTTTATTTTTTATTTTAAGAAAAAACAACTAGGACCAAAACGACGTCGCTCATTCCTTCTCTTTGTATGACGCTGTTTCTGTTTCTCCTCCGTTCTCTCTCTCGTAGAATGAAATAAATTTTGATCTTTATATATGCTCGTTCATCAATGTAGTTGTTTAAAGTTTGAGGTTTGAACTTGGATTTCATATAATTTTTTTATCGTTTCGGTTGAATTAGCTTAATTATTATACTACCCTCTTGACACACGTGTTAATTGACCTTTTTTAATGTCTGTTTTAATTCTATTTTGAAACATAATGATTTAAATTCTTATTTCTGCAGGAAAAAAAAACCCTGCAATTGTAGACTTGCAGTTAAAAAAAAAATACCTGCAATTTTCTTTTGCATTTTTTATTCAATTTTTTTCTATTTTGCTATTATGTTCTCCATATGTTAAATTATTTATTTTAAAAGTTTCATTAAAGAAGGGCAAGAAACTGGGTTTTTTAAAATTTAACCATCTAAAACATATTTACTTAATCAATACTGAATAACTATATTATTTTTGTATTATAATAATTTTAATTTTATTACAAAAGCCGTTTACCCCTCAAGGCTTCACATTTTAGAACCTTTGTTGTAGGTGAGAGCTTTGAGGAGTGTGCAACAAGAGAAGTGAAGGAAGAAACTGGTTTGGACATTGACAACATAGAATTGCTAACTGTCACAAACAACCTGTTCCTAAACGAAGTTAAACCATCACAGTACGTGGCAATTTTCGTGAGAGCAATGCTGGCAGATCTTCTTCAAGAGCCCCAAAATGTGGAGCCAGACTTTTGCGATGGTTGGGAGTGGTATGAGTGGGATAATCTCCCCAAGCCACTCTTTTGGCCTTTGGAGAAAGTGGTGCAAGATGGATTTAACCCTTTTGCAAATTAGTCAGCAGCTATATTCCGCTTATTGATACCCCGTTCATGATTGTAAGCATGTTGTGCCATTTCGTTTGAGTTATTTTATCTATGGATGAAAATCTTTTTATTATTTATGCCATTGAAGAATTCTTTATGTGTTTACTTAGGTGGCCAACTTAGTGAGCATGTCTAGAATTCTATTATTATGAATATGTGATGCCTGCTGGAGATTGAGATAAATATGTGTTTACAAAGGTGAATATGGTCGAAAATAATATGAAAAAGTAGGGATCGGAATCGCTGGAGTAGGGATAAAATTGCTACTACAATGACTCAAAGAAACTGGCCAGCCAGAAAGATCTAACCCACAGACAACTCTAGACAACTCTAAATGACTTGAAATTTTACCACAATAAATTAGACACACTAAAATAACTACTGAAAAAGTTTTAGAATTTTCGGAGATGATTTAGTATTTTTAAAACTAAAAGAAAAATAGACAATAAAAACTTACGAAAATAGAAAATTAAAGTTTTGTAAATAAATGATGTGGAGAAGCTAGGGTTTCGAAATCCACCATTGAACAATCATATTAATGTCAAGAATTAGATCAACAAGACTTTGAATTCCATGACTGACTATGCTCACGAAAGGTCCCTGGTCTAAGATGCAATATGTATTCATTCTCTCTTACTTAGTATGTTAAGCATCTGGTCCGAATGCCATAATTTATACCCTAATATGCAATCTAGATTGATTATGCTCAAATCAACATAATAGAGATCATTAAGGTCTAAGAGAATATGAGCATAGCAAGAACCTTAGAACGTGGTGTGTATCCTAGAAACGATATGATTTCATACAAGTACCGCAATACTCGTTGCACCACAAGTTAAACACATGCAAATATGGGTCCTCAAACATATGCTTATGGCTAGTCAATCCTAATACATGCTCCTAAGGTCGCGAATCAAAGAAACACATAGAGGAATTATAGTTTACAAACAATGAAACCATTATCATCCGAAAAGCAAAACTTGATTAAAATCCAAATATCAAAACATCAAGGTAATCATTTTTAGGGCTTCAATCTACTACAAGAAGTTTAGCTACTCATGTCTTTAAGAAAAATTCCAAAAAAATACATGACAGGTTGAGACACCAAAAACCAAAGATGAATTTCTGGTTCGACGTCACGACCGGTAGACAGTTCTCACGACCGGTCGACTGGGTAGCTAATTGTATTCTTCCTTTGCTCTTGGCTGTTCACGAGTCTCTAGAGGCAAAAGTCCTCCTTCGCTACGACTAGGGTTCCTTTTATATACTTTTCTCAACTTTAAACACTTCCTTTTCGGTCATGGACTCTTTTACTCCAAGAAAAAACCCAATATATAGAATTATGGACGCTCCGGTCTTCTTAGCTTGCCCATCAAGATTTCCTCAAGTGCTTAGAATTCCTCCTCTTTATCACGATCTAAGCCAACTTCCTCGTCTTTGCTTCTGAAACCTACGAAATACAAAAAATTAAATAAATAACTAAAATAAATAGGAAATATAGCCAAAATATCGTAATAATAAATACTATAAAACGTCGCAAATACGCTCCTATCAATATATTATGTTAAAGCATACCGAGCTAATTTGGGCATCTTCATCCAGAAATAAAAGAAATTAAATGAAACACAATGTGTCAACCTATCACTTAGGTTTACCCCTAGCTAGAAATTAGGAAGTTCCAATCCTCATGGGTTCAACAATCTTATCTTAAATCCATAACTATAACCTGTAAACCTTATACTTGAGGTGGGTTCAATGCTAAAAGTTAACCATCAAAATAGTACACTAGCCAAGTAATGGTATTCAAATAATGAGCCATTAATTGTTGCAGCTAGAATGGACTTGATGATATGGGACATCGCCAAACTTTCCAGGCGCTGCAGTAAATACCTCTCATATATTAAAATATTTTGAAAACCAATTAATTAGAAATGGTAAAAACGTCAAACTACAAATAGAAAAAAAAAACCTATTTTCTTAAATATAGATATATTCTATTGGAGTTTTGTGGCTCAATACAAGTCAAGTATGTGAAAAGGGAAAGTCTCACATGACTACATTGGAACAAAGACACAAGAACAATATTGCCATTTTGCACTTTAATAGAACATAAATAATATAAATGGATGAATTTACTCCTAATAGTACCAAAATATTTTAAGATAAAACCCCATACATATTGACATCGAGGTGGTTAAGTGAAAATAATATCTATACTATGTGGCAATGTGCTAACATAGCTAGGAGCTATTGCACCATATATTAATAAAATGCATGGTTGATAAAGTACATTAAAACAAAACGGCATAGCAACAGCTGAGGGAATACGGTTTTTAAAAATAGAAGTCAAATTGATGCATCGTTTAGATAGAATCCGAGTCTATGAGTGAGTGTGATATGCACGTGGGAGTTCCAGTTATCTATTTAAGAAGATGATCAAGTTACGTATGTCCAGGACTTCAATAACTCAAAATTACATTCTTCTTCTATCAATTACACAAATAGAAAAAATGGAAAGCGGGACAGTAGTGGCTGAAACTGCTTCACCAATAAAAGTGGCGGTGGTAGTCTGCCTGTTGAGAGGCAACCACGTTCTCTTGGGACGGCGTCGCTCCTCTCTCGGTGATTCCACCTTTTCCCTTCCTAGTGGCCACCTTGAGTTTGGTAATTATCTTGTTCAATTCTTTCGAGTTGTCATTTTGCACTTCAAAATTAATATTTTGAATTACATTTTGGATTACAAATTGACAAACTAAGTGTAAATCACATGTATCTTACATTTTTTTAGCGCTATTAATTTGTTTTGCAAATGTTGTAGGCAAGGTTTTCAAAGGCTAGCCCTAAGGCACATTTTGTGCATAGGCACCTTCAGTTAAAACTTAAAAGCAAGAAAGCCTAAAGGATTAGCCGAGGGCCGAGGCTGTTCTTTTCTTATTATCTATTTATTATTTATTTAAAAAAAAAAACTAGGACCAAAACTACATTGTTTTTTATTAACCTAAGCAATCGCTTATTCTTTCTTTTTGCAGGACGCTGTTTTTGTTTCTCATTTGTTGACTCTCTCCTAGAATAAAGTAGATTTTGATCTTTATGCTCGTTTAAATTTTGAGGTTTGAACTTGGATTTCATATAATTTTTTTATTGTTCGGTTGAATTAGCTTAATTATTATAATAGCCTCTTAACACATGTGTGTTAATTGGCTTTTTTTAATGTCTATTTTAATTTTATTTTGAAACATAATGATTTTAATTCTTCTTTCTGCAGGAAAAAAAAACTTGCAGTTAAAAAAAAACCTGCAAGTTACAACTTCTCTCACATTCAAATATTTTTTTTTGCTTTATTATTATTATTTATTCAAATTTTTCTATTTTACTATTATGTCCTCCATATGTTAAATTATTTATTCTAAAAGTTTGATTAAAGAAGGGGTAGATCTGGATTTTTGAAAATTTAACCATCTTAGACATATTTTCTTAATTAATACTGATTTAACTATTTTACTATTATGTCCTCCATATGTTAAATTATTTATTCTAAAAGTTTGATTAAAGAAGGGGTAGATCTGGATTTTTGAAAATTTAACCATCCTAGACATATTTGCTTAATTAATACTGATTAACTATATTATTTTTGTATTATAATAATTTTATTGCAAAAGGCGTTTATGCTTCAAGGCTTCACCTTTTAAAACCTTGGTTGTAGGTGAGAGCTTTGAGGAGTGTGCAACAAGAGAAATGAAGGAAGAAACTGGTTTGGACATTGACAACATAGAATTGCTAACTGTCACAAACAACCTGTTCCTGAACGAAGTTAAACCATCACAGTATGTGGCAATTCTCATGAGAGCAGTGCTGGCAGATCCTCATCAAGAGCCCCAAAATGTGGAGCCAGACTTCTGTGATGGTTGGCAGTGGTATGAGTGGGATAATCTCCCCAAGCCACTCTTTTGGCCTTTGGAGAAATTGGTGCAAGATAGATTTAACCCTTTTCCAAATTAGTCAGCACTCAGCAGCTATATTCCGCTCATTGATCAGTCGCAGGCTGATGTTTTTAAAGAAAACTAGAGCGGGTGATTCGATTACCTATAAGTTGTGGGTAGTTTGTACGTGTTTTTTTTTATATTATTGTTTGACTTTTTTATCCTTCTTGATTGAACTTGTTTTCAAAGTATTTAAGGCAGAATCCATGTATACGTACATAATGGACCACAAAGAATGGAATCTTGAGTTCAACAACAAACTAGGGAATGCAATCTTGATTTTGATCTAGACAACAAATTCACCAACAATCAGATCTACCAAGAACAAGAAACAATTTAAAGTCTGATCCATCAAATGCAACACGACCCAAATTTAGATCCCCCTGCATTGTCAATGGTGCATGGATCAAAAGGGATCGACGCTGGAGACATAGCAGAGGTGAACTTTGGTCTTGAGCGGTGTCGAGGACGGCGCTGGTGCGGCAGAGGATGGTGATCATGGTTGTGGAATTGGGCGAAGCTTTGGGAAATCAGAGAGACCGAAGTCAATCTGGGGACGTCGGAGATCGTGGTGGTCTGTGATAAAGGTTCACGGTGGTTTTGAGCGGCTCTGGGTATGTAGAGAAAATTCGATTGTGGCGAAACTTGGGCTCGGGGTGGGTAGGCACGGCTGGGTTCTGTACAATTATGGTTGTGAACTTGTGATTAAGAGAACAGAGCATTGGAGGTTTGATTTTATATTGATGGGAGATTTGGAGCAGCTTGTGATTGTGTTGTTGCAGACCGACGATGAAGAACAGTGTTAATAACTGGTAACTGTAACCGACTGGAACAATTAAAAGTTAGTTTCTATTGTATATTAGATGCCCACGAGCTAGTCATAAACCTTGGTTGTAGAACCTTGGTGGCTTGGTTGTAGGTGATTTTTCTTTTTGTATGTTTAATATTTTCTAAACTATAAGGTAATCTATCATAAAATTAAACATACAAAAAGAAAAATCACCCTAGAAAGAAAATACTTTAGTTTTGTTAATTTCCATAGGAAAATCATGTTGTACTTCTAATCGATCTCAAGAAGAAAATATTTGAACAGAATAAGCATAATCACACTTTACATCAATTACTAAAATATTTTCAGAAAATTCTCTTAAAATTATTAGGCAATATTTATTACATAACATTTAAACTAGAAGATAATAATAAAAATATACAAAGATTTCCTAGTAGAAAATAAATAAAAGAAGTTGTAGATATTATTAACAGCAAGCCAAAGCAATTGGAACTGCAATCCTTAGACATTGTAGAACATCTGGATATAAAAGCATATGGAAATAACGAGGGCCATCAGAGTCCAGTGTACCACGTACACGACCCCTAAGGTGTGAACTAAAAGACGTCAAGTACAGGCGCAATTAAATAAATACATTTAGTGAAAAAGCTCAGTGGTTTTTATCTGCCAAATTTGGATTTCCCATGATGTTGATTGAAGCAAATGAAAAGGGTTTTGATGTTTGAACTTTGTGAGGTTCCTCATGAGTATATGTTAGTGGCCTTAAGGGGACCAAGAATTGATTTATAGGCTGTACGTCATGAGTTTTTGGGAGGAAAACGGAGAAACTTTCTCTCAAGGAACAGCTGATGATCTTGAGAAGGCTACGTTTAAGTTTATGTCTACCAGTCTTAGATTTTTCGACATGAGTTTTTCAAAGATCAAGTTATAATCTCTCTTGGTTTTGACTATTTAAAGAGGATTTGATTTTTTCACCTGCACACATTATTTTCCTTTCAGCTTGAATTGGGGATCATTAAGCCAAAATCAGCATCAAACTCATCAGTGCACTTCTGTCACAATTTTCTGTATAGTGAGGATTAATGCTGCTGCAGATTTGTTGAACAACTCATATATGAGAATTAATGAGGATTGTTAACTCTTTAGCTATTGGCTTTTATTGTGGTTTTCAGAAGTAGTACTTTCATACCTATTTTGGGAAAAACTTCTTGCTTCTCAAAAAGAAAACAAAGTTAGAAATCATTAAAAAAGGCTCTCCAACTGACTTTTCATCTTTGAAGCACAACAAACAGTTTAGCTACTCACAACTCAAATGGCTTCTTCAAGCAGGCAGAAGGCCAAAGGTGTTGCTTTTCCAGTGGAGGCTCCAAGCAAACGGTCTAGTCTCAACACTCAAATGGCTTCTTCAAGCTGGCAAAAGGGTAAAGGCGTTGCCTTTCCGGTGGAGACTCCAAGAAAACGGCCTAGACTCAACACTCAAATGGCATCGACAAGCAAGCAAAAGGGCAAAGGTGTTGCCTTTCCGGTGGAGACTCCGGGATTCTTCAAGGTTGTCCTTGATTATGCTCTTCAAGATGGGAGACTTGTAAGTACAAACCTTTGCTTCATCTTTCTTTTTATCTTCTTTCAACTTGTAAAGTTCAAACTTTTTGCTTCATTTCTCATATTCTTTCAGCTCAAATTTGAAACCTTTAGTTGTTAGTTTTGCATCATGTTCTTGTGGTTTTTCTGTCTTTTAAGCACCCAAAAACTATGTTGTGGCCTTTTAGTCCTTAATACATTTGAAATTTTGCTAACAGTTTTTCTTTCTTGGTTATTAAGATCAATGCTTACTCACACCCTGAAAAGAAAAGTACGTGTTTTACCAAACTGATCCTTTGCCTCATAATATATGATGTACCCTGCAACTTTAGGTGTTTAAATTTCAGTTTCTCTGACCAAGAAAAAGAATGTCAGTTTGATGTTTGAGCTTTCTTGTTATTATCTTTATCATTACTTCTTTATTAGTTTTCGCTGGTGCATTATTTAATCGGTACTGTAGGTTTGTAGTGTGGGTTGGGGTTTGGGGTTCTTGTTAAAAATGGGGGTTAATAAAAATGAGAGATCGATTCTGATATCACCTTTAAATATAATTCCAAATAAAGAGTGATTTTATTTTTCAAGGTTAGTTTCTCGATCATATCATCTTTCAGTTTGTTTACCTGATTGGGTAAACATGTCCAACAAGGCAACAAGCATGTTAGATGAAGGTTTGTTGATTTTTACCGTAGCCTACACAATGATGCCATTGACATCAGTCTTTGTTCTATATGCTGTATAATTCCATATGCACATCTTAATCTGAGGAAGTTGTTACTTCCAGAAACTTGAAGGCTTCGTGGCATCAAAGTTTGGAAATTTTCTATCAGATAAACTACTCCTCAAGGCTCCAAATGGAGAGGTATGGCCAATAGAATTGACAAGGGATGATGTCATTGACAGCTTATGGTTAGAAAAGGGATGGCCAGAATTCGCCAAGTTTTATTCCCTAGAAAATGGAGGCTTCTTGTTTTTCAGCTATGAAGGGATTAGTTCCTGTCTCAAAGTTCGTATCTTTAACAAGCATGGTTTGGAGGTAGCCTACTTTTTCAGATCAAGCCATGATGAGGAACCCAATTTATGTACAGGTATGCATGAAAATTTGGTTATGTCTGTGTCCAAGTGTGCATTTAGGATTATTTTTTTATGGAACTTGAATCATAAAAATTCAACTGTGTATGATGAAGCCTTTTCAAGAGCTAGCAGATTTCTATCCAACCGTCCATTTTTTGCAGTCAAATTGCAATGTTCCTACATTGTCAGGCCCTTGGTAAGCTCATTTCACACACCCCAGTCCCTACATATAGATTTGGCTTCGCTTTAGCTGTTTATCTTTTCTTCGGTTTGCAGAATATACCGTCGTCATTTGCCAATCAATACATCTTGCAAGGAGACCACACTCGCCCTGTGTACCTGCAGATTCCAAATGGGGGAACTTGGCCGGCTAAATGCACTGTCAGCCTATACGGGGAACATGACCGTGCAAGAATTCATAGCGGTTGGACAGAACTTGTACAAGACAATCGTCTGCAAGTAGGGGATGCTATTGTGTTCGAGCTAATGGAGCAGCAACCTAAAGTTACACTCAAAATTCATGTATTCCGAGCTTAATGATGTATGTAGGCTGGTAACAAAAACATTTAGGTAGGTTATTATGCTTCTGCCAATTCAGCTAGTTGTTTCACAAGAACAAAACAAGAACCGGTCATCTATTCTATAATTTCAGAATTTCTATATTTATCATCTGTCATGGTTGTAAGATATGCTTGTTCATTGTGGATAATGTCTACTTCACATTGCAATCGAAACCTTCGAACCTTCCTCAAACTCTAGGTACGTAGCTACATTAAGATCACAGCCTTCAAGTCCAACTAGCATCGAAATCAAGAGTTTATAAGCCTCTGTAACCCTACCTTGCTTGCACAGAAAGTTAATTGATATTTCTCAACATCCGGTCTCTTCCAAGATCACTGAAATTTTTCTAGCATGCACTAACTTTCAATCCATAATGCATAGTTATCATATGTTTCCCTTTCTGGTTCATCTCAAGAAGCAAATCAATTGCTTTCTCTAACTCACCTTTCTGCCAAAACACCCTATCAAGACTATTATAGTGTCACAACACTACGTTGCATTTTGTCAAGCATTCCATCAAACACCTTGCAAGCTTCTTCAATTCACCTTTTTCAAGCCACTCCTGTATCATACGATATCTCGAATTAGGCAGAAAACCCATTTTATTACCACAAAAAAAAATCTCACACAAATAATAGAAAAAAATCTCACACAAATAATAGAAAGCTTTTGGTGAAAAAGCTGAATAGATTTCTCTAGAGAGTGATGAAAAGGGTTACTTTGCAATGAATTTTTTTCTGTCATGCTTTTTGTACAATCCCTGCAGAAGATTGAGGATTGTTAATGGTGCCTCCTCTCTTATTGGTGTATTATTTCCTATAATAATATTAAGAGATAAATTGAGATTTTCTCTTAATGTTTTTAATTAACTAAATTTCATATTCATTTGGGAAAATTATTAATTATCAAAACAGATAAAAGACTTTACCATCTTTAAAATTAAATTCATAGAGTTCTATAATATCCTCATAACCCCCATTTTCATCTTTGTTTCCAATTTCTCCCACTTCGACACCATTTCTACATTCTTCTAACCAACCCGGCCATAAAGAAGACCATCGGAGAAGGCGAAGAGAAAGGTATTTTTATTTTTAATTTGGGGAAACCACACAAAGGGAACAAAAAAGGAGGGAAAAAAGAGGAAAAAAGACAAAAGAAAAAAAAAAAAAGAAGAAAGAAAAAGAAGAAACAAACAAAAAGAAAAAAGAAAAGGAGATTGGGGCGGGAGGAATGTAGGCCTAAACCCATCCAGAAAATAGAACCCCCGGCCCCCCCCCCGCCAATCACCGCCCCGACACGGCCCCGGCCCCGGTCCCCCCCCTGCAAGCGCTCTTTTGTTTTTTGGGGGGGGGGGGGTCTTCCGCGCCCCGGGGGGGGGGGGCTGATGGCAGCACCTGGTTACAAAAGGCATGGCTAGAATTGGCTGACTTTAATTCCCTAGAACAAGGATATTTCTTGTTCTTCAGCTATGAAGGCGATGTTTTTAATAAGAATAGTATGGAAATCGAATATCCATTCAAATCAAGTCATCATGAAGAACACAATTTAGGTGGAGGTATGTATGAAAATTTGGTTTATGTAATTATGTTCATGTACGTGAGTGCATTTATAATTTCTTTTTGGGATTCTGTTATTTCTTGTGCGACTTGCCATGCATAGATTTGAATTATGGAAAATGGACAGGAGATGGTGATACATTTTCAAGAGCTGAAAGTTTCAAATCCAACCACCCATTTTGTGCTATATATATCAGGATCCATCCCACATACTTAATACACCACGTGGTAAGATTTTTTCAACAAATCCAGAATTCTGTGTAATGAGAGAACATATAGATTTGGCGCTATTAAAAGTTATACATATGTTCTCATGTTTGCAGCAAATACCTACATCCTTTGACCTTTGCCAACAAATATATTTGCACAAGAGGCCGGACTCGCAATGTGGACCTTCGAGTTCCATATGGGGAAATTTGGTCTGCTGAGAGCAGTGTCAAGGCATATGGGAGAGGTGGCGAGTATGCAAGAATCCATGGCGGTTGGAAGAAATTTGCACGAGACAATCGTCTGCAGGTAGGGGATGCAGTTGTGATTGAGATGATAGAGCAGCAACCTAAAATTACATTTGAAGTTCATATATACCGAGCTTGATTAAAGATGTATGCATAATGACGCAAAAATATGTGATAGGAGTCATAGGACACATGTTATAACTATTCTAGGACCTTTGCTAGCTTCACTATCTCAAACAAAAGTGTATTTCACTGATTTCATATCAGCTCTTATATATGCTTTCTAGCTACTAATTAATCTCTATTTCATTTCACCTCTTGGACCTGGTATACGAAAATCCCTAGCTAATATTTATGAAATGCTTCAACTCTTGGACAAATTAAGCATCTTTTCTTTGTAACTTACCTGTGAGCATAGCTTAGAACAGTTTTACATACCCACAGAAGCTCCATTTCACTACAGGCCGGCATCATAGACTAAAGCTTCCAACATCTGAGACCACCAAATAACGTACACATCTTATCTTCTCCTTGTTGCTCTAATAAGCCAGGAGACGTACAAGCGGCCGTATGTTTAATTCTCTAGTGGCCGAAGCATCATACAATTGCTTAAAGTCTCACAGTAGTGTGTGTTATTATGTGTACCATTCTCGAAAGATTTACAGAAGTCACAACAACATGGCATGTGATATCCCTTACCTTATGACCATTAAAAGGTAGGAAATTAGTTGTAGCTTGTAAGATGCTAGCAAAGGCCCTTATTACACGTTTGATTTCAAAGAATTCTCGTTGACTCGTTGATGCCGAATTTTGCATCAACAACATATACGCTTCGAATCTCAATCCGGCAAGCATAGCATGCAGTGTCATCGAGCTTCCATAGTTATTGTGAAGTCATTAATGGAATATAATCCTATCGGAACTGCTGGAACAGTTCTGGAAGCAATATCAGTTCTCAAAACAAATGCAGGCTGCTTAGAAGATGGAGGAGATGCTTCATCACTCAACATAAAGACAAACGGCCGACATAGTTGGTCGGTCAATTGAACTTTCTTGTACGCACAGGAGCGCAACTTGAATGCAGCTCATGACTTCATTTGACTGATATGATGAATCCACAAATTCTAAGGCTCTGTAATTACCAAAGTGTTGGAGATTACGACTTGTCCTGAAGTAGAATTGATCTCCTGAAGTATTGGACAATCTTTTTACAGTGATTGTCCAATTACCAAACTCTAGGATCATATTGTTGGAGATCAATACTTGTCCTGAAGTATTGGACAATCTTTTTACAGCAATTGTCTGTTCATTTGGTAACTGACCCTGAAGTTATGATACAAAAAGAAAAAGAAAAAAAAGAGAGATTAAAATTATACTGCTACTTAATTGGGCCTTACCTTAGAAACACAGCCAAAGCCACCTTGGCCAAGTTTATTAACATCAGAGAAGTTGTCTGTGGCTGCTATTATTGTGCTCAGATCAAAGTATTGGAATTCTAGGTGTCCCCTAGTTTCCCCAAGTACTTCCTCTAGCTCCACAAAGTTGTTGCTTTATTTTGACCCAAGAAAAAGAGTCTGTACTATTACAATAAACAAATTATTTGTTAGATCACTTCCCTGTTCTAACTTCTAACTATCTGCATTGACGAAACGATATTGAAATATGAAATTTTTTACGACACACATGGATCCAGTTTAAGTTGAGTACGTTCTTTAATATATGTGAGTTGTCTCAAGCATTATAATTTATAAGTGATGTCTTACTTCCATGAGCAGCTTAATTAATTGGTTTTATCTGTTTATAAGTTAAATGGAGTTGCTTAACGTACTTGGACTGCTTGCATTTCTAGTATACGTATGTACGTATTGCTTCCAAGTCTACTATCTTTTAAATGGCTTTAATTGAAACCTTAGTTTTGTACTTTTGTTTTAGGACTTGTGCTTAGTCACGACCAACTTCTCTCTCTTTTTTCGTATTTATTTTCTTTGGTTGATTCCAAACCATAAATTTCAGAAACTTGTCTTGATGTTTAGCTTGTTCTCCAAATTTGACCCCATACTTCCAAAATTCACGCTCAATAAACTAACACTAAAGCTTTAAAGTTTCTCTTCAGGTTGCAGGTTTTGACCCATTTATATCTATGGTTGGTTTTTTACACATTATTGATTTCAGATTCTGAATCAGAAGAGATATGTTACACTGAAGTGGTATTTCTTTTCTTTGGGGCTTTCAAAAGCTGAGTTATCTTTTACCCTAATCTGCACCACCCGTTTCTTCATAGACATTAACTCTTTCTATGCATTCAAGGCCAAACAAAGTTCAAACCAATGCACTTTATATTTATTTTAGCTTGAAACGTGAAATATTTTATTTTAGGACACTTCTGGGAAAGCTTATTGTACACTGAGGATTTCTGCACAGCCTTTACACCATGCAGGAAGGTCACTTAATGGTGCCTCCACCCTTATTGGCTGTTTCAACTTTCAAGTACTTGCGGATTACAGAGGAAACAGTTGTCTGTTATCTCCTATAAAAAAAAATGTATTGAATATTTCATTGGACACAATCTGTAATAAGGTCTCTCTCTCTCTCTCTCTTGCAAATTGTTGTTTTTCTTCACAAACAAAAGCCTCCAACGTTTTCATTTGTTCTAGGACTTGTGATGGCTTCTTCCAGCAGGAGAAAGAACAGTGATAAAGGTGTTGCCTTTCCAAGCTTCTTCAAGGCTATTGTGGATGAGGCTCTTGAAGATGGGAAGCTTGTAAGTTAATTCCTAATCATGATCTGCTTTACGATTTGTAAGGTTCAAACCTTTGCTGCATTTCTAATCTTGGTTCAACTTCAAAGTTGGAACCTTTTTCATGTTCTTAACTTATGTTTTCATGTTCTTTGTTATGCTTTGTTTAAATGTTTCTTTGAATTCTTTTTTCTCTTTCAAAAGAGAAAACAAGTGCTCTGTCTTCCATGGTCAGTCTCTTTTCTTCGAATTTGTTTTTTCTGCTAATGCTAATTGAAGGTTTAGCTATATTGTTACAATCTTTAGCTTCACTTTTTATATATATTTTTTTAAGCATTAGAAAGGGTTGAGGTTATTATCAAAAAAAAAAAAAGGGTTGAGGTTTGTCATCTTGTATAATGTGACTGTACTTAATTACTTAGGCAGCTGAAATGCCTTTGACCTTTATCTATCTAGGGATAAAAGTTGGTTATTAACAGAGACTGGTTTTGAGCAACTCTGTTTTTGTTTAACTCTGTTTTTTCACCTTTAACTCTTTGAAGAGTTGTACGTAGCTTGCCTGATTGAGCAAAACATGTAAACCAAAGCATATCAGATGCATGTTCCCTGATTTCTACCGCAGCCTGTGTGTTTCTCTATGTTAAAAACTTAAACTTAATGTAGGTTGATTAGGTAAAATGTATTGAGTTTCAACTTCACAATTGGTTGCCTTACAAATGATCTCCCCGGTTCTCTTTGCTGCACTAATGTGTTTGTACATGCTACATTTTAATTTGAGGAAGTTATTCATAACAGGAAATTGAAGGTTACGTTGCGATGAAGTATAAAGATTTCCTGGGACACTCAATAGTCCTCACTGTTCCGAATGGAGCAGTGTGGCGAATGGAACTTAAAAGGAGTAATGACAGCTTTTGGTTAGAAAAGGGATGGCTAGAGTTTGCCAACTTTTATTCCCTAGAACAAGGATTCTTTATAATTTTTACCCACGAAGGTGTAGATTCATGTTTCCGAGTACGTATTTTCAATAAGAGTTCCTTGGAGATAGATTATCCATTCAAATCAAGCCAAGCCAAGTTCAGTAAAGGTATTTACATATGAAAAATTCGTTTAAGTTTGTGTGTGCATTCAGATGTTTCTTGAGATTTAATCTATGTTTCTATTTGGGGCTTACTATGGAGTTGGATCATGGAAATTGGACAGAAAGTTATAAAGCCTTTTCAAGAGCTAAGAGGTTGAAATCCGACCATCCATGCCTTGCTGTCAAAATACAACCCTCCTACCTGTTAAGGGGTTTGGTAAGCTTTTTCTTAACAACCCTAGTTCCTAAAGTAAGAGAAGATACAGATTTGACTTCCCTCATTTACATATCGTTTTCTGATGTGTGCAGAAAATGAATGCACACTTTGTCAATGAACATATATGTGCAGTAGGTGCCTCTCGCAAAGTCAACCTACAGATTCCAAATGGGAAAACATGGTCTGCTAAGTGCTCGGTCTGCTTATGCGTGAACAAAAAATATGCAAGACTCTGCGGCGGTTGGACAAAATTTGCAGCTGAAAATGGGCTGCAAGTAGGGGATGCTTGTGTGCTTGAGCTGATAAAGGAGCGCGCTAAAATGACGTTCGTAGTTCACATATTCCGAGCTCATAATTAAGATGCATGTAGGCTGAGAGTAGAAAGACTATTAGGTTGTTAAAGCTTGTACTAGGCTTCTTTTAATCTATTCATATAACGTTAGCGAAAAATATTCTATAATTTCCAATTTCTGCAATTTCAATTCCTTCATAGTACTTTTTATTGCAGATGAAAAAAAAAATTGACATAGAGGTAAGATGTCTGTGTTCCGTCCTCTGGTAGACAAAGGACTAAACACATCTGCTTCAGGATTCAGCTAGTTAACTCCGAAGTAACATTTGTTTAACTGAACATGAATTAGTGAAGAATTCTATAATTTCATCATTTCTATCTCGTTCATAGTCACAGATGAAGGGTACTTTTTATTGCACAAAACAAATTTGAAACAGACGGTTAGATATGAATTGTTCCCTCCTTAAGAGGTAGACAAAGGGTTAAACATCTTCAGCTAGTTAACTCTGAAGTAAGATTTGTTTTAGTAACGTTGGCTTCAATCAACAATGAAGTCATTCACAAATTGTAACAAAGCTTTCCTCTCTTCCCTCAAGTCCACCAGTAGATAGTAGATACAGATGAGTTCAGTTTTCCATGCCCATCAAAACATATATTTGCACCACAGGCATTACTAACAAGAGCCAAGCGGAACTAGACTTGCTCTTCAACAAAACCGCCTCTGTTTTCGGAAGCCTTCCAGTTGGGCATAGATTAGCTTAGTTTGAATGCTTACCTAACCTCTTTTAGAACCACAAGCACCAGTAACTAGAGCTTCCTGAGACCCAGACATGAAAATCAGCGTCAACAATCCATAACATTTAACAAAGCTTCTTCAGTTCCTGTTTCCCCCGAACCGTACCAGTGGGCATAACTTAGTTCACAAACTAGAGCATCTTAGACCTGACACCACAGAAAGAACAAATCAAACAATTCTTATCTCTTCTCGTTCCTATTACCCTAAAAAGAACTGATCTTGCTCTAAGCTAAGGGCCAAGCAGTAGTATGTTTCTCTGGTGGATAAAGTTTATTTTTCCATTGAAAAACTGAACTATTGCCATACATCAATACATTACCTTCGGATCTCCAACTTGGAAGAACCCATTAATTATTAAAACCACGCATTTCAGTGATTTCACAGTATACAAAGGTCTTGCCACCAATCCTTTGCGTGTAAATAGTACCATCTCTGAAAGAGCTACAAAACTGATGACACAATGGCATGTGATCGTCTCTTCTTTGAAAACCATCAATGGGCAGATATTACTTCGGTCATAATCTCACCTGCAACAAGATCCTTACCACACGCATCCACAACTGGAGCTTCCCAAGCTTCGAAACATAATTGCATATTTCTCTTTTCCATCTCCTCCAAGACAAAACAAGCACCACCAATGTTCCCGCACTTTAATAGTCCTGTAACCAAGCATTCTAATGTTTTGAACCGAGGACAGTGTTTACTTTTCAACATTGCAACCAAAACCTTCAACCCTCCATCAAAAACTTCAATCTGACAAAACCCATCAACCATCATCCTGTATGTAGCCGCATTAGGCTCAAAACCTCCAACTTGCATTTCAATCAAGAATTTATAAGCCTCTATAGCCCTACCTTCCTTGCACAGAAAATTAATCAATATGTTATAAATCACAACATCTGGCTTAAACCGCCTTTTCTTCATCTCCTGAAGTAAAGATTTTGCCTCCTCAATCTTCCTCCTCCTTCCAAGATCACTTATCAAGACACCATAATTCACAAGCCGTGGTTTGCAACCTCGATACTCCATATCAAACATCATCTTCTTTGCTTCCTCATACTTTCCTACCCTGCACAAACTTTCCATCAATAATGCATATGTTACAGCATTCGGGTACTTCCCTTTCTGCTTCATGTCCTCAAGCAAATCAGTAGCTTTCTCCAACTCACCCTTTCTACCAAAAAACCCTATCAGACTATTATAGGTCACAACACTAGGTTGCACTTTTTTCTCAAGCATTTCATCGAACACCTTGCGTGCTTCTTCCAATTCACCTTTCTTAAGCCACCCCTTGATCATTATGTTATAGGATATCGAATTTGGCCTAAAACCCATTTGATTACACCGACCAAAAATCTCAGTGGCGTCGACAAACCTATCACTATCAACAAGCACATTAAGAAGTGAATTGAAGGACTGCAATGTACGGACACAAATAAAAGAAGGCATTTGGTGGAAAAGCTCAATGGCTTTCTCTACCAAATTGGCTTTCCCATAATGTTGAATTAGAGCAATGAAAAGGGTATCTTTGCAATGAATGTTTCTGTCTCGTACATGGCCAAGAATGGTCTCAACGGCTTCAAAGTTTCGATTTCGAGCCAGCTTGTAGATAAGAGCAGAGTAAGAGGGGTAGTCATGTTTGAAGCCCATTTCTTGGTACTCTCGGAAGAGATACATGGCTTCTTCTGGGTCCTGAACTTCTTTGACATCGGAGACGAAAGGTATGGGCTTTCGAAGCTTTGCGGCGTCTCTGTGAGGCCGTTCACGGCGAGGCTTGGTCTTGGGTTTGTTGGGTCGACGGAGAGTGTTGTATGGTTGGAGTTTTATGAGATTGCTGAAATGGAGGAGAAGCTTTGATTGTGCTTGATTCAAAGCTTTGGCTCTTGAATGGAACATGGAGGCGGGAAGGAAATAATTTGTCTATCAGGAATTTGAGTTAAAAGATGGAACGAAATGGCTTTCCTAGAATTTTGCCATTTTCCATTTCCGGTCAAACTTCTGACTTTGCTAGAATTTGTTTTTATTATCGAGGTCTAAACTTTGGTGTAATTAGAGAGTATATTATTCATGACATATCTCAGCTCAACTTTCAAAAGTGATCAATAAACTACATGAATCTCTAAAAACATATCATCGAAATACATCTGTCAATTTTTCGTCATAAGTCATAACTCAATTAAATGAGATCACATATGACCCATGTGAGATATTTTTCAAGAATTTTATAGTATTGTCTCTTTTTTTTTTGCTTTTATCTCTTTTTTTCTTTTTTTCTTTTCAACTTCCACTGAGGTGAGAGACTGAATCTAATGCCACCGAAGTATTTTTTTTCATGTATGGATGATGCACATGAAGTGCGTTTGAAATATAATGTATGTATGATCAAGATTTTGAATCAGTCCCTACTTAAACTCATATTAATTATAGTCACCAAACTCATATTAATTATAATTAATTACATTGTTAATTTTGAATACAAAAGATAAGGTGAGAGGAGGGAAGAAACATGTGTTTGAACATATTTTATTTAACTGAAATATGATGACAAATATATGGAAGGAGGTATTCGGGATGATATGTTTTTAAAAGTAAAGGTACCTCCAAACATGTGTTTAAACATATTTTATTTAACTGAAATAAGGTGAAAAATGGATTGAGGTATTCCAATTAATGATATATTTTTAAAAGTTTAGGTATTTTATTGATCACTTTTGAAAGTTGAGATATGTCAAATGACTGCTATGCCCTCATAATTAACGAACAAGTAACGAAAAATGGACGGAGATATCCCGAATTCCCGATGATGTGTTTTTAAAAGTTCATGTATTTTATTAATCACTTTTGAAAGTTGAGATAAGTCAAATGACTGTTATACTCTTATAATTAATGGACAAGTAACAAAAAATAGACAAAGGTATCTCGAATTCCTGATGATGTGTTTTTGAAAGTGCATGTACTTTATTAATCTTTTTTAAAAGTTGGGTACTTTTCTGTCCGGTGCATCAAAGTTTAAACTCTGTTGGTGATGAAAACTTTTTCGATCACTGATTAAATTTTTCTCTTTGAGCGGAAGACGATGGAATACAAGCGAATTACATTACATAATATTAAAGAGAATTACAAGCGATAATGCGAGTTTTGTATAAGAAATTAACAATAATCAATTTATTAGTTATATATATCCTAGTAATGAGTTAAAGTTAGTTATGTTCAACCAAGACCTAGTTTGTAATTTAGTGAAATTTTTCTCTGCAAATTAACTAACTTTGTCCCAAAGGATATTTTAATCGTAGACTTCGATTTTCTTCCCCACTACCTCCTTCTTCCGGGAAAAAAAGAAAGAAAGAAAAAGAGTGCGGCTGTTTGCATCCCACATAAAACTCATTACATCTCATTGCTCGTTATACCCCAAAACTAGCTACTCAATAAAATACTCTTAGTTTACATGGGGTGCAAAATCAAAACTTAATCCCCTTAAATGAAATAGCATAGCAGGCTGAGACCACCCCAACGATGTCATGTATAGCAAAACTCTTTAATTATGATGATACAAGGCATATATAGAATTTCAAACCCATCTAAAGTAACACCAAAGAAAATGTTAATGATGAGGCCTAGCCTATTAAACTTAATTTAGAAGGGGTCTAATTAATTGGTACTACGATGGAGGTCAAGTTGGGCAAGCTTAGGCTATCTGGGTCTCTACACCACCAAGTTGAAGTGAATTCTTATTAAACACATCCAAGTAGGGCACCTAGCTACCCCATCAACTATGGGAACAACAAACCATAACTTTTGGCGGGATGCCCCCTCCGAACTAGTGGTGCCCTAGGCCCTCCAGGTTGCTCCTCGCCCTTTAATTCCTCTCCATCTCCAACCTGACAAATTAAAAAGTTGACGGCTGGGTGTAAATAGGAACTCCATTTTCAAATCCTGCATGCGAGTATGCGACACTTAAATCTAGACTCCTACTACATCAAGTTCGTGTAGAATGTTACTAATGACTACCATCAATCAAGTAATTAGCTAGCTCGATCATCTAGTCAAACATTTTACATTGTTTATTCCAATCTTTTAACCTAACAAACCATAACTAAAAAAGATCAAAACTAGTTAATTAAGCTAGGATCATTCTGCATGTGATACCTACCACCGTCTTATAAGCTTCAAGGGTGATCACAAGCATAGTAGATATAAGCATCCAGGGTGATTATAATTAAGGAGAATCTTGCATGTAAAAAAACCGCAAGAAAATATAATAGGTAGCATTAGGTTTAAGTTCTATATACATATTACTTAACCTATACACATATTACTAATCCTACTCTGCTTTACACTTTCATATGCAAAATTCTTAACCTAATTTATGAACACTTTTTTGAATAATTTACCTATTTTTTATGAACAATTTACCTAATTTATGAATAATTTATCTATTTATGAATAATTTATGAACACTCTTTTGAAAAATTTACCTAATTTATGAACACTCTTTTATGAATAATTTATGTACTTTTTTTATAACTAATTTACATATTACTTTTTTTTTTATAATGTACCTACTATTTTATGAACAATTTATAAACTTTTTGAATGAAATTTTTACTTACTCTTTAATTTTCTGGATAATTTGCCTCTTTATGAAAAACTTAGTAATATACTAATATATATATATATACATGTTTTTGTTACATATTTGTATATATTAACAATTTACCTACTATTTTTATCATAAATTTACTTGAACTTTTTCAATTATTCTACCAATAATTAATTACTAATGAAAATTTGAATAATAAAATTTATTATACGAATTTATTCAAATTTATTATAGTTTAATAATAAGTAAAATTTGAATTCTACAAAATAGAAAATAAAAATTTGACTTTTTCTTTGGTACAATGGGGGCCCAAGGCCCAAACACCAGAAAATGATCAAACTAACTAGCAACAAACGCTACAGAAACATTAATTCCAAGGTCTGCTAAACCATCAATGTCCTCAAGGACAATGAAGTAGACAAACTCAGGCAAAGTAGGCAGCACAGAAACACTAATTTCTTGTTCAATGCTCCTTTTAGCTATAACACCAATTTGAATTCTAGACTAAATTATAGGGATTTAAATTAAATATTAATTTTGTATTTAGATGTATCTGGTTTTGGCACACTTTGTAAATAATTAACAATTATGGCAGTAAGATATCTTATGTGACATCTCAAACTTAATATTGGACTATATCTAGTAACCGAAAAGTCAACGGACTATATCTTAGAAAATAACAGTGGGAATGATGTTTATCTAAATAATTAAATTTTTGTTACTACTTAGGGGTCAAATCAGTTCAGTCCATGAACTTTCAATTTCATCAAAATAATCAATGTACTCTCAATTCTCATCCACCTAGTTAGGACACATGTCGCTTATCATGGATCGACACGTATCATTTTTAATTTACATTTACACTTAAAGTACATGATAGTAACCATAATTTAGTTCTTATCTAAATATTTTGTATATTTCTTTTGTCAATTTAAGTCTTATTGATTTTAGTTCTGTTTTTTTTTTTGGTCAATTTTGCCATTGACAATCAAAGTTCTTGTCTAAATAAGAAGTTACCCTTTTTTAAAAATGAAAACAACAAGACTGTGCGAAGTAAGGAAAGAGAGACTAGATCCGTTCGAGATTCAAGTTGATGGCGAGCCAAAATAGAACCCTTCATTACATTAGAATAGATCCACAAGCGACTTAAGGAATAGGAAGCAGCACAGAAGGCGGCGCCGACCTAGGTGATGGTGATATAGGGGATTTCACCAAGCAAAAGGAACACGACGTACACATCGTGCAAGAGAACAACCGTCCTGGGTTTCTTCAAGAGAGACTTTATCACATTCATGTTGGGTTTCTCTTCAAGAGAGACTTTATCACATTCAAAGGTCTACGTCTTACATATCAAGAATACTAAGGGGGCTGGAGTGGGCTACCGGAACACAAACAAGATCATATGCCCTCGGAGTGGTAAATCCCGGTCGCTCATCCATTTCAAGAACTTGATTATCATTATTCGTCTTTTTGGAATGTGTCCCAATAACTTTCCAATCGAAGCATTGAATCATAGCTGCAAGTAGCCCAGGTAGCATTTTCATAGTTAAGTTTATACCAGGACATATCCTCCTTCCAGACCCAAATGGAAGAAATTGAAATTGTTGCCCTCTAACATCTATTGCACTTTGCTCGACGCCACCGTCGAGTTGTAAGAATCTTTCAGGCCAAAAATCCAATGGTCTTTCCCAATTCTTAGGATCCCTTCCGATGGCCCAAGAGTTCACAAATAGGATTGTGTCTTCTGGAATGATATATTTGCCAACCTTACACTTTTCTACACATTTTCTTGCAAGTAAAGTTAAGGGTGGGTGTAGCCTAAATGTCTCTTTTATGATGGCTTGGATATAAGGAAGATTTGGAACATCCAATTCTCCGACTAATCGTCCATTTTCAACGACTTGATTTATCTCATCCCTTGCTTTCTTGAGCACCTCTGGGTGATTGATGACCTCTGCCAGCGCCCATTCCATTGAAATGGAGGTTGTGTCTATGCTAGCCGCGAACAAATCCTGAGAAGAAAACTTTTGTTACTTCTGTAAAACATATAACAATTGAGATTATGATGAAGAGAAGGAGAAGATTCATATACAAATAGACTTTATTTATTTGTTTGGTTCTTGACCATTAATATATACATATATATGTTGACAAGTACTTTCACTAATTTGTACATGCATTCAAGAATTCTGATTTATGAAAGAGTTTTTCTATTGAGACTTCTATATTTTTAAATAAATATGTATATTTGGATGACGAAACCGAATTCATTAGCAAATTAACTCCATGACTTGAATCTATCACGATTAGTTCATTAAGTGAGTTATGTTTTTTTTATATTATGAAACAAAATGCAGGTCTAGTGAATGTGAACTATATCACTATGGTTATTTTAAGAATCTAAATAAGGTTTACTAAGCAAATTTTATATTTTAAAAGCAAAAAAGAGGTGAAAAGAGTATAAGAAATCAAGTGAGGAGATTAGATTCCAATAAAAAAACTCTTTATGAAATGAAATGCATAGCACACACACTATATACGACCACTACAAAAAAAAGTGGGCAATAAACACTAATTATTGGTGTCCAATAACTGGGTGGCTAAATGACATTGGTGGCTAAAATGATAAAGAACATTAGTGACTAATAAAAAGGTTTTGGAAAAAGACAAAGAACATTGGTGACTGATGATGTGTTGCCTCTAAGGTATTAGACACCAACAAATGGTATCCATTACCAACTTTTTTTGTAGTGGACTATTCTACAAAAGGTTAAGGGTTAGGGTTAGGGTTAGAGTTTTAGAGTTAAAAGAAATATAGGGGTGGATTATACCGTAATTAGACCCTTAATATGATTTCTTGAAAAGTCAACCTCCGCATTCTCACTGCTCTCACCCTCCAACATATCAAGCAAAATGTCAAGAAAGTCCTTGACATCCTTTTCTTGGGCAATGTTGGCTCCATTAATTTTCTTCTGCTTCTTCCTCAGCTCTTCACGTTCAGCAATAACCTTCTCCACCAATTCATCAAACTTCTTATGCGTGGCGTCAATTCTCTTCCGAAATCCCTGCAAATCCAACTTCTTCCAAATCCAATTAAAATCACTGAAATTGAACTCTCCGAAAATCCTGGTCGCCTCCCGGACCACCAACCTCGCCTCCTCCGCCCGCGAAGCACTGGAATATTTCCCCAGCATCATCTGCCCTATGACGTTGTGGCCGAGCCTCGGCAGCTCTTCACTGAGGTTGACAGGTTCGCAAGTCTCGGCTTTCTTGGCCAGCAGCCTCAGAAGCCTCACGTACTCTTGGTTTCGAATGGAAAGAAAGTTGTCTACGCTGCGAGCGCCGAGGAGCTCGTTCGTGCTCAGCTTCCTGATGAACTTCCAGTAGGGTCCGTAGGATGCGAATGCAAAGGAAGCGTTGTAGGTCATGCGTTCGACCGCGGTTGTCTGAGAGCGGTTTATGAAGGAGAGCTCGTGGGTTTTGAGGAACTCTTTTGCTAGCTCCGGCGACGTCACCACAATGCATGGGACCGAGCCGAGGCGGAGAGAGAATATGGGACCGAAGCGTAACGAGAGCTCGTGGAAGGAGCGGTGGATGAGAGGGCTGAGGAGGTGGAAATGGCCGATGATGGGCAAGGCAAAGGGGCTTGGAGGAAGGTCATCATGGTGTATCACATGGAACTTTCTGGAGATTAGGATAAACAGAACAAGGAAGAGGACGAGGAGGACTAACTCAACTACCATGGCTACCAGCTTGCTTGCATGTGAGGTGTGAATTGTGAGTAAGAATGGCTCTTGTGGCAATGACTTGGTATTCTTCTCTATTTAAGGACCATGTTAAACCCATCTATATAAAGTAACAAGAAAGAAAATGTTAATTAACCAACTTAGTCCCAAAGAATATTTTTAGGTGTATTCAAACTATCGAATATTTTATACACCAAAGAATATTATTTTTGAGTTTTAACCCCATCTAAAGTTAGTTATCCAAAAATATTCTTTGGTGTATCACTGTATCCATCCATCCGATACATATCGAAACCCTAATCTTAGATCTTAGGATACGTTTAGAGTTATAATGATGCCGGCGCCCTACCAGAAATTAAAAATTAATACAGCCTCGCCAAACTTATTTATTTCTTGATTGAGGTTAAGTAGACTCTGTTGCATCATTGTATACACTACGTACATAACAACACATGGTCAATAGATGACCCTCGATCTGAAGGTAATAGATCAGATCATTTCTTTGTCGATGGATCAAAATTGTAATAAGTAGGTTCTGAATGATCTTCCATGCCTACGTGTTTAATTATTTCCAAGTTGTTATTAGGACGGTTGCCTCTAGTGTACGTAACAAATCCCCACTAACCCAGTGTAACAAATGGGCAGCTGTTTTCATGATGGGTCTCGTTTGATGTTGTTTCCTAATGAATTGTATTGGAGAGGATGGCGAGGGGTTGACCTGTTGCCGGGGACATGCCAGATCCACTATGTTGCCTATATTTTCGAAGTGCCCACAACACCAGAGCCGGTTTACTTGGCCGGATATATCTCATCTACTGACTATCTACCAAGATTAAAGATGTCGATCGAGTAGTTTGGTCACTGTTGGACCAGACTCTAAGTTCTTATTATTATTATTTTCCTTACTCCAGGGTCTGCATCTTCTGATTTTTTTTGTACGCTAATCTCGAATAGGTGAAATTGCAAATGAAAAGGTCGTCAAAAGAGGAGCACGCTTCATTTATTTTATTTTTTAATTTCATCAAACAAGTTCCATTTACGTATACTCTTCGACTCTATTGGTCTTCTAATTGAGCTATAGGAACAAAATTGGGCGTCGATAATTGAAATGGAGCCGGTTATGTCATGGCTGCGATTCAACAAAAAGCTCAGTTGCTATAGCACACATTGCAGATGAACAATCAAGACCTCAAAATTCATCGACAATTGGAACACCAAGCCAACCAATTGGGTTAATTTTCTTGACCCGAAAATACACGCTTGGATTTACTTAAGTGGAAATAGAAATTAAATATAAAAAAATATGGAGGCATGGCCTATGGTCACCAACAGTTCGTTTGGAATTCTCTTTAAATTTATCCAATGAATATCATTTCGTATGCTCTTCGACCCTCTTGATCTTCTAATTGAATTGTATGAACTAAATTGGACATAGAAAATTGAGGGGGAGCCAGTTATGGCATTGTTTGTGCGATTCGATGGAAAAGTCATTTGTTAGAGAAGACATTATAGATGAAAAATGGGACCTTGAAATTTATTGAGTATTTGAACACCGAGCCAACCAATTGAGTCAATTTACTTTGATTTACTTTCTTAAGAGAAATAGAAATTAAACTGCTACCACCTTCAACAAGAGTACTCAAGGGGGATGCATCCCTGCCATCTGCTGGTTTAAAACAATAAGAAAATTGTAACCGCTCTGGATGCTGCATCTACTAATACAGAGAAATTAGAATAAGTAAAACTAACAATATTAGCTAGAGCCATACACAAAGCTAGCTGAGCTTATCAGAGTTCGGAAAGTTAATGGCAGCACAGAAACATTGCGACAGGATGTAGAATCCAGTCCTCTGCTTCTTCAATAGATGGTTGCACTTTTGACCAAACGATCTGCAGGGTTCACATCACCCATTATTATCCACCAAATAAGAAAAACTGGAACTGTCTTGGATGCTGAATTTACAAACTACATTGCTATGTGCATTTAGAGGCCCCTGAGCTGGTTTGCGTTTTCAAGATGTGAATTAATTGGTGTAGTAAGAGCTAGGCTGTTCCAAGTTAGTTCATGCTCAGAACAGTATAGGAGTGCCAAGTACAAAATGAATCAACCATGCTATTCCCCCTAAATTGTAAACCTTGCAACCTTGCCAGAAGCCTGGAAAAAGGAAAAGAATTAGGACAACAAATAAAAATAATATCAACAAGAAGGTTATCAAAATGCATATAACGTTAGCTGGACATTTTATTTTGAACAAAATACTGTTAACTGTGTACATCATTGACAGGAGCATGCTACAGCTTAGATTTCTATGTGAAAAAGAAGAAACTATCTCGAGATAGGGATGGAGAAAGAGATACGAGTAGTACAAGTACAGCTGTGCACATTTTCTCAGAATATGCTTCAGAATCATAATAGAATGTGGATAAGGGATAATGTACCATAGATGGGTGTTTTAGCACAGAAATACTCCGTATATTGTTTCCATGATCACCGGAAAGCAGAAGCCTCACATGTGGGACGTTCTTCCAGGTCTGTCCAAGAGCCGGTTTTGGAATACCTCTCTCACCACCTACTGTGTGATTCGTCACCTGCACATGTAGTCCATTGACACAGTTATTGCAAAGGGAAAGGTGTAACCTAAACCTGGAACCCTATTGAATAAACCCTTTAAATCCAATGTGCTGTCATGTCTTAGAGCATAGACTTAATTCCAATGTCAAGTGTTTCCCCATTCTATTAAATGCTATGATAAACAAAATGATGACGGTGATGAAAATAAGCTTGAGTTGAAATGCAGACCGATCCAAGTTATGATAATATTCATAAACATATATTCTATACCAGTCTACACAGACAGAACCATAGCTTTTCTTAGGTGATGGTAGTGGTTCACAAAAAGATTATCTTGAGCTGATAATTATGTGTATCGTGCACAAAAAAGAAAACTTACCAGTACTACAAGATTATGCTCTTGTGCTAATTTCTTTAACAAATATCCAGCAGATGTCATCAAAGCGCGTCCTATCCACCAAGCATGAATCAATGAGCTCAATTTTTAGTGTGCATATGACACTTTTCAGTGGTGTGAAAATGAAAATCATTAAAACAGTCAAGAAATCTTGAAAATGATAAGGGAAATCATCCAAGAAAACTCAAGGAAAGATAGGATAAAACGGAAATTGAAAATAATTATAAGAATTGTTATTTGCATACAATGATGTATACCCTGTGAGCCACTGTTCCCAAGAATTGGGGTAATTAGTGAAGAGATCGAATCAATAATAAGCAACCGCACCTGCTCTCCTTTCTGCAGAAGGAACCAGATCGTATGTTAAATATAAAGGAAACTGAAACTCTACCCAGACACAGGACGGAAAGGCCTCTGTTGATGCGAACCTGAGATTGCAAATTGATCTCCAGACGATGTAACACATTGAACATTGAAAAGACGTCAAACACTGAATGGCATAAGATGTTGTTCATTACTTTCTGAAAAATCCTTTGGCCTGCCTATTTAACATCAATCAGGACAAAATCAGAGACTATAGAAGTTCACCTTGAGTAGAAGGGCTAACTACAACAAATAAAACAAAGAAACTCTACTTTTAAAAAATGGTAAACCTGATCGAACATGCAGTTAGAGATTCGACCAACAAACTGTGCAATTCGTTGGGAGGAGAAAGAGTTGCCTGTGTCCAGGTATACAACAGTACCCATGTGCTTTGATACAAGATATGAGGCAGCAAGTAAGCAAACCTGGACGTAACAAAGAATTGGCATACACTTTCAGTATGTAAAGTGGTGAATTCTCTATATCTTAATATCATGTAATTTCTCATGGCATTCCTAAAATAAAATATTGAATCAGCGATGATTAAGTATCTTTTAAGGTGATCACAAGTAGGCGTAGCAGTGTAGAAATGTTCTTAAGTAATGACAACAAAACCCAAATCAATGATATGCGATATGCGAACTGAAAAACTGAAATTATTGGCATCATAAACTTATCTAACTTTTTAACGAACTGATCAAGAAGTAAGCATAGCAGTGTTCTTAAGTAAGTAATGACAACAAAACCCCAGTAAAAGACTCTGACATGCAAACTGAAAATTCAAATCATTGCTATCATCAACTTATACAATTTTTGACCAAGTGAGAGTTACTAACTTGTGTTTTACCAGAAGAAGACGGCCCAACAAGTTCAGTTAATTGTCCCGCACGTAATCCACCTCCAAGTAACAAATCAATCCTGGTTCACAGCAACCCAAGAAACATTAAAAATTTACATTAACAATTACTGATGGCAGTAAAATGATTCAGTGTTTTTGGGTTAATTAAGCATACCCTTCACACCCAGTTGAAAGTACATGTTTCTTCTGTAGAGCATCATCTAAAAGCTCCATACCATTCAACCACGGTTGATGCTGAGCATCAATGATAGAGAAGATCTGGGTAATGCCCTGCTAGCCCATACATAACAATGTGATACAATTATATAAAGCCAATGCATTTGGTTAACATAGAACATGAATGTTGGACTATTGATAAGAAAACCTGCTTTAGTTTTTCAGAGGTGGGCTGTTGGTCTGCAAACGCAGTTAACACGTAGAGGTCATGAATGAGAAAATCTTCCACTACACCAAAACAGAAAAATGTCACAAAATCCAACTTGTGCTCTTCATATTCTCGATTCTATCCAACCCCAAGAAACCCAGAAAGAAATTTATATGAATTTCATTGAATTTGAAGCAAATTATAGAAGTAATGGAACTTACTCACCTGAGAGAATACCATGCGAGGCACAAAAAGTCTGGAAATTGGAGTCGAATATTGGGTACTCTAGCTCCAGAGCTTTCAACGGTGCCATTTCTTTTTGCTTTCTCCTTTCTGCAACGCAGTCGTTTCAAGTAGCAATTCAGTTCGAAAGAGCGTTTTGGGTACTTGTTGACAAGGAGAGCGCTTTGTTTCTGATCACTCTCTGCATTCGGTTTTCATTTTTCAAGAAAGAAAAATCTTGGGTGTCTTTGTTAAACCCTAATGGCTATGTGCCTATGTGTGACATTTTTATTGTACTTTCTCATAATTCAGAGTCTATTTTCACATCGTAATTCTTCATGTTTAAAAGTTAAAACCATCATTAAAAAACATGTTTGCCAAAAATGTAACCAATCCAGAGATCTTTTAGTCATCTTTGTGTAATATCATAGATCTTAATTATTGTCAAATAAATTGTCTGACAATTTCTGGTTTGCTTGGATCTTGTGGCATTATGTTGTTGTTCAGACATGTTTTCCGATGTCGTTGTTGCTGCCACCGAAACTGACTTGCGAGTTTTGGGGTGTGTATCGTTGTGGTGGTCGTTAGTGGCTTATGGTGGCGGTTAGGCCTACTTTTTGGGCCTGTTTTCTTCCTTCCTTTGCTCTGGCAGTCGCATGGGTAATGGTGGCTGCTAGGTTTTTGGTGATTTGGATCGTGCTGATTGATGGGCCAAGGTTTGGTCTTACTAGGCCCAATTTGGTTGTGATGGTTTGGTTTTGTACTTTGTTTGTGTTCTTGTCTTTTTGGATTGAAAAATGCTTGAGCTTCCAATTTTGTATACAAAAAATGGAGGTGTTTGCTCAAAAAATCGTCTAGGTCATATGTCACATAGCCGAGGGGTTCTTGGCTTACATATGTCTTCCAAGCTCGGTGACGTGTGCTAGACCGTGCCAACTCGCAAAGTCGCAGACAGGAAATCAAGCAAGGTTTTGATCTGAGTTGTTGAATTTGTGCTTCAATATGTGTGTGTGTGTGTCTATATATAATGCATTACACGATGTTAATTCTTCTTTCTTTCTTTTGGTTATCTAGATGCAGGGTTGCAAAACTGGAAAATATTGACGGCAATCTTTTTAATATTTTTTAATTACATTTTAAAAGTTAAAAGTTCTAAAATATTTAAAGAAAAACTCAAAAAAAAAAATCCATGCCCTGACAGATTCTGGTTTAGATATTTGAGTCTTTGTAGAATTAGTTTTTGGGTACTTGTTCTGAATCGTTGCCTTCTAGACATTGTAGGGTCTTCGGTCTAGCAACATCAAGGGGTTAAGGGTTTGTGCTTGTAGCTTGCAATCCCTCGGTTGTTTTTTTTTTTTTTAACAATAATCCCTCGGTTGTTAACTCTGAGATTACTTTACTATTACTATTATCATTTGAAAAGAGTTATAACAAAAAAAAAAGAAAAAAAAGAGTCTTTTTGTCTTGATGTGTACTATTACATGAAAAGAGTTTAGTGAAATGATTGAAGGACCGGGATTGAATTGCTTAATTATTTGATATTTGATGAGATTACACATGCAAATCAAAGTGTTAGCACATTTTGCCTTCCTTTCGCGAAGAAGAAACTAAATAATTAGAAATATGAAAATTCAGAAACTAAGGGGCTGAAGACATTAGGGATTATTACAACTACTTCAAAAGCAAGAAAAAAACAGATGCAGCAAAACAAGTAGATTGCAGAAACTTGCATGAGATTTTATAAGCAATGTGGCCAGTATAAAAGCCACTAATATCCAAATGTAAACCATCATAGCTAACATCTCCTAACGAGCAGAAAGACTTTATTTGGCTATGAAACTAACCAAGGTAAGCTAATTTGTTCACTTAGGTGGAGGGAAGAAGATTGCATCTGAAGTCCTCTTTGAACGGAAAAGTTGCTCAGTATCCGAATCCACGTTGAAAGCAGCCTCAAGCACCTTAGGAGACAAACCCTTCCAACAACCAATACTTCCAGCCATGTGGGTGAATATGGGACTGCAGCAAAGGAAACAAAAACACATTAGCAATTTGTCTACTTCAACCAAAAAAAGAACTTATATGCAAGTAATAAGCTGATTAGAGACATAACCAAATAAATCTGAGAATGTAAAAAGGACTCACTTGGGAGTGGTGATGATGGAGAACCATTCCAAGCCTTCTGGATCAGCAATCTTCGAAACAACAAAGAATCTAGGAACGATGAACAAGTTACCAGCTTTGATAGTTGTTTCGAGGACCCTCTTCCCATCAACACCAACCACTTGGACACGACCACTGCCCCTAACAATGTAAGTCACCTGCAATGCAGAGTCACAAGAAAACCCAGGGGAGCACATGGCACTTCCGTCCAACCTAACAAGATCAGCACCGCACCCAACCTCACCGACCAAAGGAAGGTTCTTAGTATTCAAAAGAACAACTCTTCCACCGCCCTTAATATCAACATCTAGGGGAGCCTCTTCACAATTCAATGCCATCCCATCTCTATGTTCCTTCTTTGGCTCAGGCAAGTTAGCCCCATCGAGCTTAACAATGCCCTTGCCGGTTTGCTTGCCAACGAGAGTCTTCACAACACTCTCCTCCAAGTCCCATGCTCGGCCGACAAACTCAGTTGAGAAGCCAGTGAAAATGCCATTAGAACCATTGAGATAGAAGTCGGTGAACTGGCCCCTTTTGTGAGCTGTTTTGGTATCACCCAAGAACAGAACTACAAACTCAGTGTCCTCCTTGTTGTGCCACCAAGTAATAACTCCGAAAGGGAGGGCAATGGCATCACCCTTCTTCACTGGAAGAGCCTTCTCTTCCTTCTCGGGGAGGACAATTCCAACAGCACCACTTCCTGGAGGAACCCAAGAAAAGACGGTCAATAAAAGTTTAAGGTAAGTTCCTTGGTTAAAATATCATAGTACATGCTAAATTGATTTCAACAAGGACTTCAGTGGCAACCATAGGTATGACTCATTGTGGAGGACCTTACAATAGCATAACCTTACAATATGATTGATTATGATTTATTAAACTCTTCAATAGTATTGGTCTTTACTCTTTACTTTACTAGAATTTTAAAATGCAATCTCATTCAGAAACTCTCGGCAAAATCCAAAGAAACACATAGCGTGAATTTGTTGACAAAAAGCAGAAAATCCCAGAACAAATATATACCACTTGGCACTTGGAACCCACATGATCATTTGATTAAAATACCCACATGATCCAACATCATCTGATATTATAAAATTCTCAATGATCCCTTATATAATTCAAATCCCACATGTTCACCGATATAATAAAACACAATATGATCCTATGTGATCAATACCTCATCTAGGAATTTCATGATTCACAAACATGAATGAGCAAACTGTGCACTAATTCAATCGAAATAACAATTGACAAAGCACAAGAAAACAATACCTTGGAGGACATAAGCAACTCTGGCAGAATCAGAGTAATTGGGGAGAGCAAAGCCGTTCTTCTCAAGGGCGAGCTTGGCAGCGCCGATGTTACCTTCACGGAGCATGGGAAGCTCCGATGGGCACCAAGCAAAGTAGGACCCACCATCTCCTCCATGAACCTTCTTGGCCAACTTTGGTGTGAGATCAATCTCCATCTTCACAAATTTACTCTAACCCTGAAACCAAAAAACCCAGAACGAGAGGAAAGTGATAGTAACTACTATATCAAGCACAATGTGTGGGATGAGAAATGCATTGTATTTGGGGTGTCGATATATAGGAGTGTTGAGAAGGAATATCACCAAGCAAAGGTCATCTGTTACGGAATCTGATTAGGAAATGGATTAATTTCGGATTAAATTGAGGATACCATATGGCTGGTAAATTGATTTTTACTTGATCCGTAAAATTTTGGATCCGGAGTGGAAGGAGATCAGTTGAAGAAGAACTGGTAGTTAGGACAGTTGGACGTAAACACTGTCACTCTAACAAGAGGTTTTCCTTGTCTAAGGAGAATTTGACACGCATCAGATAACTAACTGGATCGAAGGAAGCTTGACTTGAGTCCACTTTTCTCATGTTAATGTCTTTAATAAGGTCAATTGTATTTTGCACCCTAGTACAAAGGGGGCGGCTGTTTTGTACCGCCATTTTCGTGTACCAGAGAGTAAAATTTCTTTTTCGCCGTAATATCTCCCTCTCTCACCGTTGTCGGCCATCACCAAAGGCGTTGCCGTCAACTTTCTCTGACTGCTTTGAAATTTATGTCATCATATTCATTACAACAAAACTAACGAGTTTAGTGACTATCTCAAGGTGAGATTCAAATTAGAGATATCAGCACCTGTAGTTTACGAAACCTAAAACTTTCTGACTTCGATCCACCTCCTACGGTGGTCGAAATTGAAATCCAAAGACACCACGAGGTTTCTGAGATTGAGGGCTTCAAAGACAGTAAGTTTCAAAGGTTGGAGGTGGTCAGAGATGACCAGACCAAAAGCTTGAAGATTAAGTTGTTTTCCGCCATGCGTGCGGCTATTTTACTGCAAGGTTCGGTATGAAATTGGGTGGGGAGGGTCGCCGGAACACGCCGCTACCTTTGGTGGGAGAGGTGACGTGTGCGGGTGGCCGGTTGTGGTGGCAGTGCCGGCAACAGTGAGGAGAAAAGACGAAATTGCACACAGAAGAGATCATGGGAAGAAAGAGAGAACAAACAAAAAATTAAGGACATAAATGTCAATTCACTCAATTAATTTGTCATTTAAATAAAACATATTATGAAATAAACGGCCCAGATTGAGCCACGTACCATGGTACAATCTAGAATTCTCCTAGTTTAAAAAGTATCATTTTATCACAATTTGTTTGACAAATATACTGCAAACAAGCCGATTTGTTTGAGTTGGTTCTTAAAGATATACGACATGTTCACGAGTTTTACGAGCCGAGTATACTGAATTTTACTCGGCTCGTTTTTCTATCAAGCTTAATATTTACTTCAAACTCAACTCATTTCTCTTATGAACACAAACTGAACAAGCCAAAATCAAGTCAAACTCGAGCCAAATGAGTTTGCTCCATCACCAAACTCGAACTATATCAAGCCGCTTTCTTGCCGTAAATATACGTTTAAAAACTTGGTCCAATTTTTTTATTTGCCGTCACGCCCCGCCCCCGTCCCCCCCCCCCCCTTTTTTTTTTATTTTTTTTTTTTTTTTTTTTTTATTATCCATCAAACAAAGGGGGGGGGGGGGGGCCTCATTGCCGTAAATATACGTTTAAAAACTTGGTCCATCCAAGTTTGAGATAGGCAAACATCACAGCGGAATCAATTGTTGCTACCGATCACTTCATGGAGAATTCTGTTTGGGATAACTCCTTGTCTCTGCCTGCTATTCTAGCTTTTTATTTTGGTCAATTAGGTTTTAGTTCTATTAGAGATTTTTGTGGTAGTCTTAGTGGTTCTTTTGTAAACAGTAGTATAAAAACTTGGTCTTCTGAATATATATTCTTATTGTACGTATTAGAGATGATTTCTCCATAACCTCTAAATGTAGTAACGAGAATAACAAAATAAGGGTACAAAATTAGGTGAAATTTTTGACCAAAAAAAAAAGGTGAAATTACAGTGACCATACTAATAGCAATGTTGACTTAATTTTCAAAGTAATGGTGCTAAATATCTTTCTGTGATTTATGTCTGGCACTACACTAGCTCATCAACATCATTTTGTGCTCATGCTTGTTTGTTCCTTTAAAAAATTTGGCCTAGTTATCATTAACGAACAATCCAAATCCACTAATTAGTTGCATTGTCATATTCTATTATTCTAACATGATTTGGTGATAAACTTTTCTTTCATTACCTAATTTAATAGTTTAATTGATTTGATAAAGTACCCAAAAAAAAAGATTGCATCACTATATTATTGGGAGAGAATAAATCAAACTTTGGTTCATAATGCAAGTAATGAAAGTCCCAAAAATGGAGAACAGATTCACCAACAAAAGGTTAAAGTTGAGAACATGATTCGATATGAGCCCCAAGTGTCTTCTTACTATTGCCTAGGTCGTAAAGAAAGATCATGATCACGGATAACTTGGATAACGGAAAATCCCTACTTCTTCTTTTTCTATTTTATTTTATCCAAATATATTTTATTTTTTTTAACAATATCCATATATCCAAATATCTAATCTTGTCATATTAATTGGTATTTGGATAAGAGTTCAGCTAGGAATTTTCAAGTTTGTGCACCAATTTTATCCAAATACCAAAAGACATTGCGTAGCCAAATAAAAATGATGAGATGAGATTTGCAATTAGGGTGAGATTAATGATTTCTTGCTTGAAGGGTAAACAAATGAAAGGAGCATCATGATCCTTGTTGGATTAAATTACTAAACCTACGGGATTTATCATAGTCTGGGTAGACATCAAGATTGTTATACACTCACTTTATAAAATAACTACTGTGATTTAATGGTATTTTTCACAATATTGGATAACGACTCAAAACTTGACTTTCTTTTACCTAAAAATAGGAAGAAGTAAAAAAAAAAAACTATTATAAAAAATTGTCTTTCAAATATAACCGCTTGAGAGGTATGGCCGTATGGGGTACTATTGAGTAGTTTGAGCATTAGTCAAGGGGATTCGACCACAACATTCGAAGGAATCGGAGCTTTACTTGATGGAGAAAATTACTAGTTTTCATAAACGGTAAAAAATGCTTAAGTTTACAAAATTTTCCAAAGAAAAAAAGAAGAAGATAAAATTAAAAGTTAAGTGTAGTTTGTCAAAAACTATACTACGTACCAACTAATCTTCCATATCCGGGACTCAAAGTTTCACGGAAATCAAATTATCCATTTCATTACATCTCATCCTAAATTTAATCCGGGTTAGGATAAATCCGGATTAATCTGTATTCTAATCAAATAGTACCTTCCTCCGAATCTTTCTACAGCAGAAGATGACATCTACTGAAATGCTTCCCATCCACTCTATATAAATACACACCCAAGTACATGCACTTCTCATCGCTCTCACACATTGTGCTTGATATAGTTACTACTCTCTCACTTTCCTCTCGTTTTTTTTGGGTTTCTGGGTTTAGAGAAAAATCGTGAAGATGGAGATTGATCTTACACCAAGGTTGGCCAATAAGGTGTACGGAGGAGATGGTGGGTCCTACTCTGCCTGGTCCCCATCGGAGCTTCCCATGTTGCGTGAAGGTGACATCGGCGCTGCCAAGCTCTCTCTGGAGAAGGACGGCTTTGCTCTCCCCAATTACTCTGATTCTGCCAGAGTTGCTTATGTTCTTCAAGGTATCGTCGTTTTCTTCTACTTTGTTAATTCTTATTCTGATTGTAGTTCATGATCTGCTCGATCGTATTGTTAATTTGTTTGGTTGGTTATTGATTTCTGTGAATCATGCAAGTCATGGATGAAAGTGATTAACTTTTTAGATTAATATAAGATCAAAGATGGTGTTTGAATTGTTCATGATGGAAAAGTTGTGAATCGTCAAAGTCATAGATGGAAAAGTTAAGAATAAGATCTTTTGGACTTAAAAGAAAGAGAATAGTGGTTGCCTTTGTGAGGTGTCTGTCCTCAACAAATGATCATGTGGGTTTAAAGTTTTTTTTTCTTGGATCCATGCTTCTGGTGCATTATATGGATATAATTCTTTTTCTTTTCTTTTTTTTTTGGATTTTTTTTTTAATTTCTGGGCTTCCAGACACTACTTCTTTCTTGATTAAATTATCTTAATTCACAACTTGGCAATATTATTGATATATTAAGTTTGGAGATTTAGTTAGCTGTAATCACTTGTATTGTATGGGTATGCTTCTTTTACATAATATTGTATGTTGTTGTCCTTTTCTCCTGAGACATTAGAACTTTGTCACCTCCCCTGTCTTTTTTTTATAATAAGTGCTTTTATCAGTTAATCATTTGTTCTTCTGTATTGTATGGTTGTGCTACGCCATGGGATTTGTGCTAATGCCTATGAACTTATGATTCAAATTCTGTTCCTTGTGTTTAATATAATTTTGTTCACTTTTCTTGTGCCTCAGGTAATGGTGTAGTTGGAATTGTTCTGCCGGAGAAGGAAGAAAAGGTTCTTCCAGTGAAGAAGGGTGATGCCATTGCTCTACCTTTTGGAGTTATCACTTGGTGGTACAACAAGGAGGACACCGAGTTTGTGGTTCTTTTCTTGGGTGATACCAAAACAGCTCACAAAAGGGGTGAATTCACTGATTTCTATCTCAATGGTTCTAATGGCATTTTCACTGGCTTCTCAACTGAGTTTGTTGGCCGAGCATGGGATTTGGAGGAGAGTGTTGTGAAGACTCTCGTTGGCAAGCAAACCGGCAAGGGCATTGTTAAGCTAGGTGGAGCTACCTTGCCTGTTCCAAAGAAGGAACACAGAGATGGTATGACATTAAATTGTGAGGAGGCTCCTCTAGATGTTGATATCAAGGGTGGCGGAAGGGTTGTTGTCCTGAATACTAAGAACCTTCCTTTGGTTGGTGAGGTTGGGCTCGGTGCTGATCTTGTTAGGTTGGACGGGAGTGCCATGTGTTCCCCTGGGTTTTCTTGTGATTCTGCATTGCAGGTGACTTACATTGTTAGGGGCAGTGGTCGTGTGCAAGTGGTTGGTGTTGATGGGAAGAGGGTCCTCGAAACAACTATCAAAGCCGGTAACTTGTTCATCGTTCCCAGATTCTTTGTTGTTTCGAAGATTGCTAATCCAGAAGGCTTAGAATGGTTTTCTATCATAACTACCCCCAAGTAAGTACACGCTTGTCTCTAATCAGCTCAGTTAATACACTATATTTTCTTTTGCGCGCAGTTTCAGAGTTCAGCCTATTATTATTTGCAATTGGTTTAATATATTTGTTTACTTTGATGCAGTCCAATATTTACTCATTTGGCTGGAAGTATTGGTGCTTGGAAGGCGTTATCTCCTCAGGTGCTTGAGGCTTCCTTCAATGTGGATTCGGATACTGAGAAACTCTTCCGATCAAAGAGGACTTCTGATGCAATCTTCTTCCCTCCACCCCAGTGAACCAATGTGGCTAATATTTGATACCTTTTTGGTACAATAAGAGCTTTCTGCTTTAGGGTTCATTGGTTTTTTAGTTTCGGATGTCTTTGGCTTTTTAGGTCTTTTCTATCAGTTGGATATGTTATCTATTTAGGTTTAATTTGGATTTTTCATAAATGTTAATTACTTAATATTATGGTTTTATTTCCAATATTTGGATTACAGTTTGATCTTTTGTGAATGGTTTTCTGTTATATCTTCTGTTGATTCTGAATGAGATTGTTATCATTGCTCTTTATGAACACTACATTTTCTGGAAAAAGTAAACTTTCTGATTGTAAACTAAATTAGTGTTTTTACATCAATTTTGCTTGCTTCAAAGACCCTCTTATTCAAAACTAAGACATCATAGTCCTTCTCCCCTTAACCTAAAAGTTATAAGAGATTAAGAGCATAGTCCTACAGTCCTACTCCCCTTAACCTATAAGAGCATAAGAGATTAAGAGCATAGTCCTACAGTCCTACTCCCCTTAACCTATAAGAGCATAGGTTCTGCTTGGGTCTTTAAGAGCATTGGAAGCTTAGGACTGAAACAATTTAGGATCCTGTTTATCTTCAATTTTCATTAAAGCTAGAAGTAAATTTATTTGGTCGGTGATTTTATGGATAGGGTGTAGAGATCAAAATAAGGATTTAGAGGTTTCTTACCCACAGTCAATCCACATTGTCACAATGAAGATCAATTTTAAAAAAATAAAAATAAATAAATATAAAGATGACAAAAAATGTGGCTGCTGGGATTCGAGCCCAGGTCTCCACGGCCACAACGTGGAATTCTTACCACTAAACTACAGCCACTTTGATAGTGGTATGTGTCCTCCGATACCGTATTTATAAGCTCTTATTAAGTAATAAAACAAATTACATTTTCACCAAATCATCATATTATAAGATTAGTCTCTTGAACACTAGAAATTAGAAAACCTAGCCACAATAATAACTAATTAATAACCAACTCAAAAGTCAAAACTGTGTCATCTCTAAACAAACAGAACCACTCAAAATCCCAATTAGATTAGGAAATACCAATTCAAGTACAAGAAAGAACTTTTTGTTCAATTTCAAGTTTTCAACCCTCTAATGAAATGTTGCTTTTGCAGTAGCATTATACATTCTTGACTTGTGTAAACCAGAAGTATAAAAGAAAAAAAAAAAAAACATTTGTGTTCCTTTAGTTAGTCTATAATCAATCATCTCTAATTCTCTATGGAAATGTATGGGTGTCCAAGAATTTGGTCTCCAGTGGGCACTGCTCGCTTTAAAGAAATCATCCATTTGCATGCGGTCTGGTCTTGACTATTTAGATCAGATCTCGCAAGCTTTGTTCATAAGTTGCAGCTCTATACTCGTAAAACCAAAGCTGTCCATTGACCAAAGGTGGAAGCAGTACCAGTCCAACATATCAAAGTTAGTGTATTGTCAAACCCGAACACTATAAAGGGATCCCCTTCACTGGGCTAGAAGCTCTAGTCTGCACTTTTTCTGACGGGGATGGATTGGGAGTTGTTCGCAGAAACATTTTTGCATATAAGGAACCAAAGACAACCACCTGATCGATGTAAGAAAAATAGTGTTGGGCATCTGGAAGTGTAGGAAATCCAAAAGAAAGACAATAAAATAAATAATAAAAAAGGCAAAAATACTGTTAGGATTGAGGTAGAGGCTTACAGCTCCCATCCCCTGTTCCCAGCTAAGTGGGTGTTTAAACCACACGCATGATAGCATAATGCTGACCAACTTCAGCACCAAAGAGAAACAGAAGACACCATCTATCAGAAGCATCATTAAAAGAAAAGTTTCAAGGATTATTTGGGAGTTATGATCTACCTGTCTTGTGGTCATTATGGTGGCAAATGTAAGAGCACCAAATGTGCGAATAGTGTAAGAAATGAAAAATTGGCTAGCTGTTGCTACCTGCAACACAAACAATAAGTAAATCAGGAAGGATAAGAACAAAATAAACAAATAAAAGGCAGAGAGAGAGAGAGAGAGAGAGAGAGAGAAGAGAAGAGAAGACTAGACAAGATCAGAAAAATAAATTTTGCGAGAAGAAAAAGGAAAAAAAACAAAACTTAAACAATGGACATGAGTCGGATTTATAATAGAAAGTAAAAGACTCTTACAGTCGAAAGCAATGCGATGTCAAAGAAACAATCATTGTGGCTAGAAACAAATTGTATTGCTGGAATCAGTTGTCCTTGTAATATAAGACCTGAAAGGTAGCACAGTAAATAACCAACTGCTAAAATGCAACAGAAAGAAATTGCATAGGGAGAAAAGGTAAAGGAGGCTTGCAAACTAAATAACTTTCAAACAAGAAATAACAAAGTATACATCATAAGGCCAGAGGCTTACAATCCCCTACTCATGACGGGGGTCAGGGTTTCAAAGTTGTAAGTCAACAAACCATCACATGCTGATAAACTACTCAACTAGTACAAGCTTTTCTAGACAAAAAGTTGGGGAATATAAAGCAGAAACAAATATTGTGTATTGGTAAGCATTATTTATTGGCATCCATTGGCAATAATGGCAAGTACTCCTTTTATGTACCCCAAACAGACTCAAAAAGATGAAGCAAGTGGCTAGCCTAGTGAGCTGGTCCATAAGTCCCAGCTAATGCAGAACACATCCTAGGATGACTTTATCCTCCTCAATCAGTTAAGATATTGAAACAAAACCAACTAAATAAATTCTCATAATAAGCTAATGTAAGCACATAGATCTGATGAAGCAATAAGATGCTTACACCACAACATTACAATATATCTTCTCCCACCTGATATCAGATAACCAGGCAAAACATCGTTTGACAAGACGGATCCAAACATAACCAAAAGGCTTATAATTCAAACAATATTAGAATAGCTACAAAACAACCAAAAATGCTTACAAAGCAACATGATTAGAACAGCAACAACCAGACAAGTAATAATAGCAATAGTAAGGATCTTACCTGTCAAGCTAAGAACACAAGAACAGAATGTTGTGTAGAATATTTGATTGTGTATCTCCATATCATAACCTTTAAAAAGTTTGTCTTGGAATGTGCTTGTAAAGCCATCAAACCTATTAGACACAGAAATGAGGTTATGATAACCAGTCCATCTAATAAACAGAAGGTAACAACTCCAGATTAATACCCAAGATAACCGATCATAAGAGAGACGCCCCATATAGTATTTTCTCTTGCTCTACCAAATGCATCAGTTGGACCAAAATCAGACCCTACCTACAATCAAAAGCACAAAACAATCAGTTGTATTTATGTCAAGAACAAAATTGACCGAAATATTGTGCATCATCAACAAAAATATCTCATACACACAACAGCCTCATGCATCAACAGAGATAGGATTGTCCTAGACAAGCGAAGGAGTAGTCATTGATGTTATGTTGCTAAATGACAAAATGTTATAGGTCATCTACTATCATATCTGTTGTCAAAATGGCCTCCTAGAGTGCATAAATAAAATAGTTGAAGTTTGGTAGAGTCCAGGTACAATGTGATATCGTAGTAAGATATGTATAAGCATGAATCCCAAAGCTCAATTGGTTTATGGTAAGCAACCTGAACTGTAATTAACCTCTTGACTTTGCAAAGTGAGAAACAATAATTTCTGCAGCTCTGTGGCCAACTAGGAAACTAAAGACAAACATCCTGAACACATGTGCAGATTAACAGATACAAGGGCATAATTTAAGATATCAAATGCATAGAAGAATTATCCACGAAGTTACCGCATAACTCCATATGCATAATAATATCGTTAAGCACCCCACATAGCAGCCATTGTTCAAAACATCCACAGGCAAAAGGGTAATACAAAGTTATAAGTATCCATGCAAAGTGGCAGAATGTTGACATTTGATGCAAGTTTCCAAAATACCATCATCTTCATGTGCACGCCTGATTAAGCAAACTAAATACTTTACTGGGAATCAGAGACTACGGAAATTTACCACTTCTTTACAAAACAACCACTTTCATGTGCAAGCCTGAGTGGAAAATTTAAGGAATTAAACTGGGATCAGAGACTAGGGCCATACCGGATATAGTATAAATATTGAACAGCCCACTGTCACAAGAAAAGCAAATAAATAGTCACGTCCCTTGTATTTCTTTTGCATAATGATAGTGCCCCAAACCTGCATAAACAATTGCAGCATGAATGAGAACCTAAGAGTATAAGACTATATGTTCCTTATGGAAGACACAGGGATGCAACTAGCAATAAATCTTTGATAGATGAGTGAATGTTGGAAACAACATTGAAGTATCATACATTTCTCTCCAGCTAATGATTTTAACTTCTGAATGAGATGTTCATTTGTTACTTAATAGAAAGTCTGATTTCAATTAGTCTCCTCACATCGTAGGTCTCATCTTAACATCAACTTTCATTAGATCCTCAAACATTTCTGAGCCACTAATCGTTTTAAGCTTGTCCATCAACTTCTGGCCTCACATTTACAGTGGGAGGGTTAGTGACTATTTATTTGGCCTCAGACTATACTCCTGGCATTTCCATCAACCTCTGGACTTCAACAACTAGGCCTTTATCCCAAAATTGTACACGAAACAACAACCATGATGACTATTATGCTCCATGCAACCCCCCCATCTTCAGGCGAAGGTGGGAGAGTTGGTGCCTATTTATTTATTCTATGATTATATTCCTAACATTTCCCATATCTTTGGGCTTAAACAATCAACTCCATAGCTCATCAGCTTTACAACGTTCCAAAACTTGGATTGCTCAGACTACTCACCTTGAATGTAGTGACTCAAATTCTACATAAAACTTATACAAGTTCATCATCGAAACATCAAGTTTGATGCTATATTCCCAGTGCCTCCTACAAGTTCGTATCAACGTTTTAGCGTCAAAAAACTAATTATTCCTCTCCCCCTCTTGGAAAAGCAACAGTATCTATGCGGAGTACCAAAACTTTCAATTTCAAAAGCAAAAAGCAATAAAAAAGAGTCAATGATCCCAAACTTACAATAAATGTGAAGACAGAAGGCATACCCAAGAATGTTATAAACCAGCAATGGAAAAGACCATGTAACCAAACAGAAATACTTCTTCAAGAGTAAGAAATTATGCCCAAAGTATATGGAAAGACTCGTTTCCCTTACCATAACAGGTATCATTTTGGCACATTTTGCAAGTGTTTGAACAGGAAAGCTGACATATTTGAGGGCCTGGAACAAGCAATTGTGGTGCTCTTAGAGTCAGTAAAACTAGAACAGATACAGATTTTGGAGAAAATAAAAGGGCCCAGAAAGCTTAATCACCTCATACTGACATGTAGTGGTTAGTATGTTGGAAACTGATACAAGGCCGTATTTGTAAATTGGAGCTACGGGATTCAAAGCCTTTTTGCTCGAGATTAAAGCACCGGCGGAAATGGCCGACGTTGTGATTCGGTTGCAGAGAACGAGAAACAATGAGTACTTGAAAAACGCGTGGTCATCCCCATAAGGAACTCTCATGATCTTCTCCTGCGTGAAGAAAACCAAACAAAGATTCCAGCTTTTCGAAACCAATACGGGAATTTAATTCAACGAAATTGCCCAATGCGTGGGAATCTGAACCTGTAGAACGCCGTAGGTGACGAGCGTGGACATGATTCCGGCCACGGCGAAAACCCCTTTCCATAGCTTGCCGTTCTCTCGCGGACCATCGAGCGACGTCGTTTCGGCCATGGCCCGATCACGAACAGTATTCTGTTTTGCGTCGCCTCAAAACACACACTGGCGATACGGTGACGTTTCGAGGGAGTTGAAGCGGCGGTCGCCGGAGAATAACTGTGGAGCCCGGGGATTGGGGATCGAATAATGAGGGGAGAGAGACAGAGACAGAGAGTTCGGGGGACACGTGGCGGGAGAGGGTTAAGGAGGGTCTTAGTAGTTAGTATGAGCTCTGAGATCACCACCGCTCACACTCAGCTGGGTCTCGTAATCGGCGGCGGAAGTTTCTCAGGTTGGTGGAGACTGCTGTTTGTAGCGTCTTCGCTTTTGAAAAAATGTCTGGCCACGTCAGCAGAACCCCACACTTGGGCGACTTTCTTTTATGACATTTTTGGGGGGAGAAAAGTTTTCTGTGTTCAAGACAAGATCGAACCGTTAAATTGGTCAATCCTTTTTTATATGGGGTCTTTGTGTTTCCAAGACCATTCCACATTTGTCCATTAAATGTAGATTAATTAGTTCAATTTGGATTAAGTCTCCGAGAAATTATTGTACATTTTAGTTCATTAAGTATTATTAATTTTTTTTAAATAATTATTATTAAATATATAAAAACAGTATACTGTATATGAATATTTTATCTTTAATGACGGATAAGATTCATCCCGACCATCATAAATATATGGTCTAATAATTTTTCCTAGTCTTCTATCAAAAGTTCATAACTGCAAAATGTACATATTTTAGATTTTTTCTAACTTTGAATACCGTGAAAAAGCCTAAAGTACTTGTGAAACAGGTCGGTCCGGCCTGTGAAATAGGCTTGCTCGAGCTTTGGACCAAGCTTAGACCAGTCCATTTAATAATCGGATCGAGACATAATCTATGCAATTCCGAAATTGTGACACTCAGACAAAGAAATTCTTAAGAAATTCAAGATTTGGAATGTTGAAATTCTAAAAATTTAAGACAGAAATCAAATATAGAAATTCTCTTCTAAAATATTTTGAATTGCAAATGGAACACCTTATTTAATCGGATTCGTCCGACAAATGCACTCGGGTGACTCGGCTCCCTACTTTGATTCATCTCCCTAATAATGCCAAAAAAAAACTGCTATTTGAGGATTTCGTGTTAAGAAATTGGGAGCTTGTAAGTTTTTTGCAAGAAATCATTTTCATGAATCTACGTTAAAAAATGATGAGTTTGATCCATCAGATTTGGACAGGTATGACAACCAATTTTAGATCATGGGTTTAATTGGTATAAAAAGGGCGCCATAATAAGATCCTGGTTATTGCTAGTCATCTTTGTCCTACTCTAGTAATTTGTATTTCTCTATTTTTCCCTTTGTATCTTGCTGTTGTATCTTAATTTGCTGCTCTATTTTGAGCCTCTTAATCCAAGCATTTCAGACCCAAAAAAAAAAACATGGTATTGAAAAAAATTAATTTTTGGTCCTTTTGGATAACGGCTTGAGTACAAAAGTTGCAAACACATCCAAAACTAGAGGTGGGCTTTTCTTCCTTCATGCAATACGTAATATGCAAGTAGTTCTGACAATGAGAGAAGAGCTAGAGAAGAAGAAGAAGAAGTTCAAGTCTCTGAAAATTCTATAATGGACTCTGCTTTGTTTCCCCATATCATCACTAGCTCTAGGTAAGGTCTCTATCTCTTTCGGTTCTTCTACCCATGCATTTCTCACTAATTGTTTTTGTGCATATACAGAACATGTAAGTATGTTTCAAGTTGCGAAATTAATCGATCTGGAGATTTTGTCACAGCTTGCATCGATTTTTCGCGGTCCCTCCGAGTCTAGGATTTGTAATATACAGGCAAAGGTGGTTGAATCCCACTATTTGTTCTATTGGGGTGTCTGGAAGTGCTGCTGGAAACCTTTTTAATGATCCAAACTTAAAGGCAACTGAAAATGGGTCTTTGTTGGGTGGTTTGGACGAGTCAGCTTCATCAGCACCATTGATTGGGACCTTAGATGCTGAGATTACACCAGAGACCATTGATTTCTTTGTCAGTGATGCCGAGGGTGATCCTGATTGTCCATCTGAGGGCTACTCATCCATAGAACAAGCGCTTAATACATTACAGCAAGGAAAGGTTGGTTAATCTTCTTCTTTTTTGGCAAGAAAGGTTGGTTAATCTTTGTTTATATAGCTACTCCTTTGTAGAATATTACTTGATACATATGAGTGATCATTTTGGAATTGCTAGTAGCCTAGTATTGATCTTATGTTAGAGTAAAATTAAATAGCTCGATGTAAGTAGAATGAGTGAAAATGAGATTAGTCCCACATTGGATAAAACACTCTATGAGCATTGAAGAGATGCATGGGTGATGGGTGTCGACGTGTCGTTCAATCTAAGTAACAAGTTGGAAACAATATCGGTCTTGGTTCGCAATTTTTAATGGGAGCACGATGCCATGTTGCCCAAAAGTTGAAAGATGTGGGTTGATTGTTCTTGTTTCATGGAACTCAAATGATGCGGAATTCAATGTCAACTGCCACTAATTTTATTTTTCTTTTGTCTTCTCTTTTGTGGTTTAGTTTGTGATTGTTGTAGATGATGAAAATGGGGAAGTTGAAGGAAACCTTGTCATGGCAGCATCATTTGCAAATCCTAAAGACGTAGCATTCATGATTAGACACGGCTCTGGGATCGTCTCTGTAGGCATGAAGGAGGAGGATCTTGAAAGATTGGAGCTTCCTCTTATGTCACCAAAGACCGAAGATGAAGACTCTTCTGCCCCCACATTCACAATCACAGTGGTACATTATGCTTTGCATTAGATTATATAAACTCAACTAGAAGCAATTTGATGAAGGTTGAGTTCATATCTTAGTCTTGTTTGCTTGTATAGGATGCAAAAGCCGGAACATCTACTGGAGTATCAGCTTCGGATAGGGCAAAGACTGTTCTGTTTCTTTCATCTCAAGAGTCCAAGCCAGAAGACTTCAGAAGGCCTGGCCATGTGTTTCCCCTCAAGTACCGGAATGGTGGGGTTCTTCGGAGAGCTGGTCACACCGAGGCTTCTGTTGATCTGGTTGTTCTTGCGGGCTTAAGACCGGTGTCTGTTCTTTCAGCTGTAGTTGACGCAGATGATGGCTCTATGGCCTCTTTGCCCAAGTTAAGAAAACTGTCATCGGACCACAGCATTCCAATCGTCTCCATAACTGATTTGATTAGGTAATTTATCTACTCAACTATGCATTTTTAATGAGTACCCTAGATAAAATTTGGAAGAAGTTGAATGTGCAAAAGTGTTGCTTTGCTGCAGTAAATTTATTAAGAACAGTAATGATTGAAAGCCAAATGCTACATGTACAACAGCTACTGACCACAATGCTAAATGCATCGCTTAATTACAAACTTGAAATCCAGTCACACTTCACAAGAGGATATTAGCAATTATGTGACAAAAATTGTGGCTAAAAATAATTTTACGCGGATTTCAGACATAAAAAGTGGTTCCAATATGTAATGCATACTCATGAATAGAGTGCTCAATGATTGTTCATTTAGCTCATAATGTATGTTATGCTCACAGGTATAGGAGAAAAAGGGAAAAAATAGTTGAAAGAACGGCTATATCGCGTTTACCTACCAAATGGGGTCTATTTCAGGCTTACTGCTACCGCTCAAAGCTAGACGGAACAGAACATGTTGCTGTTGTGAAGGTTAGTATTGGGCTTAGTAATTAGTATGGTAAACTACAATTGTACCTAACTTCTGCTAAGCTATACACTATCTGTTTCATTTTAAACATCATTAGGGAAGCATTGGAAATGGAGAAGATGTGCTAGTAAGAGTTCATTCCGAGTGTTTGACTGGTGACATTTTTGGGTCGGGGCGGTGTGATTGTGGCAACCAGTTGGAATTGGCAATGCAGCTAATCGAACAAGCAGGTCGAGGAGCTGTTGTTTACCTACGAGGTCATGAAGGAAGAGGCATTGGTCTTGGCCACAAATTTCAAGCCTATAATCTTCAGGACCAAGGCCACGACACGGTCCAGGCCAATATCGAACTTGGACTTGCTGTTGATGCTCGCGAATATGGAATTGGTGCCCAGGTCAGTTTCTTATACCATGGTCCTACTTATTAATTCCTTACATTAATTTGGTATGTTGGTCACTATGATATGACTTGCCATTTTGGAACATGGACAACAGATTCTAAGAGACATAGGGGTTCGAACGATGAGGCTAATGACAAACAATCCAGCCAAGTTCAGTGGTCTAAAGGGATACGGGTTGGCTGTGATTGGGAGGGTTCCTGTGTTGACACCAATTACAGAGGAAAACAAGAAGTACTTGGAAACAAAACGAACTAAGATGGGGCATGTTTATGGTTCTGATATCCAAGGATCTTCAGCTGGATTCATCAACCCAAATGTAAATAATCAAGGCCTAGAAGACAGCCCTGAAAGTTAAAAATTATACACATACCTGCCACACATAGATATACAAAGGTAGTTATTTATTCTTTCTGTAACAAAGAGAGTTAATTGATTGGTTTTATTATTGGTCCATTAATTACTATTAAAAATTCCATTTCTAATAAGGACTCCTTCATCCCCAAGCCACGCACATGATAAACCTAAGAGATGTTATGCAGAGAATATATTAAAACCAATCTAATAAAAGAATCACACATTCTAATTAAAGGACTCCTTGGTCGTTTACCAATGTCCTAGAAGATGAGCACTTGTTTGAAGTATTTGTTTTGCAAAATGGCTTTAGAGGTTAGTGGTTAACATTAGAAGCACAAGCAAAATAACCATGTGTAGTGAATCCATAGGAAAATTAAATATCACAGAGGTTGTGAACTAGTTCTTGTCTATAAACTGGAGTATGATTACAATCTATTAGATATTGTTTTGTATAATTGATTTTCAATAAACAAATTAACTGTAAAGAGCGCCATGAAATTAAGCTCACTGTCAACTGGTACTTAACTAGCCTCCTCTGCTGAGTCCTTGAATTAGATATCACTGTTACATTTTTCAGAAGAATCAGAACTAAATCATTAGAACAACTTCATACTCCTATATCATCGCTTGCTTGGGAGTTTATCACTTTTGTTTTTCACTACAGATTGGATCATATGTTGTTGTGCATTGTGAAGAATGGCTCATGATTTTTGATCCTCTCCTTGGCTGTCTCATGTCCTTTTTATCGTCGACTCTTAATTTCACCCGTTGATTGTAAATCAAAGGCTATTAATGTTCCACCTCAGCATGCTGACCCAAAACTTGGGTTTCAAATTTTAAAGACTGACAGCGTTTCTTTTCCATTTTTTCTTCCGTTCTCTCCGAAGAGGATTGGATTATTAGTTGACTATTAGTTGGATTATTCATTCTAACAAGAAGAGCAGATTCCCTTATCAGGCCCTGAATTGGAATCAGCAATTTGAGCCCTAAATTCATTTTTTCATTAGACCAACTGATCCTGGTTTATCAAATTAGCTATGGCAGTTGCTGCTTCCTCTTCATCTTGGAACTATGACGTCTTCATCAATTTTAGAGGCGAAGACACTCGCAAAATCTTTGTCGGCCATCTTTACAGAGCTCTCGACCAGAAAGCAATCCGCACCTTCATCGATTCTGAAGAGCTTCAAAAAGGCAACGACCTCTCGAAGCTACTCAACGCAATTGAAGACTCGAGGCTCTCGATTGTAGTTTTCTCTAAAAACTATGCCTCTTCCACATGGTGCTTAAAAGAACTCGTCAAAATCCTGGAATGTATGGATGCACAAAACCAGATAGTGGTGCCTGTTTTCTACGAAGTAGATCCATCTCATGTTCGTAAGCTCAAGGGAAGTTTTGCAGAAGCTTTTGCCAAACATGAAGACGATTCTAACACCGACACGGAAGAGATGCACGGCTGGAAGACCGCTCTGACTAGAGCCACCAATTTATCTGGCTGGGATTCGCGAGATTATAAGTAATTTTTCACCATTCTCTTAGCTAGTTAGCTAGTTACAAGTTTCCTGTCATGGCTTTTGTCAGTGGAATTCTTACTTCTTCTGTTTTACTTAAATTTCAAACATATTCAAGTGCATATATATTAGATATATATACATACATTTTTGGCGTCCCATCAAAATAAAATGCGAACATCTTTGAGGCATTAAAAATCAAACACCTATACTTTAGATAATCATTCGAGGATCATTTTGATAATAAAAAATTAAAATCGGAAATTATTTAGCCATTTGATTATCACATCCATTTTGAAAAACTATATGTCATTTTTCATCACACTATAGAACAATGATTGGAAACAATCTCCACGTGGAATTTTTACAGAGGAATAATTTTTTAATGAATAAATAGAAACGATGATGAAAGACACACAATCTCAAATCTTGAAAATGAAGATATATTGAAAACTTCCATTGGATGAAGATCTAAAACATTTTACTTTCAATACACGTGCGCATGTGAAGGGGACCATATAGTATATATATATATATATATATATATATTTATTATGTATACTTCGTTCCATAATCACATCAACACTCACTTATCACATGAAGGTCCTATGTTCACTTTCACAATGTTCAAATGTTGGTACTTGCGAAGCTTAAAACACGGGTCATTAAAAAGTCTTTGCAATCACCCATATATCCAACTTAATTGTATAATATCGATCTCTGATTTTGGTTTCATCACACGTAGTGCCACGTCACTGTATCTCTTACAAAACTGTATTTCAAATTTGGCAGGGATGACGGTGAGCTCATTGAGAAAATTGTAGAAGATACCTTTCATAAGTTGATTCATGTCTCATCGAGTAAACCACATGGCTTGGTTGGAATGGATTACCACCTTAATGAAATGTATTCACTTTTAGGTCTTGGGGTGGAAGATGTTCGCTTTGTTGGAATATGGGGTATGGGTGGTATAGGAAAAACAACGATTGCCAAAGCTGTTTATGATGAAATTGCTTATCAATTCAATCATTGTTGTTTTCTTGATGATGTCAAGGAAGTTTTCACGAAGAGGGATAAAGCACAAATTCAGGAAGATCTTATATCTAGAATCTTGAAGGAAAAGGTGCCAAGTACAGGCATTTTAAATAGAGGCTTCAAAATGATAATGGAAAGACTAGGCAAGAAAAAGGTATTACTTGTTCTTGATGATTTGGATGATATAGCCCAATTTGAAACCTTACTTGGGGAGCAACCTTCATTTGGGGGTGGGAGTAGAATCATTTTGACAACTAGATATATACAATCTCTCAGCCGAGTTGAATATCGATTATATAAGCCCAAGTGCTTAAGTTATGATAAAGCTCATGAACTCTTTATGAAGTATGCCTTCAGAACAAACAAGCCCTCAGGAGAGTACTATCATCTGTCAAGGCGTGCCATAAAATATGCTCAAGGTCTGCCTTTAGCACTTAAAGTCTTGGGAGCTTCTCTTTATAACAGAGGTGTACCTGCGTGGGAAGATACATTAGAGAAAATAAAGGCAACCCCACAAAGGGAAATTCAGGATGTTCTCAGAACGAGCTTTGATGGACTAGAGCCTTCAGAGAAGAACATATTTCTAGATGTTGCATGTTTCTTTAGAGGAAAGAAAAAAAGTTATGCAACAGACATTCTGAACATTTGCGGCTTCTTTCCCAAGATTGGATTGGAAGTTCTAGTTGATAAAGCTCTCATGACTATTGGTGATAATGATACGATTCAGATGCATAATTTACTTGTGGAAATGGGTCGGGAAATAGGGAGAGCCAATAGGCTGTGGAGTTATCAAGATATTTCTCGTGTGTTAACTGAAAATACGGTGAGTTATATATGATCATCTCTGTTTTCTGTTTTTTGTTTTCCTTTGTTCTTTTGTATGTCATATGTAGGTAAACTTTAGTAAAAAAATTTCAACTTTGACCAATTTACAATTGTGGGGAATATGTATTGGGATAAGGTTTGGGATATATGTATGCAGTTCATTAATTTTCACTATTGGTCGTCCAGGCTACAGAAGCAGTTGAAGCCATAAGCCTAGACTTGTTGCCCCTGTACGGAGAAGAGATATATTTGAACACTGAAGCTTTTGTTAGCATGAAAAAACTGAGACTGTTGAGGATCTATGGGAACACCTGGTGTAAACTACACGTGAGTGGGGACTTAAAGTTTCTTTCGCCTCAGTTGAGGCTTCTTGTTTGGCATGGATGCCCCCTAAAGTCTCTGCCAGCTAATTTTCAGCCGTTGAATCTTGTCAGCCTTAGCATGCCTTATAGTCACATTGAACAACTTTGGGAAGGAACCAAGGTACAGTCATCAATTTCCTTACATGTCAGTTAAATTTTAGATACCTTATAAATTAATTAGTTCATGTGTTCCTCGTTATTCTGACGTGTACAGCCTCTGGGAAACTTGAAATCCATCAATTTAAGTCACTCTCATTACCTTAGAAAAATTCCGGACTGCTCTAAAGCGACAATTCTTGAGACACTAGATCTTCATGGCTGTAGAAGTTTATTGGAGGTTCACCCATCCATTTCAGATCTTAAAAACCTTGCCTTTTGGAGTCTAAAAGGGTGCAGACAACTTAAGAGACTTCCAAGCAACATTCATTTGAAATCTCTCAAATCCCTTATTCTTTCTGGCTGCTCAAACCTTGAGAAGTTTACAGAGATTGGAGGGATAATGATGGAGCTGCCAGAGCTTTGTTTAGATGAGACTGGAATTGAAGAACTGCCTTCATCAATTGAAAAGTTTACGGGGCTTGTTACTTTGAGTCTAAAAGATTGCAGAAAACTTAAGAGTCTTCCAATCAGCATCTGTCAACTCAAGTCCCTTGAATGTATTATTCTTTCTGGTTGTTCAAAGTTTGAGGTGTTTCCAATTATTGTAGAAGATATGGAAGAACTAAGAGAGCTTCACTTGGATGGAACATCTATCAAAGAGCTTTCCCCATCAATTGAACGGCTTAAGAGGCTCATATTTTTAAACATGAGAAACTGCAGAAGCCTTGTCTCTCTTCCAGACAATATCTGTAACTTGTCATACCTTACAGGTCTCACTCTCTCGGGGTGCTCAAATATCTTTAACTTGCCTGAGAACTGTGGGAATATGGAATCCTTGCTGGACCTTGAAGTAGAGGGAAGTGGTATAAAGCAACTCCCATCATGGTCAATATCATGTGATGTTACTGAAGAAATGACACCTCGCTTTCGATCATGGTCATCATCATCAACCAATTGTTTGGTTGGAATGGTTTCTCACATAAATCAAATGGAATTGCTATTATGTCTTGATCAGGTGGATAGTGTTCGCTTTGTTGGAGTATGTGGAGTGGGTGGCATTGGTAAAACAACCATTGCTAGTGCCGTTTATGACAAAATCGCTTGTCAATTTGAATACCATTGCTTTCTTGAGAATGTAAAGGAAGGTTTCACAAAGAAGGGTGAGACACAAATGCAGAAAGAATTTCTTTCTAGAATCTTGACGGTAAAGGTGCAGAGTGTTGGTACTGTGAATAGAGGTTCTAATATGAAAATGGAAAACCCAGGTAAGAAGAAAGTTCTGTTTGTTCTTGATGATGTAGATGATATTGCCCAGATTGAATCATTACTTGGACAGCAATATTCATTTGGTGGAGGGAGTAGAATCATCATAACGACTAGAGATAAAAAAATACTGAGTGGAGTTAATGCAATGACATACTGCCCTGGTTTGTTAAAACCTAAAGAAGCTCTTGTACTCTTTAGGCAGTTTGCCTTCAGAACATTTGACCCCTCTACAGAGTACCTTCGACTCTCACGGCTTGTCATAGAATTCGCTCATGGTCTGCCTTTAGCACTTAAAGTCTTGAGAGCTTTTCTTTATTACATAAATATACCTGCGTGGGAAGATGCCTTGGGGAAGTTAAAGAAAAACAATCACCTGGGAGTTCAACTTGTGCTGAGACAAAGCTTTGATGGACTAGATAATTCAGAGAAGAGCATATTTCTAGATGTTGCATTTTTTTAAAGGAATGAAAAGAGACTATGCAATAACAATTTTAGAAAGTTGTGGTTTCTTTCCCCACAGTGGATTAAGAATTCTAATTGATAGATCTCTAATAGCTATCTCACATAGGGATGAGACTCTCAAAATGCATGATTTACTACAGGATATGGGTTGGGAAATCATCTGCCAAGAAAGTGTGGAGCCTGGAGAGCGCAGTAGGTTATGGAGTTATGATGATGTTCATCATGTGTTAACTTCAAATACGGTGAGAGTACACACACACACACACACACACATTATGACTATGTACTTTTTACTTGTAAATATCTGTTAATAGAAAACTGAAAGCTTCAATACTTGCCAAAATATACTCTTAAAAAATATTTTAACAAAAATCAAATTTGTAAGAGATATGTTATCAACTCTGTGGTCTTCAATAATAGGGTTCTGTATATTTGCACTAACAGAATTTTGACATTGGTTATCCAGGGTACGGAGTCAGTTGAAGTTATAACCCTTGATTTTTCAAACTTCAAAGAGGTATACCTAAATTCAGAGTCTTTTGATAAAATGAAGAAACTCAGACTGCTCCAAATCCATGATAATGGCTTCCTGGACTGTAAACAACATGTGAATGGAGACTTCAAGTATCTTTCTCGTGAGTTGAGGTGTCTCATCTGGCACAGATTCCCCCTAAAATCTTTGCCATCCAATTTTCATCCGGAGAATCTTATCGACCTTGATATGTGCTTTAGTAGCCTTGGACAACTTTGGGAAGGAACGAAGGTACATTCATCATTTATCTTTTAAATGGAAATTGAGGTTTAGATGTCGTAGATAGGTGATTTAATTTTCCTGGTTGTTCTAACATGCAGCCGCTGACAAAATTGCAATTCATCAATTTAAGTCACTCTCCATATCTTAGGAAGACCTCCGACATATCTGAGGCTCCAAGACTTAAGAAGCTAATTCTTGAAGGTTGTACAAGTTTATTTGAGGTGCATCCATCCCTTTCGTATCATGACACACTTGTTTTCTTAAATCTAAAAGGTTGCAGAGAACTTAAGATTTTTCCAAGCCCAATCTGTATGAGATCTCTTAGGACCCTTAACCTTTCTGGCTGCTCAAATTTTGAGAAGTTTCCTGAGATTTATGGAATTATGACCGAGCTTTCAGAGGTTGATTTAGATGAGACTGCAATTAAAGAACTGCCCTCATCAATTCAACGGCTGTTGGGGCTTGAAGTATTAAGTATGAGGAACTGCAGAAGCCTTGTTTCTCTTCCGGACAGCATCTGTAATTTACCATACCTTCAACAGCTCTATTTGTCTGGGTGCTCAAAACTTTATAACTTGCCTGACAACTTGAGGAATGCACAATCATTGACGATCCTTGAAGTACAAGGCAGTGGTGTAGAAAACAAAGAAACAGTGAGGGAGGGAATCATCAGAGTCTCTGAGGAGGGAACATCATTGGAGTTCGGGGTACAAGTGGAGGAGTAATCGGAGGGAGGAGTGATTTTGGGAGAGAGGGAGAGAAAAGAGGCACGATCTTCCAAGAATCGTTACATTAATTACCTATATGGGTATACTCTGTTTTTCTCTAGTGTTCTGTTTTTTTTTCTCTTTGATAATTTTTTTTCCTGAAGAATCAATATAGTTGTAAGCCTACATAAGCTTTACATCTTAAGGTTTACTAATCTCATTTCTGTTCTTGGAACTGATTTGTTTTTAATTTTAGAAGGGATCTTGTAATTTTATGCAGATCCCCATACTTGCAAACAACTGATGCACCAAATGGCTGCTGGAGCTAGCTTTTCAGAGAATGCATGATTTGGCCTGGATACAGTGCGGGAACACTGTGTATCAGTAGTACTATGTGGTGTTTCTCCGATGCTAACTAATGGTAACATGTGGTGTTTCCACAGTTTGAAACCAATGAAATCATTGGAACCTTAATTATATTTGCTACACAGTAAGAAAGCAGATGAGGATGACTACTTGATTCTAGCTAATCATGGAATTTGTGATACCTTATCAGATGACATGGCTTGCTGGGTAGCTAGCACCTGTCTTGAACTTAATGGTATTCCTGCTGACTCCAAACATCCACTGCGCTTGTCATCCAAATATGTACAATGAGATCAGTTTTTCTCTGGGCATGGAAAAGCAACCATGCAGCTCCGCTTTGCTTTGGAGCGTGGAATTGGTGGTGATATGAGTGCCAGTGAATTGATGATGATGATGTAACAATCCCCATTGTTTTGCTTTCACGATTTGGCAATTTGCAGTCTACACTATGGTTGGGTTTGTTCCTCGAGTGCATTGATAATTGCTTTCCAGTGGCCTCAATTTTTAATTGAGATTATGCTGATTGATGGTTTTTTTATTCATATTTTGTTTTTGATGTTAAACAGAAGAGTGGAGTAGCGAATTATAGCTTCTTTAATCCCTCTATAATGCGTGATTATACCGCCAGTGAGAGGTATCCGAATCTCTTTCTCATGTGCATTTGCTTAGTTCTGTGTTGTTATTTTGATTATCTGTGCTCCTGCATAAACTGTGAAGAGATTGCAATGTCATGGTTTGTTGCTAATGCCACTAGTCATACTGTTTACAATCGATTGGATATTGCTTTGTGTAATTGATTTTGAATAAACAAATTACCTGTAAAGACGGCCATGAAATTAAGCTCACTGTCATCATCACTTAACTAGCCCCGAGTCTTTGATCTTCTAGTTAGTGGTTAACATTAGAATATAAGCAAAAAAACCATGTGTACTGAATCCAAAGGAAAATTAAATATCACAGAGTTATGTTGTTGGGGACTAGTCGTTGTCTATAAACTGGAGTATGCTTACAATCAATTAGATATTGTTTTTTGTGATCGATTTTGAATAAACAATTAACCGTAAAGAATGCCATGAAATTAAGCTCACTGTCAACGTACTGGTACTTAACTAGCCTACTCTGCTGACTCAAGGCTCTCGATAGTAGTTTTCTCTAAAAACTATGCCTCTTCCACGTGGTGCTTACAAGAACTGGTCAAAATCCTGGAATTCATGGATGCACAAAAGCAGATAGTGGTGCTTGTTTTCTAAAAAGTAGATCCATCTGGTGTCCGGAAGCTGAAGAAAAGTTATGCAGAAGCTATTGCTAAACATGAAGATGATTCTAACGCCGACATGGAAGAGGTGCACAGCTGGAAGACCGCTCTAACTAGATCCACCAGTCTATCTGGCTGGGATTCGTGAGATTATAAGTAATTTTTCACTATTCTCTTAGTTACTTTAAGTTTCCTGTTTTGACAGTGGAATTCTGGCTTACTTAAATTTCATACATATTCAAGTACATATGTATTATTATGTATACTTCGTTCCATAATCACATAACCACTCACTTATAACATGCAGGTCCTATGTTCACTTTCACAATGTTCAAATGTTGGTACTTGCTAGAAGCCTAAAACATGAAACCTTCTTAAAAGTCTTTGTCATCCACCGTGCTTTAAAAAGTGACCCTGACCAAAGAAAAATAAATTGCACTAGTCTGAAGCCTCCTTGAATCAATCAAGGCAATTTCATGTTTTTTGCTTTCTCCTACTTTCTTGAATTTCTCCATTTAGTATTTGATTGGAGCGTGCTTGTTATGAACTGTAAAACTTGATTCTGAGGTACTGTTACAGCAGAGTTCTTCTTAAATCAGGATTGAGGAAAATGATGCGTTTTTCTGTTAAGCAGGTTTGGTAAGAAGAGAGTAGTTGGGGATTTTGTCATGCCTGTTACTTTATCTATGCCTTGTATCTAAGCCGTTCTGTAATTAACAGACAATTTCTTTAGTATTACTGAGAATTGAAAGCTGTAACTTACAGGCATTGGTATAACTGAGAGGAATTGGAGGTGCTTACAGGAATATTGCACTTTATGGTATGGTTACCCAAATGGCAGAATCTCATTTCAATCTTGGATAGTCCAACAAAAGAGACTACGGCATCGGGGAAACCTAAAACACTTGCCAAATCTAGAGCCTTCAGAGAACAACATATTTCTAGATGTTGCATGTTTCTTTAGAGGAAAGAACAAAATATATGCAACAAATATTCTGAACCTTTGCGGCTTCTTTCCCAATATTGGATTAGAAATTCTAGTTGATAAAGCTCTCGTAACTATTGGAGATGATGATGGGATTGAGATGCATGATTTACTTGTGGAAATGGGTCGGAAAATAGGGAGAGCCAGTAGGCTGTGGAGTTATCAAGATATTTCTCGTGTGTTTACTGAAAATACGGTGAGTTATATATGATCATCTCTGTTTTCTGTTTTTTGTTTTCCTTTGTTCTTTTGTATGTCATATGTAGGTAAACTTTAGTAAAAAAATTTCAACTTTGACCAATTCACAATTGTGGGGAATATGTATTAGGATAAGGTTTCGGATATATGTATGCACTTCATTACTTTTCACTATTGGTTGTCCAGGCTACCGAAGCAGTTGAAGCCATAAGCCTAGACTTGTTGCCCCTGTACGGAAAAGAGATATACTTGAACACTGAAGCTTTTGTTAGCATGAAAAAACTGAGACTGTTGAAGATCTATGGGAACACCTGGTGTAAACAACACGTGAGTGGGGACTTAAAAGTTTCTTTCGCATCAGTTGAGGCTTCTTGTTTGGCATGGATGCCCTCTAAAGTCTCTGCCAGCTAATTTTCAGCCGTTGAATCTTGTCAGCCTTAGCATGCCTAGAAGTGACATTGAACATCTTTGGGAAGGAACCATGGTACAGTCATCATTTACATATATTTCCTTGCATGTCAGTTAAATTTTAGATACATTATAAATTAACTAGCCTTCTTGCTTTGCATAATTTTTATGTTTTTAGACTATACCGTATGAAAATGAATCTCAAAGAAGTGGCCGAATTTACTCATTTATAAATATGTAAGGAAGTTACTAATTTGCGAAAAGGTTACGCTCGTGCATGACTGCATGCAATTGTTTGCCCAATTTTATGTTTTTAAACTGTAGTGTGCGAAAATGAATCTCAAAGAAGTGGTCGAATTTACTCATTTATAAATATGTAAAGAAGTTACTAATTTGTCACTCAAATATTTTTGACATGTGATTCTCCCGTACTAATTGACATGATGATAAATTTTTTGATAATAATCTGTAATTTGCCCGGCTTTGATTATATAATAAAAAAAATAAGAGAATTATGAATATAGTGGATAGTGGGCTCAACCTTAATAAATATTTAGTTATTCTATTTATATTTTTTGACAAGTAGTTCTTCTGTTTATTGTTTTGTCTTTTATATATGAAATTTAATTTTTTGGATGGCCTATGTCTAGTATTTTAACTAAAATGAAGTATTTTGTTTATTAATACTAGCAACCTCTCACACGCGCTATGCGTGTGGTGGAACAGTTATTTATGAGACAAAAAGTGGGAGAAAAAGTAGATAATAGGATATTATTTATTATATTAAAATTTATTTATAATTTGACACAATTACCTTGATGGTTATTTAGTTTTCAAGATTTTTTAATATATCAATATTATTTACTTAAAAAAAATATTTTTTAAGATATAAATTAATTCTGTTCCTGGTTGTTCTCGAATGTGCAGTCTCTGGGAAACTTGAAATCCATCGATTTAAGTGACTCTTGGTACCTTAGAAAAATTCCGGACTGCTCTCAAGCTACAAATCTCGAGACACTTGATCTTAATGGCTACAAGTTTATTGCAGGTTCATTCATCCATTTCAGCTCTTGAAAACCTTGCTTTCTGGAGTCTAAAAAATTGTAAAGTACTTGATACTCTTCCAAGCAACATTCATATGAAAAAACCCTTATTCTTTCTGACTGCTCAAACCTTGTGAAGTTTCCAGAGATTTCAGGAGTTATGGAGGAGCTAGCAGAGCTTCATTTGGATAAGACTGCAATTGTAGAACTGCCTTCATCAATTGATAATCTTCCCGGCCTAGTCACTTTGAGTCTAAAACGGTGCAAAGAACTTAAGAGACTTCCAAGCAGCATTCATTTGAAATCTCTCAAATCCCACTTATTCTTTCTAACTGCTGTAAGATTGAATAATGTAGACGTAATATATACAAGTAATGTACTCGATATAAGAACACGTTTGTAGTTAGAAATACTAACCTTGGTGAGACATCTCGATCTTCTCCTCAGAGCAATCTTATGAAGGCAATCTCAATTAATGGGGCTGAGAACTTGTAATGCTTATTGTGATTGCTAGAGTAGGGATCAAGGTCTATTTATAGGCAATTGAGAATTAGGTTCCTCCCATAAAGGTTTCCTAATCCTTTTATATTTAGGCCTAGTTATTCCTTTACCATATACAATAAGGTTAATAGGTAAGTAACCTTAATGAAGTTGTCATGACATCAATAGGAATAGATAGATGAATTACTAGGAATGTCTTTGCTTGTTCTGTAATTAAGGCAACTTAATTGTCATATGCATAAGTGAATATTGATAAGTCCATATTAAGTCTTACAATCTCCCACTTGGACTATCAATATTCGAAGTGACAAGAAAAGCTGCTACACCAGATATAGCAAAACTGAAGTGTATACAATCCGAACAATCCAGATTCATCAAATCATCCTTAACACTCGGTCACTCTGTGTTTAATTATGTTGAATCACAGGAAATCAAATACTTATTCAAAGTACAAGCACCCTGCAATCACAACATACTCATTCACAAAGCACAGGAGCAAAACTGTATATGAACTTAATGTTACTTTACAAAATGCAGTGTAAGTAACTAATTACGATCCAAAAACTGCAGAGATTCATGAATGAAGGAATCTGTAACTTAAGGCTTCAATTAATTAATAGAAGCAAACGCAAATTTCATTAGCACATTGAAAAACCTGCAAACAAGCTATAATACCAAAATAGCAGTCTTTACTCGAGTAATAATCATAACATATGCAGAATGCTTTCAACAATGCTACTTGAGTTAGAAACTTGCAGAATAATTATTAATGTTATTAATGCATGAACTACTAAAGGTTAATGCTTATGAAGATTTTAAAGTCTACAGCAACGATAGTTAAAAACAGATTTTAATCCTCCCACTAATCTATGACATCAAAACTTTCTAAGACCCCCATCCTCTTAACATGCAACTGATACGGTGCCACTGCTAAAGCCTTGGTAAGTGAGTCTGCTAGCTAATCCAAAGTACCAATTTTGATAATCTCGATTTCATTATCCCTTATACTCTCTCTAACAGCAAAATACTTCACATCAATGTTCTTTGAGGCTGAAGATCTCTTATTATTCTTAGCAAAGAACACGGTTGCTGCATTGTCACAATAAAGCTTCATAGGTCTCTCAATGGAATCTATGACTCCAACCTCAGTAACAAAGTTTCTAAGCCAAAGTGCCTGACCAGTGGCTTCGTGAATAGCCACATACTCAGCCTGCATAGTTGAAGTAGCTGTTACGGACTGTTTGACACTTTTCCAGGATATTGCACCTCCAGCTAGCATGAATATATATCCAGAAGTTGATTTTAGATCATCAACACACCCTTTATAATCTGAATCACTGTAACCAATCACTTCTAGTTCTGAATCCATTCCTCTATAAACCAACATGTAATCTTTTGTTTTCTGCAAATACCTCAAAACCTTCTTTCCAGCAGTCCAATGATCATTACCTGGATTTGACTGATATCTAGATAGTACACCTACTGAAAAGGCCAGATCAGGTCTAGTACAAACTTGGGCATACATTAAACTGCCCACCAACCTAGCATAAGGCCTCTTGTCCATCTCTTTTCTTTCAATTGCATTCCTAGGACTTTGACCAGCATGCAACTTGTCTCCTTTAGACATTGGTGATTCTCCAGCTTTACATGTTTCGATAGAAAAACGTTTGAGCACTCTGTCAATGTAGTTTCTTTGTGACAGTCCCAACAATTTTCTTTCTCTGTCTCTTTTAATTTCTATGCCAAGAACAAACATAGCTTCTCCCATATCTTTCATGTTGAAATTCTTCATCAGAAAATTCTTAGTATCCTTCAATAATCCCAGATCACTACTCGCCAGCAAGATATCATCCACATATAATATTAAGAAAATAAATTTACTCCCACTGACTTTCATATAAATACACTCATCTAACCTGTTTTCTGTGAAGCCATATGAAGTGATTACTGAATCAAACTTGATGTACCATTGTCTGGAAGCCTGCTTTAAACCATAAATTGACTTTTTCAATCTACATACCTTATCTTCATTACCTTCTGCCATAAATCCTTCGGGCTGTAACATGTAGATCTCCTCATTCAAATCTCCATTCAAAAAGGCTGTTTTAACGTCCATCTGGTGTAGCTCAAGATCATAATGAGCAACTAATGCCATCATTATCCTAAAAGCATCCTTAGTCGACACTGGAGAAAAGGTCTCTGTAAAGTCTATTCCTTCCTTTTGAGTAAACCCTTTAGCTACAAGTCTGGCCTTGAATCTTTCTACATTCCCTTGTGCATCTCTCTTTGTTTTAAACACCCATTTACACCCTATAGGTTTAAAACCACTTGGTTTGTCAACTAATTCCCATACACCATTTATGTCCATAGACTTGAGCTCAGATTCCATTGCCTCCATCCATTTATCTGCTTGAGATGACTCCACGGCTTGAGAATAAGTAGTAGGATCATCATCCATTCCCAGATCAAAGTCAGCTTCATTAAGAAAAACAGTTAGATAATTTTCTGGAATAGCTGATCGTCTTACTCTCTGAGATCTTCTTAACTCAACTACTGCTTCTTGTTGCTGTTCTTGCTGTAAATTTGGTTGTGGCTGCTCTTGTTGCTCTTCTTGAATGTGATTTTCTAAGTTGTTCTGCTGTTCAATCTCCGGCTGATCATGATTCACATATTCATTTATAACCTCATCATTCTGCTGTAAATTATTCTCAATAATAGGCTGCTGTATATTATTTTCAACGATAGGCTCAACTACAACATCATTCAAATCTTCAGTAACACTTCCTTGTTCTTGATCATACACAAACCATTCATCAATATCATTTAATGTATTTCTAGCAGCTTCTAAATCCAGCTCATCCATGACAACATTGTCAGCATCATTCATCTCTCCTATAAAAGTAGCTCTGTTTGTTTCCAGAATTCTAGTATGATGTTGAGGACAATAAAATCTATAACCCTTGGACTTATTAAGATATCCAACAAAGAAAACGCTCGAAGTTCTAGGATCAAGTTTCTGTGCCTTAGGATTATAAATTCTAGCTTCAGCCTTACATCCCCATACATGAAAGTGAAATAAGCTAGGCTTCCTGCTGAACCATAATTCAAACGGCGTCTTGTTTGCAATTGACTTACTAGGTGTTCTGTTACAGATATAGTTAGCTGTCTTCAATGCTTCTCCCCACAAAAATCTTGGAAGTCCAGACTTAGAAATCATGCTACGAACCATGTTGATCAGTGTTCTATTCCTCCTCTCTGCAACCCCATTCTGTTCAGGCGTCCCTGGCATTGTGTACTGAGCTTGAATGCCACATTCTTGAAGATACAGAGCAAAGGGACCTTTATTTTGCCCAGCTTCAGTGTACCTTCCATAATACTCACCCCCTCTGTCGGATCTAACAACTTTAATAACCTTATTTAACTGCTTTTCTGTCTCAGCTTTAAAAATTTTAAAAACTTCTAATGCTTGTGATTTTTCAGAAATAAGAAAAACTTGACAAAATCTTGAAAAATCATCAATAAAGGTAATAAAGTACTGATTTCCACAGAGAGTTTATGAGGAAAAGGGCCACAAATATCAGTGTGAATTAATTCCAGTAGTTCTTGGCTTCTAACAGACCCGGTTTTCCTAGACTTAGTGGTTTTACCTTTAATACACTCAACACATACATCAAAATCACAGAAATCTAAAGAGGGCAGAATATTTTCTTTCACAAGTATTTTTAGTCTTTCTTTAGATATATGTCCTAATCTCTTGTGCCAAAGAAAAGCTGAATTTTCATTATGTCTTGGTCTCTTAACTCCTATAGTTTTTTCCATTAAAAAGACTTCAAGAGAATTCCTACAGTTTAAATGCCAATATCCATCAATAAGAGAAGCATTACCAATAAATTCAGAAAATTTAAAGAAATCTAGACTTTTATTATTGCCACTAAACGAGTGACCAAGAGTTTGGACAAAAAGTGATCCTGACACTAAATTTCTCTGCATAGAAGGTATGCAGTATACATTATTCAAGTCTAAAGCAAAACCACTAGGAAAAACAAGCCTAACAACTCCTATAGCCTTCACTGCTACCCGGTTTCCATTCCCCGAGCTAATCCTAGCCTCATCCTTGTTTGGAATCCTCTTTCTTAGAAAACCCTGCATTGATGTAATTATATGTATAGGTGAGGCAGTGTCAAACCACCAAGAACTAGAGGACACACTGACGATATTAGTTTCTATATGAAAAACAGTTTTAGAGTGGGTACCTTTTTTAACAAGCCAATCCTTAAAGTTTTTGCAGTCCTTTTTCACATGACCAGGCTTTCGACAGAAAAAGCATTTAACATAAGTGTTCTTGACGTTTTTAAAGTTATTAGACCCCTGAGAAGTCTTAGAAGATGAGGGTACTGACTGGTGAGGTTTCTGGTAGCCTTTCTTCTTAAATTGAGGTCTGCTAACGAGGTTAATAGCCACACTTTTTCCCTTCTTGATTCTCTCTTCCTCTTGAACACATATAGAAATCAATTCATTCAAGGTCCACTTCTCCTTCTGTGTATTATAGTTACTGGAGCTGACTATATTGCTGAGGTAAAGAATTTAAAATCATATGCACCAGAATAGCATCATCAAAATTAAGGTTGAGAGCCTTCAATTTAGCAACCACATCAATGCCCTTCATAATATATTCCCTAATGCTCCCAACACTATCAAACTTCATATTAATAAGAGAATTTAGTAAATTTCCAGTTTCTGCCTTATCGGAAACCTTGAACTTATCTTCAATATTCTTAAAATACTCTCTAGCCAATTCTGACTCAGGAATGCTCCCTCTCACGGCTTCAGTCATACTCTTTTTCATTATAACTAGAGACAATCTGTTGTGCTTGTGCCATGCATGATACTTATTTTTCTGATCATTAGTACTACCATCTGTTAAGTCTGCAGGAGGGTCTTCTCTAAGGACATGGTCAAAATCAATCATGCCTAAATGCAGCTCTATGTCCTGCTTCCATCTCTTAAAGTTTGTGCCATTTAAGTTTTCAATTTGATTAACACCTAAAGGGAGGTTCAAAGCTGTAGAAAAAGCATTAACAGTTCAAAATTTAGTAAAATGTTCAGATATTTTGCCCCAAAATTCATATTGTGTCTGTCTTACCTAGAGTGGCAAAGAACATAAAGACACTTGACTGAATCATATAATCAGAAAACAAGGGTAACGTTAGGCTAATTAGCTTATGTCAACACCTAGAGTGGCAAGAAGAATACATTCTAACAGCCTCTAAATGCACATTTATCTCATGTTATATGCTAATTTAGAAACTAAAAGATGTAATCATTTATACCTCCTAGGTGGAGCAAGGATACTATCAATTAGATTCTAAATTACAAGTTGTTGATCCAATTACTCAGGTTTAATCAAAACACTCCAGAACCGATTGCTATTGACAATACAATTTTACAAAGAATTTTAATTAAACTGGACCAAGAGAGTTTGTTGTATTTCGAGTCTTGTTAAAAATCGATTACTGACAAGGTGTTTTACACGGGTTTGGGAGATTAAAAACACACACAGCAAACAATGCTCATCAAATTCATTAAGCAAACAAAGAACAAGAACACAGGAAACACAAACAACAGTCACAATTATCGGCCTCAACAAGGCTATGGTACTGAATTTAAAATTGCAAAGAAAAACCTAAATGCAGAAGCGTACCAGAAATCAATTTTGTTCTCAGCAATTTCATCGAACGATGACAGGTCCAATACTCAAATACAGCAATTAGGTTAATCGACCATGATTTCAACAAGAAATTTTGAAAAACTTTAGGCGGAAAATTTGAAATTGAAATCACAGTCCAAGAACCCAGACAAACTTGAAATGGAAATATGAAGATTGAGAGTTCTGTCCGTGAAGGGAAGAACAATCAACATTGGGGATTTTGGCCGTTGGAATGAAGAACGGTCAAAATGGACTGTATAAAAAGTTTTGGGCCTGCCATCATCTTTTGGAAAAATATGAAGCCCAAAAGATAATTAATAAAATTTATATGTTCTATTTTTATTTTTATTTTATAATATTCACGATTCTTAATCGAGCACAAAAGGCTCTGATACCAAATGTAAGATTGAATAATGTAGACGTAATATATACAAGTAATGTACTCGATATAAGAACACGTTTGTAGTTAGAAATACTAACCTTGGTGAGACATCTCGATCTTCTCCTCAGAGCAATCTTATGAAGGCAATCTCAATTAATGGGGCTGAGAACTTGTAATGCTTATTGTGATTGCTAGAGTAGGGATCAAGGTCTATTTATAGGCAATTGAGAATTAGGTTCCTCCCATAAAGGTTTCCTAATCCTTTTATATTTAGGCCTAGTTATTCCTTTACCATATACAATAAGGTTAATAGGTAAGTAACCTTAATGAAGTTGTCATGACATCGATAGGAATAGATAGATGAATTACTAGGAATGTCTTTGCTTGTTCTGTAATTAAGGCAACTTAGTTGTCATATGCATAAGTGAATATTGATAAGTCCATATTAAGTCTTACAACTGCTCAAACCTTGAGAGGTTTCCTGAGATTAGAGGGATCATGAAGGAGCTACAAGAGCTTTTTTTAGATAAGACTGCAATCGAAGAATTGCCTTCATCAATTGAAAATCTTAGTGGGCTTGTTACTTTGAGTCTAAAAGGGTGCTCAAAACTCGAGAGACTTCCAAGCAGCATTTGTCAACTCAAGTCCCTTGAATATATTATTCTTTCTAATTGTTCAAAGTTTGAGGTGCTTTCAATTATTGTAGAAGATATGGAAGAATTAAGAGAGCTTCACTTGAATGGAACATCTATCAAATAGCTTTCCCCATCAATTGCACAGCTCAAGAGGCTCAGATTTTTTAACATGAGAAACTGCAGAAGCCTTGTTTGTCTTCTAGACAATTTCTGTAATTTGTCATACCTTACAGGTCCCGCTCTCTCAGGGTGCTCAAATATCTTTAACTTGCCTGAGAACTGTGGGAATATGGAATCCTTGCTGGACATTGAAGTAGAGGGAAGTGGTATAAGGCAACTCCCATTATCTCTTTTATGTGTGAACAAGCTTGAAACAATATCGTGGGATGGATCTGAAGAAATGACACCTCTCTATCCATCATCATCGTCATCGTCATCGACTGATTGTTTGGTTGGAATGGTTTCCCACATAAATCAAATGGAATTGTTATTACGTCTTGATCAGGTGGATATTAATGTTCGCTTTGTTGGAGTATGTGGAGTGGGTGGCATCGGTAAAACAACCATTGCTAGTGCTGTTTATGACAAAATCGCTTGTCAATTTGAATATCATTACTTTCTACGTAAAGGAAGGTTTCAGAAAGAAGGGTGAGATACAAATGCGGAAGGAACTTCTTTCTAGAATCTTGACGGAAAAGGTGCAGGGTGTTGGTATTTTGAATAGTGGTTCTAATATGATAATGGAAAACCTAGGTAAGAAGAAAGTTCTGCTTGTTCTTGATGATGTAGATGATATAGCCCAGATTGATACATTACTTGGACAACAATATTCATTTGGTGGAGGGAGTAGAATCATCATAACAACTAGAGATAAACAAATACTGAGTGGAGTTAATGCAATAACATATTGCCCTGGTTTGTTAAGACCAAAAGAAGCTCTTCTACTCTTCAGGCAGATTGCCTTCAAAACAATCGACACCGGGACAATGTACCATCGATTCTCACGGGATGCCATAGAATTCGCTCAAGGTCTGCCTTTAGCAGTTAAAGTCTTGGGAGCTTTTTTTTGTAGACAAATGTTACTTGAGCGGAAAGATGCCTTGGAGAAGTTAAAGAAAAGCAGTCACTTGGGAATTCAGCATGTGCTGAGAACAAGCTTTGATGGACTAAGTCATGTACAGAAGACTATATTTCTAGATGTTGCATGTTTCTTTAAAGGGATGACAAAGAAGTATGCAATGACAATTTTAGAAAATCCTGGTTTCTTTTCTGACGGATTAAGAGGTCTAATTCAAAGATCTCTAATAGCTGTCTCACATAGGGACAAGACTCTCCAAATGCATGATTTACTACAGGATATGGTTTGGGAAATCATCTGCCAAGAAAATGTGGAAGAGCCTGAAAAGCGTAGTAGATTGTGGAGTTATGATGAAATTCATCATGTGTTAACTTCAGATACGGTAAGAGCGCGCGCGCACACACACACACACATTAGGACTACTTTTTACTTGTAAATATATGTTAATAGAAAGCTGAAAGCTTCAATACTAACCAAAATGTACTGTTAAAAAATATTTTTAACAAAAATCAAATTTATAAATTGTAACAGATATGTTATCAACTCTGATCTTGAATAATAATATGGTTCTGGACTAACAGAATTTTGACATTGGTTATCCAGGCTACGCATGCAGTTGAAGTTATAACCCTTGATTTGTCGAACTCCAAAGAGATATACCTAAATGCACGGGCTTTCGATAAAATGGTGAAACTCAGACTGCTCAAAATCCATGATAACGGCTCCATGGAGTGTAAACAACATGTGAATGGAGACTTCAAGTTTCTTTCTCATAAGTTGAGGTGTCTCATCTGGCACGGATTCCCCCTAAAGTCTTTGCCATCCAATTTTCACCCGGTGAATCTTATCGACCTTGACATGTGTTTTAGACTTTTAGTCACCTTGAACAACTTTGGGAAGGAACCAAGGTACATTCACCATTTATCTTTTAAATGGAATTTGACGTTTAGATGCCGTAGATAGGTGATTTAATTTTCCTGTTGTTCTAACATGCAGCCGCTGAGAAATTTCCAATTCATCAATTTAAGTCACTCTCCATATCTTAGGAAGACCTCCAACATGAATGAGGCTCCAAGACTTCAGAAGCTAATTCTCGAAGGTTGTACGAGTTTATTCGAGGTGCATCCATCCGTTTCGTATCATGACACACTTGTTTTCTTAAATCTGAAAGGTTGCAGAGCACTTAAGATTTTTCCGAGTAGCATCTGTATGAGATCTCTTAGGACCCTTAACCTTTATGGCTGCTCAAATCTTGAGAAGTTTCCCGAGATTTCAGAAATTATGATTGAGCTTTCAGAGGTTCAGTTAGATGAGACTGCAATTAAAGAACTGCCCTCATCAATGGGACGGCTTCGGAGGCTTAAAGTATTAAGTATGAGGAACTGCAGAAGCTTTGTCTCTCTTCCAGACAGTGTCTGTACTTTGGCACACCTTCAACAGATCTATCTGGCTGGGTGTTCAAAACTTTATAACTTGCCTAACGACTTGAGGAATTCGCAAGCATTGACGATCCTTGAAGTACAAGGCAGTGGTATAGAAAAACTCCCATTCTTTATGACAAACAAAGAATAGAAAGAGAGTCATCAGAGTTGGGGGTGCAAGTGGAGGAGTTCTCGGAGGGAGGAGAGAGTTTGGGGGGCTTAAGCAGCTGCTTGAGTTGCCTGAGTGAACTCTTTCGTCAAGAAAGATAGAAAGAGAGACTGAGTGGTACGAACTTCCAAGACTCGTTACATTAATTTGCTATATATAGGTATACTCTGTTTTTCTCTAGTGTTCTGTTTTTTTTCTTTCCTCTTTTATATATATTTTTTTAAGAAGAATCGATATATCTTGAGGTTTACTAATCTCATTTATGTTATAGGAAATGATTTGTTTTTAATTTTAGAAGGAATCTTGTAATTCTATGCAGATCTCCATACTTTGCAAACAACTGAATTCACCAAATCCAAATGGCATCAGAGTGAGGGAGGAAGTGAACCTCATCGGAGTCTCCAGGGAAGGAGTGCTCGGAGGCAGAGGGGATTTTGGGGGCCTGAGGGAACTCTTTCATCGAGAAAGATACACAGCGAGACTGAGTCGGCACACAGGTACGATCTTCCAAGAATTGTTACATTAATTAGCTATATAGGTATACTCTGTTCTTTAGTAATCTGTTTATTTTTTTCTCTTTCATAATTTATTTCTTCTCAAGAATCGATATAGTTGTATGCCTATATAAGCTTTACATCTTGAGGTTTACTAATCTCATTTATGTTCTAGGAACTGATTTGATTTTAATTTAGAAGGGATCTTGTGATTTTATGCAGGTCTCCATACTTCGCAAACAACTGATCGATGCACCAAATGGCTGGGACCTTAATGGCAGACCACTAGGTTAATACTGAATTTAGTGTGCTTGGGCTCTTGTGATGAATGTGATGTCTAGATGTGAGGGGTTGATATGATGCTTCCACAGCCGAAAAGTGTAAGCGGAGGACAGAGGCGATGAAATGTGTTCATTGAATGTTAGTGGTGATGCGGTGTATGGCCAAATGCTCAGTTCAGAAGAAGAAAATGAGCAGAGTCCAATTGTGAATCACTTCCGCAATTTGGTTGTCAATGTCGATAAATTCTCTCAGGTAACAAATCTAATTTCTGGTTTGAACCTAATTTGTTGAGTCACCTATTTTTGGGCATATGGGATGTTGATTTTTTTGGGGTGATAGTAACAAGATGTCACTTTTTGTGTCGAGTGAATGTCGTAAGGTTACTTTTATGGAATGTAGTTTGATTGTGGCATATGGGGTGTTTTCTTTTTTATGTTTAGAAAGAAATGTGTTTAAGGGTGTACGTACTTTGTTAGCATGGGAAACAGGGTAAGCTGTATGAACAACTGGTTCTGTCATACTCGATCAAATGCAATTTGGTATGAACAACTAGATAGAGCTCAAGCTATACCTAATCGAAGTGGTAGTATGGAGGGTTCCTTTTTCCGCTATTGGGAATGCCCGTTGATGCCACTTCTGTGAGTTTTCCATCCTATCTATTGTCATCTTATTTCTCGTCACTTTTCTCATGTAATGTGTGTATCTAGCAATATAAAACTCTAGCTGTCCTTCATATTTGAAACCCTCTGAGCCTACAGTGACTATTCTGGATTTGCACACTGTTTTGTGTTTTGTACAGATTATTATATACAGAGCTCTTAAAGATTTGAATGGGATCCCTGGTGCCAAGGATTTAATTGTGTGCTTGACTGGATATCAACGACCTGATAGAGATGAGGTTATGGTACGCTTCTAGTATAAGCCCAATTGGATAGTTCCTTTACAAGAGCAGCCTGCTTCACAGTCTTATTCTGTTTCTTTATCAGACAATTGTTGGTTTAATGGGTGCTCAATTTTCTAAACCATTGGTGGCAAGCAAAGTCACCCATCTCGTTTGCTACAAATTTGAAGGTATGGTTTCTTCCCTGTGTTTGTTATTAATAAATAAATACATTGAGACGATTAATGATTTACATCATACAAGCTAGGATAAGTAGGGAATATGTAGATTGCAAATGACACCACCTCTAGTCATTCTGTTATGCTTTATTTTCAACTCTATACTTCATATGTTTCTAGTTAAAACTTCTTCAAGAGTATAAAACTTGAATGTGTTTTACATTTTTAGGGGAGAAGTATCAGCTCGCCACAACTCCCACAGATAAAGCTTTTCAATCATCGCTAGTTCGAAGATTGGTAAGTTTATGTCTTGGTCATTCTCTTATGTTTTGAAATTCTGAGAATGTTTCAATAAGAAAAAAATTGCCATCTAATCACCTTGTTGCATTATTTCAGCTCAAGGGATTGGGTTCTTCTTCAGGAAGATCATTATAACAAGAGGTGAGATGGTTGTGTGTGATATCCTAGTAAGTAAAATTGTTGTCTATAGCCATGCAAAAGTATGTTCTGAGCTTTCATTCTATATCAACAGTGGCCATGAGTTGGAGATGATGGAGGCTGAGGCTAGGGATTAGATGAGCCCGAAGACACCTTTATAAAGCAATCAGGGGGCAGAAGCACGAATAAGAGTTGCCATAATATACAAGCTGCTGGTTTATTTAAAATATACGAGGATTATATTTTATTTATTTTCAGCAATTCGAATTTCAGTTTATTTAAAATTAACGATTCAATGTTGGCTATAATGGAAAAAAAAAAGTGTTAATTATATATTTTGTTTTCCTTGTATTATATGTTAATTAGTTATGCTCCTTGAGAGGAAATGATGAAGCTGTTTCTAGATTTAGTTCCCCTTAGAGAAATATAAGCTCAAGGGGAAATGGTATAAACATTCATGTTCAATTCAAAATTAACCAACACGCATTTTTAATTCCTTATGTTGTTTACGGATTAGATTTTAGACAATAAATGAAATCAATACATCCCGGAATCAAAAATTATTTTTTGCAAATTTTTAAGAGCCCGTTCGAGCTTTTTACCTCTTTAGTTTATTTCAATTTATCTAAGGGCAAGTGAATAATGATGAGTTATTGAGTTTTTATTTTTTATATGAGTAGATAGAGTTCTGCCACACAAGAGTTTGGGTGCAAATGGCGTGCATACTGGACATATAACAAAGCAGATATGTGTGTTTTAGTGAAAATGATTTTCGGTCAATTGCCATAAATTGGTGTTGACCGCCTTGATCGAGACCAAAAAGATGACTAAAGCAGCTAATGTTTTCAAAACATATAATTTACTACGTACACATTAGTTACATAAATAAGGTCTAATCGGAAATTTATAAATATCAGTTTTGCAAATTATACAATATCGCCCTATGCCTATTAGTAGTATCTAATTTGTTTGTTGGTTATAACAAAAACACTTACATTTGAAACAAATAGTGTGGTAGAACAAGAAATTGGCGAGTCCAACCGTTGGATGTGAATATTGCAAAATAAAATGCCTATGTTGAAAAAATTAGTATTTTCCGTCTTCGTTTCGGTCTCGATTTAGGTGGTCAACCCGAGTGACCATATTAAAAGTGCTTGTTTAAGTTTGAGAAAATATAACAAATGATTACTCAACTTTTATCTATTTGTCACTTAACTAACTAAATTTTTATACACTCAACTTAAACTTCATCTTACACCGATCATTTCATCAAATTTTCTATTCAGAATTGTCACATGATTGACCCCTTAAAAGTCTTCACATGTTAGCTCACCAACTACGTGGCCAATCAAGTGATCTCGTGGTGAATCACGTGATGATTTTGAAAGAAATGGAAAACATACATACGTTAAATTGTTATGACTTACGGGTCGTAAAAAAAAAAAAAAATTCAGAAGAAAACGAGGGGTGTATTGATCAAATCTTGATAAAGCCGATCACTTAACAAGTTACACGGTCCTTTTTTCTTTTTCTTTTTTTAATCGGGAAACAAGTTACACGGTGATACCTACCCGATTATTCACCTTTATATACATGCGCCTTTCTATAGGTAGACAAACAGAAGGTGCCAAAAAAACAATCCAAACGCTACCACCGTCCCATTCACTCAAAACTTTTAACGATTCAATGTCCAAAATCGTCGAAATCCTCAACGCCGGTCCAACCAGCAGTGGCAGAATGAACGCTCCAGCTGCAAAAGAATTTTACGCCCATTGTTTTGCTTTCACGATTTGGCAATCTGCGGTCTACACAATGGTTGGGTGCATTGAATTGATAATTGCTTTCCTGTGGCCTCCATTTTTAGTTGAGACAAGAGTGGCGTAGCGAATTTAATCCTCTCTTCAATGCGTTGATTATACCACCAGGGCCAGGTATGTGTCTCCATTTTCTTTTGGGTCTTTGTGTTCCTTGTCTGAATTATGTGCTGCTCTTTTATGATCTGTGCTCTTTTAGATTGCTTTGTGTAATTGAATTTGAATAAACAAATTACCTGTAAAAACCACCGTGAAATTTAGCTCACTGTCACTGGTACCTTAAATAGCCTTTGCTTGTTACCCTGAGTCCTTGATATTCTAGTTAGTGGTTAGCATTAGAATTTACGACACAAGAAATTATGAAAAGAGTCGTATTCATTTGATTCCTGGGTCCATATATGGCAGTGGAGTGGAACTCGCACACACCTTTTGACTATTGAGCTTTCTAGTTGGATTATTCTATTCATTCTAACAAGAAGAGCAGATTCCCTTATCAGACCCTCAATTGCAATCAGAAAATTGAGCACTAATTTCATTTTTTTTCATTACACTAACTAATCTTGATTTTTTTCATTACACTACTCTTAAATTTAATATTTAAGAGTTATTAAAGTAATAAAATTTGGCTATTCTCTTAAATATATTATAGATTCTTACTAAGTACCGTTACTATTTTCATTGGGAGTTAAGCTGTGTTTCTGTGTAGTAATACTTACAACTGTTGGAGCATATTAAGGTCTCAGGAGTTGGAATACTATAATAAATTTGTACCTTATCTTTGAGCTTAACCATCTACTACGTACATATACTCCATCATTTCTAGCTCTTATGATAAAAGAATTAATACGATCAGATAGCTTGATTCTTCAATATTAACTACTTGGATGTTCACGAGTTTTCTGCCTTTAATAACATGTATAAATATTACGGGAAAATACATGCAGGGCAGCATAAATAACTAGCTTTGACTTAGAATCAGCAACTGCCATAGTTAATTTGATAAACCGACTGATCCTGGTTTATCAAATTAACTATGGCAGTTGCTGGTTCAGGACTAGTCTTTGTCTATAAATTGGAGTATGCTTACAATCAATTAGATATTGTTTTGTGTAATTGATTTTGATTAAACAAATTAACTGTAAAGAGTGCCATGATATTAAGCATTTAAGCTCACTGTCAACTGGTACTTAGCACTGCCTCCTCTGCCTAGTCATTGGATTAGATATCACACTGTTACGTTGTTCAGAACTAGATCATAACCACTTCATACCCCTTATATGATGCTTGCTTGAGAGTTAAGACTTGAGAATTCATACTGTCAAGTAGCCAATCCAATTCATACCACTGTGATGATTAGAACTTTTGCTAAAGCTAGCGTTATGCTTTAATTCAAATGGTATTCCCTGCCTGATTAAAAAGAAAATATGAACAGAGAAATGCATTTGATTCCTGGGTCCATGCCAGTGGAATAAAGGAACACAGACTCAGCTTTTTGACTCTTGAGCTTGCAAGTGGGATCGATATATTATTGCAATCAGAAATTTGAGCACAAATTTCATTTTTTTTCATATATATGGCAGCTACTGGTTCCTCTTCATCTGGCCGTTGTTGGAACTATGACGTCTTCATCAATTTTCGAGGCGCAGACACTCGCAAAATCTTTGTCGGACATCTTTACAGAGCTCTCGAGCAGAAAGCAATCCACACCTTCATCGATTCTGAAGAGCTTCAAAAAGGCAACGACCTCTCGAAGTTACTCAACAAAATTGAAGACTCGAGGCTCTCGATTGTAGTTTTATCTGAAAACTATGCCTCTTCCACATGGTGCTTAAAAGAACTCGTCAAAATCCTCGAATGCATGGATGCACAAAACCAGATAGTGGTTCCTGTTTTCTACGAAGTAGATCCATCTCATGTTCGTAACCTCAAGGGAAGTTTTGCACAAGCTTTTGCTAAACATGAAGACGATTCTAACGCCGACGAGGAAGAGGTGCAAAGCTGGAAGACCGCTCTAACTAGAGCCGCTAATCTATCTGGCTGGAATTCGCGAGATTATAAGTAATTTTTCACCATCCTCTTTAGTTACTTGAGTTTCCTGTTTTGGCTTTCTTCTGTGGAATTCTTACCTAAATTTCACCCATGTTCAACTACATATATATATATATATATATATATATATATATTATGTATACTTCGTTCCATAATGACATAAACACTCACTCATAAAATGCCGGTCCTATATTCACTTTCACAATGTACATGCAAATGTTGGTACTTGCTGGCAGCCTAAAAAAACATGAAAGCCACTTAAACAACTTTGACAATTATATCTCCAACTGTTCTAGAATCTATAGGGTAATTGCTATCTCTGATTTCGGTGTCACTCTGTCTCTTACAAAACTGTATTTCAAATTTGGCAGGGATGATGGTGAGCTCATTGAGAAAATTGTAAAAGATACATTCCTTAAGTTGATTCGCGTCTCATCGAATAAAGCACATGGCTTGGTTGGAATGGATTACCACCTTAATGAAATTTATTCACTTTTAGATCTTGGGGTGGATGATGTTCGCTATGTTGGAATTTGGGGTATGGGGGGTATAGGAAAAACAACGATTGCCAAAGCTGTTTATGATGAAATAGCCTATCAATTCGATCACTGTTGCTTTCTTGATAATGTGAAGGAAGGTTTCACGAAAAAGGGTGAAGCAGAAATGCAGGAAGAACTTCTTTCTAGAATCTTGAAGGAAAAGGTGCCAAGTACAGGCAGTTTAAATAGAGGTTTCAATATGATAATGAAAAGGCTGGGTAAGAAAAAAGTATTACTTGTTCTTGATGATTTGGATGATATAGCCCAATTTGAGACCTTACTTGGGGAGCAACCTTCATTTGGGGGTGGGAGTAGAATCGTTTTGACAACTAGAGACATACAATCTCTTAGCAGAGTTGACTGTGGATTATATAAGCCCAAGTGCTTAAATAATGATGAAGCTCATGAGCTCTTTATGAAGTATGCCTTCAGAACGAAAACACCCTCAGGAGAGTATGATCATCTATCAAGGCGTGCCATAAAATATGCTCAAGGTCTGCCTTTAGCACTTAAAGTCTTGGGATCTTCTCTTCATAACAGAAGTGTACCTGCGTGGGAAGATACATTGGATAAAATAAAGGAAACCCCGCAAAGGGGAATTCAGGATGTGCTCAGAACGAGCTTTGATGGACTAGATCCTTTGGAGAAGAATATATTTCTAGATGTTGCATGTTTCCTTAGAGGAAAGAAAAAAAGATATGCAACATACATACTGAACATTTGCGGCTTCTTTCCCGAGATTGGATTAGAAGTTCTAGTTGATAAAGCTCTCATGACTATTGGAGATGATGATACGATTCAGATGCATGATTTACTCGTGGAAATGGGTCGGAAAATAGGGAGTGCCAGTATAGGCTGTCGAGTTATCAAGATATTTCTCGTGTGCTAACTGAAAATACGGTGAGTTATATATGATCATCTCTGCTTTCTGTTTTTCTTTCTTCTTTGTTCTTTGGCATATCATACGTAGTTAAACTTTAGTACTGAAAATAAACGTGGGGGATATGTAATAGGATAAGGATTCAGATATATGTTTGCACTTCATTAATTTTCGCTATTGGTTTTCCAGGCTACGGAAGCAGTTGAAGCCATAATCTTAGACTTGTCGCCTCTGTACGGAAAAGAGATATACTTGAACACTGAAGCTTTTGTTAGCATGAAAAAACTAAGATTGCTCAGGATCTATTGGAGAAACTTAGTATGGATAAAAAATTCCAGTGTTGTGTAAACAACACGTGTGTGGGGACTTACACCTTATAGTCGCATTGAACAACTTTGGGAAGGAACCAAGGTACAATCATCAATTTCCTCACATGTACAAGTACTTTTATAAATTAATTAATTCATACTTTCCTCGTTGTTGCGACATGTGCAGCCTCTAGGAAACTTGAAATCCATCAATTTAATTGGCTCTCATTGCCTTGGAAAAATTCCGGACTGCTCTCAAGCAACAAATCTTGAGACACTAAATCTTAGTGGTTGTACAAGTTTATTGGAGGTTCACCCATCAATTTCATCTCTTAAAAACCTTGCTTTCTGGAGTCTAAAAGAGTGCAAAGTACTTGAGAGACTTCCAAGAACCATTTATATGAAATCTCTCAAATCCCTTAATCTTTCTGGTTGCTCAAACCTTCAGAGATTTCCAGAGATTGGAGGGCTTATGGAGGAGCTAGCAGAGCTTAGTTTGGATGAGACTGCAATTGTAGAACTGCCTTCGTCAATTAATAATCTTCCGGAAATGTTGCCCAGAAGCCACCATTCAATTGCCACCGATTATGATTGGTTTCTCAGCACATTTTTACTACCACCGATAGGTCGAGCAGTGATATATTTGTTGTGTATCACTGTTAAACGGTGGATATAGCTTCCTCAACAATATTATACTATTTGTTATCCATGAAATCAGTTTCCATTATACTATTATTATACACAAGTTGACAGTACTATAGACATGGAACGGTGCCATCCCTCTCTCTCTCTCTCTCTCTCTCTCCAAACTCATTTATTGTCTTTACTTTAGCAGTAGAAAAGGGGGGAGAGATTTTTGTCACTCTCATCTCTCAAACTCTCTCAAATAGCCTTACACTAGCACAAAATTGCTGATCAGAGATCCACCATCTCTGGCCATCAACGCACCTCACCGCCACCATGGATCGAAGCTTGAAGGTCCAATGATCAAACCCTCTAAGTCTCGTCTCCATGCAAAGCTCGGAGCCACCAAACGTGCCGTTGGTGGCTCTCGCCCTTCTGCCATTTCTGTTCATCAACTTCCGGTCTCCGCTGCTCGACACCACCATCAGAAATGGAAAGATGGCTCGACGATCTACCTAAACCCGAAGGTCCCGTCACCTGGTTTCGCCGGATTCCTTCACACGCGACGTACGCGCCGCCCATGGCGCGTGGGTCTCAACCCACCGTCGTGAAACATGACCGGCATTATCCTCTCATTCAGGTAAGACACTCTGAGACCCCATTTTTGAAATTAAGCTTTGGCTTGTTGAATTGTGGAATATGATCTCGGATTTTGAAATTAAGATTTTAGGGTTTTGCTATGTTGATCAAGGTCTTAGGAATTGGAAGAGGAATATACGTTGGATTTTCTTGGGTAACATATATTGAAAGCTGGTAAGGACCTGATGACTCTACTGGGTTCTGGTTTTGAGTTCAATAATTTGCAGTGAATTATTATTGATGTGGTTCTGTGGTATTGTTGAGTTTTGACTTTGGAGGAGTTTGAGGTTCAAAAATTAGCATCTCATTCTGCGCTGGCACTGCTATCATAGATCACTAAAATCATTCACTACTAATTACTTTTTTGCACAGTCATGATATAAGTAGAAAGCTCACAAATATAGATACAAATAAATATCTAAGCTAATGTTTGTAGGTGTAATGAAAGAAATTAGTAGTTCATAATTGAAATGGTTAGCTTTGGTAATCAGAAAAGAAGAAGAAAATGTTATCTCCAAGAACACAGCTTTATGCAAATGGACATAAAGCCAATTCATTACCTAGGGCCTAATTGCTATTATTGTCATTACAAGATAGATATAGCCAATTGTAATCCAATATTCCATCACTTTAACAATAATTTTGTAATATTGCATGTTAATTCATGAGGTCAGTTTATTCTCACTGAATTGATTGACTTACTTTTAACCTAGTACTAGATGTCCCAATGATGTTTATGAGTTCGTAGCATATGTATAGTACATGTTTAGTCATCTTTATAATACTTTTTTATTGTGTTACTGACCTGTTGTCAATAGCTCACTTCAATCTTGACATATTCAATGTTTTGTTTTATTAACTTCGTATCCAAGGTCTTAGCTGCTATGGTGACTTGTTTTGCTTTTCCCCTTCAGTTATTCTAATTGACCATATAATTGTTCTAACTAGCATATATACTGCCTTATGTTCTTGTACCATTTTTTTTAATGATAAACTGCTGCAATGTTTTATTTGTTTGACAATTTTATCTTTTTCTTAAATACAGTGACTGCAGCATTACAAAGTATTGATAAAGGTTAATCTCACACCAAGTAGTTACTTCTAAATTCTAATCTTCACACAATTTAGGTATGTAGAAATAGTAGTTAGTTGTTGCTTATTAATTATTTGTTAAATAATGATATGATTACTACCATGATTGGACTACTATTATGAATGCATTTGGTTATTCAGAATATTAGATGTATCTGTACATTAGGTTCTTTTGCAATCTTCCTAGTGTTGGATGTGGACTAATAAAATATGCTATGGGAAAGTATGTATATCTTATGTATCTCTTTGTGGTCACTAAATTTTTCTATGACGATTAGAGTCTTTCATTTGAAGTTCCATTTACTTTAGTCATTCATTAAGCTGTTGATTTCTTTGACAGAAAGCAAATTGATATGGTTCCACACAGAAATTACATGGAAGTAGAGATGGCAGATGCATCATGGAGAGGAACATGGAAGTTGCGATTGCAGATGCAGCAGGAAGAGTAACATGAGATTTATGTGGTTCTGTTGTTTTTTTTTCTTTTTTTTAAGGGGGAGAGGGAATATGGCTCCAAAGTTCGAAATTTGTGAGGAGGGGGGATTCGAACCCGGGTTGTCAGCGGGGATGGCCACTGCCTAGTCCAACTGGACTACACCCAATGCTCATGTGGTTCTGTTTTTTGAACAGTGGTTCTGTTTAGTATGCCAATCAGATGATGTATATGTATTGTACACTATTTTTTAGAATACTTTATGGTTGTTGGTGGGCCACATTTTTTTTTTATACATCCTCCAAAATTTTGCCACCAATGTTGGTGGCATTGCAAGGACACACCAATTTGTTTAACAGTTGCAATGAAGAAATGTACTAGGCTGCATTGGGTTTTGGTATGCCACTGTTTTATTTATGGTGGTCTTTATACCAATAGTACCTACTATATAGGCCCTTGATCTCTAAATAGTGGCTGCATAGTGGCTATTGCAAAATGTCATTGATATCAGTTGCTAAAATGCCATTAAACTCTATAATGGAATGGTGGCTTTTGGCCAACATTCCTGTAGTGGGGGCTAGTCACTTTGAGTCTAAGAGGGTGCAAAGAACTTAAGAGACTACCAAGCAGCATTCATTTTAAATCTCTTAAATCCCTTATTCTCTCTGGCTGCTTAAACCTTGCGAGGTTTCCAGAGATTTCAGGAATTTTGAAGGAGCTAGCAGAGCTTCGTTTGGATGAGACTGCAATTGTAGAACTGCCTTCATCAATTACTAATAATCTTCCGGGGCTAGTCACTTTAAGTCTAAAAGGGTGTAAACAACTTCAGAGACTTCCAACCAGCATTCATTTGAAATCTCTCAATTCCCTTATTCTTTCTGGTTGCTCAAACCTTGAGAGGTTTCCAGATATTAGAGGGATCATGAATGAGCTACCAGTGCTTTGTTTAGATGAGACTGGAATTGAAGAATTGTCGTCATCAATTGAAAATCTTACTGGGCTTGTTACTATAAGTCTAAAAGGGTGCACAAAACTCAAGAGACTTCCAATCAGCATTTGTCAACTCAAGTCCCTTGAATATATTATTCTTTCTGGTTGTTCAAAGTTTGAGGTGTTTCCAATTATTGTCGAGAATATGGAAGAAGTAAGAGAGCTTCACTTGGATGGAACATCTATCAAAGAGCTTTCACCATCAATTGAACAGCTTAAGAGGCTCATATTTTTAAACATGAGAAACTGCAGAAGCCTTGTCTGTCTTCCAGACAATATCTGTAACTTGTCATACCTTACAGGTCTTACTCTCTCAGGGTGCTCAAATATCTATAACTTGCCTGAGAACTGTGGGAATTCAGAATCCTTGCTGGACCTTGAAGTAGACGGAAGTGGTATAAACCAACTCCCATGATGGTCTTTATCATGTGATGTTACTGAAGAAATGACACCTCCCTTTCCATCATGGTCTTCATCATCATCAACTAATTGTTTGGTTGGAATGGTTTCCCACATAAAACAAATGGAATTGCTATTACGTCTTGATCATGTGGATATTGTTCGCTTTGTAGGAGTATGTGGAATGGGTGGCATTGGTAAAACAACCATTGCTAGTGCTGTTTATGACAAAATCGCTTGTCAATTTGAAGACCATTGCTTTCTTGAAAACATAAAGGAAGGTTTCACCAAGAAGGGTGAGACACAGATGCGGAAGGAACTTCTTTCTAGAATCTTGACGGAAAAGGTGCAGAGTGTTGGTACTTTGAATAGAGGTTCTAATATGACAATGGAAAACTTTGGTAAGAAGAAAGTTCTGCTTGTTCTTGATGATGTAGATGATATAGCCCAGATTGAAACATTACTTGGACAACAATATTCATTTGGTGGAGGGAGTAGAATCATGGTAACGACTAGAGATAAACAAATACTGAGTGGAGTTAACGCAATAACATATTTCCCTAGTTTGTTAAGACCTAGAGAAGCTCTCGTACTCTTCAGGCAGATTGCCTTCAGAACAAGTGATCCCTCCACAGAGTACCGTCGACTCTCACGGCATGCCATAGAATTCGCTCAAGGTCTGCCTTTAGCACTTAAAGTCTTGGGAGCTTTTCTTTATAAAAGAAGTTTACGTGAGTGGGAAGATGCCTTGGAGAAGTTTAAGCAAAGCAGTCACCTGGGAGTTCAGCATGTGCTGAGAACAAGCTTTGATGGACTAGATTATTCGGAGAAGAGTTTTCTAAATGTTGCATGTTTCTTTAAAGGAATGAAAAAGGACTGTGCAATAGCAATTTTAGAAAGTTGTGGTTTCTTTCCCCGCGTTGGATTAAGAGCTCTAATTGATAAATCTCTAATAGCTATCTCATATAGGGACGAGACTCTCAAAATGCATGATTTACTACAGGATATGGGTTTGGAAATCGTCTGCCAAGAACATGTGGGAGAGCCTGGAAATCGCAGTAGGTTATGGAGATATAATGATGTTCATCATGTGTTAACTTCAAATACGGTGAGAGCATATATATACACACACATTATGACTACTTTTAACTTTAAATATCTTTTTTACTAGTACATATCTGTTAATAGAAAGCTAAAAGCTTCAATACTTACCAAAATCTAATGTTAAAAAATAAAATTTGTAAGAGATATGTACGTTATCAACTCTGGGGTCTTGAATAATATGGTTTTGTATATTTGCACCCACAGAATTTTGACATTGGTTTTCCAGGGTATGCGTGCAGTTGAAGCTATAACCCTTGATTTGTCGAACTCCAAAGAGGTCTAAATGCACGGGCTTTTCATGAAATGAAGAAACTCAGAGTGCTCCAAATCCATGATAACAGAGCCGTGGACTGTAAACAACATGTGAGTTGAGGTGTCTCATCTGGCACAGATTCCCCCTAAAGTCTTTGCCATCAAATTTTCGGCTGGAGAATCTTGTCAACCTTGACATGTGTTTTAGTCACCTTGAACAACTTTGGGAAGGAACCAAGGTACATTCATCATTTACATATGTCTTCTAAATGGAGATTGAGATTTACATGCGCTAGACTTGTTTTCTTAATGCATGTGTTTTCCTGGTTGTTCTAACATGCAGCCACTGAGAAGATTGAAATTCGTAAATTTAAGTCACTGTCCATATCTTAAGAAATCTTCCAACATGACTGGAGCTCCAGTTATTGAGAACCTAATTCTTGAAGGTTGTACAAGTTTAGTCGAGGTGCACCCATCCAATTTGGGTCTGAAAAACCTTGTGTTTTTTAGTCTAAAAGGTTGCAGAGAACTTAAGATTCTTCCCAGCAGCATTAATATGAAATCTCTTAGGACCCTTAACCTTTCTGGCTGCTCAAATCTTGAGAAGTTTCCCGAGATTTCAGAAGATATGATGGAGCTTTCAGAGATTTATTTAGATGAGACTGCAATTAAAGAACTGCCCTCATCAATTGAACGGCTTCGGAGGCTTAAAGTATTAAGTATGAGGAACTGCAGAAGCCTTGTCTCCCTTCCGGACAGTATCTGTACTTTGGCATACCTTCAACAACTCTATCTGGCTGGGTGCTCAAAACTTTATAACTTGCCTGACAACTTGAGCAATGCGCAAGCATCGACAATCCTTCAAGTACAAGGCAGTGGTATAGAACAACTCCCATTCTTTATGCGAAACAAAGAAACAGTGAGGGATGGAGTCATCAGAGTCTCCGGGGAGGGAACGTCATCCAAGTTAGGGGTGCAAGTGAGGGAGGAAGTGAACCTCATCGGAGTCTCCGGGGAGGGAACGTCATCAGAGATAAGGGTGCAGGTGGAGGAGTGCTCAGAGGCAGGAGGGATTTTAGGGGACTTATGCAGCTGCTTGAGTTGCCTGAGGGAACTCTTTCATCGAGAAAGATAGAAAGCGAGACTGAGTCGCCACAGAGACACGATCTTCCGAGAATTGTTACATTCATTAGCTATATAGGTATACTCTGTTTTTCTCTAGTGTTCTGTTTTTTTTCTCTTCCATAATTTATTTTCTCTCAAGAATCGATATAGTTGTATGCCTATATAAGCTTTACATTTTCAGGTTTACTAATCTCATTTATGTTCTAGGGATCTTGTGATATTATGCAATTCTCCATACTTTGCAAACAACTAATCGATGCACCAAATGGCAATACTGAATTTAGTGCGATAGGGCTCTTGTGATGAATGTGGTGACTAGAAGTGTGGGTTGATATGATACTTCCACATGCACCGAAATGTGTAAGGCGGAGGACAGAGGCGATGAAAATGTGTTCATTGGGTGTTAGTGGTGATGCGGTGTATGGCAAAATGCTCGGTTCAGAAGAATTACAAACTGGAAGGGCCAAAGACCTTCTACTGCTTGCGGACTTTCAGAGGATTCTGGACAAAAGTGGTGGTCCTCTGGTTGATTGGGAACTATGGAAGTAGCAAGATTGTATCTTAATCTCAGCTTGGGATTAGGCAACATGCCTTAAGAAAATGAGCAGAGTGCAATTGTGAACCACTTCCGCAATTTGGTTGTCGATGTCTATAATTTCTCTCAGGTAACAAATCTAATTTCTGGTTTGAAACCTTACATGTAGCTATTTCTCAGACTTTCTATTTACTGCAGAACGAAGCTTCTTATAATTAAGCACACCATTTATTAGCTAAAAGTTCAATTTTGTATGGTTAAGCAAGTCTTGGCAGCATCAAATATATTGTTACTTCTGGTTCTGTGTGACTGTGTGTGATCTGCCTTCTGATATTAAATTATGGCTGGGAATTGTGGACTTTTGAACAGAGCATAGGTTTAGCATGGCTTGGATTACTGGCTATAAATTTGTTAAGGCAATGTTGATAAATAAAAGTTAGTGTTGTTTAGGAAGGATGGCAACCGAGAGTCTCAGGAGAATGGTGGAAAGCAGTAAAGGTGAGAAGTGACATTCATCTATGGATGCTACAACATCTGGACCTCCATTGAAAAATATGGCAGCAGATCGAGGAATTGGGCTTCCTGTCGAAGGGGCACAGGTTTCAGAGAGCTAGATAGAACTGAAGCTATACCTAATCGAAGTGGTAGTATGGAGGGTTCCATTGTCCACTATTGGGAATGCTCGTTTATGCCACTTCTGTGAGTTTTCCATCCTATCTTTTGTCATCTTATTTCTCTTGTCACTTTTCTCATGTATTGTGTGTATCTAGCCGTCCTTCATATTTGAAACCCTCTGAGCCTAAAGTGACTATTCTGGATTTGCAATTTTGCATACTGTTTTGTGTTTTGTACATATTATTATATACAGACCTCTTAAAGATTTGAATGGCATCACTGGTGCCAAGGATTTAATTGTGTGCTTGACTGGATATCAACGACCATAGAGATGACATTATGGTACGCTTCTAGTATAAGCCCAATATTGGATAGCTCCTTTACAAGAGCAGCCTGCTTCACAGTCTTTATTCTGTCTTCTTTATCAGACAATGGTTGGTTTAATGGGTGCTCAATTTTCTAAACCATTGGTGGCAAGCAAAGTCACACATCTCGTTTGCTACAAATTTGAAGGTATGGTTTCTTCCCTGTGTTTGTTATTAATAAATACATTGAGACAATTAATGATTCACATCATACAAGGAGAAGTAGGGAACAAGTATATTGCAAATGACACCACCTCTAGTCATTCTGTTATGCTTTATTTTCAACTCTATACATCATATTTTTCTAGTTAAAACTTCTTCGAGAGTATAAAACTTGAATGTGTTTTACATTTTGAGGGTAGAAGTATCAGCTCGCCAAACAACTCCCAGTCTCCCACAGATAAAGCTTGTCAATCATCGCTGGTTGGAAGATTGGTAAGTTTATGTCTTGGTCATTCTCTTATGTTTTGAAATTCTGAGAATGTTTCAATAAGAAAAAATGGCTTAAGGGATTGGGTTCTTCAGGAAGATAAATTCTTCTTTGATGTATTTATTTTGTAAAATGGCTTTGGAGGATGCACTTGTATGTTTTGTTTAGTTACATTGGAGGAGATCAAACTCTTGACATTATCTAATTTCAATCTAATTTCCTACCCTCTCTCACCACTTTAGCTAATCCAAAGGCTTGTTTAAATTTTGAAAAAAAATATAACAATTGATCACTCAATTTTTATCTATCTAACACTTAACTTACTTACTTACTGCTCAAGCTACGGGTAAATGGACAAACAAAGAGTCTTCATCAATGGTTGGTTCTGTGAAGTTGCCTACCTCACACTCTAAGGAGAGTGAGTTTATTAAGTAGTTATTTGTGTTTATTTATTTCTAAGTCTTTTCTAGGTGAGGTTGGCTTCTACAAACTTTCTTTGATGTTTCTACTTTGTCTATACTACAATTGCGTGTTTAGGCAGACGGGTAGATGCTGATTTTTTCATTAAGACTTTAAGAGCGAGGTTTACTTTGCTTAATTTAGACTTACTATATGTGAGCTCAATATGTCTTATAATGAGTGATATTTGTGTAAGTAGAAAGTCTGCATGAGATACTAATCTGGTTTCTCTATTTAGATATATTTATAACTCTAGCCAATGACTTGGATTCATAATAAATTAAACTTTTTCTCAAAAAAAAAAACATACTTATAAGTAATTTTTTTAAAAAAAAAATAGTAAATATCAAATATTAAAATTCGAACAACTTAAAAAAAAACTAGCTAACATTTCATAAATTATTAATCCATATGAAGAGTTCATAATTAATTGTGAGTTTTATTATCATGGAAACATAGATGGATTAATATTGGGTTCACCATTTGAAGTAATTTAAAGTTGGTATATAAAAATTCAAAAACAAAAAAAATTGGTATATAAAAAAATTATCATAAAAACTAACTGGATTAAAACAGATAAGCACATAATGTTAATTAGCAAAAATTGGTGAGGGACCCACACATACCAGTGGAATAATGGAACACAGAGTCAGGTTTTGACTTCGGACTCTTAACAAGAAGAGCAGATTCCGTTTTCAGGCCCTAAACTGCAATCAGAAAATTGAGCCCCAATTTCCCTTTTTCATTAGAGCTGATCCTGGTTTATCAAATTAACTATGGCTGTTGCTGCTGCTTCCTCTTCATCTTGGAACTATGATGTCTTCATCAATTTTAGAGGCGAAGACACTCGCAAAATCTTTGTCGGCCATCTTTACAGAGCTCTCGAGCAGAAAGCAATCCATACCTTCATCGATTCTGAAGAGCTTCAAAAAGGCAACGAGCTCTCGAAGCTACTCAACGCTATTGAAAACTCAAGGCTCTCGATTGTTGTTTTCTCTGAAAACTATGCCTCTTCAACATGGTGCTTAAAAGAACTCGTCAAAATCCTGGAATGTATGGATGCACAAAACCAGATAGTGGTGCCTGTTTTCTACGAAGTAGATCCATCTCATGTTCGTAAGCTCAAGAGAAGTTTTGCAAAAGCTAACAAGGAAGAGATGCACAGCTGGAAGACCGCTCTAACTAGAGCCGCCAATCTATCTGGCTGGGTTTCGCGGGATTATAAGTAATTTTTCACCCCTCTCTTAAGTTTCCTGTTTTGGCTTTCTTCAGTAGAATTCTTACTCTCCGTTAATATGTATACTTTGTTCACTTTCACAATGTTCAAATGTTGGGCCTTGCTAGAAGCCTAAAATATGAAAGCCACTTAAAAGTCTTTGTCATCCACTATGCTTTAAATAGTGACCCTGATGAAAAAAAAAAAAATCTGTAATATAGATGGAGCAATTTGAAACTAACTGCACTACTGCAGGACAACCTGAATGGCTGAATCCAAACTGAATTTTGAAAGTTTGAAATCTAGTGAACTCGAGTATGGCTTCTGGCAATTACCACCTTCATTTTTTTTATGTTTTGATTACCTATTTAAGTGACAGTTAATTAAATGTCCAACTTGTATAATATATCTAGAATCTATAGGATATTAACTAAATCTCTGATTTTGGTTTCATCACTGTAGTGCCAGTTCAATCTCTTACAAAACTGTATTTCAAATTTGGCAGGGATGACGGTGAGCTCATTGAGAAAATTGTAGAAGACACCTTTCATAAGTTGATTCATGTCTCATCAAGTAAAGCACTTGGCTTGGTTGGAATGGATTACCACCTTAATGAAATGTATTCGCTTTTAGGTCTCGGGGTGGATGATGTTCGCTTTGTTGGAATATGGGGTATGGGGGGTATAGGAAAAACAACAATTGCCAAAGCTGTTTATGATGAAATTGCTTATCAATTCAATCATTGTTGTTTTCTTGATGATGTCAAGGAAGTTTTCACGAAGAGGGATAAAGCACAAATTCAGGAAGATCTTATATCTAGAATCTTGAAGGAAAAGGTGCCAAGTACAGGCATTTTAAATAGAGGCTTCAAAATGATAATGGAAAGACTAGGCAAGAAAAAGGTATTACTTGTTCTTGATGATTTGGATGATATAGCCCAATTTGAAACCTTACTTGGGGAGCAACCTTCATTTGGGGGTGGGAGTAGAATCATTTTGACAACTAGATATATACAATCTCTCAGCCGAGTTGAATATCGATTATATAAGCCCAAGTGCTTAAGTTATGATAAAGCTCATGAACTCTTTATGAAGTATGCCTTCAGAACAAACAAGCCCTCAGGAGAGTACTATCATCTGTCAAGGCGTGCCATAAAATATGCTCAAGGTCTGCCTTTAGCACTTAAAGTCTTGGGAGCTTCTCTTTATAACAGAGGTGTACCTGCGTGGGAAGATACATTAGAGAAAATAAAGGCAACCCCACAAAGGGAAATTCAGGATGTTCTCAGAACGAGCTTTGATGGACTAGAGCCTTCAGAGAAGAACATATTTCTAGATGTTGCATGTTTCTTTAGAGGAGAGAACAAAATATATGCATCAAAAATTCTGAACACATGTGGCTTCTTTCCCAATATTGGATTAGAAGTTCTAGTTGATAAAGCTCTCTTAACTATTGGAGATGATGATAGGATTGAGATGCATGATTTACTTGTGGAAATGGGTCGGGAAATAGGGAGAGCCAGTAGGCTGTGGAGTTATCAAGATATTTCTCGTGTGTTAACTGAAAATACGGTGAGTGATATATGATCATCTCTGTTTTCTGTTTTTCTTTCTTTGTTCTTTTGCATGTTATACGTAGTCAAACCTTAGTACTAATTTTCAACTTTTACCAATGTATAATCGTGGGGAATATGTAATAGGATAAGGTTTCGGATATATGTTTGCAGTTCATTAATTTTCAGTTATTGGTCTTCCAGGCTACAGAAGCAGTTGAAGCCATAATCCTAAACTTGTGGCCCCTGTACGGAAAAGAGATATACTTGAACACTGAAGCTTTTGTTAGCATGAAAAAACTAAGAGTGCTCAAGATCTATTTGAGCAGCTGGTGTAAACAGCACGTGAGTGGTGACTTAAAGTTTCTTTCGCATCAGTTGAGGATTCTTGTCTGGGATGGATGCCCCCTAAAGTCTCTGCCATCTAATTTTCAACCGTTGAATCTTGTCGACCTTAGCATGCCTGGTAGTCACATTGAACAACTTTGGGAAGGAACCAAGGTATGGTCATCATTTACATATATTTCCTTACATGTCAGTTAAATGTTGGATACCTTATAAGTTAATTAATTCATGTGTTCCTCATTGTTCTGACATATGCAGCCTCTGAGAAACTTGAAATCCATCAATTTAAGTAACTCTCATTACCTTAGAAAAATTCCGGACTGCTCTCTAGCGACAAATCTCGAGACACTAAATCTTAGTGGCTGTACAAGTTTATTGGAGGTTCACTCATCCATTTCAGATCTGAAAAACCTTGTTTTCTGGAGTTTACGAAAGTGCAAAGTACTTGAGACTCTTCCAAGCAGCATTTATATGAAATCTCTTAAAAGTCTTAATCTTTCTGGCTGTTCAAACCTTGAGAGGTTTCCAAATATTAGAGGGATTATGGAGGAGCTAGCAGAGCTTTGTTTGGATGAGACTGCAATTGTAGAACTGCCTTCATCAATTGATAATCTTCCAGGGCTAGTCACTTTGAGTCTAAAAGGGTGCAAAGAACTTAAGAGACTTCCAAAGAGCATTCATTTGAAATCTCTGAAATCCCTTATTCTTTCAGGTTGCTCAAACCTTGAGAGGTTTCCAGATATTAGAGGGATTATGCAGGAGCTAGTAGAGCTTTGTTTGGATGAGACTGCAATTGTAGAACTGCCTTCATCAATTGATAATCTTCCAGGGCTAGTCGCTTTGAGTCTACAAGGGTGCAAAGAACTTAAGAGACTTCCAAGCAGCATTCATTTGAAATCTCTCAAATCCCTTATTCTTTCTGGCTGCCCAAACCTCGAGAGGTTTCCAGAGATTAGAGGGATTATGAAGGAGCTAGTTGAGCTTTGTTTGGATGAGACTGCAATTGTAGAACTGCCTTCATCAATTGATAATCTTCCAGGGCTAGTCACTTTGAGTCTAGAAGGGTGCAAAGAACTTAAGAGACTTCCAAGTAGCATTCATTTGAAATCTCTTAAATCCCTTATTCTGTCTAGCTGCTCAAACCTTGAGAGGTTTCCAGAGATTAGAGGGATTATGGAGATGCTAGCAGAGCTTTGTTTGGATGAGTCTGCAATTGAAGAATTGCCTTCATCAATTGATAATCTTACTGGGGTTGTTACTTTGAGTCTAAAAGGTTGCACAAAACTCAAGAGACTTCCAAATAGCATTCATTTAAAATCTCTTAAAACTCTTATTCTTTCTGGCTGTTCAAATCTTCAGAGGTTTCCAGAGATTAGAGGTATTATGAAGGAGCTAGCAAAGCTTTATTTGGATGAGACTGCAATTGTTGAACTGCCTTCATCCATTGATAATCTTCCGGGGCCTAGTCACTTTGAGTCTAAAAGGGTGCAAAGAACTTAAGAGACTTCCAAGCAGCATTCATATGAAATCTCTGAAAACCCTTATTCTTTCTGGCTGCTCAAACCTTGCGAAGTTTACTGAGATTAGAGGGATAATGAAGGAGCTACGAGAGCTTTGTTTAGATGAGACTGGAATTGAAGAACTGCCTTCATCAATTGAAAAGCTGATGGGGCTTGTTACTTTGAGTCTAAAAGATTGCAGAGAACTTAAGAGTCTTCCAATCAGCATTTGTCTACTCAAGTCCCTTGAATGTATTATTCTTTCTGGTTGTTCAAAGTTTGAGGTGTTTCCAATTATTCTAGAAGATATGGAAGAACTAAGAGAGCTTCACTTGGATGGAACATCTATCAAAGAGCTTTCCCCATCAATTGAACGGCTTAAGAGGCTCAAAGTTTTAAACATGAGAAACTGCAGTAGCCTTGTCTGTCTTCCAGAAAATATCTGTAACTTGTCATGCCTTACAAGTCTCATTCTCTCAGGGTGCTCAAATATCTATAACTTGCCCAAGAACTGTGAGAATTTGGAATCCTTGATGGACCTTCAAATAAAGGGAAGTCGTATAAAGCAACTCCCATCATCCCTTTTACGTTTCTTTCCATCATTGTCATCATCATCGTGTAATTGGTTGGTTGGAATGGTTTCCCACATAAATGAAATGGTTTCCCACATAAATGAAATGGAATTGCTGTTACGTCTTGATCAGGTGGATATTGTTCTCTTTGTTGGAGTATGTGGAGTTGGTGGCATTGGTAAAACAGCCATTGCTAGTGCTGTTTATGACAAAATTGCTTGTCAATTTGAATACCATTGCTTTCTTGAGAATGTAAAGGAAGGTTTCACAAAGAAGGGTGAGACACAAATGCAGAAAGAACTTCTTTCTAGAATCTTGACAGAAAAGGGGCAGAGTGTTGGTACTTTGAATAGAGGTTCTAATATGATAATGGAAAACCTGGGTAAGAAGAAAGTTCTGCTTGTTCTTGATGATGTAGATGATATAGCCCAGGTTGAAACATTACTTGGAGAACAATATTCATTTGGTGGAGGGAGTAGAATCATCGTAACGACTAGAGATAAACAAATACTGAGTGGAGTTAATGCGGTAACATATTGCCCTGGTTTTTTAAGACCTAAAAAAGCTCCTGTACTCCTCAGGTCGTTTGCCTTCAGATCAATTCATCCTAGACAGAGTACTGCCGAATCTCACGGCATGCCATAGAATTTGATCTAGGTCTGCTTTTAGCACTTGAAGTTTTGGGTGCTATTCTTTCTTTAAAAAAAGTTTACGTGAGTGGGAAGATGCCTTGGAGAAGTTTAAGAAAAGGTGTCACCTGGGACTCTGGGAGTTCAGCATGTACTGAGAGTAAGCTTTGATGGACTAGATCGTTTACGGAAGACTATATTTCTAGATGTTGCATGTTTATTTCAAGTAATGGTAAGGGAGTATGCAATGAAAATTCTAGAAAGTTGTGGTGTCTTTTCCGGCGTTCTAATTGATACATCGCTAATAGCTATCTCACATAGCGACAAGACTCTCAAAATGCATGATTTACTACAGGATGTGGGTTGGGAATCATCTGCCAAGAAAATGTGGAAGAGTCTGGAAAGCGCAGTATATTATGGAGTTATGATGATGTTCATCATGTGTTAACTTCAAATACGGTGAGAGTAAACACACACACACACACATTATGACTACATTTTTACTTGTAAATATCTGTTAATAGAATGCAGAAAGCTTCAATACTTACCAAAATGTACTGTGAAAAAATATTTTTAACAAAAATCAAAGTTGTATAGATATGTTATCAACTCTGTGGTCTTGAATTATATGGTTTTGTATAGTTGCACTAACAGAATTTTGGCATTGATTATCCAGGCTACCCATGCAGTTGAAGTTATAACCCTTGATTTGTCGAACTCCAAAGAGGTATACCTAAATGCATGGGCTTTTGATAGAATGGTGAACCTCAGACTGCTCCAACTCCATGATAACGGCTCCATAGACTGTAAACAACATGTGAATGGAGACTTCAAGTTTCTTTCTCGTGAGTTGAGGTGTCTCATCTCGCAAAGATTCCCCCTAATGTCTTTGCCATCAAATTTTCACCCGGAGTATCTTGTTGACCTTGACATGTGTTTTAGTCACCTTGAACAACTTTGGGAAGGAACAGAGGTACATTCATCAGTTACATATATATATCTTCTAAGTGGAAATTGAGGTTTAGATGTCGTAGATAGGTGATTTAATTTTCATGGTTGTTCTAACATGCAGCCGCTGAGAAAATTGCAATTCATCAATTTAAGTCACTCTCCATATCTTAGGAAGACCTCCGACATGACCGAGGTTCCAAGACTTAAGAAGCTAATTCTTGAAGGTTGTACAAGTTTATTCGAGGTGCATCCATTCATTTGTATTGTCTCTTGGTCATCTCTTGGTCAGGTCAGTCTATATATCAAGAGGCTGAAGAAGGAGGGGTGCTATACAAGCATGGGGAGTTGAACAAGGAAAAGTAGCTATGACCAAAATTTGAAGGTGCAGAGTGAGAAAATGCTGAAAGACTTTGTTTTCAGCATTTTTATTTCTATTAACATTCTCCAAAGTCTGTTGAGTTTGTTCCCGTCACCATATCCCCTGGTTTTGGTGCAAGAACTTGTACGCAAATTCAGATTATGCAAGTTGAACATTTCATTGTATGTGCCTCTGCTGACAAAAAGAACATTTATGAGTTTTGCGACATACAACATCAGGTTCAGAATCTAAGGTGTTTTGGTAACAGCTCATGATCGAGCACTCTTGGGCCTCCGATGGTTGTACTGAATGATTAACATCCCCCTAAGGTGCAGGTGGTTGAGGTCGAGGTCGAGGTACAAGTACATGATGACCAATTACTGCTTGAAGTTGGTCAATCGGAATAGGTGGTTCAGGTACAAGTTGAAATACAGGGTTGGGTCCTGGTATAGGTTCTGGTAGTATTGCTGCATATCCACCCTGTACTTGGTTTCCTTTCCAATAAGAGACCCCCTCCCTGCTCAGAGTAGAGATATCGGTACCAATTAGGACTTGTAAGTTGTGCAATAACCACTATATTTATCATACTTATTTCAGACTTACAACTTAAGGTTGAATCTCCCATTTTGCACTAGAAAGCAGATTTGTGCTGCAGGCACTTGAACCTGAACAGTAAGTTACTCGGTTAAAAAGCATTATACAATTCAGTTCGTATAGATAAAATTACTTGAGAAAAAGGTACGAGTGATGGATCTTGCATCTTACATATCTGAACCCCAATGCCTTGTAGCAGGAGACACAATGGACCCTTTGCACTCATCTTCATCTATGAGGTCTTCATTAAGCACGTTCCTACTGCATTTCAAACATGTGAACCATCATTTCCCGAAATTTATTGTGCTATAGCCAATAGGTACAAACTTCCTACTAATATTGCATCATTTGCGCTGTTTCTTTTATCGACTCTTGCTTCTTGCCTTGGTTCTGAGCAATCAATTTTGATTACAACATAACCCAATCAAGGTTTTAACCGCATCCAATATATTTACAAGACTCTTACACATTTTTGAAGATGCAACCACCAGTAAACAACCCGTTCTGCAAAACAAACTGATACCAATGTTAGGGTACATAATGTGCCTTCTTTCTGACTCGGCTTCTTATTTATAGAATGACAGACATTGATTCACTTTGCCTGATTTACTGACTCGGATCGCACACTTTATAAAGAGGTGCTGGAATGGACTTGTGAACAGGTCAACTGGAAACCAATATTATTTACAACCATGCACAAGTAACAGAATTGTTTATTAAGATCTAAAAAGAAAGAACAAAACAACCTAATTATGCAGCCAAATTTATTAAAACTCTCGAGATTTTGACCACAAAGTTGTAGAAATCAATAGGACAAAAATATATATATATATATATATAAAGTATGTTATATCAAACCAAATGCATCAGGAATCCAATACAAATGTAAGAGTATCAGATCCCACTGAAATTTTCAAAATTTTGTTACAATGTTGTGGAAATCAAAAGTCATCAAGAACCCAATTTCAGAAGTATGGAGTATCAAACCAAAGCATCAAGAAACCAATACAAAACTAAGATGTATCAAATCCTACTGAAATTCTCAAAATTTTGACTAGTTTTCTGTGGAAATTAAAGGGCTCCAAGAACCCAATTATGATTTTTCTTGAATGCAGCATCCAAAATCGCAGGCGGCATTGTCTAAAGTCTGTGTGTGAGTGAGAGAGAGAGATGTTGCTCTGTAAACTCTGTGAATGTAGTCTTGCTCCAAAACGATGTGGGTTTGTCATGTGCCGCACAAGTAGTAGTTTGCATTTGGATTGAAGAACTCCATTTGAGTGCTGAGAGAGGAACAACTCCACGAAAACGTTGCTGCTGTGAACAAAGAAAGCATCAGAGTTAAAATGTAGAAATTAAAACAAAGAGTTCAAACGAATGTTTGATTGGAAAAAAAAATGCCAATAAGTTTTTCAAGAATGAATGAACGAGAGAACCAGAGAGTGAATGAGTTCTTTGAAGTAGATTGTTAGAGCTCTGTGTATTTTGTATGAGCCCCAGTGTTGGGGAAGTTTGCTTGTTGCTTGAGCAAGAAAGAGAAGTCAGACATTCAGTTATGCAAAAGTGCCGGCGTACAGAAACGAAACGACTACTTTTTTCACTGCGGCATTGTATCGACACTCGCCCTCACCTAGTCTTCGTATTTTGCTGCTGCAATTCTATTGTAGAAACTAGAAAGATTAAGAATCTGAGGAAATTGAGGACATGAACAGCACAAGACAAATTTCTTTTGGGGGAATAAAAAAAAATTGAAATCATTAGATTATTTGGTTTGGGCCCAGATTCTATCTCCATCCTTATAATGGGCTACCCTAGCCCGGTCCATTTTAACATATCCGATCTGGATATTTACGTAATTTCCCGACCTCTTTATAATCCCTACTTCACCTCCTACAGCCCAAACCCTACTGGTTTCTCCGCTTCACGCCGGCTGGTATCTCTCTTCTCCTCTCTCTCTCTCTCTCTTTTTAACATACAATCGCACTCACGGTTCTGAATTTCACTGCGAAAATTTTGAACTGACTTAATATAGTTGTGTGTCCTCTTAGGGGTTTCCGAGTGATTATAAGCAGCGCTTCTCCTTCGGCATCCAATGGCTCCTCCTAAAGGTTCTTTTCCGTCACTCTCTATCTTTGTTTCCTAGCCATTATCTTCAATTTATTGCTTTCATGCTTTGTATTTGTATTATTATCAATTTCAATTTCTTGAGAGTCATTGGTTGCTGAGAAAATGGAGGAAAACAAGAAACTATTGTAGCCATGCGCATGCTTTCTATATTTCATTTTTTGTCCTCTTTTTTCTTGCAATTATGGAATGTAAAACGAACTCAAATGAGCCAAATATATTTCTTGAGTTTGGTTTTTGCTGGTATTATCATATGCTGCATTTTTCGGAGCTACCAAATAGCCTAAATGTTCACTGAATTGTTCATGGTGCAACTATTCCTTATTCCCGCAACAACTTTGTTGTTCTATTCACTCATTTTGAACTCCGTTTGCTAGACAAAAGAATGCTATGCGGTCATTTTTGGTATATTTTTTCCTGAAAATTTATGACTATGTACCATACCAACAACTGATCGAAGCATAGGTTCTACAGTGTGCAATTTTATATGTCAGTTGTTAACAGTGCATCTATGCAGTGTTGGTTTAGAGTTTCTAATTATGTGATCTTCTGTTAGGATAGAAATGATACTGGCCGCAGAGGTTATATAAATGTGCATTTACTATTTATGGATAAGCCAATTGAATGGCAATTTTCCATGTAGAGGGTTGCTCTAAGAGTATCTACCTGCCTTTAAATATTATAGGTCAAAGATGATAGAATGTTGGAAGGATTCGAAGGGAATTATAATTTTTAAGGATATTAGAATATATTGGAGTATCTACCAGTTTGTTCTATTTTTTCCCCATTTTGCAAGCTCTTATCAAGGGAAATTTTAACATCTTCGAGTATTGGTGTTTCTTTATGGCCCATCTTTAAGTGTCATACGATGGGGATGATAAATGATGTGGAAGAAGAAATTATGCCCAATTTTGCGGATTTGTTTTAGTTTACTTTTCCTTGTAACTATTTGTAAGTCAAGTTCATTTTGCATCATGCACTGCTTGTTAGAGGGCTCTTTCCAAGAGATATAACTCGGGTTTTTCTAATCAGTAACCATTAACCGTTAGTTTATGCTAATTTGTTTATATCCTCTCTTGATCCCCATACGCATTGTGTTTTTCTACTTCAATGAGTTGCCACTTAATCAATTATTGTTTATTATATTTTTGTACGAAAACAAATTGGTTCCTCATCAAGAGCATGTCTCTGCAGGTGATGTTTCAAAAAAGAGTGATCCCAAGTCACAAGCATTGAAGGCTGCCAAGGCCTTGAAATCTGGACCCCTTGTTAAGAAGGTAAAGAAGATCCGAACATCAGTTACATTTCATCGGCCTAAGACATTGAAAAAGGAGAGGAACCCAAAGTACCCTCGTATTAGTGCTCCACCAAGGAACAAGCTTGATCATTATCAAATTTTGAAGTATCCTCTTACTACTGAATCTGCAATGAAAAAGATTGAAGATAACAACACCTTGGTTTTTATTGTTGACATACGTGCTGACAAGAAGAAAATAAAGGATGCAGTCAAGAAAATGTATGACATTCAGACCAAGAAAGTGAATACCCTGATCAGGTGAGTGACTGAATTAAGTTGCTTGTGAAGCTGTGATGCATGCTCTTTTCAGTTTTGTTTTCTTTGGATCTGATCATCTGAATATTTTATTTTTTGATCCAGGCCTGATGGTACTAAAAAGGCTTATGTTAGGTTGACCCCAGATTTTGATGCACTGGATGTGGCAAACAAAATTGGAATCATCTAAGGTAGTGTCAGGCATCCTCAGAGAGTAACAGTCTTGTTAGTCGTCCTTGAGCTGTCCAAGATTTAGTTTTTGAAGTTGTAATCGATTTTGTTACTGGTAGTAGACTTGGTGATTTGTGGTTATAACTGCAGTTTGAATCTTGTAGGATTTGAATTGAAATCTAGTTTATTTCTTAACCTTCTTTATGTGGAGTATCTTATTACATTTTGATTTTCTTTTTTATTCCCATTTTGAATATGAAAGTGATGGTTATTTTTAGTTTCTAGATGAATCTTCTTTACAGCCCCACAGAAATCTTGAATGAACTGTGTGGCCATTTATCTGACCAAGTCATTTATGGTATAATCGTGAACTGGGTAGTATTTCCGACAAAGCCTTTTTGTTTGGTTTAGCTCCATCAAATCTGTTGTGGTGATCTTGAAGTGGTGAGTCATTTTGGTCTCTTTTGGTTACTTCATGTCAAATCTATACTGTTGTATGAGATTGAGCTTCTGAATTTTTTTGCTTTGCTGCTAAATGAGGTGATGGCTATCTAATCGTTTCCGACTTTCTGTGAAGGCAACAAAATCTGCCGAGATTCTTTACTTTGGAACTCATAGGGATGCTGACAAAAGAATTGATGGAGATGCAACGATAGATTTGCCATTGTCAAATTCACTATTCACTGATCTGTAGTCATGCAATCATTTGATGTAGGATGAAGTTGAATGTACTCATTAGCTCCTGTTGGACCTTTTTAATAGGAGCTGGGGCTCCGTTGATCGCGCTAATTTCAATACATCATATAGAAGATTAGAAGATAACAATCAAAAGCTATCAATTGTGGAGTTTGTAGCTCAAATTGCCATGAATATTTACCGTCTGTCAAAAATTGTCTAGCAAGAGTTCTGCGTTATAACTTACCCTAGTTACCCGCAAAAGATATTCAATACAAAAGGTTTAGTGCTCTTGACAATTAAGACGATTTATAGCTAGCAAATGGTTAATCCTTAGATGGGAATGGGCAAGTGTACATATAGCTCAATTGGAAGGACATGTATAGATTATTATTTTCTCATCACTTTGATTGGAAAATGAATCAATTTGGTAGGAAACTCTTCTTTATTAGATAGTTCGACATGTTATGTTGTCAAATACATTTTTGTTTGAATGTGTGTCCAAATTGATAAATTTGACAATATAACATATCAAATATCTAAACGTTATCGTTGGGGAATCTTGTTTCTGGTCCAAATGGTGAATTCTCCAAAATTGCAGAGCGTAGCATTTGGTAATGTAGTGCCCTTTCTTGAATGACACTTTCCCTTAATGTCTCTAGTAGAGTGTACATAGGAATAGGACAATCCTGGATAAAATCATAGACCTCTGATCTGCATAAAGGGCAATTTGAGTGAGACACAAACCAAGTGTCAATGCAAGAAATGTGGAATGCATGATTGCATTTGGGTAGATTTCTCAGCCATTCCCCTTCTTCAAATTCACCCAAGCAGACAGGACAGTCTGTGTTGCTCTTGTTGTCTTCTGCAGCGTCTGCTTCACTTTTCTTCTTGAACTGAGTTATGGGAAGAGACCGAATAATGGAGAAATCTAGTCCTCGGCTTTGAAACTGCAGAGATGGATCATCTGCGTTGGCCTCGTTCAGAAGGGTACGTCTGTGATTGGAATTTGATCTTGCATTGCGAAATGTATAACAAAACCGTTTCAGTATCTTGTAATAACTGAAGATGACTGTAGAAATGCAGAGGATAACAACAGAAGAAACGAGCCACGGATCCCAATGCGGAGGAGAATCTGGGGACGACATTGGAGGGCTTGAAGGGATGCTTGTCTCAAGTCTGTAAAAAGTTTCCAAGAGGACTTTGGATAAGACAGCAGTGCTCTATTTATTGCAGAGGCTTATTCTTACATAAAATTGTCATAGGGGGAATCTATAGGAATGAAAAAAGCATAAAGATGATGTGGAGAACGATTATATCAAAGAAAACATAGATTTTGACATGCAAGAGTTGTGCCTTGGATGATATCAACGATGCACACTGGCATAAGATCCTATATATTTCTGAGGTAGATGATACCAATGTCGGATTCAGGTTTTCTCAGAGGGTATTTAACTTTAAAAAAGATTAACATTAAATGATAAAATTGGTCTTTGCTTTCATTTCCTCTCTGCAAAAGACCTAGCAAACCGAAACTGAAGCGTCTTGATGTACAAGAAATAAAGGGTAAGCTGAAGCTAAAAAGCTATGTCATATATCTAAAGTTCAATCCCCAATACAATAGTATCCCCATTTACACCATCAATTAACCCCTCAAACTTGATTTTTACACGAAAAGAAGCAAAGACCTCACTAAACATCATTGAAGCCTGTGCCGCTTGGCGATTGGGATTTGTTGATCAAAACAGGAATTTGTACTCCGCATTCTTGAATTGTTCAGGCATGAAACAGCAGAAGGATTGATGGTGTTGAAACTTAACATGGCAGCTGAACATGTTTGAGAAAAGCCACGAGACATGTCAGGATATGGTGTCAAATTCTGTGTTTTGTGAACCGCATAGGTAGGATTTGCCACTGGTTTCTGATTATTAATACTTACTGCAGCTTCACAGCCTTTGATTGAAACTGGTGGGATTTTGAAGGGCAGCAAAGGAGGAGGATTTCGCCACCGAGGCATAGGACCTGCAACAAGAAGAGTCTGAAGTAATGGACCAGCATCCATCACAGCCTGCAACAACTTTCCTTTCTGAGGCAAAGTCCTGCCCTTAATAAAATTGTCGATTATTTCATTAGCTGGATCAGTTTTGGTAGCTACACCAGTAGGTATATTAGTAGTTCCATTAAATTCTTGTACCAAAGGCTGCTTCACAAAACTCATGTTGCTTGAATCAGCCATGTTAAAATTCGAAAACTCGGGAGAAGAAACTGCATCAAACAAGGAATCAACAGGAGAAGAGTTATGTGATTGGGGATTGTATGTTTCAGAGAGGCTGTTGGATTCAGTAATGCTCGAGTTTGCTTTTGTGGGCATCAAAATGGGGCTTTCAGGCTGGACTATTTGAGGAAACTGCAAATTGGGCAAGTCAATTGGAGTAGAAGCAGAGATCTTGTTGAAGATCTTGTGCAGCTGGTCTCTAGCTTCATCTCTTTCTTTGTATGCAGCCTTTAGTAGATCGAGTAGATTCTTCACATTCTGTTGACTCTCAGCTGCTAAATTTTTCATTGTTTCTAGCTCAAGGGTTGTGTAAAGAAGCTTCTTCTTCAAATCATCAGTGCTCTGTAATTTAAAACAGGTAATTGGTCAATTTCAGTTCTGAAGAGAAACTTAAAAACCCAGCAGAATCATCATGAATAAGATTCTTGAACAACACCAAAACAAAACAGACCAACATCAAGCACTGCTCTCTAACTAGAAAATAAAAATTTAAAGCACACAAGGAAGTTGCAAAATGAATAAATCCAGGTAGAAAAAAGGGATTCAGAGTTGGAATGAACAGTGGAAATCCAATAAGGGCCCATGAAAAACCCCAAGTCTTGTACTAATTAAAGAGTCGACATTAATTGGCCAAAACAAGAAATAGTCCCCATTGAAACCTGCTGCACTTATAACAGAAATTGACCCTGGACCAATAAATTTATCAATGCAATGAATGATCACAAGCTTTAATCAATACCTAAACATTGAGATTCCAGTCTAATCAGACATATTCCGTTCACTACTTATAAAACATAAGTATTGCACAGTTCTCCATAATTGTATAAAAAATCAATATGGGCCTCCTATAGCACTTCCGGAAATAAATATTTATATTCACAAAACATTAGGGGTACATGACTTGCAAATGGTTATGTATGAAGCACATAAACCTTCTGCTGGGAAAACCCCAAAAAATCATAACCATGATCATTTTGGGGAAACCGAAAATTGATAGGGAGAAAATGGGGAAACTGATAATTTCAAAACTTGTCCTCATTTTCCCCAGAGAAATGGCTTCTTGACTTCTTCATTCTTTATTGAAGATTATGACAGTAAAAACAACAAATTTAATGGTGGGGGATTATATGAAAGATATGGAAGATCCCTCAGTCACAAACACTTCAAATTCACAATAAAGAACTGAAACATGAATGAAAGAGCAATGAAGGAAAGCCAAGAAAGATTTTTGAATTGAGTGTGTTAGATTACAGTAGATACCATCATAAAAACACACAATTGAAGTAGAAAATTACAAGCTTTGATTGAACTGCAAAACAAACAATAGCCCAGAACCAAAAAAGAATGCCGTTTAGAACAAGAAATGAGTAGTGTGACCCACCTCTTGATAAGTAGTCCATAGAGAACCCATGTCCTCCATAGTATACGAGTATCCCCCTCTACCAGAGAAAGATGGCCGGAAAAGGCAAAATTGAAGAGAAGGAAAAGAAAATGAGAGAATTAGGAGGTAAAGTACGGTGGAATGTGACTCATTTTATAGAAGAACTATGAGGCATATAAGACAGGGAGAGGGATGGCTTTCTCACAAGCATCCAAGAATGCCCAGTCCACCTCAAAGAAAAATAATAAGGAAGGCTTAAAACCCTTCATTATGAATAAATATTAAATTAATTTGTTTTTGGTCTTTTTTGGAGAATCCTTTTTCTAGTCTCTTTCTCACTCACTGTAATATTGATTCTCACTCAATATTTCCCCCCTTTTTTCCAGGACTTTTGTCTCTTTACCCACATGAAAAAATTACACATCTCTGTAACAAAATCAAAAACAGCTTTTTTTCCCTAATAAATAGTCAAAGTTTTTATGAGTTGCCTTAAATTCCTCTTTTATAAATTATTTGACTTTCCATAACACCTCAGTTTTCAAAATAGATTTTCTCTTATGGCTTATGGACATTGAGAATTTATTTCAGGACAACGTTAACCATTATTTTTTTTTGGATTACATTCCTCCTTGATAACACCAGAAAAATTTATTTATCAGAAAAAGAAGTTACACCAAAAAAGGGAGGACGTAGACTTTTTCTATTACGTTTTAAGGCTTTTGTCATAAAGAGTACCCGAACTTAAGGCTGTACATTACTTTATTATCTGACATTTAAAAATTATCACATTAGTACCTGACTTTTCAAACTTGCTATCACTTTGGTACCTACCGTCAATAACTCTGTTTAAAACATGCTCACGAGACTTTTTTGTTCTTGAAGAAATTTTTGTTTTTTTTTCGGAGTTATTGACGGTGGGTACCAAAATGATAGCGAGTTTGAAAGGTCATGTACTAATGTGATAGTTTTTAAATGTCATATACTAAAGTGATGTACAACTTTAAGTTCGGGTATTGTTTATGACAATTTCCCTACATTTTAAAAACTTGTTTTGTTTAACAATGGCGTATGGGATCTAGAAAGTAGTCTGGATTAATTGGTTACGGGGACGGTAGTCTTCCTCTGCGTCTCAAGGTCGCTTCAAGCCTCAGCCAATTTTAACAACCTTGTTGGTTGTGGGCTTCTCTTCAACCCCAAAATTAACGTCGACGGTGATGCTCTCTTTGTTGTTGGAGTAACTGAATGGCTGCGATTGGTTGTTAAAGACGGCAAATTCTGCGAAAGTTTTTCATGATATAGGAGCCTGGGTAGACAAATGGTTATTTATTTATTTATTTTTATTTTCTCTTTATCAGAAAACAAAAAAAGAAGTTAAAGAACAAACAAAAAACCTTAGAAGATAATCAAGATATGGTTTTGATTAGAAATAAAGGAGAACTGTGTTTCCCTATTTGATCAAAAAAAAGTGTTCCCCGAAAAATTACAATTCCCTTTGAAACTGGAAGATTAATTATGCTTTGCAATCCTTTCCCCTTTTCTTTTTTTTTTTTTTTTTTTTTTTTTTTTTTTTTATTTTTTTTTTTTTAATTATAAAATAATATTAAAACCCAAAAAAAAAAAAAAATAAAAAAAAAATAACTTTAATTTTTTTATTAATTAAAATTAAAAAAAAAAAAAGTTTTTGTTAAGGGAAAATTTTTTTTTAAAAACAATCTCTTTTTTTATTAATGTTAATGAATGAAAAGGTTTTTTTTTTTGGGTGTTTTTTTATGGGGGAAGTTTGTAAATTTGTTTTTTAAAAAGATGGAGAGAAAATAAAAAAAAAATGTTTCCCAAAAAAAAAAAAAATGGGGGGGGGAACCCATTATGTCCGAGCATTTTCCCTTTGCAATACTACTGGATTCCAATTAATTAATTATTATACTTGTTTAAAAACTTGGGATCTAGTTAGATGATTATTTTACAATGAGGTATGGACCCAATTTCTTAGATTATCTTTGTTAGGCTTGTACTAGATTGCCTTGTGAACTGCCCGAGGAAACTGAAATCAACAACATAACGGTTGACTATGTTTCTTCATCCTTTTTCGTCATTATAACAACCTTTACTCGACTTAATACGACACAGTATGTGTTTTCCTGGTTGATTATTGAACAAAAAACCCTAATTCTTGATTAATCTAGATTCAATAGCGAAAAAATCCGACGGTGAATTTTTTTTTTTCAATAATCCTACGGTGATTGACTAAAGTTTTTTTAATTAGTTACCGACTTGAAGAACATTTTTTTTATATTTAGGGTCCTAGAACGACTCCAATAACTTCCTATAAGTACTTTTTTTGTTAGTTTAAGAAAAAATAAAAAAAAGTATTATTTTGCTCCTGCACGTTTCCTTAAACCTTTCCTTTATTTTAGCCCCCCCACAAAACAAAAATTAAAACACTTCTTCTGCCGCCGAAGAAAGAGAAGAGAGAGAACCCAGTTTCATTCTCTATATTTATAACAACCATTTTAAATTTATTGGGAAACTTTTTTTTTTTTGAATTTTTAATGTTCTTCACTTTTTTCTCTTCAAATTATATTCATTTGCATAAATAATGATTTTAACTTTTGAATATCTATAATGTAAATTTTTAAAAAACAATATGTTGGAAATGCTATAAAACCCCATAATGTTCAAATATTAAGTCATCATTATGGAAATGTGTAACATATATATCATTTTCTTTTCATTTATTTAAGGTGTTGTTATTAACACACCTTAAAGTGTTAATAGCAGACACATTCTCTCTCTCTCTCCTCCTTCTCTCTATCTCTTTATCTCTCTCTTACTTTAATATATTTAGGATGTGTTAATAACAATACCCTTTATTTAATATAATTGGTTAAAACTAGTTATATGTTGATGAGTATGTGAATGACGTACTATGAATTGTGAAATATGAATTGTTATTGGATATAGAATCTAGTACCGATCCAACTCCGAGATCGGTCTGAGCTAGTATGAAACCTAATTTCACTTAATTACTCATCAATATATATATAGTTAACATCTTAATCATTCACACTTATAATCGCAAGTATAGATTGTTAATTACTATATCAATCAACGGTTATCAATCACCTGCTATATGTGCTTGCTTTCATAACATTTTAACCATTAAATTACTTATCTTTCAATTTGGACATGGTGATTGGCGAATACCCAAACCCTAACAAACATAATTAAAGAAGTGAAACACATGGATTGTTTATAGAAATCATCTTCAACATAAGAACAAAACCAACCTGATAAACATCTTTCTGACATGGACAATGCACATGGATATATGATTTCCCCATGAATGAATTCCATCTCTCTAAGACCCCAGAATATTTTCTTTATTCTTTAATTCCCGACAAGCGGTTTCGGCACTCTTTCACAATATAATATCAAACCTCATAACATCACCCTTGTAATACAGAACCACCATGCAACTTCCATCTTAGTCACCCACTTAACTAATATTAATCCTGTCATTATTCCTTAATCCATCTGTTAGGATTAAGTAGCATACAATGTACCATACAACCAGGCAAAACGAAATGTCTTTGTGCTTAATGTTTAGGTTTTCTGTTTTAACTAGGAAAAGGACAAAGCTGCTAGATTTAAAAATACTTGGTTTAAGACACAAGCTACCAAATTTAAAAGGTTTGGTTCTCATTGATGCAATGTATCTAGTTGCTTAATCCGTGTGTCAGTGAGTGACTGATTATATATATGTGTGTACTTATTCCTTAATCTTGGCTTCATGGTTTTGGGGCACCTTCACTAGTTGACCCTAAGTTTTATATTTGGCATTATAATTTACATGCTTAAGACCCTAGTTAATAAATTTGCGAATTATCCGCGTATGTACGAATTTTTGAAGAAAAAAAATGTTTGTTTTCCGTATCAAATTCAAAGATTTGGGAAACAAAACACGTTTTTTTTTAAGTCAACCTAATTATACGTATTGCCGAATTATTCGGTTGAAAAAACATGTCAAAATTTTTTTATTACAAATAATCTTTGAAAAAAAAAGCAATTTTTTTTCCGAATTATTCTTACTTACAATTTTTAATTATTATAATACTTGATTTTAAAAAAATGTTTTAGAAGTCCTATTCATTATATATAAGTACTATAATTGACATATATGAATATATGTATATCCGTATTTTTCACTACATCCCGTTTTAAACACGTACGTATCTAATTTTATAATTTGTCGTTTTCGTATTTTATGACCGAATTTTTAAAAATATTTTCACTAACGGTGTGTTTGGATGGGGAAAAAAATGAAGGAATTTAATTAATAATAAGGATTTTACATTTCCTTCAGTCGGATTTTAGCGTTTGGCTTCCTTATCCAGTGAAATCAGCAATTCTCATGGAAAAGAATTGTAGAATTTGGGGAGGCAAATTTCCTACTCGAATTCCTCCCAAAATAGGTGTTTTTTTCTAAATTTCATCCAAGTAGGAAGTTATGCTGAGAGCAAGTCCACGGGTAAGGAGTTGCCATGGCACCACATCAGTTATGGCTATGTGGAGACCCAAAATAAGAAAAACCAACCTCCACCCGTTGGCTTTCTCCCATGGGAGTTTTCTCCCCAGCCTCTTCAAACCCAATTATGGGTTAACAAACTAACCCATATGTGAGTTCAAAGAAGCCAGCATGCTGGTGTGGCGAGAAGAAAAAGGCTGCTGATGTCAGCCTGGGAGGGAGGCCATTCAGACGCGCCTAGGAGGGAGACACGCACAACGTGCGAGACAGTAAGAAAAAGAAAAGGGGCGTGCTACATACCCACGTCAGGAGGTTGTGGGATGAGAAAAGACTTTATTCCTTTGGCCCTAGTTGTGCCCCATGGCACAAATTTGTTGGAGCTAATAAAGAGAAAGAGAAAGATTAATATATATATAGGGTTAATTTATATTTGATTATTTGTGGGAGTTGATAATATATTTATATATTTTTTCATTAGTTCATTATAATTAATTGTTTTTATTTTGTATTTTATTATTTGTGGGAGTTAATAATATTTTTGTATATATTTTCATTCTAACAATGTGATAATTAATTTTTTTTATTGTGTCGGTGGTTGATGAGTAGGTTATTGAGTTTCCAAAATATTCATCAATAATATTCATTTACACCATATATTAGTTAATTTTAAATTAAACAAATTAATATTTAGTAAACAATGTTCTGACCTAGTGACCCAGTGACCCAGAAACAAATGGGTGGAAACAGAAGTCAAGTGGCAGTGAATAGTGTACTGACCCAGTAATCCAGTGACCCGGTGACATCTGACATATGACCCAACGGGTGAACTTGCTCTCACGACATTTTGGCTTTGCCGAGTGAAGCTTCACGACGTTCGTCAATGCCTCTGTGTTATGCTCATGTTGTCAAAATGTCAAATGAAAGGGTTTGTGCACTGGAATTTGGTTTGCTTTGTTTCATTCAGAGCAGTTCTAGGATGGTAGATCAATGCGAATTAGAATGGATTAACCTAGTTAGGCTTCTCAGTCTTTAGCTCATTGTCTGGTAGTGTCTACAAAGTATTGTAGGGGGCTCTTTCTAAATTGTTGTATCAGCTATGCTCATAATTTAAGGAGTCAACAATTATTATTATTTTTTTCCTAAATTCATTATTTTGATTATCAATTGTATTTTATTTTTAGAATGAATATCATCCATTCATATTAATTAAAGTATTAAATATCTCATTAGGAGCCACTACTAATCATTTTGTCTTTCTTTACACTTGACTTTATTTAGAGATCGACCAATTAGAGATACGCTTTTGCATGGGGAGATTTTCTTCTTTGCAAATAAGCTAGGTGACTCAAGTCTCGAGGTTACTTTGACAAGGAAAAAAAAAAGTCTCAAGGTTACTTTTTGAGACACTATTCTCTCACTTATCTGGTGACCTCTTAAAATGAGTGAAAAAAGAGTGCTACAGATCGATGGATGGAAATTTGGTGAGAATGAAAGGATATGTAAATGAAGACTCATGTCGAAGTTGGTAATTTGAGTGCACGATACTTGGTAACTGTCTAAAATATGAAAATTTTCATAAATTTAATAGAGAAGTTGATAAACATGACGAAAGGAGGTCTATTGAAAAAGGTTTTGAAACTTTAAGGAACATTTAAGCAAAGTGTTTAATTATTGGACACAACTCAAAACCATCAAAATTGAGGAAAAATTACCAAACTTTATCCTATATATACAAATACACAACTATAGTATTTGACCATCGATATATCCAAAAAAAATTCTTTCTCATGAGGAGGCGAGACGAATGAGCTCTCAAAGGATTTTTTTTTCTTGCTCATCCTTGAACTTCTTTGAAGTATTTGATTGTACAATTGGTCATCTTTGAGGAAATTATAAAAAATAAATAAAACTAAAGAGTTTCTTGAACAAAGTAACCGACAAGAAGAATATTGAGTACTAAAAGTAATTATTTTTGTTCGTTTACATACGGTAATGTCTAATCATATGATGTTACGTATGAAAATTCATCGAAAAAAAGTCTCATTTAGGAAGTTGAACATAAACCCTTTCAAACATTGGATTACTTTACTACAAGAAAATCAAAACAAAATCCACAAAATATGTGAAGCATCCTCTTTTGAAGCATGTAATGTTGAATTGTTGATAAAAAAGGAAACAAATCTCATTGACCATGGACAATTCTATGCGTAGCCGCATTTTAGGGGTATTGTAGTAATTCCGGCTTGAGTAACTTTGAAGAATGGTCCTATAAAGTTGAGACCACCTCCCCCTTTTACCTCCCAACTGTAAACGACTTTACCTGTCGACCCAATCATGTTAGCAAGAAAAAATGAGAATCTAATTTTCCCGGAAGCGCTTTTTGTTACCGCGTAATCCCACAGAAACGCAATTAAGTGCTTTTAATTTAAGTTGATTAATTTATTAAGAGGTCCTTATCTTATCATAACCACTGTTTCAGCTAGGTCGATCCTCTTTGTCGTGTAGCGAAATTGCACATGGAGATTAGGTACGGGTCATGTGAGGCAGGATATCTACGTCGCGACACGTGTGCAAGTCTCCAAGGGGCTTAGAGCTAGAAGTCGAAGTCGTAGTCGCGCACGTGCTGGGACAATTGGCGTGTTCACCGTGCGGCGTGGCACATGCGAATGTGCGACTCGCTCGGTAGCTTTGTTGGTAGGTCGCACGTGCCTGACGAGGCTGAGAGATGAAATTGACTCCGAAGACTAAAGTAATTGAGCCGGGTCTCAACTCTCTCGTCTAGTGTCCTCTGCTTGCTCTAGGAAAGCAGTCTACAAACGGCAATGGCCCGTACGTGGAGGATCACAAATGGTTTTTGTGACTTTTTGTCTTGATCGAGGATTCTTATTACAGGTCAATATAAAGGATTTTTTTTTTGGCATGATATCAATTCTCTTGGACAGAGTTTTAAGTTTTATGTGCTGATATTATTATATGAATGAGATATTCCGATCTTTCTCTTATTTATTTCATATGTGATCGTAATATTTTGATAATTAATTACATTGCAATGATGAATAGTTTTTAATTTAGTTTATAAAAGTCGGACGTCTTCAACCATGATATACATTGTAAGAAAGATGAAGTTAAAATTCACTCGAATTTCTTTCCTAATAGTGAATGAGATCTCAAGTTCAAATATTATTTTTTATAATAATACAAAAAATATATTAGCATTTCTGTTACATATATGTGAATAATGAGAAAAGAAAAGTTGACACGTGAAAATGTGAGATTATTAATTTAAATCACCGATGGGATGAATTCTTATATGAACGTACGTACATGTGAAAAATAACGTTGCATGATCTTGGTCGAGTCACTCGTGTGTTTCTCTTTTATCTAGAAGCAGTACGTGAAGTGTACAGCAAGTACGTTGATTTTGTTGCGTGAAGAATTCTCGTGTTTGAGAGACTCGATCTACTGAGTCAACCTACAAGTAGATGATAATGCGTAAGTACTAGCGGTCTTGATGAACGAAGACTTGAACATTCTATTGTTCACTGCCCGATCGATAGGACAGTACCCAATCTAGCTAGCACTTCAATGTTGTTTACCAGAAGTCCTCTCTCTCTCTCTCTCTCTCTCTCTCTCTCTCTCTCTCTCTCTCCAGTGTTCTTGTGCCTGCAGGTAGGCTCTGCTAGGTTTCCAACGTACAGTAATCGATGTTACATTGTTACCTTTACCTAATTGGTCATTTGTTATTAGTATGACAATTATGACGGTCACGAGCTTAGCTGACTCTCAATGCATTAGTCTCTAGCAGATCATATGCTTTGTCATCATAATGATGATGATGATGATGAAGACGACAATTGACCTCCCATGACTCCATGACAACGTAGGGTTGTTAATGTAACTCATTACTAATTATTAGGGTAGTTATGGTAACTTATGGAAAGTTAAAAAGTAACTGCATCGAAGAACCTGCATGCATTGCAGAGAAAAATATGTGATTACCCTTTAGGTTTACCAACAAATAGGGTTATCATGGCTTGGACTAGCTTCTACGGTACTTTTACTGTTTTACCATTATAATGGTTTAGTGGTGCAATGATCAATTGTCTAAACATGCATCTCAATGCCTCCGATGATGCTCGTGGTAAATCTCTGTTTAATTACCATATGGTATTGGAGCAGTTGCCACCAAATGCAGTCACAAGAGCAAAACTTTTGACACGGTCTCTTTTAGTTCGTAAAATTGGCCGGAGACCCTTGTCGCCACATAAGAGCAATATGGAGAAGACCATAATGTAGACACTAAGTGCCACAAGATGCATGCCCATAAACCTGAACCGACAAAACCTAGGGTTAGGATATGTGGTCAATGGTAGAAGAAGAACATTGAGCATGGCATGCTCGTAAAACTGATGTCGTATTGAAGGAGACTTTGCCTCAAGCCTCAAAATATTGGGTAATTAGATACTAATATAATTTCGTCGTCATGGTGGATGCTGCGAACAAAATGGTAAAAGGGCTTGTCGTCTAAGGTTGAGAGAGAGAGAGAGAGAGCTCATCTATATAAAATTAGTGGCCTTGTATTCACGGATGAGGTAAATGAATTTAAATATTTGGTAATTAAAATCACCTAAGCCAATGATTAAACTTGTAATTCGATCATGGCCTTAATCCATAGGATACTCTCTAATAAAACTTTACCAACATTGATCGATTTGACCAATTGTCCTAAAGGGGTTGGTTGGTGCTATCTTCTGTTTGACTGCATGAAGTGCATGCAACAAAGGATATATGTGCCATTTATTCTCTAGCTACTGCTCTCGATCGGGTCTAGCTTTAGATGGTAAAAGCTTGTCCAAAGTTTAAAAAAACCTCACATCATGCTCTTTCTAGTTTCTATTGTAGGAAAGGCACTTGATTATGAAGACCAAAAGAGAGAGAGAAAAAGCCCATCTGTATTAATGTCGTGGTTGGCTAGGGGGGACTGGTTGGTGCTTGAGTAGGTCTGTGACGGCAAAGAGAAAAGGAACTACTAAAGCTTTGTCCCCGTCTCGATCGGTCTCACTTTTAAGTGTGAAAAAGAAATAGCTTTCTGCCTTTCTAGATGCAGTCGTTTTGATCCCCCTATTAATTAGCTGGGGAGTCGGCATTGAAAATATTTCATGAGGTGGAAGTCACAAAAGGTAGAAGTCAATTCATGTGCCTTGCAACAAGGGTAATATGCTAGGTGGAGAGAAATGATCCGTCACATCTCGAGAGTTCGATTCTTGTTCTTGCCTTTCTCCTAAGAACAACTAGGTTTAATGTGAGTGAAATGCGTGACAGTTGACAAACCATGTAATTGTTCAGATTTTAGAGCAAATTAATGCACTTGAAAATGAAGTATTAATTAATTTATTTTTGTTTTGTTTTGTTTTTGTTACAAGGAGGCCTTTGGCCTAAAGAGAGGGAGATGGCTAGAGGGGGCACCAAGTTGGAGAAATGTAAGGAGAACGAGACTCGAACTTGAGTTTGAACTGGGCAGGCGACTGCCTTAGTATAGCTGAACTACACCAGTGCTCTTGTATTTGTTCATTTATTGGGTTTTCTTTTGATTTGATAAAAGGGCATTTAATTACTTTGTACGCTTAAACTTGCTATGAAGCTGGGCCTCGATTATTGCAAGGTTTGTGGACTTTGGGCCGAGTCCAGCAATCCTTCAGTTCTTATGGTCCATCTGGAAGATGGTTTAAATTCATTTGGCTAATCCAATTAGTTAAGTAGCAAGGAAAGAGGAGAGTCCTACATAATATAGAGCTCGGGTCGCCCATTAAAATTTGCCACACACTCACGTACCAGCCAACACTGACATTGGCAGGCCATCCAAAACAAGAAAATCAAAACAGAGAATTTTGAGATAACTCATAAAGACATAAACCCTACATTCATCCCCAACTGCCAAACACCATAATACTAGTATACCACAGATCTTATGCAAAATCTAAGCCAAAACACTAGTCCATTGGAAAACGGTGTGCAAGGCTTGACTTGGTTGGTTTGAGAATGTGAAGTACTGTTTAGGGTTTGTAAAAATTGAAACAGTGAAAAATGTGAGAGCTTATAAAAGTGTTTATAAGGATTTAAGAGTTTCCAACAATTATCAATTAGTTTTGAGTGTGTACATATTGAAACAAAATATTAGGCAATTACCTGTTCGTTGACTCATTTTCGATCATCTCTCCGTCTCTCCATCACAATTCTCATATCTCATATTCTTAATCTCTTAAATTCTTAAAGCCTTGGAGCTATAATTTGTATTTATTTTCATCGACTCTAGCTCTCAAATCTCAAATTCTCAAGGACTCTTTAATTTCTATATAATTTTTTGTTGGGAAAGTATTTCTATATAAATAAGTTTAGTGGGTGTTGAGTTTTTGAATTCACAAGAAACCCTTAGTATTCAACATGTGATTAATTTCATTCATTGTTTTGTTTCAAAGACACATTCTCAAAAGGTTCTTTGTGGTTCTCTCAAAATTGGTGGTGGTACTCACCTTGCTCTTACTCAAGTAACAATTTAATAATTCTTCTTGAGAGCTTGTTTAATTAATATAGATTTTTAGTTCATTTAATTTTTATTTTCACATATGAAATGGTTAAATATATAACGATAATTGGCTTGCTCAGTTTTTGGAGTCTTGATAAATCTCGAGGTATAATTTTTGATGAATAATATCTGATAAATGAAGTTATCGTAGGTTCACAAAACAAATACTATAATCGGCTTCCATTTAAATTTCGACGTCCAATTTAGCTCCTACACCTCATTTAGTAGTTTTAAAGCGTTGACCAAGACTGTGAAATGGAACACCTTTGATAAAATTACAAAGAAATAAAAAAAAATTAAGGCAACACATTTGCCGACGAGAGTTGCGTTGCCAGAAGTTATGCCCCATATTTATTTATTATTTTGTTCATTTAATTTCTATTTTCATTTACCAAAGTTTTAAAAACTACGGTGAGATTTGTTTACTCGGTGTTCGGAGTCTCGATAAATGTTGAATCTCATAATAACCATGCCATAACCGACTTCTATATATTTTTAACGTCTAATTTAGTTCCAACACCTCATTGAGAAGTGCAATAAGATCGTCCAAAACTCTGAAATGGAACTCCTTTCATAAAATTAACAAGAAATAAAAGAAAATGATGGAACACCGGATTTTGCCTCCGCATCAGCACACATTTCAATCTAGTAAGATCTTCGGTCTCTATTAACTTCCCACTCCAGTTTTTTTTTTTTGGCAAAGCCGTATACTAGTTGTTACAAAGTTCTTAAAGGGACGAAAAATCCTTGCGCGTGCACTTATTTTTTATTCACTATTTTGTATTTGTTAACTTCCACTCAAATTGAAGAAGCTAGAATATCACTTCACGAAACAGGACATTGAGACGATATTCAAGTTTGGTGCCAACAAACTTTTTAAAAAATCTAATTTTATTTGTTGTAAGTTTCGAGATGGTATGGTGTAGGACAAGAATTTGATCGATTTTGACAAAGAATATCAAAAGAAAGAAGCGTCATTATATTAGAGACAGCGTTTTGAATATCAAAAATTGGTATTCAAATAAGCTTCTTAATGGTAGAATTACTTGTAAATGATTCTTTTGAATATATCGGGTTTCACGGGCAAAAACAAATTGTCATCTTCATACTCTTATTTTGTAATAAGTCTTCTAATTAGGATTATTTACTTTCCAAATAGTTTATAGGTTAATGCCTAATTGCCTATATAAGGCACCTCTTAAATATTATTCAAGCATTCAAGTATTCAACAACAAAAAAATCAAAAATTAGAGAAAGTTTTCTCTTGTTCTTTCAGGTGCCTCTATGATTTGCTAGCTATGCTAGTTCTTTATCTCTATTAGGTTGTCAAACTTTTCCTTTCGTGATACACTTTCGACATTGTGGTATATTATAGGCCCCAATCGGTCCTATTAGTAAATAGCTGTGAAGACTCAAAGTATGGTCTTCGTTGCCCCACTCGTCAATTTGTAAGAACTTCAGTCGTCCTGAAGTACATCCATCTTCGTTTTCATTTTTGGATAAGTTATACACGTTTACGAAGCTCTTGAGAGGACAAAGAATCCTGATGTGTGCACTTATATTTCATTCGCTTGTTTCTATTTTTTAGAGCACTACGCTTACGGAACAACTAAGCTTCGAGACATTGAGAGTAAATATTCATGCTTGGTAGCAATAAGTTTGTTTTATGCTCTAATTCTACACATCACAAGCTTCGAGATTGATGGTAATAGACCTTAACCATACGACTGAGCAAAGATTTATGAAGACTCAAAATCTTGTTTTTCGACATTAACTTGACTTCGGTTGTTATTAGCTTTCCACTCCACTGTCATTTTTGGGCAAGTAATATTATGTTAGGAAGCTCTTGGTGGGACAAAGAATTCTATTGAGCGCACTTTTTTTTTTTCTTTCTATTTTTTAAGTTCCAGTCAAATTGACGAAGCTGAAATATTAGTATACTGAACAACAAAGCTTCAAGACATAGAGAGTATTTTAGCTTGGTGGCAACGAGCTTGTTTTTTTTTACTCTAATTCCACACGTTGCCATCTTCGAAACGACATATCATAGGCCCCATCTACGTACGCATCTGTCAATCTATAAGAAATTTTGTCATCCTTACCTATCTTCTCGCTCTATTTTCACTTCTGGGCAAAGCAATATACCGTAAAGGTGTATATCAAATACATTAATTCTTAGAAACAATTTGGCGCGCCCTGAACTTCTGATGCCCTGCCCTGTCCACTACTCCACTCGCACTCTTTGCACACCTCATGAGCTGGGCTTGTCTACCGACCTCTAATTTTTATTGACCATCGAAAGTTTATAATTTACTTACACTATTGAAATTTGAGTTTGTTTCATAAAAAATCTAAAAAACGATGTACATGCATACCATTATACCCGACACAAAAAGAACATTATCTAATACGAATGAGTTGTTAAGATGCCATGGAGGATAGAGCTTCTAGTTCTAGCACCAAGCTCCTACATGTTCTCATGTGCTCTTAGCTATTATCTATATCCCATATATATAATCCAAGAACCTGAATTCATATTTGATTCTGGCATTTACTAGCTGCCTCAAAACCAATTTGGCTATAGTTTTCAACTCTACCAGATCGATCGTTGGCTCTCTCTGAATTCAACTTAGATCTGATCCAAGAAATTATAAACAATTAAAAGACACAATTTTAATTAGGAGTGCTAATCGTCGAACCGACCCTTTTAATTAAATTAACCAATAGATAAGATATAAAAACCTCAGAAATAAAAGAGTACGTGATGAAGGAGATGGAAACTACGAGACATTGTTTAGTATCAAAACCATGGTTCTTGATCCAATATATTCGCAGACAAGATCAATACGAATGAAAATGAAGGCTTTTAAATGAAAGGATTTGTCTCATACTCAGACTATATAATATACGTGCCTTTAGAATTGAAAAATGCAAAATTGCAAATACATATCATATGTGGTCGGCTTTAATTATAATCTCATATGAGTATATCATGAAGTGCACCAGCCATTATATAAGTCTGTAATGATTATATAATGGCATACTGGCTAGAGTCCAGAGTAGTTGCAAAATGATTGCATATGACAGCAGGGCTTCACAGGGGAGTGACATTTGAAGAGCATGATGAAATTGTATTTTAGTTTCACCAGATGAAGATGATGGATACATATATACTAACTCTACGTACCCACATAAAAAAAAACTTTGAAGTTGGAAAAAATGTTAGGGTTCACCAGCTCATTCCATCTTTCTCATATGTTACGTCGATATTATTATGAACTTAATCTAACTCTTAGTTATAATCTGGTTCAAACTTAGTATAACAGTTTATGGAATTGTGAACCTCTATGTGAGGTCAATTTCACGTAGTGATATACTGATATATAAGCAACTGATCCAATGAAATTCACGTAGATTTTTATTTATTTCGACCGAAAAAAATATTGAGAAAGTCATTTACTGAATCATTCTACTTTTTATTTAGAAAATGAGAAATGAGGATTTGGGCCTCGTTCAATATTGTTATTGCTAATTAGGCATGTAATTCTCAACGAAAATTTGTGGTACGTACTATATTTCCTTCGTTCAAAATTTTATTCCAATGAATTTTCTTGGATGGTCGGTTTGAATGAGAATAAATTTTGCCCTCCATATTTTCTTGTACTTGATCAATCATTGAGAACATCATCTGAAGAAAAAAAATATTAATCATGTGGCCTACTATTCAATTCCAATGAGAATATGATGTTTTTTCTGATTTACTACTCATTATTAGATGAAAATGACACTTCGTTCCTTTGATTTTAAATTTGAGAAACCTTAAAGGATGGGGTCATTTTATATGTAGGCAAAATATTGTATATATCCATATAGAGCTACCTAACCCCCAAAGAATATGCCATTTTTTTTTTCAATTAAGAGGATCAAATGATTTCACTCTTACCCACATGCGCGCCATTGTTAATCCACCCTTTAAATAATACTTAAAAACTTTCAAAAATTCAATTAGATGCTTCGTTCTAAAGCATTTGTTTGTTTCCATTTTATTTAGAAATTAGGTTACCTTCAAATTCGTGACAAAAAAAGGTTACCCTATATTACTTTTGTTTTATAATTTTGTGTACTTTCATTATTTATAGAATGGCGACAGGGGCATGAAATCTGTTTCAACCTTTAAGTATTATACATTTTCATCAATTTTGTTCATTTCTTACTTGATCATTTTGATCTCGCTTAGACCGTTACTTAGTTAGTTAGATAAAATTAAAAAATTTGTTTCCGACTATACTAACTAAACGCATTATACAGCGCGCCAACTAAATATCTCAAAATATATAGCTTCATAGTTCATTTTAACTCAATTAACCTAAAAGATTTGAAATGTGGTATTAAGCTATTAGGTTGGAAATGTGGTCCTTTTGGCTTCCAACAATTGTAGCTTTTCCTCTGACTCCAATAAATATGCATTTACTCACCATAACTATGTTGATTAGTACTTTAGTACAAAATTTCTTTGGTGATTAGGAACTATAGAAAAAAGAAAAAGAAAAGAAAAAAGATGATAAATGAAGCCAGCACAACCAATCACCATTTGCCATAAATTACAAATAAATAAATTATAAAATATAACCAAGGTCGGTCGAGCAAAGCAAAAACTACAACAATCATTGAGGACCCACAACCGCAAAGGCGCGAAAACAAACCATTGGCCGGTGAACGTGATCAAATTGCTCCCAAAGTCAACATCAGCCGTCCACGTGGCAAGATGTGATCAAATTGGAGGCCCGCCTTCTAGCTCACCCAGACAAGGACATGTGGCTGCCATACATGGTCGTCGAAATTCAGATGTTTACCGGATGGTGACCGCCTATTCCGGTTTCACAGCCGTTAGCTTTGTCTTTAGGGAACCCCTATATATGACTGTCACCATGACACTAATCAAAGCACTCGAGCAAAGCTGTGAGAGAGAGCATTTCTCGAATTTGGATTCTGAAACTAAGAAAAGTCCAAATTTCTCAGAATGCCGATTTCTAGTATTGCAATTGGAAACCCAGCAGAGTTCGGGAGCGTCGACGCTCTCAGGGCAGCTCTTGCTGAGTTTATCTCCACTCTCATCTTCGTTTTTGCTGGCTCGGGATCAGGAGCAGCTTTCTGTATGACCCCTACTCTGGCCACCCTTATTTAGGTTTCGACATATTATGTTGTCAGACTATCGATTTATCTGAACCATGACATTTAGACACTAGGATCCACTTTCTCGGTTTGTGTGTTTCTAATCTTGTATTTTCTGTTTTGGCAGCCAAGCTCACTAACGATGCATCAACCACACCCGACGGGCTTGTAGCCGCCGCCTTGGCGCACGGCTTTGCACTTTTCGTGGCGGTTGCCATTGCTGCAAACATCTCCGGCGGTCATGTTAACCCCGCTGTCACATTCGGTGCCTTCCTCGGCGGCAACATCACTCTCGTGAGGAGTGTTTTGTACTGGATTGCCCAGTTGCTCGGATCCGTTGTTGCTTGCTTGCTCCTCGAGTTTGCAACCGGTGGATTGGTAAGGCACTAAGTCACTGTCACTATAAGTTCCATGATTAATTAGCATCAAAACACCAACTTTTTTTGTTTTTTAACAAGTAAATGTTGTTGTCAACTCTGATGCAGACAATAGCTGCTTTCTCCCTGTCAACCGGTGTTAGTGTATGGAACGCGGTGGTGTTTGAGATCGTGATGACCTTCGGTCTGGTCTACACCGTGTACGCAACTGCCCTTGACAAGAGGTCCGCCGGAAACATCAGCATAATTGCACCAATTGCCATTGGTTTCATTGTTGGTGCTAACATCTTGGCCGGTGGTGCCTTCGACGGTGCTTCAATGAACCCAGCAGTCTCCTTCGGACCCGCTGTCGTCAGCTGGTCCTGGGACAACCACTGGGTCTACTGGCTCGGCCCATTCCTCGGTGCCGCCATTGCTGCCCTCGTCTACGACTGGATCTTCATCGGCCCAGCCACACACGAGCCACTACCCACCACAGAGTACGCTTAAGTTTAGCAGTGACGCTTCCACTCTGGGTTCAAGTGATGACATGGGGTTTTTGAATTTTAGTTCTTTTTTTTCTAGCTCAATGGAGTGGGTGGGTTTGTTGATGTTTGCATTTGGCTGTTGTTAATTATTGATTCCAATGAAACTTTGTACTGTTCTGTTTCTGTTCATCTTGTTCTCAGTTTTTAAATTTCTTAGGTGCAAAGAGAGGCATGTTCTTGAATTAAATAAGCATAATTAGTCACCAACTCAGTAAACTAAGGGATAATAGGCTTGGCTAAGTCAACTAAAACCACCACCTACAAAAAGGCTAAACCACAACTGTGACACATAGGCTAGATTGGACCATTCATAGATGTGCAATGCTAGCAGCACATTCTGGTGGCTCTGTTCTACCCCACAAAAAAAAAATCAAGTCATAAATATAAAAAGTGAGGCGCGGTTCACACTCTCAGAACGTCATTCTACATTCCTCGCTGTTTTGTAACTTCAGCTTTCCTTTCTTAAATCGACTGTCAAAGACATACTCCACATTACACCAGTTTTGGCAGTTCAACTGAAAGAGAGATTGATCAAATTAAATAAACTGCGACGAGCACATTGTAATGACATTTTAGGAGTGCCAATAACTGCCGCCGTATTAAAATGCCGATGTTTTCAAGTGTTCAGCACATGGATTACTCTTTAGCCCACGTACCCTACCCTGCAAGCCAAAGGACTTAACATGCAGCTTAGACACAGAGAGCCAGATGTCCTATGCCTACTATATACAATGTCAATAATTAAACGCTGGGGACATTGTAGACTTAAAGAGGACAACACAGCTCGAAGGAGACCAAGGATTTGGTACAGAGAAGAGGGGGAACACAATAGTCCTAAAGCTATTGAGTGGAAGGGATAATAGAGATGTGCTGTAGTAACAATGGGATTCTTTCTACTATGAAACCACAGATATTTTGACTCATAAACAGAAACAGAATCCAATGAGTTTTTCCGCACTTGTATATATATACAGAAACAGAATGGTAAAACAAACCATGAACAGAAAGAATACACAAGAAGCTAACAGAGTGCAAGTGATAACAGCAGTAAATTAGAGATGAACTCAAGTCATTGTCTAAATAGAGAAAAAGGTGAACTATGCATCCACATGGACAGAGTCACACAGCTTTGGGTGCCATGTATAGAATGTAAGATTATACTTAAGTCATTACTTCATCGTCATAATAATAAGGTAAGTTTCAAAGCCCCAACCTATAGAAGGAGCTGTCACCCTGCGTATAGGCACTGGCTCTATCCAGTCCGAGCAACCAAAGCTGGGGACTGTGATAGGAATACTCAGAAACAAGGGAAGAAGCAAGTCGAGGATCCGAAATTAGAGTTTGATCTTTACCATATAAAATGCATAGCATGACTAGTTTTTGCTTTGATCAGTACATACAAAACTATAGTGAGGATAGGACCAGATTATAAAGCATCTAGATAACAAATGGAAAAACTAGTTTGCCAATCTATATCAGATTTCAAGCTTCAACTCTAGCACTGGGTGCAACAGAAATCTAACATGTACCATATGTTTCCAACTTCTAATATCGCCAATGCCATAACTCCTAAACAGATCATAACCAATTTATTAACACGATATCATCTGGACAAAATTGAATGACGTGGTCAGATATCTAAAACTAAATTGGAGACACAATTTCAGACTCCAAAGTAGACAGGGGCAAGTGGTGGATCAAATTGGATCGAGCAATAAATACAAACAAGTTTATTAAAAGCCAATTGCAAGCCTCTTTACATGTAGTACGTGTTCCTGATTCACCAGCAACTGATATTCAGTGGTCCTTTCACCTTTTGCTTCTTCTTGTCTTGTTTACCCAGCTTTGATCGCCGTTTCTTGACCATATGCAGGTAAAGCTTCACACAGAAGAAAGGGTAGCAGAAAAGCACGACCTGGATAAGAAAAAGATTCCAATGAATACTGATCACTGATATTAAAAACCAAGACCAACTGAAATATTAGTTAGGACTTTGTTAAAAACTAGCTCAAGAATCTGAAGCTCACTTCTGTGTGCAATTCCAGACCTAATAACAGAAATTCCAACCACATCCCTTCAGAGCAGAAAAACTCCCAAATTATTTACCTTATTACAAGTTCACTTAGAGTTCAAGGTTAAAAACATGTTAAACAAAAGGCGATCTCCAACGAAACTTTTTAATCTAGTCAAATTATAAAAAGGTTTTGGGCCTACTCTCTCGTCTCTCTGCCTCATTGAAAACTTAAGAGACGAACCATATTCATAATATTCAAGCTCATGGTGAAAACTCAGAAGTCAGAACATACCATCAAAACGTTATAATAGCTGAAGGAGTACTTCTTCATAAATGGAAGTGCTTTGTCCATAAGCCAGGCTACACAATAATCACTGATCATTTACAGAAAAAAAATCAAGTGACGAGAGGAGAGGATTATTTCCACAATTCAAATAGCAAAATCATTCTTATAACCAAAAATTGAAACCAAGACTAGTTAGAGTCTATGAACTTACTTTAAAAACCCATCCTGGGAGGATACAAGGAACCCAGTGTACCTGGTCAGAAGCATATAGTACATTTTATTCTGCTGGTATTCTTTGATATATTCTGTGTTGAGCGTATTGTGTTTGTTTGGGTGTGTAAATTCTGAATTTATCATCATAATTAGGAATAAAACCTGAGATAGGTTAGCCAAGGTGGACAACTTCCAATGCAATTCAAAGCGTAATTAGGATATCTAATAACCTGCATGCATAGTCATGATCAAATTATGTTTAACTTGCACTGTTTGCTTAATCAAGTTTCTGTTGCAGAATAAATATTAAACTAGATAACCTCAGTTATGCTCCATGTGACAAAAGTTATCAAGACTGCTGGCAAGTCTTGGACCTGCAAAAGAAATTAAAAGATTGGACATCGATGAACTTGTGCACAGTATGCGGACCAGATAAATAGGAGATTGTGACAAGAATTAAGGCATTAAGCATTTCTGAAGAACTTCGAAATTTAGGATTATTTATATAATTTCGCCGAAACAAGATTCTTCTTGCTCAATTGAACTTGAAGTTGACTAGGATTGGTTGAGAAAATTTTGACAGATTCAACCTGATGTTTTTTTCACTTGAGTGAGACAAAAGGAGCTAGTTAAATGCATTTTCAGTGTGAGATTTTTTTCTATGTTTGATCCCTTTTTTCTTTCTTTGCAACGCTAATTCTATAAGGTAAGAGTTTTCAGGGTACATTTTCAGGGTTTGTAGTACAGGCATGTAGAAAGTTTCTGTAGAGAAGAGTTAGTGAGGTTGGGGGTGTATTTGGAGTTGTCTGTTGAAAACAAGGGAAAGAAAAGAGATAGAAGATATTCTCTCTTTACTGCAATACTTTCCTGCTTCTTCATTTTATGGATTTCAATCATCAATTCATCTGGATGTAACCCAGTTTAGGGTGAAGTGTGAACCGCATAATATAATGGTTCTGTGTGTAGGAATTTAGGGATTAATTAGGATCTTTATCCATCATCAGTTACTCCCTACTTTTGATTTTTGAAGATGCCAAGGAGTATTATTTTTTTATGGAAATTGCTAAGGCAATATTATTGTACCAAACAAAGCAACAAGCAATAAAACCAAAAGAAGATGAAGCAGCTAAGCTATCTGATAACTAACTGGCACTCCCCAAATGCCAATAACATCTCCAATTTTGCTTGATGCTGTGAACAAAGAGTAGGGTCATTAAATCCCAAGACTATATACATGCATTCAAGTCCATCCCTTTATTACCACCCTCCCCATATAATATACTTCAGTCAAAGCTCATATCTCCATAATCAAATCGGTAAATTGTACATGTTATTGTACTTAAAATCATACCAAAACAACAAAAAAGAAGATAACCTCACGGCTTTGACAAATAAAATAAATACAATTTGCCCTTCCTGCCAATTGCATCAGAGGAAAGACCAGCCCACTCGGCACCAGACCTCAAATTCATAGTATAAATAAGCACGAAAGTCATAATCTTTGATGAACAAACTAAAAGTACAAATAGAATTGAGGCTCAGAAAACTTACCAATGGCTCCGTGTACAACTTCCAAGAACGCAACCATCTGGCACAAAACTACAGTCAAAAATGTAGACCCAACACTTGAAATTAAACAATTCTTTGTTGAAGTTCATAAACAGTTCAAAAAATGAAAACAAAAATAATCAAAGTACGGACAGATAAGGTCTCCAGCAGAAGCATAGGCTCCAATTAGGCCCTTGGTGGATAGAACGCTGCTCAAGCTTAGAGAGAGACGGAACTGCCCTGCAATACAAAAAATGTTCATTTCAGCAACACAAAGTCACAAACTTTGAAATTTGAGAGGGTAAATTAGTAGTACTGGTTTGGGGGCTTACCATGCAGTGGCCTAAACAGAGTTGTGGGCAAAGAGATGGAGGTTGGATAGGGAAGGCATTCTGGGCTTCAGTGTTCAACCGTCGCAAGTTAATTTTATCCATTTTATAGATCTTTTGGATGAATGCACTAATTCCCAGTCTTCTACGACGACTCCAACTCTTCAACCCAAGCAGACATAATTGATTACAGTAGTTTGAATTCCGTCAAGTTCATGAAAGGGTAGGGTAGTAGGTTTTATTCAGAGTCTGGCATACACCTAACCCCACGCCAAAGCCCCAACATATAGAAGGAGCTAGCTGTCACCCTGCTTATAGGCACCGGGTCTATGCGGCCGCGGTCTGAGCAACCAAAGCCGGGGACTGTGATAGGAACATGGAAGAAGCAAGTTGAGGAGCTGAAACTAGAGTTTGATCTTTTACCAAATAAAATGTATAGCATGACTAGTTTTTGCTGCCAACTACCATTAGTTTCCAAGTTCTAATATCGCCAAGGCCATAAGTAAATAAATCAAGTTCGTAACCAATGTATTAACATGATATCATCCGCACATAATGGATTGACAGTGGTCAGACATCTAAAACAAAATTGGAGAGACAATTTCAGACTCCAAAGTAAACAGGGCCAAGTGGTGGATCATTGGATCAAGCCATAGATACACACAAGAAGTTTATGAAAAGCCAATTGCAAGCCTCTCTACGTGTAGTCAATGTTCCTGAATCACCAGCAACTGATATTCACCTTTTCTTCTTCTTGTCTTGTTTACCCAGCTTTGATCGCCGTTGCTTGACCATATGCAGGTAAAGTTTCACACAGAGGAAAGGGTAGCAGAAAAGCAAAACCTGGGTAATAAAAAGATTCCAATGAATACTAAGCACGGATATAAAAAAACCAAGACCAATTAAAATATGAGTCAGGACTTTGTTAAAAACTACCAGAAGAGATCTAATTTTCCCTTTGTGTATATGATGTATGTGCAATGAGTAATACCATTTTTTCAAGGAACCACCTGGAAGATTACCATCTAATTGAAGGAACGAGCGGAGATTTGAGTAGGAACATATTTTAAAGAGACTGTTACAACTATCTAACTGGAGGACCAAGAAACCGTGGTTGTCTTAATCTGGACTAGTCTATTATTATCTAAAGCTCTTGGCAATATGAGATTCTAGTTGGGGAAAGGACACTAGAGACCCTAATATGAATTTTAGTTTTCTTCTTTCATGGAAAACTCTGATTCTAAAAGGATATTCTAGTAACTCAAGACGATCCTGGAGGTTAGGGATGGAAATAGATTAAGATTGGGATCGATAGGTCACTTGCAACCAACTTGACCCTTCAAATTGGGGTTGCCACCCTAATCCCGCTTAGAAAATAGTTTAAATGTTCTGGATCTATCCATTATCAGATAACAGGGATGCGCTCATGATATATGGGCAACATGTATCGTTCACAGTGAAAATCAGGAAGAATTTAAAAATTGGTAAGATTCTGCAAGAATCTGAAGCTCACTCCAGTGTGCTATTCCCAACTTAATAACAAAAATTCCAACCATATCCCTTCAGAGCAGAGAAACTCCCAAATGATTTACCCTATTACAAATTTACTTAGAGTTCAAGGTTGAAAACATGTTAAACAGAAGGTGATGTCCAGTCAAACTTTGTAATCTAGTCAAATAATAACAAAGTTTTGGGTCTACTCTCTGCCATCAGTGCATAATTAAAAACTTAAGAGAAGAACAATATTCATATATATATATATATATATATATATATATTCAAGCTCATGGTGAATATTTAGTAGTCAGAACATACCATCAGAAAGTTATAATAGCTGAAGGAGTACTTCTTCATAAATGGAAGTGCTTGGTACATAAGCCAGGCTGCATAATAATCACCGATCATTCACAGAAAAGAAATCAAGTGAAGAGATTATTTCCACATTTCCAATAACAAAATCATTCTTATAACCAAAACTTAAACCAAGACTAATTACAGTCTATAAACTTACTTTCACCACCCATCCCGGGAGGATACAAGACCAGGAATGCAGTGTACCTGGTCAAAAGCATAAGTATTATAATTGCAAGTAAATATTGTTCTGCCTGTATTCTTTGAAACTGTGTTGAGTGTATTGTGTTTGTTAGGGTGTGTAAATTCTGAATTTATCATCTTAATTAGGAATAAAACCTGAGATAGGTAAGCCAAGGTGGACAACTTCCAATGCAATTTAAAGCGTAATTAGGATATCTAATAACCTGCATGCATAGTCATGATCAAATTATGTTTGACTTGCAGTTTTTACTTTATCAAGTTTCTACTGCAGAATAAATATTAAACTAAATCACCTCACTTATGCTCCATGCGACAAAAGTTATCAAGACTGCTGGCAACTCTTGGACCTGCAAAATAAATCAAAAGAATGGCCATCGATGAACTTGTACAATAAGCGGACCACATAAATAGGAGATAGTGACAAGAATTAAGCATTTCTGAAAGAACTTCAATATTTAGGATTGTTTATGTAATTTCTCCCAAACAAGATTCTTCTTAATTAATTGAACTTGAAGTTGGCTAGGATTGGTTGAGAAAATTTTGGCAGATTCAATCTGATGTTTCTCACTGTGAGACGCAAGGAGTTAGTGTCATACATTTTCAGTGTGAGTTTTTTTTTCTATGTTTGATCCTTTTGTTTTTCTTTGCAACGCTAATTCTATAAGGTAGTGAAGAGTTTTCAGTATACATTTTCAAGGTTTGCAGTACAGACTTGTAGAAAGTTTCTGTAGAGAAGAGTTAGTGAGGTTGGGGGTGTATTTGGAGTTGTCTGTTGAAAACAAGGGGAAAGAAAAGAGATAGAAGACCCTATATCTCTCTTTACTGCAATACTTTTCTGCTTCTTCATTTTATGATTTCAATCATCAATGCATCTGGATGTAACCCAGTTTAGGGTGAATTGTGAACGGCCTACAATAATGGTTTTTTGTGTGTAGGAATTTAGGATTAATTAGGAGCTTTATCTATTATCAGTAACTCCCTACTTTTGAAGATGCTAAGGCAGTATTATTGTACGAAACAAAGCAACAAGCAATAAAACCAAAAGCAGAAAAGCAGCTAAGCTATCTGATAATTTACTAGTACTCCCCAAATGCCAATAACATCTCCAATTTTGCTCGATGCTGAGAACTAAGAGTAGCGTCATTAAATCCCAAGACTATATATATGCATTCAACTATTCAAGTCCATCCCTTTTTTTTTACCACTCTCCCTATATAATATATTCAAGTCAAAGCTGATATCTTCATAACCAAATCGGTTAAATGTGCATGTTATTGCACTTAAAATACCAAAACAACAAAAAGGAAAGAAAAAGAAGATACCTCATTGGTTTGACGCATAAAATAAATACAGTTTGCCCTTCCTGCCCATTGCATCAGAGGAAACACCACCCCACTCGGTACCAGACCTCAAAATTCATAGCATAAATAATCACGAAAGTCATAATCTTTGATAGACGAATTACAAGTACAGATATAATTGAGGGTCAGAAAACTTACCAATGGCTCCGTGTACAACTTCCAAGAACGCAACCATCTGGCACAAATCTGCAGTCAAAAATGTAGACCCAACACTTCAAATTAAACAATTCTTTGTTCAAGTTCATAAAGACTTGAAAAAATGAAAAGAAAATAGTCAAAGTAGTAAAGTACTGACAGATAAGGTCTCCAGCAGAAGCATAGGCTCCATTTAGGCCCTTGGTGGATAGAACGCTGCTCAAGCTTAGAGAGAGACAAACTGCCCTGCAATAAAATAAAATAAAATGTTCATTTCAGCAAACACAGAGTCACAAACTTTGAAATTTGAGAGGGTAAATTAGTAGTACTGGTTTGGGGGCTTACCATGCAATGGCCTGAACAGAGTTGTAGGCAAAGAGATAGAGGTTGGATAGGGAAGGCATTCTGGGCTTCAGCGTTCAACCGTCGGAGCAATCATGGCGGGTAATTTTATCCATTTATACACCTTTTGGATCGGGAAGGTGGGAATGACCAATGCGTGGGTCAGAGATATTGCAGACCCAATAAAGGGAACAGCGTTGACAGCCTCTTAAAGACTTTTTTTTTTTTAAAAAAATCATTTTTAGTCCCTCAACTTTGACTCATTTGACACTTTCATCTCTGAACTTTGAAATATATCACTTTCGTCCCTGAATTTTGAAAAAGACTATCACTTTCGTCCCTGACCGAAGTTTTCACCGAATAAACCTTCGATTCCGGCCAATTCGAATGACACCACATACTGGGCTTTGAAGCCCTCCTTGAGGCGAGTTCAACACCACCAACCCAGCATCAAACCGCCACCGGACGTGGGAGAATTTTACAATTAAAGTTTTGGTCACCACCGACTTTCAAGCTAAATTCGAGGCCGAATTGAGCTTAGCCCCAGTTATAAAAGTTACTCCTCTTATCCGTGCGAACATTTTGGTATAGGTTTTCCACCATTTTTTCCGGTCATGGACGAAAGTAATAGTCGATAGATTTTGGGCCAAAATCGCATGTTCTGATTTTCGCACTAAAATATTCTCACACTCAAATAATAATTTTGAATGACTTCTTGAGTTGACAAAACACAAAATATCGACTCGTTTATTTTTTACGATTTTTGGACCAAAATCGCATGTTCGATTTTCGCACCAAAACATTCTCACACTCAAATCCCGATTCTTATCCTCAAATTTTTATTTTTCACCATTTTTCCTATACAAATAATAGTATGATTTTCAAAATCCATTTGATTTTCCACTAAAATATTCTCACACTCAAATAATAATTTTAATGACTTGATTGACAAAACACAAAATATCGACTCTTTATTTTTTACATTTTTACAAAATCCATTTCATTTTCACCAAAACATTCTCACACTCAAATCTATTCTTATCCTAAATTTTTATATTTTCACCATTTTTCCTATACGAAAGTAATAGTCGATAGATTTTGCCAAAATCATGTTCTGATTTTCGCACTAAAATATTCTCACACTCAAATAATAATTTTGAATGACTTCTTGAGTTGACAGAACACAAAATATCGACTCGTTTATTTTTTACGATTTTTGGACCAAAATCGCATGTTCTGATTTTCGCACCAAAACATTCTCACACTCAAATCCTGATTTTTAAGGACTTCTCAAGTTAACAGAACACAAAAATATCGACTCGTTATAATATTATACTCAACAAATACTCATTTTTCTAAAAATTCCCATAAAAATAAAAATAATAAACACTTACCCATATATTTCCCAATTCCCTCCATTCCCTTTAAACACTACTTTAAATTTTTAACCCATATGATAATATAATTTTTTTACCATATTATATATTTTATTTTTTAACAATTCAATCTATATCTTTTCATTTATATAATTTATATTTATCATATAAAAATTCATAAATATTTATTTCACTCAACCACTTTTCATATATTTTAACCTTCTTCAACATTCAATTTAAACTTCAAATTATCTTTAAAACATTCTAATCACTCACCACCCTTACACCAAGAATTTCAAATTTAAATATTTAACCTATTCAATAAATTTTCATACCTAATAATTATTTAAACCCTCAAACTCACAATATTACTTCAAAACAACTTCAAATTAATCTTAATCTCATTACCCACTCAATTTATTTTTTCATTAGATATACAATATATCTCAACAATTAACCCTATTTTTAATTTTACTATTTTTTTTTAATTATATTTATTTAATCTATTTAAATACAATATAATAAAATTATACCCCCAAAATATAACCCCCCCACCCCCCACCACCTTTTCCAACACACTAATTTTTTCTTTATTTTTATATTTACATTTTAAATAAAATAAAATTCAATAAAAGGTGAAATTTTTTTATTCTTAACTTTAATTCCCAAAAAAATAAAACACAATAAAAAAAAATTTTCTATTTTGTTTATATATTCTTAAATAAGAATAAAGAAATTTCTTCATTTTTTATCAATAGAATTATTCAAGTAAATAACACAAAACACTTTTATATAGTATTTTTTTGAATCAACATAAACAACAAGATTGATTTTAAATTATCAGCCTTATTATTTTATTTACTTTCCTCAAAAAAATATTAAATATTTTAAAACCTCAACTTCAAAACAAAAACATATAGATTACAATTTATTTTAATTTCAACTTATAATAAAAAAATATTTTATAAAACAAAAAAAAAATTTCAAACAACAACCTTTACAATATTTTTTTAATAAAAATACTTAAGTATTTAAAAAAAAAATATTATTTAAATAAAAACTTTTTTTAAAAATTAATAATATTTTAATGAAATTTTTCATATATTATTTTTCCATATACAATAATTAATTTACAAACAAAACCACACAAAAGAGAAGAATAAACAATCCACAAAAATTTCATTCAAAAATCAAAAAAAACACATAAACCAAATATAAATATACAAAGAATTTTAAAAGAAAATTCAAAAAAAAAAAATAAACTCAAAAAAAAAGAAAAAAAAAAAAAAATCAAATAAAATACCCCACAACAACACCTAAAAAACAAAAAAAAAAAACAAAACAAAAAAAATAAAAAAAAAAAAAAATCAAAAAAAAAAAAAAACAAAAAAAAAGGGAAAACACTAAAAAACAAAAAAACAACCCCCCCCGAAAAACACGAAAAATAAAAAAAAAAAAAAAAAAAAAGATAAAGAAAACCTAACCTAAACACAAATAAATATAAAAAAATAAACATTGGGAAGAAAAGGAAATAAAAAAAAAAAAAAAAAACTTACGACAGGCGAAACAAAAAAATAAAACAAAAAACACCAAAAAAAAAAAAAAAAACAAAAAAAAAAAAAAACCTAAAAAAAAAAACTAATACAAGGAAAATTTGCAAATAGGAAAACCAAACAAAATTTGCCACCAACCTAAAACCAAGAGAAAGTAAGAACAAAACAGAACAAAACTTTTTTGGGTTGCCGAACCCGGTAGGACATACAAACCCAAGACAAATAAATTTCATTAACAAGCCGGACAATATTTCCCGGGCTGCAACCCCCTGTAAGGAGACAAGTCTAAAAAGAGGGGAGACTACCCTTTAAAAGCCACCATACCAAATAAAAAGAATTAAAGGTTGGCCCCAAAACTACCAAAAAGAATTTAAACTTGCAAAGGCAAAGTGGGGGGGGCACAAAAGAAAGAAAAACGCCAATTACCCAGGAAGACCCCAAAGGGCGACCCGCACACGAGAGAACACAAACGGCCGAAGGGCCGATGCGGGCGGGATTTGTAGCTAATAGGCCGAAAGGGCAACCAGAAATTAATATAAAGGAACTAGGACCGAACCGGATAAGGGGATTATAAACCCTTGGATAGAAACCCCCCCACCAAGGTATAGGGCAAAACCCCAAGGCATAATAATGCCACCGGCGACTTTGCAGGGCGTATAGAAGAGAAACACGAAGAACACGATCGGATGGGGAAGAAGTTTCATTAGTTGTTCGCTAGTATAAGGGTTCACCTTGAAGGAGCCGGGTGGCTTTGGACCCCTGACAAACCCCAACCGGGGATTCGGCGCCCGGGGCCGGGGGGCGGCGGTCGGGGGGGGGGGGGTTATATTTTAATATTTTCCAAATGGACATTTAATGCTGACATGGATTTGCACAAATTTTTTCCGTTTTCCAATCTAACCCTCTATTTCTTTCTTCCTCTTTTCTTCCTGAATTTTTTTCTTGCCGGGTCGACCTGCAAGTATGCAACTCTCCTGTGAATGCCTTCACTACCATCAAGACCGAAACTGCCACCAAATTGAAAATTTTCACCATCTTGAATATCTTCAAGACCAAAATTATGGTTAATGATTAGTGCCCTTTGGCTTCTGAGTGTGTGTAACTCTGCTTTTATAAATGAAATGACGTCTTTCGTTAAACAAAAAATAAATGATAATCTAATATCTTATATATACTGAAAATATACATATATAAAGTCAAGAATACTGACTCGATCCATTCTAGGAAAAATTAATATGGTAGACTCGAGGCTAAATCTGCAAAATCACTTGGATATCTCCCAGCACGTTCAAGTGCTCTCCGACGAGTTTAGTTTTCATCAGGAAATGAAAGTTTGATTGGTTTTGCGCATGAAAATATGAGGTTATTGGGGGATATATATGTTTGTGGAGCTAGCTTTAAAATGGACCACGATGGCAACTATGAATAAACAAACAAATCTTAATGAAATTGGATTTGGGCGTCTGACACTTTGCTAACAAATCTTAATGAAATCTGAATGAATAAACAAATCTTTTGCTAACACTACTAATTAGCAAAAAACCACAAACACTAATTTAATCACAAATTAATTAAGGATTAACATTCAGAAGAAGGAAACAATTTTAAATGGGACGGGTACATCATGTGACCATTGTAGTACCGAGCCACAGTGGAATAAAAAAATAATTATTAAATAAAATATTAATTAAACAAATGATAGAATATTGATGGTTACCAATCAGGGGGGGCCGGATACCCTAAACCCTAATGTACCCGGCTCACTGAAAAATCCTCCAGAAGAAGTTACCTGGACCACACTCCTCAAAAGGAGCATCTTTTCTCCATGCTACCATGTGTAATCTCTCCTTTTTAACTTGCTTTGAACCGACATTTTACTGCCCCGATCAATCCTCCATGGCTCCATCCCCACTTTGTTCCCATGCTCATTCTTGTTTTTCAACCATCCCTTGGTAATTCTTTACTATTTGTGTCTTTCATTATTTTTGCAGACAAGTTTTGGTACAGAATTACCTAATCATGGCAAAGTACCTGGAGGAATTAGAAGAATAGCGTCTGAACTAGAATATTACTGTTCCCATAATTCAAATTACCTGGAGGAATTAGGTAGCTATATATATATATATGCCATGCCATTAGGTTATGGAGTTGGAAAGAAATTGTAAGTTAATAGGTTAGTATAGACTGATTATCCTCTTCGGCTATGTAGCAGGAGCTAATTGGAGTAGATTTAGGGTTTAGGGTTTTGGAGGAGTACTTTAAGAAATTGCCAGAAACAAGTACAACAAAAAGTAACTCGCTTATTGCAGTATGTTTATGTGTTTGTTTAATTTTAGCGAAAAATAATTTTTCTTGACAGACTTACAAGTTACAACTGAATCATTAATTAAGTAGATACTTATTTGAATATATGAGTTCAGATTGAAAGTCGACTGACAACTTACCATACATATAATGCATGACCAGCTTTACTCAAAAATTAAATCTGAAAGACGTATGTACATATTACATCCATGGAGTACTAATGGAGACCTTGTACTTCATGGTAGAGATGATCGAAGTTCTCTCTTCCTCGGTGAAAATTGAAAACACACAAGATTACAAGAGGATACAAGAACCACAGTAATGCATAAACTAGCTAGTGATCTCCAGCTCATGATGCAGACCACCACTGGCTCAGAGAAGCTTTGAGATCTTCATACCCATGCATGATGTTATTGTACAGGTTAATTAGAGCTTCCTTAGGAGTAGTAGACTATTTCACATATGAACAAATCTCAATAAATAGAATCCTAATCAGCCAGTTAGAGATGATGACTTTCCATATTCAAAACCCGACAGGAATTGATTGTCATTTGGGGTAGCAGGCAGAAACATATTCTTACTCTCTTGATCTTCATCCATTTTAAACAGTGAGTCCCAAGATAATGGAGGTGGAGAAGCCATTAAAGGGCATGCAAATTTGCAAGCTTCTTCACCATAGCTGCCATCATAAACTGGTTCAATACTGTTCACCTCTGGTAAATTGATGTCTTCCCATATATCATCAAGTGAGTACTCCCTTTGGTCGCTTTTAGTAGTGTTATTGTTATCTTCTTTCTCTGGATCTCCACCGTTGATATTTTTCTTCACTGCTGACGAAGCCACGATTTCAACCCCACCGGTGTCGTAAAAGCTGGCCCCTCCTTCGTTTGTGGTGATGTTTGATGACGAGGAACAATTGGAAGAGGATGATGATGGAGACACAGCCCTTTTCTTCTCTTGAGCCTTTTTCCTCATATGAGTCCTCCAATAATTCTTAATCTCATTATCAGTCCTCCCAGGTAGTTTTCTAGCAATTCTTGACCATCTGCATGACAATCACCATACCATGATTAGAATTTACATTGAAGAATTGAGATTAAATATAGTATGTTGCAATTAACAAAACTAAAGGGTGAGGAATGGTGTCTTCTGCAATACCCGAGATATTATCTTCCTAGACTTTGAACCATTCTATTTTGAGTAAAAATATAGATAGGAAGAATTGAAATTAAGGAAGTGGTCTCTTACTCTCTTTACCATACATGGTATCAAAACATGTTATAGTCTCTTATGTCAATTACAACTGTGTATTCAAAAATGATTTTACGGTCATCGATTTAGTCTTTCTTAAAATTTTGTAACAAGAGAAAATTTACTCAATAGAGGGTACTCGAGAAGTGGAATTAAAAAGGGTGAGGAAATTGCCAACATGTTAAGTTCGCAGATATGATCCTATCAAGTCAACCGTCTTGATTGCATTCACAGTCTTACAAGATAACATCGATCACTCAGAACTTAAAAAAATGCTATGAAACATGAACTGATCGAATAAATATCATATGGGTTTTGTCAAACCTATTTCCCCATTTGGAGTGAAGCTCAAGCACAAGGCGCTCTTCTTGAGGGGTCATCTTGCCTCTTTTGAGGCCAGGGTGCAAGTAATTAACCCATCTTAACCTGCAACTCTTACCGGTTCTGTTCAAACCTACAAACACAAAATAGTACAACACACCACGAAAGTGTATATATTTGGTTAAATGGGTAGCTCCTTGCAAAAGCTTTCCATCTCCAAACAACCATACCTATTATTTGTCTCCCGCCACCTTCAAACCTGAAACTTTGGCTATGAAATCCCATCGACGGTCTCCAAACAAGCCCACAAAGCACACCAGTTGGAAGTCCTCTTGTTCTGTCCATGGCCCCTTCCTGATTTCCTGATGATCTTGCACCATTTTCATAAAAAATAAACCTAGCTTCGATCTCAAGCTTCTGTGAACTTTCAGACTCTGTCTTCTGCTTGCTGCTTTCTTCTGCTGCTTTGTTCTTCTGGTACACTGAAATACTTTGGTGTCCAGTACCAGTATATATACACCTCATATTTCCATTTACATGATTGTAGGCCATTATAATATTACTGGTGTTGAATCTTCACCGTACATGTGTTGCACGCATGCTCGTTTCGTGATAAGGCACTTTATGGATGTGATGTCAGCCACTATAGATTCCAATAATCGAAGTAAGAGATTGATCTGTGAGTCTAACTTTCACAAATTCATGATCATATCAGAGGCGCTACAAAATGATCAAATATGTGAGTCTAGCTGAATAGCTAGTACATGAAAGCACTTGATCATATACCATACGAATTTCTTCGGCTTCAAATATATCGTTCGCCTAACAATTTATTCATTTAGGGTTGGTAGTTAGCTTAGAATCAAAGCTTTGTGTCCGAGATCGTGGGAATTCAACTTAAACTTTTGAGGTTAATAATTCTCTACTTAATTTCGTATTGTTTTGCTTTCGTGGTTCTTCGAAAATGTTTTGCGTCCTTGTAGGTTAACAAGGTTGTTGTAGGAAGTTTCGTTGAAGATGGGGGTTTTTCAACTGGCTTTTATTTTTGCATAGGCCTCTGTGAAGGTTGTTAGTTGCTAATTGATTGAGACACGGTGCGGAAAAAAGGGGTTTGTCTTTCTAGCAGTTGTTTGTGAAGTGTTATCGAGACATTTGGGGCTATCCTTCATCAGCGGCTTGTGGAAAGAAGTGATTCGTGTGGTTAGGATTTAGACCTTTTTGACTCATGGTGTTTGTAACCAATTTGAGGTTAGGTCTTATCTTCTTCTGTTGTATGCTTTTCTAAATTTTCTTTCTTTCTCTCACAAAATTAAGCAATCAATTAGTAATGTTGTGATTAAAACAAAAAATATTTGATGGGTTTGCCCCCAATTATGCGTAGCATATGTTATAAAACAAGAATCTGTCCACAAAAAGAAGAGCTTTTTCTTGGTTGGTTAGATAAAAGCATGAGATTGATCATCGGTTAAAATAAAATCAACACTAATTTGATCGTGTATTCTTCATATACATTATTAGTTTATTTCTTAACACTTTAAGCTTTTAGGGTTAGTGATTTTTTAACATGCATGGTACAAGAGCTCGTTTTGAAAGTGTGTAAGTTAGAGTTATGCTTATCAAGGTTATTAATGGAATAATGGTCCTCTGATCTAATATTAAAGTCATTTTCAGATGATATAAATAATAAATCAATTAATTACCATTACCCATTGTTAAAAGAGGTTTCGTGGGGAGAATCCCTAATCAAAAAGAGGTTTCATGGGTTCGCACACAATTATTAATTTTCCTGTTGCAGTATTCTGAAACTAGAAATCTGTTTATGTCTATATATAAAAAAGAAGACGTAGTAGCTTTGGCTTGCTGGTTTGGTTGGATAACAGGGAATAAGTTTTTCGATTGGAATAAGTTGATGGAAATCACTAGAACTTCTGCTTCATCCATTGTGATGAAGAAATCATATCAGTGCCCCTTGACTTCAGGAGAAGCCAATTTGATTGGCAAAGGAAAAAGAAAGAAAGCATATGAGGACAAGGCTGGAAAAGGCATAAGGGAATAGGAAGAAACTGTACTTTAAGGTGTGTGTGCCCTATTTCGACCCAAACAATAAAAAAAGAAAAGAGGCGCGTACCCTATAATTGATACCTTTCTTTTTCATCAATGGAATAAGATTTTATTCTGGGGAACTTAATGTTTAACGCTCAATATGTAGATTCATTTTCCTTGCTGCTTAAGAGGACACCCCAACACTGCAAGGTTGGTTTGTGATCGAGCTTAATTTGTTTCACTTTATATAAAACAAGTGGAGTTTTTTATTTTTATTCTGGTGTATATAACAAGTGGAGTTTGAAAGATCATAAAGCCATTGAATCTTAGCAGCAGCCGTAGCCTCTATGACCTTTCCACATAGCGGCACATCTTTGTACTTTAAGAATAAGGTGATCTCTTTTCCAGTCCTAAGATTATAATATAATCTTCTTGATCAATTTCTTTTTTAAAAGAAAGTAGTTAATATAGTCGGTTGACTCTAAATACCATCATGCAACTTAAAATTAATTGAAGATAGTTTTAAACCCAAAATTTTAGATATTTATATTAAATTTTCTATTTTGGACGTGAATTTTGTTCTTGTTATGACATACTAAATGGCTTTCTATTAGCTTATTGTTAATTATGCCATTTGTATCATATATATATATAGTCCTATTCATATGTGGATGTCCACATGTGAATTACAATGTGAATATTCTCATCCCGACCAATTAACAAGGTAACTCAATCATCGGAATCGTTTATTGTTTATATTTATTTTCAAGAATTATCCTTGCAAAAAATCAGCCGAATTGGAGATTGTTTGATAATCTGTTCGTTAAATAGTTTACAGACAAATATAGTCCGTCAGATAAAGTTGAAACGATGAATGTGGTAATCAAATAACTAAATAATTTCCAATTAATTTTTTTTTTTATCAAAATGATCCTTGAAGGATGATCGACCTAAAATATATACGGTTTTGATCATTAGTTTGCACTCGCAATAAAGATGTTCGCATTTTAATTCATGTGTAGATGCTACTCGTAAATTACAATGCGAACATTCTCATCCCGACCAATTGACAACATAACTCAATCATCGAAACCGTTCATAGTTTAAATGTATTTTCAAGAATTATCCTTGCAAAAAAACAGCCAAATTGGAGATTGTTTGGTCATATGTTCGTTATATAGTTTATAAACAAATACAGTCCATCAGATAAAGTTGAAACGAAGAATGTGGTAATTAAATGGCTAAATAATTTTCAATTTGAATTTTTGTTTATCAAAATGATAATTGAATGATGACTTAAAATATAGACAGTTTTGATTATTAGTTTGCACTCGTAATGAAAATGTTCGTATTTTAATTCACGTGTAGACGTCCGTACGTGAAAGAGACTATATATATATATATATATTCCAAACCTAACAAAGCCAAGCTTTACTAAAGAAAACTATCGATGAAAAGAATGGTACTTCTCCAAAATGATATCTATTTTAACAAATCGGCCAAAATTGCACTTCCATCCATATTTTTGTTAAAATTGAACACATGATGTGCATGTCACTCTATTTAATTAGATACCATTTTGGAAAAAAAAAATTATGTAGGTGCCATTTTGGTCAATTCGGTGAAACAATAGGAATTGTGTGCGCCACATGTTAGATTCAGCGAAATATAGATAAAAGTATCATTATAGACAACGGATAAAAAATAGGGTTAATACCCATAATGGTACCTGAAGTATCACCGTCTGTACCAATTGGTACCTGAAGTATCAAAATGGACAATTTGGTACCTATAGTTCTCCTCCGTTACCCAATTTGGTACTTCCGTAAAAAATTCCGTTAAGTATAGGGGTAATTTAATCTTTTTACTATTATATATTTCTAAAATCTATCTATTAAAGGTACAATTTTTTAATGTTATTATTAACACACTTTTTGTATTTTTTAAAATTTATTTTTATTATACAATTAATTCATAAATGCCTTATATTATTTAGAAAAATTATATTTAAAAATATAAATGTGTGTTAATAATAATTTAGGATGTGTTAATAATAATTCTTTTCTTTAGGACAATATTATGTCGATAAATTTTATTCACACATGACTAAATATTAGATACACACCTCAATATTATTACACAATCTATTAACTTTATTAAAACACAATTTATTAGATACACAACCTCAAACTTCCTAAACTATCTTAATTTTAGATACACAACTTATTTACTAAATACACATCTCACATCATTTTTCTAAATCATTTTTCAAAAAAAAAAATTTATCTTCTTCTTCCCGATCCCCTTTCTCTTCCTCCTCTTCTTCTTTTTCCCTCTCGTCCCCCTTCTTCGAGAATGGAAGAGGGTGAATTTTGCAATTGAAACTTTCACATCAACTGGTAAAACCCAAGTTTTTGTATTTGGTAGTAATTTAATTTTTGGTGTGAAATATATGAAGTTCTACTAGTTCACATGCGGCTTGCTGTGCTAATTCTCAAAATATAAGTTATATAACATGGGAAAATTTTTAAATATAATTTTTCTAAACAATATAAGAGATTTATGAATTATTTGTATAATAAAAATAAATTTAAAAAAAATACAAAAAAGTGTGTTAATAATAACATAAAAAAATTGTACCTTAATAGATGGATTTTAGAAATATATAATAATAAAAAGATGAAATTACCCCTATACTTAACGGAATTTTTTTACGGAAGTACCAAATTGGGTAACGGATGAGAACTATAGGTACCAAATTGTCCATTTTGATACTTCAGGTACCAATTGGTCCAGACGGTGATACTTCAGGTACCATTATGAGTATTAACCCTAAAAAATATAGATATCAATTTAGCAATACCATTCTTTAAGGAACTATTTTGACCGATTTGTAATAATACACATGTATCATTCTTAAAATTAACACATAAAAAAAATTAGCACCAAATTTTTCTTGTGTGAATAAATTTAGTTACCTCTAAGAATTTGAACTTAGGATCTACGTACCACGTACTCCTCCCCCTATATATATATAGACACACACACACTTTTCTTTCTTTTGATACTGTTACCCTAATTAATTACGCTTTTTTCTTCAAAATCCTAGTGACACTTAAAACGAACTTTTATGGGCACTTGTCATTCATTAATTACCTACGTTAATTTTCTTCTGTATCTTTCTCAATTATTCGCTTTGTGCCTTGTCCATTTGCCAGATGAGGAAACTATATAGCTAGGAGCCTAGGAAGAACCAAGTTGAAAACTAAGCTAGTCGTGCACGGACCTCAGATCCTTCTCTTTAACATACAGGACAAAATATGAACACCAAATCTTAGCCTACTTGGGATTCAATATTATTTATTAGACAGCTACATAAGATAAAGAGAATTGGAGAATATAAATTAATTATATATGAGAACAAGTATTTAGCGGATTAGTATATACTTAATTAAGTAGTGGAGTATGGCATCATCTGCCTCTCGATTGGTATTAACAAACATTATGTTCGTAGTGGTGAATTGGTGATGTTAGCAAACAAAACAAGGAAATTAATCCAATGCTTGTAGTGGAAGTGGAACTGTGGAATATGAGGAATAAGGTAGCCAAAAAGATGAACCAAAACCAGGTGTTTGACGTGTACACCACACATTTGTGGGTTATGGACATCCCACTAGCTGCTTCATTTTACTTGCTACTTTGTGTTTTACCATATAGTCAATACAGTTCTATGGGTTAAGTTAAACTAGTACATCAGCAACTAATATCTAATATTATCTCTGTAATTTTACTGTTTAATAGCGTGATTAACATGTCTTCGGTTTGATTGATGTTTTCTCAGCTCCTTGTGACTTTCTTGTGTGATAAGAATATGGAACCCCAATTGTATTATGTGAAAAAAAAAAAACTATCATGATAAGATAGGTCAAGAGATGGATTCTTTCTAATATAACATAGAAAGAAGGAAAACTCTATTGTTTCTCCTAGTAATTTTTTTATTTTTCATTTCTTGCAAATTGGTGGAGGTCATATTATATTATTTCAATGAGTTTCAGCTTGACTACTATTATGCATGTGAGCACCACAATTTAATGCATTGATGAGCAGCATAAACCGTTTAATTTTTGGGACGAGGATGGTCTTACATCAGTTCGTAGTAATATTGTTTTGGAAAAAGATTGTTGGCCTCATTAAGGCTTAAGATGTGGAGGCTTCAATCATATGTGGCATGCCACATCATATACACATAATTATCTAATTAACAAATTATTGAAGGCAAAAGTCTATCATACCCATCTTAGATCTAATAGTTATTACTTATTCAACTTTAAAACTTATCAATTAATGATGTTTAATGATAATTAATTATCTTTACATATAAAGCTTTTATTTCTTTAGAAGATCTTTACATATAAACCTAATCCTATGATTATAATTGTAAGGTTATGTGCATAATTAATTATCCAAATGTGGTATCAAAATCTAAACGTACCATTAATATGTATAATTAATACGTTTTTCAATCGATTGACTTTTCAATTATAATTAAAGAATTACATTAATTATCTTTACAATATAATTTTATGCACTTTAATATGTATATATATGTTATTAATGAAAAGAACAAAGAAAAAAAACCCTAGCTAGCAATCTAAACTCAATTGGAAAGGAGATATAATTTAGATGAACTTTAATTGAGATTATAATTATGGAATTATTGTTTATAACCACATGAGAGAACTATTGTTTAATTGATTGCAAACAAATCAAATCACTTACTTTCACTAAATTTCATTTCACATAACAATGTTACTACCTCATCATCATAGAGAAAATAAAGACAACTAAATAACAAATTGATAATGCTTAGTACTTTGGATTTAGGAAAGAATGTGCTCATATGTTCATATATATAGTGCAAATTATAAGACATGTTTGTAGATAACAACCTAGTTGAGAACATCTCAAGTAATATTTCCCAATATAAGCATGATCATTAATTAGGAAAACTAGCTTGATGAATTACTATAGCTAGGGTTTTAGGGGGGTTATGTTTAGAATATAGAGTTTTGAATTTAAGGTTACGATTAGCCAAAAAAAAAAGAATTTAAGGTTATGAGTTTAGAATTTACAGTTTAAGGGTTAAGGTTGAAGAGTTAGAGTTTAAAATTTTTGGTTAATGATTTGTGGCGTTTTAGGGTTGAGGGATTAGGGGTATGGTGGATTTTAGGTTTTAGGGTGGAGGAATAGGGGTATGGTGGGTTTTAGGGTTGAGAGATTAGGGCTATGGTAGATTTTAAGGTTTAGGGTTTACGAATTATGGGCATGGTGGATTTTTGGGTTTAGGGTTTAGGGATTATGCATGGGTGTGGTGAATTTTAGGGTTTAAATTTATACTTTATTTATATTTTAGAATTTTATCTTTTCAGCAAAGTTATTTTAAATTGATAAGATAAATAAAATTTAAATCAAAATTTGAGAGGGTAACATTGGTTTTGTCATATTTGAAATATTAACATGGATTTAAAAAAATAAATTGTTATATGTGACATGGCATGACACATAGGATTGAGGCCTCCACATCTTAGGCTTTAATGAGGCCCCCTAGCATTGCCCTATTGTTTTTCTATTTTTAAGAAGTGAGTTTTAATTATGTAAATGAACAAACAGATAGACAATTTATAGTTTATTTTGTCTTAGGTTTCATATTAACCTTGCTAGGTTAATTATAGCTCTCCCTGTTTTTCTCTCTCGCTTCTATGATATGATTTATTTTGCATGCCACGTCAATAAAACACAATAGAGCTACAATAACAATTTTCAAAATAATTGACGGAAAAACTAATAATCGGACTAGATTGATTAAAATTAGTGAATACAAAGGTACATATAATGAAATTAAAAATACAAGGGGCACAAATAATTTAAGATGTAAAAATTATAGAGGTAAAATGAAATTACATAGTTCCTTGATAAGTGCATTAGGGTTAGATACTGGTATGGCACGGCTAGGGTTGGATACGTGGCGAATTAAGTATTACATCATTAATTGATAATTGGATATCTACCACGTACCCTCTGCATCATTAACAGACTAACTGAGGCATATGATAATTTAAAGAATGTAACACGATAATATTGTCTAAGTTATGCTTTTTGTAAACTACTAATAGTAGGATTAACTTAATGAGGACTGATAAAATTTTCTTATATATAGAGAAGTTAAAATAACATATTATAGTACAAAATTACCAAATAGTTGTTCTCACTTGTTTGTAATATGCAATTTGCAGTAGTGGTGTCGGGGAAGAGAAATGAATGGTAGGAACTTTTAATGGAATAATGGCCCCATAGCTTTGGGACGGCCGGGGTGGAAACTTTTCTCTATCATTGATTTAGCTTACCCTAATTGGGTTGTGATTACTGCGTAAAGCAATTGTCATATCTTAATGACAATTAGCCGACTCTTTATTACCCAAAGTATCTAAACATACATGCATAAATATATATATATATATATATATATATATAATTAGAACTAGCTAGTATATATATGCTACTTTTGATCATCAGCTAGCCAGACATCGATCAGTGGGTATTGTTTTTCTTCCTTTTATTATTTTTCCTACTGGAGATAGGTCAAAGAGAGAGAGGGAGCTAGTGAGTGATTGGCTGATTGCAATCAAAGATTAGAATGATTAAGAAAATACTGGAATAATATAATATGAATTTATGTTGATTGATCACTTCCACTTTGCTTGGTCCTCAATCTTTTGGTTGCTACTGTTTATTGTCTTTTTAGCACAATATAAATTTGCATTTAGTAATAAAGCATGCAAAGTACTAGATTCATATATATGATTATGACGATTCATATCTATATACCTGAGCTTAATTAATCAGTTGATTAAATGCTCACTTTAGTGGGTATGTGGGATAGGTCAGCATTTGTCTCAATAATAGATAATTGGCCATATCTGCTTCTATTACAATACAATGATGTAATGATTAAGGTGTATAGCTAAGTGTAGTCCAAGGAATGTTTTCGATCTTTTTATGATTTGGTCTGTCTCGAGAAGCAAAGCCCTTCATTTCATGATCTGCTATGTCTACCACGTCTTGCAATATGTGAATAAGTTAGGATAGAAACGCAAAGTGTACCCCATAAAATGGAGACACCTTTGAGAACGAGATAAGCTGATAAGCATGATATATATATTAGCTTCGAGTCTTCTACTACTGTATAGTGGTAAGTCACAAGTGCAATGCTGTCCAGGCAAGCGCATCACTTTTGTTTATACAAAGTTTCTGGGAAGGGAGGGATTTATAAAAGTTGTTATGACCTCATGGGTTATCCCCACAGTTGTTGTCTATATATGATGATGGTGCAAGGAAGTCAACATATTGATATGTTCAGTGACTTCAGTCATCACCACATGACAATAAGATTGTCATGATATATATTTAAGTCATGGAAAAAAGGAGGTGTGCTCATTTTGAAGTGATAGATATATTTTTTTTATTAAAAAAAATATAACAATTATTTTTATCTTCATCTCATTTGTTTTCCTTCCCCCCTCACCGGTGAAGTGATATATATATATATATATATATATATATATATGTTTCCTTGAGTTTCCTATTTTTGGCTGATTCGTCTAAACTCTAAGGCAACTAAGCAACATACTTCGGGAGAGCAATATAGAAGAAGTTTTAGAGCATCTTTAGGAGACTCTCTATTGCAGTTCCTTAGTTATTTTAGAGAGCCTATTTAGTTTTTTATCTATTTTAGCAGCTGCATCAGCCTCCCAAATGACTCTCTACTTTAGCTTTTAACTATATGGCTCCTAAATATAGAGAGTGAGATGGGGTTTTCTATTATTTTTGTTAATTTAATACATTACTTTTTAGTCATTTTGTGTAATTATTAAATACACTTAATCTATTTTTTATTCATTAAAAATAATTTAAATTCAATACTAGCTAAGTAGAGAGTATTAATGCATACATATTTTCAAACTGGCTAGCCAAAATAATTTTTTAGCTACTTTAGCTAAAATTTAGTTAAAAAATAGCTAGCATTGCTAAAGACGCTCTTAGCTATGGACGGTTCTCTAGCAAATTTAGCTACCCATTTAACAACAAGTGATATTTGACTTTGTTTTAGAGCATCTTTAGCAATGCTAGCTATTTTTTAACTAAATTTTAGCTAAAGTAACTAAGAAACTATTTTGGCTAGATAGTTTGAAAATACGTATGTACTCAATTATTTTATTAACGAATAAAAAATCATTTAAGTGTATTTAATAATTACACAAGCAACTAAAAAGGAATGTTTTAAATTAATAAAAATAATATAAAACCTCATCTCGCTTTCTATATTTAGGACTTTAGGAGTCATATAGCTAAAAATTAAAATAGAGAGTAGGAGGCTACGCAACTGATAAAATAGTTGAAAACCTAAACATGCTCATAAACTAAGATAGAGAGTCTGCTAAAGATGCTCTTAGATATTCTGTTAGAGTTGATATTTTCTTGAAAAACTAGTTAAAATATTCCTAAAATGTTAATTTAGTTACTCTGTTGGAAATGCTAAATGTACAAAATAGAAATAGATCTAACCATCACTAACCAAGAAATAATTTTGAAAGCCCAAAAATTCTTAGCAATGAAATAGAGTTTTTTTATTTTTGTTTGCTTGATTGCTCTTGATGAGAATTTTTTGCAAATCTTAGGCACCCTTCTTCCCATGTTTTTCTTGCAGAGGAGGGGATGAAGAAGAGGAACATGCATCATTAATCACGAGTTCATTTGCTTTTTTCATGTATTTTTTTTTGTTACATTAATAATCTGAAAAATAAAAGATAGACGGTAAATTTTTAGTAATCCACATCAAGGACTTTGGACTAGAGTTTTATCCATAAAATACCAAGGTTAAAGTAAGAAAGAATTTTAGGTTTTTTTCCGTGTAATTTTCTTTCTCTAATGAATTATCATTTCACCTACTAAAAAAAAAGTAAGAAAGAATAAAGCAAAAATATTATAGAAACTAACCTATGACTATTTAGCATGGCATACGTTTTTCCTTTGTAAGTGAGAAGTCTTGAGTTTGACTCAATGATGACCGATTATTGTGTAATTAAAAAAAAATCTTTAGATACTATGGCGGATATTTTATTTTAGAATATTAAAATATTATGTGGTGTTGATTCACTCACTAGGTGACCAAGTAATTGAATTAAATATTAAGGGTTAATATTAAAACACTTAAAAGTTAAAATACACTGAATATTGAGCCAACATCAAAGATCAAATATTGCGTTGGTCTCTTTTCTACAACTTGGGCTGTGGTTTTCCTTGACCTTCTGATGTTATTCATCTTTGTTGGTCAAGTATTTTTGCTTTCTTGGTTTTAGTTTTATTCCTTCGCTTTGTTTTAAGCGTGTAGTACCCCTATTTTCACTGCATGCATATCTGTGGCACCCCGCTCTTCTTCTATAATGTTTACCGTACCACCAGGAGTGCTTAGACGGTTTCATTTGTGAACATTCGGGTGATTTGCTTGTTAGTGTTTTAGAGTTCTTAGTTTTTAATGTTATGTTTTTAATTTAGTCGCTTGAATAAGTGTGTAACCCAAGTTATAATGGGTGTTTACTTACTAGGCTTCTCAAGTAACCGTTGGTGGTTTAGACATTTGTGTAGGAGTTCGCTATGCTAATAACACTCGTAAGATTTATAATACAATGAATTTGAGTCAACCCCTAAAAAAAAATATCGCACCTCTTGACCAGCTGAACACCAACAATTATCGGTTCCGTTCACATAATCACCCACTTCTAGATTAAATATCAAGGGCTAAGATTTTTTTTCTTTACTTCCAAGTATTGTTTGAGCTATCCTAAGATATAAGATTTAACTCGATCAAATCCGCAATCGGCAGAATTTGAATCCAACTGGAGGGGGTAACCACACCTCGAGACTCGACCAACTCAACCACTACCAGTAGTTAATATCCTCATGTTTTCATTCAACTGAAACTCCCATATATGGAAGTGCACATCTTAATAGATGGGCGCCAAATCTCCTGATATTAAGGAGCTAGGAGGCCTTGAATATAAGTTGGCCTCTCATCATTCTCAACTTGACAACTAGCTATTCCTTTTTCTACAAATAGAAGGTGGCCGTATTATATCTTTTGGAGGCCTGTGACTATGATTTGGCCTCTCATCATTCTCATCAACTAGTTCTTCAAATAGCACGCTTTTCCTTTTTCTACAAATAGAAGGCCATCTTTAAGATGCATGAATCTCGATTTAGTGTTGTTTACACGAGCATATAGTTATCAAGTCGATGAAAGTGGAACTTTTCCTTACCCTTCATTTTTGGCACTAGATGACCTTAAGGCCTTGACGGGACAGTGGTGGTGGTTCATGGTTGTAATTACAGGGATGACTAGCTAGTAGCCAACAGAGGTGACAATTTGTGCTCGCTAGTGGATTAATTTTGCGTACGTGGTGTTATTTTGTGTTTGTGTCAAAAATTAGTCAACTTTAACGCAATCTATTCTTGTAGCCAACAATATGCAATCTATCTTTAAGTACATTGTTTGCATTTACAAAATCTTAAACAAAATAACTTTTTTCCTGCTCAAAACGTCATACGACTCGATAGGATGAGATTATAAAGTATTTCTCGTCCTTCAAGCATAAATTGATGTAATTTCTAAAAATGTTTTTTTTTTCATCAAAATATGTGTGTTATAGCTCACGAGTTTTTTTATAACTTATTATTTTTAAATATATTTAAAAAAATCAATATTTACAAAAATACTATTTTTTTCATTATTTACAAAATCATAATCAAACAACAATAAAGCTATTGTCAAAGCACACTAAAGTTACTGTCCAACGACAATAAAGCTACTGTCCAACGACAATAAAGCTACTTCAAAGAATACTAAAACTATTGTCCAACGACAATAAAGCTACGTCCAACGACAATAAAGCTACTCAGATACTAAAACTAACGTTAAAGAACACTACTATCCAAAAATAATAAAGCTATTGTCTAACGACAATAAAGCTACTGTGCAACGACAATAAAGCTACTGTCTAACGACAATAAAACGTCAGTGGCATGAATCGTAATTTTGAAAAAAAATAATGTCAGATAGAAAGAGTTAAAGCTACTGAGTGACCTTATTTGGAAAACAAAGCTATTGTGGCCTTTTGAAGAATATGGTCACCCAAATTGGCCTTATGGGTAATTGGCTCTTTTTTTTATCATTTCTTTATGTTTCACAAAAATCGATACTTCAACTTTAACTCGTTTGCCACATCTTATTAAGAAGCTCAAAAAACATCCACCAACGCTCATGAAATAAAATAAACATTGAAAAAGAAAATTAAAAAAGTAATAAAAAATAGAGAAACACCTTGCCCGATGAATAATTCGTCAGTAAATGTGTTCTTAAAAAAGTGAAAATACTTTTCCCGACGAATAGTTCGTCGGGAAAATTAGTTCTTATGTTATTGTTTCTATTTTAATTTTTTTCTTTAGAAAGCCTAAAACAACGTAACTTCTTCATGCTCATAATGTCATATATACAATATGATATCACAGAATTTTAAAGTATTTATTGTCTCTCGAGCATAAATTATAGATAAATTTTTAACATGCTATTTTTCATCAAAATGAGTGTGACCTCATAGGATTTTGACCCTTTCTTAATGTTTCACAAAAATCGATTCTCCAACCTTAACTTGTTTGCCGCATCTTATTTGGAATCCCAATAGGATCCATCAACATGTACTCATGAAATAAAATAATAACAAATTACCCAAAAGGCCATTTTGGGTGGCCTCATGCTTCAAAAAGCCACCATATATTTTTTACCCAAATAAGGCCACCAATATTTACAAAAATGCCACCACATCAATATTTACAAAAATGCCACCGCATTTTTTTTGCTATTATTTACAAAAATGCCACTACATACGAAAACAACAATAAAACTATTGTCAAAGCACACTAACGCTACTGTCCAACGACAATAAATCTATTGTCCAACGACAATAAAGCTACTGTCAAAGCATACTAAAACTATTGTCCAACGACAATAAAGCTACTGTCCAACGACAATAAAACTACTGTCCAAAGACAATAAAGCTACTGTCCAACGACAATAAAGCTACTGTCAAAGCATACTAAAACTAACGTTAAAGAACACAAACTATTATCCAAAAATAATAAATCTACTGTCCAACGACAATAAAGCTACTGTGCAACGACAATAAAGCTACTGTCCAACGACAATAAAACGTCAGTGGCATGAATCGTAATTTTGAAAAAAAATAATGTCAGATAGAAAGAGTTAAAGCTACTGAGTGGCCTTATTTGGAAAACAAAGCTATTGTGGCCTTTTGAAGAATATGGTCACCCAAATTGGCCTTATGGGTAATTGGCTCATAAAATAATTCATTGAACAAGAAAAAAAATGCAGAATACCTTTCTCGAGAAATAATTTGTCCGGAATGATGAACATTAAAAATAAAATAAAAAGCAAAAACACTTTTCCCAACGAATATATGTGTCGTAAAAAAGTTTGTTCTTCTTACTATGTTATCTTGTCTTTTTTATTTTTTGCTTTACCAAACCTAAAATGACGTACCTTTTCATGCTCAAAATGACATACGACTTGATAGAATGAGATTATAAAGTGTTTGTTGTCCCTCAGGCATAAATTGTAGATAATCATTATTTTTCATCAAAACGTGTGCGCGCTATATATAGCTTACGGGTTTTTGACCGTTTCTTCATGTTTCACAAAAACTGATCCTCCAACCTTGACTTATTTGTCACATTATATTTAGAAACTCAAAATAATCATTGAAATAGAAAATTTAAAAAAGTGGGGAAACACCTTTCTCGACGTATGATTCGTCAGAAAAGGTGTTCTTAAAAAGAATGCAGAATACCCAAAACTTTAGACCGAAAATCATGTTAATCTATGCTCTTTCAATTTCATCAGTAACACTCATATACTTATCGATTTGATAAAATTTGTTCAACTGGTAGTCAATCTGTTAATTTTGATAGTTAAGTGCTGATGTGGCACAAAATAGAACCCACATTTTGATGATGTGACAATGACATAGAAATCCCAATTATTAGCCAATTCATGATTTTTTTCCATACCACAGAAGCAATTTAACGGAATATTTGACGGAGGTACTATAATGGTAAACAAAGGAACAGTTTAGGTACCACCAAATATTTTATAAAAGTTTAGGTACCAAAAATTGTATTTGACAATAGTTCAAGTACTATATGGAGTGAAACACGTCCCACCATCGTCCTCTTCTCTCTCCGCCACCAGCCCCGATCAAATCAATAAACCATTCTTTTGGAGTTCTGGGTTCATCGAATTCGTGAGAGAAAGAGAGAAAAAATGCAGATTTGATGAGAGAGAAAAAAACACTGCGAGGAAAGAGAAAGTAGATCTGGACTCTCTCTCCTCAGTCGCCGGAATCTGAGCAACATCGTGGCTCACCGCTTCCACCATCAAGATCACCGTGTTCTGATCTACAACATCCCAAAACCTCATTGTTGTCCGACATCGGGAAGTGGCCCAACACTCCTCTGCCTGGATCCGGATCTGGTATACATCGTTTGCGGAGCTCCACGCTTCGTTTCACCGAACAACCACCATTTTTGGAATCGGGGGACTCCAATCTTCTGTTCTTCATCGATCCGACGACCAAACGACGTCGGATCAAAGTCCCGCCATCGCACGCACCTCCGGGAGTATATACTCCTAGGAGTACAAAAGACTCTTCGCTTTATTCAAGAAAATTAGAGGAAAAATTAATTACTTTCCCATTTGTTCCCACTGAAGAGCAACTGCCGATGTATTGACTAAAGTTGTGTGTCAAGTAAGGCCTTTCAAGACTCATCAAGGAAGTTGGGCATATGTGATGTTTATGCCCCAAATCTCTCCCGGCCTGTTTCGGTTATTTTGTTGTTACAATACAAGCCATACGAAAAGACTGAAGGAACATATATGTACTACGAGCCAGAAGTATGCTACTTTTCATATTTACCTTTGGCACTTGAAATGTGTTGGTGCAGAGTTCTTGTCAAGCCCTTTTAGTAAGCAATGAAGTTTTGCAGCGATCGACGTTTCTCTGTATACAGGGGGATATATGATCTTCTAACAGCAATTCGTACGTGTATGGCATGGGGCCGTACAACCTTGATGATGGATAAAGATGTAACGTGAAAAAACAAGCAATAGCTAGTCTTGGTCCTTCGTGGTTGGCAAGCACCTGATGCTCTACGCTATTAAATCTGTCATTGGATATTAGCTTCAATTAAGAGTAAAACAGAACAGTCTCTTTAAAGTTCTAGTAGAAATTATAGCAACACCTGTTTTCAGTTAACACCTAACTGTGCCTTCACAATATAATTATATCAGTCTCTACCAAAACAAATATCGATCAGTTCCCATGTTCTATATTATCCTCCTTGAAATTCGTCAGCACAAAATGCATATCATCACAGAGACCGCAATTTTGTTCAATTCATTGCCATTATGTTTTTATTTGCACATGCAGCTAGATGAGTCTTTATGTCAAGTAAGGCCTTTCAAGACTGTCATGTTTACATGTACTGTCCTAATGTAATCACTAGGATTAAAAATCGGTCTCCTTTCATGTGGAGGTTTAACAGAAAAGTCGATAGATGTGTAATGACCAACAGATTTTATATATCTACGAAGAATGAAAGAGAGCAACTCAAAAGTACGTATACGATATTAGCAACTCAAAATTAAGCCCTCTAATTTCAGAAAATGCCTGCATATATATTAGCAACTTTTGCAGTCAATAAAAACTGGAACATATATGATAACGCTTAGAAATATAGAGGGCTTGCCTGCAACTCTGCAACAGATCTCCAATGTTGACCACTAGAGCTCCAGGCTCAGGAGGGACATCGATCCATCCACTGGTTTTGACTTTTGACACAGAACCTGGAGTCCGCCAATTTGCATGGTCTTGAAGTAGCTAGAATGGTGAGAAAATCAAGATCTGAGTGCTTGCTTGTGACCAAGTCAATTCAGGCTCAGGGCATGGTGGATAGTAGTGACTAAGAATAATATGCCCCAAGTGCCTCAGATAGCAACTCAAACAACGTTACACCTAGTAGCGAACTTGATCTGAATACTCCATAGTTATGTCTCTACAAATTAGATAAATCACACCTCAATTATACCAATTGGGGTGAGTTTTTTTTTAATCCATTTCACTAGAACCAAATTTAAACTTTTCATAAATCACTTACGCTCATCTATAACACTATAAAGTATAAACAACACAATGCTTCTACAAGTTAAAGAGCCTGTTCACAAACCATATCATCTCTTGCTGTGTCTGTATAAACATGCTTTATATAGAAGTCAGCCTCTTCACCATGACGTTCTTCCAGTCAATTTTATGCTCTACAAGTCCATTGAAATCGTTCGGATGGAAAACAATGATGTTCCAACGATTGAAAATTAACCCCAGAACCCATTAAGGCCTCTCGTGTCATGCATGCTGTGTCAGCCGAAAGTGGTACTATGCTCATCTCATTCTTTCCGGTATGCTTGTCCCAGCAGATGAGCAGCTGACTACTAGTTGTTGGAAAGGTACGTACTTAATGTGACTTTGCGATTGCGCAGAAGTATTAGTAATTCATCAGACGTTATTGTAAGGGTTACAAGTGAATCTTCGGAAACATGCAGATGAGATCAAGCTTATTCCTGCGCCTAAATTATCCATTGAAGATTTGGAGAAAGTGAGACTAGCTCGATGACTTAGAAGCAGCTACTGGCCGGACAGTTTGTTATTATTTGTATGAAGAGCTTTGAGGCTGGTCTTCAAGTTAGTCGCTTGCCATGCTTACATGTTTACCATCACGAGTCAAGCTAGATTGCGTTGTTCAGTGGTACGTTGGAGAAGAGTCCCTTGTGCCGATACGCAATGCCTCGTGTGCATTCGTGATTTTTATGTTTTGGGTTTCAGTAAAGATTTGAGGTCGTCCTTTATTCGATCTGTCCCAAATTATGTTAATGAACTATGCAGAAAAGCAGTACTCCTAGCTAGCTAGCTAGCTAGCTAGTGCTTTTGCTGTTTGATTTTCTAGCAACGTGTTTCTTTCTTGGCCCGGCCTTTTCCTCGCAGGCCCTTAAATTAATTACCACATCAATCATCAAGGAGATTCCAGATAAACTTTGCAACAAGATCTGCAGCCAGCAGGGACAGTACGTTTGAGGTCTAGGGTCTAGCGTCTAGGATTTAGGGTTTGTTTATGAATACTCAATAACACTAGAGTACGTAACCAAATAATATGATCAATAATTTGTTTGTTAATTTTGGACCTCATGCATTTATTCGTAATTAAAGTGCTACATGAATTTTTTTTTTTAAGAGAAGAACGACAATTTCATTAAAAATGTTAATGAGTATAACGGACAGCAACGAAACTCCTCATTTTTGGATGGACAACCCCAAAAATTAAAGCTAACCTAGCAGCTTATAAACATGAAAACGTGCTACATGTGTTGATAACAAAATGACAGGTATATAATTAATCAATCAACTTTGTTCTTAACCAACATGTCATGGCATCGAGCCATTTAGTTGCTTTTCAATACAACGGCACTGTGAGGTAGGTTTAGACTTTAGTGGTTCGAGATCGTCGGGCAGTCAATTTCGAAGTTATTTCATGGGCTCATGGCGTAACTTGGACAGCGGTGCATGGAGTCGGCCATCGTTGAGACTTTAGAGCGATTGTTGTCTCGGGTTCCTTTCTTATTTAATCCATGACGGTGGTCCTCAGAGAGTCGTTGCATCAAGTCCCACGTGCGAAAGCTCACGTCAAACTTTCTAGTCTGAACTTTGGACTATTTCGCCGATAACTTGGACCAAATTAAACGACTAATTTTCAACCCAAACGACTAAACACATCGCCCAGACGGGCACGAGCAAATAACTCGAAACGACGACGTCCGCTGTACCTGAGAGGCTGAGATGATCAAGCAGAGGATCGGAGGTGTAAATGTACAAGGACACTACAAGACAGCTCGCCTGAAGATTTCACCGTACCTACTCCAAGATCGTCCGTACTCTTCTGCTTCATTTCTTCTTTTCTGGGCCGTCCACGTGTCCTGATTTCTGGATACGCAATTGATTCGAGAGGCTAGAATTTAAACAAAGAAGATCATTTGGAAACAAAGTAAAACGGAGTCAACGAATTGACGCGCCAGGTCGGCGTGGGTCCACTTGTTTTCAGAGTTGCGGAAATGACGCTGAGAAGGCTCGAAGAGTCGAAGTTAGGTGGTCCAAACTCCAAACTAATAAATTAAACAATGATTAGTCAACTCATTACTCATCTTAGTGGGGTTTTGAATTTTGTTACATAGTTTTTGAACTCGGTCGATTTTGGCGCAACCCAAACTTCCAAACCAAAGATCAAATTGAACTTTTCAACAAGGAAAACACAAGATTCTATGAGTTGCATAATGGTGGTTATTATTTATCCTTCATATTATTACCGACTTCTAAACATTTAAAATGTTTAATTCAACTAAAATAATTTAGTAAAAAAATAATGAACTGTTACGAATTTCATATTTCAAAAATTCGAGGTGTACGATAAACTGGAGCAGCACGATTCTACCAATTTGAAGTTAACACTGGCAGTGTAGTCGACGTTGAGCCCCGCAAGTTAAGTCAATTGCGCTTCTGATTTGTGTATACTTGAATTGTATATATACACTCGAAAACATAAATGTAGTGGCGAACTTGTATAGCGGTAACTCGGTAAGGCTATCATGTTGCCCTTAGAATTCATGTCTTGAGCACTTGGATTTAATACAACAGTGAGTAGATGTTGTCTTATTTTTTTTTATATATTTTTTTGGCAATTATTATTATTACTATTATTTTTATATATATTAAAGGACACAAACTTATTTTCATTTTTTTTGTGAAGATAACTTATTAAGCAATGAACATAGTATATGTAGAAGCTACCTGAAAGCTGAAATAAGTTAAAAAAGATCATGTGAATGTTATATCTTGATTTCATCAAAGCACAAATTGATTTGCGCATTTTGCCTATATTCAAGACCAGCCCTACTAAGCGAGCTCATGCCCAACCACATCAGACTTGATATTGAGTCATGCCGGATGAGGGTCGATCCAGTTTTATTTTATAACTTGAAGTTTAGTTATTTAAGTATCCTCCTAAACCCTAATAAGCTCTTGAATGATTTTCCACTCTCTTTTTCCTTCTTAACAACACAGCGCCTTGGCGCCTAGTAAGGGCGAAGCCAAGATTTTAGGTTCGGGGCATTTTCTTTATCACTTCTTACCATGAAAAATCAAGAGCACCTTGTGTCCTCGAACCAATTAATAACCAATTCTTTTCTTTTGTTAATCCGCCTAATCACTCAATCATGTATTTGCTTTCAAATCTACTTAATTTCTCAAGTACAGGGGTTTGTACTTGGGCTTGTATAGTGGTCCAAAACATTCACTAGAAATTCCAATAACCGATAGCATCATTATTTTGGATTCAATTAACAAGGAGTCTTCTGTACTCCTAGGAGTATATACTCCCGGAGGAGCGTCCGATGCGTGCGGCGGCGTGACTCCGATCCGGCATCGTTTGGTCGTCGAATCGATGGAGAACAGAAGATGGGGGTCCCCTGATTCCAAAAATGGTGGTTGCTCGGCGAAACAAAGCGCGGAGCTCCTCGAACCACATATAGCATATTCGGATCCAGTGGAGGCGCGTAGGGCCACGCACGGCGTCGGACAGCTATGAGGTATTGAGATCTTGTAGATCGGAACACGGTGAGCTCGATGGTGGCAACAGTGAGCCACAGAGTTGCTCAGATTCCGGTGACTGAGGAGAGAGAGTCCATATCGACTTTCTCTCTCCTTGCTGTGTTTTTTTCTCTCTCTCTCTTCGAATCTGAGTTTTTTTTTCTCTTTCTCTCACGAATTCAACGAACCCAGAAGTTGGATTGTTGATTTGATTTGGAACTGATGTCAGAGAGAGGAGGAGCATGTCCGGATGCGTTGCACGCGCCTCCGGGAGCATATACTCCTAGGAGTATACCAGAATTTTCATTCAATTAAAGACTAATGATGATCCAAATCTCCAAATCCAACTTAATCCTAACTTCTAAGCCTATTGACTAATCTACTCGGGGCGTGACAAAAGCCTTCTCCCCCTGACCAGCTACAGAATGAATGGTTTCCTATGCATATGGACTAATCCACTCGGGGGCAATGTCAGAAGTCTTCCTCCCTCTGACCAGCCACATAATGGCTTAAGATTTAATTCCAATATGCAATCGGCAGAATTCGAACCCGGATGGGGTGTACCACACCCCGAGGTTCAATCAACTCTACCACTAGTGGCAGTCGAGGCTAATGATCCTCAATCATTACTAGTCGAAAAACGCCACAATTTTTTTATTTATTAATAGACATACTTATTTTCATCTTTTAGCTTGCATCTAAAAAGTAAATAAATAAATTTTTCAAAAAAAGAAGAAGTAAAAAGTAAATAAATAATAATAAAAAAAGAATTTACAGTGTTTTTTTTTAAATAAAGAAATTACAGTGCTAGTTTGGTAGGTGTTGTCAAAGTTCTGAAACCCAAAACGGCCCTCACTTGTTTGGTAGCACTTGTCTGCCGCATCCCCATTTTGAATTAACACCTGCTCTCCCCTATTCACACCTTCACAGACTCTTACCCACCTATAAATTACACCCCCACCCCGAGCCCCTCTCCCTCCCCTCTTTCCCGCACTTTCTCCTCACCACTGCCACATATGGCTGTCACTTCCAGAGGACGACCAGCCTTTACCCACCTCCAAATCCCCAATAAATGGCGAGACTCAGAAACCAGCCCTGACCCGACTCACGAACCCAAGCCCAAACTCGCCATGACGACGACTCCTACCACCAGTACTGCAGACAGAAAAGTCCCTGTTGTATACTATCTCTCCAGAAACGGCCAGCTCGAGCACCCCCATTTCATGGAAGTCCCTCTTTCTTCTCCCCGCGGCCTCTTCCTCGGAGGTTAAAATCGTAATTTCGCTATTGTAACTGCACTCATTTTTCTCGGTAACCAAACACTCTCGCTCACGGCTCACACCAATCAATTTTTTTTGCTTGTTTTCTCTCAGATGTGATTAACCGCCTGAACTTGCTCCGGGGCAAAGGCATGGCTACCATGTACTCCTGGTCTGCAAAACGGTACGATTTCACTGCGTTTTGATTACTCTTTGATATAATTGCTGATTTTTCTTACCGTCTGATGCTTATTTGAAATTAGGGGATACAAAACCGGGTTTGTTTGGCATGATTTGTCGGAGAACGACTTCATACACCCCTCGAACGGCAATGAGTACGTTTTGAAAGGGTCGGAGCTTCTCGACCCGCCGATGAACCCGATGGCCCTCCAATCGGCGTCATCGAGGTCTCTGAGACCACCGCCGGAGGTGCAAGATTCCGGACTCGGTTACGACTCTCCTGTAATCGTACGCCGGCGGAACCAGTCGTGGAGCTCCATCGACCTCAACGAGTACAAAGTGTACAAGACCGAGTCGGTTGGCGAGGCCGCCGGTAGAGTCGCGGCGGACGCGTCGACGCAGACGGACGAGAAGCGGCACCGACGACGTGTTATTCGAGAGGAACACGGCGACGAGGTCCACGAAGAGAAAAGTCAGAGTCAACATGAGGCGTGTAACGGTCAAAGCACGGAGCTTAGCAGGGACGACATTTCGCCTCCGCCGTCGGATTCGAGCCCCGAAACGCTCGAGTCGCTTATGAAGGCCGACGGACGGCTGGTGCTCCACACGAACGGAGCAGCGAGCGAGGAGATTCAGAATCCGACGCCTGAGTTTGTTCCAGGAGGCAAAATGAAAGCCTCGTCAGTTCTGATGCAGTTGCTATCGTGCGGTTCAATTTCGTTCAGGGACTGTGGATCGACGGCGGTGAGGGACCAGCGGTTCTCGTTAATTGGGCAGTACAGATCTAGGCTGCCGCGCGGAGCCAGGAATCAGGTTGTGGCAGAGAAAGCAATTTCAAACTTTTCAGGGGTAAAATTAGAAGATAAGGAGTATTTTAGCGGGAGCTTGATCGAGATAAAAAAAGAGGTCCTTCCTGCTTTGAAGAGGTCTTGTTCTTACAATGCAGATCGGTAAGTAACTTTAACATTCACTTCTTATTTAGTTATGGAAACATTGATTTATTTTCATAGCTACAGTTCAATTGTCAGGAACCTATTATGAGCTTTTATACAACATTTTAGCAATGTGGTAATCTTTTTAACTAGAGAGAAGCTTTTGGCATTTTGCCAGTGTGAATCTCATTGACAAGTAAGAAAATTTAACTAGAGCTTTCAAAGCTTTTCCTTAATGGTTGGTATGAAATTTCACTGTGAAAGTGTCTCTCTTTCATCTAGATCATAATGTACTGGTGTACGTAATGGCGTGTTGCTTTCTGGGGATTCTGATTCTCGTCAGAAAATTTTATGATACTCTGATAGCCCATTTGGTCTTCTTTCAATTAGATTGAAAGATTCGTACTTTGCTTGACAACATAGCCCAGCTGTCTATTAGCTCTACTCACCTTGCTGCACTTGACAACTCACTGTTGTGAGTCTGTGACTCTGGTCCATCTCATAGTGAGTAAACTCTAGCGGTCCTCTGCCATACTATTAAAAATTATGAGCCTCCAAAATAAATGACCACATTAAGCTTTGTCCTCTGGTAGAGATATGGGTCCCTCGTACAGATTACAGTTGCAGACGGGGATTCAATTCCGTGAACCCCCTTCGCAAACGGAGAGGGTCAAGTTAGTGTTTGTTTAGTGTGAGAAGGTTGACTTTGGTTTATGTAATAATAAAGTCCATTCTTGGTTAATCTTCTTTTTCTTTCTTGGTTTAGTTGATTGTAATAATAATATGGATGGTTTTAACTTTTACAGGAGCACCCAGATGCAACTGGAGGAGACAGAGAAGGATGGAGTGAGAGCAAAATGCATACCCAGAAAACCAAAGTCAATGCTGGCCAGCAAGAAAGAAAGCAACTTCATCATCAACTCTAGCAACAATGGTAGTAGTAATGGGCAACAAGGAGGGAGCAAAGGACTTGAAGCATAGGCAATAGCAGTTGACCGCCATTGTAAATTGTAGTGTTTAGGCAAAAGAGAAGCATAGGCAAAATACGCGGCAGCTAAAATGTTAGCGAATTTCAAGTCACGGCACAATGGCGCTAACATTGAGGAAGAAGAGGTGGAGTGCAGGAATTTGATGTAGGTATGTGAGCTGAAGCTGTGCGGATTGTCCATTTTCAGTTTGGAATTTTGGGGCCAACCGGCCAAGGGTTTTGGTGCCTTGATGTTTGTGGGGGTTGAATATGGTTTCCTTAATTTCGGTGTTTTGGTTGCTAAAGTCTAAGCCTTTTTGACTTTGGGAAGATGGGAAATGGAATTAAAAGGGTCTTAATTTCCTAGGTATTGTCGTCTACTTTGGATTCGGCTAAAGCTTCAAGTATCAAAATGCATCGTTTTCAAGCAAGCACGTGAGGCATGGTGTTGAGATGGGAGAGGTAAGTAGGTAACGGTTCCTCCAAGAAAGTTAGGAATTGCTGTGTGACATTTTATAATGCCAAGGAATCAAGTTTTAGTGGCGTGTCAAGTGTAGTAAACTAGTAATGATGTAGAAAAATAGACTCTGCTTCTGTTACAAAACTGTTGTAGTGTAGGTTGTACTCTGCATATGGTATTTAACTATGTATTAGTCCTACTAGAAATTACCTCAATTTCCATGAATGTATGTATACCTTTCTAGCTCATACGTATTCCAACTTCAGCTTGATTCTTCCAAATTGTGGTGGTTGTACCTCTTACAAGTAATGGTATCTGGAACAAGTTCCTTGCGAGACATTTCCAGAAAAAGCATTGCTGCCTCATCTATTCTCTTATGCTTACAATATCTGTTTATCAATATAGTGTAACTAACAGTATCAACCACTCAACCCTTGCTAACCATTAGATGAAAGACTTGTTTTGCCTTGTCCATTTCTCCTCCCAAAGAGTAGCCATCCACAAGAGAGTTGTACATAACCATGTCAGGTTTGATACCTCGTTGAATCATCATTCCAAGTTTCCAACAACACTTTTTGCTTCCATGACCATCCCCTCCTTACAAAATGAATCAACCAAGACATTGAAGGTTCGCACATCTGGGAAGATTTTTTTACTCACCATTTCATTCAACAACCTCGAAGCTTCTTTCCACTGGCCTAATTTGCAAACTCCATGAATTAAAGAGGTATAGGTAAAGACGTTTAGGGCAATACCCTTACTGGTCATTTCTGAGAAGAGTTTCAATGCATCAAGAACTTGTGCATCCTTACAAAGGCTGTCAATGATGGTGCTATAGACAACAACGTTAGGCTTACAAGCTTCTCGTTCCATCTTCCTTGGCATTTGTATAGCTCCACTATTGTTACCCTTCATGCACAAGCCCTTTGTTAGTGTGCCGAAAGTAAAATCATCCGACTTACAATTACCTTCTTCCCCCAATTTTCTCCAGAGTTGTGTTGCCTCAGCAACCCTATTTTCATGAAGAAAGCCTTTGATTAGTGTGTTGAGGGTGGTGATATCTGGTTCAAAACCAAGTTTGAAGCATTTTCCCAAGACAGATAAACTAAATCCCATTTGGTTCAAGTTACAAAAGCAGTTAATGAGAATGTTGAGAGAATAAACATCAGGGGCAACTTCCAACAGAACCATTTGCGTCAATAAAGAGATGGCTGCCGAATAGTGTTTCAATTTCGCAATTTGACCCAAGATTTAATTGAAACGGACAACAGAAGGCAGAGGACGCATTTGAAGCATTTCATCGAACACCTTCTGGGCATCCTCAAGGTTAATGACTTTTGCTGGTGGGTCTTTCTCAAGGTTCCCTAGATGGGTTTTGCTGGATTCTCTTGGGTTTGAGGATTGAGAATAAAATAAGGCCGAATAATTATTCAAGAAAAAAGGAATGGAACGAATGCAAGGGATACCTCTAGCTTCTTGAGTTTGAGGTTCGAACGGTTCCTCGAGAAAGCTCAAAGTCTGCAGAGGCATGAACGTTTCACAAATGAAGTGACCATAAAGGATGACATGACGCACAGGCCAACGGTCCAAAACTAAATGAAATGAAACCCAGACTTTCGATTCCACCAAAGAAAAGAAAAACCCAGGCTTGCCTACAATGTGATCATGAGTATCTTTTTGAAGTCTAATAGGCCGTTTATCACGCTTAATTACTCCCATTAAGACCAGCTATTTTTTGCTCATTCAGCTCAATTAAACCAGACTTTGCCTCAAATTTATTTGAAAATGAGATTTTTAAAATTTAGAGTTTTTGTCACATATAATATCTGAATTATTTTTCAATTATATATTTGGTATCCGAATTTCAAATTTTTGTCATAAGTAGTACAAAAAAATTTCAATTTTGTCACAAGTAGTATCCAAAGTTTTCGATTTTATCTCTTGTGGTACTTAAGGTCATTTTTGTCACAAATATATGCGCCTGAAGACGTGTGTTTAAAAAAAAAAGGCCAAAATGGGAAACTTTGTGTACTATTTGTGACAAAAATTGAAAACTTTAGGTACTACTTGTGACAAAAATTGAAAACTTTGGATACTACTTGTGACAAAAATTAAAAATTTAGGTACCAAGTATATAATTGAGAAATAGTTCAGTGATTATATGTGATAATAACCCTAAAATTTATAAAGAGGTTCTAAAATCCAACTATGGCTTTTGACGCAGCGACAATAACCAAGAGGTTCACAAGCGATGAACCCTAAAAGATAATCTGAAATCCACCAGAGAGTTTGAGAAAAGTTTCTCGTTTTATAGATAATCTGATAATATGAAAGATAGGTCTAGCAGTTGTTTAAGATTGCTTAAATATGCAAAGAAACCCTAAGGGCGCTAACAAAATGTTTAATTAATCAAGCCCACAGGTTTAATTAAAAATTAAATAACAAAACAAAAAACTTCCCTGAAAAATAATTAAAATACTAAACTGAAGTTTTGAGACCCTAAACGACCTCGGATGCCTGAAAAAGGTCATATATCAAGGCAAAGCACTATGGTTGCTTCGTCTCGTCATTCTCTTCTCGAAAATATATTATAATAGCTATTTGGAGCTAAAACACTAAATTTGAACAGCACCGGTTTGTCTTTGTTTCTGTCCATCTGTTCTTCGATCATCTCTGCCAAGTGTTCTACATCAGCTTTTGAGCGATTCTCCAGAGTCGCTTAATATCTATTCCCCGGCTTTGGTTATAATACTTACTTTAAGGCAAAACGATTCCTACTCTTTCTTTGTTTGATTTTCATTGCAAAATGAGTTTCCTTAAACTTCTCTAATTACATATATATATGCTCATCCGATAAAAATCTAATATTGCACACTTTATAAACACCCCCGTCAATCTCCTTGCTTGCTTACTATACACATCTAGATGTGCAACCACCACATCTGGCACATCAAATTGAAGTAATGTCAACTATCTTTGTAGAGGAAGACGCCCTCTAGATAAGTAATCACCAAAGGAAAGAAGAAAAAGTAATGGACATGCCGTCCTTGTGGGTGAAGGAGGCCGATGTTGTCCTCACCATGTGCTGCAACACCAACAAATAGAGAAGCCATAGAGGTGGCTTCATGAGACTAGGGTTTTTGGAATATTTTTTGAAATTATGTATATTTTTCTTTGCTAAAAGAGTACCTAAATAATGCGTGGGTAGTAGTTATAATTATCAATATATATATATATATATACCCTCTCCATTATGAAAATTCACAAATTTTAAAACTATAGATTTCTGCACTTGAGAAAGGCTGTATATCAGGTCTTCTCTGCTAAATAGATCCTTACTTTTTAAGATACATAATTTTAATCTCAACCTTGAAATCAAATACTTTAAAATGGATCTGACGGCTGAGATCAAAACTTCGCATCTTAAAAAAAATAAAGACCTCCTTACATGAGAATCATTCTATATGTATACATATCTATATACATACAATCTCCGTCCACACGTGAATTAAAATGCGAACAACCTCATCCCGACTAATTGATATCATAACTTAATCATCGGAACCGCTCATCATTTAGATTTATTTTCAAGAATTATCCTTACAAAAAATTAGCCGAACTGAAGATTGTTTGATCATATGTTCATTGTATAGTTTTACAAACAAATATAGTCCATCAAATAAAGCTGAAATGATGAATGTGGTAATTAAATGGCTAAATAATTTTCAATTTAATTTTTTTTAATCAAAATTATCCTTGAATGATGACCTAAAATATAGACGGTTTTTATCTTAGTTTGCACGTCGCAATGAGGATGTTCATATTTTAATTCAGGTGTGGACGTCTACACATGAAGAGGACTATATATATCATACGCATATATATATATGTATGTATATAGATATATATCATACGCATATATATATATATATGTATATGTGTATGTATATGCACAAGCTTTCTCCACTACATAGGACTATACACTTTTAAAATACATAATTTTACTGTCAACCGTTAGATTATATAATTTAAACAGATCTGACGGCTGACATTAGAACTATGTATTTTAAATGTACATAGTCTTATGTAGTAGAGAAAAATCTTGTCTATGCATATGTATATATATGCATATACATATATACATATGCATAGACAAGATTTTTCTCTACTACATAAGACTATGTACTTTTAAAGTACATAGTTCTAATGTTAGCCGTCACATCTCTTTAAATGATCTGATCTAACGGTTTGCATTACAACTATGTACTTTAAAAGTGCATAGTCCTATGTAGTGGAGAATACATATACGCATATATATATATATACATGTATATATAAGCATATATATACACAAACCTTCTCCAATAAGGAGATCCTAACTTATTAAGTTAAGGAGTTTTGATTTCAGCCGTTAAAACAAATCATTTAAAATATATCTGACAGTTGGATCTCACAGTTTGTTTTGATCTGACGGCTGAGATCAAAACTCCTTAACTTAACAAAATAAGGATCTCCTTATCAGAGAATCATTATATATACATATATATATATATACAGTCCCCTTCACATGCGCACGTCCGCATTGAAACTAAAATGCGAACATCTCCATTGCGAGTGCAAACTATTAATCAAAACCGTCTATATTTTAGGTCATCATTCAAGGATCATTTTGATATAAAAAAAATAAATTGGAAATTATTTAGCCATTTGATTATCATATTCATCGCTTCAACCTTATCTGACGGACTGTATTTGTCTATAAAACTATATAGCGAACAGACAACCAAACAATCTCCGATTCGGCTGATTTTTTGCAAGGATAATTTTTGAAAATAAATCTAAACGATGAACGGTTCTGATGATTGAGTTATGTTGTCAATTGGTCGAGATACATATGTTCACATTTTAATTTCAATGCGGACGTGCGCATGTGAAGGGGACTATATATACATATATATATAGTCTTCTTGCATGTGGTATACAAGTGCGGAACGGCCGCGCTTGCGTGTGAGAGAATCATGAAGCAGACCTCATTGATGTTTGGAAACTCCTGGAAAGTTGTGAATTCATCCAGCAAGAGGGTTGCTCCTCCGAGGAAATGGAACGCCATGGGCGGCCCAGAAAACCTTCCACCTCTCAGAAGTTCTCCAGTAATTTGCACAAGGTTAACCTTCACAGTGGAATGTACCACGTCGTATGCTTCATCAACAAAAGAAGAGTACGGAGATCCACTATCGATGATGATTCCAAGTCCGCGCCTCATGAGCACTTCAGGAATAATTTGCAAACATGTACTATTTCAGCTAATCTCCTCTAACTTTATATTACTGGAGGTTTCAGTAATTCATAATGCCATTTATTGATTTGGCTTCTTAGCAAAAAGTAAGAAAAAGATGTAGTAATAGTAGGTTGAACACTTATCCTAGTTCTATAATAATTAATATAAGAAGACAACAAAAGGTTGGGGTAACTAGGGGTCTTCATGAGCCAGGGTTAGGGCCGACCCAACCCTAAATTTTAAGGTTTTAGGGTCCTTCTCAACAGCAAATTTGCAATTGTAGTTTTTTTAATTAATTTTTTATTATATCAGTTTGAGAAAATGAAATAACTTATCTAAACATACAATTGGTGACTGAAAAATCAAAATAAAATTAACTATATACACAAAAAAGTCAATTGACACAAACGATAGCGGTGTTAAGAGGCTAGTGTATAATTATATATATACGCGCACACGCGCACACACACACATATATATATATATATACATACATTTATGTATATATTTATAACTGTATAAAAAATGGGTAATTAAAATCGGGCTTTTAGGGCCGGGCCAGGTTTGGCCTTTAAGGGCAAAAACTGGTCGGCTCAAATACTCTAGCCCTAACCTTACCCAAAAAATTAAGGACCGGGCCAATCGGGCCTAGCGTACAAGCCGAGCGGACTTTAAATCGGTTTAGGATCGGAAGGCCAAATGATGACCCCTAGGTGTAACCCGTTCAAGTGATACTCGCATTATTGCAAATTGAGAAGAAAAAGAGGTAGAAATGAATGTGATCAACCCTTGAAGTCACATGGATCATACATCTTGTATAAAGTTAATAAATCAGGTTATACAATGATTTAAACCTAGCTATATGTTTTAATAACCTTTAGCGAAACAGACCTAGCTAGGTTTACTTGAGCATACATCTTATATCAGCGGCCCTTGGATCCATTTCTCGACGTATCATATATAGTGACGGTTGTTCCCTAACTTGTGGCAGGCTCATTTCGGCAACAATTTTTTCAACTATATTGTTAGTTACCTAGTTTACATACACATCATTAGTTAGCCTCGTTAGCATGGTCATGGTTGGAAGTGTTGAGGACACTTCGAGATGCCTCCTTATGAAGTGCACTTTTCTCTTAACTTTATCGGTGTCAAAACTTCACCATTGATAAAACATGATTTTTAAAAGGTGTGTCAGCTGACTTTGCTCGAAAAACCCGATTTGTTTTGTAGTTATGATTTTTAAAATTTTTCGACTTTGAAAAATCATAACTCACAAAAAACTCGAGTTTTTTTAGTAATGTCAGTTGAAAATGCTTTAAAAATCATTTTTAAAAAAATTAGTATAGTTTTATCACGGACAAAGTTGAAGAGAAAAAATGTTGACATGGTTTGACACGTTTGGAGGTGTTGTGACATGCCAAACCTTGCCAACCCCTTTTTATCTTTAACTTTGCCCATGCCACAACTTTTTTAATGGTTAGACATGATTTTTAAAAGGTGTTTCAACTAACTTTGATCGAAAATTTCAAATCGTTTATTTTTTTATGATTTTTCTAGTTTTCTTACTTTAGAAAATCATAAAAAATAAATAAGTCGATATTTTTGTATTTTGTCAACTCGAGAAGTCCTTAAAAATCATGATTTGAGTGTAAAAAATTTTTGGTACAAAAATAAGAACATGCAATTTTGGCTCAAAAATCGTGTGTTATAACCCACAATTTTAGATAAAAAGTTGAAAACCATAGTTTCGGCAAAAAAAAAAATTCTCAAAACTTCATTGTTAGTAAAACATGATTTTTGAAAAGGTGTTCTAATTGACATAACTCAAAAATCTCGAATCGTTTATTTTTTAAATCAATTTTATAGTTTTCCAACTTTGAAAAATCGCATGGGTATCGTGACATCTTTAGCATGTGCATATGCATCGTTAGCCTCACTAGTATGAGCATGTATCATTAGTTAGCTTCACCATAGGTAAGACATAATTTTGAAAATGTGTTCCAACTTACTTTGCTCAAACATCTCGAATCGTTTATTTTTTTAATGAATTTTCAAGTTTTCCGAATTTGAAAAATCGTAAAAAATAAACGAGTCAATATTTTTGCATTTTACAACTGGAAAAGTCCTTAATTTGAGTTTGGAAATATTTTGGTATGAAAATTAGAACATACGATTTTAGCCCAAAAATCGTGTGTTATGACTCACGGTTTTTTTGTGAAAACCAAGGTTTCAGCAAATAAAATAAAATTTTCTCAAAACTTCACCATTGGTAAAACATATTTTTTTAAAATGTGTTCCAATTAACAGAACTCGAAATCTCGGATTGTTTATTTTTAATGAATTTTTTAATTTTCTGACTTTGAAAAATCGCATTGGAATCGTGGGCCTTCTTAGCATGAACATAGACATCGTTAGACTCTATAGCATGGGCATGCATCATTATTTACCCTTGCTAACATGGACATCGTTAGTTAGCCTCGCTAGCATGGTCATTGTTGAAAGTGTCTAGAGCACCTCAAGATGTCTCTTTGTGAACTGCATTTTTTCCTTCAACTTTATCGGTGTGAAAACTTAACCATTGATAAAACATGATTTTTAAAAGGTGTGCCAACTGACTTTGCTCGAAAAACTCAAACTATTTTTAGTTATGATTTTTTTTAAGTTTTTCGGCTTTGGAAAATCATAACTCACAAATAACTCGAATTTTCGAGCAAAGTCAGTTGGAAAACCTTTAAAAAAATATTTTTTTGACATTAGTGAAGTTTTTACATGGACAAAGTTGAAGGAACAAAGGGGTTGGCCTGATTTGACACATTTGGAGGTGCCATGGCATGCCAATCCTTGCCAAAACTTCACAATTTTTAAGAAATGATTTTTAAAAGGTGTTCCAACTGATTTTGCTCGAAAACTCGAATCATTTATTTTTTATGAACTTACTAGTTTTTCGATTTTGGAAAATAGTCTAAAATAAATTATTTGATATTTTTGAGTTTTGTCAACTCAAGAAGTCCTTAAAATCGTGATTTGTGTGTGGAAAGATTTTGGTGCGAAAATAAGATCATGCGATTTTGGCCCAAAAATCTTGTATTATTAACCCACAATTTTATTTTGAGTGAAAAACCATGGTTTTGGCAACAAAAAAAATAAAAGAGTTTTATCCCCAACATGGTCTAAACTTTGATGCACCGGACAGAAAAATACCAAATTTTCAAAAGTGATTAATAAGGTATTTGGACTTTCAAAAACGCATCATCGGGGTACTCCGTCCATTTTTCGTTACTTCTCCATTAATTATGAGGGCATAACAGTCATTTTACCTATTTTAATTTTCAAAAGTGATCAATAAGGTACCTGAATTTTTAAAAACATATCATATCATCAGGATATCTCCGTTTATTTTTTATCAAATCTCAATTAAATGAAATATGTTGAAGCACATGTGTCTTCTCTCCTCACGTGATCGTTTTCTTTTAAAATTAACAATGCAATTAAATATTCTCCTTCCAAATTTTTCCTTCAAAATTTCACCCTTATCATCTTCATATAATCAATAATTAAGTAGAGTTTGATTTTTTTTTTTGCGAGGGTATGTGCTATTTTTTTAGAGAGTATTACTTTGATTACTTTAATTAATATAAATTTAAGTATTGACTAATTCAAAATTAGACCATCCATACAAACGCATTTTATGTGCATCATCCATACATGGAAAAATACTTCGATGACATTAGATTCAGTCTCTCACCTCAGTAGGAGTCGAAAGAAAAGGAGAGAAAATAAGATGATATAAGCAAAAAAAAAAAACCATAAAACCTTGAAAAATATCTCACTTGGGTCATACGTGATCTCATTTAATTGAGTTATGATGAAAAATTGACAGAAATATCCCAATGATTTGTTTTTAGAAGTTCAAGCACCTTATTTTTCAGTTTTGAAAGTTGAGATATGTCAAATGACTAATATGCTCTCATAATTAACGGTCAAGTAACGGAAAATGGACGGAGGTATCCAAATGATGTGTTTTTTAAAATTCATGTACCTTATTAATTACTTTTGAAAGTTATATACATGTATGTACAATTAACCAAAGTGTAAACCCTATTAATAATAAAAACTCGAAAAAAGAGCATAGTTAGTGGTCAAGGCCTCAAGGGTTGTATACAAAATATCCTAATTTCCACGTTGTCATGTATAACATTCCTCTTTTCCCTTCTGGGAATGACTTTTTTTAGGAATCAGTGGCATATCTGTCATTTGACGTTGGAACTTGACCCTCAATTTGCTCATCCGACACATATAAATCGTAAGTCATGAGAAAATTGCTTTCTGGTTTTCTTAAATTTGTGGGAGACTCCAACCGAATCAATTTTAAGCAAAACCTCTCTTTAAAGCCTCACCTATACCTCTCTCTCTTTCTCTCTGAACTTGTACGTCTAGTGAGAGCGATAGAGAGAACAATGTCCATGTCCCTCACTTGTTTTGCCACATTGTCTTTAACAAATTAAACACCAACCCACATGTGCAGCTTGGATTTTCTATCACTTAATTCCTATACAGCTTCACTGTTTCCTTCTTCATATTTCATCAAGCTTCTCTCTATTTCCTTGCATGTTATAAACACAGCAACAAACACTTGCTGTTCACAGGTCTTGTGCATGTCATAAACTCTTTTGCTTCTATTCCCTAGTCTCTGATGATCTCTCTGTGTTTTGTAGTAATGGGTTTTGACTGTTTGCTCTGTGAATCTTAATTAGCAGGGTTTGTATACAGTTATCGTTGTTCTGAAGCTTGTGGGGTTTCTGGGTATTGATTCGATTTAGTGTCTGGGGCGCTGATGGGTCCTGTGAGGGGGTTTAAGAAGAGAAAGAAGGCAGAGAAGAACAAGTCTCATGAAGATCAAAATGCTTCGGGTTCTGGGTCCTCAGAGAAGGAAGGTCCTTTGGATTGGTGGGATGAGTTCTCCAAGAGAATCAATGGTATGTTTGCTTTGATGTTATTGCTTCACTCTTATCTGTTTCTGTTTGTTTTGCTTTATGATGTGCTGCTTTATACAGCTTTATTGAACAGTCATGTTATGTTGTGTATGTATGTTACAGTGTTTGATGGGTTCGCCGTTAGAACTGACTTTGAATGATTTCAATTGGGTCTGCACTTTCTTATGTGCTGATATAGTGCGAATGTGTGTATTCACATTCAACAAAGATCCCTAATCTGACTTTAAGGTCGTCCCTTTTACCCAACATTCTGGTTTCTTTGCCTTCTTGAATATTGGAAAGGATAAGATTATACTGTAAGCATACAGGCATGTAAAGACATCTAAAACACCAACAGTATCTAGGTCCTTAGACAATGCCTGCGGGATGGTAATAATCTATTTGAATTTACAGTCACAACAGTTGAATACCAGAAGAAGTTCTTCCTTTGTTGGCTGTTTTTCTTTTTGTTTAGGTCTTTTCACTGATCATCCTACCTTACATTTGAACAAATCTACTCACATTGCTGGAAGAACACATCTGTGATCCAATATTTGAAGTAATGGTGATCTGTTATTATACACAACTTTTGTTACGTATTAATTGGAGCTAATTCTATCTGATTAGATTTCTACCAACTGGACCATATCCAAAATTTTAAAGGCTCCTTTTACATTTTTTTTTCACGCCTAATGTCCACATATCAAATAAATGAGTCGAGTTGTTATGTTCTTGTAAGCTCAGAATTTACTTTTGAAAAACCATGATGAACATTTCCATTATAAGTTTCATACAAAACTTCAATCCTCAACTGTCTTAAGTGTATAATTGCAGATAACTGTGAGATTGAGCATCGTATGACCAGAACTGATAAGCATTCTGCCACTAAAATGAGGAGGTGGTTGTAAAGAGGCTTAGCCACAAATTTTGAGTCTTTGACTAGCTAACATTCAAAAATGGGAACTAATAGCTTAAGTAGGCAAGAGGAATAAGTTATCCTCATTCGTCCTTTTTGCAAGAAGAGTGAATGAAATGGGTCAAGGAATTGCAAATTTCTAGTTTTCTCCTTCCCGCTTTGCTTGGTTTTTCTTCTCTTCCATCTAATGATGCTATGGCTACAGAATCAAAGTCCTATTGGTTTTGTTTCTCTTCCTTCCTTATAAGAAACAAAAGGAAATATAAGCATGAAGAAATGAAATCTTGATATTTTGTAGAGTTTTTATGAGAGGCTCTGAATGTTAGGCATGTAAAGTTGAGTTTGTTCCTTATAAGACTATCTTTGCATGTCAGAAAATGAAGGGGCAGTTATTTACTAGTTATAGGATGCAGTATCGTTTAATAGTCAAGTTTGATTTTTGGTCTTCAGAAGTTTAAAAGTTTATCCATTGTTCAGAGGGTATAACCTTAATGATGTTAAGAACTTACAAACAAAAGAATAATTCTTTAATTTCATATGCAATTTTCTGGCAAAAATTTAGTGGTATTTACAACTAAAAATGATTATTTGTTGGTATCTGTTATATACCTATTATAATGCATTCCTGTGCTCCCTCTGATCGTATAAAAACTATTGTGAATACGGTAACCTACCAACTTGAAGTAACTCTATATATAGGAGATAGAGTTCGGAATACTCAACTTGAACTCTATAGATAGGGGATAGTCTTTACTCTTTAGTAACCTACCTCTCAATTTTATTACTGTGACGTGCTGCTGTGATACGTTTTAAGATTGGAATAGTATGCCGCTAAGTTCTTTCAATAATTTTCACGAGAGCATTGATTTTTGTTTTGATGGTCCAGTCTAGTTATCTTTGTCGTTTCTCAAATTTTTATAAACAGAAATTCTACAGATTGCTTAGGGACTCATTGAAAGTTGATATTGAAGATAACGCATAACCCCCAAAACATAAAGACAATGAATTAAAATAAAAGACAGAAGACAGTCCTGGTTGGTTAAAATGGGATTTTAAACCGTTGGAATATGCATTCTTTATGATGAGTTAAATATATTTTTATCTTTTGAGTGTCAAACATACTTTGCATGGATCATGTTTGAATTTACTTATAACTTGATTTTGCTGGAATTCTCCATCTTTGTAGAGGTGTGTCTGCTGTGTGTCGTGAGATGTAAAAAGAAAAGAAAAGAAAAGGTCATGACCTGTGCTTGTGTACTGTAATCATGATATTTGAGATTATGTTGCTTCTATTATTGTAAAAGACTCCCATAAAAAGCATTCAAAGTCAAATCTAAATGAACATATTGGACATATACAGGTCTTCAGTCTCCAGCAAAGGGTTTAAGTAGGTTTCAATCTATTTTTAAGATGTCCAGAAAAACATTTGACTACATATGCTCACTTGTGAGTGAAGAAATGATGGCTAAGTCAGCACATTTTTCGTTTACAAATGGTAAGCCATTGTCTTTATATGATCAAGTAGCTGTGGCTTTAAGAAGACTGAGCTCTGGTGAGTCACTAGTGATGATTGGTGATTCGTTTGGGCTGAACCACTCAGCCGTCTCTCAAGTGACCTGGCGATTTGTGGAAGCCATGGAACAAAAGGGACTTCACCACCTGCAATGGCCTTCAACTGAAGCAGAAATGGCAGAAATTAAACTGAAATTCCAGAAAATACAAGGCTTTCCTAATTGTTGTGGTGCTGTTGATACTACTCACATCATGATGTGTTTGCCAGCTTCGGACCCCACAAGTAATGCATGGCTCGATCAAGAGAAGAATCACAGCATGGTCTTGCAGGCCATTGTGGACCCGGACATGAGGTTCCGGGACATAATCACCGGATGGCCAGGGAAAATGAAGGACTGGTTGGTGTTTCAGAGTTCTAAGTTTTATGAACTTTGTGATAAAGGAGAGAGGTTGAATGGGAAAGTGTTGGAGCTGTCCAAAGGATTTGATATAAGGGAATACATAATTGGGGATTCAGGTTTTCCCTTACTGCCTTATCTTGTAATCCCCTATGAAGGGAAAGAACTCCCAGAGCCAAAAGATGAGTTCAATAAGCGGCAGCGTGCTACCCAAATTGTGGCACAGAGAGCATTAGCAAGGTTGAAGGATACGTGGAGGATCATTGAAGGGGTAATGTGGAGACCTGACAAACATAGATTGCCGAGGATTATTCTTGTTTGCTGCTTGCTTCATAACATTGTTATTGACATGGAAGATGAAGTGCTGGATCAAATGCCATCGTCTCCCAACCATGACGACTCGGTTTACCATCAACAGATTTGTGGATCTGTTGACATAAATGGTGTTCATCTGAGAGATAAGCTGTCTCTCTACTTGTCTGGAAGGATGCCATGTTGATCATTCCGATTTCGACTAATTGTTTTAGGTATTAAAGAGTGTTGTACTATTTGATTTTAAAGTTCTTTTTAGACATAATTTCGTACTGAAACTTATAACGCTGAGGTCAGATTGTGATATAACCAGGTGAAAGACCCTGAGAGAATGTGACATTGTATTAGAGACATAAATTGCCAAGGGGAATAATGCAACTTGTTCAACTTGTTCTCCATATCTTTAATACAGGTATTAACTTCGTGAACGGTGAGTATTACCTGTATTAAAGATATGGAGACCTCCTCACAATCAGAAGCATCTACTGGTACCTCTCCCATCGGACATCAAAACCTTACGATGAGAGTGATTCGGAGAAGGAAATATATCCAACTCCCATACTCTTCACCAGATTTGTATTCAAACAAACGAAGAGGAGCTACAATGTGGTTCAAATAGTTTCATTGATTGACCTGCAACAGTTTGATGTTTATAAACTTCAGCTTCTCTTTAGTCTCTTTCTTTCCTCTAAGTTTGTCCCTTGTCACATGAACTATAAGACAATTAAAACGGTTAGCTGTAGTACCATGCAATCAGCCGAGAGAGACAATTTTGTACTTGAAAATTTATCTACAAGTGTATAAACTTGCAAACTCAGCAAGACAACCCGGATCGGCCTCAGCAGAAGCTAATGCAGCTTTAAAAATCATACATCGTCTCCTTGATACATCAGCTGCTAGTCAATAGTCATTGTATGCAAACTGAGAACTGGGGACCTGTAAAATTGTTTTACCAAGATTCCTATTCATTTAGTCCATGCAAAACAAATTGCGTCCTAATTTCTAAAAAGTTAAGGACTGGAAAACTTTTAGGTGGGTTAGGCTAAAATGAAAACAAAAACAGTATATGGTACAGAAGTTCCACTTTTGGCAGAATAGATAAAACTCAAAATCTAGGTGCCTTGATGTTTTCGTCATAGATGGATGATTTGAAAACCTCGAACCACTTTTGCTTTACAGAATCGGTGACCCTAGAATCATCCATGAAGGGGTTCCACATATTCACTCCACGACCGGCGAGGACCCATTTTACTTTTGTTGGTGGGCTGCTGATATTGAGCTGTGAGGGTCTACTAGTCTCCCCAGAAATAATTTTATGGAGAGAACTAAAATGCTCTGAAGGCTGAAAAGGCACACAATTGGATAAGTCAATAATAGTAATGAAAAGGCACACAATTCTCATTAGAGAACATAACTAATCAGTTTATCAAACTCACTGCAGAATAAGTGTTGGGCCTTGATGCATTGAGTGTGCTATTACATTCGTTCGAATATGGTGAATTCTTAGAAACAAATTTCAGGGACCGAATTTTCTTCTTCCGACTGCCAGAGCCACTTGAAAGCTGAAACATAAGCAAAACTAGCCGAGCTCAAGGATTATGGAGGACCAAATAAACTTTTGTTAAATCAGTAATTGCAACGCAACCTACAGTAAACTTATTGGCAGGTATCAATGCCTGAAGTGGAGTATGTTCATTTTCTTCTGTTAGGTATCTCTCAACAGCTACTAAAGAACGGAACCGCTTTCCTGTCCCTGGCTCAATATAATACTGCAAAAACAATAAATAAACAGCAAATAACTTTCATGTGTCGGGAGTGCAGTGTGCTATTGATGGACAAGTGAATGCAACAGATTCTTCAGTTTTATTAAAACAAAGGTTGTCTCACATGAAGTTAGGAAAAACAAAGGTATACTAGAACCAATATCATAACATTCACTATAGAACAAATGGATCATGTGAGGGAATTTTCACCCTACACAAAAGGTACAAGAACTGTTCACAATGTTGCATTTGACTGCACTTTGAAGAAAGCATATAAGATGAATACAGGCAAGTTTATTGATTCTTATTTCTGTCAAAAGAGGAAAAGAAATCTTGAAAACAGCACGTGTTATACTGAAGGTAATCTACTGTATATGACAAGTTCAAAATTTCAAATACACATGTGTGCCAATGGAGTGTTAGGGGTTGTCAAATCCTATGATTTTGGGTTGTCAAATCCTACCTTTGTTATAATGAAGGTAACATCTACTGAAAAGTTCAAATACCTTAGTTATCTGCAGATGAACGAAAAGTTCATCTGCACAATGTTAACCTCAGGATGCAGAATGCAAGTGTTTTCAGCAAGTACTAAGTAACATATACCTGTTCTACCAACCAGGAAGAGAAAAACCACCAAAATTTAAAGAAGAAATAGATACCTTGTCACTGTAAGCAGTGCTAGTATTCTTTCGTGGCTTTTCCTCTATTTCCCAACCATCTGGTAGTATGAAGGATGAACTAGTCCTCATCGTGTGTGGTGTAATTTGCACCTGCAGATTGGCATTGTGAATGAGGATATTTCCCATCATATTATAGGCACTGCAAGCTTTTTGCCTTCAATATGGACTGCGTTGTGGTGATAGTTATTAGAACTACTTCTAAAATCGATGTAGGGTTACCTGCCTGCCTATGGACTCAAAAAGACCCCAATAGATTATCATTATATGAAAAAATTTAAATATATCTAGTATGGAGCCTTTAATCTGTGCACACCAGCTCTAGCAATAACTAATATTCAACTCATTCTGAAATGGTATTGAAAAATACTATGTAAAAGAAAAAAAATCACAGCGAAAGGTATGAAACCTAAATCTACTCCAGATATTGATGACTAGAATCCAAGACATTGTAATTGGGCCCAAATAATTCTTCTATGCATTTTCTCATGAAACACAAAGCAATTGCTAACTATCTTCGCAACAATCTCTTAGAAAGGATCTGGATGTATCCTATAAGAACATCAAGGTAGGCCACAATTTTGTCATTTCGATTCTTCATAGTCTCCACGACCCCACCTCCTTCCCATAGTCCATGGCTTGTATGACCATGCTATAGCATATGTGGCAAGTTTAGTGAGGATAAACTTCAGGGTTCATGGTTCCCTTTTTTTTTTCTTTTTTTTTTAAAATTTGTCTTTCCAAGGTAACCCTTATAGCCATAGAAGTACCAAATTTAAAATCCTTTCAGTGACTGAGTTCTAAATATTACCATTAACTGAAACATAAGTGGATCCTAGAACTCACAGTGGCGTGTGTATCAATTTGTCGATCTGATAGGTATCTGCGGACAGCTACCAGCGAACGAAACTTCAGTCCCGTGTCAGGCTCAATGTAATACTGCACAATTAGATGAAAAGTCTAAGAGCTGACCCCATAAGATTTAATAGAATAACTTTGAAACATAACAAGAAATAGTGAACTCAAATAAGATATATAACAGAACAAATTTGCAGTGTGACAGCAAGAATTTGTAAAACACTTATTGGAGAATGGATATTCTAAAACTGCATGTAAATTTTGACCATTATACCATCTGCAGATAATATAGATTTCAAACAACATTGGTCACAGCCATTTGTATATTAGTGCAAGATTGCTAGTAGGGTATCATTAATTTTGCTGGGTGGCCTAAAAGCCCAGTGGAATGTGCAGCTCAAACTATCATTGCCCGCTCGAGTATTATGCTATCTAGATGGGATTGACAGTTGCTTTAAGGGATGACCATGGTTAACTTTTCAGAATTCGAAAGTTTAGAACACAAGAAATATGATCCTATAAGATCATCAAGATTCATGATGCACCAATTGAAAGTTTCAGTGCATACCAGCAGCAATAGAGAGAGCATATGGAACAGAAGAGACAAAAACAAAAACTACTTGATGCTAGACCCTCACACACCTGATTTTTATTGGGTTCCAACCCAGAAAGGGTGTCCTTTACTGGGATCAAAGAGCATGTGCAGCAGGAATTAAAAATTATTATCAACGATAGTTCCTCATCCTATACATTTACTAGGAAAGACCCAAACTTTCTTATGAAAATGACAGGGTCAAAAAGAACCAGCCAGTCAACCTAACCCCAATCATTGTCCTTAATTCTTTTAAATTCTTTCTGGGTTAAATTCTTTCTGGGTATCTTGCCGCTCTATTAAACCAAATATTTACCAACCTCAAGTTGTCCCAATTTTCACTCTACAAAAAGAAATGCTCACAAATCCTAGATTAATACAAGTCAAACCCTGCTAAAACCCCAAGAAGATAGAGACATCCAGGCATTAATAGAAGCTGAGAGAGAGAGAGAGAGAGAGAGAGAGAGAGAGAGAGAGAGAGAGAGAGAGAGAGAGAGAGAGAGAGAGAGAGAGCCCTGTCAACTCGGCCGGGGCGGCAGTTATTGCTAAACGGACGGGGTTTTTCCTCGACGGACCAACCGTCGGGGAGTGCGAAGCTGGAAGCAGTGACCAATTGCAATTGTCTAGTACTGGGCTCGTCTTCGTCTTTCACCGGCGTCATCGTCAGAAGCGGAATTGGCTCCGGCGGTGATGATTTTCTCCTCCGCTTCATGATTTGGGCACTGTCACTCTAACCTTACGTAAAAGCCAGTTAATCAATGGGACTCGTGATGTGCCCCACTAAATATAAGGTTTTTGTAAACTGGGCTTTTCACACTTGGAAACTTGGACGCGAAGGAAATTTATATACCACCAAAATCTCACCATCAAATTTCAATAAGTTAAATGCCTCAAATAGGTTAATTCTTTGATGAACTGCAAATGATTCTGTATTTAAATATTTTAACTCTAAACTCGATGAGATATGGAGGCCGCTCACGACTATTTGGTCCAGTGGAAGTCCGTAAATAGGAGGTTCTTAGTTCGACTCATGGACGAGTAGTTGAATACATCTGCCACTAAATATTATATGCAAAATGTACTAGTCTAGACCTATAAATTGTTTTTCTGAGAATCCTAATCATTCAGTCCCATGCAGACCAAATGATACTGCACATGTAAATATTGCTCCTTCTTGATGCTCCAACAACTCTGCATATGCATATCACCAACTCCGCGCTACAGTTGCTTCTACATTCACTCATTCTTACAGTATATATGTTACAGAAGTTCCAGTTTGGCAGAAAACTTAAGAACTAGGTGTTTCCATCATAGATGGATGATTTGAAAATCTCCGACCACTTTTGCTTTACAGAATCAGCGACCCTAGAATCATCCATGAAGGGGTTCCACATATTCCCCCCAGGACCAGCAAGGACCCAATTAACTTTAGGCGGTGGGCTGCCAATATTGAGTTCTGAGGGTCGACCAGTCTCCCCTGAAATACTTTTCTTCGGAAAACTAGAATGCTTTGAACGCTGAAAAGACGCACAATTGGATACAGTCAAGAATGGGAATCATAAGGCAAGCAAATTATCGTTAGAGGGTGAAATTAATAAATTAAACTTTGTTAGTAGTAATTGTAACGGAACCTACATTATTTTGTGCAGGTATCAATGCCTGAAGTGGAGTGTGTTCATATTCCTCTGTTAGGTGTCTCTCAACGGATATTAAAGAACGAAACCGCTTTCTGGTCCCTGGCTCGATATAATACTGCAAAATGAATACATAAACAAATAAATCTCAAGAATGAATAAATAAACAAATAAATCTCAAGTTTTGAGAGTGCAGTGCTAACTAATGGACTAGTGAATGCAACAGATTTTCAGGTTTTGTTAAAACACAGTGCCGAATTTCCAGCTATGAAAAACAGAGGGATACTAGAACCAAGATCATAATGATCTCTTTCAGAATAAATGGATCATGTAAGGACATTTCCCTACACGAAAGGTATAAGAACTGTTTACGACAATGTTGCATTTGACTGTACTGTAAAGAAACCATACAAGATGGATACCAAGGCAAGTTTATTGATTGCCAATTTAGATGGTCATACTCGATCAATCAATCTATCGAAGGAAGAAAAGAAATCTTGAATGCATCCCATCTCGCTATAGGCTCCCTTATAACTCACAAAAACATGTATGCAAATTGAGTGAACTAACTTTGTAGTCTTGAAGATAACATCTGCACTGTATATGCAAAGTGCACTGTGGACATACATGTGAGACCAGACGCGTGCACCTGTGCAATAATCACCCCTAGGCTGCGGAATGCAAGTATTATGAACAAGTACAAAGCTGCATATACCCTTTCTAAAATCAAGGGGGGAAACCACCAAAAAATTTAAGCAAAACAGGTACCTTGTCAATGTGACCAGAATAATTGTTTCGTGGCTTTTCCTCAATTTCCCAACCATCCGGTAGTGTGAAGGAAGAACTTCTCCTGAAGGATTGCATCTGCAGATTGACATTGTGCATGAGGATTTTTCCCATCATATATGTTAGGCACTGCAAGCTTTTTTTCTTCAACGAAGACTGCGATACCGTGATCACTATTAGAAATACTTTTAAATTCCATTTATGGTACCTTTGCCTGCCTATGGATTCAAAAGCCCCAGTAGATTATAATTATATTAAGAGTTCTAAATATTTCAAAGTATTGACCCTTTATTCTGTGCACACGTACTCAGAAATAACTAAAATTTAAATACATAAGCAAAATTGAATTTCCTTCTGAAATGGTATTGAAAAATCCTAAAAGAAGGAAGAAAATCACACAGAAAAGTATGAAACCTTTATCTAGTCTACCAGGTCTTGGTGACAAGAATGCAAGACATTATTGTTGATCCCAAATAATTTTTATATGCATTTTCTAATGAAAAACGAAAATTTGCTAACAATCTTCTTGACAATGTCTTGAAAGGATCTCAATGTAACATATAAGATCGTCAAGATGGGCCTCAATTTAGGTCATGTAGATTCCTCATAAAGTCTCCACCTCCCTCCCCTCCAGACCATGGCTTGTAAGACCATGCTGTAGTGATTGTGGTAAGTTAAGTGGGGAGGACAAAACTGGGTACAGAACTGAGTAAAAATTCTAAGTTTATTGTTCCTTTTTTCTTTTTCTTTTTTCAATTTCTCTTTCAGCTGTAACCCTTAGTGACTGAATTCTAAATATTACCAGTAACTGAAACATAAATAGATCCTAGAACTCACAGTGGATTGACTGCCTTGTTTTTCTCTCCTGGTACGTGTTTCAATTTGCCCATCTGTTAGGTATCTCTGGACAGCTACCAGCGAACGAAACTTCAGTCCTGTATCAGGCTCAATGTAATACTGCACAATTAGAAGAAAAGTCTCAGAGCTGACCCACAACAGATTTAATAGGATAGCTTCAAAACATAATATTATAAAACATATTTGTATAACTCACTTACTGGCGAATGGAAATTCTAAAACTGCAGGTAAATTTTGTCTATTATGCTATCTGTAGATAACATACGTTTTAAGAAACCCTATTAACAGCCATTTGTATATTAGTGCAAGATTGCTAATATAGTATCATTCTGCTGGGTGGTCAAAAAGCCCAGTGTGTAATGTGTAGCTTAAACCATCATTGTCGCTGCTGTCTAAATAGTAGCTTTAACAAATGACCATGGTTAAAGAATTTTAGAATTCAAAGCTTATTTCATAAAGAGAATAAAGCATTGCTTGATGGTAGACCCCCACACCTGATGTTTATTGGGTTTAAAGAGAGACCCAGATTTATCTTATAGAAAGGGGAAGTCCTTTACTGGGATGAATGAGCATGTGCAACAAGAATTAAAAATTATTATCAATCAATGATGTAAGTTCGTCGAGAGAACAACATAATGAAATGATCAATCACCTTCCGTTGTTTCGATCATTCACTACGATAATACCAATCGTTGATTCAGTGACAAGAGAAGATTAACTACAAGCAGTTTTCTCGTTTCGGTGATATCAACACCATTTCATATCACACGAATTGGATTTGAACCGATCAAGCTACCCTTAAGTAAGCAAGTAAACTTGTAAATCCTCACCCTTAAGTAACCATTTAATGAATTTTAAGAAAGACCCAATTTTTCATATGAAAATGACAGGATCGATTGATTCCAAGAGTCCAAGTACAACCAGCCAGTCAAGCTCAAGCCCAATCATTTTGCCTTCATTCGTTTAAACTCTTTCTGGGTTAAATTATATGGACATTAAAATACAGCCTACTTAAATTATCTTGCCACACTGTCACCCCACCATAACATTTACCACTCTCAAGTTGTCACAATTTTCACTCTGCATAGAGAAATACCCACAAACCCATGATTAAATAAATCCCAAGATTACATTTTTCACTAGTAAAACCCTGCTAAAACCCCAGTAACATTTAGACAAAGCATCTGCATTTCATCACATGCGTAACAATTGAACAAGTTTAGAGAGAGAAAGACCTTGTCAACGTGGCCGCCGGAGAGACGGGGTCTTTTCTCAACGGACCAACCATCGGGGAGTCCCAAGTGCGAAGCGGTGACCAATTGCAATTGCCTACTACTGGGTTCGTCTTCTCCTTTCACCGGCATCATCGTCAGAAGCGGATTTGGCTCCGGCGATGATGATTTTCTCCTCCTTTTCATGATTTGGGTACCGTCACTCTAGCACTGCTCACGAACTTCCACACTCTCTTGTAAAGACAGTGCGTCAGTGGGACTTGTGAATCACTGATGTGCCCCACTGTCGTGGCAACACCATAAAAGGAATACATTTGTAAATTGGGTTTTTTAGCTTGGAAACTTGGAATTAGAAAGAAGAAGAAAATTAAGCTTAAAATGGAGTATGAGGGTGTGTCAATTCCTTTGGGTTTCAGTACAAGTACTATTGCAATAGGCAATCATCTCATTTATCGTCAAAAATCAAAATGATCTTTCCTCGTTCGTCAATCAAAATGGATCCCATCAAAGGCAGTGTCTTGGTTTCAGGAACTCGCAAGAGATCGTAGCAAAAGCGAGTCTTCATAAAGTAATTGTCACTTCAAAAAAAAGTTCACATATTTAGGAATAAGTTTGTCACTTGGCTCCAATTGGATGTGGTTTCGTGTCGCTACAAATTTTTTTTTTAAAATCTAATAAAGTTTTTTTTATTTTCTAATAAAGCTATGGAGCACCAGAGCTGAATTGTAGTTCAGAGTCGGGTCCAATGTGATGTCAAGTTATCTTCATGTAAAAACACTGGTTCCACCACGAGAAATGAGGCTGTCAAGCTAGAAGCTTGGGGAACTAAAATACATTGAGAGAAACATATAGAAAATTAATCTCATTGAAATTTGTAAGACTAAGTGCAAAATGAAGATGCTACCTACATATGCTTCCTATTGTTTTTTGTGGGTTCTGGGCCACTAATGTTTTGTTGGGCTAAACCGAAAAGGGTTGAACAGAATTTGAATCCGACTGGCCCATCTTGGTGCATATTGATTCGGGGTTGGACCAACCTCAACCAAGGCTTGGATTTAGCCCAAGCTATGCCCTGCGTCACGCATGACTTGTGAGAGGTATGAATGATACAAACGAGCTACCTAGCTAGCTTTGGACCCATTTAACTTGTAAGCTATTTGTATTTAGTCATATATGTCTCCTTGCAATCTCTTCTAGAATACGTATGTATGAAAATTACAATGGTTTCACACGTCCTCTAAGATAATCCTCCCATCAATTTCCATGATGAAATATTAGTAGTTGGAAATGGGATGTTTAATGTGATAGGTCTAAAACCACTCAAATATATATATATATATATATATATATTTCTTATTATTTTTATGAATTTTAATTCCATCCTTGTCAAATGTCAAACCATGTGACCTATGCAACTTTTGAACCCAAAAACCTCACGAGGTCCCAACCATGCGACCTTTGATGATTATTGGAGGCAGACTGACGTTGTCGTGGGATGTGGGTGGTGATATGGTGCCATGGTGGTACGTGGCGGTCTAGGCAAGTTGAGGTGATGGTTTAGACTTTGTTTTTTGTTTGTTTTCTTTTTCTTTTTCTTTCTGTGAGTTGGGGCTTGAAATATTCAAAAAGTATTAACAAAACTTGGACAGATAGGTAGAATTTTTCTTTCATTTATTGATTCTGTAATCTTTTATTTTACGTATTGTATTGCATGCTTAAAAACATTTTAAGTTTCAACGATTTTTTGAGACATACGTAGAAATAGAATTAACCACATAGTATCAAACCCCAGTTTAATAGAAGCAAAACTACTAGAGTTTCAATTTCCTAATACCGGCCAATACTATGAAGTAATGAATTTTTGAATAACAGTCGTAGTCCAAAAGTTTGAACATATATATTCTAGAGCGTAAATATTAAGAAGGCTAGGGCGGATAAGGACCGCTAAAGTGCATTCAAAAGTGTTGAAAATCAATTAATCAAGCATGAACCTTATGACCAAATTTTTAATGCCCAAGTATGAATTACTTGGGATTTGATATGAGTTGCTAGTCATTGATCGATCAACCAACCAATTAAATTAGAATCATATATATACATATATATGTTCCAGAAAAAGAATGAAGACTATTAATTGTAGTTGGATAGTTCGATCATGCTTCAGTACGTCAGATTCGATCAGGCCACATGCAGCACAATTTATTAGAAAAATATATAGAGGAGAAATACAGAAAGATGGGTGCCCGGCCAACCAAATATATTCTCCAACTAATTTTGCTAGAATAAGAAAATTGATGAATATTTATAGGAGGAGCTATCAATGTTAATTGTTGCGATATTACTAGTCGTCTACTACGTTCAATGCTTGAAATGATCAAACAAGGCTGGAGGGCTACCACACCTACCTTGCTTCACTACAACAAGTCTGAAAATGCATGCAAAATCTAGAACGTGCACGATGCGATTTTTCTAGGTATAATCGTACGTACACACGTAATATTTGAATAAGATCGAACAAGACGTACTGTCCTCATCGGGATTCCGTACTCATCGGCCAAGTTTGGTATGCATAGGAAAGCTCCACAACGTACAGTAGTTGATAGAATGATCTTTGGTCAAAGTTGTGGTGGAACTACTGTACGTGATGCATGAGGAGAAAAGGATATGGAAATTAACTTCAACAACAATGTTGGAAGGGCTTGGTTACCTGCGTGTAGAATGGTCTCAAACTATTCAACGGAGTAGATCGACTATATGAACATATCAAGGAACGGATTTTGGTCTCCAACTTTTATCTTTCATTGCCCTAGTTCACACTCTTAATTAGCATCTCTTGTCATGCCTAAACTGTGTTTTTGCAGCCTAGCTAGCAAACATTTTACCATGACGTACGTCTTCAAATTAAGCAAAACACAAATCACGAGATGTGGTGAAGTGGGCGGATGCCAAGCTTGGTGGTAATATCAGAGGTCATGGATTCGAAACTCGATGGTATATCATTCTCGTGTTCACTAGAGTGTGTAAGTGTGATGTTGTCTATGTTAGGCCTCGAGGTCCACAAGAGACACCACTCGGGAAAAAAAAACATTGCATTGCTAATTAAGCACTTAAAAAATTGAACATAAATGTAATTAAGTAGCTAGAGGCAATAATTGCTTTTGTTAGTGGCTCTGAAACCCTCCACGTTACGTACGTACTGCAATACGTAAGCGAATGAGAGGCTAAGGCTTCACTCAACAATAATAATATTCCTTGCCCACATATTATTAATTCCAAACAGCTCATGTGTTTTTATTTTTTCTTTTTTTGCAACACTTTTTTTTCATGGGTGATGGATAAGTTCCTTGATGGAATCATTAGAATGTTTCAAAAAGCAAAAACGAGATAGCTAGAGCTTCTTCGATCATCCCGTGTCTAAAACGCATCAATCGTTGAATTCTTATATATCTTAGTGAAGTGTTTCTTCTAAGATACCCACTATGAAACATATAGGACCAAGTTACACGCACATTATAATGGGGCCAACTCGAAGACTTAAAGCCGGAGGTAGGAAGTAGCTAGGAAGCAAATGTGAGGTGGGGAGTATGAAAAAGGATGGCAACAATACACACTGTACATGATGTGATATATATTGGCGTGAAATTAGGAAGCTACATCACAGTTAATTAACAACTGCGATGGACCGCGTACAAGATACACACTTAGCTTAGCTACTTAATCCTCATTTGTGTGCTTCCCACGCAAACACGTTTCCTAGACCTCGTCCATCTCTTGAGAGGAGGGTTCCGGCCTACTCAAACTGAACAACGAGGTTATAACTGTCCACGCGCTTGGGGTCTACTCCACCCGTGCACGTCATCTTTCGAGTTACACCCCTACAAGTGTCAATACATTAACTAATGGATAAGACTACCACGTATAGAATGCCACATAAGTCAACTAGTCAAGGGTCTTTATCTTGCAATGTGGTAGAAATTAAGCTAGTTCGCTCTAGCACGCGCCTCGTATGCGGCTGGGCTTGGACGCCGACTTGCTGTAAGTTCTATCTAGAAGTGTCGGAAAGTTCAAAGCAGTGGGCTGCCTAAAACGACCGCTTGACGAAAGTTAACTAACTAACGCGGTGGCGCTAACGTGGCCACAATGACGGCACTCACACATTCCCACTAGAAAACAAGCCTTCAAGGGCAAATCCGAACACGTCACCGCTGCTTGAGTCATAGTTTTGCTGCCTATATATATAGATATAACTTGCTTCTTATCATTAATTCCATGCATACTTAGTAGAACGATCTCAAACACAACAGAAGCTTTTATTTACTTGCTGCTTCCTTAGTTCCTTGCTTGTTGCTTCGCTCCAAACCCTAAACTCCTCCTCTAACCACCATACCTATGAAGAGAGGCAGAGCAGATGAGCAGACCTTGGATTTGGTCAGTTGCTTGATGCTACTATCCAAAGTTGGCCAAAATGATTCGTCCTCGATCAAAAAACCAAAGACTGCAGATGGTGTCTTTGTTTGCAAGACCTGTGATCGCGAGTTCTCGTCGTTCCAAGCCCTCGGAGGCCACAGAGCGAGTCACAAGAAGCTGAAACCAATGGCCGGAAATGGTGCCTCCGACCTCCTACAGCTGGCACAATCGTCGCCTAGCTCGCCGGCCAAGCCCAAGACCCACGAGTGCCCGATCTGCGGGATTGAATTCTCAATCGGGCAAGCGCTTGGGGGTCACATGAGGAGACACAGGGACGTTATGAATGCTGCCGCTGCGGATCGGATTCGGGCCGCAGCCGTGCCGGTGTTGAAGAAATCGAATAGCAGTAAACGGGTGTCGTGCTTGAATCTGGATTTGAATTTGGCACCACCCGGATATCACGATTTGACCAAGTTGCAGTTGATTTCTTGAAACTGAATAGTATAGTGTTGCACATATACATATATTGTATCCTTGGATTAGATTAGATATGTGAATTTCTCTAGTCGGATTTTTTTTATTCATTGTTTGTATAGAAACAGTGGAGAGGATTGGATTTGTTTTCTCCAATATTTTTTGGTTAAGTGATTTTCTTCTAAATTTTCTTTGATATTTCATTCACTGCTCAATTTTTAACTCTATTGTTTTCTTAAAAAAAAAAACTAAAAAAAAAAAAAAACTAAATTATACTAACTCTGTGGCTAAACCGGCAGGCAGTTCCACGTGACTATTTTTTTTTTTGAACAATTCCACGTGACTCTAGTTAGCTTTCACATTATTTTAGAAAAATACGTATGTCTGACCTGTGTCGGACTTAATGTGTCAACCCTCTATTTTTTGTTATATTCGATGATCTATTTTCATGATCTGACCATTCATCTTTTAAATCAACATTTCAAGATCATGCATGCAAAAAATCATCCAAAACGGAAATCGTTTACTCATGCAATTACATTAAACAAATGGACGGTTGTTAATGAGAATATTAATTTTCACCAAAACCGTTCATTTGTTTGATATTAACTTTCAACAAATGAATGAGTTAATGATCTTCAATTTGGATGATTTTTTGCAGGCATGATCTTGCAATATTGATTTAAAAGATGAACAGTTCAAATCATGAAAATAAATCATCGAATGTAACAAAAATGAGAGGGGTCGGACATAAGTATTGTTCCATTATTTTCACCGCTTCACACTAATCTAGCTAATTAACTTGTATGATGAGTCTATATGAGCTTTGTTACAATTACAAATATGAAATAGTGAATATGAGATTTTGAAGAAAATTAAAAGTCAAAAGAATTAATTATATTTGCTAGGTATTGAGACTTGTACTATTTATCAGTCAATTTCATTGGTACTTGACTATTAAATTTAATTAAATCTACTTCAATCCTGTCATTATGTGACTGGTTAGGAAGATGTAACGCTCTTTTAAAATCTCCAACTACGGAGTAGTTCTTTGAAAAATCATAGAATTTTGATAAAAAATAATAATAATGTTTTTTTATAAGATAAAATAAAATAATGTGGATGATAGTTTTAATGGAAGCAATGAACACTAGACATTTGAACCATTAGACATCTGTACATCTAGATTCAATTTATTGTTTTAAAATTAATTTACAATGATTTATTGTTGTTGTAGACGCACTAGCAGATTCAATGAAGGAAATTTTGACAAAGTATGAGAAGGTACTATAACTTGGTTTAGGATGGTGTCCAGTTTCAATATAGAAGTACAATGCAATTTGTTATATGATATAGATATAACAATACCCTATAGATATTGCAATATTTAGACTAAACAAATTAAAGAAATTAATGTCTATATGATATAAATTATATATCAATCAAAGAAGTGTTCAGGCTAATTTATTTTGCTTGCACACAGTTAGAATGAAACTCATTAGCGTATTTGTCGGAGGTGGAGCGAGATGAACAGAATGAAACTCATTAATGAAAACTAGACTAACAAATTTCAATTCTTCTTCTGAAACAATGCTCCATCAGATTTGCAACACGTACGTAGAACCGGAGGTGGAGCAAGATGAACATAATGAAAGCTTGGACTTACGAAAAAAAATGAAAACTGGACTGACAAATTTATGTTGAAATAATTCTTCATTTCTCGCTTGCCAAATTCTCTGACATAATAACACAATTAATTCTTTCAAGTTCAGTCGTAGTAAGAATTGAAATAGTATACCAGAACAATTCTATGAAGGAACTGTAGGAACTTGTGGGACTAAAGTCCCACATGGAAGAAATGTTAAGGGTTTATACCCTTTATATGAGATTAACTATATAGAAAGTTAAAAGGGTGAAAAGTGAGATGTTGGTTTTTCTATTGGGCTACACACACAAATGCACATATATTTAAAAGTCAAAAGATGGCCTTGGGCTCGGTTGGTTAAATCCGAATTAATTTTTTGAATTAATATTTTTATTTTTGAAATAAAAATTTCGGATAAAATCGAACAGTTGCAACCAATTGCAACTGATCGGTGGTTGAAACTACCAACGCAACTTCTCGTTTGGACTTCTATATATGGACGACCATTTGTCATTACAAAACACGAATTCATCTTCTCCCTCTTCTTCTTCCTCTTCTGTTATTCTGAATAACATATAGTAAATTCGCCAGGAACAAGTTCTTGTGCAAGAACTTGTTCTAGATAGTTGTATCCTCTAGATAGACGTCCGAACTACAGCACGAGTGGGGGCGAATTTCTGTCTTAGGTCACTGCTACGCAGGCCTCTATCTTAACAAGTTAGTGAAATTCAATTTCAATTTTATTGTTGATTTCGTTAACTTATAATTGTTGCTTAGAAATTGTAATTATATATATATATATATACATATATATATATATCCTGTTTGTGTAAGGGATATTGATTGGTTCTAACAGGAACCACGACCCCAACTGCCAACAACAGGTTTAAAAAGTGAGTAGCCATACCTAGCTACTTGGCTTTAGACATGACCACAAAGCATGAAGAATATGCTCAACTTGCATATGGTAGCGGGAACAAACTGGGGAAGAGAGCAAATGTCTTCGAAACAAACTAAGGCCCAATTTGGTATTGCTTTTGGAGCTGCTTTTGGGGTTGCTTCTGCTTCTGGACTTAGGCTAAGCTGTTTGGTAAAGTTTTCAAAAGCAGCTTTTGGTCTTTATTGCTTCTCCCAACCTTTGATTTTCAGAAGCTACAATTTGTAGCTTTTGAAAACAGCTTCTGCTGAAGCTTGTCAAAAAACACGGAAGGTTAATGAAACTTTGAAAAACTCCCTATTTTATCCTTTCTCTTTTCTACAATTTACAATGAAAACTTTGTTCTTTCTCTATCCAATTATCCATCGAGCTCAATCTCCAGTCTCCACCATGAACAAGATCAGTGAAGGTTAGGCACCATGGTAGAGGGAGAGCTAGGCTTGTGGCACACGGTGGTTGGGCAAAGCCCGAGCTGCTGGGTGTGTACGGTGGCTTCGAGCTCGGAGAGAGAGAGTTGGAATTGCAGGTTGCCGACCGGAGTTGATTTGGTGCGGCGGAGAACTGGGCAGTGTGGGTACCCAGAGTATTTGGGTATGTATTGAAACCGCTCACGACAGCTGGAATTGGGCACCATGGCAAGACACGGTTGGAAAAAGGGAGAGAGAGCACTGGGCACCTCTTTGATGGGCAAGGTTAAGCATTGAAAATAAAGAAAAAGAAGAGGGATTTCTCGTGGAAGTACTGAGGTTGAAGGCTTGTTGGGGATTGATACAGAGGTTTGAGCTTTAGAAATCTCTAAGTTTTGATTGAAATAATTGGATGAGCAATTGTTTTAAGGTTATAATTATGAGTAGAAATGAAGGAGAAGACCCAGATTGAAAATTATTGGAAGCAATTAAGCAAATCAAGGAGAAGATCCAGATTGTCAAACCCGTGAAAACCCATGAATACAATTAAGGAGAAGATCAATTGCAGATGAAGGAGAAGACCCCGATTGTCAAAGTTATATTCACTACTTGAGCAAACCCAGATTGTTTGTTTGCCAAAAAATAAAATAAAAAACAATCTCGTTGTAATCATTTCCAATTATGAGCTAGTGTAATCATTTTTAAAATTTAGCATTTATGTCCATTTTGGTAATTATATACAATCACAGAACTTTCATTGATAGTTTACCAAACACTCTGAAACTGCTTTTTATATCCACATCACTTCTAAAAATAAGTTTACCAAACACTCAGTTGATTCCCTCCACAGCAATTTCAAAATCAATTCTCCCCACAGCAATTTCAAAAGCAATTCCTCCAACAGCACAGCAATGCCAAACTAAGCCTAAGTGCACAAGGCAGAATGCCATGTATATCTCTCTATAAAAACACACGTGATCTTGCTGGTATCTTCAAACGCCACAAAATTTTCCAGACCAAATCATCACCAGAAACTGACATCCCTCATCTTTAGAAGCACGGGATTTGGAATCCAATATATAAAATGATACCCAATCTTGACAGTGTAAACACCTTTCTTCGTGTAATGCCAGCACAGGTGATCAGGACCCGGATTAATTAATAGGCAACAGAATGGAACCAATTGTTGGAAAGTGAAAGATCCCACATCAGAAAAGTGACAAAAGAAAATATAACTTATAAGTGGGTGAGCTACTCCCAATTGTACCGAGGCCTTTTGAGATAAAACCCAACACCTAATGGGTGGTTAAGTTGGGACAATATCGGTGCAATAGTGGGCCACAAGCCACGCTTGTCGCTGTTTAACATGGTATCAGAGCGGGTTTCCTTTCTAATCACGTCATGAGCCTGAATTACTGGGCTCAAAACGAATGAATGGGCCTTCGAAAAGATGCGTTGGCGCCTATGAATGAATTACGAATTATGGCCGGGCTCTCGAAAAGATGCGTTAGCCCGTGTCTATGAATTACACGTGCAGACCTATAATTAGGTTGCACGTGAGGGGGCGTGTTGGAAAGTGAAAGATCCCACATCAGAAAAGTGACAAAAGAAAATATAACTTATAAGTGGGTGAGCTACTCCCAATTGTACCGAGGCCTTTTGAGATAAAACCCAACACCTAATGGGTGGTTAAGTTGGGACAATATCGGTGCAATAGTGGGCCACAAGCCACGCTTGTCGCTGTTTAACACCAATGACATTCTCACATTCGCTTCAATATTCTAGAAATTAAGAAGAAAAAATAGCCTTTAAACCCAATTTGAATCTGTAAGTTTTTTAAATATTTTGCAGGAAGCTAATTTCACAACGGAAGTAGATATGCGACATTCGGTGACTTTTTTATGTTCCCGTTCTAATGGTCTTCCTGTGAAGACTAATTATCATTTTGATAATTTAGCTGTTGGTTGTTAGTTGTAATTCTTCTTCTTTTCGTATCAAAAAGTTATAAGCTGAAGGGTATAACTGTATAAGATCGAGTTCATAAGATCTTAGCATTTATACAATGCTTCAATATTCCTACAAGGTATCAAAATACAGTATTAGGCTGAAAAATCGTGGGTACTCTTATCATTACAACGTACAAATAATTTATTCTATAGCACTTAATTAAATACAAGTTTTTGATGTTATTATTTGGTACAAATTCTCACTACACATGGTTTCTCCACTCTTATAACAAGTGAATATTTCTTAAATGATAGTCACATCTATAAATCTACTTTCATAAACTTGTTAAACGAGTGAATATTTCACATCCAAAAGAGGCAAGTCAACAATCACTACCATAAATCGAACTTTTAGCCCCTTCCCCCTCCACCCCCACCCCTGATAAAAGACTTTTCACACACCAATTAAGGTGCATAAAAAGAACTTATGAATTACCCTACAAATGTGAGTATAGTCGAGATAGTATATGAAAATAGGGATCGAACCCGCAAGGGACTGGGATAAAACTGCAACTACAATGACTCAAAACAATTAAAAACAGAACTGACCAGTCAGGAAAACCTGACTAGTTGACGACTCTAGACTATTCCAAATGATCTGAAATTTTGAGACAACTAACTAGACACGTAAAACTAACTACTGAAAAATTTTGAGAATTTTCTGATATGATTTGATATTTTTAACGACTAAGGGAATACAGACTATGAAAACTGACGAAAATAATATATAAAAACTGGAATTAACAAGGTTTTGTAAATCAATGAGAATGGGAAGCTAGGGTTTCGAAATCCACCACCACACAATCATATATCAACATCATGAATTCAGATTGACAAGTATTGAATCCCCATGGATGACTATGCCCACGAAAGGTCCTCAGTTGGGATGCACTCTCGTATTGATTCTCTCTTACTTAGTATGTTAAGCATTTGGTATGAATGTCATAACCTATTCCCTAACATGCAGTCCTGCTTGGTCTTTTGCTCAGATTTAACACATCAGAGATCATTAAGGTCTAAGAGAATATGAACATAGCAAGAACCCTAGGACATGATATGTATCCTAAGTACCTATCCTTGAAACAATTTCATACAAGTACCGCATCACTTGTCGCACCACAAATTAACACATGCAGATATGGGTCATCAGACACATGCTATGGCTGGTCGATCCTAATACATGCTCCTAAGGTGATCAATCAAAGAAACATATAGAAGAATAAAGGGTTTACGAACAATGAAACCATTATCATCCGGAAAACAATACTTAATTAATCCAAAATCAAAACATCAAAAAAATCATGTCTAGGGCTTCAATCTAGCCCTAACTACAAGAAGTTTAGCCAAACATGGCTAGGAATGTAAACATCGAGTTCATAGGAAGAAAAAAACAAGAAAACATAAAGAGGGAAGAGTCGATAGGTAGATGTTCATCCGGCGATGAAGAGATGTTTAAAACCCCAAATTAGGGTTAATCGTCCAAGCCCAATAGGAGCGAAGCCGAGAAAAGCACAAATCCTAAAGAATTAGGTTTCCGATTCGCGGCAGATTGACCTTCGCCTAAATAACCATAACTTCTTCTAGAAAACTCCAAACAGAAGTCGGTAGAAAATGACAGGGGCTTTCCATCCATATAGGAAACTTCTAGGCATTCTGAGCTGCCCCGTTCTCTGTCGAGGGCGAGCACGGCGTCACGGCTTTAAAGCACTTTTTGCTTTTTTCATTCCTCATCCAGCCTTAAACCTAAAAGACATAAAAACTCGAATAAAGAGAAGTGAGGAATTAATATAGAATTAGCCACGGCGAAACCCACACCCCACCCCCACCCCCAATGGCCATGGATTATATTGCCCCGAAATGGAGAGCAGCCACTGAGGAAGCATACGCTATTGATATATTGGGTACCAATTAAATTGCCACAAACATAAATCTCTAGCAAAGTTGTTGTCAATTGGACTTGCTTCTTACTCGTCTCACTCGCTCTTTTCTTTACTATCTGACATGAATAGTGTATGTCATTTTAATTGTATTATATAGCATGTCAATGGCCACAAACTTATTTCTATGGCAAGCAAGGTTAAAATCCCCTAGGGCCATAGCGCGCCTAGCGCTGTCGGCACTCTCCCGCCCGGATGAATGGACAATCGGCCAAGATAATCGGCAGGATTTAGGCGGCCAAAAATCGGCGATTAGGCGGCCCTAGGCGGGTTTGGGAGGGGCTGGGCGCTTGGGTGCGATGGAAAACAAAAAAAAAATCTCAGATCTTGCACACCCGAGGTAGAGAAGAAGAGGAGGAGGAAGAAGTGTGGGTTTGGGATGAACTGTGAAAGAAGAAAAAGAAAGAGGTGGTCAGGTGGGTGGGTGAGAGAAGAAGAAAAAGGGAAGGGAGGTAGTAGCTGGTTGTGAAGGAGAAAAAAAGAAAGGAAGAAAGAGATATGCGGGAGAGAAGAAGAAGAAGCAAAAGAAGAAAAAAATAAAAAAAGGAAGAGGTGGGAACTTTACTTTTTGGCCATAGAGATATATGTATAATTATATATTTATATATTGTCAGGTGGAATGTGGGATGTATACTATAATTATACAAGTGAAAAAACAAAGAAAAGAAATATAAAGAGCAAGTGAATATATATATATATATATATATATATATATTTGATGATATATATGTTATAATTTATATAATTATATACTATAAAAAACCTATCCCGCCAGGCTTCACCTACCGCTAGCTCCACCCCCGCCTAAGCAGGTTTTTAATGATGGAAGTGTTTACCCATATGTAATTTTATTATAGGGAAAAATCACCTTTATCCCCGAATTATGATCCATTCGACACTTTCATCCCCGAAGTTTGAAATATATCACTTTAGTCCCTAAACTTTAATATTCTATATCACTTTGTCCCCGCGAGAGTTTTCATCGAATACACCTCCGATTCCCAAATCGGAGACAACATCTATTGGGTTTTAAGCTCCTTGAGCGAGTTCAATGCCACCAACCTTCCTCAAATGGGAGGGGGAATTTTACGATTAAATTTGCCCCTCTTCTAATTCACCAATTCTGACTTGCCTTATAAAGTTACCCTCTCATCCTTGCAAATTTTTGTAACGACCCGAACTCTTATATTTAATTTCTTGAATATTCTTGAAATTAATTAGGGATTAGAGGATAGTTTTTTGTCTGTTTGTGAAGGGAAAATATTTGGAACAAATATTTACTCGAAACGTTTTATTTTCGAGGGTCAAGAGTGACTTTCTTATTTTTTTAATTTTCTCTAATAACTTCCTTCACAAAAGTAGACTTGTCAATACGATTCGTGAGGGTAAAATTCTGTATATATGAAGAATTATGGTACGAGTTTAATGTATTTTGAGCTTTTCTGACCTAGCAACTTTTCTAAAAATCCAATGGATTTATTATTTGGGATTGGTCTTCTATGATTTGTAGTGAATTAAGGAAACTTCGAGTTAACAACGAAAAATATTTCTATAGTTAGTTATGATTTTTACGATACATAGCCAAGAAAAAAGAAGGGCTTGTGATAGAAGCAGACCCAACATTGATATCATCCTTATAGTGCTGACCTAAACTCTGCGAAACTATCATCTCAATTCTTATTTCTGATCTTTAATTAACTATGCTTATCAAGTAGAGGTAATCAACTAAGATAAGAACAACCAAAGTAAGGTAGCTAAACCTAGCCTATATAAACAGCCTCTACCCTTCTCTTCAACTTCAATCAGATTGAAAGCTTTAGTTGAATTAGAAACAACTAACCTCATTTAGCCTTCCCCTAAATTCCCCTGACGAAAATAGAGCACTTTACTAAATATGCTCTAGAACTTGTTCTTTCAATTGTGGTTAATTCAATTCCAACCTTCTTTGTAACTTCTTCATGTAAGTACGAATACACCTTATAGCTTTTGTCTTTAGTTTATCAAAGACACAAGCAAGAAAAAGAAAAGGAAATTTTATAGAGTAACTTGTTTTCTGATTAATCACGTAAGCCAACTTTGGTAGTCTAAACATATTTCTGTTTTTTACACTGAACTTCTTCTGAAAGGTAAGTGCTTCTTGCATACTTACTTTACGATAATCCAACGGTAAACTAATCTTTTTTGATAACACGGAAAGTTAGTTAATTCGTTGTATACTACTTTGGTTTAGCTTTATATCAATACGATAACATTACTGGAGTATAGTTTGATAAAATAAGAGTAGTAATTTATGCAATTAAGGTTAAAATCATGAATACCTATTTAGGTACGTTTTGGTAATTTGTGATTCTGGACTTGGACACTTTGGACAGATTATTTGGATTATACCTTGTTCTTATGAAATTCCCTTGAGATAGGGTTTCACTTACTATATGGATTTACGATGGACAAGATATTGAATTTGAACTTCATGATTATATTGAAGAAACTGAAAGTTCTTTAGGACTTGACTAAAGGACTAAAGAATGAAATTTAAACTGATTTACTTATTATTGTGCATAACTTTATTTCTTGCTTATTTAAATTTACAATAACTTACTTGGTTAGCTATTAACCTTTGATAATGATCTTGCTTATTACTGGTTCATTACTTTTTTATATTTATGAACATTGTATATCTTTTTTACATGCCCCTTATAGTTTACTTGCACTTGATTATTTACTATCTTATATTGGGTCTTTTTACTAGGAATACATCAACACTTAGTATTATACATGTATGTTAACTGTATGAAAGTATATCTTGTTAAGGTGTATTTGGGATATCAGCTTACCTGGTAATTACTTGATTGTGTTTACCAACTGCTTTCATCTATATCACATTGCTTCATATGAAGACTTACTGTGTATTGTACATATGACATAATTTGTGACTTGTCTTACAACAAGCATTTTGGATTTTAATTATTTTGAAAGGGAGCTATATCCTCGATCAGCTGTGATTAGGTATGAACACTAGGTTGGGTGGGCTGTCCTTCGTGGCCTATTATACTCATAGTTTAGGACGTGGTTCGTTGGTATTAAGGCCTACGTATGCTTATATTTTAGTTACCCACTATCCGAAAGGCCTAGCGATATTACGACGATTGAATATTGTGCTTAGCTGAAACTTGATTATTACTTGGCTGGTTTAGGATGGCTATGGCCCGATTGCATGAAAAGGATGAATATTGGCATACTGTGGGGTGAATTTGGATTATTATTCGCTTGGTATTAAGGACCTCATATGAATTTATGAATTATTATCGCCAACCGAAATATTCATGAAAAGGGGTATATATTATCTCATCGAATATAGTGGGGGGAGGCGGACCAACATTTGCTAGACGACCAAATTTGGGACGGACCGATTTATATTTTCTTAACAAGAGATTGACACCATTTTTTTTTGTAGAGAGACGGACGAATTTTGGTCTTTTTGGTTTTCATAAAAAATAAGGTCAAAAGAGAAAAAAATTAAAAGAAAAAAATATATATTCTTGGGACACATGTGGTGAGAGAAAAGAGGATGAGATAGAGAAAAATAGGAAAAAAATAAAAATATGTATATTTTTCACTATTTTCGGTCCTAATCGGTCCTTAAAAAAAACAAAATCTCAGGACCGGGACCGGACCGAAAATATATATATTTGGGACCGGACCGAAAATTACAATTTTTTTTTCAAAGACCGGACCGGACCGACCGGTCCCGGGTCGGTCCCGGGTCGGTTTCCGGGTTTTCGGTCCAAAACGCCCAGCCCTAAATATATGTTTCCATGCATATTCGGTATGTAGTTGAATACTATCTATTTGCGATAGCATGTTATGTTGTTAAATGAAATGATATATTGTTTAAGTTAATCATCTACTAGTGATGCATTAATAGTCATTTCGGTGAAAAGTGAAATTACATTTAAGACCGAATTATTTGGGTTAAAAACATTATTGATTATATTCAATAAAATTGGTATGAAGCAACATAAAATGTTCTCGGTACATTTTTGATTGGTTGTTCAATTTTGATGTCTTATAAGACACATTAATATAAGAATGTAAGCTGTACTTATTGGGCCTGTGTTGCTCATGATGATACACCTCCTTGTTTTCAGGTTACGAAGCTTAGGGAAAACGGGATGAACATATAAACGAATATGTTTCTACTATGATTCTAATTAAATAAATATTATGTAAACTCTGATATTGTAAGATAACAATGTTTTCGTTTTCAAGTAAACGTATTATTTCAGACATTTGTTTCATTTGATTTATTATTATTGAGGAAAATATGTTTTCTTCGATTCACACCGCAGATTCGGGTACCATATTTCCATATAATATTGGTCTTGGGTTTGGGGTCGTGACAATTTTGGCATAGGTTTTGCACCATTTTTTCCGGTCAGGGACGAAAGTGATAGTTGGTGTTGAAGTTCAGGGACGAAAGTGATATATTTCAAACTTCAGGGACGAAAGTGTCGAACGAGTTATAGTTCAGGGACTAAAGTTATAATTATCCCTTTATTATATTACAAACCAATGGCCATAAAACCCTATTGTCTCTGGCATTTTATGCTACACCACAATAAAACATTTTGACTACCCATTCCTTTATTCGTTTCATCTCAGTAAAGAAAAATGAGTTTTTGGTTTCATTAATTAATTATATTATTACAATTTAATAATGAGTTTATTTTCCCCAATTACAGTAAAATTGAGTCTTTTGGTTTTTAACAAGAAAATGAAATCAAGTTGCCAAGTAGCAGTACGTATCACCACAAAACTCATAACCACAAAGCAATGAAATCACATAACCAACTATCCAAACAAGTAAACTAAAATTACCAATCAAGATCTCACATCAGAAGACTTATATATAATATTAACATCATAGTCAATACAGCAATCTCCAGACTAGTACGTAGAGAATAAGTCTACAACTGGCTTTACAAAACAATTCAGCTAGCTGATATACCAGATCCAAACTACTACCATATCCTATATCATACTGCAAAAGAAAATTCCATTCTAGATCGACCACATTAGAATTGGCTTCAATGAGATTTGATTTTCCAAATTAAACACTTGAGACTATATACAAAAGTTGGCTACCTAGCTAGCATGGTATTGATTACAGGTATAATTCAAAAAAAAAAACATAAAAATGTTCATATCTTCAAAATGATGGACAACACACGTATTAGCTAAGTCAAGGTAATCTGACCGTTGTTACATACATTCCTCGTGTCTGTCGACTCATATGCAGTTTGACACAAATAAGTAGTAGACATAACTTATGGGTTACTGGATTTCTTAACCAAATTAAAGAGTTGGTCAAGATCCAATGACTCCATGGAACTTATCCCAGCTGCAGCAAGAATATGGGCCAAAGAATGAGCGTCCACTTGTGTTTGTCATGTATCCATCTTATTATTCAACGCTTCAAAATCAGCTCACAATATTAATATGATGGATAAATATGATGTCGAAATTACACTGATGCACTTGAAAATTGGAAGTGCACTAATTAATTGAAAAATATAAATAAACTAATAAATAGACTATTAGAGCACCAACAACGTTGAAAATTTTCGCCATCAATAGTAAGAGAGGTCATATATTACATATCCAAGAAACTTGCTATATATGAACTGCTGACTAAACTAATTAAGCAGACCCTATTATTGAGACTAGTCTCATATCCATGCTATGCATGTGTTATTGATGAAAAGTGGAAGAACATGAAAGTTTCTTTGTTACTCATTTTTTTCAATTTTTTTTGTTTCTTTTTTTTCATATTTATATTTTTCAGCTTTTTACCATAATAACCTTTTTAAATTATATTATTATGATTTTTATTTTATATTATGATTTATGAAGGATATTATAGGCGCTTCATAATTTGATGAAACCTTTGACACTAAATCTTACGTTTTCATTTATAGTAGTAGAGATAAGCACTAATTTCAGTTTGTTAATTTGATCAATTTTGAAATTGATTGGAACTCGGGCCATTTGCAGTTATCAAGCGTAAAATTGGAAATCCTTGGCTTGAAGTATGATATTCATCATATTACAATGCATCAACATGAGCCAAAACCATTAATTAATATCACTCCAATTATAATGCAGAACTGTAAATTCTGAAAAACAAAATGAATTTAGTAATTTTTTTTTAAGGAAAGAAAGATAAAAGAGAAAAGTACTTCAGTTTCTTACTATCTTTACCCAATTTTCAAACTAGGATAAGTTGACTTTGATCTTAGAGCATGTTTAACAGACTCTCTGTATTAGTTCATTAGCTATTTTAGAGAGCATGTTTAATTTTTCAGTTATTTTAGTAGTTGCACCAACCTTCTAAGTGACTTTCTATTTTAGCTTTTAGCTATATATATGACGTCCAAATATAAAGAGCGATATGAGGTTCTCTATTATTTTTGTTAAGTTAAAACATTTATTTTTGGTTGTTTTGTGTAATTATTAAATACACTTAAGCTATTTTTTATTTATTAAAAAAATAATTTAAATTTAATGCTAGCTAATTAAAATAGAGAGCATTGGTGTAGACGTATTTTCAAACTGGCTAACCAAAATAGTTTTTTTAGCTGCTTTAATTAGCTAAAATTTAATTAAAAAATAGGTAGGATTGCTAAAGATACTCTTAGGTTTGAAAATGACAAGCCCCATGATGCAAGGAAGAAGCTACAAGAAATTTGTAGATAATTAAGTATTAAAATTAGGGAATAAAAAATTAATTAATGCAATATAATCATATGATTCATATGATCGACTAGTTACTTACGTAGTTTAAGATTTATGGTTTAGGATTTAGGATATAATTTAGGGTTTAGAGTATGATTCGGAGTTTATGTATAGGGTTAGGGTTATGTGAATGCAGCAATATAAACCTCGAACGCCCTACATAAATGTAAGTAGGGGTGTGCAATTGCCTTCATCAGTGCCTCTCCATCTGAAATCTCCACTGCATTTGTAAGCGAATGAAAGGCTATTAGCCTTAGTCTACATTTTGTATATCCATTAATATATTCAAATAACTAGCCCCCCCCCCCCCCCCCCCCCCCCCCCCCCCCCCCCCCCCCCCCCCCCCCCCCCCCCCCCCCCCCCCCCCCCCCCCCCCCCCCCCCCCCCCCCCCCCCCCCCCCCCCCCCCCCCCCCCCCCCCCCCCCCCCCCCCCCCCCCCCCCCCCCCCCCCCCCCCCCCCCCCCCCCCCCCCCCCCCCCCCAACCCCCCCCCCCCGGCCCCCCCCCCCCCCCTTTGGGGGGGGGGGGGCCCTTTAGGCCCCCCGGAAGGCGCCCAAGACCTTAAAACTAGATCATGTTTTTGTTTTTAAAAAGAATAAGTTGCTCGATAAAATGTATCAAAGATACTACATCTAAGGTGAGAGTTTCTTCACCCCGCCTTCAAAGAGTACTGTTTTTGAAAGAGTATTGTTGCTTAGTGAAGTGTTTCTTCTAACACACGCTATGGAGTATAGAATATACATATATAGGACTGATTAAGCAACATAAACTATGATACAAACAAAGACAGTAACCTGATTGATAAAAAAATAATTGGAGCCAACTCGAAGACTTAAGCAGGAGGTAGGAAGCAAAGACTAGTACTATATTTGGGAAAATTCTAATATACATCACTGCATAGCATGCAGTTTTTTTAAAAAAAATGCAATTGCATTTTTGAAATGCAATTGCCGTTTAAAAATGTGAAACTATACATTTAAAAAATGCAATTGTCATTCCAAAAAATGCAATTGTCATTCTAAAAATGCAATTGCCATTTTGAAATGGCAATTGCATTTCAAAATAATTAATTTTACCTTTTTGAACAGCAATTGCATTTAAAAAAAAGAGCTGCATACTATGCAACTCTGTATATTAGACTTACCCCTACATCTGATATGATATATATTAGGGGTGGCTTCGGGACGGGAACCGAGGTATTTTGACCCGTACCGGTACCGAACCGGAATTTCCGATAGGCTCGTTTTTACTTCCCGATACCGTCCCGGTTACCGGCGAACCGAAAATTCGGTATCCCGACCAAGGTCGGTAGGTTCCGGTCGGTAAGCGTATTACCGAAAATTGCAGGTTAAAGAAGATTAGTAGAAGAAAGGGAAGGAGAAGGACGACGACGACGAGAAAGAAGAACAAAAAAAACCCGAATTAGAAGTTGCGAAGAAACAAGAAGAAATAAGAGAAGAAGAAGATGAGAAGAAAAAAGAAAAAAAAGGAAAGAGTGAGACGTGTGAGAGGAGAGAGAGAGAAAGATGATTAGAAAAGTGGAAGAGAGTGAATGAGGAGACAGTGAGTGATGGGAGAAAAGAGAGTCGAGAGGTTGGGAAGAGAGAGAGAGAGTGGCCGAGAGAAAAGAGAGAAGTTGAGAGAAAAGAGAGAATCGAGATATTAAAATAAAAAAAGTAAGGTGGCGCACGTGAATAGGGAGAGATGCTGAGCAAAATGGATGGTCTAGATTAAATCATTTCATATCTAATGGTCAGAAAACGTTTGTACACATACAAATTTGAACATACCGGTAGGTTCGGGACATCCCGAATTTTTGAATTGATCATACCGGTACCGACCCGAAAACTCACTTTCGGGATGGGAATCCCGTACCGATTTTCGGGATACCGATTTTTCGGGATTTTTTGGGTTCGGGTCGGTCGGAATTCGGTAAGTTCGGGACGTTTCGGTAAAAAAAGCCAGCCCTTATATATGGTGTGAAATTAGGAAACTGCGATGGAGCGCGTAGAGTTTCTAGCAAGATACACACTCGGCTTAGCTAGCTAAGTGTGTATTGACTTTTATCTAGAAGTTTCGGGTAACGTTCAGAATTAAAAACACTCACTGGGCCTGGGCTGCCTAAAACGACCGCTTGACGAAGTTAACTCCAGCAACGCGATGACGCTAACGTGGCAAGAATGACGGCACTAACACAATCCCACTAGACAACAAATTTATTACAATAATACCAAAGTCCTTACGTTTCTTAATCCCCAAGTCTTCAAGGGCAAATCCGAACACGTCATTGATACTTAATAGTCATGCTTAGCTGCCTATATGTACAACGTTCTACCTCGCTTCTTTTCATTCCATACAAACTGAGTGAAACGTGTTCTCTCACAAACACCTAAACCTAGCTTGCTTCCTTCCTTAGTTCCTTGCGTTCAGATTTGAGCTCGAAAGCTAAACCTGAAAGTCATTTAACCAGCTTAATATTAGCTATGAAGAGAGGTAGAGAAGATGATGATCAGACCCTTGATTTGGTCAATTGCTTGATGCTACTATCCAATGTCTCCTCCTCAATCAAAAAACAAAAGACCTCGGACCGTGTCTTCGTTTGCAAGACGTGTAATCGGGAGTTCTCGTCGTTCCAAGCCCTTGGAGGCCACAGAGCGAGCCATAACAAGCCGAAACTAATGGCTGGCGGTGCAGATCTCTTACAGCTTGCACAGGCTTTGCCGAGCTCGCCGGCCAAGCCCAAGAAGCACGAGTGTCCAATCTGCGGGCTGGAGTTCGCAGTCGGGCAAGCGCTTGGAGGACACATGAGGAGACATAGGGATGTTATGAATTCTGCTGCTGCCGTGCCGGTGTTGAAGAAATCGAATAGCAGTAAAAGGGTGCCGTGCTTGAATCTGGATTTGAATTTGGCACCGCCGGGATATCAATATCTTTATGATTTGACGAAGTTGCAGTTGATATCTTAAAAGTATGGTGTTGCACATATTGTATCATTAATGTCCTCCGATCTGATTAGGTTAGATGTGGATTTCTATAGTCAGGAATTTTTTGATTCGATGTTTGTATAGAAACAGTGAAGAGGATTGGATTACTTTGTATTCTCCAATATATATTTTTTTAATACTGATTTAGTGATTTTGTTCTTAATATATATTACTGCCCAACTTTTTATTACAAAGTTATATATCAACAACAAAAAATTATAATTTATGCAGCGTAGACCTTGCTTTTCAGAGCATTCTATCCTTTTCCAGTATATATGCAGTCAAACAATAATTAACCGTGACAATAAGCTTCACGCTATTTTTGCCTCTACACACTAATCTATCTTGTAAAAGTTTTGTGTGATATATATGTATATGTATAGGTATAGCACATAATTAACCTATTTTGTTCTTGCTATAAATTATACAGGTCTAAGCTTTGTCACAAAAAAAAGAAAAGAAAAAGAGAACAGAAGGTGTGCAAGTTGGTGCATATTTTTTTTTTAGACATGTGAGATGTTGGAGAAAACTAATAGTAGTCATAAAAATAAATTATATGTGGTGGTTTATGAGACGTGTACTGTTTATGAGTGAGCTTAATTGATATTTGACTATCAATTTCAATGATGTATTTTTATTCGTTTCATATTTATCGGAAAGGAAATCAAGTGATCGATGCTCTTGCAAGTTTTGGAACCTCGTTATCTGGTATGACTAGGTAGGATATGCCCCCAGATTTCATTCATTCTCTTTATAATAGAGATGTGTTGGGATTTCCAAATTTTCGGTTTCAATAATTTTGATTTCTTATTTTGTTTATATATTTTTTTAGAAGTTTTGGTATTTCTCCCCCTTTCCTTTTTTTCTTCAATAAATTCCTTTTTACGAGGTTTAATAATAAAAAAATAGAGGAAGGTAGACCAAGAAAACAATATTTAACCTTCATCAAGAGAAACACTGGACCACGTACCATTAGACTCATCCCCATGCAGATTCAGTTTAGTTATAATATATTGATGTTGCATATGCAATATATAGCAAACTTAATGAAAGAAAGTAAGTCCAAATGATATATATAAATTGTCACGTATGTATGTAAAAACATTGATATATAAATTGTTACATATATATGTAATAGTTGTAAATAATTAGTAATCTTGAAGATTAATTCTAGATTCAGTTACAAGCTAATTAAACTAACTTTTTTTAGCTAATCTGTAATAGTTGAATGAAATAATATTCACGTTCTTGATGGTTGTTATTGATAGAATGTATATTATATATCTCTGATACTTAAGGCATAAGAGTGAAGGAACTACAGTAGAACCTCTTTAAATTAATACTCGATAAATTAATATTCACTTTTAAATAATAAAATTGTCCGGTCCCGACTCGGGATCAACGTGCTAAATTAATAATCTCGATAAAACTATAAGATAATACATTTTAAATATTTCTTTTGTGTTGAAGGAAAACATTATTGTGTGCCTTGTCAAACTAGGACTCTTAGTATAGGTTATCCTTCTAGAATATGGATTAGATATTTCCTACAACAATACGGATTGTATCTTGTATTCCTCTATATATAGAGGCCCTTATTCATTAATAAAGTTGATCCTATTCTGAGTATTCTCTACTATTCTCTTGTCATTTACGTTTCCCTTAAACACGTTATCAGCACGAGCCCTAACCCTAGCTACAAAACCAAAAATCCAAAAACAGTTTTTCGTGAATAGTAACACCGTGAACAGTACCACCGTGAACAGTAGCTCGTGAATAGTACCTCGTGAATAGTGCCACCGAAAATCAAGAATTCAAGAATTCAAGACTCTTCTCCGATCAAGAAAACCAAGTAAGTATTTTCTAAAAGTTCCTGCTTTTGATGCGGTTGTGCTTTTCTCGGGGATTTAAAAACTTCCCTTCTTCTACATCCCGACCCCTCTTATGGCGTGGGACTTTCTTGGTGAAAATATATGAGTAAAAAGACAACAAGCTATACCTACTTCGAAAGATTATGAGAAGTATTAGGGGAGTGATCGAGCTTTATATCGCTTGCGATATATGTAAGTCATGAGCACCCCTAATGTTATCATTCTTTAGTAAAAGTTAAAGAGCTTTAATGAATCGTGGGGATTCATAATATATGCTATGATAAAGTAATTTCATGAGCATCCAAGAAAATCTTTGTGATAAAGAAAGTTCACAAAGGCATCGAATTCGACCAATTTTTGGTCATGGCTTATTCATTACTAGACTCACCTACGTAGGTGTGATTTAGGTGAGGGATTGGAATCAGTGGTATTGAGAGAGCTTTGCTCCACCGACATTCCTTTTCTTATCCGGTCATGCCTGCGTGGAGCTATCGAACGGTTTAAGCTATGGTCATATCCATCTTGGTCTTGTTCTAATCCGAAAAATACTTGGAAATTTTATTTAGTGTTCGTGGATGTCTTTTATGACTGCGAAACTAATGTATCTTCTTATTTGTCTATTTCAGGATGCCTGAAACGCAAAAGCTCGAATTCGACATCCTTGATCCAAATGGAACCGAGTATCACCGATGGGTGACGGATGTTGAAACTACATTCATTGGAAAAGAACTTATTTCCACAATTCGTGCTCCAGATGCGAACACGAAAGCTCCACCTGCGTCTGCCCAAGCCCAAGCACTGATGTTTCTAAGGCGCCATATGGCCCCTTCCCTAAGATGGGAATATATGCAAGTTAAGGATCCATATGAATTATGGACAGCTCTTCATGGAAGATTTGGAAACATCCAGGATACACTACTTCCTGATTTAAAAGTCAAATGGAATGATATTCGCTTTCTTGACTTCAAAACCGTAGCAGAATTTAATTCTGAGATGCTACGTCTTCGGGCTATGCTTCAATTTTGTAAGGTGACTCTTACCGAAGCAGACTTGATAGAGAAGACCCTCTCTACCTTCCCCGCATCGGCACTCATCCTCTCAAAGCAATATAGGATGGAATATAATGCCAAGCGGATTACTACGTTCAATCAGCTAATCAATCTTCTACAAGTAGCTGAGAAGCATGACACGATCATGTTGAACAATAACTCGCGGCCTGTCGGAACAAAGAGAGTTCCAGAAACACATTATGGAAAATTGGCCAAGAGTGGACGAAACCCTAATGCAAAGGGCAACGCTAATGGACGACTTGGTCCATATAATCGTCCTAACATGGAAGGTAATCGCAACACCGTTGCACAAAACCGTGGAAACTTTGCACCACGTGAAAGAGGGCAAGGAGGACGTAGCATGGGCCATGATGGCCATGCCAACGCCGGCCATAGAGGGCGCGGCAACAAGGTGTACTATCGTACACAAAATAATCCTCCAAAGGCACAAGTTGCTAGACGCAACGATGAGGCAGGTGATGCTAACGAGCTATGCTACCGATGTGGATCGAACGATCATTGGTTTAAACAATGCAAGGCAAGTAATAGGTTGGCCGAGGATTACAAGAAGTATTGTGAATCCCGAGAGCAAGAAGCCTATTATGGAGAAGATACCGGAGATGAGAAAGACGTCAATCTCACAATTGCAGATTTTAAAGTCGACCAAAGTAATGAGAAGACTATGGAAGCTCCAGACTTCGATTAAATTGCAATTGTTTTATTTCCAAGTTTATTATGTAATGGCGTTTTTGCCTTAAATAATTTGACGATTGTCATAGTTATTTTGGATTAGATTTTCTGGACAAGACCTCGATGTAATCGTTGGCTTATGAATAATAAATCTTTGATTTTTCCTCCAAGTACTGAGAAAATTTCGACTAATATGTCATAGTATCAATTCATAAGTGTTCAACGATTATCATATGGAAACGTATTGTAAGAATGGACAAAATACTTATGTATTATTTCTATGGTTGCGGAAGTACGCGCATCTTAGAAAAACTATATGTCAAAAGAAGCAAGAATCAAAAGTTGATTCGAGGAGATGAGACAGCTATGAGAAAGTGCAAAAATGCTGTTGTTCGACGCCTGTCGACCGGTCGAACTAACCTTGTCGACCGGTCGAACTACCTACTGGAATCGTCGATGCATACATCGACCGGTCGAAGTCCTTATGTCGACCGGTCGAACATGCTACTGGAATCAATACCCGTATGTCGACCGGTCGAACCTTCATCGTCGACCGGTCGAACCCCTCTGACGTGAGAAAAGCTTCACGGTCTAATTTTGAACGGGATTCCTCCTATGCTTCTGCCTTTATGGCCAAAGGCTCGTTTTGCAAAGCCTGTTCCTTATGCAAATTAGGATCGAGACCATCCTATGCTAAGGACATGAAAGAAACTATTTCATTCTTACATCGTATCCAAGGAAATTTTTGTAGACTCATCCACTTATATTGCGGACTTTTGAGATATTTTATGATTTTAGTGGATGCATCGACATACTGGTCACATGTCGCTTACTTGTCTACATGCAATGCTGCAAAACTTCTAGCACCGGTTATATACTTAAGGGCTCACCACCCATATCATCCTATTATGTCAAATATGTCTTGACAATGCTAGAGAGTTTACATCACAGAAGGTTGATGATTATTGCATTGGATTAAAGTTAAATATCCTACGCCCCATGTGTATACACGAAATGGTCTCGCAGAAGCCACCATTAAGAGATTTTAAATGGTCGGTTGGACATTGGTTATGCGCACCAATCTCCCATTATCCGCTGGGGTTATGCGATATCGCATGCAGCTTTACTTACTCGTTTCTGACCCATTACCAATTAATCAACCGTTTTATGCGTACCAGATGGTAACTGGATATGAGCAGGATGTCTCACTTTTACGCATATTTCATTGCGCGGTTTATGTGCCAATTGCGCCTCCACGCGCACCAAAATGGGTCCTCGAGACGTTTAGGTGTCTATGTTGGTTATGAATCTCCAACAATTGTCCGCTATTTGGAACCCTTGACAGGCGATCTCTTTACCGCTAGATTTGCGGATTGTCACTTTGATGAGACAGTCTTCCCGTCGTTAGGGGGAGATAAGAACAAGTATGTTCAACAGGAACGACAGGAATTGTCGTGGTCTGTCCCCACTATGTCTCATCTTGATCCCCAACTCAATATTCAGAACGTAGTAGATTCGATGCCTAATGCATTTTCTGATATTGATAAAGTGACGAGATCAAATATACCAGCTGCAAACATGCCTGCAAGGTTGGAAATTCCCTAAAGGAAGAGGGGATATGGCGCCAATAATGGTGTCACAATCACACATAGTGGATGTGTGGTTGAGGCCGTGGTTCCCTAAAGGAAGAGGGTGATACCACTTGGTTCGATGGATACTCACCAAAGGAAGGAAGTGAGTTTGGCACAGCCTAATCCATTCATCATCAATATCGAAACTCGTCTCATGAGATTATCTCTGATTATGTCCATGAATCAATATTGGGGGACGCCTCAATGATTGAACCAATTTCAGAGAATAATAAAATCTCGATAAATGCATGCATGCTTGAGATGACATTATTTGATGATGTATTGCTCAAGAGATTATAGAGCACGATGACATCGAACCACGCTCTGTTGAAAAATATCAACGTAGAGCATATTGGCCTAAATGGAAAGATGCAATCCCAATTGAACTAGTTTCACTAACAAAGCAAAAAGGTATTTGGGTACGTAGTGCTAACGTCCCCAAGTGTAAAGCCTATTGGACATAAATAAGTCTTTGTTAGAAAGCGTAAAGAGAAGAATGAAGTCTTGAGATATAAGACTCGCCTCGTGGCGCAAGGTTTCTCACAAACGCTCTGGGATTGACTACGAGAAGATGTATTCTCTCGTAAGGAATAATATTACATTCCGCTACCTTGTCAGTTTGGTAGTTTCCACAAATAACTTGACATGCAGCTTATAAATGTGGTTACAACATATCTCTATGGGGATTTAAATTCAGAGATATATATGAAGGTGCCTAATGGACTTCAATTACCCACATCAAGTGACTCTAAACCACGGAGTGCGTTTTTGATAAGATTAAAACGCTCACTTTATGTGACTACTTGATTGGGAAGGGATATATAAATAATGGTTTATGCCCATGCGTGTTTATTAAGAGAACAAGTTCCGGATTTGCAATTATTATTGTCTATGTTGATGACATGAATCTAATTAGCACTCTCGAAGAACTGAGAGATATTGCTACATATTTGAAATCCGAATTTGAGATGAAAGATCTTGGGAAACTCGGTTTCTAGGCCTTGTGCTAGAGCATCGAGATAGTGGAATATTAATCCACCAATTGGCTTGTGTCCACAAGATGTTAATGAGATTTAACATGGACAAAGTGCATCCATTTTAGCACTCCCATGATCAATCGGACCCTAGATCGAAGGAATGATCAATTTCGTCAAAAGGATGATGACGAATAAAATATATGGGTCGAAGTGCTATATCTAAGTGCAATAGGCGCATTATTGTACTTAAGCTCAATGCACTACACATCTTTCTTTTGTTGTGAACTTGTTAGCTAGATTTAGCTATGCGCCCACGCAACGCCATTGAGTGGCATAAAGATAATATTTCGATACCTTAAGGGTACAATCGATTTGGGCTTGTTTTATCCCTACAGAGAGAAAAGAGGAATTGAAAAAGGAACTTCAAACCTCAAAGGCACCATGTCCGAATGGACATCGACCACGACGGTCGACCGGTCGAAGTATGACGGTCGACCGGTCGAACTGCGGACAGAACCGCTATACTCCCTACACCAAAAATTCTTGTGATGTTTTGGTTGGTTTTGCTGATGCTGGGTATCTCTCTGACCCGCACAAAGGTTTTTATAATCAGCAACAACAAGCTCTCCTCAAGATTCAAGTAAACCAAGTTAGTTCTGAGGAGAATGTGGCAGATTTATTTACTAAGTCTTTGCCTAAATCCACGTTTGAAAAACATGTTAAAAGCATTGGTATGCTTAAGTTATCTGAGCTCCCATGATTGTAAGAATCAGGGGGAGGTGCAGACTTGAGGGGGAGTCTGGCACATACATGTCATTTTCGAATGTGAAGGGTGCGTTGTACTCTTTTTCCCTTCGACCAAGTTTATTTTTTCCCACTGGGTTTTATTGTTTCTTGGCAAGGTTTTTAACGAGACAACATGGAAAGCATCACCTAGTTGTGACCGGCACAAGGGGGAGTGTTGAAGGAAAACATTATTGTGTGCCTTGTCAAACTAGGACTCTTAGTATAGGTTATCCTTCTAGAATATGGATTAGATATTTCCTACAACAATACGGATTGTATCTTGTATTCCTCTATATATAGAGGCCCTTATTCATTAATAAAGTTGATCCTATTCTGAGTATTCTCTACTATTCTCTTGTCATTTACGTTTCCCTTAAACATTTTGTATATTATAGGTCCCAAATATTTTATAAATTAATAATTAGCTAAAAAGTACATAATAAATTGATTATGATGTTTTCTTAAAATATGAATAAATAGTAGTTTTTTTTTAACTTCAAATCTAATTGAATCTCATCTTTAATTGTTCGCAATGCGTCCAAAAGTCTTGGGGTTGGTTTCTCGTATTGCTAATTATAATTCAATGAACTCTTAATTGTTAAATATAAAAATTATAGTACTTTGAATCTTATAATACTTTGAATTTTAACTTGTCATTTGATGTAATAAATCGAATTCATTGAACTTGTTAAGTGAATAAATATAATATATTTACTGTTAAGCTAAAAACTAAAAATATCTTCGTAAATTAATAATTATTAATTTATCGATAAATTGATATCTCGCTAAATTAATAGAATTTAGGTGGTCCCAAAACTATTAATTTAAAGAGGTTTTACTGTAGTTATATTTGGTTCATGATAGAAGCAAAACATTAGAACTGCAATTTTCACATGGATTCTAACTTCTGTATATAATACTAGAGCATGCCAAAAATAATGGCGCTTCCACTAGAAGTTGTCTTGATAGAAGCACATAAATACTTTTTTTTTTGGACGATAAATGAAACTTCATTTAAGATCACAAATGTGGCCGCCCTAATACAATTGGACCCAAAAACTGGGCAGCCAAATATAGACAAAACAAAGAAAAACAGAAAAGACCCAAACAACAGGCCCAAATCAAAAACAAACCCCTAGCAAGTAAAAGGCAAGCCAGTGTCCATAACAGCTGCCACCCATCGTCGCCACCAAACCTGCCGCACACCCGCCGGGAAAACTTGCTCCGATAGCCAAAAACCGACCCAAAACTAATAGATCTACACCAGAAAGCCTCAAAATCACCAAATCCAAGCAAAATCGAACACATATCTCGATCTCCCAAAACCGATCAGCAAGGAGTATCTCCACTGCCAAACAAACGACGAGGCCGAAGCCGTCGGAAGCCACCAAGGACCCTGACGAACGTGTCGGTACTAAGACTGGAGACTCTGCTCTGTACACCTCCATTTCACCAAAAGCATCGGAATTCGGAATATTGTTCTTTTTCTTTTCTATTTTTTGTTTACATATTTATTAAAATATGTTATTATTCACTTCCAACATTTTTGAAATCTTCACATTAATTTTGTTTAATTGTTCCATTGAATCGAATAATGATGAAACATATATGATACAATATTGTAAAAATTATTATTTATAATATTATCGATCATTCTTCTAAAAAAAAATTATAATGCTTATATATATTATTACAAATGAATCACATTCATTTTGAGAGAAATATGATGGCGGACTGTCTTGCTAAAAAGAGTATTGAGCAGGAGCTTGGTTTATGGAAGCTGGATTCTGCGCTTGGTTTATGGAAGCTGGATTCTGCTTCTGATTTTGTTGCTCCTCTTATCCTTGATGACATTGATGGTCTTGCTAGGCCTCGTCTGATTAGTGCAGCTTTTGCTGCAAGCTAGGGTGTTCTTTTGCTCTGTTCTGGGCTTTTGGCCCCCATTTTACCAAAATAAAAAAAAATAAAAAAATTGTATATTATTTTTTTAGAGCAACAACAAAATGACAAATGAATTGACAGCTAAAGACTATCAGCTAATGACAGTTTTTAGCCGTCAATAATTAAAACTGTCGAGTATTTAGTATTGAAGAGTCGAGGAATTTTTTTTCTTGATAGTTTTAATCTGTAAAGAAAACTTTAGTTGACTGTTCTCTATGGAGATTGAAAGGTATAGATGAAATTGGAAAATTGAGTAGGTGCAAGAATGACATTATTTTTTTGGACAATTAGTGCAACTGTGCAAGACTGATGAATGGTGCACCAGAATGAATGGTTCAATTCACAGTTTCACACCCCACCTATTTAACTCGTAATTAACTGAAAGGGTAGAAACTCGTAACTAAAGTTGTATCCATTCAAGTGTCATATTAATGAAGCATGCAATTGTAACGCAGAAGATGAGGCGGGTTATGGGTACGTCTTCCTTTGGAAAATGAAGGACTACTTGGTATCTGCAGATTCTCTTCTCAAAGACTACAAAAGACTAGACTTTTCGGTATCAGCAGAGTCTAATTAAGATCATGCATGCATGCAATAATTAAAACCCGTCAAGCAATAACTTCTCATCTTTCAAACATATATAAGCAACACCATCACACCATCACTCCATCAGTCATATCTTATAAAAGAAAACGATGAGTCATTCAGTCCCATAAAACCCATTACCGGCCATCTATTTGTACGTTTAGTACTCTCTCACTATTAAGCATCAGTGTTTTTGCGTTGGCCAAGAGGAAGGGACTGAGATGGTGACACCGAAAGAGCACATAGAAGAGATAAGGCGGACAAAGTTTTCCATAGGAGGGGAACTCAACCCTCTAACTGAGGATCTTCACCAGGCTGTCAAGAATCTCTCTGTAGAGCTCTATGCTAAAGACGTGCATTTCCTCATGGAACTCATTCAGGTTTTCGTTTACATTCATCTTTTGTTATATAGCATTAAGGAATATATTTATGAATATATATATATATATAATTATATACCGGCCACGTACTTCCTTTGATATATATCAATACTACTATGAACTGAGATGCATGATCTGTTAGTGAATATATTTGTATGTAATTAAACATGTGTATTAGTACATTTGATCGTACGCATCTGATCTGATGATCTCTATATATTTAACTAATTGAATGGTCAATCCATATGCTTAACAGAACTCTGAGGACAACGAGTATTCAGATGGAGTAAATCCATCACTTGAGTTCGTCATAACCTCCCGGGACATAACTGGCACGGGGGCTCCTGCTACATTGATGGTTTTCAATAATGAGAAAGGTTTCACTGCAAGAAACATAGACTCTATTTGCAGTGTTGGAAGGTCCACCAAGAAAGGCAACAGGAAGCGTGGCTATATTGGGGAGAAAGGTACATGTTCAAAATATCCTAGATGCTTATTCGTTTCTTTGCTAGTTCCTCTTTTGTTCTATTCATTTCAGTATTTCACACTTCCATTTAGTATTGTTACTATAGAATGGTGTCCTATATTTATGATACATGCAGAAAATGGATTTCTATTTTGATGATATAATAATTGATCCAATAATTTAAAATCTAAAAAAAATTATGGAAACATGCCTGCATTAGCTATTTGATTGCTGTTGAATTTTATTATGATGTGGCTTGTACTTCTTGTCATTATCATGTTATGTTTGCCAAATAGAAAATCGATCTTGACATGTTATAGAGAAGAAACAAAAATCTTTGGGTGCATGTCCTAGGCTCTGGAGTTTATTTTTACTATTAGTTTCTTTTTTGAAATTAAGTACTTGCCAGATTAATTAATTTTGTTGATCGAAGTCATGAAATACTGATTTGGTTCTTGCTAAATATATTTGCCAAATATAAAATCTTGACATGTTATAGAGAAGCAAATGAAAATTCATAGTTGGCTTGACCCAGGCACTACAGTTTGTATTTATTAATTCACTTTTTTTCAAAAAAAACTCTTCACAATTCAGATTGATTACTTTTGTTCAAGTAAATATGAAATACTGCTTTAATAGCTTGCTCCTGTTGGATTACCTAGATGTGTTTAAGTGAGTTTTTTTGGGTAATTTATGTTCTTTTGCTGCTTCACTAATTCAGCCAAATTTCTGGTTAATTTACAGGAATTGGGTTCAAAAGTGTGTTTCTGATCACTGCTCGGCCTTACATCTTCAGCAATGGCTATCAGATCAGGTTCAGTGAAGAACCTTGTGTGCATTGCAATGTTGGCTACATAGTTCCTGAATGGGTTGATCAGAAGCCAACTCTATCTGACATAAAACAGATATATGGTTCTGGTGCTGTCCTTCCTACCACAACACTTATCTTACCTCTAAAGCCTGACAAGGTCAAGCCTGTGAAGGAGCAGCTCTCGAGTATTCATCCTGAAGTTCTCTTGTTTTTGTCAAAGATTAAGCGGTTCTCCGTCAGGGAACACAATGAGGATTTAAGGAATAACACTGTAGCTGCAATTGAGATAGAAAGCCAGACCGATTTTGTGACCAGGAAGAACATTGATGCTCAATCCTACACGCTCCATCTTTCTGCTGAAGAAATTGATGGTAATGATTCCGAAAAGGAATGCAGTTACTACATGTGGAAACAAAAGTTCCCTGTCAAGCAGGAATTCAGAGTTGAGAGGAGAATGGAGGTGGATGAGTGGGTGATCACTCTTGCATTTCCAATGGGAGAACGTCTTCGTAGAGCAATGAATTCATCACCTGGGGTTTATGCATTCCTTCCCACTGAGATGGTGACAAACTTTCCCTTTATAATTCAGGCGGATTTTCTTTTAGCATCATCAAGGGAAACAATTATACTTGACAACAAGTGGAATCAAGGGATTCTTGAGTCTGTGCCCACCGCATTTGTCAATGCCTTTATCTCTCTTGTGAAAACTGTGGAAGGTGCGCCAGCATCAAGTCTGCCTCCTATGTTCAGATTCTTGCCTGTTCAAAGTTCTTCCTATAAAGAATTGAATGCTGTAAGGGAGTCAATAAAGGCGAAGATGGTTGACGAAGACATTGTACCGGTTGAGCCTGAAATTGAGCAGAGATTCTTCCACAAGCCTCGTGAAGTGGGTAGAATAATGCCGGCTTTCTGGAATATTCTCAGGAAGGCAAAGGATCAGGGTGTAAGCTTGATTAATCTCTCATCACATGGTAGATTTGTTCTGTCTTATTCCTTTGACAGTAAGGAATTTGATCCTATATTGAGTTTCCTTGGAGTTGAGCCAGTAAATGATGATTGGTATGTTAAATGCATCCAGGGTACTTCCAATCTTCTTGTTGGAGTGTCAGAAGATGTTTACTTGAACCTTCTTCTGTTTATTGCTGATTATTGGGGTTCTAAGTTTGGTCACACCAAGATCAAGAACATACCATTAATCAAATGTGCAGATTATGGAAACAAATCTTTGTGCAGCATAAGCTCAATTCAGAATGGTGAATGTAGAGTTTGCTTATCTAGCCAATCATCTCATGTTTCATGGCTGATTGATTGCAACAGAGAATTTATATCTGTGACTCGTCTTCTCTTTATGCCAAAAGCCACACAGGAAGCTATCTGGTCATGCTCTAGGAAGGATACATTGAAGAAATGGCTTGCTGATCAAGTTAAGATTGGTTCTGTTGATGTTTACAAATATGCTGTTGATCTCCTTCAGAATTCTCTTAATGAGCGGAAGCTTGTTATTGCATATGCTCACTTCTTATATCAGTCATTCTACAATAATTTTATCTCAAGTCAGGAAGTCGATCGTTTATGTGGAAGTATGCCACTAGTGGATAGCTATGGGAACATCATCAAGAGTAGGAAAGGTGTTGTTGTTCCTGCCAATGGTAGCAAATGGGCTGGATTGACTGATTCTAATTTGTGGATTAAAGAAGGCTATGTTGAATTAGGAGAGCATTATATGAACTCTGGCAATTTTGCTGGTGAGTTTACGCCGCAGAAGAAGCTCCTTGATTTCCTTATAAATCATGCTACTGCTTGGGATGTTCCTCATATTTCTGCTCCAAACGATGGTATCTCGTCCGTATTTGCACCACTTACTAAGCAGAATGCATTCTTGCTTTTGGATTGGATTCGTCAACTGAATTATAAAGGGGTTAGCATCCCTCAGAAGTTTTTGACCTGCATAAAGGAAGGTTGCTGGCTGAAAGTTACTTTGAATGGCTCTGGTGGTTATAGGCCTCCTTCCCAATCATTCCTTCTTTCCTCATCATCATGGGGAAACACTTTGCAGAATGGATCCGTTTTTGTAGACATTCCATTGATTGATAAAAGCTTTTATGGTGAGAGCATTAGTAGTTACAAGGTGGAACTAAAGAAAATTGGGGTCATGTTTGAGTATAGCGAAGCATGTGAATTTATTGGGAAGTATTTCATGTCTCTGGCGGCTTCATCCTCTTTAACTAGAGGCAACGTGCATTCTATTCTGCGTTTTATCAAGTTCTTAAGGGACAAATATCTTTCTCCGGATTTTTTTATCTGCTCAATTAAGAAAGGAAACTGGCTGAAGACTTCCCTTGGCTACAGGTCTCCAGTAGGATCTGTTTTACCAGATAAGGAGTGGAATGTTGCCTCCAAAATTAGCAGCATTCCATTCATTGATCAAGACTTTTATGGTGATGAAATCCTTAACTTTAGAACAGAACTAGAATTGCTTGGTGTTGTAGTCTCTTTCAGCAGCAGTTACCAACATATCATTGACAACCTGAAGTCACCATCTTGTATAACTTCTTGGACACCTGAGGTTGTTATCTTAATGCTCAAGTGTATGACTCTTTCTAAATCATCTGATAATCTTGTCAATGCATTAAAAGGAGCCAAGTGCTTAAAGACGAGTACTGGTTACAAGTATCCAGGGGAATGTCTCTTGTTTCATCACGAATGGGGTTGCATTTTTCAGGTCTTCAATGGTCTTCCTGTGATTGATCATGAATTCTATGGTAGCAGCATTTTCTCGTACAGAAATGAACTGAAAAAAACTGGTGTGGTGGTTGATTTTGAAGAGACTGCAAAAGTATTTGCTCGATATTTCAGGCAGTATGCATCGTCAGCTTCCATCACCAAAGAAAATGTTGTATCATTTCTTCTGTGTTACAGAACGCTGAAGGGGACTTCATATATATTTCCTACTGTTCTTAGGAGCTGCATTGGTGAGGTCAAGTGGTTGCGTACTCGTCTTGGTGATTATAGATGTCCAAGGGAGTGCATTCTCTTTAGTCTTGAGTGGGAATCCATATCCCCAATAACTCTGCTTCCTTTCATTGATGATTCTGACAGTTACTATGGAAAGAGCATACATGAATACAAAAACGAGCTGAAGAGCTTGGGCGTTGTCGTGGAATACAAGGAAGGAGTCAATTTTGTGGCTTCTGGTCTTTATCTCCCTAAGGATTCCAGTTGTATTTCTCCTGTAAATGCACTTGCTTTGCTGGAATGCATACGAGTTTTACAGGAGAAAGGCTTTCCTCTTGATTCTGATTTCATGAAGAAAGTTTCTCAAGCATGGATAAAGACTCATGCTGGTTATAGGTCTCCAAAAGAGTCCTTGTTGTTTCATTCCAAGTTTGGCTTATATTTGAAGAGGGCTGATGGGCCTTTCATTGATGAAGAATTTTATGGTTCTAAGATTGTATCCTACAAAAAAGTGCTCTCTGCATTGGGAGTTATTGTTGAAGCTGAAAAAGGATGTCCCTTGATTGCCCGCTACCTTGATACTCATGATGAGACTGAAGCTTTTGTTCGAATGTATAGTTACTTGAGTGAGTTTAAGTGGGTGCCAGATACTGATGCTGCCAGAAGGATCTGGATCCCAAAAGGGGAATGTGTTATATATGACAAGGACGAGCTATTTGGTTTGCAGTTGACTGTTTTGGAGAAACATTATGAGCAGAAACTTCTACGTTTCTTCTCCAGTGCCTTTAGTGTCAATTCTCATCCTTCAGTTGATGATTACTTGAAGCTTTGGAAGGTTTGGGAAAGTTCTGGAAGTGCATTTTCACATGCTGAATGCTGCAAGTTTTGGAGTTATATCTCGAAGCACTGGAATTCAAAGATAGAAAAAACTCTTGCTGATGCCTTGGTGAAAGTACCTGTCAAATCCGGATCTGAAGGAATCTTGTTGTGCAACAAGTATGATGTTTTCATTGCTGATGACCTTCAACTCAAGTATCTATTTGAACAGTCTTCTCCCGAGTCAATATTTGTTTGGTACCCTCAGCCAAGTTTGCCTTCCATGCCAAGGACCAAGTTGCTTGAAATTTATCGGAAGATTGGTGTTCGCACTATTTCTGAATCTGTACAGAAGGAAGAGTCATCCCTTGCAGAGAATGTTGAAGTAGAGTACTCTTTTGAGTCTTTTCCAAGTGAAAAGCTGATTAAAAAATCGTTGTTCAGGCTGATTCTTGGTTTTCTTGCTGCTCCTGCCATGGAAATGGAAGCAGAAAAGAGGCGCGAAGCTGTCGAAGGCCTTGTCAATGTGACTGTTGTGGAGACAACTGAACCAATCACTGTAAGCTATAACCTACCGTTATCTTCTGGGAAAGTTTTGAACGTGAGAGGAAGCCAAAAGATACGGTTTGATAGAGTAAATTCCAAAATCTTCACTCAGAAAATGGGCAAGTCTGGAGGGCAGAAGAGTATCCTTGAGGCTGCTACTTTTTGCTCTCAAGCTATATCTGAGATTGTGTTATGGAAGAACACTGATCATATAGATTCACTGTCTGAGCTGATCAAGGTGGCTGCGTTGCTAGACTTCAATGAGGAAGCTGTTGATTTCTTGATGACGTCCAAGAATTTGCAAATCTTCATGGAGGATGAGGAGTTTCTCAAATCTGTCTACCCTTCTGGCTAGTTATATATATTGTTACAATAACATCGATCCTGAATTCCTGATGGTCTATCAGTTGATCTCTGAAGTTTTAATTTGCTTTTGTTGTTGGGTTTTTTTCTGTTGAATTTTCTTGTTGTCCTGGACAAGCCTTGCTTTCGTTTGTAGTATCATTAAATATTTCAGCTATCTTCTGGTATTTTGACTATTTTCATAAAATTTGCTGTTTGATCAGTTTGTGAGAATGCTTAAATATTTCATTAATTATATGGTCTTCTCTTATTTCATGAATGCCGTTTTTGTGGGTTATACGAGTCCTAATTAGTTGTGGAATGATAGAACGTATACCAGCAATGAATTAAGTCTTTGAGTTCTGTTCTGAATCACCAAAGAGAAATGTGAGTCATTACGAGAGAGAAAGTAAAGTCTTCCACTCTGTCATCTTTTCATTCTTTGAAAAAAGGTGAAGAAAGATCTTACTGATCGATCATCAGATTCTCAATTTCCGAGTGTGACAAATAGTGGATTGTGGTAGGCTGCAAGTGCATGTGAGGCTTGATTTATAAGGATTAATAATGTTGTTCAATTTATCTGTGTTTTTGCTGGTTCCAAATGGGTGCAGTTGATATGGTTTTATGGTTGTTAATTATGTATGGAAAATTTGGTATGCTGTATATGATTGTTTCGAATATTTTGAGTACACTAGTCCCACATTGCTTGTTTCAATAATGAAGAGGGGTTTTCTCCCAAAAACATAAAATCGAAAAATGGGGTTTTGGTTTTCGTACAAATCCAATTGTGTGTGAGGCGCAAGACTACAAAACATTAACAAAACTAGCTCAAATGTGGCTAGTTAAAACGACTCATCGATGAACATGTTAAAGACTAAAATGACTTCTGGAAGCTAAATGAACCGTCCACGCTATATAACTAAAGGTTTTAGCAGGCATATTTGAAAATTTCATAGCAGAAACCATCGATCATAATCACTGATCGAGTACATTTGACGTTCTGACGGTGAAGTTGAGAGAATGTCGCGGGACAGAGGACGAAGCTCTGGCGGCGGGATGGCGGTGCCGGAGAAAAGCCACGCGGGGGGTCGGCGGTGATCACAAAAGTTTTAATTTCCTCCATTAATTATTTCATCTGATTACATTATCAACTGGGACGTCGAGTATATAACGGTGTGTTTGGATGAAGTATTTTCTATTTTCACAGATATTCTCAAATGATGGGAATTATGATTCCATGAATTTAAATTCCGTTAATTGATAATTCTATTGTTTGGATTTCATCATTTAAATTTTTAAAATGACAAGAATTTAAACCTGCTTGGAAGGAATTCAGAAAAGACACATATTTTGGGAGGAATTCAAGTCAGGAATTTGATTTCCCAAATTCCACGATTATTTTCCATAGGAATTGCTAATTTCACTGGATAATGAAGCCAAACACTAAAATTCAACCGGAAGAATTGTAAAATCCTTATTTTTAATTAAATTCCCTCACTTTTTCCCTCATCCAAACACACCGTTAGGGATTTTCACTTGTGATTCAAACTAAAGGAAAGTAATCACGTTCACACCTATAAATGTATGAACCATTGGACATAACTAAAATTTTTATCTCACTTTTATATGTACGGGAGCTTCTCTAGTGAGGACCACTATAATGAGGACTTGGTGATGACTAATGGTTGTGATATCTATTTTTCGATCACATCTCGAGAAATCAACCGTTCAATGTTAAGATATTCATGAGTAGATCAATTCTACAAATTTTCAACAAAATTTGAAATCGTTAAGGTACCAAACTAGACCAAATAAATGAACGATCCAAATCTGTCAATTTTGAACCATTCATATTCATAATGGTAAATCACAATTATAGATGACCTAACGATTTTAGATTTCATTGAAAATTTATAGAAGTGATCTACTCATAAATATCTAAATATTGAACGGTTGATTTGTCAAGATGTAATAAAAAAGTATGTCTAACAGAAAAGTCCTCAAGTGGTCCTCATTGAATTTGTCCTCACTAGAGAACTTCCCTTATATGTACATGTCATGATTAAAGAAAAAAAATGCACTTGGAAATTAATGTCATACAATCCTATGCATACAATATTAGTTGTGGAGAATTCATGTGAATGTTTTGTTAGCTAAGGTAGACTGCATTCGAATTCGAACCCAACTAGTTATTCATGAACCATAGGACCTGTTTGGGATTGTTTTCTGGAGACCCAAAAGCGCTTTTGAAATAATTAAAAGAATTAATTATAAATATAAAAAAAAATTAAAAAAAATAAAATGTGTTTTGGGTAAGTTTTAGAAGCACTTGACAAGTGTTTTCTTGTGTAAAAGCGCTTTTACTAAATTTGAAAAGCATTTTTAGGCCTTTCAGAAACAGTCCCAAAATTACTAACTGATTGTCAAATTACATTTGGACAAGGATTTTAGCACATAATTACTACCTACGTTCACTCAAAAATAATTTTTTTAATAATTAATTTTTTGAAAATTAATAAATTATATAAATAAGCAGCTCAAGAAAGATCTCACCGATCATCATCAGATTCTCAAAAATGCAAATTTATGATACAGACAAAGACACGCAATAACATATAAATGGGGTCAACCTGAAGACTGAAGCAGGATGTAGGAACTGGACTAGGAAAGAGTGAGGAAAAGGCATGACAAGATCGTATATGTTGTGATACTAGGAAGCTAGCTAGAAAAACTGCAATATTTGAACCGCGTAGATTTTCGAGTAAGATACCCATCGAGCTACTTGTGTGCTTGGGAAATCATGGTCATGGTCAAAGAGAAAGACTCCGATCGCACATAAGATAGTCAAGGCTAGGGTTCAATCTTTCAATGTTAGAGTATCTTTATCAAGAAACAAAAAAGACAAGTACTTTTCGCATATAGGTGACATAATTAATAAATCAATATATTCTATTTAGACTTGGCAAACAAGCGGATTTCGTGGGTTATGAGTAGATTGTTAACAAATGTAACGAGTTAAACTCGATGAGTTAGCGAGTTATCCATTAGAACTCATTAAGATCCGTTAACAAAATTTTGTTTTTCGAAAGATATGATGAAATGACGATGAAGATAATGAATCTTTAAAAATCTTGGATAACTGTCTTAATCCACCATATATGGGGTGCCACACAATAATGAATCTTTAACCTGTCATTCTTCAGGAAGGTGTCAAGCCACCCTCACTCATTACTTAGTGATATATAGTTTTTTTGGTGGTGGGGTATGTTCAAGATTTTGTTTAGTTTGTAGAAATCAGGATATATTTTTAGATTAATTTAGTTTTGTAGGCTCATCTTTTTTTTGTTTTTGCAGTAAGATGAGCTTCAGTAAATCAGTAGGTTGATAATGAGAAATTTTTACTGGATTCTATTCCGAGATCAACATTTTCGTCTGAACGTTGATGGGTGTATACACAACTCTTGCTTTTGTAATCATATCTTGTTCTAAAAATTACTATTATTCTTTCCCAAAAAAAAAAATCAAACATGATGAAAATTTATGACCAAGTTTGAGTACGTAGCTAGTCATTGATCGGCCAACCAAATTAGAATCATGCATGTTGTAGCTAGTCATGGATATGTTCAAGAATTAAACAATAACAAGTCATTAATTCAAAAAAAAAAAAGATTATATGTTGTAATTCTTGCTTTAGTGATCACGTGCACCACAATTCTTTAGAAAATGTCCACCAAATTCAGGATAAAAAGTAGAAAGATCGAAAAGAAATATATTTCCCAACGAACTATTCCCAGAAGAATATTTGTAATTAACCAGAGAAATATTGTTACTATTAATTAGTCTCTCTTGTTCAATATTTGATAGCTAACTTGCCCTGTTGAACAGATCACTATAAATCTGACATGCATGCATTCAAAATCTAGAAAATGATACGAATAAAAGTACTGAACAAGAAACCATGTCATTCGGATTCCGCACTCAGCACCTAATAAGTTTGGAAGAGGAAAGTTCTAAACAGTTGTTATAAGACTTTGTCCAATCTTTGACCAATTAAATTTCAGGTAATTGATGAAGAAAAAGTTGAGGATATAGATGCAACTCGATCCGGTGCCGGTCCTGGGGTTTTTGAGGCTCCGGGCGAAAATTTAAATTGTGCTCATAGGGAGACACGTGTAGCGGGGGGTAAAAGGATAAATAGCTAATTTTTTTGGCGCCGCAAGAAAAAATTGTTTTGCCTTCTATTTGATTAACTTTATACAATCAGAGTCTAGAAACTTGAAAAATTTTATAAAATTGTTTAAAATTTAAACATTAAAACGTGAGTGGGAGCTTGGGAGAAAGCTTGAGGGGGAACCAATATACTATACAATTATACATAGGCTAATTAGTTAATTCAACTGAATGAGATTTGTCCAACCTCGGGAACAACCAAATTTTTTTTTTTACGTATGGGTGTATAAATTTTTTTATGTATTAATGTATATATAACCTATAACATAATGTTTTTGGGGCTCCATGTCGTCGCCCTCACCGCCCATAGCCAAGGCCGGGCCTGACTCGATCTCAACAACTCACCGGCTTGTGTGTAGAATGTTCCAACTAACTTTATATTCCTAACAAATTAATCGCACAATATATAAAGTATACCACAATTCCTAAATTCTGTAGATAAGGAGTGAGAATTAATATGCAAGCCCTTGGAGTACTAATACTTGCACAAGTGATAGATATAGAGAATATAAGATCATCAAATGATAGTTATTTTAGACAATAACTTCCTCCAAGTGAAACATGTTAGTGAAAATAGAATCAAAATTATCTGAACTAGAACAAGAGTTTGCATTATAGCTGCCCTTTTATGACATTAACTTCCTCCAAAATCTCACAAGCAAACTGTCTACCCTTCTTTCTCTTCTTCTTTTTTTTCTTTTTTTTTTTATGTCAAAACTTAGACCTCAATTATGTGATATATGGCTACAATACTAGCTTCCTAGCTTGGTGTGCAGTGCCAATATGATCGAGTTACAATTAACTTACAAGGACAAATAACACAAATGTTTTGAGAATTTAGTTGTGGTATGAAGGCAATCACCGTTAACATTCTCTATATATATATATATATATATATATCCATTAATATTTTCAAATAACGTGAAGACTGAAGCAGGAGGTAGCTAGGAACTAGGAAACTTATCGTAAGAACTAAGAAGGAAAGAGTAAGATCCGTTCAAAAAAAAGAGAGAAGGAAAGAGTAAGGAAAATTAAACTATTAAAGAGACAAAGGAAAGAGTGAGGAAAATACACATTTAAATCCATGTGTGCATGGCACGCGTGCAATACACGTTTCCTACCTCCATGAGTCTTCGTCTCTTTATTCCTTTCACAGTACGTCACCACTACTCAACAACCATATTATAACTGTCCACGCGCTTCGTTACATCCTGTACGTTATGAGCTACAAGTGTCAAACTCAAAAACGTACATTAGTCAAGGGTTCCATATATACTTCCATCTTAGAGAAATGTTTGAGTATCTTCAAATACTATTATGAACACAAATACGGATTCTTCCGGGATTTCGTTGTGAAATTAATGAATTTGTAGAAGTTGTGTTGTTGATTACAACAATATTGTGGAAAACTCAGAGAGTCAAAGTACATTTTAATTTCAAAGCATATGACGTAAGCATTTGACGTATACTTAAATCATCATTACAATTATATGGGGTCTTAAAATTTTGGAGTGGGAGGCAAATGTAAATACATGAATTCAACATTTGCATTCAAACGATTTTTGGATTTTTATCACATATAATATTTGAATTATTTCTCAATTATATATTTGGTATCTGAACTTTATATTTTTTTCACAAGTAGTACCCAAAGTTTACGATTTCATCTGTTGTGGTACCTAAGACCATTTTTGTCACAAATATATGCGTGTGGCGCGTGTTAAAAAAAGAGAGATTAAAATATTAAAAAATTAGGTACTACTTGTGACAAAAATTAAAAACTTTCAGTATTACTTGTGAGAAAAATTGAAGTTCAAGTACTACAAGAGATGAAATCGAAAACTTTGGGTACTACTTGTGATAAAAATTAAAGTACATATACCAAATATATAATTAAGAAATAGTTCAGGTACTATATATGATAATAACCCTTTTTCAGTTTTGGGTTTGTGTTTGTTTATTTCTCTTAATCTAATAAAAAATAGAAAAAAAGGTTGGTAAAAAAAATGAAAAAAAAGGCTTAAACTATTCGGCCAATTCCAATAGTGTTTATAAATTCACAAAGAAAATATAGTCCAAGAAAAACATATAAATTACAGACTCAAGATGATCACTTCAAGTTGCAATCCTCAAGATCCTCTCAGAATGTTTCGTTTAGTACTCAATTTTTTTTTATCAAATAGTACTCAAACTTGGCATAAAAATTTTCAGATATTATATTTTCCTAAAGATAATTATCATCCAAAATTTCTGAAAAAAAAGAGTCAATGAAATAGACCATGGGCCAAAAAAAGAATCGTATCCGGTCCAGCAAGAAAAGAAATGAAGGTAGTTCAGTTTGACACGCGCCTTTGATGCCGCTGGGCTTAGACGCCGACTGAAAACTATCTAGAACTGTCGGAATGTTCAAAGCACTCTCGCTGGCTGCCTAAAACGACCGCTCAACCAAGTTTACTCCCAGCAACGCCGTGACGCAAACGTGGCCCACATTGACGGCGCTAACACAATCCCACCAAAATACAAACTTATTTACGACAATACCAAATCCCTTCTGTTACTTAATCGCCAAGTCTTGAGGGCAAATCCGAACACGTTGCTACTTACGTTACAAGTCCTACTTTGCTGCCTATATATACCATGCTCTAACTCGATTCTTTTCATTCCATGCAACTCAGAAACGTTCTCTTACAAACACACAAAGCTTACTTGCTTACTTGGCTATGAAGAGAGGCAGAGAAGATGATGATCAGACCCTGAATTTGGTCAATTGCTTGATGCTACTATCCAATAATGTCTCCTTATCCATAAAAAAACAAACGACCTCGGACCGTGTCTTTGTTTGCAAGACGTGTAATCGGGAGTTCTCGTCGTTCCAAGCCCTCGGAGGCCACAGAGCGAGCCATAACAAGCCGAAACTAATGGCCGGCGGTGCACACCTTTTACAGCTTGCACAGGCTTTGCCGAGCTTGCCGGCCAAGCCCAAGAAGCACGAGTGTCCAATATGCGGGCTAGAGTTCGCAGTTGGGCAAGCGCTTGGAGGACACATGAGGAGACATAGGGATGTTATGAATTCTGCTGCTGCGGATTGGGTTCGGGCGGCAGCCGTGCCGGTGTTGAAGAAGTCTAATAGTAGTAAAAGGGTGTCGTGCTTGAATCTGGATTTGAATTTGGCGCCGCCGGGATATCATTGCGATTTGACGAAGTTGTAGTTGATTAATTTCTTGATTTAATTAGATCTCGCTCAGATCATTTATATAGTGTTGTACATATATATTGATCTCCTGTGGTTAGGCTAGTTCTCCATTTTTTTATGGAACTGATTTTGTTTTCAACTTTTTTTTTCTTGATATATATATATATACTGTTCACTATAAATTTGGGTATGTTATTTGTCTAAATATTGAGTTTTCGGGTTTACCTTAACCCATTCTGATGAACAACTAACCTAATGAACATGCAATATCGATTTTGTGAATAATCAAATTTCGTATCGTAGCAATCTTATTGTTCTAAGACCGGATCTCATTCGTATTCTTGTGCCAAGTTGTGCTCACACATAACTTTAACTCCTATTGAGTTAATCTAAGCCGATAAAGGTCCCTAAGTTAACAATGTAAGCAGAGCATGGTCTTAATCGTACTCTCGTGTCAATTTGTGCTCACATATCAACTTGAACTCTTACTGAGTTAACCGAAGCCGATAAAAGTCCCTAACTTAAGGTACAATGTTAGACAGAGCACTTCAAAGACTAGAAATTCAAACAAATCAAGCCTACACTCATACTCATCATGCTCAATACTAAACGAACTTAGACAACGAACATATATATTCTAAACAGAATCAACATATGCATATTCATCAAAATTAATTAAAGCATCGTCACGGACTAGGGCGTAATCCTAGTCCTCAATATTTAAATAAATAACAAATTACTCAAATTAATTTATTCAAATAATATTTAAATGCGGAAAGTAAAATTAAATAAATATAATTATAATATTTAAACAAGTTTGAGATATGGTACGGTTACTATCTGTGTCTAGAAACTAGACAAGTAGACATTGCCGTCGGTTGGGGTGGACGGCTCAGCCAATTATCGAAATTACAGCGGAACTTATTGGAACTGCAGCAGGTGGACAAAATAGATTAAGATGTGGACATGGGCTTAGAGCTTGGGCCATGCTGGTGTCAACAGCACAATTAGGCCCATGTAGATTTGGGAGCATGGGCTCGTGACGGGCCTTGTTGATATCTGCAATTAAATTTATGTGCAGTTATGAGCTTGGCGATGTGAAATTGCAGTTGGATTTGCAGGTGCTCGAATTGAGAATCCGAGAGGGCTCTGCTAAGAGGTGGCAGTGGCATGGCCGGAGTTGATATAGACGCTGATATTGACTGGGCAGCAGCAACGTCGACTGCGTCAGTGAAAAGAAGAGCGGCAGTAGAGAACTGTGCTGAAGCCGTGGTCTGGGTTTTGCGGCGGTGGAAGAACTGGGAGCTGCAGAGGCTTCTGGAATTTGGATTGGGCCAAGGTGTGGCCGTGAATTGCAGAGGAATCGAGCACGAACTCGATTGGGCTCGGCGGTGGATTCTGAGAAGCTTGTGATGATGGATTGAGCACGGGCTCAATGATGGGTGTGCAGAGCAGAGCGGTCTGGCAATGTGAAGATGGCAGTGGCGAAATTGAACTTGAATTGAACTGAGCTGCTTGCCATAGCGGTGATAGCGATCCTGAACAGAGCAGTGGGTTTGATTACAGACGCACGGTTGCGTCTTGGTGAAGGTGAAGCAATCTGGGTGTCCAGATTGAAGGATCACGGTGGCAGGTGATTGATGATCGAGCTGAGACTTTTCGGATTCATGTGATTGCAGGTGATGAATGATGGGTCAAGTCCCTCCTTAATTGGAGGAGGAAATCCATGGGGTGATTTGCTACATGAGGAAAGTATTATTTGCTGTAGCCTTGGTGACTCATTGATTGCAAAGAAGGCTAGCTGCTATAAAGTTGGTGCAGCATAGTTTGAAAGGTAAGAAACAAACCTATAAACCAGGTTGGTGGTTGCAGCCTTGTTTAAAGAATGGAGGAACATGCATTAATTAGCATGCCAACATTGAAGCATGAAACAAGGGAGGAAGCTTGACTTTGCTTCCATTGCATGCATGTTACGTAAAGAGTGTAATCAAGACAATTGCCTATATATATGGCAATATGAGATTGCAAGCAGGCAAGGGGCAAGCAGGAAAAGCAAGCAACCAAGTAGTCCATCATTTGTGAGCAAGAGATAATTGCTACATTTGGTGCGATAAGAGCATCAGCCGTGGAGACTTATTTTTTGGACTCAAATTTGGGTTCAAATTAGCTGAAATAGTAATATGAGTCCATTTGAATAGTGGACATCAGAACTTACTTTTATTGGGTGCTACAATGGTGCAAGACTCATTTTTGGACTCATATTTTGGACTTATATTTTTGGACTCAAATTTGACTGTTAAATATTATTGTTTTATACTTAAATATTACTTTTTGCATTGCTTGCAGACTGCCAGACTTGGTCTCCTACATCAATTAATACTTTTTTGGATGCATGTGCATCAATTAATCAATTCTCTCTCTTCTGCCCATCTTGCACGTGGTGGACTGAGTCCTGCTTTGACATCACTGTGGGTGCTTTCACATCATTTTGGATCCAAATTTCAATTTTGGACCCAAATATAGATTCCCATCGTGGATGCTCTAAAAACATAGTCTCACTTAAGAGATTGAGAGAAAGAGTGCCTCAATTAAGTGAGAAGAAAATTCCTCCTGAGAGACAGAGTGTGTTACCACTTTAGTGAAGTTTAGTCGATCACTAAAGTGAGATTGTTTTTTATAATCCCATTATTCTACCTGGTGGAAGAAAGTACTACTGCTGTCTCAGGGACGTAGACACATTTGTTGAACCTCGTCAAATTCTTGTGTCTTGTTATTTGTATGTTGCTATACGGGGAGTAAGAGTATTTGAAGCAATATTTGCATTGCCTAACCATGTGTCCACTTTGTAGTTGCTCCACATATCACAGACATCAGAAAAATAGTTATCAGGCGTTGTAAATTTTTGAAGGGTACATGTCCCGTGTTTATCGTATTCATCGTCCCAAAATTGATTGTTCGATTTTTTTGATGAATAACTTGGCCAACAAGATGCAAGGCTTGTTAGAAGTTGTTGAGGAAGCTGATAAGAGAAGAACAACTAGTTAGAAACGTATAATTAAAGGATCATTCTTGGGGGTGAACTCCTTGCAATTAACTCATTTTAAAGGAGTACCAAATGAAAAGAAATTAACGTCGATGAATTAAAATGCTGATTATTGTATTTTGGACAAAATTCGATCAATAGATATATATTTATTTTGAGCAGAAACAGACGTTGCCAAGGGAGTACTATTTGTAGGCCATAGGCCATGTATGGTGAAGTTGCCTTTTTTGCGGTTATGTTTACCGCTTTTGGGTTCTGTAACGCTAATTGGAGGAACTCAAAATAAGGGTTTCCAACTGAATTCGATGGAGTGATTGAAAAAACGACACACAAGATGAACAACAAAAACACCACCATGTTTGTAAGTTTAAGGATTAAACAACAATATTGATTATATAGAGAAAAAAGCTAGTGAAAATTCAATTCGGAGATGAGAGAAGAGAGTAAATATTCTGACGTATAGTACGTTATTAATGGATAGGAGCTGAAATTTGTATACTCCAAAAAAAAAAAAAAAAAAAAGAGCTTGAATTTGTAAATGACACACCTGCTTTGAATCTTTGAGGACATGTACTCTCTTTACGTTTGTTATATATCCACTTTGATTAATTTTCTATTTTGTTTTGATTAATTTTCTATTTTGTTAATCATGCATGCTCGATCGTCAAAGTTACGTACATACCTACGTACTAATTAAGCTCATCATGCATGGGAGACCTGCCCCTCACATCCTTCTCTCTCCTCGATCCTTGTCTTCCATTTTCGGTCTCCATTCCGTTTTGTTTAAAGAAATTAAGAGAAGCTATGTACGTACGTATACATATAACCATTCAGTACGTATTTGCAATATCTACTTCTTCTTTTTTTTTGGTGAAATGGGGGCCAAAGGCCCAAACAAACAAAACAAGGCAAACTAAATAGCGAGACCAGCTATGTGATCAAGGATGAATGGTGCCACAAACTCAGGCCCAGTCTGCAACTTCCAGAGACCAATCTCCTGCTCAATGCTTTTTTTGGCAATGCAATCCGCTGCCATATTCCTTTCCCGGTGAATGTGGTTCACAGTGCAGACAGTGAAGCTGCTCATGAGTTGCAGACAATATGGTTATATATTTATTCTTGATTGACACACTTAATGCACTTTCATTTTCAATTAAGTTTATTAATTTTGCAAGGTTTCTAACACATAATTTATTCCAAATTGTTGTATTAAGTTTTTTCTTAAAGTTCAATGGAATGTGGGATTGTTGCTAGATATACCTACATGAGTGATACCGTTCACTATTGAATAGATGCATTCCTCTTAACATAAATGCATCTTGTTTGACATAAGTGCTGTATTTTATTGTTTGACAATAAATTTTTAATCCCTATAATTTTTGCTTTATTTTCTTTTTGTTATTGTTTGATATCAGTTTGTAGTTTACATAAGTTGCAGCGGCACATGGTCGTCTGCAGTACAACGGCAACACTGCCTTAGTTAATTAGAAGCCATTTTTCTCTCCTTTTTTGGTGTTTATTTTATCGTCACTCGATAAATTGCATTATTGCCTTACAATTAATGAGTTGTTTACTCTTACTCAATAAACCAGTTATTATCTGACAATAAGAAGTTTATTGTCTGAGAATAAGAATTCATTTTTTGATAAAAAGAAGTTTATGGACAATAACAATTTATTGTCTGACAATAAATTACCCGAAAACTAATTCAGTATGTGACAATAAACTAATTCATTATATATATTTTTTCTTTGGTTTGGATTCGCGTTCCATTTATGCTCACAAATCATATAGCACATTAATTAGGCATACAAAAAACCATAACTACCAGCATATGAGTAACATTACAGTGTAATACAAAGTGCTTCCACTCACCATTATGCCAATATACCATTGGAATTAAAGTATATGAATAATGAAGATGTTGTTTTGTTTATATGTATGAAAAAGAAAAGGTTTTACAACATATGTTACAAAGGCCACTAGCCCAGCACCACATGCACTTCCATATACAATTGGTTTCCAATCTTAATATCTTTTTGGATCAAACAATTGGGGACTTTTGCTCCTTTGAAATTCTAGGCATCACTAAGGCTACACTTGACAAGATGGATAATTGGATATCTCAAACTCCCGTGCTTTGTCTAAACTCCTCTAAAGGCATCCCAACAATGGCTCAATATTCATAATCTAACTTGTAAATCCATCTCATCAGGGTATGCTTGAGCCAATAACATTTCGGTCCCGAGTTCATGTGATTTCATTTAAAGAGAAAATTAAACATAAGAGAAAAAAGTAAGAGAGGAAATAGATATTAGACCTCAAAATACACAAAGTTCATCCATGTTTAAATAGGCTATACAAAATTAAGTGAAAACCCCAAGAAACACTGAAAGAAAAAACAAAATTACAAAAGTGTTGTATAAAAAGATAAGATTGCTCCCTGTTTTTTATTAAATAATTTTATTGGACAAATTTGTATTTTGCCTGATTTATTAGATAACTCTATAGACTATGTGACCTTATTAGTCACCAACTTCTTTTTTTTGGGTCATGATTCATGAACTAATATGAATTAAAACCCCCAACGGCCCAACGGGAATACAATTACAACTGGGCCGCCGCCACATAGCAGGCCTCTTCAAGTCGTAGCCCAGAATAGGAACCCCAGGGGAAGCCGAAACAGGCAAACAGCAAAGAAGTGGTAGAATTTAGGGTTTAGAGCAAGGAAGCAAAAAACGTTAACAAGCAGCAGCCGACGCTCCAACTCTGTCTCCTCCCTCCCTGGCTCTTCTTCTGGTCCGACGTAACTTGCCCACACATACCAGTAATGCCACCATCCCCATTTCAATCTTGAACAAGTATATATCTCACAGGTGTTTATTTCATCCCTTAACTTCTGCTTTCTTTTTTGGTTTTCAGCTTATTGATCTCTGCGTCTTAACTGAGGGTTTGGTTTGGTTAAATCGAAAATAGATGAATTCGTCATAAAAATTCTCATCTCGACTTGTTTAGACTGAAGAATCTTAGGTAGAGTTTGGTATTGTTTGAAACTTGCAAGTATTAAGTTTTCTACATGTAACAATTCCAATCTCTGATAAGATTTTGTTGTTTTATGTTGTCTGAATCTCTTGGTAGGTTGATTTCGATTCAATATAATGTAACTTGAGCATATATATGTGTCTGTTTACAATAGCTGTTATATTTATTGGGTTGTGATAATTGCTTTCATTCTAGTTAGATGTGTATGGACTATGGAATATGTTGTGTCTTTATGGAAGATTCACCGTTATATTATATGGAGGATAGGGGCTTTCCATTTCACTCTGTAGACATTTTTTTGGAATTTTGTGTACTTTTCTCTTCTCTTGTAAATTTTTTATGATAAGGATACCATGGAATAGCCGTTTTCTTATGGGACAATTGGTGTTCGCAGTTACTGTAAGACTACTGAAATGGCAACAGAAGGTGGGAAGAGCTTTGCCAGGAGAGACCGTCTCCTAGAGATTGAGGCAAAGGCTCGAAACTGGTGGGAAGAGAAACATGTGTTCAGGGCCAAATCTTGTGAAAAGCCTCCTGAACCAGGGGAGAAGTTCTTTGGAAATTTCCCATTCCCTTATATGAACGGTTTTCTGCATCTCGGACATGCATTCTCACTCTCAAAGCTGGAGTTTGCTGCAGCTTATCATAGATTAAGAGGTGCAAATGTCCTCTTGCCTTTTGGTTTTCACTGCACTGGGATGCCCATCAAAGCCTCAGCCGATAAGCTTGCTAGGGAGATTCAACTGTTTGGAGAACCTCCAGTGTTTCCTGCTCAAGTAAAGCAAGAGAACCAGGAAGTGGAAGTGGAAGCAGAGGATGCCAATGCAGGTGCACCTCCAGCCAAGTTCAAGGGAAAGAAGTCGAAGGTTGCATCAAAATCAGGCGGACAAGCATACCAATGGGAAATTATGCGTAGTTTTGGCCTGTCTGACAGTGAAATATCCAAATTTCAGAATCCTCATAACTGGTTGACTTTTTTTCCACCATTGGCAGTGGAAGACCTCAAGGCTTTTGGCCTGGGCTGTGACTGGAGACGTTCCTTTATTACTACAGATATGAACCCTTTTTTTGATGCCTTTGTGAGGTGGCAGGTTAGGAAACTGAAATCTATGGGTAAGATTGTGAAAGATGTCCGTTACACTATATACTCTCCATTGGATGGGCAACCTTGTGCAGATCATGATAGGGCCAGTGGTGAAGGAGTTCAGCCCCAAGAATACACTCTCATCAAAATGGAACTGGTGGCACCTTTTCCTTCTAAATTGGGGGTGTTGGAGGGGAGGAGAGTGTTCCTTGCTGCAGCAACCTTGAGACCTGAGACCATGTATGGACAAACAAATGCATGGGTATTACCTGATGGGGAGTATGGAGCCTATGAAATCAATGAAACAGATGTATTCATTCTCACAGAAAGAGCAGCACTTAACCTTGCCTATCAAAAGTACTCTAGGGTCCCAGAGAAACCTACTTGCTTGGTTGAACTGACTGGTCATGACTTGATTGGCCTTCCATTGAAGTCTCCACTAGCACTGAATAAGATTATTTATGCCCTTCCTATGTTGACCGTCCTAACAGACAAAGGTACTGGGATTGTGACCAGTGTACCTACTGATTCTCCGGATGATTATATGGCCATGCATGATTTGAAATCAAAACCTGCTTTCAGGGCAAAATATGGTGTGAAAGATGAGTGGGTACTGCCCTTTGAGATTATCCCAATCATCGATATTCCAGGATTTGGAAATAAGGCTGCGGAAAAGGTCTGTGCAGATCTCAAAATCAAAAGCCAGAATGAAAAAGAGAAGCTAGCAGAAGCCAAGAGATTGACATACTTGAAAGGATTTAATGAAGGAACACTGATTGTTGGGGAATTCAATGGAAGGAAAGTCCAGGAGGTGAAACCTTTGATAAGGAGCAAGCTTATAGAGACAGGGGAGGCAATTTTGTATAGTGAACCTGAGAAGCGGGTAGTCTCACGATCAGGTGATGAATGTGTTGTGGCGCTTACAGATCAATGGTACATTACATACGGGGAAACTGAATGGAAAAAATTGGCTGAGGAGTGCTTGTCTGGCATGAATTTGTATTCTGATGAGACACGGCATGGGTTTGAACACACTTTGGGCTGGTTGAATCAGTGGGCTTGTTCACGATCTTTTGGGCTTGGGACTCGTATCCCCTGGGATGAAGAATTCTTGGTTGAGTCACTGTCTGATTCAACTATTTACATGGCTTATTACACCATTGCTCACTTCCTACACAATGGAGACATGTATGGTTCCAGTAAATCTGCAATTAAACCTGAACAAATGACTGATGAGGTCTGGGATTTTATTTTCTGCGATGGCCCATATCCTAAATCATCTGACATCTCATCATCAATTCTTAGTGAGATGAAGCAGGAGTTTGAATATTGGTATCCTTTTGATCTTCGAGTGTCCGGCAAGGATTTGATACAAAATCATTTAACCTTCTGCATCTACAACCATACAGCTATTATGTCCAAGAAGCACTGGCCTCGTGGTTTCAGATGCAATGGGCACATCATGCTCAATGCTGAGAAGATGTCCAAGTCTACAGGGAATTTTAGGACACTTCGCCAGGCAATTGAGGAATTTTCTGCTGATGCCACTCGGTTCTCTTTGGCTGATGCTGGAGATGGTGTTGACGATGCGAATTTTGTATTTGAGACTGCCAATGCTGCAATCCTGCGGCTTACTAAAGAGATCTCATGGATGGAAGAAGTTTTGGCTGCAGAATCTTCTTTGAGAGTAGGCCCCCCAACTATTTATGCTGACAGGGTCTTTGCGAATGAGATAAATATTGCTGTGAACAGGACTGAGCAGAATTACAGCGATTACATGTTCCGGGAAGCCCTCAAGACTGGTTTTTATGATCTTCAAGCTGCTAGGGATGAGTACCGGTTTTCATGTGGTGCTGGGGGAATGAACCGTGATTTGGTGTGGCGTTTTATGGATGTGCAGACACGTCTTATTACTCCAATCTGTCCACACTATGGAGAATACGTATGGAGGGAACTTTTGAAGAAGGAAGGGTTTGTGGTTAATGCAGGATGGCCTGTGGCTGATGCTCCAGACCTAACCCTCCAGAGTGCCAATAAGTATTTGCAGGACTCCATTATTGTGATGAGGAAGCTCCTCCAAAAGCAAGTTTCAGGCTCAAAGAAAGGCAATAAGAAGGGTACTCCAGTTACATCGGTGACAGAAGACAACAAGCTAAGCGGCTTGATATATGTTAATGAGCACTTTAATGGGTGGAAGGCAGAGTGCTTGAAAATACTCCAAATTAACTTTAACAGAGACAGTCGTACTTTTTCTTCAGACAAGGTAATACAAGAGGCATTGCAAAAAAGTTCTATTGGCCAATCTAAAGATTTTAAACAAATCCAAAAGCTTTGTATGCCTTTCATGAAGTTCAAGAAAGATGAGGCGGTTGCACTTGGGGCTCAGGCCTTAGATTTGAAGCTACCTTTTGGCGAGATTGAGGTCCTTCAAGAGAACTTGGACTTAATTAAGAGACAACTCGGTCTTCAAGATGTTGAAGTATTGTCTGCTACAAATCCTGATGCACTTTCTAAAGCTGGTTCTCTTGTCAAACTGATAGAGCAGAATCCTCCAGCACCAGGAAGCCCCACTGCCATCTTCTTGACCCGGTAATTATAATCCTTCTGTTCATATCCGTATGTTTTTCCTTCTAAACATTAACATGCATTGTAACTGTTGCGTTCTGCACCATCTCTTTTACAGGCAACAATTCATTGTATTACATAAATTGAAAACTAAATTCTACTGTTGTTTTTCATATCCATTTCTTTTCAACCATTTCCTTGTGCTGCTTTCTCCCTCTTCTGCAGTCTTATGGTGTTTGAACCTCATTCTGTTTCTTTTCTTGTATATCAATAGGTCATAACAGTCAACATACAAGTGAAACTGGAAGATGATCTTTTTGTTGGTCGCAAAGGAAGTAGAGTAATTGCAGGAGATTAAGGCAATCTAAGCTTATACTCTTGCTGGGAGAATTGTGGGTTCAACGAAGTGAAGACTTGATGATGAATTGGGCGAGAGTCCTCGAGAGTGTTATTTGAATTTTTGAATATCAGGTTATATTTTCCCTTTAACATTCAAACTATTTAGTTTTGTTCCATTGCAGCATCTTATGGACATCTTAGTTTGTTTTATTTTGAATATCATTTGGTCTATACACATTGATTTAATTAGTACATATCGGTTTGTTATGTTGAATATTAGTTCTTGTCAATAAGTTATTGGATCCAAAGTAATGTATTAACGGGCGTGAAGTACTTTTCAATCCCAAGTTGTTATTGTATGAGATCCCTTATTCGACAGACAGAAGCAATGAAAATTGAAACATGTCATCCCTGTGAGTTGTGACAAGGAATAGTGAAGTGCCTCAATCTATCTTTCATGTATCCAAGGAATGGCCTTGGATAACTCAACTTTACCTCTATTCACATCATGAGCAAACACATCAGTTGTTTCTCCTTCTCTTTATTCAGAGCCATCATTCAAGCAGTGTATCATTCCTCTTGGTACAAATCCCATTTAATTTTGTAAACGTCACTTGGCAAACCCTTTTGCACTTGCTCTATGTAGGATCCCAATGGCACTACACTTGGGTTCCACTTCCACCTATATGTCCATGTTATTATTGTCAATCTGGTTCGTATTGCAATGGTATGCATACGTCTCATATTTACATCTCTTCAATTTCTTTTTTTCTCCCTTAAACTTCGTATTTTTTGGTTTTTACCCCTCTTTTTGGCTTATGCAATATGCACAAAATCTGGTTTCCTGAGCTACTTCATGTAAGGGTGGCTTCAGTTTCATTGGCCTTCATCAACGCCACAATTCAATTGCGGCAGAATAGCTGGTTATCTTTAACATAAAGGGGTTTTTGTAATGCTTAATTGTACTAATTAGCTTAAATTATCACACGGTTGTAAATTTACTTAAAATGTCGAAGTGGTAACATATCCTGTCAAATATTACATGAAATAAAACAAATATGGAAAATGTTAAAATATCAAAGTCTTACTCTAATTAAGAAAACACTCAAAACAGGCAATTGTCATTTGACTCATTTCCATGTAAGGCATTCAATACAACTTCAGTGTGTCCCAACTTCTCAAACAAAGAAAATAAAGGTCAAACCTGGATTGAGGTGAATGCTAAATTGCAATTTCAATTTAGAAAGCATAGCCCCACAAAGAGGATAAACCGAATGTCTCCCATAATTCATATTCTAAAATCCAAACTCAATATATATAATTAAGCTCCAAGTAGAATATCTAATACCAAAGCAATTAAACTAAAATTGATCATGAGAAATTTCAATCCACTAATTATCAGTAACCAAACCCTCAATAGCATAATCCTTAGAAACATATATAATACCGAATAACTCAATCATGGAGAGTGCCCAAGATGTCCTCATCCCGGTACAAATGGAACCTGCAGAAAACCAACCCAAAACCATTCATCAAAGGAAACAAAACCCCAAAATATATAATAGCACAACCGCTAGATCCCGAATAACTTACTCTTTGTCACCAAGCTTGACTTGGGTACCACCATAATCGGGCAAAAGAACTGTGTCACCTTCTTTCACAGCCACCGGGATCGCATTCCCAGCCTTATCCTTTGTTCCTGGCCCAACAGCAACCACCGTTCCTGAGTTCATCTGCAGCAATTATTTGGACCAATCAAACCCCGTTAAGTTAAGTAAACCATCATATACCAACAGTGACACGTACAAATATACATATATATATATATATAAGGAGGATTTCATTTTCATAGGAATTCAGAAGATGGTATTAGTTAATTTACCTTGGCGGATGACTCGGGGAGGAGAATGCCGACGGTGGTTTTAGAGGGTGGGATGATTTTCTCAATCAGGACGCGGTTGAGGGTTGGGATCAGACGCTTTGCCATTTCCGGCTGTGTTTCTGAGACTTCGATCTACGGCAGTTGGACTGGGTTTGGGAGACGAGCTGCTGGAGATCAAGTTCTGGTAGGGTTCTAGGTGTTGGGGTTTTACGGCTTCTAGGGTTCTGTGTACGTTTTAGGGTTTTACAGCTTATCTGTCATAAACTCATAACACATAAATGTAAAACATTTCGTTTTTGGCACTCTTTGGATAAATGAATTAAAAGTTGCAAAAGAATTCTGAGAATACATTGACTATCGAAATTGGATTTTCACTTTATTTGAGTGAATTGTGTTAAATTAAGGAAAACATTATTATGACATGATTTTCTTAGAAAATGACATATTTGAAATTCTCAAGGCCGATTTGCACGGGTGTCTAAAATGATTTTAGGGATGAAACTCAACGTTTGACCTTACGAGCACTGAATGTATTTTTTTTTGTCAAGTTAAAATTTTTAAAAAAATATTAAAAAGAATTCAAGAACAACTTGTAGTGACGAAGTGTTCGTTGCTACAAGTTGTTCAAATCATTTTTAATTTTTTTTTATAATTTGAACAAATGTAAAAAAAAAATTGTTGTAGGAGCTGTTAGGCTCAATGAATTAAACAATGTCAAATAACTTTGGCAATACATTAGCCATCAAAATTGGGATTTCACTTTATTCAGATGAATTGTGCGAAATTAAGAAAAATTTCTTTATTATAGTACATGATTTTATTCAAAATTGGATATCTTTGAAATTTTGAAGGCTGAATTGCACAGGTATCTTAAAGGATATTAGGGTCTAGATAAAACCTAACGCTTGACCTTACGAACACCGGAAGTATTTTTTTTTTTCAAGTAAAAAAAATAATAAAACAAATTAAGGAACAACTTATAGCAACAAATTGTTCATCGCTACAAATTGCTCAAAAACTTATTTTTTAATTTGAAACTTAATGTAAAAGGATTTCCTTTTTGGGCCTCTGGGCCTCAATGAATTAAACAATGCAAAAGAATTTTGACAACACATTAGCCATCGAAATTGAGTTTTTACTTGATTCGGGTGAATTGTGCCAAATTGAGAAATACTTTCTTACTACAGCGCATGATTTTCTTAGTTTAAATTTCATGGCCATTTTTCACGGGTGTCTAAAAAAATTTTAGAGTCTGATGAAATTCAACGTTTGACCTTACGACTACCGAAAGTTTTTTTTTTCTTCGTCAAGTTAAAATTTAAAAAAGTTTAAGAACAACTTGTAGCGACTAACAATTTGTTGCTACATGTTGCATCTTTTAGAGTCTCAACGAACCCCGACACAAGATTTACAATTCGTTTGTCACGACCCAACTTCCTTAGCAAGATATTGTCCGCTTTGGGTCTCATGGTTTTATTCTCGGGCTCAAGCTAATGCTATCTTGCCCAAAAAGGCCTCTTGCTAGAAAGACTAATGCCCACACATAAGGCATATCACATTCACCTTCCCAAGCGATGTGGGATATTTCCCGGTATTGCTCCTACGAAGCTCACAGGTATTACAATCCACCCCCTTAGACGCTGACACACTTCCGGTTGGGATCAGGCTCTGATACCATTCTGTCACGACCTAGCTTCCTTAGCAAGATATTGTCCACTTTGGACCTTGTCCTCACGATTTTGTTCTCGAGCTCAAGCTAATGCTATCTTACCCAAAATGTAAGATAAGATAAGATAACCTTTTTTTTTTTGACAAATTTTCCTGCCTTTCTAGTTTTGACAGTAATCGAGTTCCAACACAGTCACTCTGATAAACAGTCAAGGTGTAAGTGTGGAGGTGTACGAAATGCCTCGGTGTAATAATAAATTAATCACTTACATATATTATTATTATTATTTTATCATTAGAGAATTTCATTAATCACTTACATATCTTATAGTTTATTATGTTGCTTATTTTTTATGTGTAATTCTCTAATCTTGAACGAAGCAACTTATAATGAACTAGGCAAGGACTGTGAATGAGACAATGACCGACATGACTTTTGGTGTGGAATAAGAGAAATTTATTGTGAATGTGATCGCGATGGACCGCGTAAATTTTCTAGCAAGACACTACGTAGTACGTGTGTGCTTGCGATGCACATTAATTTCCTATATACATATTGGAAAAGTCCTTCTGTTTTCTTTTGTATTTTTATTTTAATTTTAATTTGGGGGTAAACTAGGAGCACTTCAGTCTTTGCTGACTCTCGCTGCCTACGGATAAGATCTAATTAATTAAGGACTTAAATTCACAGACCAAAGTGGAAAATGGGGATAGAGATAAGGAAGTCGAGAGGGTCTAGAATGTTGGAGTATCTTCATTTTTTATTTTGGTTTGGTCCATGTATTATGTTTCACAATAAGTACTCCTACTACGGCGTCTCTTTTAACGGGGCTTGAGATTAACCCGAGTGATGAGAAACATTGTAAAGGCATTAGTCTAGTTAGGGTTAGGAGCATCACATTCAAGTTCTAAAACTCGATTTAATATGTGCATTTATCTTGTTAATTTTTAAAGTATAACAAATAACAATATTCATATTGATGGAAATATTGATATTTGAGCATCACCAGTAAAAAATATTTTATCACGTGCAAAACAGTTGTTTGAATATTTCAAACAAAATATAAATATAAAATACATGTAAATGACAGTTCACGTAATTCTCATGAATTAACGTCATTGTCATTTAATTTATGAGCTGTTGTTCTTAAGCGGGTTCCAACCCTGTCCAACGGTCACTATTCAAAAGTCATTGCTAGTGCTTGACAACTCATGTTCTTTCGGGCAATGACCATGTATTTAAAAGCCAATATCAATCCTCTTCACCCATTTGAACCGTTTCAATTTCAAATCTATGAAACTAATTTAATTTTACAATTTAAATTTATAAAGGTACCAATATGCCATGTAAGTTTTCAAAATTAAATTTGGCTTTTGACATCATCTCCCATTGGAGGAGGTATACTATTTCTAAAAATTAGTGGTAAATAAGAATTTGCACCCAACAATCATAAAGGAATAGGGGTGATGAACAAGTAGGATTGATTATCCAAATTTTTGAACAAGTAGAAGCTAGTTTACTTTAACACGCGCCTTGGCTGCGGGTGGACTTGGATTCCAAGTATCTAGAAAGATTAAAACGCTGCCAGTTTCCCACTGGGTTGCCTAAAACGACCCCTTCACGAAGTTTACTCCACCAAAGCGATGACGCAAACGGCTCGAATCAGAATCTCACAAAAACGCAAAACGTACTCCGTTACTTAATCTCCAAGAAAATACTTGGCTGTCACTACTAGTCATACTTAGCTGCCCCCACCGACCCAGTCCCCTATATATACAACTCCCTTCCTTCACTTCCATGCAACTCACCATAACCTTCACTCACCATTCACAAACACAAAATGAAGAGAGGCAGAGAAGATGAGCATCAGACCCAGGATTTGGTCAATTGCTTGATGCTACTATCCAAAGTAGATCCAAACGACTCGTCCTCGATCAGGAAACATAGCTCCTCCGGCCGCGTCTTTGTTTGCAAGACGTGTAATCGGGAGTTTTCGTCGTTCCAGGCCCTTGGAGGCCACAGAGCGAGCCACAAAAAGCCGAAACTAATGCCGGCCGGTGGCGCCGCGGATCTCTTTCAGCTGGCGCAGCCTCCTAATGAGCCCGTGAAGCCCAAGACGCACGATTGCCCGATCTGCGGGATGGAATTCGCAGTCGGGCAGGCGCTTGGGGGTCACATGAGGAGACATAGAGACGTCATGAGTTCTGCTGCGGAACGGATTCGGGCGGCGGCCGTGCCGGTGTTGAAGAAATCGAATAGTAGTAAGAGGGTGTCGTGCTTGAATCTGGACCTGAATTTGGCGCCGCCCGGTCATCAGCATATGATTTCTTAGATTTAATTGGATCTGTAGCCTAGTATCGCACATACTGATCGATCGTGTCTGTATTTATTCAATTGATTCGTTAGTTATATAGACACAGTATAGATTTCTTTTCTAAATGATTTTGGTTCTGATTTTGTATTTGGTTATACCGAATATTGTTTGTTTTCCGTTTTTAATGCACAATGGATGATGGTTCTTGGAATCACTTACCTACTTTTAGTCCTTTATCTAATTATCTCCAAATAGTTTGAGATAACTCATATATATATATATGCAGGTTAATTGATTTTAATTCATATATCTCTAGACTAATAAAGGAGATTGAGAAACTATTCCGATTCAATGGTTCTCTACTTCACATCAAAAAGTGAGTGAGGTCTCCAATTTCGCTTGAATTAGATCGATAAGATGGACTAATTAAGTAATCACCTCCCCTTCATGCCATTCAAATAAGTAGACATGTTAAATTTGCTCGTAACTCAATCGATCATCTTGCACTATAAACCAAACTACACACTTTTTTGGCCTCTGAACTTAACAAGTTTTGTATGCTTATATGTCACATAAAATAAAATGTATATATGCTTCCTATTCTAAACTATAAAAACTATTGAGGCTTAAGTTTTGACATAAAAAAGAATGAGAAAGAATCGTAGGTGGTTTGCTTGTGAGATTTTGGAGAAAATTAATAATATACAAGGACAGTTAAAATGCAAACAATAGCCTGTAATCAATAGAGTGGTTGTCTCCTCTCTGTGTCTTTTCTCTTTTCTTTGCATATATATTGTCAAAGTTATATATATATAGTGTGATGTTTTAGGCTTAACATCTCCAGGTTGTTGCAGTGGTGTGTTTGAAGCCGCCACATATATAACTCTGATAGTCAAAATCCGCCAAATAACACATCCTCAAAGAGACATTTGTGGTACCACATGGATTAATCCCTCAGGTTGAGCACTAACATATGTTGCCATTATCATCATTGACAAAATGTGTTGTGATTTAAGCCAAGTGAAACCAATAAATATAATTGTGAAATTTCAAGTTCAAGTTCATAATTATAATGAATAGAGTAAATTAATTGCGTTAAGTCTTCAATTGTACTTTTTAATAATCCATCATAAACCATGATTTTGACTTTTGAGCAAGTATAGAATTTTTTTAGTTGTTGTGACTTGTGAGCAACAAGATTTTTGAAACGATAACTAGTTGTTGTACAAGATCCGATCCAAAAAAAAAACACTTTAAGTCGTTAATTATTATTCTAAAAAAAGTCCTTAATTATTATTAAACAAAAAAAACAAAAAGAAAAGTAAAGGAAAAATTATATGAAGAATATTCACCTATGAGGACCCAAATACTACGGTTTTCACGAACTTTCTAACTGGAGGCCCATTAATTTTGCTTATGTGAGCTCTTTGTTGGGATTATGGTCCAGCATGTCTTAACTCGAAGCCTCAAACTCAGATTATCACACACCAAATTTCCTTCTCAGTCATGGTGGACGATAATCACACACCATGTCTCAAACTCAGATTAGGGGTTGCTCTGAAGCGAAATATAATGATTATATATATCATCTATAATTAATCTAACTTATATAATTAATCCTAATTCATTCAAACATAGTTTTCAATACAGTCATCCATAATTGAAAACAATATATACTAGTACTGTTTGAGTATGTATGAAGCTTTGACAGTTTTACTCGCGCAAAAAACAATTTGTACTATCATATTGGTAATTGCATATCTTTTTACAGATGATGCCCTATTTCAGTCAACAGTACACAATTTAATCATAAGCACAATCTATAGAAAAAAAAAACCGATCGATCCAGACAAATTAACTTTGTGGAACAGACGCGCGCTTTGTGTTCTTCATTATGTTTAATTTTGTCTTCGATCAGGGCATCATCCATCAAATCTTTATCTGCAGTGGCTTCATGGCCAAACCCCCAAGGCCCCAACCATGGCTAAGCTGCTAGGATGATCTTTTTAAAGAAAGGGATTCGAAAAGAAATATTTTTCACCTAATTCTCCGGAACAGACGCTTTGTTTCTTCTTCTCTAGGGCTTCATCCTCCTCATCTGCACAGGTTTCACCCATAAAATTTTCACCCTCGTGACTAAAGAACGAACCAGGTTGGAACTTCATGAACTGTTGTTTTGGTTTTGTACTAGGCTTAACATCACCAGTGACGCCGAAGCCGCTAGGGTTCCAACACCACGGGGTAAAGAACGAGCAATCAACCTCCAAGAAGGAGGTGAAACGCTTGTAGCGATAATGATCATCCTCGTCGAGTCCGTATTCGGCTACAGCTTGCACCAACATTGGATATGATTCTTCTTCCATTGTTATCGTTCTTGGTTTCTTGAATTCTGCTTGCTAATGTGATCTTGATCGATTTGAGTAAACCTGACGTTTTCACGAGCTCGTACTTATAGACAGTGGGGGTATTATTCCTACTTAGAAAAGGATATCAGATTCCAGCCTTTCCGGGAAATAAATTTAATCCAAACTAGGAAAAGATTAACCTGCCTTGCCGAGTAAGGAATGATTGATGACATGCATGTATTATCCCTGAAACTTCGAAATCAATTTTGAAATAGTACTTATAAAAATACCAAAACTTACATTATAATAAAAAATTAAAATTTTATATCTTTGGTGTCTGTTAGAGCATCTCCAAGAGTTTCCCTATAATTTGTTTTTTCTCTAGTTTAGGGTAAAATGAGCATTTTTTTGCTCCAACAGCTTCCATATACCTATCCCTATTTTAGAGATAGTGAGTAGAGAGAGAACAAAAATCCCTATATTTACAGCAAACTCTAAAATTATAGGGAAACATCTTCTTTGAATATTTAATGCTCTTCTCTCTTCTCTCTCTTCAATTTATATTCATTTGCACCATAAATTATTTGAATAAAATTTCAAATAAAAAATATTACCATATTCAATTGTGGATAATAAATTATAGAGAATATAATATGGAAGCTGTTGGAGATACGACAAAAATATTATAGAGATTTTAACTTTTAAGTCTCTATAATAGAGATTTTTTAGAGAACCTGTTGGAGATGCTCTTATGTCCCCACAATACCTTACCAATTAATAAGAGAACGGCAATGCACAAGACTTTCCACTTTTCCTTGACACAAGGACAATGTTGGCAAGAAAAAAACAAATCGTTTAGGCCATCATTTTACATTTGAAGATCGATTTTGGGTAGATTTGGATTTGATTGCCCTTTTTGATTTAGATTACTTTCTTGTTTGGCAAATACTTAATTTAGAATTCCAATTAACATTAAGACTTGGGTGGTGTAAAAGCAGCAGTCATGCATGCTTTGTATTTTCCATTCAATAAATCAGAAATTAAATCGACAGTTTTATATGCTTTCACTGCATTACTTTTATTCTACAATTTGATTGTCTTTGATATTTTGCGGCAATATGTTTCCTCTGGTTTTGTTCTTTTCAACTTTTAAATGTTGAAAAAAATGTATAAATTTCTCGTATACAATTAAATTACTGTTAACAATCCGAGATTAGACACTTATGGATTCAAGGGTACCAAAAGAGGGAAAGCGACCATCTTCGTCTCAATAACTGTGGCGGGAACCAATATTGGACACGTTGGATGTGCATGTTTTTTTTTTTTTAGAAAATCATTTCAAAAATGGCAAGATCATATATTAACATACACATGCATACTGGATGATTATTATTCATATAGGAAGAATTTTCACTTCATTAATTAATTTTGTTTAATCCAACAATGGAAATCTAAGTGAACACTGATTTGGTTGCTAGTTCTCAAAGTTTAATAATTAAGCTTTATAGTTTTACTCTAAACAACAACAAAAAAATTGTACTAAATAATAAATGGCATTTCTTTTTTATGTTTTCTGTCCATTAGAAAAAAAAAATTAAGCATAAGCATAACCTCAACAAATGTACATTCATTATTGACTAGCTCTCCGGCCAGAACATGCAAACACTTTTGTGTATTCTTCTTCGTCTTCAGGGCTAGCTTCATCGAACCATCAAGTCTTTACCTGCACCGGCTTCATATACCCACAAGCACGGCTAGGTAGCTAGGAATTCTCCAGAACGGACGCTTTGTGTCTTCTTAGTCAGGTCTTCTTCATCCGCGGTCGTGAAATCCTCATCTCCATGGGCTTCATGCTCATAACTAACGAATGAACCAGGTTGGAACTGCATGAATTCTCGTTTTGATTTCACACTTGGGTTGCCAACACCGGTGGTGCCGAAGCCACTAGGGTTCCAATTCCATGGCGTCAAGAACGAGCACTCAACCTCCAAGAAGGAGGTGAAACGCTTGTAGCGATAATGATCATCCTCGTCGAGTCCGTATTCAGCTGCAGCTTGCACCAACATTGGATATGATTCTGCTTCTTCCATTGTCATCGTTCCTTAATTGGTTTCTTGAAGTCTGTTTGATGATGTGATCTTGATCGAATTTTAGTAACCCTATCGTACGTTTTCACTCTTATATAGTACTCGATCGAGGGAGTTTGATCCTTGTATATGTGGGAGTACGTATTAATTCCTACTTAGCAAAGGTATAGGATTCCAGCCTTTCCAGGGAATTTAATCCAACTTAGGACAGGATGCCGATTGAATGACAAGTATATCCCTGAAACTTCAAAATTAAGCACAAAGAAGAAGATTTTGGTATTTTTGGAAATTCAAGCATTAGAAAAACATGTATAAAATAGTTGATATATAATTTCGTATTATTCATTCCATTAAGACATAAATCGATTACAAAAGGGGGTATCAAACATGTGGTCTCATTCTTAAGGTTAATTTGTTCTTTTCAACTCTTCAACAAACTCGAAATGAAAGAAAAAGAATCACACACCTCTATATAATCAGAATACAATCAATAACGTTTAAGAGGACAACATGCTAATTGTACTAACCTCCAATCTATTACGCAAGAGCCTGGATTAATTTCCCCTGAAGCTATTACGCAAATATGATGGCAAAGGGATAAAAATGATGGCTCATCCACACCATCACTACTTCTTTTGAGAAGAAAAAGCTCTCAAACTTTATCTCGTGCTATCTTACATGTTGTGCAATAGAAATTGCGTGTATCAGTACTAATGGAAAGTATTTATATTGTCCATACTTAATTATTTTGAGCAACAACAAATGTGAGAATTTTAAAATTTCTTGGTACTATTAGTAATGAAATCATCTGTATATACTTTGTATATTGTTTTTTCGATGTTCGATTTTTTTTTTTCATATTTAAATAAGATGAGACTTAAATTATTATCATTTATATCACAACAATTAAAACGCTTATAGAAGGTTTGGAACGTTTGGTAAAGCTGAGAAATAACGTCAAAATAATAATTAACAAAATGTTGAGTACTTGGGTCTATAGCTCAGTGGTAGAGCATTTGACTGCAGATCAAGAGGTCACCGGTTCGAACCCGGTTGGGCCCTAAATATTATTTTTATGTTTTTGTGGTTATTTTGGCTCCCTAAAAAATTTCTTCTCAATGAACGGCTAAGGTCCACAAGAAATCTTACACGTGGACGACGCTGATGAAAGTACTCTCTCTTGCGGGTTCAGTGGTTCACCCAATTTTTATTTTCTTTCCTCCGAGAAAAGATCGAGTGCTCCTCAGACATCGTTCTACCCAACCTTCCCCTCTTTCTCTTCAGAAAAGTTTTGATTAATTTTTTTTTTAATTCCATCGCCGGAGTTTTATCGCCGGATATTGTTAGGTCAAATCGTCGATCAGCCTTCTAGTAGGTTGGTAAAAAATTTTATCATCATGTCCGTCTTCATTTCTAGGTTACCGCATTTAGTATCTCATGCATTATTTAGGAATTAGGATAATTCCCAGGCCATATTAGTAAAGAGAAAATCTATAATCTTTGTATGAACTATACGTTTAGGGTTTGATTTGGCTGAGAAATTTTCCGTTTTTCAATTGTAATTTTTTAAATTTGTTGTGCCTACACTGAATATCTCTGTTGACATGTTTTCATTTAGATGGAAATCATCAGTGTCTGTACTTATCGTCACTTAACTTGAGGAAAGTGGAATCACAGTCTTTTTCTTCCCTTTTCACTGTGGAGTATAAGAAGCAAAATGGTAAGTTATTGATTTCTTGGTGAGGCTACTAAAGTATTGTTTTTTTTTTGGAGGACTTGATGATTAATTGTGGTTTTGGGGTGTTTGGTTTTGTTAATTACTGATCTTTTCTTAGGTAATTCTAGTCATGATGTTTAGAATTCTAATTGGATGCATTGTGGGGTGATTGTAATTACTTCAACATGAGTTTTGCTTCTAGTAGTATAGCTAGTGAGAATGGGAAGTTAGACTTCTAATTGTATGCTTTTGAAGTTTTTTTTTTTTTTTTTCTGGGATATATTGTGCTTAATTAGGATTCCAGGTGTTTGGTGTTGTTCTTTAGGATTGCGGAAATTCTGAAATTATCGGATAGCCCAAAGTTGAAGTACTTGACCCTGAGTTTCACCTAGTTTGATTTAATAAGAACGCTTCTAAAATCTCTTTTATATTTTCAAGTTGCCCTGAACCTGGGACAATGAGGAAATCACTTGTGCATGTTTGAGCATATAGTAGACAAGGTTTGAAGCATTTTTTGAGTAATAGTTACTGGCAGTCTTTTCAGAACAAGGGTTTTTGGATGGCAAAGGGAGGACATGAAAACGATGGAGATGCAACTTTTGGTAATTCTTCAAGAATTGAACCAAAGCGGTCTCACCAATGGTTTGTAGATTCTGCTGAACCCCAGCTGTTCCCCAACAAAAAGCAAGCAGTACATATTCCAAACAGCAAATTGAGCTCGGAAATGCCAAATGAAAATGTCTCTTGGGAGAATCCTTCCAGTTTTCAGTCTGTTCCGCATCAATTCATTGACCGGTTATTTGGATCTGATACAGCAAGCTCTGCCAACTTTTCAGACAGGAACGTGTCTCCTGTTGGATCAGATGATTGGAACATAAGAACAAAAGGTATTGACGACCAGTTCGGAGAAGACGCACCTATAAATTTGTCCATATCTCATGCTATTGAAGATCCTGAAGCATGTCTTAGCTACGCTGGAATTAGAAAGATCAAAGTCAACCAGGTTAAGGACAGCGACAATGGAATGCATGCGTTGAGGGAACATGGTTCTAGTAGGGAATATAACAGTAACCTGCCCGCAAGTCAGTTATTTGATAGGACACACGAAAACAGTTTCATATCAGCGGGGCAGCCATATGATAAGGAGCATGATAATGTCACACTAATGGGTCATGCCTACAACCAGGGACCTGGCCATGTCAGACCTTTAGGTTCCAACTATGGCAAGAGGGAAGAAAATGTGATATCAATAAATGACGGTTACAGTAAAGGGAACGCCAATATGATATCGTTTGGCGGGTTTCCTGATGAACAAGATATGAACCCCATGGGCAGGGCTGTTGCCAACTATGATCAAATATACCATCAGTCTTCAGTTCAAACATCAGAAACTGCGAATGAGAAAGAATTGGATGCAACAAATGTCAATGCAGTTGATAATACTGCTTCTGTAGCTAAATCAAGACCGGAATCAGCTTCCAAGAGTAAACCGGATATCAAACCGACAAAGAAACAAGCTCCAAACAGCTTCCCCTCTAATGTGAGAAGTTTGATCTCAACTGGCATCTTAGATGGCGTTCCTGTAAAGTATGTTTCCATGGCACGTGAGGTATACTCCAGCTTTCTTGTCTTTTTTTCACTTTTTTTGTTTACTTGAATTTCTTACAAGAGACTTATGGTTGTGTCTCTGCGTGTAACAAGGAACTTCGCGGAATTATAAAAGGTTCCAGCTATCTTTGTGGGTGTCAATCATGTAACTTGACCAAGGTAAGTGTAACAATGAATATACCAAGTCATGCATTCTCATCTTCTATCCCTTGCACGTTATCTGGATACCTAATGATGAAAATTTTGGTTTGTGGAAGGGGCTTAATGCTTATGAGTTTGAGCGGCATGCTGGTTGCAAAACAAAACATCCAAACAATCACATATACTTTGAGAATGGGAAGACCATCTATCAGATTGTACAAGAATTAAGGAGCACCCCTGAGAGCTTATTATTTGATACCATGCAAACAGTCTTTGGTGCTCCGATCAATCAGAAAGCTTTTCTGAGTTGGAAAGGTGATAAATCTGCTTTCAAAGTTTTGTTTCCTTCTTTCCCTGGCCTTATACATGTATTGGCTCTATCGGCATCCAAGTTGTCTTTATTGCTTATTTGAACTTCTGTTCATCAGAATCCTTTCAAGCAGCAACACGTGAACTTCAGCGCATTTACGGAAAGGAGGAACTGAACTTGTAGGATATGCATAGGCTTCCCTCAAATGTAAGATTGGTAAGGTCTTGTATGTGTAGGAATAATCATCGTCGGGAAGTATTTATTTGTATGACCAATGGATGGAAGAATGAACGCTTTTCTGTTTTATGACATACAATAGCAGTCTGTGCTGCAGTTGTCCTTCGGTAATTATCTTCTCCCTTTGGCTTTTGCTTATTAGACTAAAATCCTTCACATCTGAATCCGATAAGAAAAAGAACTCTCAAGTTCTCTTTGATTCATTATTTTCTGTCTACGACATTATATAATTGAGTCGTCCCACATCTGGGATCTTTTTGTAATTGAGTCCTACGGAATGTATTGCCGAGCTCAGTCATGCGGGCTTGTGACCAAGTGTCGGGGCAATAAAGATGGATTTGGAAAGGTAATTGGATGGACAACCTTACGACTCAAAGTTATAATTAAGGTCTTACTGCCACTTACTGCAGGTAAAGATGTGCTTGGGTTTTGCTGGCTAATCAGAGTAACCATAAGGTCCGCCGGTACCCTTCAGGATGGCGCCAAACAATCACATATACTTTGAGAAAGGATGGCGCCATTCAATGATGGGGAAAGATGTCGAGAAACTCGAAAATATCACCTTTCCTGTAGCGCTGGTTACAGTGGTATAATAGTATACCTCAGCTCCGGCACTCGGCAGGCGGCAGGCAGGCATAGCTTGCAGTGGGGTTCGGCGTGGATTAGGAAGCCAACTTTGATAGTGATTGCGGTGGCTGACCAACTTGGTACTGTGCTTGTGGTATTATTGGGTCATGGATGGTGGTTGATCGTCATTGTAGCTTTTATGGTTCTACACCATAGACATTATCAACAAGAGTGTAGCTTTTATGGTTCTAAACCCTATCAATAAGAACGACAATATTGTGACAACTGAGATTAACGGTGGTAAGTTTTGAGCTCAAACCTCTTCCACCGCTAGAGCATAGGCAAAAAATCAATCGAGTAGATGACCAGAACTGAATATCTCTTTATTGCAATTTTCAGCAAACAGAAGCTTACAATTGGATGCAAACTTTTCCAGCCTAGTGCAGCTTTTCTAGAAGCCACACTAGTCTTTCTGCTATGGCAAGACTTTCACAACAGTATAATGACTCCTTTTTTTCGCAATTATAAACAAAAAAAAATACGAACTCGCGCTAATTATGTTACAAATTTCTCTCCAACGTCTTATCCCGTCACATTTATAAAATATCTGATGAGCATCCATCTATCTTTCACACACTAAGATAAGTCACAACCATAAGGAAAAAAAGGGGCGGTAAACGAAAATGTGTCTGCCACAGGTTACACGTCAATTCTTTACCACAAGAGAGAGAAATGAGCAACTACCTTTCACACTAAGTTTCAAAAGAATGAGATGATAAAAGGAAGATAAGAAAAAGAAGATTACAAGCACCATGATACTGTATTGTCATACAATTAGTTTGTTTCCTTTCCAAGCATAAGTGTAAGCCTCCCATGCATGTCCTCCTTGATAACAATAAAACATCTTAAGAACCACAGCAAGAAGACTTTTGTGAAGCATGACCAGCCCCACCTGCCTGGTCCGGTTGATTGATCTTGATTGTGGTCGGCTGCGAGAACAGAAACAATAAGTTGTTAAAAAAAAAAAATACTAATAATTCGAGCACCTTAATTCTTTTTAGCGAAAAACAGAGAGAAACTATAATACCTCAGCCCTAGTGTCGGTGTCTGCAAGCCGTTGCTTTATGTCTCTTGCTATTGAGAAAAAAACTTGCTCCACATTTAGATTCGTCTTTGCACTCTGCAGTGCACAATATAATTCAATACAATACGTAACACTTTTTCAACTAATCTCCACAATTCATAAGCATCACTTACAGTTTCAAAGAACTTGATCCCGTATTCGTCAGCAAGTGCTTGGCCCTTAGAGGTAGGCACGGCCTAAAAAAGAGCGGAGATGCAATCAGGAATAGGACACATGCATTTCCAATTTTTCCTTTTTATTTCCTTTCTGGAACTAAATAAAATCAATAGCAAATGCAGTCCACAACTGTGCTTTTGATAAAAGAGCCGGAGCACATTTACAAAGGAACAAAGTTGCAGACTGTCATGCTAGCTGGAGCTATAACACCCACTTGGGTTGCTGTGTTTTTTATAAGCATCAAGTGTGGATTGGTTATGTTTTGGCAGATGACTCTAGGGCTGACAAGCCACAAGCTGATCATACATTTGTAGAGACACCAAAGTAGCTTAGTTTGTTTTGGGGATGCTTCACCCCGCCACCAATAAAAATCAAGAGCAAAATTAGATTGACCTCAATAAATAAATAAATGCATTATTTACTGAGACCAGCAGAAAAGATCTCTGACAAGCTGTGCATATCAACAAACATCCAAAAAATGCCAGCAAGATAACAACTAGCTTTCCCTCTGAAAACTCAATCCAATCTGGATAAGAATAAAAGAGTTGATCATAAATTTTAAGAACAAGCTCACCCTTTTACTTTCATCCATGTCCGCCTTGTTGCCTACGAGTATTTTGTTGACATTATCTGACGCATGTTGTTCAATGTTGCGAATCCAGTTCCTTATGTCTGAAAATAGTGACAAGCCAGGTTGATATGAAGACAATCAAGACACTTTAAGTGAAAAATTCTGGAGAATCAAAGCAAATCTTCGAACAATCCCACAAATGAAGAGAAACAGATAAAGGAAAATTACGATAAGGGAGAAAAAATTACTGTTGAAAGATGATTCATCGGTAACATCATAGACCAGCAAAATCCCCATGGCTCCACGATAATAAGCTGCAGACAGAATGAGAATAGTTAATACAAAAAAAAATTGAGTAAGCCACAAATCATCTTCTTAATAACTGTAGCAATGGAAGAAAGAAGGAAATCACACACATAAAGGGAAATACAAAGGTATACCATCCTACAGGGTCATTTACATAACACAGAAATCAAAACTATGATTTCTACACTCAGACTCTCTGATAGGCTGAACCTAGAGGAATCCCCAAGAAAGATAAGAGGGATGCTGTGGCAGTAAGGTACAATCCAGGCCTCGTAGGATGCCCATATGTCATGCATTATCATAATGCCTACTACAAAAAGTTTGTATAATAGGTATCGACTATGTATTTGGCTTCTAGCCACTTAGTTAAAGAGGATAGGGCACTACCAGGGCATTTCAATATCCATTTTTAAAGCGAGGACCTTGAGACAAATAACAAACGAAGACAGCAGCTACTTAACAAGTAATTGATCTAGGAACCAAATAATTGTGGAACGGGTCAAATGAGCGTGCACACCCCATGCTAGTCCTATGCTCCTTAGGAATCGTTACATCTAGGACATGACATCTGCCACCGGTTGCAGTTTTTTCTTTTAGTTATGCCTGTCATCCAATACACGAGTAGAAACTCCACATTGACTTTGCACAGTAATGAAGGCCGGCTGCCCAATAGCAACAAGGGATCAAATCTCTGCACTTGACTAGGTTTGCCTGTTTCATACATTTTTGGCGTTGCAAGTCAAATAACCTATAACCTTTGCCATGATCATTTTAAGATGGACACTTCCTCCTTCATTGCTGCAATCCCATGAATATTTTAAAATTACCCACAAATTGCACTCTTCCTAAAACTCAATATTCCTGTTTCTACCGCATCATTTGGTAGCACACCATTTTGTTCGACAATACCAAAAGAAAACTTTTTTTTGGCCAATTTTGTGCAGAATGAAATGTAGAGTTTAATAACTGTACCTCTGCAACCAAAAAACCATGACCTTATCCCTGAAGACTCCAAAGGTGGGAAACGAAAGATGACAAAAGACTCCTAATCCAATTTTCATAACACAACATCGGCAATAAATACACTACAACCAGTCTTTTGTAAATCTAAATGCAACTAGCCATAAAGATCAATTGTACCAGTAGTGATTGTACGGAACCGCTCTTGACCAGCTGTATCCCAAATTTGGAGCTTAATCCGTTTTCCATCTAGCTCAATGGTCCTTATCTTAAAATCAATCCTGCACAAGGATGAGTAACCACATTTTGAAATTCAGAATTGAAGAAAAAACTATTGGATGCAATCAACTCTAAGTTTCAGAGAATACACACACCCAATGGTTGTTATGAAACTAGTGGTGAAGGAACCATCTGAGAAACGCAAAAGAAGGCAACTCTTACCAACACCTGCAAAATCAAATAGCAATTATCCAATTTAGCATTGTTTATCTGCCAAGTACATTGTAATAATCCAGAAACTTCTGATACCAACTAACACAGTCATCATGCTACACTCTATCAAACAGCTTGAGTATTCAATTTACTGGCACATAAGTTTCAGTTTTATTACTTGATACCTAAAAATGCACTACGACAGGTCTATTAACACAGCATTATGTTTATCAACCTTAGAAAATAAGTAAACCATCCAAATACCCCATTTTTGAAAACGCTTATATGACCCAATAGACAGGTAAGCATCCTGCATCCCTATGTAAAACTAAAACAAGCAAAACACAAATGTCATTCAACCAACATTATCTGATTCACAATCGCAAACAGCCATTTCAATAAATCAGGCTTAAACCAATATCCGTCATCAATCAAACCAGATCCCAAACTAAACGACAACGAAAAGTTCATATTCTTCCCAAATTTCAGTTTGGAACCCTATCTTCAACAAATCCAAAATCCTACAGCTAGCATCTTGTAATTTCAATCGGAAAATGTTGTTACATGAACAAACATCAAACTGATCTGAAAATGACGGTCAGCATCTCCGCCGAGAAAGTGAGAGAGAAGAGAGAATGAAGGAGAAAAATACATACCGCTGTCGCCGATCAAAAGAAGCTTTATGAGGTAATCGTAATCGGCTCTAGCCCTTGCTGGTGGAGCAGCCATTTGTGGGTTTTATCAAGTCAATGAACTCTAACAGGTTTTCGGAATCAAGATGAACAATTTCTGTCTGCACATAATCAAATCAAAGGGGGAAAAAAACTCAAAAAGCATATGAAAACGGAAACATTTGATAGAAATAGAAGCAGCAGGAGAACGAGAGATTGCAGAAATTAACAGCAGGAAATACCAGATCAACGAAAGAGATTTAGAGAGAGAGTAAAGAGAGGGGGTTTGGGTGCCAAAATTAGAGGCTCTACCTTGAGACCTAGCAAAGCTCCTTCTCCGACTATGGTGGGTTGGCTAATAATGCGCACTGTCTCTTGCCTTTTTCACCCTTTGCCCAATTGCCCTGCTTGCCTTGCGCACCCTACTCTATGTGTGCACGTTAGCACCTCCTCCATTATATATTTCGGAGAAACGCTAGCCTATCAGGCTTTGACAGCTTTAAAGCTGACTTCAGATGATATGTGGCGTCTCTTTACTGGCTGATGGTGTACCCTAGGAATTCCGGATTCTACACGGGGTGGACAATTTTAAAGACAACGGATTACGACCCGAGAGCACGACACGAAACTAGGTAGAAGTGAAAACTATTATTCAAACAATCAAACCTAAAACATTTCGACCTGATAGAGCAGGGTAGGGCAAGATTTAGCATTTCCGTTCCCGAGCTTGATCTAATACCCATCTATTTTATTTATTCTAATTATGGTTTGTGTTACAAATTTTAATTTGTTATTTTATGATTAAATGTATTGTATGATTTTTTTATTGAGACTATCAATGGGTTGTGTCGTGTCTGATTCAGGTCTATGCAAACTCAAACCCTATCTAACTAATGAACGTGTTTGAAATTTAAACTCAAACTCAATCAGTTTATTAAGTGTGTTTAATATATCAGATCAAATGTATATGAATATGGCAATGACCTTGCAACTTCCATTTGTGTGCCTATGGAAGAAAGCAAAATGAAGCTGGTTCAGAACCGCGTAAAACACAGCACATTTTCCAGTGTAATATTCGCCAGACCAATCATGCGTTTGAGTAAATCAAATAATCAATCATAGGAAATGTGAGCGGCTCCACAATGTGACTTTGTCCCTATAGCTTATTAAGTTATTAGTTTTAAGGACAAAACCAGCATGATTCTTCTAGATTCCTAGCTATGAGCTTTGTGACAATGCCCCAATGGGTGACTTTGTCTTGGGTAATAATTCCAATCAGTTCAAAGACCAGACCAGTTCATTGAATCATTTTGCTTGCTGTTTTTCAGATGGTCATTCTCTCTTTTTCTTAATTGGTAAGCCATTGAACAGATCAGGGCACACAAAAACAAATGTCAAATTGACAAAAACTATAGAAAACGCAATTATTGGATGCTAATTTAACAAGAAAGAAGATTATCAGTCAAATGAGTAATCTACATCTAGAATATAAAATCTATAAATTCAATTTGCGTCGAATGTTTAAACTTTTACACGGTACTAATATTATATGTTATGATAAACGAGTACATCATATTTCATATCATTGTATGCATTGTTAAGATTTTTTGCCTCGTGTTACACTACACATAAAGTGCATGATGAAAATGTTCCACATTAGGAAATAAAGTTTTGTATCATGATTTATAGAATCTTATGCTTCCTACTGCCAATTAGTTTTATTTTGAAATCACTCCAGCTAAATTTGACTCTTTGCATCATTCTCAAAAATTATTACTTTCCATAATTTTTTAGGGGATGATCAAAAACACTATGTTGCCCTATTTTGTGGGGGAAACAATGAGAAGCTAACTAGCCTCAGCCTGCCCATAAACCTCTGCTAGGTATTCCATTGTGGGTCTTGACACTTGAGAATCTTCAAGATTCATTTGTCTATCTCTAATTGTCTACCAGCACCAGTACATACATTTTAATAGAGAAGCAGCACTTGCTTTTGTGATATCATTTTCAGAAATCTGTAGTCTAGATACTCTAGCTAGCAGGCAGTGGTCATTTTCATGCCATATGAAGAAGTTAATAGGTGAACTTGTTTTGCTTACTTAATTATCTTTGTCTTAATTTCTTTAAAGCAATTCACCAAACATGTTGAATTAGGCAATTAGCCTCATCGGGAGTTACTTCATTATTCCTCAAGCCTCTTTTGCCCTTGCTTCAAGCTTTTCAACAAACATTTTACTCCATTCCCTCGAGGGAAATAAATAAAAATAAGAGAAGCTCGAATGAGGGTGATTGCCTTCACTCACACTCGTCGATCAACTTTATTCATAGTGTCGTCGTTATTGAAATCCTTTGTTTGGATGAGTGTTGTTAGTATCTGCTATACTTTTCTTGGGAAATTCTCTCATGCTCCGAGCATATCATGCTTGGGCACGTAACATGCTCGGCAGCCATTGGATCTCAATCTGCCCTCATCCCTCCCCCTTTCCTCCAAACATGGTACTCCAAACACTGAAGATGCACCCTTCTTTTCTTCCCCACATGCATCTTAAGCAGCTTCTAACAGGAAAAAGGTACTTATGTTTTGTAAGCGTGCAAATGGGGCTTGGGTCCACATTTATATGGCTCTAGAACTTGATTCCAACTTGGTGAAACACTGAAATGCTAAACACGTTGATCCTAAAATCTTTTATTTTTTGATATGATATCATAGTTACATAACAAATATTAAACGGAAAAAATATGTACGTGTATTATTCGGATAATTTCATTTAATACCAATTTATATATATTTGTTCAATTACATGAGTAAAAAACATAAAAATACGTAATAAAACGTGTTTAATACGTATATATTGTTTTTTGCTAAAAAATACGTGTATTTTAATAGATCATTTTAAAAGTACAAAATTCGGAAGTTTAAAAAAAAAATACATACGTACGAGTATTATTCAGGAATTACTCACGAATTAATGATAGTACACTTATAAGGGCCAATAGCAAAATAATAATAATAATAATAATAATAACTGATTTTGGGGGAAGTAGTGTCATGCATAGGTGTGATGATCGAAAATGTTCAAAAGTGTTAACTAAAAAAAAATTCTTGATCAAAATGAAACCATATTGAAGAAGTGAATAATACAATAACAAGCAGAATCCATTTGCCCAATAAAAGATTACAAGTAATTTAAAAACCTCAATATATCTATCCACACCTCAACTACCTTTACATGCACTTATAGAATCTCCCTTCTTTTCGATCTCTCTTTTGTTTCTAAATAATTTATATTTGTGAGACAAATTGGATTGCTAGCTAGGGTTGTTCCAAATTAGTTTCTTGAATATATATGTAGTTTTAGATATGTTCGCATTTTTGTTTCTTGAACATATATGTAGTTTATATTGAATTTATCTTTGTAAGAAGTATTCAGGCATCGCATATTTTAGATAAAATTGAGCTTTTGTTTCACGTATTTATAGTTTGGATAGGAGAAAGACCTTGTTAACTATCCGATGTACTAATATCCATTGTAAAGTGTAAACATTTCAATTGTTTAATATACAATTTTCTTCTAAAAAAAATTAATATACATGCAGTTTCAGACTTGAGTTGCCTACAGAATGACAAGGCAAAATATGATAGAAAATAGGAACCAACTTTCCATAAAAATACCTAAAGTTGGAAAAGGCATGGGCCAGCAGGGGGTTAATGCTTCAAGTATATGCTTGGAAGATACTCTTCCACCAAAGCAAAACCCTATTCCTATAAGTCTATAACTCCTTTAAAGCTCACATCACTCCCTTTCGGTACCCCTCTCTAGCTAATTGTGGAACTCATCCATGGCCTCTATCAAAGCTTCCATGGCAACTGCAAGGGCATGCAGCTGCCAGATCAGCAAGGGTGATGAAGACGAGGACGAAGAAGAAGAAGATGAGGAAGAGGAGGAGGGTAAACCGCAGCCATTAAAAGTTTGATGTCATTACTTTTATTGGGCAACTAAGGTCTCTTTGGCAGAGCAATATCTAGGATGATTATGATCGTTAAAAAGGTATTTAAAGGAAATTAATTAGATATGGTCTTGATTTCTTCTTTTCATGTATGCTGTGAGGCTTCGATGAGAGGAATGAAGAAACCATTCTTTTAAATGTAGCTATTACTAGAGCTTCTTTTTTTGTTTATTGTTGCTTGCTTTTTTGCATTTGATAATCTGTTCAAAGTACTAATGAGCTTGATGAACAGCCTAATAAAGCAATGTGATTTGTATGTATGTATTTGTGGACACAAAGCAAAGACAGATGGTTTAAGTTCATGCAGAAGCGTCTAATTAAACTGGTGGTTACAGAAGGATTGTGATGTTATGATCGAAAAGGGACTCAGAATAAGAAGGGGGACTTTAAAAAGTACAGATCCATCGTTGGGTTGCTTTGTTTTAAGGAGTTGGCCAATCATTTATATCCCAAAGAGTTGAAACCATCGACGCTTGCGTACAAATCAATTTATGCAAACAAATGAAGAACCATATACGTACTAATACGTACAGTTTTTTTTATAGTAGTGTAATACGTACAGTTGGATAACTAAACAATGTTGGATTTGGTAGATCTTTTTTGCAGATCAATGCCACTGTGTTTTACCCTCACTTTTGATTGTTGCATATCAAATTATCTGACCAACATGTTTCTCTTCCATCTTCATTTTCTCAGTCTAAATTAAGTTTTGGCGAACGAAAATGCTTTTCATGACCTATCACCCAAGAGGTATTGAACCAAATAAGTGGGAAGGCGACTAGACTTTGCTTTGTGGCCTCATGACAGATTCGCAGAACCACAATGGAGCAAAAGAATATTCTTTTGCTAATGGCAGAGTTAGCTCTGCACTTGTGCAGTGCAGCAATCGCAGCAAGATAGTGGTTCATACCAATAATTATGTCCACGAAGTTTGAACCTTTACTTCCCTCACTTCATCATGGTTGATGGTATCGTCTAATTGGATCCTTTAGCAGCCATTCAAGAAAGCTTCGTTCAATTTGATATTAATGTAGGTAGCATTCCGTGAACCAGAGTCGAAAGAACTGCTGGTGTACATACAGAAATTAGGATACTTTTATAGAGGTTAATAGACCTAGTGTTCATAACAGATTATGTATAAATACAACTGTCATAACCATGGTACAAGGCAATCAGATGGGCAATAAAAACTCAACTTCTAAAACAGTAAACATGTCTCCGAATCATAAGCGCCTTAATTTATCAATCAAAATATTGTTAGGATGTTTGCATTGGCAAACCTATTCTGTTCCATACAGAAATCAATCGTTGCATGTTTCGATTAACTCGCCATATATGAAAGCTAAGTAAGTAACTAATAGAAGTTCAGAAGTAAACTTTTCCATCAGATACAAAACTTTTTCTGAACAGTACACCACTATTTGAGTCTCCGATATCAATACAATTAAATAAAAGAAACTACCTTCGTGGAACACAATCTTCCAATACACCAACAGAAAGAGTTCAACTTAATCTTGCAAATCAACCAACCTATAACAAGAAAGTCATCTCAGGATACAAAATTGAGATATGCTCAGATGATGTTTGGGATAAAATGATACTACTCAACAACAGGGACCACCTGCGGCTGGGCAGTTTCATTTTATCCCAACACCATCTGAGCATATCTCAATTCCCTGTCCCAAAATGACATTCATGTCATAGTTTCATTTTTGTTAGCCACAACTTGACACTCAAGATTCAGATGAACTCCATTGCATTAGTGTAAGGTAAACAAAATTCCACAAGGAAGATCTTTTCATTTAATCTATATTGATTAAACAACAGAGACTACCGATGATGAATACCCAATAACATTAACATCAAAGTCGAAATAACATGAGGGTCTATCAAGACAAAACATAGAAGTCAAATCCAAGTACAATAAACTCTCAATACCAGCATTGGGAATTAAATATATGAAATCATCCCAGCATTACTAAACCAAAATTTCAAAAGGGGGAGATCTATCCGATACTCTGCTCAATAAAAGAAACCAAGAACTTTGCCACCAACATTCTTTCTCCTAGCTTCTTCATGATCCATGATTCCAGCAGATGTTGTCAGCACAATGTATCCAAACTGCATGTGTTTATCCATTTATGAGCAAAAACAAAAAAGGGTATGCTTAAATCGTAATGATCTATTGCAACAACTGATGCAAATCAAAATGTATCATCTGGGCAAGCCATATTTAACATAAATACAACACTATAATAATAGTCTAACTTCTAACATCTAATACAGTGATGGATTAACGAGGACAAACCTGTCTTGAGGGAAGAAGCCTAGCAGTCCAGCCTTCAATCTCCTTGACACCGACATCAAAGCGAGGACTGATAACCCCACACTTGTTCAGCCTCCCATTGAGCTCAACCACAATCTTTCCGGATCGGTGGTCATCAACATACTCAAACTCTCCAATATAACCTACACAATTCCAGAACCAATAATCATACAACCAAACAATTCCAGACACAATAATCACAAATCTAAACAATTTCAGACCTAATAATCATATATCTAAACAATTTCAGACCCAAAAATCACATAACCAAATAATTCCAGAACCAGTAATCATATAACTAACCGATTCCAGACCCAATAATCATACAACATAAAGTTCGATCAGCATAGCACACAACTCCACAGCACACATGATTTTTTTTTCAAAATATAACAAGGGAGTGAAGAAATACGAACCGTGCTTCTGCATGACTATAAGGAACTTGATGATGACCTTCGAAGATGGCCTGATCATGACCTGTCTTTTGCCCCTCTTCTCGGCGTTGTACATGCTCTTCAGAGCGTCGTTCAAAACACTGACTCTCACCATTTTTCCGCTGCTAGATCTGAAAGTATACAAGAGACAAATTCACAGTCAACAATCATGGGTTAGATATGGGGAAGCTACTAGTCATCAATCCGTGCATTTTCTGAAGTTGGGTGGAGAACAGATTTACCTGAGACTGAGAGAAAAAAATGGGGGCGGCGGGTTGGGAGAGTATGGAGAACAGAGGCACTAGGGTTTTTGCTTTTGAAGTGGTGAAGATGCGGGTGAGCTCAGGCTTTAATGAATCACACGAGAGAGTTTACGAAGATGCCCCCATGGTCTGCCAACTTGGGTGGATGCAAGCCCACTATGATTTCATTAGTAGACAATAAGCCCACTATAATTTTTTTTCGAAAAGTTTTTTTTTTAACAATTTTCAAAAAGCTTCTTAAATTGAACGAAAAAATATTAATTAAACAACAAAAAATTAGCTATTCAATGTGTATATTAACATATTTTATATGTATAATGTATAATTATAACTTTTAAAATTTAATTACCTTAACGAAAACTTTTTCGTAGTGGCTACATGAGTTGTCGAAGTTGTAATATATGTCGTAAAATATTACAATTATCAGTTTTAGTTTTTTAGTATTTAATTACTAAAACGAGAACTTAATTTACTCTAATGATGACATTATTTACCTTAACAAAGACTGTATCTCCTCGTTATGTATGAAAAATGTTAACACACCATAGTCTTACTTGAATAGTAAATCATTATGTATGATGTATCCATCTTTCTTGCTTATGTTTGTACACGAAAAGTAGCAACATGTAGGCCCTAATTTAAGGCTCAACTATTTAATTGATATTTAAATAAATAAATAAATATTATCAATTTATGTCATAATTCATACATTTTCATGTATAAGTGGCCCAAGCCACAACTAGGGCTATTTAGTGGATTGTGGTTTGGAATGCACAAGGAGAACTGGAGAAGTGATAAAAGTCCAAATTATTCGTTTGACTTGAATCGGGTCTCTACTTGCTTGGGAGAGAGAGGCCCACTGACTTAAGCTTGTGGAAAATACGGACATATGTTAGAGTAACTCAAAGCCCAAAGCCAAGGCCCAAACACAAGACCAACCCATTTTCTTGTTAAACAATCCAGCACACTTATCCTGCTAACATTTAGCATGATCCAACATACTAAAGTGAAGATACAAGATTATCCAGTGGACCAATATCAAGGAAGCACAATATCTGAAGGATAAGATGGATAATACAGCAGCAATCAATCGTGCACATTGATCCAAAAGCTACATATCATTATCTAGTGGGTAAAAAGGAGAACACATCGATAATCAATCATGCACACTGATCTAAGAGCTGCATATTGATTTGCACTTATTTATAGCGCAAATTATATTCCTAATCACAAGAGTTAAGTTTATCTGAAGGCATTTTGTTGTTATTAATGAGCGTTTTCATGATTTCAGGTCACTTGTATGACTTGAAGTAATTTAGCACAAAATGTGCATTTTTGATGACTTTTGGGCGCACTTCCGAGAAGATGTTTAGAAGTCAACCGTGGCTTCTCGATGCTAAGGAATTCTTGAATCAACCTTTGGAAGTCGGTGCCCTTGAAGCCCTTGAAGAATCGGAAGAATGAAGAAAAATGATGAAATTACCTTTCCGGCAAACCACCACCACAATCGGCGGCACCACCACCGGACAACACCACTTGGAGTGGTGCAATTCAAATATCAGCTGCCTACATTGTCAATACAGCCATCACATATTCTTGGGATAACAAACACTTTGTTGAAATTGGAAACTCACCCTTTTGACTAAGGTGTAGGCATGTTTTTCCTTGCCTTTGACTTGGGAGGAGTGAAGACAAGGAAGAGGTGGCTGTCAGCTGCAAAGGAAGAGAGGACAGAGATCAAAGGGGAGCTGGAATCAGAGGGGAAGTGATTCAATCACCAATTCAAAAATAGCCAAGAAAATCTCTCAAAAACAGTGAGTTCGGAACCACCCGTCCCCAATCAGAAATTAGCCATTTTCACCACTTTTCACCACCCGAATCACTTCGGATCCTTCACGAAAGTTGTTCCTAAGACGTTAATATATCTAGAAAACCAATTTTCACCACCATTCCACTTCATATAATGCATATTTCGTTGGAGACATCAAGAAGCAGAAAACTGCACCTTTGCAGTTTTGGGAGCTAGAAGGAGTGAAGATTGGGGAAGCTAGCAACATACTTGGAACATCAAGGAGCTGCTAAAGTTCATCACTGAGATTTTCTCAACCCTCTCTTTACTTTTGTTTAAACTTTCATATGTTTATATTTGTAATAATGATGTATACTTCAAGCATGTTTGAGTAGTCTCTTTGTCGGGGCTAGGGTTGTGTGCCTTAGCCCATGATGATGTATTGATTTGTTGTAATGTTTATGAACCTTGATTGTGATATGAACATGTTCATTGTCTAGATTAATTATGTTGGATGCATGTTTGGATACTTCACTAATTGAAGAGCATGTGTTAGACTTATATTGGTTGTATTTGTAGAGTGTAGTGCCTCTTTAAATTATAGACTATTGGCAATGCATGTGATGAGTTAAGCTTAGGCCTAGCTTGTTTGAAATTCTAGTTTCTGGATCCTTTGCCTCTTTTGATGAACTTAGGGACTCAATGAGCTTAAGCAAATTGACTGAGAGCCCCTCATGAATCTATTAGACATGAGAGATAAATTGTGAAACTAAATCTTATGTACTCTTTCTAGTGCTAAGGTTTGAGGATTTTGGTTTGTTAATCAATCTTGTGTTCTTAACAAAGTGATTTATCATACATCAGAGTGGGTTAGGCTAAACCCGAAACCCCAACTACCTCATCCATTTGATCACAAACACACTCCAATTGTATTGAGTTTGTAAGCTCATACACTTGCTTTAGCTAGTCACATTTGCCTACTTTACTTACTGTTTTGGTTACAAGTTACATATCCATGAACACAATCTGTGAACACTACATCATGTTACACATAAGCCATCTCACAAGTACATAATCCATCTCTTATCTCACCATTTTAGTGTCAAGCATTTCGGTTACATTGTTTACCAAATAGGGGTCTTGGGCCTTCCAATCCCTTGGGTACGACATCCTCCGGTCTCAAATATACCATCTACTACACTTTGACGACGATACGCATCTCACTCATTTTCACCCGAAATTATCGTTGCGTCACATATGAATATCCATTGGATAAAAAATGTAAAAGCAAGTTACTTGCTATTACCCGAATAACATGATCAACCCTCCATATCAATTTTGGCCTATAAATAGAGGCTCAAAATCATATTAAAGGAGACTTTTGGCCATGAGGAGAGGGGAAACTCTACAATTTTCTCTCTATAAACATATCCAGCAGCCACTTCCAAGCCCAAAACCATCCTAAAAGTCTATATCTACTCATCTTCAAACCTATATACACAATATCTTCCCAATAGAAGAGCCTAAAACACTTCTAAATCATGCTCTACTATCACTTTATCATAATACTCGCTTCCACATCATATTTTCACTATTCTAGCCCATTTGAGAACACTTTTATACATATTATTTTGGATATTTGTTGTGGTTTTGCTCTTTTCTTCTCTTGGTTGCATGCTACACAACGAACGAAGCCCATCCCAGGCCCGATGCCTTCGAGAAGCTTCAAACTTAGTCCATTACTATTTCAAGAACCCTGGGTACCTTTGTTTTGGTCTAATCCGGAGATGGAATCCCAAATCACCCCCAAACAGCTTCCAGACTATAACAATGAATTAACTATTCAAGATTTCGCAAACACCTTGTCAACGACACCTTTAGGGTTTTTAGTAGCAAATTGGGGTTTTTCTTTGGATCTTTGGTAGTTTAAGGATGGACTCCTTCTTAAGGGATTTTCTGACCTAAAACTATGCATCATAGCACATAGTTTTTTTGGCAAAAAATACATATTCTTAGTTTTCTACAAATGTCTTCCAACCTCTAAATTATGATTTGTTAACGCTAACCAAATTAACGGAACTTAAAAATTTCAATCCAATTTTTCAAATAAGAAAATAACCATGTTCCAAAAAAGAAAGAGACAACTTTGTTAAAATTAACAAGAAATAAATATAAAAAAATCAATGTAACACTTTTGTCGTCGGCAAAATGTGTTCCCCTATTTTTATTTATTTTTGGCTCATATAATTTCTATTTTAGACATCCAATTTTAATTCCAACTCGCTACTTGGGTGTGAGATAGGGTTGACGAAAACTCGAAAACGGTAATTGGGTATATGCACATTTCTCACCCAAAACCGTGAAGACACACAATATATATATTTTGTTTCAAAATACATATTCTTATTACTCACAAATATCTTCCTACCCAGAAATCATTATTTTTTAATACTCATGGCACCCCAAATTATAGGATTTTGGCCAATCCCAACAATGGGGTGCCAAGTCCTATAGTACATATAATAATTTTCTTGTGTTTGTTATTTTTTATAATATAATTGTTTGATTTTTATTTAATGAAATCAATTGTGGCCATCCAACGTTACCCAACATAACGTGCGTCCGACGTGGGGGAGGGGGAGGGGGTTTCGGCTGCCCATGTTGCTACTCACACATGCTTGTGCGCGTTGCCTCTCTTTCGCCTGTCTATTATGCATCTCAGTCGCACACTCTCTTCCGCATCTCAATCTCACTCTCTTTTCCACACCTAAGCGCGTTTTATGGTTTTCCAGTCTTCAACACGCCATGTCTAGTCACATACTTAGTTTCAAAATGAGTCCGAGACCAGTCCAGTTCCAAAACTTGGATATGAGAACTCCATGGTTGGAGATGGCAAAAATGATGATGGACCCAAAACGGGCATATAACTAGGAGAGTTAGAGATACCCTTACCAAATTGACAAAACTTAAAAATATCGACTATATATATTTTACGATTATTGGGTCAAGACTCGTTTATTAAAATTAATGAACAATAAATAAATTATAATGAATACAACAAATAATAATGAAATTAGACTAAAGAATGTATTTAAATAAACGAATTTAAACACACAAGTCCGAAATTATTTAGACATTAATTTTTTCCGTCTGAAATAAAAAAAACTTTGTAATTCTTAAATAACATTTCCATCATATTGCCTGTACACACTTAGAGCAACTCCAAGAGATTCCCTAAATTTTTTTTTTCCCCTATTTTAGAGAAAAATGAGCTTATTTTTGCTCCAACAGTATCCCTATATCTATCTCTATTTTAGAGATAGTGAAGAGAGAGAAAACAAAATTCCCTATATTTACAGCAATTGCTATAATCGCTAAAATTATAGCGATAGCAAATTTTTGAATTTGACGTCTTCTCTTCTCCTTCCTTCGAGTCCACAGTACACATCAACCCAGCTCGATCAAATCTCGTCCTCCATCTTCGACCTGAAAAAGCTCGATCCTCGCTCAAAAAAGACCCAATCGGCGAGCCCAAAGAGAAACAAAAGGAGAAAGAACCCGTGGAATCGAGTTTCAGGGTTCCAGCATCGCCGGGGATTTGGAACAAGAAAGGCGAGGCTTGGTGCATAACTTCAAGGGCTTGAAAGTCGGAGACTAATGGGTTCTGTGTTGGCCCTCTTTAACAATCCTTATTATTGGATCGTTGTGATTGTTGGAGATGGTGGTTGTTAATGATCTGTTTCTATGAGCATCTCATCAATGGTCAGATCATGATCGAAGTGGACCGGAAGTGAAGGAAGATAAGTTTTGATCACTGTGGGTATTTAATTATCAATCAAATTGATCGACAACACCGTCGTTTCTGGAACCACTTAGCATTTGGTTGTTGGATGAGTCCATCGGGAAGGAGGATTTTGGGCTCTCCAAGGCGTTCTTCCTAAAGATTATGCAACAAAGACCTCTAGAGGAGCCTTTGAACCCCTTTCAATCTAGACCCATATTGCAGAATGCAGCTCGCGTTTTATTTTTATTTTTTATAATTTGATGACTTGGTCAATTTTTTTAATTATATTTAATTATAAAAATTAAATATAGAGAAAGTAATAGGGAAGCTGTTGGAGTTAGAGAAGAAAAATTATGGAAATTTTATCTTTTACTTCCCTATTATAGAGAAATTATAGAGAATCTCTTGGAGTTGCTCTTAGCAACATCACAAAGTTTCCGTTTCCGAAATATGCAACAGACGGGAATTGCCGAATTCAGGAAAAAACCATTCACGGTCCAATAATTAGCCAACAAAATAAAAATAAATAACATGCCGCGTCATCGATCCGTGACACATTTTTCAAACAACTCAAATCATCTAAACCGTCGATGCATTGCCTTTCCCAAAACTTATCGTACGGTTCACTTCAGACCAGGTCACCGATCCGCGTGAAGCCTCTCTTGAGCAATAGAAAGCAATCCTCTCCCTCTATATAACAAAACCATCGCACAACTTCAATTCTCACACAAAACTTTTCGCTCCCAATCTCTCTCTACTTTCTCAATTCCCAAATTCCCCAAACCCTAACTTTATCTCTCTAACCCCAAAATGGCACCCAAAGCCGAGAAGAAGCCCGCCGAGAAGAAGCCGGCCGAGGAGAAGAAGTCCACCGTCGCCGAGAAGGCTCCTGCCGAGAAGAAGCCCAAGGCCGGGAAGAAGCTACCTAAGGAAGCCGGAGCTGCCGCCGGAGACAAGAAGAAGAAGAGGAACAAGAAGAGCGTAGAGACTTACAAGATCTACATCTTCAAGGTTCTGAAGCAGGTCCACCCGGACATCGGAATCTCCAGCAAGGCCATGGGCATCATGAACAGCTTCATCAACGACATCTTCGAGAAGCTCGCCCAGGAATCCTCCAGGCTCGCAAGGTACAACAAGAAGCCGACAATCACTTCCCGGGAGATCCAGACTGCCGTCAGGCTTGTGCTTCCCGGTGAGCTCGCAAAGCACGCCGTTTCCGAGGGGACCAAGGCGGTTACTAAATTTACAAGCTCCTGAAGTGTTGAGGGTTCTGGTCCGGCTCTGCTATCTTTTTAGTGCTTCTGTGTTTAGTTTTAGGATTCGAATTAATTAGTAGATATGTAATTCTCTCTATTTTCCATGAAATGAAAGACGGTGGTTTATATAATATGGTTTTGCGCCACTCTGAATCTCGTATTGTGGTTTATTTTGATATTTATTTCCGATTGGATTGAATGGCCGATTGTTTGCCCATATTGTGGTTTATTTTGATATTTGGGATTGGTTTGTTTGCCCATATGGTGTTTGAAGAAATGCCAATCTAAAAATATCTCTCTGATAGGTTGCTTGAATCAGTGAATTCCCCTTTGGCAGTAGAATGTTAGAATTCTTTTTGATTCAATTGGTTTGGTTTTTTGTGTGGCCTGGAAACTTAGATTAGGTTTTTTGAAAGTAGCTCGGTGCTGATTGAAATGGATTAGATTGGAAGGGACTAGAGGTTCTAAGTCAATGTGCCCGAGTCTAGAACTAGAAGCATTCTCGTAGTTGTTGGTGGCTTACATCTCGGGTTTAAGTTTGCTATTTCGTGTCGAAGTCTTCAACTTTCATTGGGCGCCAAATCTTAGTTGTAGGGGCAAACATTTTGGGTTTCAGTTTTGGAAAATTTCATTTAGCGCCTAATCTTTTAGTGGTAGGGACAAATATTTTTGGTTCGAGTCTTGGAAAATTTCATTTGGCGCCTTGTTTTAGTGTTGGTGGTAACTTTTTGAGTCTTTTTTTTTTTTTTGAAAAATTCTCATGAGAATTATAAGCAGAAAACATGTTGACGTTGAGTTTATTTTCCAATAAAAGCAAAATCTCGTAATTTTGCACTTTGATTACTAAAATATCATCTTTAAGATAAAAAGTAATACTTGAATCTCGGATACTGTAGCAATAATATTCATATCAATATTGATTTTCAGCCTTCCACTTGGAGGACACTTTGATTATACCTTAGGCCTTCTTGTATACGCTTATGGGGTTAGGTGCAGTCTCGGGTATTTCTCGAGGATTTTTAGAGCCCAAGTCGAAGTAGAGAGGGGGTTGAAAATCCCATCCGTTACAAACCACGTCTACCATGTGCTTTACCAAAAGAAGTGAGAACACTTTTTCACTTTTTCAAGTAAGTTATTTGTACATATATTTTTTTGACAATGCAACAAATTAAAGTTGACGCTGCTCATTCTTTTACTACTGCATTTTTACGGCACAAGGAATACAAGGCTTCTGTGGCGACAAAGGGGCGAGGTGTGAAGGAGAAACAGAAGAGTTGGAGACCTCCGAGAAGAGAGACTTTCAAATTGAACATTGACAATGAGGAATTAGCAGTGACAAAAACTATTCCTCTTATTGGTGTCACTTCATGCTGAGAGTTTGATATTAATTTATTTTATTCTCATCCCACTCATCTTCATAAGTTTATATATAGATCGGAAATTTGGAACCATAACCTCTAATCTCAACCGTGGCTTTTGAAACTTTCCCAAGACCAATCCAACGGTCTTTGTATACCCATGTCAGCGATCCGCCCGAAGTCCCATTAGCCAATAGAACGCGACCGCCCCACATGTATAAAACTCATCCTCCCCACTACCCAGTCCTCACAAAAATATCCAATTCCCAAATCGAATTCGCAACCCCCAAATTCCCAAAGGAAACCCTCGTTCACACTCTTTCTCCAATCCAATGGCGCCCAAAGCTGAGAAGAAGCCCGCCGAGAAGAAGCCTGCCGAGGAGAAGAAGTCCACCGTCGCCGAGAAAGCCCCGGCCGAGAAGAAGCCCAAGGCCGGGAAGAAGCTCCCAAAGGAAGCCGGAGCCGCCGCCGGAGACAAGAAGAAGAAGAGGACGAAGAAGAGCGTAGAGACCTACAAGATCTACATCTTCAAGGTCCTGAAGCAGGTCCACCCTGACATCGGAATCTCCAGCAAGGCCATGGGAATCATGAACAGTTTCATCAACGACATCTTCGAGAAGCTCGCTCAGGAGTCCTCCAGGCTCGCGAGGTACAACAAGAAGCCGACCATCACTTCCCGGGAGATCCAGACTGCCGTCAGGCTTGTGCTTCCCGGTGAGCTCGCAAAGCACGCCGTTTCCGAGGGGACCAAGGCGGTGACCAAGTTCACAAGCTCTTGAAGAATTTGCGTTGCTGATCCGCTTCGATTTGGATCTGTGTTGTTAGGGTTAGGGTTTTAGTATGTATTTTCGTTTTTTTTTCTGTTTGGATCTCATCCTTATGTTGGTAGGAAATGAAATGAAATACGATGGTTCATAAATATTGCTCCTTTCTCCGTCTATGGGTTCTGATTGAGCTTTGTGCTTGTGTGGCGTTTGAAATAATAATCACTCTTTGAAATTATCGTGATTGCTGATTCAAATTATGATGGGCCTCTAGTTTTTGTTCATTTCTGGGTGTTTGCCCTCTTCAATTTTATGACGACTTTGCTTGACTTGGTTCTCACTTCGTAAATAAAATATGAAATTTAGTTGTGGAATAAAATAAGAAATTACTGGAAGTTTAACTATGCAAGTAACGTTATAATCTTTATTGTGATTTCATAGCTAGAAATTTTGTGACCCAGAAGTGATTGTATGGTTTATGACTTTATGCTGGCCATATTGACTGCAACGGATTTCCATATTTCCGTCTCTGTTTTCACAATACAGTTTCCCCAACTGATTAAACTGTGCCTCTTACAGTATATAGCTTTTAAGTCTAACAATTTAGAACTCTGACTCACTCTCTACCCTGTTCTGAGAAATTTAGTAGGTTGGTATGGTTGAAAGTTCTTTGAACTCTTTGTTCACTTTCCTATATGTCAACTCGGATTCTTTGTTCGCAGCAGCAATATGTCCTCGGAGATCTTCCTTTTTCAGTACTCTATCCTTTCGTAGCGCCAATCTTACTACAGACTTCAATCATATTGCTGGTTTACTGTGTGCTGCCTATTGCCTTGGACCAAGACTGCCTTCTGCTTCATAGAGTTGGAGTAATACCTCTGTTGCTTGAACTTTTAGATTGTTGTTTCTCTACTGTGTACACCTTGAACTGTAGAAATGTCGAATATGATCACACCTTGAACTGTTGTTTATCTACCATCTGAAAATTTGGATCAAGCTTAAAAATGTGGTCTTGATGCCTTTTCATTTCACAACACTGAAATCAAGATTTGATTCTTGACACCTATGGATACATTCATACATCTTAATTTCAAATTGATTTCTTCCATTTTAATGTCAACAACATCGTTGGCAAAATTTTGAGAATTTGAGTAGGCTTTACATACATCTTAGTGTTGTATTGGAGTCTTGATGCCCTTTGGATTTGGATACATCATTCCTCGATGCCTTTCGAGTTGCTCAGATTGTAATCAAAATTTTGAGAGTTTGACAAGGACTGGATTCGTTCATAGTTTTCTTTTTAACATCTCAGTATGAATCTGCTACTTGTGCATGGTAATAATAGATTAGTTGTTAGTTATCGGATTCACTTGTCTTGTAACTCTTGCTCACCGTCCATTTCAGCACCTCGCTGCATATTTTATCAGACAAATGGAGTCTTTGACTCTCTCTATATAAAACCCGAGTCAGAATGAAGGTAGTTATGTATCCTGACACTGTTATAGTGAAAAATTCTCAGGTTAATTTTAGAAGGAAAAGAGAAAAAAAAAAAGAAGAAGAGGGAACCAGAATGAAAAAAAAAAAAGAGGATAACCTGTCAGACAGCCAAGCGACCACCCCAGACTCGGGTGAACCAAGCTGAGAACGATCATCTACAGCCGTGGTGACCCGAAGAACACCAGCCGTTAATCACGCTCTGGTCGCATGGCCATGATTCATCCACCAGGTTTAGATTCCTGTCTCCTTAGAAGTCAAGGACACAGAGGTACGATCCTATAGAACAGATCCTGTTCAAGTAAGGTCGTGAGCTTTTAGCATGTGCTTCTTTATTTGAACCGCTATGATATTGCACTTTTGAGCGATGTGGGACTCTTTTCCTCTCTATTGTCGTAGGCTCGTAGCTCTTGACTTGGGACTAGCTCATTTTTTATTTTTGGACTTCCTTCTTGGCGCGGAAACTGAAGAGGAAGACTCTTAAAATTTGGTTTTCTGTCACTAAAATTAATCGTGTATGATGCTTCATTGCTTTGTTAAGACCATTTATGGTTCATTGATGGATATCTAATCTTTCTTCTGGTGATGATATTCATTCAAAAGCTTTGAAAACTCATCTATTCAGTTTTGCTTCTTGGCCTCAGCTCGAGCCCGCAACATGGGAAAATAAATAAATTATGAACCTAAATCAGTTCATCCTTATTGTTGGTATTGTCTTACGTCGAGTTAGTAAGGAGAATTAGTATTAGTACTTTGAAGAGGGAGCTTAGAACATCTGTTGTTTTATGATTTTTTTCGGTAAAATGCTTGCGACCCAAAATTTTCATTTGCTTGCACAAAAAAGTAGACAATATCATTTGAAGTGTAAGTTCATTTTAGCATCATTTGCACTTTGAAGTGTGAGTTAGTAAAACAACAACCACACATTATGTAAAAGTTAGTACATTTTATTTGAAGCATGTTGCTAGAGGAAAAAAACATGCTTCAATTAAAGACTTCAAGTGAAGAAACGAGTTGATTTTTTTTTTCTAGTGAAGAAACCCATCTGTTTTGCTCTTTCTTTTTCCTAGTACTAGTATTGGTGCGGTTAAAGATGGTAACACCTTTGGACGGGTTGGATTTGACCTCTCACACAAATGTATAACTCCTCAGGAATTTCAATTGCGCTTATATTTATCATACCTTCCAAAATTTCTGATTTTCATCTTCACATTTTTCTACATTTGGGAATAATAAGTATTCCGAGACCCCGCACGTTTGACCTCTAATATCAAATTATTAAATAAATATACAAATGTAGTATATAATTGACTATGATCATTTAGTTTAGTAAGTCTTCCTTCCGTAAATGAGAGGTTTCTGAGTTTCACTTTCAATTATTGGAAAAATAAATAATTGGTAGACGACGTCATATATTATTACTATACAACAACCCATAGTTGTATTGTACAGGCATAAAATCTAGCTTCTATTTATAGCTTGAACTGTTCTTGATGCCCCCTAATTTCCACAACTCACTGCACATCTTAGTTTTGTATTGTATTATGGAGGCCTCTTAATTAATTGTGATACTGTTGAATTGAGTTCTTGAAGCCTTTTGATTTCCACAACACTGTAACCAAAATTTCAAGAAATCAGTAGGGTTTGATGCATTTATTTTTGTTCTGGATTCTTGATGCCTTTAGTTTGATGCATCATAATATTATAATTGTCTTCTTGATGCCTTTGTATCCTAGATTTTGAGAATGTCAGCAATTAATCATCTTAGTTCTGTTCTGGATTCTTGCATGATGACTTTTGTTTGATACATCATAATATGATAATCTTGTTCTGGATGCCTTTGTAGTCTAGATTTTGAAACTTTCATCAGTAGTAATTTGATACATCTTAGTTTCGTATTTGATTCTTGATACGTTTGGTTTGATACATCATAACAGTATAACTGGGTTGTTGATGCCTTTTGATTGCACCACATTCTAGTGATTCTAGTCAAATATGAGTGAGAAAGAAGGCAAATTCCTTGCATCACTATTGGTATTGGTATATTTTGTAGGGCAGAGTGTACAGCGGCAGTTGCATGTTCCAAAATGTGTAATATATCCACTGTCTCGGCTACAATTAGCGAATGGGGAAAAAATATGTAAGATCATTTGATCATGTAAGGTAAGGACTTGCAGCTTGCGATGAGGGAAAAAAAAAATTTAGTACATAATGCTGATACAATTGAAGTAACTGCTGATCGTCATAATACAAATTCTATGATTCCTTTCACTAATGGGGAAGAAGCTCTATTTCGTTTCGGCCCCAAGCTATTTATGATGTAGGCGCGCAACTTATAGTTAGTCCCAAAGAAATATACTGCATGCCAAATTTTTTTAATTTCCCCCAATATCTCACATTCTCACCCCATAGCTAGATATACTCACTAACTTCCTTCATATATTGCACACCTATTATCAATTTTTTTTTGGTTGTTATAGAAATAGAGCATGCTTTTAATAGCAAGAGCCTAAGAAAATTTATATGATATCCATATTGTGCAAGAGTATGTTGTGTGATAATCTCACATATAGATTATGGTCGTAATATATATGCATACAAAACTTATTCAAGATATATAAGATAAATTAGTGTGCAAAAGCAGAAGTGGCATGAAGCAATGTACTTGTTTTATTGCGTATATGTGAATTGGACCAAGTTAGGAAACTATCATCTCCAATTATCTTTTTCTCTATTATATCAAATCTTGTTAGTACGTACTTATATATTATATATGTGTGTTTATACGTTTTTGGAAAGAATTTTGAGAAACATTTTTGTTGATAAGCTTGTAATATTACAAAAGAATCTCCTATGTTAGTGACGTGACAAATTAAGCTTCGCTAAAATAATACCACACTAAAAACAATTGGTAAGGAAGGAGGCTGTCATCTCCTCGATGATAGTACTATATGAGAAATTTTCTAGTGAGGATCAAATAATGAGGACTTGTTGAGGACTTTTAAACCCTAAACTCAACCGTTGGATGGGCTTTTAATGAGTTTTTTAAATATCAACTAACATTTAAAATACTCATCTACCGGTTGAGTTTGAAAGTCCTCAACAAGTCTTAATTGTTTGGTCCTCACTAAAGCCTCTCCCGTAACTATATATATGCATGTTCTCCCATATCTAGCCTAAAATCGAATTTTCATTGTAAAACAGTATCAACCATCAAATTAGAAATGCCTCATATGTAATTTTGCCTCAGGCCTAGAATTGTATTAGGACGGCCCTCCGCAAAGTTAGCATGAACTCCATGAAGCTTGTACGAATTTTAGTTCTAATACGTTGTTTGATTGCAATACATTAATTTGGTAAATGGTAGATTAAATTCTCTATATTATAAACCTACAATATAGTAGACTAGTTCTCTACAACTCATCCAAACTAGGAACATTCTTTTGGACTCTTTTTCCTCTCTTCCGGTCGAAACATCAATCAACTTTCAAACAGGGAGAAATTTCAAGTGCAACATTATTTGTAAGCTAGGTTCAGATTATCATTACTTCTCATATGTATGTATTTGTGCACATAATTTCATTCAATTTTCCGGTCTTGATTGTCACTGTTGTCGTACACACACAAAAATGAAATGTTTATACTGTTTGACTTGGATTGTGATGTTTCTTGAATTTATTACTGTTTCGTCATGCTGAAGTTTTTTTTTACAATTGATTTTTTTCCACAACCACCCCCCGGCCAGGAAGGAGAAGGACTCTATTTATTTCTCCAATGAATGTTGCCTCGGTAGTTTGTTTTTTGTATATTCAATTTCTTTTATTGGTTTACAAAAATTAACAAAATACTACTACTACTTGGTCCATAAGATTATTAGACCATGCCTAATTTTTTAATTGTCTCTAATATCTCACCCATAGCTTAAACACCAACTTCCTTGATCGCCCACCCATTGTCAATCTTTAATTTGGTAGAACTAAGCTCCATGCATGGTTTAATAGTAAGAGCCAAGATAATTTATGTGATATATATATGCACACAAAACTTACAAAAGCAAAAGTTTTGTGAACATCAATTGTAGTTGTTTGACCGCTTCTCCAAATGCCCAGATTTAAGATCAAGTCGATCTGTTAAACCTAAGTGCCCAACTAGAAATGTTATGGTAACAGTGTAACACTACTCAAGAGGGTAACATATACTCTATTTTTCTTTTATATATAGAATGATTAGGGTATATTTACTTATTAAAGTTAAATTAAATAAATAAAAATAGTGTGAATAACAACACCCTTAATTTATGGCTGAAATAGTTACAATACCATTTATGTTAAGCCTAAGTTAGGTTAGTCGAATATATATGAGTTTGATCAAAACCAAGTTGGTCTAATGACGTTTCTTTCCATAAATGTTAAGTCTCCTCTCTCAAAATTAAAAAAAGAAGAAGTTTGAATTGTAATACTGAATTGGTGGTACCTTTGCTTCAATTCTGCTATACATTTTCATTACGTTGCATTATTTTCTTTCATTTGATCATGATATATGAATGAAACTTTGAAGTCTACGCTCAAAAGTCCTGTCAACTTTTTATAAATACCATTTTCCAGTATAATTAACATACATACTCAAAATGATTTTAATTTGTGTATGTGCTCTCATAAAAGCCCATACAGAACTAACTAGTATTTGAAATTTTCAATGAGCGAAGTAAAAAAAATGGAGTTGGCGATAGCACACCTGAAAATGCACGTATCAACCAATCGTTCTCTTAGGAAGTGATACTATCAAAATTAAGAGAAAACAAAAGTCTCTCTATCATGACTTAACGATTGATTAGGGTTTAGTTTATAAATTGTCTATACTCTTTTGCTAAAAAGAAGAAAGAAATAACATTATTTAAGTGGAACTTGATGGTTTATTTTACCTAAGATAAGGTGAACATGGTCAATGAGACATATATAGCTGGGTAGCACACAAAGGAAACTTCAATATACAGTTCCTAAATTTCAATCTCATGAGTGATACTTTACTTTCTTTCTCTCTTTTTTTTAGCAAGAGGAAACTTCATAAAAGAGAAACGAAACAATCAACAAGCAGGAAAAAAGCTCCGTAATACTCTAATAGAGGCTTGAGAGAGAAAAACAAAACAACTCAATGAAGACAAGATAAACCATCATACAGTAAAATATCTAAGGGGGTGAGTAATTTTATATTTTATTATTTTCATAATTAATCAATCGCTTACATCCGCTGATATATTAATAATCTTTCAGGTAATAAATGTACAGCTGCGTAACTGTGTTTATGCGCTATTCAATGTTTGTAATTTTGTATCCCTTTGGTAACCCTTGTTGGCTGCTTTGGAGTCGCAATCAACTTGATTATGTTTGTGTGGCCAGTCTCAAGTAATGGTGAGTCTAATTGTTTTTTTGGTAGGAAAACTTATGAGCCAAAACCTATTTATAATAAAGGGAGTAATTGGAGCCTTGGAAGAGAAAAAACTGTGGCTGGCATTCAGTTTCAAACTCTATTTTTATAGTGGAAACAACATATTAGGTCTAGATTACCATCACAACATATTATTGAACTTGTTTTGATGTTCAGATGTTGATGCTGAACATTAAAACCACTACCAGGACCAACAACACTACATGTACCTACCTGAGAATGCTGATCGTAAGACAAGCAGCATGCCATCAAACTCACATGCCCATGCCACACTCCCTTTGTCTATGAGCAAGACTACATTGGGTAGACTTTACACTACATCTCTCTAATCGTTTTTTAACTGCCCCCAATATCTCACCTATAGCTTAATTATACTCACCAACTTCCTTCATTGCACACCCATTAATCCATTATCAATATATTTTTTTTGATAAGGTTATCAATATTTTTGTTGTTGTAGAAATAGAGCATGATTTTAAATTTTAATAGCCAAAGCCAAGAAAATTTATATGTTATCCATATTGTGCAGGAGCATGCTGTGTGATAATCGCACCTATACATTAGGGTCGTATTCTATATGCATACAAAACTTACTCAAGACAGGATAGATTAATGTGCAAAAGTATGTAGAAGCAGAAGTTGCATGAAGCTTTCTACTTGTTTGGCTGCATTTCCGTGAATTGGACCTAGTTGGATAATATCATCTCTATTTTTTTTTCCAGTATATCATCACAAGTTAGTACATACGGATATATTATACACGTGTATTTATACATTTTAAAATAAACAAATACTTCAATTTTTAGAAGGAAAAATTTAATTAGAGGAAATTTATGTTGACAAGCGTGTAATATTACATTAAAATCTTCCATGTTAGTGACCTCAGGATTGGACCTGAGATGAGATGGAAGAGGCGGCCGCCTCATACCCAAAATTTTTGTCTTGAAAAATTGTCACCTCAGATCCAAACCGATTGTTGTGCAAACCTTACAAAACATTCTTCTTCTTTTTTTGGAAAAGCGAAAAAGTATTGTTGATAAACTTGTAGTATTACAAAAGAATATATCACATAAGCCAAACTTGTTAAGTGGCTTGACAAATTAAGCTTGGCTAAAGTGATCAATTGTCATTAATAAACATCTTAACTAGATTCCGAAGAAAAGAACTAAAAATATGAACCAAGATAAGACTAAAAAAATTACTCAAAAGGCCACCAAAACAAACTTGCAGTCTATGAATTTACAGCCAAATTCCCTATGATTCTCGAGGTGAGAGGTAGAGCTTTCCTCCATTTATTTTATCATGAAAAAAAATACTATAAGATGATTAAATATGAAGTCTTAGGTTCACCCTTTGAGTAGGTATACAGTATACCTACTCGTTCACATCCCATCTAAAACTCTAACTATTAGTCGTGGTATTTTTCTTCCACAATGGTAAATGAAGCTTTAAGTTCGATTTTTTTTTCTTTCGATTTTTTGTTTCTTAGATAAGGAAATACAAATGAAAAAAAAAAATCCTTTTCGGGTGAAGAGAGAGCCAAGAGGCCCAAACTAATTGGGCCGATCAAGACCATAAAGCTAGCCTGTGTTTGAAGCATCTAACTTCGTCCAGATGAACGAGCCAGTTGAACAGATTTCTGAGGATTCGGAGCAAAACACAGAGATATGGCTAAAAGATTAACCTCGACGCTCTTCGTTGGAAGTACACACTCACACTCTCTCTCTCTCTCTCTCTCTCAAAGTTATATTTCGGGTTTTGTTTTAAACCCTAGTTTTTGATTAAGCATCTGCTTGGTTGCTTAGGATTATCATCATACACCACTAATGAAGGACTCAAGCAGATGTTTTCTCCTTTTGGAGATGTTACAAAAGGTATTTCGAATTCCCAAAATAATTTTCCCCAAATTTTTTTTCATCTTAATTTTTGGAAATTTGTGACCATTTTTTTATTAACCTTTGTTTTTTTGGTCCAATTTAGTTAGGTTAGTTATAGACCGTGAAACTCACAGACCCAAAGGTTTTGGTTTTGTGACTTACAAGTCTGAGGTTGAGGCACAAAAAGCTCTGAAGGTCATGGATGGCAGAGTAAGTTTCTCTGTGGAAAAGGCCCAATTCATAAGCAATTAAGCATATAATATGAATTGAAACTTTGCATTTCTGTTTTCAAAACTTGAAAATCATGGATTGTGTTATTCTAAATCACTTTGGATCTTGTTTGTATTAAGATATCGTTGATACTTTTTCAGATAGTTAATGGGAGGCTGATTTTTGTTGAAGTTGCACAGACTGAAAGGCATACAGAGGATATCAACTCTTGATAATGAGGCTTATGTTGTTCTATATGGGTATTTATGCCACTTGTGTAGCAAGTTTTTCGCATTGCATTTGTCTACTTAGATGGTTTGAATTGAATACCAGGCAGATTACTATATCCGGATATCCCTTTACCACATCGAAATGGTGTTTTGAACTTTATATGCAATGACATCATTGGTTTGGAATTTGAATGCCCCCTTAAATCTTATATCTGATGATTGAAGCATGCTGCTAATTGATAATCGTTCACTTGTGCTTGCTTTCGGGAGGTCCAGAAGGAACTTTAGAAGTCTCTGTCTTGAACGAACTTGTGCGAGTAATTGCTGTAGAACAATCTTCAGCTAAGCCTATATAGACTGAACCATCATGAAATTCTTGACGCGGTATGACAACCTGCTCATTCTTGCGTCATAAGTTGTCACACCACGTGAAGAATTTCATGAAATTCTTCAGCTGAACTTAGGATTTCAATTCTGTGCCACTAGCAGTCTCAAGTGTACAGCTTAAACTGCAGATGGAGTTGTGAGTATTTCACTTTTGGATTTATAGATAGTTTGCACATTAACAATTTGCAGTTCAGATCTGGAGAGAGAACTACATTCTTTTAAAGGGATCATTTATGTTAAGTTGGAGAAGACATAACAATCTAGGATAGTATGTAAACCAAAACTATGTACTGTACATAACAAAGCATATTTAGAAAGAAAATTTACATAACACAGTAGAACCTTCATCATTTGACCTTCACGAAATTTAGAACTTTAAGAATCCTAGAATGACAACATTGACTTCACTTGCGTAGTAACACTTTTTACCTTGGGACAAAATGTGAAGGTTACAAAGTCTAAGAATATAGTTGTCAACGTCAGTTTAGGGCTTTAGGTTTAGAAAGTTTAGTTGGAGGTTCCATATTTTGAGTCTTCAAATGTCTAGCCCAAGCTTTTTCAAATAATTCATGCAAATGAGAATGAGGATCTGCTTCCAATCGTTGAAGTACAGAAGAAGAAACTTTAGACATAGCAGTTTGAACTTTTATCAAATTACGGTCAATCTTGAGCTTATGTTTTTCAATTTTAAGTTGAAGCTTTCCAATTTTAGAAGGAACTTCTGAAAGTTCTTCAGGACTGTTCTTTATTTTGGATAGCTGATGTTGAATTTGATAATGATGGAATTCAGTTTCAGATATATGATATTCAAGTTTTGAAACTGTATTTTTTAATTTAGCCTCCGTATGAGAACATTCAGGATCTTGAGAAATCTTCGATAATTGAGAATCCAGAGTTTCATGAGTTATAAAATTACCACCATATTGGAGGGCCGGGTTAACTGGAGTGGTAGTTTTAAAAAAGAAATGTGATGGGGAAGGAGAAGAAGGGTAAACGCCTTCCTCCTTTGCTAGGACAACAACAAGAAAAAGAAAAATCAATGCCATCATCATCATCTTCATAGTTATCGTTGTACTGTTAACTTCTATATCTATTTATGCTGTCCCTCACTCCCTCTGTCTTATTTATAGCACTTGTAACTAATGCAAGGCCTAGAAAGAAATGAGAAAATAAGGAAAAGAAACCTTATGTTTGTGTTTTTAGTAATTTCTAGCGAGTACCTTTTATATTTTTTTTTTCAATCGTGAGTGTCATATGAGCATGCTCAAGAGGCAAAGTATTGAAATACGAAGTAGACCTCAATAAACATTGTACTCTTTGACGCAGTTAAGTGTTTGTTAGTGTCATCAAGATTATAACTGATCTCAAATTTTGGGACAAAATACACAACCCATGAGGCGAAAGAACAAAACATCCAAATGCCCCTCGTGGCCTTCTAGCACATTAACAATGTGTAGTTCAGATTTGGAGAGAACTACATTTTTAAAAAAATAAAAGGACTGGTCCAATAAACTTATAATTGGCACAGAAACTTGCTTCATCAAATTAGGGTTGACTAGCAATTAGGGTTGACTCGTATTTAACATAGTTTTTTTTTTGGCAAGTGTATTTAGTTCCATAGAGTAATGCGACACAAATTTGTTACCCTAATCCCAAAACCTCTTGGCAAGAAAAAAAGAAGAAAAAAAACGTCCCCCAAAACCTTTATAAGTCATCGGCCAAAAAAGAAAATATCTTCTCCGGTCTTCTCCTAAAACAAAGCAAAATGCCGGCCGCTGGTGTTGTTGAGGAACTTTCATGGACATCAGACTCGGACATGAACGAAGATGCATATGACACTTTGGACGATGACCAAGTACTAAAAGGCTGCTTCCCAATCCATTCCAGGCGTCCCAATGCTCATGGAGGCCTTCATTCTCATCCTAACTCAATCCTTCAGCCTCTCTCTAATCGCCTCCAGAAGTTCGATGCTCGCATCAGAGCTGCACCTTTGGAGGTACGTACAATTTAATTAATGGCGTTGAAGCTAAAAGTTGTTAGCTTTTTTTTTTTGAATATTTTCTGGTAATTTGGTATGTAGGAGTGGGAAGGCAGGTGGAATATTGACATGTCCAACTCTGTGATCACTTCCATTCGAGAATTTGTTAGAGAAGGAGCCATTGGCAGAACTAAAACTAAAGATAAAGCGGATCGAGCCACTGTTGAGAAGGTGGAGTAACATGGCATACTTTTTTATTTTTGATTGGTCACAACATTTTGCTTTATGAATTGTGTGATTGTGTGTTCTCACCAGGCCATTGATCCAAAAACGCGGATGCTTCTAATTAAAGTTTTGAAGGCTGGTCCAGATGACAAAATCAATGGCTGCATTGCTACGGGCAAAGAAGTATGTGTTGCATTACCCTTTTCACACCCTAATCTATTTTCTTGATTGTAACTTCTGAACGAATCTTCTACAAAACTTTCTTATATTTGATTTCTGTGTTGTCATCTTGGAACTGTTCTTTCTTGAACAGGCAAATGTTTATCACGCAACTAAATCTGATGGCCAGGAACTGGCTATCAAGGTGTACAAGACATCTGTTCTCGATTTTAAGTAGGTGCTGTGACATCTTTAGCTTATTCTAGTGGCTAGTTATATTTGACTCCTTGTAGGAGTTGTAGCTTTTCAGAAATATGTATGTGGCGTTAAACTAAATGTAATTGCTTTAAAATGTATTTGATCATTTATTTCTTTCTTATTGATGTTCATTCTGAATCTTTCCTTAATAAAATATAGTAATGTTCTTTCTCACAGTTAACTTTTGATGGGAAGTTTTCCATATAATCATTAAGCATATATGGTTTTACAGTTTCTAGGACTATTGAATTTGTGTGCTGGTTGGACCATATATGTGTTTATTTCAGTAGTTTTATGATATTTCTTGTTTAACAACTTCAGGGACAGAGATAGATATGTACAAGGGGACCGACGATACAGAAAGGGATACTGCAAGCACAATCCCAGGGAAATGGTGAAGGTATGGGCTGAGAAAGAAAAGAGGAATCTGGAGAGGTAAGAACTAAGAAGAACAACAATATTAACCTATTTCTTATTAAATATATATGTTGTTATACAAAGAAGTGCTAATGCGTTTTCTGCAGTGGTTTTAGCTCAAACTATATATGAAAATTGAAAATTCTCATTCATCTACTTCTGATAATAAACCTGACTTTATGACTTTATTATGATTCATGAAGCTGGAATATTTATGATAGATGAGTTGGTGTATGCAGGATGGTGAAAAATGGAATTAGATGCCCAACTGCACTAGATATAAAAGATCATGTTCTGGTCATGGAATTCATAGGTATATTTATATATTACCTATTTCATGAACAAATATTTTGATGGGTGTAGAAAGTGCAACTTGAGTTGGTTGTCAATTACTCCGACCCTTTTCTTGTGACGTAGTTCCCTTTCTTTCTTCTAGTTCTTTATTTTTTGAACAGTATGAGTAGTCTAGGATTCATAAGACATACTTAATAATTGCTAGTTAGAGTGACCTGGATTATTGTATTCTATTGCAGGGATGGCAGGTTGGCCAGCACCTCGTCTCAAGGACGCTGCATTGTCATTAGACAAGCTACGAAAAGGATATAGGGAGGTGTGTCCTAATCCTTGATAACAATATTGTATGTGACAGTTACAAACTTACAATACTTGAACCTACAGGAAAAGATAGTGGCAGTTGGGACATGTATGCAGGGCTTAAAAGGCTTTCAAATCTTCTTATTTTGTCTTGTCTTAGTGAGACTCCTCTGTGTATGCAGATTGCAGACCACCTAAAGACAACTTTTTCTAGATCTGTTTATGGATTGTATATGCAGGATTTATATTTTGGTTGGATCTTGGAGGAGCTATAAGAGACTCTAGAGTTCATTGAAAATAGCTTACTCTTAATTATAATATGTCTTACAGTGCAGATACTTCTTGAGATGGTTTTAAAATTAGTGTATCTTATGTCAGTGAAAAGGTTTTGGTTTTGTTATTTTGTGTTTCCACTGGAATGCATGGCCTCTTATAGTGATTCGTTGCCAGATGATTATTGCTATGCGGATGTTATATCAGAAGGCCAAACTGGTGCATGCAGACCTCAGCGAGTACAACATACTTTATTTTGAGGTCAGTATTGCAATCAGACACCTTGAAGTTGGTTATCATCATATACATATATGGTAGTATGCAATGTTATTATTCTTCTTGGCAGGGCCACTTGTACATCATTGATGTTTCTCAAGCAGTTGAACCGGACCATGTTCATGCGAATGAATTCCTATGTCGAGATTGTGTCCATGTTTCTGTAAGTTTTACCGAAGGCACTGGCTTTAGTTTTGTTGTCATTGTTTATTAGATGAACAAGTAACAGTGCTATGAGCTTATCAAAACATTGGTGGCACTTTCATAGGATTTCTTTACAAAAAAAGGTGTAGCAGTTATGGCGATTCGTGAGCTCTTTGATTTCATAGTTGATCCATGTATTGCTGATGAAGCGGTGGACAGTCATCTGGATGAGGTTTGATTCCTTCCTTTTGCTGTCAAATTTTAAAGAACTGAGGTAAACATATCTATCTGACTGGCTTCGACTTCAGGTGCAACAAAAAGTTACGGCCAGAGGAGTTATATCTGCAGAGGATGAAATTGCAGACTCTGTGTTTGTGCAGGTAACCACAATGCAACTATGTAATACATGTAAAAACATGAATGTATTTGTGTGGGCATGCACACAAACTTTCGCGATACTCATTAGATTTTCGATCTTCTCTTGTTCCAGTCATTCATTCCACGGACACTAGAACATGTGAAGAATGTTGAGGCGGATGTAATACGGATAACTAATGGGGAGGACACTGAAGACATGTACTATAAAACTATCACAGGACTAGAGCAGGCACTTATTTCTGGAGTCCAAGTAGCTCCACCTGAGACCGAATCTGACTCTGGTATTGATGAAGAAAACTCAAGTGACTCAGATTCCTCATCCGGAATCAGTACACAGGATCCACTTGAAAAGAAGATTGCTAGAAAAGAGAACAAGAAGAAAGTGAAAGAAGAGAAGAGGGAAGCTCGGAAACATAAGTTGCCAAAGGCTGTAAAGAAAAGAAAGAAAAAGCTGTCCAAACCCCGCAAGACTAGGTAGCTAGCTCTTCCATGGGAGGCTTTCTATACCCGCTAGGCAACTTAGCTCGAGTTCTTAGGGTTTTTGTTTGCTGCTCTATATTTGTTGTCCTTGGATATTTATGAATCATTTGTTTTGATAGATGATCAATAGTCGTTACTCGTTAGTGGTATTGAAAGACTCGCATCCAAAGATCTATAACAACCATCGTCACCTGAAGTTCACAAACTTATTAGTTCCTTAATTGGTGTTACATGCCAACGACTTGTAATGGTACATTAATGGAAGTGGGATTCCTAATGCTAGTGGAATTCGAGCTTGTGACATCTACATTGCCAGTTATTGAGTTATTCTAAATAACCAACATGTCGCAACTCACTGACAATACGATTACATGTATTGTATTAAATGCTTACTTCAAGTGCGTTTGCTTTAGTATTTTAGCTTACTAATAAAACCATTAAACGGCCAACTCCCTTTTATGGAGATTCATTATTTTGATAATTTTTTTTTGGAAATATTCCATTTATAATAAAATATTTTATGTTGGCTTATCATTGATTCAATATTTAGACAATTACAGAGGTAAAATTGATAAAACTTATCATTGATTCAGTAGATAGACAATTACCGAGGCGAAATTAACAAAATTCAAACAAGATAAATTCTTGTTGAACCCATAAAAAACTATTAATTTTAGGAGCATGCTTTGTTTAGGAACAAATAATTATTAGTAAACCCAATTCAATTCGATCTCAGATTGAATTGACAATTCAATCTTGGATTAAACTGTATTCAATTCGATATGAAATCGAGTTCTAATTAATTTTGAGGCAGCATGCTTTGTTTCGGAACAAATTAGATTATTAGTCACTTAAAATTTTTTTTTTTTTATAATAAAAAGTTTTAAAAAAAAAAATTTTTAAAGTAAGTAGGGGAAAATATTTGTTTATGTTTTGGTAAAAACGAGGGGTGTTTCCTATTCCGAAATGAAACTGAAAATTCAAACAGAAAAACCGCAGACCGCGAAAAGAGAAAGCACAATCCGTGCCAAACCTAGAATACGTCTTTTCGACCGTAGATTAACATGAATATCAACGCTTCCGATTGCGTCTCTAGACACGACGCGGATCGAGTGTCTAAGCCGTCGATAAGCACCCTCATCCAACGACCATTATTAACCCCGCCGGACTTGAAATTCCAAATCCCTAATTCCCCTCACTATAAATACCCGGACTTCTTTCCCATCAAATCAACTCGATTTTCTCATCTTCATCGCAATCAAACTTTATCTCCCCGTCAAAATTTTCTGTCAAAAATGTCAGGGCGCGGTAAGGGAGGCAAGGGTTTGGGCAAAGGAGGAGCCAAGCGTCACAGGAAGGTTCTCAGGGATAACATTCAGGGCATCACGAAGCCTGCCATTCGCCGATTGGCTCGCAGAGGTGGAGTGAAGCGTATCAGTGGTCTCATCTACGAAGAGACCAGAGGTGTCCTCAAGATCTTTCTCGAAAACGTCATCCGTGACGCCGTCACTTACACTGAGCACGCCAGGAGGAAGACCGTCACCGCCATGGATGTTGTCTATGCTCTCAAGAGGCAAGGAAGGACCCTCTATGGATTTGGAGGTTAAATTGTCGCTTGTATTTTAGATTTAGGGTTTGTTCAGGATCTGGGTGTAATTGATATGCTCTTCATGTAATTTGCACTCTTATTTTTAAGTAATACAAGTTTGATTTCTCAGTAATTCTTGCCCTTTTGTTATCTTTTGCATCTGTGGGTTTGTGAATTTTAATTCTGTTCCGCCTGTTTGGTTGTGGCAAATCTATATTGATGCAATGGGAAATCTAATTCGAACTGTAAATGGTTTTCAATTGCTTTGTTGTATTAGAACTATGTTTGTAGCAAAACAAAAAATTTCGAAACTATATGGTTTTGGGTCGATTGTTTGAATCAAATTAGTGATTTGCATTGACAATTTGATTGTGTTTTGGGCCTGTATTACTCTTTTAGGTTGTTTCATCTCCCTTTTCACTGACAGCCAAATATGAACCGGAATTTCTCATCCAAAATTTAAAGAGTTTAAGCATCAACGATGGTTAAGACTTTGGGCTAATTCCACGCTGAAAGCAAGAGTTCTGTGTGGACTAGCTGGTGCCATTGTCAATCTGCCTTGGGATTTACACAGCTTCAATAGAAGTACTTCTAGCATTGCTCCCAATAGTGTTTCTAATTCCCAGCAAACTTGTTCATAGAATTGCAGAAGTAACCATAAAAGACCTGAATAGATAGATGAAGTTTTTCATCAAGATATAACAAGAGTCCCCTCAGATTTGCGGACAAGGTGTTTGCAAATGAGATAAATATTTGTGTGCAAAGGACCAAGCAGAATTAGCAGGCCTGTCTGGCTAACTTCACCTTCAAGATACGTCAGATATTGGTACAGAATTGCTTCTAGTGGTGATGGGGCAGAAATCGTGATTTGGTGCGGCAATTTTTGGATTTGCAGACGCGTCTAGTTGCTGTTGTTTCATGGTTGCCTTTAAAAGGCATAAGAACAGAATTGAGTCAATGTAATTGTCATCATGGAATAGGCCTTAAGAGTTAAGACTAAACTGGAACTGGACAACTGGTGTCAACAAAATCAAAATCTGGGTGTGGTCATACAGAAAGTACACAATATAACTATATAAGTATGTACGGAGTCAAACTCAAAAAAAAAAAAAAAAAAACATCCGCAACCTAAAATGAAAGCTAGAAAACACAAGCTGAATTTTGCTGGTTTACGGGGGTGTTTCCAAGCTCTAGGCACGTGCTCTAGTTCCCAAAATTTCCAAGCGAAACAAACTCAAAATTTTGAAAATCAAAATCGTTTTGTGTTTTCTTTAGCCAAAAGATGAAAAAGCACAATCCGTGCCACACGTAAAATCAACCGTCGATTCTCGCGTTATCAACAGCTGAGAACCATTTAAAAGACATGGCGCGGATCGAGTCTATAAGCCGTCGATAAACACCTCCATCTAACGGCCAGAATTAACCCCACAAGAACTCAAAATTCCAAATCCCAAATTCCGCTTATTATAAATACCCAGACTCCGTCGCGCTGCTTCCATCAAATCAAAATCAAACTTTCTCTCCTCATAGAAAATTTCTTTCAAGGGAGGCAAGGGTTTGGGCAAAGGAGGAGCCAAGCGTCACCGGAAGGTTCTTCGGGATAACATCCAGGGCATCACGAAGCCTGCCATTCGCCGATTGGCTCGCAGAGGCGGAGTGAAGCGTATCAGTGGTCTCATCTACGAAGAGACCAGAGGTGTCCTCAAGATCTTTCTCGAAAACGTCATTCGTGACGCCGTCACTTACACTGAGCACGCCAGGAGGAAGACCGTCACCGCCATGGATGTCGTCTATGCTTTGAAGAGGCAGGGAAGGACCCTCTATGGATTTGGGGGTTAAGTTGTTGGTTGTATTTTGGTTTTGGGTATTAGTTTAGGAGTGATTCTAGTCTAGTCTAGGGATTTATGGTTTAGATCTGGGTGTTATGAGAATTTGCTGTTCATGTAATTTGCATCCGTATTTTCAAATAATACAAATTTAATTTGCCAGTAAATCTTCGCCATATTGTTTACTATGTTTTGTGCCTTCGAAAATCCGGCAAAGTGTTTCCAGCGTTGGACAAATGCGTGCCAAAGTATTAAGAAGAAACCAACAATTTTTTGCAAAGGGTGATTTGATTGTTATTCATAAAAACTATTGCACCAACATGGAGAGCAACATGAGAGATAGGTTACGTTGGCGTCTTTGGGCTTGGGCCTTTAATCTAGCATAGCGTGGGTTTGGGCCAATTGAAACTAGGGCCGGGTTTATCAGGACCAGAAGAAGTGCCTTGCCGCGTGTTTTTTTATTTAATGAAAAGAAAGAAGGAAAGAGACGCGAAAGCCGAATTGACAACTTAGTCCTCGATCACCTTCCATGACCTTTATAATTCCATCGGCCCACTGCCGCCTGTATATATATTTCGTCTGCACGAAAACTCTCCCATACAAAACAGCTAGAGAAATGACTGATGCTGCTGCTGTTGCTGTTGAACAAGGATTAGAAGAAGAGGACGGGGAGGATTCAGATGAACAACGTTCATGGCCGTCGTGGACACGGTGGTCACTCTATTGGTCATCAGATTCCGACGTCGAAATCCAGGATGCATTTGACTCCGACTCCGACGACGACGATGAAGACGCCCTAAAAGCGTGTTTCCCAATCAACTATGCTACCCAGCGACCCAATGCTCTACACTCGACCCCTAATAACTCCACCATTAGCCCTTTCTCTAACCTCGTCCGACTTGCGCCTCTGCAGGTACAACTTCAAACGTCCGGTCGTTTTGCACATAAAAAGTTATTAGTGTTTTTTTTTTCATTAGTTTCTGCTGTTTAATTGGTATGCTGTATGCAGGAGTGGGAAGGCAGGTTGAATATTGACATGTCCAACTATCTGATAACTTCCATTAATGGCAGCACTAGGGTTAAAGATAAAGCCAATCGTCCCACTTTTCACAAGGTGGAGGCACTTTCATTCATGCTTCTCTTTCATCATTCCATACCATGCCATTTGGTTTTATGGTTTCAGTGATTTTGTGTTTTCACTAGGTCTTTGATTTTACAACATCTTTGGCTATGCGGAAACTGCACAATCGCGGTGAATATGAGTATATCTATGGCTGCATTTCTACGGGGAAACATGTTCGTGTTTGTTTCATTATTATCCATAAGTTGTGATTGGTTGACTTGTAACTGATGAGCAGTGTTCTAGTTTCATTTGATAAATACTTAAAAGTTTCGCCATATTTGGCTTCTCTGTTCTAATCATGGAGTTATTATCGTTCCTTTTTGGACAGGCAAATGTTTATTACGCAACAAGATCTGATGGCCAAGAAAATGTTTATTACCCAACAAGATCTGATAGCCAGGACCTAGCTATCAAAGTGTACAAAACATCTGTTCTGGGTTTTAAGTAAGTGCTGTCACGCCTTTACTAACTTATAAAAAATGACTGGTTATATTTTAGGTATGCATGTGCCAAACACTATAAACACGCATATGCATCTATAAAGCTTTTGAGAAATATGCTTTGGGCATTAAATTAGTTCATTTAATTATTTTCGTAAAGATGTCTGCGTGTGAATCTTTTCTTAAAATAATTGTCATGTTCTTTGTGATAGTCAAGTTTTGATGGGAAGTTAGACCATGTAATCATACAACATCATAAAGAAAGAGAAAACAAAAAGGGTTTACATGTTGTCTAAACAACTTCGGTCTTCAGGCACAGAGATAGATGGGACTACCGATTCAGACATGGATACAGCGAGCACAATCCCACGAAACAGGTGAGTGAATGGGCTGAGAAAGAGTGGAGAAATCTGAAGAGGTAAGAGTATAAGACAAACAACAATCTTGATCTTGAGTTTAGGCATATCAGCACTCCTGACCTTGATTGGAGGTGGTTTGTAAATGCAGGATAAAGGAAGCTGGAATCAGATGCCCAACTGCATATGATTTTGGACCTGTTGTTCTGGTCATGGAATTCATAGGTATACTATGCTTATTTTAAATTAGATGAACAAATATTTTGATGGGGTTAGCAATTGCATCATGATTTGATTTGTCAAACCCTTTCTTCCAGTTCCCTTTTATCTTCTTTTTCCCTTTTTTGAACTGTATGGAGTAGTCTAGGCTTCATAAGACATACTACAATAATAGCTTGTCAGAGTGATGTGGATTGTACATTGAATCTATTATAGGGAAGGCAGGTTGTGCAGCACCTTGTTTGAAGGATGCCGGATTGTCATTTGACGAGCTACAACAAGGATATAGAGAGGTGTGTCTGAATCCTTGATGACAATATTGTATGTGACAGTTGTAATACTCGAACCTACTGGAAACGATAGTGGCAGTGAGGACTTTTATGCAGGCCTTAAAAGCTCTCAAATATTCTTATCTTTGTTATTGTCTTATATAGTGAGGCTCCTTGGTACACGCAGACCACCTAAAGAAAACTTTTCAGCTCTGTTTGTGTGTTGTATAGTTTTGTATTTTGGATGGATCAGGTTGGAGGAGCCATACTAGTGTTCATTGAGAAAGCTTCAATGTTAATTTGTTTTTCTTTATGATATGTTGTATTTCCACTGGAATGACCTTATTGTGATTGGTTATTGGCAGATGATAATTGCTATGCGAATGTTATATCAGAAGGCCAAACTGGTTCATGCAGACCTCAGCGAATTCAGCATACTTTATTTTGAAGTAAGCATTGCATTTACACAGTGTAGTTTGAACTTGCTGTATATATATGAAGGTATGCAATGTTATTTATGCCATCCCCTCTTTGGCAGGGCCACTTGTACATCATTGATGTTTCTCAAGCAGTTAATCTGAACGACCCTAGTGCGAATGGATTTCTATGTAAAGATTGTCTCTATGTTTCTGTAAGTTCTGACCGAAGTCACTGGCTATAGTTTTATATATTTTCATTGTTAATTTCTTAAATGAATGAGTGATGCATTTAATGTTTCGAGGCTAAAAAATATTTGGTGGCACACAGGATTTCTTTAAAAAACATGGAGTAGCCGTTATGACAACACGGGAGCTCTTTGAATTCATAGTTGATCCATGTATTTCTGACGAAAGGGTGGACAGTTATCTGGATATGGTTCGACTCCTTTCTTTTTATGTGAAATATTGAAGAACTTAATTTCCTATACATAAAAAGTTAAAGAACATGGTATAAAACTCTATTTGACTGGCTTTGACTTCAGGTGCAATATAAAGTTGTGGCCAGAGGGTCTATAACTGCAGAGGATGAAATTGCAGATTCTGTGTTTTTGCAGGTAATTTACGACAATGTGACTGTGTATACATGTATAAGCATGAACGTATCTGTGCGATATCGCGCACGCAGACTTATATTCATTTGAATTTCTTCTCCTGTTTCCAGTCATTCATTGCAAGGGCTTTAGAACATGTGAAGAATGTTGAGGCGGATGCAATATGGATAACTAGTGAAAAGGACACTGAAGACATGTACTATAAAACTATTACTGGACTGGAGCAGGCACTTTCTAGAGTCCAAGTTGCTCCACCTGCAACTCAATCTGACTATGGTAGCGATGAAGAAAACTCAAGTGATCCAGATTCCTCATTCGGAATCAAGGCACATCATCCACTTGACAAGAAGGTTGCTAGAAAAGATTTCAAGAAGAAAGTGAAAGAAGAGAAGAGGGAAGCTCGGAAACATAAAGCGCCAAAGGCTGTAAAGAAAAGAAAGAAAAAGCTGTCTAAACCCTGCAAGACCAGGTAGCTTATTCTGATGGCGATCGAGGCTTTCCAAGACTAATATATGGTCGCTAAGCCAACTTGGATCGAGTTCAATTTTGTCTTATATTATATTCTTTTTAATTTGATAGATTTAGTCGTTAGCAGCTGCTTGGCTCACAAATATATGCGCTATTAGGATTAAAAATATATTGTCACTCACAAATATAGACACATTTTAATTATTAGAGTAGAGTGATTAATTATATATGGCTTTATGCGCTATGTGAGTGACTACTGTCATAATTTCTCTTGGCAATGTAGTTTCTCTTTGTTCAATCAAAGAAAATAAAATGTCTTAGGACTGAAAAAGCAAATCAAATTCTTATGTCTATTCATTTATCATGTTAAATGAATATTGCATCTTCGCCTTTTAAGTTGCATATAAGAGTTGTGAACTTGTAGCTCAATTGGTTGAAATTTTCATTTTTTAATATGGTTTAATAAAATAAAAAATAGGGTTATCATACATAACTTTCGGTCGGTGTCATAGTAATTTGGCCGATAAAAGTTCATGGATAACTTTTCCTTTGAAACATAAGCGCTTATGAATAGTGTAGACCAATTACAGGTAAAATTACGTCTTCTGCGTGACCTCATTAGGACAGACACAGATATATACACATTCTCATTGAAAGAGGAATTATAGAAGGCATTTCGAGCAAGAAGGAAATAGCCTCCCTCATCAATTGGGTTTCCAATGAGCTTCAAGTATACAATTTCTCCTGCGGAAGTGAATCAATATCGTCGAGTTACTTCTAACAAATTAAGGGGAGAACTCTAAATTATTTTGAAGGATCCATTTGGCTGCATTTAATTTTACTTTTGCTGTTGTCCTTGTCACAGACATGACTATCATATAAACCTTATATTCAGTTATGTCTTGCATCGAACCCATGGCACAGCAGAGAATGAAAAAATAAGTAAAAAATAGACTAGGAAAAAGAAACAACTACTAAAATTTTCAAGATTTTTAGAATGAAATTGCAAGCTAGATGAACATGCCTAAACCAGCGGATCAGTTGCAGACAAACAGGAAACCACAGGACTCCCTTGAAAGAACTAGAAACCTCAAGAGATTTTTGATTGAAAATAAACCATACCCTGTACCAAAACAAATGAAACCTTGGAGATCCAACTTTGAAAGAACCTCAACCAATCTCCAACCTACAGATTTAATACAAATATGTCATGGGGGCAAGGGAAAGAAACATATGTCATGCTCCCAGCCACCATCAATACTCCCTTGCAACCTGTATTGTCACCAAATGAAACGATTTGTTAGATAAATCTGAGACCATTATGAACTAAATCCTACATCAAGTCTTCATTCCAACAGCTACAAACTCAGCCAAGTGCACGCCTATAACCTGCTTGACACTTTACCATCAAAAAGAGGCAAGAACGTAGGGTGGCTAATTATTCTCCAACCCAAAACCCTTCCCAGAATATTAAGTTCCCTGGTTTTCACAACATAAAGAATCAGTGATGTATTGTACATGAAAAACTGAATAAAGTTTATATAAGGCATAACTAGAAGATGAGTAGCAACAACTGGTAACCAAAGAATAGATAGCCACTGATAGGTAAAAGGAATTCCAACGAACAAGAACTCAATGATATATAACTTCATCAATGGGCTCCATGGAAAGAAATGTATGTTGGACAGAAACACAGAGTGGCCAAATACACAATCTCAGAACTCAATCCTATGTATCATTTTTATCTATATCGGAAAAAAAAAACAGCACAATTTGTCTACAGACTGAATATTTACATGACATCAAATGTTGCTACCCCTTGTGTGCAAATTCCAAGCGGATTTGTCTGCCATCCAGTAACTGAGAAGAATCACAAACATTAACAGATGATATTACTTCTCAATCCAAAGAAGTTGCATCACATAATGGTTGCAACACGTAGAAATTACAAAGAGATAAATCACTGATGGCTGCAATTACCTGACCATCCATTTCTTTTAGAGCAGTGCTGGCTTCAGTTTCAGAAGTAAACTTCACAAACCCGTACCTTTTTGATTTCCCACTCACGTGATCACATATAACTTTAACTGTTAAATATGACAATATAATTCCCTCAAGTAAATAGATGGCCACCAACAAGAAAATAAAGACCTAAAATGGTATTGACAACTTCGATGGAACTAGCATTACCTTCAATGATTTCACCATGCTTTCCAAAAGCATCCTTAAGAACAGGTTCATTTGTATCGTAGGAAAGCCCTGCATATTACAACTCCGGTTAAAACAAAATTATATCAAAAGCAAGACACCATGAAATCAAAGAAAGTTGAGGGTCCTTATTATACATTTTTTAAAGCTTATAGCATGTATAGGAGTGTCCAAGCACTAAATGCTAGGTACTTCAACAGCAAGCAATCCATACCCATATAAAGCAGAAAATCCAAAAAGGTTTATACAAAGTACACCATTTAATTGCCTTCTGTATATTTAAACACTCGAACACAAAACAACTTCAAATCTAAGTAGTTTTCTAAGTGTGTTCTGTATATTTATACCCAATATTTGCTTGTTTGCAATAAGAAGCAGGGTTTTGCAGAATCTGATTCCAAGGTATAGAGGTGTGTCTTTATTTCCTATTAATAAAAATTCCTCAGAGAGAGACATCCCTGGTCCAGTAGAAGTTGAACTATTCACAACTGACCCAATGATGAGCAAAAGAAAGCAACTTTAGGCACTTTAGCAAGTAGCTTAATCTCAAGTGAATTTGGAGTATCGATGCTATCCAGAATTTCATTGTTGATAAATAAAACTTTTGCAGCTGGTAATAAGATTTTGACCACAAAATTAACTTAATCAAAAATAGACAGAGGGAACAAACAAGAGATTTGAAAGGAATAAAACCTCCAACGAACAAATTGGTACAAGAGTGGCGTGCCCATGAATTCCTGGCCAATTTGATACACTTGGGCCAAATGCTAACTCCACCATTTGATCCTCTCATTTCCGCTTATCGTTCGCCGGTAGGAGGGACGCAAAACGGCGTCGTCATTTGCTAGTGAAACTAAAACAACTCGTCGTTGCCCCGGTTGTGGTGAAAGTAAAATGTTCCGAGGCGAGTGTGTTGCAGGGCTTTCAGTGAATCTGGTCAACTGGAGGTGGTGAGTAGTCACTGAGATTGAGATGGTAAGATGACCCGACCCATTATCGCATCGTGACTCGTGAGACGGAGCAGATGTGGGTGTGGTTTACTTAAACAAAGACGATGGCCTATAAAGATTAAAGACAACTTAAAATAACATGACGTCTAAACTAAAATTTAAAACTCCAAAAGTGACGTCTTTTGATGGCAATAATTCTGTGTTGATATAATCTGTAGAAAAGTACGGTTATACTTTGTTCATGAAAGTATAGAACATATCAACACAGAATTATTCTCATCTTTTGATGGCAAAACTAAGACATCAATAACTCAGTTAAGCAAATATTTGTCCACGAATATTTTTTAGTAATATTGGCCAAGAAAATTTAAGTGATCTGTATACTGTGTGCAACGGCAAAAATGGCATTTTTTGTCTGAAATGGCATGAACTTGTACGTAGAACCATAGTCGTGACTCGTGAGTGTTTGACTGCAATATCTTCCTCAAAAAGCATGTTCTGTTATTGTTTTTCTTTGTACCAAATTCACAATCAAATGAGTATAAGATGTGAAATCCTTTAGATTGTTTGAAGAGAAAGAGAAATGAAGTTTCCATAAAATAAATCAATAGTTGGAATTATACTTCAAAAGAATGTGAAAATCCTTGAACAGACGAAGAATAAAATGTATCGGTAACTGTCAAAGTACTTGGCCCGCACGCAGCTGATTCAACTTTCATACTTCATGAGTTCATGATCAACAGAAAGCCGACTCGACATGATCTGCTTTTGTTAAGGTTCTGCTACATCTTTCACTATTTTCTTCTCTTAGAAACATGGATATGATTCTTCTCCTATAATCTGTAATCTTACATTCTTACCCATGTTCAATAAGGTAAACATTGTATCACTTCAAGCAAGAGTTGAACTAGTCCACCTTTCCTTTAACCATTCCTCTACCGCTCTACGACTATAGAGTTGGTCCTTTTTTTCATGGAAAATTGCTTTGTGAAAAACCCAAATCAGTTTCACACAAAAGAACCAGCATATTCAAGACACCCAACAGCAAAATCCACCAAGAGAGAGTTGGAACGGATACAAGTTTTCGTACCATGAGGATTCAAGCACTTTTTAATCCACAAACTCACAATTCATTGCTAAGAATCAATGCCCAACAGCACCAGTATTATAACAGGCAAAAGCAACAAGGAATAAACAACTGTGCAGAATGAAAATGCTTGAGAAAAGGAAAAAGGAAAAGGATAAGTATATGACACTTTAAGCATTCATAAGGCTACCCATCAACACAAAACAGGGAACAATCACAACCTCACACGACATCACGGAAACAAGGGGTTTCATTAACAAATTCCCAAACAAAACACAAAGTTCCTAAATTGATGATGATCACTTAAATGTAAGGATTACAAAAGCTTTCGAATTTCCTGAAATTTTCCCTACAAATAACAAAGGCAAAGTCCTGGATACTGAGATTGATTACATACAAATGGAGCAATTCAAACTACAACCTAAACAAGCGAACTATTCAGCAGAACCTATGCAGCCTTCTTGGGGGACTTGCCCGCCTTTGATGGAGACTTGGGCTCTTTGGTGGCTCCTCCGGCCTTCTCAGCCTTCTTGGGCAACAGAATTGGGTTGATGTTGGGTAGCACACCTCCATGAGCAATAGTCACACCAGCAAGAAGCTTTCCGAGCTCTTCATCGTTCCTCACAGCCAGTAACAGATGCCTTGGGATAATCCTGTTCTTCTTGTTGTCCCGAGCTGCATTTCCAGCCAACTCCAGCACCTGAACAAAACCCACAACCAATTTAGGTCAAAATTTTGGGGAAAATTGAAAACCCTAAAATTCAATGCTACCCAGAAACTCAAAGCTGAAACCCTAACTAACAAAATCGAACCAAACCTAAAATTACAGATGCAAGAAACAATAAAGAGGAGCTTACTTCAGCTGCGAGGTACTCAAGGACGGCGGCCAAGTAGACCGGAGCTCCAGAGCCAACACGCTGAGCATACCTACCCTTCTTCAAGTACCGGCCAATCCTACCAACCGGAAATTGCAGACCGGCTCTGACGGAGCGAGTCACCGACTTCTTCTTGGGGCCACCGCCCTTCCTTCCTCCGGCACCTTTCTTAATCTTTCCGCCGCCAGTCTCCATCTCAACCTAATTCGAGTAGTGAATCTGAGACCCTTTTGAGAGAAAATGCAGAAATGGAAGAGAGAATTGGGAAAATTTCGGGGAGTGGATTTGAGAATTCGTTGGAGGGTTGGCTTTTATAGAGTGCTGATTTATTGTTCGGACCATTTTGTTGAGGGGGGTATAAGAGCCGGAGATGACTGAGACCGTTGGATGGAGGTGTAATCGACGGTCGTTGGACGCTTGGGTACCGATCCGCGTATTTTGAAATGGACCAATGGGAAGAGAGGGTGCGTTTTGGTTTTCTCCTTTCCTTTGTTTTTTGTGATAAAAAAAGTGACACATTGTTTTCCCGCTCCATTTTTTGCAAAGTTATTTCAAATTTTAAAACCCTTTACGTCCTTACCAGAAGCAAAATAAAAGTTCCAAATTTTGAAGAACAAAAAAATTTGATAAACTCAATTCAAGAGTTAAGAATTATTGCAGCACTTATATCAATTATAATATTTATTCATGTTAATATTTACAGTACTTAATGAAGTTTTACTTTAGGAAAAAAAATGACAACCGTTATTATTAATTCTCATTTATCTTATAATCTCATAATTTTCTACTTATTCTACGATTTCCGTATAATATGAATCCTATTTCTGATGAAAATCCTTTAGATGCAAAACAAACAATCTACGAGACTAACCACCATTGGTGTTCGAGTTGATAGAGCTTTCAGGTGTGGTACTCCTTGCCCGGGTTCAAATCTTGTCAACTGCATATTAGAGTAGTAGGAAACGTTGGGATACCATGATAAACAATCTACGAGACTAGCAGACATCTTCTCCAAAATCTTTAATGGCATCCCGAGTTCGAATACCTATTTCATATGATAATAATAAATAGTTTGTATTTTTAACGCACTCAGTTGTCAAGTTTATTTTAGTTAGATTAGGGAAGAAAGAAAAATTGTTTCCCAATGTATAAGTTAATGGTCACACGCATTCTATGCCACCGAATATTGCATAAGTTTAATTAAGTGTGTGAGAATGTAAAAGAAAAATGCTTGAGATCCCAAAATATTTACCAAATGACATGGCATCCTACATGTTATCGCTTTATTTTCACATGTTTTTAAATTGAATTAGTTTAAATTAATACATTTTTGTTCCTTTATAAAATTATATTAGAAAATATTAATTTTTGAAAAAAAATGAAAGTGACCCTAAACTCCTCCTCCTTCTTCTAGATTTGCCTTCTAGATTTGCCGTGGCAACAAACAAATAAATTAGGCTTAACTTCTTCTTCAAATTATCATACTTGTCATGGCAACATGTGAATTTTGTACAATCAAATAGATCATGCCTATCGTATTCTTCAACAATCAAATAGATCAGATATACCGATGAAACTCTAAACATTAGATTTAGGTATATATATATATGAAAAATGTAAAACTATGATAGCAAGTTCAAATCAATTGATCGAATTCAGCCATATAATTAATGTAATTTGTGGTTAATTTGTTGGAGAAAAACACTGATTTCTTTTTTGTTAATGAGTTTGGAGGGTTTGTTGTTATTTGCTTTATAATTTTATCTTATTTACATGTTGGAAATTAACAAGAATGGAAATCTAATAATGTACATGATGTGCCACAGCCACATCATTTGGTAACCAAATTTTGTATACAAATTTGGTATTTGTAGCATCACTCAATGTAACATGTTGTTCCACATTAAAAAAGTAAGAAATTGTATGCGAGCTTATGATCATATAAATTGGTTTGTCTGCCAATAAACTGCAAAACTAACGTAGCCCTGATAAAATAAGAGCATCTCCAACAGTTTCTCTAAAAAATCTTTATTATAGGGACTCAAAAGTTAAAATCTTTATAATTTTTCTTCCGTAGTTCCAACAGTTTATCTATCATATTTTCTATAATTTATTATTTACAATTAAATATGGTATTATTTTTAAATTTAAAAAGTATAATCAAATAATTAATGATAAAAATGAATATATTTGGAAAGAGGAAAGAGAAGATGGTAAAAATTTCCAAAAAATTGTTTCTCTATAATTTTACAGTTTGTTGTGAATATAGGGACTTTTATTTTCTCTCTCATCACTATCTCTAAAATAGAGATATGTATAGGGAAGCTGTTGGAGCAAAAAAATGCTCAATTTTCCCTAAACTAGAGAAAAAATAAATTATAGAGAAGTTGTTGGAGATGCTCTAAAAGCGAAAAAGAAAAAATAATTTATTCAATAGAGTCCTAGGCTCCTAGCTACTTATTCAAGTGAGCTTCTATTTATAGTTTTATACATCTAAAATTTAATTTGGACCTCTTCATTTTTTCAAGTGATATTTGATTTTGTCAAGTTATATTAAATTAAGAACAAAAACACAAATCACTACAAGTGGTATAGTGATTCAACGTCCAAGTTGGAAACTTCTCTATCCGCATTCGTATCATAAAGTTGTCAAACATGGCCAAGCACTGTATTTCAATATTTCACATGCGCCGCGAGAATTAGTCTGTTTTTGGATCTATGAAGCCTTTGAGATATCTTGATTTTGGTCAAAAATAAATAAATAAGACATAAAAGAGGTATTAAAAAAAACCTATCTTCTTACCTCCACTTTGTTCGACAAACCAATGTATGTATTCCTGAATTCACAATGTTTAACCCTAATTTACATCAAAATTTATGAAAGAAAGTGATGGTTTGGTAATTAGGCAAAACATCATTTTGGAGCCTTTGGACAAGGTATGGGTTTATATATTTGATGTTCTTTTTTTTAATCAAAACCCTAAATTTTCTTGCGTCTAGGCTGCTTCTTCTTCCTTTAAAAAAAAAATATATTTTGCGTAAAAAAATTGAAGGTATTATTGTTAAACAAAACTAGCATCTTTGTGTAAGTTGTGAAAAGTAATGATACTGATATATGATTCGCAATGTTGAGGGTTTAGTATTGCACTACGAGAGTGACGAGTTATATATTCCTTTTTAATGCCTTATTTGGATGTCATGATGATGGTTTTCTTAACATAATTGGGTGTTCATATTATATTGTTACATCAATGACGTGTTTACTTACTTGAAATGAGTATGAGAATAAAGATTTTTTATTTTTTTTTGATAAACAGATAATTCATATATTATCAAAGCCAGAAAGACACATACATCAAACTCCTAGGCCTGTAACCAGATCTGTCGGTCAGGCAACTAAAGACTTTAACAAATACCTCTCATTATAGACCACTGAGCTCGTTGAAACAACGAGCCTACAAAGACAAAAACTCACTAATCATCTAAAACAACTAGCGAATCTCATGCCGCCAATGCACGCACTTGTGGTACGGCGAAAAGATTCATCGATCAAATGATTATACGGAATTTCCGTATCTGCAGGCTCAACACTCCGAAGAATAATACCTGAAGGTGGAGAAACTAGGGTCCCAAATCATCATAGAAACCAACGATGATAGGGAGTTATTAGTAGCGAAAGCTACAGACTAGGAAAAAAAACATGAAATTAAACTTAGGCTAGCAGAGACCCAATGACATAGCTCATGTTCAAATCCCCAACGTTAGCAAGGAAGCAGATCAATAGCATCGCTGCACCACCATATCTGACATAGCCCCGCCGCACCAAAGGTGATCTCCACCGTCATGCGCAACATCCACCGGCAAAGCCCCCTGAGAATCTACCACCGATGCCACAGAACCAAGTCAACCCACAACGACCCATCGCCCATCATCCCTGCTCACCTGTGAACCTAAACGAAACCATGCCAGAGAGAAGCACTGAAAACCATGGAGGACTGTCACACTCGTTCGACGACAACGCCTTGAAGACGTGTCGTCGGACGGAGAATAGCAAAACTTGGCTAAGAAAACCAAGCTTTCTAGGGTTTTTTTTGCGGCTAGGGTTTGAGAGAAGTATATTAGTGAGAATAAAGAAATTTATTACAATTTTTTAGTTTTATTGCGTTTACTAACTTATACATAAATCAGAATGATTGTGGGTCACATATAAAAGTAACTAAAAAAAGTAATTTATTCCTACGAGAGAGCCTATGAGAGAGCCGCTCTCTTCGAAACCCTATGAGAGAGCCGCTCTCTTCTACCTATAGTCGTCTTCGACTAGATCTCTACCATCGTCCTCATGCGGCCGTTTTCTTTCAACGTTGACAACAGTCGACCTTCTCTCTCTTGGCTACCGTTGATGTTTTCCTCTGGGGACGCAATTGGTGCAAAGGATTCAAGGATGCCTTCATCCTCAGGGATGCGTGTCGCTATTTTTTTTCTAGGTGTTGGTGCTGCAAGTCGACAGACCGCAAGAGAGCGTTGGGATCGGGCTGCTCTTGATTTGATCGACTTTCCATATGCAAGAGGCAAGGGATTGTTCATGGTTGTTTGGTTGTGCAGGCCACCGGACGAATTCAAGTGTTCTTCTTGCTGGAGGCTATGCCGGCTGCTGCTGCTGCTGTGATTCCTATTATGGTTTGTTGGGTGGGCTGCTCTCCTTTGGGCTTGGGGTGGGTTTCTCGGACCTTACTCTGGTCCTAAGGGGGAGTGAACTCTTACTCAACTTTCCTATTAATTAGGTTTTGAGTTATAAGCCTACTCTCTATTTTGTGTTTTTGCACATGATTAATGAGTACCCCTTTGCACCACAATTGAGTGCATTGGCGAATGAATATTCACTTATTTTAATTTTGTGCGAGAAGACTAGGTTGTAATCTTGTAGGCTTATTGAATAAGTGAGCTTATTTGTTCTAGTGAGTGGTACTTGATTAGTCCTTACTTACTTGGCCACTGATTTAGGCTGCAACCGTGCAAGTATCGGGATTTTTTGTATGTGTCGTTCTAACTTGAAGTTTTAATGATAACTCAGTTCATCTTGTAAAAAAAAAAAGTTACTATTTTTAAATTACAAAATTTTGATCTCATCAACTGTTAGTTCAGATTTTTTTTGTACTTGAGAATTATTTTATAAATAAAAGCTTTTTGCCTGTCTCTATTAAACAAAATCCACAATTTTCCAATTTGATTAGCACGGGCGGCGGGGAGGGTAAATCGTCCGATTACCCGACCGAGAAGCAAAGTCGCGACGTGTGACATAAAATCTAGGGTATAACCGTCCTTTCTCAAACCTCACCAACGTGTCGTTATCTTAGTGGACAGACTTGCTTTTTCCTCTCCGTGTTGTCACGCATGACATGACCTCCATGATGATATTAGTGGAGGTGGGTGAAGTAACAGCCACCGTCTCCATAGCAAGGTCTGAGCACACAGCAACACACAAAAGGGAGTCCTCCATTTTCTGCGAGAGTAAAACCCATCGAGCTCATTCTCGTTTTGGCCTAAATTTTCTGCAACCACCATGGTCAGTATCTATCTTCCTCTTCTCTTTCCCTGCGCATTTGTTTTACCTTTTTTTTTTCCTCTCTGTTATATATATTTGCTGTTTAAAGTATTTTGGATTTTGGTCTATGATCTCTAATTTATGATTCCTGATCTGTTATGGGTAGATCTGAATTTGGGTTTGTTTTGATTTTCGGATCATTTAAATTCTTGTTGATACTTGTTACAGAAAACTAAAGATTAATTTTTTATTTATAAAATGCATGGCCATCCAAATTTGTACACTTAGTTTGGCTGTCATGGAGATGGTTGCAAGTTTGATGGGGGATTTGATTTGATCACTTCCATGTATAATCTTCATTTCATTGACCTTTTTGTTCTTTTATTTTTGTGTGTTTTGATGGGTGTTTGGGTTTCTTTTATGTTTGTTAATAGGGCTCTATTTAGATAGTGTTGGTGCTGATAGCATGGGTGTGTCATGTGAAACGGATATGTAACCAGTTTGATGTTGTCATTTTGATTGTGTAAGTTTGCATTTAGTTGCATTGCACCAAAGGTGGTGACATATCTTACATACATTTGGGTGGTATTTATATCTGATTAAACTTATGTTAGCAAAGACCCGCATTATATGTCATTGGAGTTTGGACTCAAGTACTCACTATTGGAATTTATGTCAACTAGCGGATTAGAGCTACATTCTAGCTTTTTAATCTAGTAATTCTCATCCCAGTTTGCTTTTGAGGGACCGAATTGGATTTTTTAGCTTTTTAATCTAGTAATTCTCATCCCAGTTTGCTTTTGAGGGACCGAATTGGATTTTTTGTCGATGTTAAAATTTCCAAAGCTTGTTGATCTTATTCTTGCAAGCATAGTGAAAATGTGTTTTGAAATTGGTACTGGGGCAGCTCATCTTGTTTCTCCACGTCCTTGTGCAGGGCAGTGTGAAACTCGGAGTCTATGTTATTGAGTGAAAACTAAAGAATAAACCTGCCTCAAGTAGCCTCTTTTTTTCCTTTTCTGGCACTGAGTTGGGCCTTGCTGTCTCCTGCATTAGTTCTTGGAGTTATTGGTTTCATATTGCTGTTCCCTTCCAGTTAGTTTAGATATTTAAGCTGTAGGCAACCTGCATTACATGGGCTTACATTCTAGGGCTTTGAGATATTCCTTATATTATCACTCACTACTCTTGAAGAAGGTGTATGATGCAGAACCAGGCTATTTATAGCGGCCAACCCCAGTTTAAAAGGAACCTAAGTCTAATCAAATACCTAGAATAGTCTTCATAGGATTTTCATTAGGAGCGATGATGTTTTCATCCGCATCTGGGCCGTTTTCTGTTATGGCAAGTATTTTTTGGCCTCTGCTCCCTGCTACAACCAGAACCCTATTTATCAAAATTAAAAGCAAGGGGAGCAATTCTGCCTAGAAACAACATGAGAATGATTATGACCCATAGCAGCAAGAGATGTTGGGTTCTTGAAGAACATAAGAGAAGGAGATCTTGAAAACCTTCAGGCTGCTTTTGAATATCACGAATGAGCACTTTAAGCAGTTGGATGTTATAGTTGTTTTATTGGCCATTTGCAAAAAAATAAAAAAATTAGTGGCATTGATTTTTTTTGGTGTTGAAAAACAACAATGTGTAGATTTGAGAAAGAACTTGGGTGCCCTAGTTGCGTGGTATTTTTCACGTTGATATATGAACCTGACATCTATTTCTGGTTCATTCTATATCAGGCCAATGCGTCATCCGGATTTGCTGTGGATGATGATTGCAAACTAAAGTTCCTGGACTTGAAGGCCAAAAGAACCTACCGCTTCATAGTATTCAAGATTGAGGAGAAGCAGAAGCAGGTGATTGTGGAGAAACTAGGTGAGCCAGCTCAAAGCTATGAAGAATTCACCGCAAGTCTTCCTGCTGATGAATGCAGATATGCTGTCTATGATTTTGACTTTGTGACTGCAGAGAACTGTCAGAAAAGCAGGATTTTCTTCATTGCATGGTAATTGAATAAGCTAAAAGCCTCTCACTCTCTATCTCTCTTTTCTTTTTGCTTATGTTCTTTACTGTATACATAGGTCCCCTGATATATCAAAGGTGAGAAACAAGATGATTTATGCAAGCTCCAAGGACAGGTTCAAGAGAGAATTGGATGGTATCCAAATAGAGCTGCAGGCTACTGACCCAACTGAGATGGATCTTGATGTTATCAGAAGTCGTGCCAGCTAAGATGTGTGGTCTTTGCAATGGCGATTTTCCTTATGTTCTCTTTTAATTTATGTGAATGTTAATAGTTTGTGGGGATGTGAACCTGAATTATGGTGCTTCGGTTTGTTGTTTAAGTTTTACCTTACAGCCTTGTCTTTAGAACGAATTCGGTGGGCTCAATTTATATAGGCAGCTGGAAGGGCTTGTTCAATGAGATAACTCTGAGTGTCTCCCAAATTTTTATATTTGGAGACCAAGTTGTATCTTCTCCTGAAGGTAGAAATACTGGATTTGTTTTCGCAGCTTCAGAAAAACTGTGGTTTACTATTTTAAACTAAGCGAAAATTTGAACGAGCTGATATGCTGTTTAAACATTGGTTCTTTGGTATGTTTTCTTAGCCTGGATGCCGCAGTGATCTCTTGCTCATCCGACTTGATTCTCGTCATTCATGGTGACAGACTTGTTTCTTAGTATGGTTCTTTGGTATCAGTTTCCCTGAATCGAAAGAGTGACTAGTTATTTGCCTTTAATCTATCTTCCTCGCCTCATTCGTTAAAAAAAAATTTCTCTTCCGCTCACAATACAGTCTCAAAATAGTATTGCTTCAGTACAACCCTGTTTTTTATTAGATGACGCTAAGAATCTGGCAACATTGTTCAACACACTTAACTTGCAACCCAAAGGTCCTAAACTTTTCGTAATTGACAGCATCTGTGAGAAAAGAGGTCATATAGAAAGAACGCATACGAACTACGACGAGGTCATTTCCAAGTAACACCTGTTACAACTGATGTAAAAAGAATGCTTACAAGTTACAAGTACAACAAAAGCCAAACAGAGACCCAAGAGAGCGAGAGAGAGGGCTTATTTTCATGCTCCGAGTGCTGTCAAATAAGCGTGTCTGAGCTCTGTTACTCATCACCCTGCTGATAAATTACATTCTCTCTTGAGACTCTTACACCTATTACCCTACCATACAGGGTTGGAAATATGTACATAAAGAATCCCAGGTCATCTTGACAAGGTCCGATGTATACCTAAAGTTACAAAAATTGTGAATATTCAACCATCACAGCTCTGCCAAGTATATCAACTCCAACATTTGAACGTTACAGTACCATGTCTGGTTCCTATTTGACAGATCAATGATTCTTCAAGCATTACTAACTTGTATCGCAAGTTCCACGACTTGGTGTGTTATATGTAACTCGATTTGGCTTCAACCCTCTTCTCATCATGTCATCACGCAACTCCAAAGCCTTGGTTAGTTCTCCAGTGACACAGCAACCATATATCAAAAAGTTATATGCTAGAATATCAGGCTTCAGACCCCTATCTAGCATAACATCCCATAACCTAATAGCTTCAATTAAATTGCCCATCCTACAATACTCGAAGATAAATGTTGAATAAGTGATGCAATCTGGGTAAATACCATTGTTTGTCATTTCAATCAGGAGCCCTGAAGCTTCATGAAACTTGCCCATTTTGCAGAAACCCCTAATAAGTATATTGTATGTGACAGTATTGGCTGAGAACCCGGCAAGCATGGTGTTGTGCAGTTGCACAGCTTTCTCCATGCTACCTTCTTTGCTGATGTGATCTAGGAAGCAGCCATATGTGACATGATTGGGAAGGGCATCACTCACAAGCATATCCTTGCAAAGAAGCTCAGCTTTGTCAATACAGCCTGCCTTACATAATCCATATATTAAGGAAGTGTATGTAACAACATTAGGAGAGCATCCTTCACTAACCATTATATCCCACAGTCCAAATGCCTTATCAAGTTTTCCTGATTTCCCATATGCATCAATCAGACTTGTATAGATTACATTATCAGGCCTCAATCCTTGACTATGCATCTCGTTAATGAGACCAAATAATCTTCTGGTATCCTGTTGTTTCAGAGCTCCACAGATAAGTATGGCATAACACACTAGATCCATGTCTACTCCTCTTTCACTCATCTCACGACAAGCACCTAATGCATCATGTAATCTTCCTTCCTTGCAATAACCATATAGTAGTGCACTGTAGCACATCTCATTTAACTTATAATTCTTCTTGTGAAGGTCATCTATAAAATTTTTGGCTTCAAACACTCCACTCGTGGAACAAAGACCACTAATTAAAGGTCTAAATGTATATGTATCAGGTACAAGACCCCTTTTGAGCATTTCATCAAGCAATTCAAAAGATCTAGCCATGTTACCTTCCCGACAGTGCCCATCGATCAGAAGATTGTAAGTCACCTCGTTCGGCATAATGCCCCTTTCCACCATTTCATCAAGGAATTTACTTGCTTCAGCCATCATGCTTGTGCGACAAAGACCTGAAATAATTGCAGAGACGGTATAAGTGTTTGGTGCAATGCCTCTTCCCATCATTTCATGATACAGTCTAAATGCCTTCTGCAGTTCTCCTCTTTTGCAGTATCCACTTATCAGTGATGTATATGTTACAACAGTTGGTTCCACACTTCTCATCATCTGACTGAAGAGAGATTCCGCCACACTCAACTTTCCAAACTTGCACTCCCCACTTATCAAAGAATTATAAGGATACACAGTTAATCTAATCCCAGCATTGTTCATTTTATCAAAATAACAATGTGCAGTGTCCAACATTCCCCTTCGACAGAATGTATCAATCAAAATAGAATATGTTACATCATTGGGAAAGAAACCCTTCTTCCCCATGTTGTTAAAGAGTAATTCAGCCTCATCCAGTTTCCCATCTTTACACAAAGAATTGATCAATGCATTGTAAGCAAACAAATTAGGCACCACCCCAACTTCTCCCATTTTGTTCACTAAATCAAAAGCATCTTCAATCTTACCCTTCCTCCTCAATCCCTCCATGAGACCCGAAAGAGCCGCTTCACTAGGAACAAATCCCATCTCAATCATTTCCTTCATTAGCTCCACACCAACCACAAATTCTTGCACTTTACACAACCCAAGCACCAATGTACAATATGTAACCATATCTGCTTTCAATCCCTTTCGACTCAATAGATTCTTGATTTCTACAGCCTCCCAAACTCTCTGGCACTTGCAGAGCCCATGAATCAACACATTATATGTAACAACACTCAACTCACACCCATTTGATTCAGCGTACCGAATCACTTCATTAGCCTTATATAAATCCTTCAATTCACACAAACTCCTAACCATTGCCGTGTACATATAAGCATCGGGCCGAAGACCAACATTGACCAACTCATCAAAAAGCTGCAAAACCTTATTGAAATGCCTACTTCTCACCAGCCCATTTAAGAGGGCATTCAAGGTTCTAACTTCAGGCAGAATTTTACACTCCCTCATGAGCCTCACAACCACAACACCATCCAACACTCTCTTGTTTTGCACATAATTTTGCACCAACAAATCAAAACCCAAACTCGACGAGCAATTAAATTTCTTATACGAATTCAACAAAGACTGGAAAACCTCAATTGGGCTCAACCCACGAAGCAAAAGGGTCTGTAAAAGCGAGGTAGCAGGCCAAAAGAGACTAGACTGAACCAGGGCATGAATCAGAATGCAAAACGACGCAGTTGAGTGGTTGAAGGATTTATGCAAGCCCAGAAAATTGAAGAAGCGCAAGGCTAACCTGGGATTCCTTATGTTCTGGATCAGAACCTTCTCGACGTGGTGGGGCTTCAACGAGCTTGAAATGAAGGGATCGCTGAAGGCCATTTTCCAGCTCTGCTTCCCTCGAACGACGTCGGATAGGTTCGAAACAAAGTGGGGGTCATCATTTTCGTCATTATCTTTGGGGGTGGAATTGGAAGAGGCGCAGAGATTTCTGGGTTTGGAGTGAATGAGCGGGTTTGTGAGGGGACGATGAGGACGAGTGAGCTTCATTTTGGGATTGAAATCAAAGGGGTTTTGAAGACACACTCGTCACTCAAGTGGATTTGGAGTGTTGAAATTTTTGAGTAATTCTGTAATTCATTGGAATGCTTATTTAGCATCATATGTTTTGCTTCTTTAACATGAAATGCAGTAGACACGGGCTACATTGTTGGTTGTTTAACAATTTTTTTTTATTTGTTCTTTTTAACGAACGGTACTTGAATTTTTACCAAATTAGTATTTTGGTACCTGAAATTATTTTAGGGGTGGCATCGGTACAAAACCAAGCTTTTTTGGCCGGAATCGGTACCGAATCAAAATCCATCCGTTCTGAAAATTCTGCTGAAATTTATAGGTCAGTTCGAAAGAATTCGGTAAAAAAAATCAACCCTACTTTACAGTCACATTACTACTTTAATACTCCGTCAAAATTTCTGTTAAATCAAAATATTTTGTTACACAACAACAGCTTTTTTCATGGTTATTTTCCTCAAATGTAAAATGAATAAAAAAAATCATGTTTACAAAAATTAAAAACATTATCAAAGTCCCACCGTGGCCAGTAATCCGCTTTGAAACCTGCTTTAGTTTTATTCCCTCGCAAAGAAAATGAAAGGAAGTTCGAAGGGGTGAAAAATGAGCTTAAGCTTACGTTTAGCCTCCTTTATTGGTAGGCGAGCGGTCTCAACTCACGCTCCACCTCCAACAACACAAAATTGTTGACCTCTTCTCGATATATTAGATGAAGGAAAATGATCGAAACTAGGATGCCGCATAAAATAGAACCCTAGCTTGTGGTTTATGCGACTTGTCAACTATTATCACAATGACTTGCGTTTTGCTCATGCCTTGGAGAGCACTTAAATGAATGCTATTTGGTTATTCATTTTTGTTACAACTCGAGATAACCAAACGCTTGACTTATCTTAATTTTAACTCAATACTAACTCTTAAATGATTTTTTTTTAGGGGAATGACTAAATTCATTGATTGTAAAATCATAATGACCGTACTAGGTCAATGCCAGAGTGATACATACGCCAAAGCGAGCTCCTACACTATGTCTAGACTACAAATGGCCTGGGTCAGAGAATACCATAGTAAGTAAACACTCATTAAAACTTGGGTTACACACTTGACTCAAGTTACTAAAAATAAAAAATCGTCGCCCATCTAATGGTACATGACTCAACCCAATTAAACTAGTAGCTTCGCCTAAAACTTCAAATGGGTGTACAAAGATGCTAGCAAAATCAATAAGAGCCTACCACAAACATACCATCCAAAAAGCAATGAAAGCCATCAGCCTACAACAGGCCCAAAGGACAAAGAGCAAAGGATTAAAACAAAACCCATCTCCCTAATTCTTAAAGGGTATTTTTTTCTTTCTTCAACTCGTGTATACAAATTTTAGTTTACTTGAGTTTTCATTGTCATTTAGTATTTGATATTACGTTCACTTGTGGCACTCATTTATTGGTATTTAATATTAAAACAAATTCCTTAAGGTTAACATCGGGGCCAAGGTTTATCCTTGAAGTCAAAGCCTCTAATTCAAAGTTTCAAATTAATTTTGAAAAAGCAATTGGCAATCTGATTCTAACTCAATGTTATTCTAAACTGTTTGATTTGGCACATCCATATCATGCATATCTGAAATGCTAAAATTCGGAAATTTTGGATAATATTTTTTAATATTTTTTTTTGAATTGGATTGCTCAAGTAAAATTTGATCCAAACTGTAATTTATTCTAAAATATTACGAATGTATAATAATTTTTCTCTCATATGTCGATACTTTATACTTCTATAGCTACATTTACCGTTCCTTTTTTTTTTCCGGCCATTATTTCCATTTCAAAGTTTTCTTTATGGGTCTAGAAAGGAAAATAAAAAAATAAAAAATTTTATTAACTTGAGCAATTAATCCCATTGGTCATTCGAAGAGCACGAGGATCGCGATCTCCACTACCTTTTCTCACGATATCGCAGCCGTCCATTAGAATGTTATCAATGGCCCATAGTCACTCCCTATGCTATTCTAAACCGCACCAAAATTTTCATCTCCTACTCTGCCCTGTATATATACCCCAAAAAACCAATCCCAATTCCCACCATCCCTACGTTTTCATCTTTCTCTGAGAAACAAACACAACAAAAACCCTCCAATCCCTTCATTGCATTCTCCTCAATGGCTCGTACCAAGCAGACCGCCCGAAAATCCACCGGAGGAAAGGCGCCACGTAAGCAGCTGGCGACCAAGGCTGCCCGGAAGTCAGCTCCGGCAACCGGGGGAGTGAAGAAGCCCCACCGTTTCAGGCCGGGAACTGTGGCCTTGAGAGAGATCAGGAAGTACCAGAAGAGCACGGAGCTTCTGATCCGCAAGCTGCCGTTCCAGAGGCTCGTGAGGGAGATCGCCCAGGACTTCAAGACTGACCTCCGCTTCCAGAGCAGCGCGGTGGCGGCCCTTCAGGAGGCGGCGGAGGCATACTTGGTTGGTCTGTTCGAGGACACCAACCTCTGCGCCATTCACGCTAAGAGAGTGACCATTATGCCCAAAGACATTCAGCTCGCTCGCAGAATCAGGGGCGAGAGGGCTTGAGAGGAGAGAGCTCAGATGGCAATTTGGGAAATTTGTAATTTATCTTTTTTAGTTGTAGATGTAGCCATTGGATTACCCAGATCTGGAATTTGCTCGACTCATTGTTGTTCTTCTGTAACTTGGTACTGGAAATCTAATGTGTAGTTGGGTTTGTGTTGATATTGTTGGCTTCTGTTTCATTGATTAATCCTATTGTGTTGATCTGGACTACATGAAATTTAGCCTGTTCGGAGGTTGACAAAACCCCCCCCCCCCCCCCCCCCCCCCCCCCCCCCCCCCCCCCCCCCCCCCCCCCCCCCCCCCCCCCCCCCCCCCCCCCCCCCCCCCCCCCCCCCCCCCCCCCCCCCCCCCCCCCCCCCCCCCCCCCTCCCCGAACTGGGCAAAACTTTGGAATTGGGGTCCAAGCCAAGTGTTAATTTTTGGTTAATGTATTTTGGCATTCGGCCCCCTTTTTCCTAAAAATTGATCAAAAATATCATTTTGGCTGTTCTTTATTAGTCATTACTCTCAGAAATGGTGAACTAATGGAGCTTCGTTATAATGGTTTCTTATTTCTAAAGGAGCTTCATTAGTCACAATTTCACCACTTTTAATCTTGTCAAATTAATGTAATTCACATTCATGTAAAATGTTGTATCTAGAATTCTAGATACTTATTTAACAGTTTTAACTTAGATGGGTGTGATATATATTTCTCCTTTACACACCCATTGCTGTGTGGAGGTTTCTAGTAATGAATGTAAAAGAGTGAACCCAAAATTGCTGTTAGAGTAAAACCACAACTATGTCTTGAAGCTTAAAAATTGTTATGACTAAAAATGCTACACTCAAACAATGCATGTGTATTTTGTTTTATCTTTTATCTTTATATATAATATATATTTGTATTTAAGTCCTACAAAACAATGACAATTATTTGAAACCGTGAATTTGTGTGGACTTGCCTCACAACAGAAAAATTATTATAAATTACTTACATGGTTAAGACCAATTTGACTTCCTTTGCCACAAAAAAAAACCAATTTTACTTGGGTGTATATTTTTTATTATCCGTTGATTTTTTTTCACATAATTATATGGAATGATTTTTTTTTTCTGATTCATAAACAAACAAGATTGAAAACTACAGCGAAACTTTTCTTATAGAATGGACACTAAAAGAGAGATCCAAAATCTATTTTCAGTTTCTCAAAAAGTTCGAAATTGAACTTTGTTTCAAATTTTGAATTCCATGAAATTTGAGGAACCCCCGCTTTTATCAAATGAAGGCATAGATCTCCCGCTTTGTCTCCAGCGCATCGATCCGCACCTCTTAAGCGAATTGAAACACGTCACGTGTACACCCAATAAACAGACCACCAGTTTCATCACGTGTATAAACACGTCACCTCTTTCCCATCCGTTTAAGCCGTTGATCTCCCACTTTACTCCATCAAATCCGACGGACACCAGTCGCCAAGTCACCGATCCGCACCATCCCCCATCATCCAATAGAAAGTCCAACCAAAGACCTATATATACACAAGACCTAACCATTCAACTCACATCCCACAACTTTCAACTTCTCTCATTTTCGCTTCTCAGCTTTTCATTTTCTGTTTTCGCTTCTCCTTTGTTAAAATTTGCGATGGCGCCAAAAGCTGAGAAGAAGCCCGCCGAGAAGAAACCGGCCGAGGAGAAGAAGTCCACCGTCGCCGAGAAAGCCCCGGCCGAGAAGAAGCCTAAGGCCGGAAAGAAGCTCCCAAAGGAAGCCGGAGCCGCCGCTGGAGACAAAAAGAAGAAGAGGAACAAGAAGAGCGTAGAGACGTACAAGATCTACATCTTCAAGGTTCTGAAGCAGGTCCACCCTGACATCGGAATCTCCAGCAAGGCCATGGGCATCATGAACAGCTTCATCAACGACATTTTTGAGAAGCTCGCTCAGGAATCTTCCAGGCTTGCAAGGTACAACAAGAAGCCGACTATCACTTCTCGGGAGATCCAGACTGCCGTCAGGCTTGTGCTTCCTGGTGAGTTGGCCAAGCACGCCGTTTCTGAGGGGACCAAGGCGGTTACCAAGTTCACTAGCTCTTGAACGTTGGGTCTTCGTTGGGGTTTGCGGATGATGTGGATTTAGGGTGAAGAAATTAGGGGTAGTAGTTTGGTTGTTTAGTATTAGTTCTATTTCTGATTCAGATGCTTTGACTGCTGTAAGTAAGTTCTGATTTTGTTCATGTTGTGTTGAAAATGAAATTGTCTTTGCCCAATTGATCTGTGTCTCTTTAGTTTATGTATTTCTTATTAGTGAAATGGTTGGTTTGGAGATGACTCTAATGTTTCTCTTTTATTGCGCTATTGAAAGCCCTTCCCTGGCTACCTGTAGTTATGTTTTGGTTTTCAGATTATAATTGGTCCTTTGCACTTTGAATAGCCTTGTATTCTGAACCTGGTATGGTAAAAATTTTATATGGGCATAAATTTTGCTAAACATCTAGATTTTGTAGTGATTAAGTAGGTATGTGTGTTTGTGTGTGGTGTCGCATGTAGTATGATGCTGCAGTTTTATTTTATTTTGTTTCCAGTTAAAATAAACTAGTGGGTTGTATCAAGTTTGGTAGTCCTCAGTACCTCCTTGGTTAATGGTTCATTACCTCGTGTAGGGTTGTGATATGTTGTGGATGTTATTTGAGATTTTCTTATCAATTGTGGAAAGCAGCATCATTTGTTATAGTAGTTTGTTTAATCTGTCATATTTCATCATTCTTGTTGCAGTGCTAAGCTCATTTTTAATATGGTTGTTTGTTCCTTGGATGGTGATGGTGATTTTAGATTTGTGTTTCTTATATTCTTTGCTGAAGTCTGAAAATAGATGGCCAAGTTTTCAAGGCAAGGGATATATGTTCCATTGCTTTGCTTAAGTTGGGCAAATGATCTTGAATCGGGTGATGATATCAAATTGTCAATTCCCCAGATTTGGGTGACTGAGTATTTATTCAGTCCAAGGAAGTCTCACCACTTGACTGCTCTTTATTTCTATTCCCATATGCAAATCAGTGAACTGTGCGATATGGTAAAGCATAAGGCTTAGTTTTGTTAATTTCCAATATTTATGTTACTATATAAGTTGTGGACAATTACCTCATGGCTGCTGGTCTACTCATATCAATCTCTTCCCTACAGAGAGTTGAGATTTCATGTTCGAGTCTTCACACTCACAGGGTTAGATGATGAATGATATCCAAAGTTGCAACTTTTGTGGAACTCAACTTTCAGCCTGATTAATGTCTGGTACCTAATAATTTCTTATTCTTGATGAGTTTAGTATCTGTTCAATTTCTGAAGTAGATGCTTTGACTGATGCAAGTATTGAATTTGTTCTAGTTGTGTTAAAATGTATCGCTTTTACAGGATGTTGGGTGTTTTGATGAGCAATGCAGAGTTGTTCTAGAGACTTATATACGAGAGTGCTCGATTTGCCTGTGAAATTACCCGGCAACCCTAACAGTACTTCAAGTTAGGTGAGTATTGCTTAACATGTAGAGTTTGGATTCAAGCATACGTGTATAGTAGTTATATGTATGCTGGTCTGTTGTGTCAATATCATGGATTTGGATGGTAGTTGCCAGTTGTGCTTAGTGTCGTGATTATATGATTTATATCCCATCTGAGCACTTTGGTAATCCTCAATACATGCTGGAATGTACATTACCTAATTGTGGGTATTTCTGATGTAATCTGGATGTAATTGGAGATTTGCTCTAATAATATCAGTAATGTATATATCCTAGGGCTGAGCTCATTTCTCATATATTCACTATCGACCTCATTTGCAATTGGCTCCATTCACTACTTTTTTTTTGAAACTAGGGTGTCCCAGTCATTGACCAGACTAATCCCTAGGCCCCCGCCTGACCCCACAACATTTGGGGTGCTGGAAACTCTAGCATTTTGCTAGGTGGGTACCATGGGAGAGAGTCGAACCCCAGACCTCTTGGGAGCAAACCAAGGCCCTGACCGCTAGGCTCCATTCCCTACTATTGTTTGGTTTCTTGGATTTTTTTCAATTTGCCTTTGTAGCTTTGTTATGTTCTTTGCTGAAGCCTGAAAGTAGATGGCTAAGTTTTGTAGGCAAGGGATATAATCATGACACTAAGTAGATGGTCCATTTCCTTAATATAGTCAAGTAATTCATCCTGTCAGTCTTTATTTTGTTAATTTTCAGTATTTATGTCACTTAAATTGTGGACAAATGACCTCATTGCTATTGGCCTACTGCTATCAATCTCATTGTGAAAGACAGGAGAGTTGAGATCTCGTGTTTGAGTCTTGACTGCAACAGGGATAGACGATAAATGACATTCAGAGTTGCAACTTTTGTGGAACTCAACTTTCTGCATTGTTATGTCTTGGTCCTAAAAGTTTTCCTATTCTTGTGTCTTTGCAATGAAACCTTTTGTCTACAGTGTAAACTACTTGTTCTATTATCTAGAATTCTTTCTACTGCTCATGGTCCGGCCTGTAATCCATGAAATACCAATAAGCCTCCATAAGTTGAAATTGCAGCGTCACGGTAATTCCAGCCAATTAGATACGCAGGTTTTTTAATCCATTCAACCTACAAAGCCTTTTTCCCTCAGAGATCGAGTAGTCTCTCTATTTAAGTCTTGAATGTAAAGGAGGTTGAATACATTCATGGTTAGATACATATATTAGCTAGTCTTCTCCTCTTAGCTGACCTCTGGCCTCATTGCTAGCTTCTATTTATAATTATTCCTGTGTCTACTAGATATATCTGAATGGCCTGGCAGATGATTCTTTAAAATGTAGTTGGTCGAATCAAGTAGTTGTATACTTGTATGTTACTGATCTTTAACTGGTGGAGATGGTCTAAATAACAGTCTCGTTGGGCGGGTCATGCACATAAATTGGTGGTACAGATAATGAACTTAGATGAACCAGCCGGAGCAGGATGGGCGATTTTTTTTTGTGGATGGCAGGGAGGGCTGGTTTGGTGAGTGGTAGTGTTTGAAGGTTCTTGAATTGATTGGGGAGGATGATATGTTCTATTTGGTGAGGTATCAACTTAGATCATGGTATCTTTGTGGTCTGGTGCGAGCTCTTGATTAGTTGTTGTTGGCAGGGGTCTGAGTGCTAGATCTGGGTTCTTTTTCCTGGATTGCCGAGCGAAGGATGGGGTCTTCTCGATGGGGTTTCAAGGAGGAAATGGATCTGGCCGGATTTAGTAATAGATTGGCCAAGAGATGGGTGCAGGGTGGTGTTAAATCTGAACAAGAGAAGATGGTCTGCTACTCTGGTTTCTTTGCGAGATTTGGCTTATACAGCTTCGCTTTCTTACAAGATCTGATGGGACAATGCGATGCCAAATCTTGTGCAAGACCTTCGCCAGTCATGGTATCCAAACTTAACTATGAGGAATTCCTAGCATCAACCATTGATTACATTCCTTGTTTCTGCTAGAACTTACCAAACACCTCCTATCTTGCATTTAGTAAAGGTTCATTTTTTATACCTTGAATTTAGATAATTCTAAATAATATCGGAATCCTAAGCCTATTCAACAATATTGAAAAGGCATAAAATATAATCAGCTGATCGAGATTGTATAAGTTCTAGCAGCGCAGCTACATATAAAGCTTATCCACACAATGGAGTCTTGAAGATGAACAATATTGCCTCATTAATCACTTGATCAGAACCACAAAGATCCCTGGATAAAATATCAAATGATGATAACACGCAACAGAATTGAATTACATACATTACTCATTTTGTTTCTTTCTTTATGGCCTCCAAGGACATCATGACTTCTGCATTACGCATTGAACTTTGCTTCAGCTACCTCTGCAGGAAAATACGAGGTCATGAAAAGTTAAGGAATCCCGTCTACAACATTATTGAAGATATGAAGATACGAGGTCCAAGCAAAACAGCCAACCGAAATAACTCGGTCTACGAAGCTCTTCCATCGACAATACATAGAGAATCTAGTAACAACTGCTGGAACTTAAGATATATATCAGGTTACAGTCATAGTTCTATGAACCATTAATTCTATGTTTACCACCATACACCAACCCTTATATTTCCAAGTTCTTATTGAGAGACAATTACAAGAACAATTTTAACACTAACATTGAGAGACTCTTAACAGTTTTTGTTTTGTTTTTTTTATATTTCTCCTCCTTTAATTCTAAATCTCAGGAGAGTGAAGAAATCAGTTTGACATGCTAAGGATGATGGTAATGCTAGTTTGAGCAAATTCTTGCCACGGGGCTGAAAATTGTGAATAATTCTTTCTATTTATCTATGCTGAAAATTGTAGTAACATGGTTTATTATTCCACGCTGCTAGCTAAGTTTGGTGTTACTCTGAGTTCCTATTCAAATACCTGACTGATGTGGTTGAAGCGGTTTTAATTCAAAAATCATGGCAAAAGTTTAATTGTTGGCCTTTCCGATTTCATAAAACAGAAAAGTAAAAACTCCATGTGGATTTATATAGATGATGTAACCTCGCTTGAACAAACCAAAACTATCACACTGAGAGACAAAAGATCGCGCGCAGAGACATTTGAAGAACTCGCCTCGCCTCACCTTTAACTTAAAGTTGTCTAAAATTGAGTTCTCTTCTCAGGTACACTACTGTCACTTATTACAGACTGACGGTTGATGCTCCACGCTTCTGTGAATCTCTGTTGATCGGTAACTGTACAGTTCCCTTGCTCTATTCCTTTCTTTTATGTATTTGTTTTGTGTATTCCTGTAATCAAAGATTTGATTTTTTTTTTCTTTTGAATGAAAAAATCTTGTTCTTCTTCCGTGCTTGGTGGATTGAGCTTTCTGGCTCTCCTAATTTTCTTACAAATTATGGATAGTTCTGGATTCTTCGATGTACGTACTTGTGTGCCAAAGATTGTTGTTCATGGGTTTGTGCTTGATGAGTGTTGATTCATTGATTTAATATTGGTTGGGGCTATATTTAATTTCATATAGATGATGGGGAGTCTTGAATTACAAATCCAATTATCTTTGAGTTTTACAAATCCAATTATCTTTGAGTTTTACAAATCCAAGTGTAACTGCAAGCAATTTTGTTCCCCTTGGTTAATGGTACTACGTACATAACAAAATATTTCATTTCTAAACGTATTTCTCTCATAATGGTTACTGTTATCACCTCAATGAATTTTCTATCATCTTAAAGAGCTGTTTCACGTATTTTTCAATATTCAAGGTTGGTGATCGGGCTTAGTGTTGTACGTCGATTCATACTATAGAAACTTTGCTGGATCAAAACAACAGTCAAAGGGATTCCAGCCGCCATTAAACTTTGCTAGATGGTTTGAGTTTTGTGCTTCCTTATTGATACACCTAGATTGAATCACGCAAGTAGCACAACTCAATCTATAAGAAAACGTCTTCGGCTTAGTTTGTTCGTGTTTGTATGTGTTAGATCAATATATGTATTTTAGTTTTTTGCCTGTTTTATATGAGCTTAAGCATTAATTTGGGGGAAAAGGAAGTCCAATGAATCAAATCTGAGTTCGTTTGAATTTTGAGTTGTTTGTTGATTCAGGGGTATGAGAAATGCATGGTTGGTATCAACTATATATGCACCTCGATGTACTTTAATTATGCAAGTTTCGTGGATCTTTGTTCACATCTCTAATTGTATACCTGTTTTCTGTTTGCTCATCCTTTGGGGTCATATTATTGTTTCATTTTACTGATTCATAAAGTTAATTAAGTTCATGTATGCATCAAGCACTTGGTAACAATTCTTGGTGTTCACTGGCTAGAAAACTCCCTCATAGCTCTAGTTTCGATATGCTACTTATAAGCAGGTTTTACTAAGGATTGATTGGCAGGGTGAACTTCCTTATATCATGGATGGACTATCTGAACAGTGTCTGCTGCCATGATTGCCTTTTCCACGAAGGCACAACTCTTGAGGAGCCTAACTGATCTACTATGGTAATTTCATACTACTAGTCACCTAATTACTGCATGATTGACCTTCATTACTCTCTATATGCTTTCAGTTGGTAACATAATTTTCTCATGAGTACGTTTGGTTCGAATTGCATTATTAACTTAATTTGTACGGAAAGGTGAAAAGGAAATAAGATTGGAGTTCGATCCATCATAAAAAGGTAAATCATACCTGTGACTATGAACTGAAAATTTTCTTTTGGCAACATTGCAACAATCATGGGGAAACTACTACTACGTGAACTAGGTTCAGTCCTCTGTCATGCAATGGATAGGAATTGCATATCTAATGCATCTATATATTATAACTAAAACTAGGCTGCATAAAACACAAATATCGTCGCACCCCCAACCCGGCCTGAAGCTTCGGTAGAGCTATGAATCATATTGGAGAACCATTGAATTTGTAATACACAGATCAAATTAAAGCCAAGAATGTCAAGACAGTCAGAGAATCCATTTTGACGATTTCCTCTTTTCTAGCTTCAATTCAGTGCTTATGATTTATTTCTTCCTGTCAAAATTGCTTCTTATTCTTTATTTTATATTTTGTCAACATGGGTGCAGGTTGATCAACTTATTCAGAGTGCAATTCAGTTGATAAATAATTGACAGAATACTTCAAAGATTTCTTGTAGTAATTCACGAAACTCATTCCAATGAAGCATTCCATTTAAACGCTTAGGATAAAGTTTAAGCAGATACTGGCTAGAAGATTTTGTCAAAAATCCTCTTTTTCTGAGTTCATTGTTAAGTTAACATGTGTTTCATTGTTTTATAATGTACTTCATATTGTGTCAATTAACTTCTCTTTAGCACATGTTGTCCTAGTACTCATATGCCCAGTGTGACGGGAAGTAATAGTATTTTCATCTTATGTTTTCCCCTTGTGGATAACATGTTGTGCTACTAAACTCAAAAGAATTAATCTCAAAGCGTAGTGCACTCATATATAGTAGTTGTTGAAAGATCATGATGTTCAAAACAACTGCCAAATGGATTCCAACAACCATACTAGAAATCTCATGGGAGTGAAGATATCAGTTGACATGCTAAGGATGGTGTTAATTTTAGCAACCACTGGGCCGAAAATTGTGAACAATTCTGTCTATATATATATTTATCCTGGAAATTGTAGCAACATCATTTAGTAATTCACACTTCTAGCTTAGTTTGATGTTAGAAGGTTTGACCGTTTGAGTAGTCTTCCACTTCCTTTTAAATAAACCATCAATCAATCATGCAATTACTTGTTCAAAATAACTCTTTTGCTTTAGTTTGTTAGAGACGTTTATATTGGTATGTAGGTGACATTTGGTTCTACAGTTGCGCGCTCAATGTGATTACAATCATCCTAATTTTCACTGGAAGGGGGAACTCCCTCATAGCTTTGGTTTTTACGGCTTATAATAGCAAGTTTTTGCTCCTGCTGGTGTCCGTGCTGCCATGTTTCCCTTTCCTACAAATGCAGCACTTCTGAGGAATCTAAATGAAGATGGTAACTTCATACTACCTGTCCCCTAATGAATTACTGGATCATTGGCCTGATTAACTATTGTATGTGCTTAATTTTCTCTGGGTTAAATATATATTACATGTGCTTTCACTTGGAAACATTATTTGCTCGTGAGTAGGTTAGTTTACTTTTGTTGATCGAAGAATGATACCAACTTCGGATTGTTTTGAATTTTGGATCCGAGTTTTTCATGTTTGTACTTCATCTATATCCACAATGATGCATGGTCAATGTGGGCGTTCATCAATAACAGAATTGACATTGCATTATGAAGACTGAAAAGTGAAAACAGAATTGGCTGGATATTGAATTCACTGCATGTTATAAAAGCATGTGGATATATTTAATTTGGAAGTATATTATTGGGTATTGAATAATGGGGAAACCCCATAATGTATTCTCAACTAGATTCGGACCTTCTGAACATATCATACATAAAATTTAAGACAGAATGAATTCACTCTAATCATCCTTGTATATTTTAAATAAAAGTGGGCAGCTAGAGCCTATAAATGCAAACAATGACTGAAGAACTAGCTGGCCAACGAGATACTAACTGCAACCTGCATTCTGAATGACATGTTCCTTTTAACCTTCAGTAAAGAAGATTCACCTGGTGAAAAATTAGCTGCATAAAGGAAAGATTTCCAATTTTAGGGAAATATTACATTCAGTAATGAAATATTCTAAAAGATGAAGGATGATATCAGAGGAAGTGTTTTGGCTGATGGTAAGAAATGAAGGACCATGCACGAACTTTAAATGGTATTCTTCAGAAGACTGGTTGTATTTATATATCTTCTTAACTGCGGCATCTACGAACTTTAAATGTTCATTCCATAGTTTAGTAAGAATTATTTTGTTTAGCGTCCTTCTAATCAGGAACACGTACTTTCAATTAGTATCAGAGATAGTCCTTCTAATCAGTAACACTTTCAATTACATAAATTATTTTTAGATTGAACACGTACTTTCAATTACACGTACCATAACTTAATTAGTTGAATGCTTCAATTTAATTTCATGACTGATCAAAAATAGGAAAGGTATTGCATGCCAAACAAAATAGGAAAAATTACGAAAGCAAAGTAGGAAATGTATATAGTCGAGCAAAATCTGAAAATATATATATTAGGAAAAAGTACCAAAGCAATGTAGGAAAATATAGTCAAGCAAAATCTGGAAAAAGAAAAAATAGAATAATACTTTCCACATCTGAAGTATTACTTCTTCTATAAAAGACTGTATTGCGTTTATAATTTGAACGATATACGTACAACCAATACTGTTTTGTACTTTCATAACTTTCTAGCGCTCTCTCATACACACGTTGATAATGGCCAAGAGTTTGATTCAAATTGGACTATGTATCATTGTAATCATGATATTGATGATAATTTGTATATTGTACAAAACTTGTATACAACTGCGAAGAACAGAAAAAGTCTCTGATGAAGAATCAAACGGTTGACCTCGAAGCACAAACACAAAAAGCCAGTTTAATTGGGGGTGATTTTACGATCATGATGATAATTAAGCATATATTCTCCATTGACCATCTCTAGCTAAGAGCCTTGGATTCATGAAACAATTTGTCTTTTCTTTATATGTTTTCCTTTTGTCTTGATAATTAAGACTCATGCATGTATGGTTTTTCTTTGAAGCAATTTAATAGTTGAAGGAAATATTTATATGTTTGCTTACTCTCTATCCCTCAAGTTTCTTCTCTCTTTTTCCCTTCTTTTATTATAGAATTTGTTTTTGGAAGTTTGTAGCAATTCTATATCTTAAAGTACTTTTTTGTTTTGATAGTTACTTATCCTCTAATCTTTTATTAATGATGGCGGGAAAAGCCCTTGAGGAGGACGTAAAACTTGAACCTTGGGTACAAGAACAAAGATCCTCATATAGAACGTCTTCAATAATAAATGACGTCTCATCTAACCAAAAGTCATCTATCCAATAACAGGTAACAATGTGTGCCAAACAATTGGCCACACAATTTGCTTCACAATAAACATTAATGGAGTTAAACATATTCATGTACTCCCTACAATCATCCACAATTCGACCAACCTCAAAGAGATCCACACTAGAGCCCTTAAGAGCCGTAATCACAGATGAACAATCATTCTCCAAATCCACATCAGATCATTCTTCATGAATAACTATCAAGAGACCAACCCTACATGCTTCCAGTTCCATATGAAACACCGAGAGCGTTGTAGATAATGACCTAGCAAATGCAACAAGGCAAGTGACCATCACGTTATATATATGTGATTTCACAATATAAACTTGTCAAGTGAATTTTTTTAACACCTTACCATTGAACACAAATTCTTAGGGTTTAGGGTTTAAGATAGTCGTTTTATCTAAACGTTTATATTTTTACAAAACTATGGAAATTTCCGTAATTTGAGTTTATGAATATTTGAGCGATATTTAAAATATTTGGTAAACTATTATAATTAACCTTTGTAATATTAGGAGTTGAAAAGATCATGTTGCTCTAGCCCTTAACATTAACAAATTAAAGGGGAAAATTCCTTAAATCAAATTTTGAATTTTTAAGTTTTCAGAAAGAAAAATAGAATATTTAAATTTTATTCTTTTCCAAAATAGGACCTGGTTTTTTCCCAGCTCAAGGATCCGCACCTCTTCTTTTAAACGAACCAGTACTCCCCACGTGCGAAAGTTCTGGCGTGCTCCTGGAGCGCATACTTCTGGGGACGTGGAGGTAACACCCCTTAAATCCCAAGAGTCAATCTTTGCCGTAGGCTGCATCCCACCGTTGGTGATTAAACAAACGGAAGCATGGATGGAACAATGGGAAACAATGACAAAAAAGCACCGATGCTCAGCCACATGACTTCTCCCTCTCCCTCTCACTGTGCCGTCGTGCAACCCAACTCCGGCGACTTCTTACCAACGGATCACCTGGGTTCGAACCTCCTCGACGTACCCGACCTACTTTCGGAATCAGTTTGAGCAACCGCTCATCGGAGGAGGAGCGGCAAGGCCGCGAAAAACCAGAAAAAAAGTAGCCCGTTCGACGGCAAGTTTTCCTGTCACGAAGGAGCACGAAACCTATTAGGCTTTGAAGCTCTCTTCATCCCGGTTCCAACGCCACCAACCTTGCTCACCGATTTGACTGCACGGCCCCGGAATCGAGAAGAGAAGCTCCGTAATTTCGAAGCTTTGACGGCCAAATGCGACCAATCTTGATCGAATCGATCCTCGGGGTAGTCACCAGACTTGTTGGATTTGTTGTGTTGAACATGATGGTATAAGTTTCGAAGCCATAGGAGGAAGTCGGCGTTTTTGTAATTTCAATTTGTACGTTCTTTTTTTATTGTTGACCAACGAAAGGCTAACGGGTGACACAATAGTAACGGGCGAGTGTCTCCCACGACGCGCTGAAAAGTACACTAGAGTATGTACTCTAGGAGTACCCAAGACTCTCTCCCCCACGTGTAACCAAACAGTTCTTTACGCTTTTAGTTAAGATAAACCGTTGATCTCGCATCTTGCTCCCCCAAATCCAGCGGAGCCACGTCAGCGATCCGCACCTTTCCCCTATCCTCCAATAGAAGGCCATCCAGCGACCTATATAAATGCCTTTAACTCCCTCAACTCACAAACTTCAACATCTCATTTTCGCTTCCTGTCAAACTAAAAGAGAGAATTTCCGATGGCGCCAAAAGCCGAGAAGAAACCCGCCGAGAAGAAGCCGGCCGAGGAGAAGAAGTCCACCGTCGCGGAGAAGGCTCCGGCAGAGAAGAAGCCGAAGGCCGGGAAGAAACTCCCTAAGGAAGCCGGAGCTGCCGCCGGAGACAAAAAGAAGAAGAGATCCAAGAAGAGCGTAGAGACGTACAAGATCTACATCTTCAAGGTCCTGAAGCAGGTCCACCCTGATATCGGAATCTCGAGCAAGGCCATGGGCATCATGAACAGCTTCATCAACGATATCTTCGAGAAGCTCGCCCAGGAATCTTCCAGGCTCGCGAGGTACAACAAGAAGCCGACTATCACCTCTCGGGAGATCCAGACTGCTGTGAGGCTCGTGCTTCCTGGTGAATTGGCCAAGCATGCTGTTTCTGAGGGTACTAAGGCTGTCACCAAGTTTACTAGCTCTTGAAGGTCGGGTCAGTTAATGTGATTTGGGTTTAGGAGTGGTGTTGAGATATAGGGGCAAAAATTAGGGTTAGGGTTAATGGTTTCTGTATTTTCCGTTTTTATGTTATGGTGTAGTTGCTTTTATCGATGTAAGTACTGATCTAGTGTTTGTTGAAATGAAACTATGTTTATCTAATTGATTTATGTATCTTCAATTCAGGACCTCTGTTTGGCATTTCTGGGATTTCACTTTGAGTTGGAACTAATTGAATGTTTCCATAACTTGTTACTATTTTATGGATGAATAGAGTAGAATTGTATTGTTATTTATGATTCACTACAGAATTCCCCAATTGTGACAGTTACCCAAGATTGCCTCTTGGTGATGCTTGTATTGATATGAACCGCTGTGGATACTGATTCTTAATATTAAGGATAGATTTTTGCAATGATGTCAATGGTACCAAAGTTGAAGAATCTGAGTAATTTTTTTGGAGGAAACCTCCCAACTTGACAATTCATTAACCCGTTTCCCTAATTTCAAGCAGTGGACTGAGTAAAATGGTCACGCACTCATCCCAGCTTGAAAGTTGTGCTCTGTACTTTTCAATTTGATATGTATGTTACTTTAGAAGTGCACACTAACTTAATGGTGGATGATGTATCATGTTTCAGTCTGCAACTTTTGTGGAAGTTAACTTTCTGCCTGGTAAATGCTTCGACCTGGAAAATGTCCATGTTTTTGAAACTTTCTTTGTGCTTTGTAGTGAGATTATTCGTGTCATTCGTACAAGTAGACTTGTTCTTATGATTTTTAATCTGTTCCTTGGTGACTTAATCCTTTCAAAGGTCATTGCTGCTGCTCATGGTGATCTACATACATCAGTCCTGTATAAGATGCTCTGAAGTTGCTATTGATTTTTGCTTGTTTATAAGCATTTGTCCATTTACTCATATCTGAATGAGGAAGATGCTTTAAATTATGACAGGACTAGAGGAGGAATGTTGTTGCTTGCACTTGATCTTAAATTTGTTAGAATTATCTTCAGTTGGACTTGGGGAAACCTGCTCATCTTCATAAGGTTCCGGGGCTTTTATTAGGAGGGGACTCATTAGAACAATGTCAACAGATGCTGCAATTTGGTCCCTCCAAAGCAAACAACAATTGTTCTCCAGATTCACATGGACAAAGTGAAGGTAAGTTTCACTTCTTACGATGGGAGGGGGTTCAGGCTTGTTGACAGGACAGTCAAAACTTGGGAATCGATTTATTATTGGAAGGCATGATGGGACTTTGGATTCAGTTGTGGATAGAAGTTCCACAAAAACTCTAATCTGCAGGACTTTGGATTCAGTTGTGGATACAGGTTCCACAAAAACTCTAATCTGCAGGATGGTGTTTGGGAGTGATTGAAATACTTCTGAAGGAAAGCTATCTTATTAAGGCCATGGACCCATGGTACAATTCCCGCCGTTGGGGTTCTCTTCTTGTTAAGGTAGTTATCCTTGCATTCATGTTCTAATTGTAGAAATCTCTCTTTAAGTCATTGAAACATGCTTGGCATTGTAAGCCTTGAACTTCTGACTCTATTGACTTGATTTGGGTATTTAATTTAGTGACATTTTATTTGAGTATGAGCAGGTTTGAACTATATGTACGAAATGAACATTTACTGATTTACAATATCCTTGTGCTTTTATAGATACACAGTACCTGCATGCAATCTTGACCTGCATGAAAGAACAAAGTTGAAGTGGGAACTAACAAAATCAAATCACTCGTCAACAGCTTATTACAAGAGCTGAATTTCCAGACATGGAAACCTGGCTCTGGCTATATGTATTACCGTTGTGCGTGGGAGTATTATTGAGCATGATCATAACCTATACCACTCCAAATGTCCACCCCCATCTAGAGTGCATTTGTAACCACCCCCATTCAAGATGGTTCTAATCCTACTAGGAACTTCGTAGGCTCCTTTGTTGCAGTCAATAAAAATCTTTGGGTCTCCTTCCTGTAGCTTTTTAGAATACATAGCCTGCACGAAACGGGTAAAATCTTAATCCTAGATCTTCAACCAAATATAACAAGCCCAACTTAGCACTAGCAACTAGAGGTGACATTCTCATCTAGCTAGGATTATCTAACTACCAATCTATCTTCATTAAAGTCATAAGTTACAACGTTAAATTAGTCGATAATCATTATCTAGTCCCAAACGTGTCGCGCTCCTCTAATCCTATATATTATATTTCCATCATATGAGAAAATCGTGAGAGCCTGTAACGTGTGAACGATGCACCTCAAGCCTGAACAAACTCACAAGGGGCAGTTTCGTAATGAGACCAGACCGCATGAAGAATCACACACACACACTTGATGGATAGTTCAACTCAACGTGCTTCCTTGCCCTTCTATTCCGTCCCATAAATGTAACAGCCTATCTATCTATGTAGCCTAACCCCTTAAACCCACTCTTTCCTCCACAACGCGATCATCATATGTCTCTCCCATTCTACCACACAATCCTCCAAGCCATGGCGTCCAGGTGGCCGCTGGTTCTCTACGCGGCCACTTGGACACTGCTCCTGACCGTGACGGTGGCTGTGGCCTCGTTTTCTCCCGAGATCGCATTCGTCACGGCCATATCTCCGTCCTCCGCTTTCTCCAAGTCCTGCGCGGCGGAGGGGTTTGTTAGGATACCATTGGATTACCCGAGGGAGGCAATGTGTTTTCCGGCTCACATGGTCCGGCGATCCGGCCTGGATTTCTTCGTCCCCACGGTGTTTGCCGCTCTGGTTGTGGCAGGTTCGGCTTTGGTCGTTAGATCGTTGGCGTTGGGGGAGGCTGAGAGACGCAGAGAGCTAGGTTGATCATCGTCATGACTTTATGCTGCTCTACAAACATTATTTTATGCGATTCATTTAGTATCCTGCATCTGTAGATCTGTGGTTAATGAAGTGCATGGGTTGGAATACATTAGATTTTTAAGGGTTACTTCTCATCATGTATTCACCACCCCCATCACTCCTCAAGGTTTTAATAGAAGAAGTAAACTGATTATGAATTAAGGCACACAAATACTGAAAATAATGAAAAACTTCTGATTTATTTTTCATGGGGAAAATCCAGGTAAACCTGGTACAGTCATCGATAAAGAGGACAAAATACCTAAATCCATCAATAGAGAGATGTGGGGAAGGTCCCCAAACATCAGTATGAACAAGCTCAAAAGGCTTCTGACTTCTAGAAACAGACCTAGGAAAGGGCAGTTTATGAAACTTTCCCAGTAAACATGGTTCACATATTGAGGATTCAGAACTAGGTAAACTAGAAATGCCGCTCTTTTTCAACATAGATGTAACAATGATATTAGGTAAGTAAACTGTAGTCTGAGTAATAGTAGAAGATGACACCATGATATTTTGCACAAATCAGAGTCTAAACTCAACAATTCTCCAAGAAAATCTTTCTTCAACAATTCAACAAGCAGAAGCTAGTGTACAAACTGAGAAATCTGAACTTGATTTATAGAACTCAGCAACAAATTTCAATCTAAATTTGCAGAGGAGAAGCAACAACCTTATCTGAATCTGTTAATGGTGCATTTAGTAAAAATATGACTTCTTTGGTTCTCTCTCTTTTGGCTATGTTGAAAACAGTGGCTTCTGCCGTTTTGCTTATACTTTGGCAGCTTTTGCTACGTACTAAATGAAAATATAATAACTATTTATGGGGACATATTATTAACATTATGGGTCCATAGCTCAGTGGTAGAGCTCTTGATTGCAAATCAATAGGTCACCGATGCGAACCCGGTTGAGTCCTTTAATTTTTTGTTATTAGATTCTTCTTGATCCAAATAAATTCAAAACAACACTAATAAATCATGCTACTTATTATATATATTTTTTGTTTCTTTCTTTCTTCCATTTGCCATAGGCTGGTAGGATCTCTATAGTAGTATGTAACTATGTATGATCTATCGCTGCTCAACATTGATCTGCAAATCTGCAATAAGCACCTGCTCACACATTATGGAGGCACATCAAATTATAAAAAATGAGGCCAAGGTTAGAATAGAGTCAACAAATGCAAAGACAAAATAAAAATAATTATACATTGGCTTCGCCCGGGTTCGAACCGGAGACCTTCAGTGTGTTAGACTGACGTGATAACCAACTACACCACGAAACCGCTTGGAATGTTTCCCCGTCTTTACTTATAAAATCTCTTTTTAAGTTTTGGTTTTTAGGTTTGAGAATCCCAATATAAGTTCACACTGCTTGAACAGGGTTCTTTCCCCTTCACTTCTCTCTCTCTCTCGATACGACGATACTCTCTCCTACTTGGACCTCTCTCTCCCTCCGTCCTGTCGCAAAACCCTAACCCTTACCTTTATCTCTCTCTCCTAGGGTTTCTGTTCAAGTCAAAAAGATGGACCATCTAAACATGTCCCTCGACGACATCATCAAGACCTCCAAGAAACCTGGATCCGGCAACAGCCGAGGCCGCGGCAGGGCCTCCGGTCCCGGACCCGCCCGCCGCTTGCCCAATCGCGCCGGAAATCGTGCGACGCCTTATGGCGCCGCCAAGGTAAAGCAGATCTCTTGCTTCCGCTCCGATTTTGCCTTCTCGAATTAAAGATAAAATCAAGAATATTCATGAATTTTGGCGATTCAGGCGCCGGAGTCCACGTGGCAGCACGACTTGTACACGGATCAGGGAGCAGCGTACGCAGCTCAGGCTGGCAGAGCCTCCGCCATCGAAACTGGAACCAAGCTCTACATCTCTAATCTCGATTATGGCGTTTCCAACGAGGACATCAAGGTAATTTTCCCTTTTAGAATTGGATCTCAGATATGACCTAATGACCATATAATTACTTGTTAGGCTTCTGTTGTTTATTGATTTCATAACTCAAAACAAAAAGCAGAGTTAATAATTAAGTTGATTTGATTTTGATTGGGGAATATATGGTCTTCAGCTTGATTTGCTTCTTTTAGTATCCTTTGTGATTCAGCATAATTATGTATTTTTTTGTTCATTGGAAATTGAGGAATTCTTGTTATTGATAATTGATTAGAAATAGTAAGATTCCAATACACATATAAAAATCGACATGTATAGTTGATTATCACTTAAGTATAGAGTTATCTTTTTTCAACTCATAATCCAAACACCAGATTGGAGCTTTAGTTCGTCCTTTGGACCGACAGAGTGTTAAGTTTTTTGCTGGTCTATCAATTCATAGTTTGTTCTGTTGTATTGCTACAATGTTGATTTAAAATAAAAAACAATTTTTGAATGTTGTAATTTGATTGTGTTTACAAGTATTATTGAATTGGACTTTTTGGGAATCTGGACCACTTTAAAAGCATTACATTTTTGGATTTTCTAAAGTTAGTTTAATTACGTGCAGGAACTGTTTGTTGAGGTTGGTGACCTGAAACGTTATGGAGTACATTATGACAGAAGTGGCAGATCAAAGGTAACTTGTGAACTTTTGCATAAATTGGTTCTGGAGAATTCTCTGTGTCCTGCAGTGGTTTAAAACAAAACCCTCTATTTTTTCTTAGGGAACAGCAGATGTAGTCTTTTCACGAAGACAGGATGCTGTGGCGGCTGTTAAAAGATACAACAATGTGATGCTTGATGGGAAACCAATGAAGATAGAGATTGTAGGAACAAACATTGCGACACCTGGTGCGCCTTCTGCTGTGCCCCCCACTGCAAATGGCACTTTTAGAAATTCAAATGGAGCTCCCCGTGGGTATGTCTAATGTCCTACTCTTTACTTGAAGGTTTTATTTGTTGCTATGGTCTGTTTGCTCATCAATGTTTTATTTTTTTTAATTTTTATTTTTTGGACGGACAATGTTTTATTTTCTTGTATGTATGTATTTCAAATATGTATTTGCTGTGGAATGTTTTGAAAATGTCACAAGTATATAGAGTCTGCAATCATTTGGTAGCCTAGAGTTTTACTATAAGCTCTTTAAATGCGAGTTAATACTGAAGTTGATTAAATAGTTGTCTAATTGGTTACTGGACAGAGTTTTTGGGTAACTAACTGACAGAGTTTTTGATTAAATTTTATTGATATGACACATAACTTGTATCTAGAGATGCTTGGTTAAGTAGTCCTTTGAATTTTTTCCATTATTATTTTTATTTCTCTTTGTAAGTAGCGAAAACAGCTCAGAGTCTAGATCTTGGCCCTTGTGTCTAAACATTCAACTATCTTTGTTGTCCTGGATTAAACTTGTATCTTTAGCCACAAATTTTATGTGGATTAGTGTACACATACTATACAAGTCTACCTAAGGCAATGAAATGAAAGCACCAAGGCCGAAACTTAGATTTGGCATATGCTGGATGGGCCCACTCATTGTTATGTGGGGTTGTGGACTGTTGTTATCTGGGCCATGCTACATCCTAGAGTCTCTGTGATTTTATTGTAATGGTAAACCTAGAAGTCGTGGTCTTTAACATCTTCTTTTATTTAAGTCTTTTATGGTTATGGAAAAAGCTAGACTAAGGTCAATATGGAACTCTATATGGGCTTGTAATCCTTCTCTTGACTTGTAAATGGAGTCCAAGAGTTATCTTAGAAGCTTAAACTTTTCTATAGGCCTGTCTGATGCAGTTTGGCCCTATGTGTAGTGCTGAAGGTCTCTAGGAGATTCCTCAAATCCTACTAGTGTTTTGGCAGTGGTGTCTTCTCTTGTCATGTGATTTCTCCTCTTTTCTCTACATATACTTATTGTTCTTTGCTCTATAGTTTTTAGCAATTGTGTATCCATAGTTACTCTATCTGTTGCATTGCTATATGTCTCCCTTGGTCACTTCAGGATTGGAGTATATTATATGCTTAGAGTACGAGTTATTGCAGTTACCTTTTACTGGTATGCTATTAGTCATTTTGAAGTTGATGCATGTATCTCGCTGCATAATTGTCCATTTATTTCGGGAGTTTGGGGCTTTACTTGAATGAAGGCAATGATCTTCCAACTAATGTGTAGAAGGAAAAGTTATCCTTGATTATCTCTTCCATAAAAGTAGTTGCACGTATTTACTCATGGAATGAAAACTACTGCTGCATCATGCGTCTGGACAACAGCTATGCATTATTGTATGTCATGGTTAACTGCCTTGAACATAGCATATGAAGTATGAAATGTGGCTGCTGCATGACATTTGTTGTCTGACGTGCTACATATCAGTTAATAGTCACTGATTGTGTACTTGTGTATGTTGAGCAGTGGACAGGGTAGGGGTGGTGCATTTGGACGCCCTCGTGGCGGGGGTGGCCGTGGTCCTAGAAGGGGCCGAGGACGTGGAAGAGGAGGAGGCCGTAGTGGTGAGAAGGTATCTGCTGAAGATCTTGATGCTGAGCTGGAGAAGTACCATGCAACTGCAGAAACAATGCAAGAGTAGACGATGTTCTGTTTTATTTGGCCGTATTATATCCTCTGTGGCCATTAGGTGCTTGGTGATTTAGCAACCCTCATCTATTTTGTGTATTTCTATCAAAGTCCTACTTTCTATTGAGAGAGAGAAAAACTAAGAGTAGGAAGAACTTTTAGAAACTTGCTTATGGAGTTTGGGCCTCTTATTATGTTTGTTTAAACATGGGTATGAAATATGTGGGTTTATGGACAGTGGCTGTACTTTATCTTCAGTCCTGTTTTATACATTCACCAAGTTGGGGTATGGAATTGGGAAGCTTGTCTCTTTCTCCACGCACAAAGACAAATCTTGCTGCAAGGTGTGAAAGGGTTGAGCCTTAAAGAATTCACACTGTTTCCATGCGTTTGGTTCTACTGCATGTAAAGTGGCGTACTTCACATGAGGTAGATATCTCTGTTTTCCTTGCCTTTCATGTCTCGTTAATGATTCAAGTTTTGTCATTTGTGTTTGGTCCAGTTGATATAGCTGGTTAAGTTTCCAGCTATTATATAGTAGCCTTCTCTAATATACTTGCCCTAGACAATGATAGTTTTCATGCTTATTTGACATGGATCATGACTCCTGCTTTTTGACATCTTGCTTTTTTAAAGAAAAATGTGGTTATAGTTATATACTGACTGTACGTCTGGGTAACAGTTGATTATTCAGCTTGATTGTGAATGTTTTTCGTAAGCCTGTTACCCAGATTGAATGTTATGGGATGTTAAATTTTTCTCGACCCCTTTTCAGTGATCACTGGAGCATGATTCAGGTTCTTTCAGTACTATTCTTTTACCGTGATGTTCCCCATTTGAGCAGCTTATAAATTGACTTACTGGTTTGAGTCTCATGAAAATCATATTGGCCGTACCCTCCTGACGGCTAGAGCAGTAGAAATATCGAATCTTATAGTTTTGCCTTCAGCAGCTTATCATCTGCAAATGCTATTGTTGGTGCATGTTGATACATCTTAGATCTGTTCCTGGAGGAATGGTGCTGCTAATCTTCACTTATATGTTGCTAATTAACCCGTAACAGCTGTTGCTGCTCAGACAATTCTGCTTATTGAATTTGTCATTGATTGCTATGGAATTGTTGGGCAGATGGGGAAATAAACGGGAACCCGTTTGAATATTGGGTTTCCTATTTTGAAAATGATGTCGTAAGATTATACTTGGTCAGAAGTACGTTCATTGCAGCCGGCACAACTTCATGTTTTGAGATTAGAATTCTGAACTTTTTTGATTTGTTGTAAAGTTCATGAATTCAAAAAGTAGCTCTCCACCATCTTTTGAAATTGTAAATTTTGTCAGATAGATATTAATGTAGATAGCTTCCTATCCTAGATCATTCTCGGCCAATTTATCTCATTTTTGTTAACCGAGGATGGTTTAGATAGATAAGTTGCTATCCCAAATTTTTTTTAGCCTGATCTGCATGGTTTAATTAGTGTTTTAAGACATTATTTCAACTCCAAAAATCTTGAAATAATTGAATTAACCGCCAGTTCACTTTCTCGTCATATCATATCAAAGCTGTGAAACTCTTACCTTTTTTTTGCACAATGATATCAATGAACTTCCGGCTAAAACACACTTGGGTCTATCTGGTTTTCCCTTAGTAAGGGGACTTGAGTAGTTGAGTTGATCAGGCTTTCGAGACGAGGGATAAGTGGCTGCTATGTTACACCCACCAAGAAGCTCCCCTTTGCGGTAAACCTGAGGAAAATGTTGGCCAGTTTTACCTTAACCCTCTCTCAACTCTCAAGCAGGCTGTCATGTCGCTGGTTCAATTTGACTGGGGTAGTGATGAGTTGTATGACTTCATTACCAACAAGATCTAAACTTTGGTGCATCGGATAAAAATGTACTCAAATTTTTAAAAGTGATCAATAAGTTAATGCTCCACCTTCAAGAATTGACTTGAATGATTCTTGATGCTCGAAAGTCAAGGTTGACTTTTCTTCATTTTCTCGGAAACGTTTTAAAATTTCCAAAATTGCGTCATTTTGTTCCAAATTACTTCCGCTCACTTATTCAACCTTAAAACCAAATAAACACACATTAATAATATTATTTGGCTCTTGGAGAAGCATCATTCATGTAGTTAGAGACATGTTTTGTACGTAAATTACGTGCAAATCATTTAACATGAACAAAGTTGAAGGAAAAATAGTATTGGTATGGTTTGACACGTTTTGAGGTGCCACGACATACCAAATATTGTCAACCTCCTTTTCTCTTTAACTTCTCATATGCCAAACATGATTTTTAAAAAGTTTCCAACCGAATTCACTAAAAAATCTCAAATAATTTATTTGATATGAATTTTCTAGTTTTAAAAGATTTCCATCTGCTTCTCTCTCTCTCCAATAACTCTCCAGCAACTCTCTTCTCTTTCTCTTTCTTCGTTTTTTTCTTTTCCTTTCTGGTTCCTTCTCCTTCTTTCTTGCTCCCTCTTTATTCAACATAGTAAAACCTGCCACTATTTCCATCTGCAAGTCAAAACAGAAGCACCCATCTTTGAATTTCCCCGAAGCCCGTAAGAGAATCCCAATCATGATAGGTGGGTTTCAATTAATTCTTCCATTTCATTTGTGCAATTAAATTTCTGGGTCCATGAATTGAATTAGATCAACAATTCAGGGACGATTTCAAAACACAACTGTGGCGATGATGGGTTTCTTGGGAATGCTTTACATGACAACTCAGCATCCACCTCCACAAACCTCTGCTCTGCCTAAAGGTCCTCCTCCAACTTTACCAAGAATCAGGCTTGCTCTGGTAACCGATGCCAACCGAAAATCGAGCCGATTTCTCAGTTACCGACAATGGCCGGTTTGTTAATGGTAGGAAATTTTGGATACCGATTGCATACGGCTCGGTATCGGCACCGACCCAGAAACGTCGGTAACCGTACCGAAGCCACCCCGTCAAATTTGGCTGGACCAAGGTCATCGAGGTGTGAAATATTTGGCGTGCCTGCCATGATTTTCTTCCCACATGCCTTCATATGTCTCAGACTTGTTATCTAGGGTGCAGGGGTGAATCGAACTCTTGATGGTAAAATGCTCTCTCACTTTGAACCATACAACTGAGCACAATTACAAGTGAAATCTAATTTAGGAGGACACCATACAATTCAATATACGACCAACACAAAAGACTGATGGCAACTACGAACAGCAAAAAGCTCATATACGGTACAGATCAAACAAATTGACATCGGCCATCCTAGCAGTTTTCAGTTCTCGACTATACAGGAGGCTACATTTTTCGGAATTCTGAGAACTTAAAACTTTGGCTTTTTCAGCTTCTCTAAACTTGAATAGATTAATCCCAACAGAGAATACAATACTGCCTTTATGCAATCCATCACAAAATTCCAACATGAAGAGGGCCAGTACCATGGATACAACAATCGGAAGAACAGGCTTATAAGATGTCGAGGGTATCGCCCAACCTGCAATAAGAAATCAAAGTTATGCTCCCAGACTCGGTAAACAAACGTTATGAAGCTTCTTAGAGTTCTGCTTATCTAATTCTTTTTAAGTATGGGTCTGGGAACAACAATGGTAAGTCCTTGCATTTGATATCTACAATCCATCTGAAGCGACAACAATGACGGGATGGTCCTCAAAGCATCATGGAATTGTAAGGTCCTACGTGTCTAATCTATTTCAACTTTAAAGAATTTGTAGTCACCAAGTTATCTCATGATTTTACCTACAAGGGTTCATCTGTACTATCATGCTCTCACCCAATAAGACATGGGAGGATTTGTAACAATATACTCTATTGAGATATTAAAACCAACAAAAAAAAAATCAACTACTTGCTGCGTTCTAAGCTATTATTGCTCTAACATGCATTCGAAGGATCCTAACACATTACTTCAAATCATTTTCAAGCAATAGTGTATTTGAATAACAAATATGTTTAAGATATCTGCAATCATGGTAGGTATGACAAATTTATTGAGGTTAGTGACAAAACTCTTAGAATTGCAGCAATGTCAAGTTTTAACTTTTAACACATTACTGAAAAAAGTAAAACCAGGACCTAAATTTGCAGCAAATTTTACACAGATAATTGTGATGGGATGAGATTTACTCACTGGAAAAAGCAAATCTAATGCATCCCAGGCAGCATGACGAACAACTCTTGTGGGGTACATTGGACCACCAGGAGAAGTGAAGCTATACAAACAAGTCTTTAACCTTGTACTTGTGGCCATTCTCAGCTCCATGCCTATCAAATTAACAAAAGTACATTGACCAGAAAACCTAGCACATATTGTTATCATGTTCATATGGATCTTAAACCCAAAAAGTGGTTTAACAATATTACCTTGGAGAACTTTAATGTGTGAAAAGTAATGAAGTAATACCGGTTCCACCTTCAGTTTTTGAAGCTGACCAGTAAAGAAAATATCAACCTCGTATTTAATGAAATTAAATTCATATGAATGCAATGTGTGAACAATAAGGAAATAACTCATCAAAAATACATACTCCTGAGAGAAAATTTTCTACATTTACCTGATCTGCAAGTTCAATAACAAAGAAGTCAGCAGGACCACCAACCAGAAAGGCATTGGGAAAAATAGGAATTTGCCTTAAGAAGCTCTCGAGTTTGTCAACTGCATGAATCAGCACATTACAGAAGAAATTGCAAATTATTGTTTCAGGGATTGAAAATTCTTTACCAGAAAACGTACCTGCGTTATAAAAAAGTATGAACCTTGAAAGTAAAAGATACAGATCTCGCTGGACCTGAGAATTATTGAAGAACTCACAAGTTAATTTTTAATCCCCCTGCTAAGTAGATATTGGCTCCTCAATCAATGATTCAATATCATGATTTTCCTTTCACTCTTTCTGATTAGAAACTCCCAGTTAATGTACAAGTAAAGTTCCAGGTAAAAGAGTAGAATTCCAAACCTGTAAAGGAATTTTATTTAACCGGGCAGGCTCCAAAGCAACATCCTCAAGAAGATACTGAAATAAAAATAATATAATAATACAATAAATGTCAGGTAATGTTCTTCAGTAAAGCATATAAATTTCATCCTGAAAAGGGCTCTCACAAGAAAGAGGGATTCAAATCGCCTTGTATTTGTCTGAATGTCAATCCTGCAAATGTGCAGACAATACAATTGATAAGTTTGTTGGGCAAAAACTTCATGCAAAGTTTCCAGTTTCTTTTTTTTGGTCTGAATGCAAAGTTTCCAGTTCTCGGATAGTGGGATGGGAAAGTACACAGACAAAATGCTTATGTTGGACAAGAACAGTGGGAAAGAAGTAAAGTACCAATAAACTACTTAAAATGTCCAGAAGAATGGCCATGGTAAGATAATGTTAAGATTTTACATGCCATAAAAAGGTTCCTGTAATAAACAATTCTTTATTGCTTCTATTAAAATTCAAGACACATTAAACTGATTTCACAGAACGATTAGTACCTAACACCATGCAATGGAGGAACAGATTTATAAACATATCCATACATATCTACCCATATATATATAATACATACTCGCATCTAAGTTAGAATTTGTCAACTTCAAATAGTTAATGAAAAAAGAACATTCCTTTCTTCCATAGTATCATTCATTAGAGTCCAGTTGAATAAAAGGCATTAAGAATTCAATAACCAATAACTGTGAAGCCATTCCAAAGGCCACCAATAACCAATTTCATATAATTGCAATCAGCTAAAAACCAATAACCAATTTTATGTATCGTTCATTAGATAACCAAACTACCAAAGTAAGCTAATATCTTACCAGAAAACATTTGTAGCACCTTGAACAAGAGCAGATGAGAACCGGAGAAGGACTTCAGAGTTGTCAAGTTGAACTTCAAACAGCTGCCCAAACAAATGAGAGGATTTATTCCTCATCATCACAATGGCATAAATAAAGCAAAAGAGTAAAGAAGCAATAATCAATTATAAGCACTCATTGCTTTAATCATATCTTTGTTGTTCTAATGCATAACCAGGCTCCACATTTCCATGCACACAAAGCAATTTACACTCTGTATAACATATTACCAGCGCAGGTATGTAAACCAAAAATTCTATTAATTGAATATCTGATAAACAACTGCAACATTCACTTTTAATAGAAACTCATATATTAAGAACATCAAAAACTTGCTGAAGCTCAACCAGTTTGAATTTTTTTTAAAGCCATTTGATATTATAGTCCAGTTTAATCAGAATTTACTGCCTTCTGCAGCATCCAGTTAACCGAAAGCTCCAACAACAAAGATTCTCATAAATGAACAGATAAGTGAACTTAATATGGTGAAAATCATGACGGCCATAATTATAATCCCGTAGAATTGTGGTCAGGAAAGCTCATCAGTGCGGTAAAAAGCAAACCGGACACTGGCCCAAGTGCTCCGGCAAAGTGAGGATGCAAAAAGTGCTTTCAAACTCTTGGGTGAGACGACTGCCCTTTGGAGCATAGTCTAGTGCCTAGAGGCAAGCAGCTATTGTTGACAATCAATGATTCTATTGATTCCCCAAAATATAAACAATAAGACACTTGGACAATGTGATTCTCTCATGAAACAACTAACCAACTAGAAGCATTTTGCATAATGAAATCTCAACTTCAAAATTAAGACAGTAGATGCAAGTCATACCCATTTGTGGAATAACAAGACAAAAATGTGAGATGCAAATGATTGGCTCCAGAGTTGGACAATCAGATCAAGGATGCGTTTTCCACTCTCAGGCACCCAAACATAATAGTCAGCAAGCACATCATGAAAACATAGCTGACCATCAATGCAATCCTCTGCAGGAGAAATTGCCTCCTCTTCGCTGCTGAGAATTATATCTGACATGCAATGTTAATACCAACAATGAGAACACCATTCATAAATGTTGCCTGTAACATCTAACACTAGTAGTTGAATATGAAATCCTAAAAGATTTAAGACCCAACTGATGTTAACAGAAAAATACATGCAGTGATCAATTTTTCGAAACCAACAATTAGACTGCAAAATTGAATGAATAGTCAACAGGCCTGTGAAGAACTTTTACTCATACATGGATATAGAATTTGTAGAGTTTGCCTATTTAAGAAGTTTTCTTTACGGTTACTGATTTTCAATAAAATTTGTGCAGTGGAGAATTGTGGGAGATAGAGAATTTTTTTTAGTAACCATATACAATTTCAAATTAACCGTTCATGTTATGGGCAAGTGGTGAATCAATGGTCCATTAACAAAGTCAAACAAATCCTCACTTCTAAACTTGAATTATTATGGTGGTTAAAAGCACTTTAGTGACCTAGGCATGAGGTAGACCCATGTGACAGGTATTCCCTAGATACACAACCAAGATCGTTTAGTATTCTCATAATTTCTATGCTGAACACAATGCTCTACCAAATAATTAGTTTCCAGCCAATGTCAAATCTGATCATCCATGCCAAACAATTAGTTAAAAATCGTAAGCATCGAAAATACTGTTAAGTCATAGTAGCAGCAGAAGAACAGCAAACAAATTTAGGTGTCTTCTCAGGACGAATTTAGTCCTCCCAACTTTCCATTAAAAGCAATGGGAGTGTCAATTACTCAATTCAGAAAACACACCAATGGAGAATTTTAACTAACCTTTAGCCCGCTCATCAATCTCTAATGCTATGTCAGCAAACAACTCCTGCAACAAGTTGCGCCGCAGTGACGGAGAAGCTAGGGCCTGCAACACATAATAAAACACACATATAGGTCAGCATTTCTCAAGCGCTTTTCTTGTGAAAGCAATCAAATAAATAAGCTCTCGCTCTCAAATCCACACACTAAACGCTCCCTAAACACAATCCAGCTATTCGCACATTGCCAAATCAAGCAATTCCATTACTATAACAACAACGGATTTTCCGCTTGCTTTCTCTAGCGAAAATAATTAAAATTAAAATTGAATTACTTATTCTAGTATCCTACAACAAAAACCGGTAAAATTCTCCATTGGTAACTTCCGATAAAAAAACAAAAGAGAGAAAAGAAATTACTCTACTTGCATTTTGTCAGTAACCGAACGGTAAAAACGAAGAAGTTGAATCTTAGAAGAAAAACGAACCCGCTGGAGCTTCTTCTCGATTTCCTGGGTGAGAGCGTCGAGATAGGCAGAGCTTCGAGGCGTGAAAGAAGCTTCCGGCATTCTGATGATGATGATGGTGATACAGCGCTCCTCCTCCTCCTCCGCCTCCTCGAGAACAATGACAATCGCATTAGAGAGGAGGAGCGAGTGCTCAATCCAAAAGTCGCAAATCCCTAAAGCTGGATCCAAACGCGGCCTTAGCGAAAACCGAATCGGTTGCGGTCTTCCTCTGCTGCTGCTAGTATTAATTATTGAAGATACAAAAACAGTGGGCTGTTGCTTTGGTCTTTACCAAAACGAAACGAAAATTAGTATTCAAGTAATGAGGTGAAGAATTAATTATGATTTTGATCGACGGGTGATGTGGCGTGGGAGCGAAGCAAACTTGATCGACGGGTGGAGCTCATCTCCGAGACCACGTTTCGCTATTTTCATTTCTTTCTGGATTGATTTGCGGATAATATATAATATAATGGGACATTTTGAATTTGAATCAATCCGATATGCAATTTGTCTCCCCGGTGAGGGACACGTGTCCAAGCAATGTGCTGGCACTTGGTCAGCTTGTCGGCTTTTGCAAATTGCGCACATTTTTTTCCTTCTACAAAAAAGAATTTACATTCAGTGGTGAAGTTTTACAAGCTGAACCTTGGAGTCTCGTCTCGGATTTGCAGATTGCTTAGGAGCTTGGCATAAGCCACATTGTTGTTGACATTGATTCTGCTCTTCTTGTTAACCTTTTTCACGGATCTGATTTGGATCTTCATCCTTTGAAAACTCTGTTGCTTAACTGTAAGAGAAGTTTTGGGTCATGTAATGTGACTCACATTCATCGAGAAAGGAACATGGTTGCAAATTGTCTAACCAAGAAAAGTGTTGATCAGGAAATTGGGATTTGCAACTTTGCAAGCTTCCTTCTGCCCCTGATTTTGTCATATCTACTGTGCTGGATGACATAACTGGTCTTGCTAGACCTTGTATTATTAGTGCTAGTTAGTCTTTCATTTGTTTTGTTTCCTAGGCCTTTGACCCCCATTGCACAAAAAAAAAATTAATGAATGCACAAAGAGTAAAAAAAGGAGTAAAAGGGTCAAATAAGTTTTTTTTTCCAATAGTAAAAGGTAAAAGAAGTTGAAGCTTTATTATAAATTCATTTTCAAACCTTAAGACCTTCTTTCAATCGAGTAAAAAGCAAAAGAAGTTGAAGCTTTATTAGAAATCCCTCATTTTTCGAAACCCTAAAGGGAAAAAACCAGTTCAAAACCCCCTCCCGTGGCTGAAGGGGTCAATGGATTTTTTTTTTTTGATATTGTTGATTTTAAGGTAATTGGGGCCCAACCCCCCCCCTACCAAACCCACCACCCATTCAACTTCAATCCACATTCACCCTAACTCCCTTTTTTCTTCACTAACCACCAAAAACCCAAAATATCACATAAATCCACCGACTTTTTAAAAAATTTTATGTTTGAAACTTGAAGATAAGGACTCTTCAGTATTCAATATAATTTTCCATAATTACAAACTAATAGTATATTTATTAATATCGTTAGTAATATATGAATATATTTTAAGAAAACACCTATATATAAGAATATACATTCCTAATGAAGTGGGAAAGAAAATTACCAATCAAAATTAATCCTAACAGTGATTAAGAAATAATGATGATTTCTTCACTAATTTATTGAATTATTCAAACTACTTAAGATATAATTTACACTAACTTAAATATTCAACCCAATAAAAAAATATGGTAACAAAGCAATATCAAAATCAAAACACTAACCATTAATATATATAACTATATATATTAATTATTAACTAAATAACTATTAAACTTCAAACTTCATAAAAGAGTCAATTGAATTTTATACTACCAAGTGAAACCAATTTCAGAAACCATTTTACACAATCAAATTTTCAAGATATTTATATTAGTTTATTTAATATATTTAAATACTAAAGAAAATATTATTTTAAAGTTAATTTTTAACCACACTTCACAACCCTTTTTTTTTTTTTTTTTATATATTATTTACATTATTCTTTTATATCTGAAAGATACAAGAACCATTTCAAACTATCACAAAATTCCCAAAAATAAAATTAATATTTTAATTTATTTTTTTGCAACCCACAATGAATTAAGTATAGATAAATATATTCAATAGTGAGAAAAATATATTTATACTATATGTTCACTACAAGAGTTGATCAATATCCACTTGTTAGAAAAATTTTTATTTATATTTTTTTTTATTCCAAACCTCAGAATTAATTAGAGTTTTAATTTCTAGCAAGAATATGACTAAGAAACAATTTAAACATATAATATTTTCTATATTTATTTTCATTTATCTAAAAATATATTTTTTCTAACTATATCCCTACATTGAAGTAAGACCACCCATATTTAGAAGCCAAAATGAGAGAGAAAGAATTACCTGAAATTCTATTTCTTTTCACCACACCTAAATCCCTTTACAATTTTAAAAATAAATACCAACCCAATTTTAGAAGTAAAAAGAATTTCTAGAACCAACCCCATAAAAAATAACTTTTAACCCCCTACTAATTTAGCACCAGAATACTCCCACAAACAAATCAATAAATACAAAACCCCACACTAGCAAAACATACATTATACTAAATCCATCATAATTTTTTTATATAGAGAAAAATAATAACCTCCCCCCACCCCCCCCCACTCCACGCCTTCCCATACCCAAGGACTCCAGACAAAAAAATCCCCAACCCCCCGACACAAAAACAAAACCAACACCAAAACCACCCCAACCACAAACCACCCCCCCCCCCCCCCTTTTTCTGGCCCAACGGTTGGACATCAATGGGGGGGTTATGAATATACTACTCACGGAGTACGATCCCTCCAATATAACAAAAAAAAAATCAATTTTCCAAGTTAAATTTTGACATTACAAACTTCCATATATTGCACAGTAGCCAAAAAAAATATGTGATTGGATATTATTATTTATTACTGACATTATCTCGTATAAGATTGTGAATGACATGAGAAGATTCATTGACGAGGTCCTTTGCACAACAGAGAACAGACAATACTAATACAGCACCCAAACATTATGATTTTCCCTAATGATCAATTTATTCCGCTAAAAAAAGGACTGGTGGGTAGACACCAAAGAGGACTTCACATGGCATCCCCTTCAGAAGAGGGAAGGGAATGCTCAAACAATTAGGTCAAAACTTCTTCAAACTAATCAACAAAGGAATGAAAATTTGCGTTCCTTCCCAAAAACCCCAAGAAGAAAGCAATGTGTTTTACATCTGAAACCGGAATCGGCATGCCTTACGGCCAAGACTGAAACATACAAGTCATTCATCAGAGATTTTAAGCCTAAACCCCACTTGAGCTACAGAGATCTTATACATACAATAAGAAACAGAATCTTGCTAGAAAGATGAAAATTCGACTCACCATCCCATCAGTGTTCTTCTAACTCTATCTACAATCTGATTCTTAGCTACCATATTTGATAATTGAAATTTGGAGTTCTCCTCCAACAGAAATCTATAGACCTCCCATTCACGATCTGATGCTGAGATCCTTCCAATTTCAGCCTGACAAACAAGACAACAAGCCGTTAGAACTGTTAAATTGAGTTTACAATTCATAACTAAAGCCAAATTGTGCAGTGTGTGACTTGAGTTGCCAGTTCACGATACATTACATATTTGAAATGTTTAACATATGAATGCATAAACTGGATTGTATTGCATCCCGTCTTATTCTAATATAATCTTCGTGGGCTTTTGAATCACTTTTAGTTTAATGCTGCCTATGCTTACCGAGAAAATGCAGATCCTCAGCGCTTTTAGAGCCAACGTAACATCATAGAAAACTAGTGGTCGCCCCTTTCCAGATAGCTCAACTGGATTAGCAACCAACAATTCCGTATCGGGCCCTCGGTTTGCAATGATAACACGCAGTGGGTGAAGCATCTCCACCTTCAAACTCAAACACAATGCACTCTGCTTCTCCGGATCCTGAATCTTCTTCCCATCCTTCTGCTGAATAAAAAGGTCTAAATCCCGATAGCCTTTTGTAGTTGGAGAAAATCGACCATAAGCTATCTGAACAAGAAGAGATGGCAAACATTTTGCATCAGAAAATTGCAAAAGTGACAAACTGGAAAGTTCTTTAGTTGAAATTCAAGGCAGAAAATAAAGGTTTTGACCCATCATTACAAGCTGTATTGACCCAAAGAGCAGCCATCCATAAGTACCATCAGTTTTTTTTTTGGTGCTGATAAATAATAAACACCACCAGTTGATCATATCCCTCCGTAAGTTTTACAGTTATTGTTCATAAATTTATTCATTTAGTTCTTTCCTGAGAACCATAAGAATGATGAGAGTAGCCAACAGAGATGGCCATTAGCTCGACTGATTACAAAAAGTAGCACCTTGTTTCAAAAAATGACATTCCACCCCTTAAGTTTTGACACATGTAATAACAAATTCATCCTTGTTTCTAACAGCAAAGGAATCTTCTACCCTGGTTACCATGATAAAGAGTGCTTCTAACTACACACCCAAAATATCAACCCACACTGACTTCTAATGAGAAAATTTATTCATCTCAAGTTCTCAAATTTGAGCCAAATCGCTCATAAGGGCAGTCAAAATGTTCCTGGCTAACAAAAACTTGACTTTTTTGCTTCATGAAGCCATGGCCAAACAATCATGGCATAATGCACTTGTTTTGCTCCGATGGTTTTTCTGGGATTTAAGGTGTTCAGATAGAACAAAATAAGAGGCATGGGGAGAGCCACTACAAATAAGTCCCAGGGGTTACTAAAGGAAACGTCGAGCTCCTATTGGTCATGGGTTGCGAAAAGGAACTGAACTCTGAGGTAAAAAAAAAAAAAGTGTGTAGCAATATATTTGGCATACAAAAAGAGCTTGCTATATTAATCATTTTATACATACAAGCCCCTTTGGTATATATATCAGGTTGCCAGCTTTCTGCATATTATCAGCAATATCACCATAACGTCTATGGCTTCAAGCACCATAGTTACTGACTGTTCACTTTAGAATTTTAGATCATATTTTGGGTAAGGAAGACACAAATGCAAGGGAATATGCAAAAATAAGAAAGTGAAGATTTGCAGTCCTAACACCAAATTATCATGCAAAGCAACCTAACTTTCAATAAAGTAAACGTTCCAGCCAATTCACATTTTTTCCTGACACCACATGCAAATATAAATCTACTATCACCCTTGTGGGGTTGAGGTTGGAATTCAACCCCATTCCCATGTAGGGAAACCTCTCATGTAGGGCAACCAGCCAACCAAACTCAGCTCTCATGAGGTGGCTGGCCATTACTCTGCCAGGACAGGTAGGATCCAGCATACGCTGACCAAACCAAACAATAAAATACCCTAGTTACTAAAATGTGAACTGATGTTACTTGGAAAAGTAATTATGGGGGAAGATAAGAATTTATACCTTGATGTTGCTGTCTTTCAAAGTTCTCATAATGTCATACAAGAGACCCTTGTGATCAGCACAGTGGATTTGAAGTAACGTATGAGCTGGGCTCAATGAATTGTCTATTGTTACGTTGGCATTCTTCAATTTCGTCATATCTGGACTAAGAGCTTGAGAACGGGTTTCTTTATCCAATAACTCACATCTAAATAGCTCTTCAGCTACCACAGGAGATAACGAAGGGATGCCGTGGTGGGAATCATACACAGAACCAATCAACTTAAGTTCGCAACTGGTACACGATTCACCTAATACAGCATGCAACTTTTCTAGTGTCTGATCTTGCCGCTCCTTTGTGTGTAAAAGCTCCCTGAAATGAGAATTTAGCTAATAAGTAATAACATCAAGATTTCACCTCTACTGACTTGTTACACTACCAAGAATACCAAAACAAGGACAATAATTTCTAGTAGATCCAGTTATATTCCTGGTCTCCGGTTTGTTCAACAACAATTTATTTTTTCAATTGGTTAGAAAGAAATTTAAACATGGGAAAAGCGGGAATCCATATGAGCTCAGAGAGGAAGGGAAAGTAAAGAAACCATGTCCCATATTGTTACCTATACACAAGTTAAGTATCTAAGCCTTTGATGTTTTGATATTTATAAATCATATAAAAATGAGAGAAAAAGAAAAATAATCATACTAAATTTCTGAAAATCCAAGGCAGCACATGTGACCTATTTTACTTTGTCCAAAGTAAATGACTGCCAATGCAGTCAGAAAAATTGGCTTTCACATATAAAAACCAATATGAATACCAAAGCAAAACTCACATGTTATCTGTTATAAAGAAGAGGTCCAAGACCCTGTCATCTGGGGTTGTTGTCACTTTCACCCTTTGAATTGCAAGCTCAAGCTCAGAGAGAATTTTTGTAACATCTAAGACAAAAGAGTTAAGGAAACATGAGATTAGAGAGCCACAGGCAGGGAATTGAACCAAAATGCTTTTTCGTTTCATGAAATGGAAGTGGGAGAAATTTCCATTACCATGCAATAATCCATTACGGTCGGAGCAAAGAAACTTCAATAGATAAACTGCAGGGGACGAGGAACATGTAGTCTGCGGATAGAAGTAATATGGAACAGAACATGACGGGCACACTGATAGGAGCTGGTTCTCCAAATTCGACCATTTCACCATTGGTGAGCTGGAATGTGGAACCACCCATAATACGACGTAGCACCATATCCCATCAGTTGAAAAATCTATAGCAAGAAATTAATCAAAGCAAAAGAAAGATATACCACGTCAGAATCGGCATTAACCTGAAAAGTAGAGGATTCTCAAAACCAAAATATACATTGGAGCATTTTAACTTCCAAAGACAATTACCAGATGACATGCAATTTGTTGATAAATGGGATTCAAAATAAGATGTGATATGAACAGATAGAATATCATCCCAGTAGTTTGAATTCAAAATCTGGGATTTTATTCTAGTGCGTGTAATTCATATTACTCAGCTACTGGATTCATCAAAATCATTGAAAGTAGCAAAACAAAAAGTTCATGTCTTGCTATTTGGTTCCTGCATAAATGATGATCAAGAAACCCAAAAAGTACTTTGCAGACCCGTTTTAACCAAAACCCACAAAAGAATCTAAGCTTTTTTTTGTTTCCCCTGAAACCATAGCAACTCCATAAACGAGCTTGCTTCTACTCTTACACAGTTAATTACAAGATTGTAATTAATGCCAAAACTTATATAACATTTTTATCTACCTGCTTTTTTGATGTAAAGCCCAAAATCAAGGATGATTCTGCAAATATCGCATCCGAGGCCGGTCTTATCCGGGCAATTAACGGTGATGACGCAGGGCTCGCCTGGCGTCTTTGCTTTCTGGATTACAACAACGTCATCGCTCGGAATTCCCATAACGGAAACCGGTAAAAACCGATCGGAATGTCACGGTTGAAGGGGCTGAATTGCAAGTCTCCAGTGGTGGTGGAGGTTGATTGGTTCCACTGAAACTGTGCACCCCAGAAAAATTGTGGAGAGAAAATGATTAATGAGAGGACAGGAGGTTGGGCGGCTTCTTGATTTGACGTTGAGGCTGCCACCGCACGAAAATCCACGTCACCAATCACAAGTGGTGGATAATCGAAACATCTTGGATATACAAATTTCTCTGCCAAGAGCTAATTGTTTAATTTATCATGCTTCACTTGAACATGATTAGGAATATTCCAACGAATATTACACTGCAATACACATCAATGGTTGCAATTCATCGATATACATATCACATATGCAGTAACAAAACGTATAGAAGTGTACAGTAACCAAACTACATTAGTTCCAGTCGAATTGCACAAGGGATTTTAATTCATCGTTTTGCTTGTAGCCCAGTTCCAATCGAAACCAGAAGGATATGGAACAGAGTCTACTCGTAAAATTTTCACGGCAACAAAAACAGATGTAACAGAACAAAATAGCTACAGAACTGAAATAGAATCAAAAGAGGCAAAGCTTTTACACAGAAAATAAAAGTCTATACTTCAAAATAAGGGTGCGAATTACATTAAGAGCAAATCCAGCAACACAATACTCATTCCACCCAGACACATCTCCTAAACCCTAAATGCCCAAAATATAAAACTAAAATTCCCAATTTAACCCCCGAAACCATAGAGGGTCCTTCCTTGCCTCTTGAGAGCATAGACGACATCCATGGCGGTGACGGTCTTCCTCCTGGCGTGCTCAGTGTAAGTGACGGCGTCACGGATGACGTTTTCGAGAAAGATCTTGAGGACGCCTCTGGTCTCTTCGTAGATGAGACCACTGATACGCTTCACTCCGCCTCTGCGAGCCAATCGGCGGATGGCAGGCTTCGTGATGCCCTGAATGTTATCCCTGAGAACCTTCCTGTGACGCTTGGCTCCTCCTTTGCCCAAGCCCTTGCCTCCCTTACCGCGCCCTGACATTTTCTCAAGGAAAGTTTGAGAAGAGAGTTTGATTTCGATCAATGGAGTTGAATTTATGGGAAAGAGAGCGAGGAAGTCTGGGTATTTATATTAGGGGAATTGGGGATTTGGAATCGGAATTGGGAATTTGAAGTCCGGCGGGGTTAATAATGGTCGTTGGATGAGGGTGCTTATCGACGGCTTAGACACTCGATCCGCGTCGTGTCTTGTAACTCAATCTGAACCGTCCGTATTGTTATTAATCTACGATAGGGAAATAGTGCATTAGGTTTGGCACGGATTGTGGTTTCTTTTGGCGGTGTTTGGGAAAAAACACAATTGTATTTGAACTTTGGGAATACTTGGCGCGCGCGTAGCACGTGCGTGCTTTCTGGAATTACAGAAGCGCACCCATTTGGTTGATTATGAAATTTAAGCTTTTCTTCGATGAGCTCTATTGTTTTTCTTTTTTAGTACCAAAAATAAAATAGAATTGAATGAGATCCATTCCGCATTGTTAATTCAATTTTGTTGCAGAATTTTTCCTTTAAACAAAATAATAATAAATTGAACATCAATCATTATAATTATAATTAAATCTATAAATATGAAACAATATGAGACAATTTAGAATCAATTAGGACAAATTTAACTCAAACACGTACAATGTTGGCGGAGATCCAAGTTCAACACTACCTCCATTTTGATAAAAAAAAATCAAAATCAAAATCTAAGGCTTTATTTTATTTCCGGATAGTTTTTTTATTTTATTTCGGATAGATTTTTTTCTTTGATAAACAAAGACTAAAATAGTAAAATACAACAACAAAAAGATGAAATATAGAAATACAAAAGCTGTCGAAATTGAGAGTACTTGAGACAATTGGTGGAGGCCTCCATCCCAAACTTGACAATGCATCTGCTAGTGTAAATCCAAAGGCAGCTTGACATTGGCACCTGCTAATCTTTTATAATCTGAACAAAACTCTTGCTTCAGAGTGGAATATACGCCCGAAATCCAAAGGATCATTCATGCTTGGGGTTTAGGGGCTTAGTCACAATCTCTCTCTCAGAATTTTAATATCAAAAAATTATTTCATGTTTAAGTTGATTGGCTAAATAGGTGAAGTGAACTTCAATTTCTCATTCTGCTTTAGAGTTTGGAAGAGAAGTTTGGAATAACTTTTGGGCGTCAGGGAGAAGTGACATGGAACAGGCCTAAAATTGCAAGCCCAAATACAGTCAATTTGCCTAATTTGCTTCAACAAATCCAACCCCAAACCATATAGTTCTGGAATCTGTTGCAATGCTAGTAGCCTAGTTCTAAACTAACAAAACCATGAAAACCAAATTGTCAGAATTCACTTTCCCATTGCTCAACTAATTTCACCACAGTTAAACAGTGGAACACAATCACAAACCCACAGAGCTGAAAAACATAACAAAAGAGCAAGAATTACTGAGAAATCAAACTTATATTACTTGAAAATAAGGGTGCAAATTACATGAAGAAGAGCAAATTTAACCACAGAATATCAATTCCACCCAGATCTCAAGCCAAGATCCCGGAATGAACCAAAACTAATACCCAAAGTAAAATTCCCAACTTAACCCCCAAATCCATAGAGGGTCCTTCCCTGCCTCTTGAGAGCATAGACGACGTCCATGGCGGTGACAGTCTTCCTCCGGGCGTGCTCAGTGTAAGTGACGGCGTCACGGATGACGTTTTCGAGAAAGATCTTGAGGACACCTCTGGTCTCTTCATAGATGAGGCCACTGATACGCTTCACTCCGCCTCTACGAGCCAAACGGCGAATTGCAGGCTTAGTGATGCCCTGAATGTTATCCCTCAAAACCTTCCGGTGACGCTTGGCTCCTCCTTTGCCCAAACCCTTGCCTCCCTTTCCACGGCCTGACATTTTTGACAGAAAATATTGACGAGGAGAGAAAAAATGAATTTTATCAAGGAGAAGAATATGGAGTCGATTTGATGGGAAAGAGAGCGAGTCTGGGTATTTATATTAATATTATTAGGGATTACGAAGTTTTGGGGGTGAATACTGGTCGTTGGATGTTATTGACGGCTAAAAGGGTCGATCCGCGCCATCTCTTTTAATTGGTTCTGTGGCACGGATTGTGCTTTTTAGCTCTTTTGGCGCTCATTGGAATGGGAGCTAAAGGAGTCGTTCTTTATTTTCAAATTTGAGTTTGTTTTTGCCTGGATATTTTGGGAAATAGTGGCATGGGCACGCATTAGTTTATAAAATAGATACTTGATAAATTCCGTCATCACCCGAACATAAAAAATTTTACGATCACACAAACATGACATGTTTGGGCACTCATGATCGTTTGATGAGTACACTCCACCATTGCCATCCCCACTCTCCAAACATCTCTACCTCGTCCTCGAGTACTGAAACAACACTCGAAATTAGCTCAAATATTAGAATATGAGATACAAATCACTTTTCAACCAAGTTCGGCAAAAGTTGCATTATTAACCCACAGAATTAGTCTAATTCCTAAACCTCCTTTACACTTACAAGAGTAAGTAAGGTTAACCGACAACTATGTTTACTAAATGTGTCTGAACATAGCTTTTACTAAAGTGGGCACGCAATCACGCATTAGTTTATCAAAGAGATATTTGGAATATTCTGCCATTATCCGAACATGGAAATTCTGCTGCACTCATGATCGTTGGATGAATGCACCCCACTATTGCAATCTCCACTCTCTAAACATTTCTACCCCGGGTACCGAAACAACACACGAATTTAGCTGGAATAGTATAATATGAGGTACAAATCACTTTTCAACTAAGTTCGACAAAAGTTGCATTATTAAACCAATGAATTGGTCTTATTCCTAATTCGCCTTTACACTTACAAGAGCAAGTAAGGTCAACTGACAATTACGTTTACTAAATGTGTCCATACATAGCTTTTACATAAAAATCGACAACCTACATATACAATAAGTAGACGGTTTTAGTTGAAAGAGTTCACTCAATTTGAGTGCGTTGTATGAGTTGCCATTTTGAATTAGTCAATTAGGTTAGATAATCTTTAACATATTCTCTATCTTAGCTTTTTAGCTATTTTAGAAAACATGTTTAGTTTTTCGACTATTTTGGTAGCTGCACCAGCCTTCTAAATGACTATATATTTTAGTTTTTAGCTATATAACTCTTAAATATAGAGAGCGGGGTGAAGCTCTATATTATTGTTGTTGGTTTAAAACATTCATTTTTAGTCGTTTTGTGTAATTTTAAGCTAGTTTGTATTTATTAAAAAATAGTTTAACATTAATATTAGCTAAATTATAAAGCATTAGTGCATACATATTTTCAAACTAGCTTAGAATATGTTTAGCAGACTCTCTATCTCAGCTCCTTAACATTGATAAAGATGCTCTTAGCCAAAATAGTTTTTTAGTTACTTTAACAAAAATTTAATTAAAAAAATAATTAGCAAAGCTAAAGATGCTCTCATTGTGAACTAATAGCTAATTTAATTATCCATCATTACAACGAGTCCGTACAAGAAAACATATCATTGTTCCTTATCCTAACAAGTTATTTATTTATGTGTTCTAAATGAACAATCTCTTCTATTCTACTATTAGTTGGGGCATAATTGCAAATGCCCCAAATATTAACAATATTCACATGTTTGTTGCAACGTGCTACAAGCTAACAAGAAAAACACCCATTACATATCATGTTGTTAATGGTTGAAAGACGGTCATAATTTCATATGGGGTTTGAATCTTAATAATATGTCAACTAGAGATAATAAACTGTTGAAGAACAATTCCTGATTAACAAATTTTAAAAATGGTTAGTTTGTTCAAGATAGTTTATAAGTTTTTAATTATCTCCAATATCTCACTTATAACCTGCAAGTTGCAAATCCATTATCATTTTTTTTTGGGGAAAAGTAGAGCTACATGGTTTAAAACTTAAAAGGAATAGTGAAGATGATTTATGTGATACATGTGCACACAAACCTTGCTGGAAGATGGAGTATTGTGCTACAGCATAATTGGAGTGAAGGTTGTAGTTGTTTGACCGTATATCTTTTGCAACCTAAAAAATATTTTATAGTGCTCAAAAAGTCATGAGAGAATGGTTACCATGAGCCAAAAGTAAAAAAATAAAAAATTGATTTTTATCATGTTTCCTCAGCACCACCCGAAATACTAAACCCCATACTAAACCATTCTAACTACTACCCAGCAAAACCATCATAGTTTTTAGGTAAGACCATCCCAACCCAAAATCATTTTCCTAAAAAAAAGAAAATATTCATAATTGAGGGCACCAAAAAAAATATGATTTGGCCAAAAACGCCCCTAATTTGTGGGTGAAGCTGCTAATTTTAGTCAAAATCTATAAGAGAGGGGATCCGAGAATTGAAATGACCAAATGATCGACACACCGGAGCTGCTCCGCCCGATTGCCATTCCTTAGAGGCCCATATAGAACCCCAAAGGAAAGGTCATATCCAATGGGCCTGGATGGGCTGCATTATCAAGCGGGCTTAACTACGCACGAGCATCAAGAGCCCAACCCAACGGTTAGAAGTGGCTACAAATAGCTAAACTAGCTACACAACCCACCCACAAACGCAAACACCGACTGAGAAAGAGAGGAATTTGGAATCACCAAGAGAAATCAGAAATGAGGAAGTTCGATCCATGGCCGGTTTTCTTCAAGCGAGAATGGAACCGGAACTGGCCGTTCCTCGTTGGGTTCGCCATAACCGGAGCCATCATCACCAAGTTATCTCTTGGTCTCACTGGTAAGCTCTCTTTTCAACCCGATCTGTTCATTTCCAATCTACGAAGCAAAACCCTAATTTTTTTTTTCTGACCCCATTTGTTTCTTCTTTGATTCATCCAGAGGAAGATGCCAAGAACTCACCGTTCGTTCAGAGGCACAAGAGGTACCTTTTGATTTTTATCTCAGAACTCATTTACAGTAGTTATTATTCAATTGCCGTAAAATGATTCTCCGGTGTTCATAGTTAATACAGTTAAGTGGAAATAATTGCACATTTTCCAATTACTTGGGCACTTTGACTCTGTGATTGATAGGGTATAGATGAATAACCTGTAGATGCTGCTGCTTACCATTTTTGTTTATTATTGCTACATGGATAAACATCAGATGGTAGGTAATTGAGAATCTCTTAACGCATTGTTGCAAAGGTTAATAATTGGGTTGCTGCCAAAATGACTCATTTTCATGCCCAAAATTGAATCCTGCCTTTTGAAAACTTACAATTCTACATATTGACTTTAAAAAAGACCAATTTGGAAGTGTAAGTGTAGATGGATGATGTCTGTTGCCGCTAGATGATGGGGTTGAGATTTTCGATCACAATTTGACCCTAAATGAGTCGATTTTCAATCTGAGATCTTAAGAAAGTCATTTGTGATAATCTTTTGAAAATTCGATATGCATGTTGCTGTTTTTTTTTCCGATGTTTGTTAAGCCAGTATTTTTTATTTCCATTATGAAAACCAATTCAACTACTATGGACATCTTCTCTCTCGGCTCTCTATCCGAGAGGGGGATTTGGTGGTTACATAACTTCTTACTCTGTCTATTCGTATTTTCATCCTAGGTTATCTCTCTTCATTTTTACAGTATATGTTGTATGATATTGGGTAAGGAGGTTTTGGAAATGCTAATTTGATGGGCTATTTAAAAACATTTACACTCTCTACTTTTGTGTAAGGAGCTTTTTCAAATGCTAATATGATGGCCTAGTTAAAAATATGTGTTCCCTACTCGCCTGTGTAATGATATATGCCGAAGGTACACTTTTTCAGTACATGGTCACTGCCGATACTCAAAATTTTAAATGTAATAATGGGCTGCCAGCCTGTCGGTGATACAATGAATCAACTTCTCGTTGCCAATTTCAACTTCTGCATGCAAGTGATACAGTATTGATATAACCGCGTTCTTAAAATTGCTGTAGTGCCATTTCTTTTACTTAATTTAGCGTTTGGTATTGTGTTCAGTAGTATGGTATATCCTGTCATGTTATAAAGTCTGCATTTTCACCAATAACAAGTCATAGTGTTGCTAAATGTCTCTCTGAGTTTGTAACTGAATTCATGACCTAATAATTCTTTTGTTTTGTAGGTGATTTCTGGATGCCAGTGTAACTACCTTTCTTCTCATGTTGCGAAGAGGGAGATAATAACAAAGAGCAATGTTCAAGATTCTATGTTTTTGAATTTTCTGTTATGTTTATGATGACTTGAATAACATGAGAAGGAATACTTCTATGTATTGGTTTTGAGCCTTGTGCATTTGAGCAGACCCATCTTTCAAAGTGAAGTAAAATTGTGTTATGTCATGTTGTGGTTGTAGGCTTACAGCTGATCACATGTGTTCTTTCTTGACTTTCTGCTGAAGCCTTCATGTATGTTTGTTCGTCTGATATATAAAAAATTTCTATAGCTGTTTAGGTATGGAGCTCTCAAGAATTTAGAAGGGTCTGTAGAAAGACACAAAAGTTTTTCACTTCCCTGTGAATGTGGATGAAATTTTTGAGTCATCTCTATGCTCAACCATTTGATTAAATGGTGGGATAAATAGTGTGCTCCAGCATGATTTTGCTTAATTTCAAATGCTTTTCATGTTGCATTAATTAAAGCTCGTTTTACTCCACTGGGCAACTTTGTTCCTCAGCTCAGCTAAAGGTTTCATCGTCCAAAACCATGTTCCTCAGCTTTTTATGTATCCTTTCTGAAAACAGATTAATAATCACAATTTTTTTTTGGTCAGAAAGTTTGATAACCAGATTGATGAGCTCTCGGAATGTTCAACAATTTTTTGCACTTCATAATTGCAGGTAGTGAAGGGTAAATGGAATACGAAATAAACATTGCATGTAAAAGAAAGTATAATATCATTATTTATTATTGCAACATCAAAATTGGGGGTTCCAAGTAGCATACCCAACTGAGAACAAAACAGTGCTGAATCCCACATTTTGAAGGATGAAACAGATAAAAAAATAAAATTATAACAGACTAATTCTTATTTTCTATTATAACACAATGAAATAGAAACACACACAAGGAAGCACAATGGAGACAGGAGCTGTCGGAGATGAGCATACTCAAGCACTCTCATTGACAAACATACAATCCTCGGTCGAAAGCTCAATCATCTATATTTCCAGCAATAGACAATCAGTTCTTTTTGGCTGCTCCAAGCCTCAGACGGAAATCCTCCTCCATGAGAGGCAGACCTTCCCTTAACTTGATTTTTGGCTCCCATCCCAGCAATTCTTTTGCCTTTGTGATGTCAGGTTTCCTCTGTCTCGGATCATCAGGAGTGTTCTCCACCCTCTTTATCTCTACTCGAGGGTTAATGAGCTGCAGAGTCAAATGCATAGGTCAAGACGTATAGATCAATATGTGAAATAGTGGATTCCAAACCCCTCCATCAAGAAACCACCAAGACAGTTGTTTTCCTTTTTGCAATTAACACATCCCACATTAGAAACTTCCAAAGTTTCATTGTCTATATCCATTCACCTGATATTCATTTCAACTGAGAATTTACAACATAATAGCTACAACTAACTTACCATGACCACAATGATTCTTTAAGAACAAAAAACAGCCTACTTATTTATGTATTCAGCAAGCGTGTCACTTATGAATTATCTGATAACAGCTTACGAAGGGAAGGGAAACAATAAACTAACCTCCTTCACTGTCTCTGCGAGTTCAAGCATTGTAAATTCACCTAGTATACAAGAGAGTGCCTAGGTCAGTAATAATATGAATAAAACTAAGCACTAATAATTTATCTAGGTATATGCACATCCCATATCATATTTTCCAAAGAATACCTGGGTTTCCAATGTTTATGGGTCCAGTGTGATCTCCTTCCATGAGACGGATGAGGCCATCAACCTAAGACATTTCAAACAAGTAATTATTATATTCTCAATACAGTGTAACACACGGCAGAATGTAAAGTCAAATATGTTTCGCATACCATGTCAGAGACGTAACAGAAACTGCGAGTTTGCGTTCCAGGGTTTTGGACTGTCAAAGGTTCATCACTACAATGTTGAAACACAAAGTAAGAATTTGACGGAAAATTAAAGGGATTAAGCTCATCCAGTAATACAAGGATGGAATCCCATTTCTATGCACAAAGTAAGAACTAAATCCTCAACAAATTAGGTGTAGCTAAATTCTCAACATCAAACACATCATTATCACTTCTGGCTATAAGGCTAGTGGTCCAGGTAAAGTCAAATTAAAGATACAAGGTAATGACTGGTGCTGCAAAAAGAGGGATCATCACTTAGCTTGATGCCACACAACATGCTGGTTTGCAACTTTAAGTAGAAATAGACTGAACTAGTAAGTCTTCGTTTTCTCCTTGTAGGCACAGGAAAGCTACCACTATACCACCATCATTAAAACCACGAAACATCCTAAGGACTCACCGAAGTGCTTGAGCTATAAAGTTGCTCACTACACGTCCATCATCAATATTCATGCGAGGGCCATATGTATTGAAAATTCTGGCAATGCGTATTTCTGTCAAAGAGATCAAAGGAAATTAAATCCATCAAACTGATAAAGACCAGAACTTTTACCCACTTCACCATTGAAAAGAAAAAACCAAAAGCTAGTAGCTGGAAAAAGGAAAAAGGAAAAAGAGAGATAACATTATACCTATCCCATGTTGCCGATGATAATCAAACATCAAGGTCTCAGCAACACGCTTGCCCTCATCATAGCAGCTCCTTACTCCTGTTGTTATAAGATGCATTCTCGTTGAGATCAGGTTCTCATGGACTTGGATGAATTCTTAAACTAGGAAAGAAATAAAAAACATCTGTCTTCTGATGTTTACAAAATCATGTTATAAGTCAGACAGAGAAAAAATTATGTTATAAGGGCAGGGGGCACAGGTGAAAGTGCCTTGTTGATACATATTAGCGTGTTATACAAAGAGTCCCGCAGAAAGACGTTCACAGATTTTATACTCGAATGATTGCAGACACATCTTTTAGCATCTCAATGCTCAAAAAGGTTTGACATGGGAAAAACTCAGCAGATTATGTTTCACAGAGTCTATAACCATATGCCCAACATGGCAGCAAAATGCTGAAGGCAAGGGCCGTAAGAACACACTACAGGGCCCTAAAGATCACATTATACTATGCACTTCCAAAAATAAAGCTCATGAACAGCTTGGCATTTCCAGAATCTCCCTCAAGGAAGTCCATCTCAAATGAGTTAAAAAAAATTGAGAGTTATTAAAAAATAACGAAAACAATGTAATGGGTCATTCTACTTGCCCTATATATATATATATTTTCTCCATGAACTATATATTGTATAGAATATACCAAAATTTAGGAATAAATGAGATGAGCACTTACCAATTGGGTTAACATTACCCCAATAGCTTTCAGGTTGTGGGTGCACAAGAGGATCTCCATATACCTCTGAAGTTGATGTCAGCAAAATCCTGCTCAGAAGTATATACTTATGTAAGACAATTTGATGGCATATAACTATAATACAAATGCAAGATAATTGCCCACCTTGCTCCAACTCGCTTGGCAAGTCCAAGCATGTTTAGAGTGCCAATCACATTTGTTTTTATTGTCTGTTGGAGAATCATATGCGCAAGTGTTAGATGTCTAGAGGTTTACCATGACTTTCAAATAGTTTTTCTGTTGGAGGTAAAAATAAGAACTTAAAATCAAACAGGAAAAAAAGGAAAGTAACTATGACATATATATGCAGGAGAACCATATAATAGATCATGATATGATCTAACAGCTTTTGCAGGGCTAAGGAGGGCAGATTTTTAATCACATGACTGACAAAAGCCATGATCATATGTTACCGTTGATTGAAGGCAAATTACATGTTACCCACCAAAACATTAAAACTGAACTTGGTATAGGCAATTTGAATCACCTTTGACGTGAAGATGATACATGGTAGGTCTGTTTTGATAGTAACATCTTGATGTTTAATGATCTAAATCATACATGTACATACCTTTACAGGATTATATTTGTAGAAAATTGGAGAAGCTGGGCATGCAAGATGGTAAATCCGATCAACCTCAACCAACAATGTTTCAGTGACATCTATAACAAGGAAAAAAGAGCATTCAACATGATGATTTCAATGAAAGACATGCCTTCGCAAAGAATCTTGACAAATAAACTAAAACTATGGGAAATAAAATTGACATATAAACCAAAATGTATGTACCATGACGAATAAGCTCAAATCTGGGGTGACCAATCCATTTTTTAAGATTGTCCTTGGAGCCAGTGAAGTAGTTATCAACAACAATAACCTGAGAAGACATTGGGGACAATAGAACTACGCATTTCAGAAACCATCTTATGCATGCTTTCATACCAAGTGTCAGTTATTTCAACTTTTGTACGTTTGAGGGTCTAACAATTTTTATTTACCTAGGTACTTAATATTAACAAGATTATCCTATTATATATACACATACCCTAAGCTGGATCTTGAACTCACTACTCAACCAGAAAATTGATTGAGCTTTTTTGTAAAAGAAATAAATGCTGACCTCATTCTTTTCATTTTCCATTAATCTGTCAACCAGGTGAGAACCGATGAATCCAGCTCCTCCAGTAACCAAAATTCTCATATTGGACTGTCATTAACAATGAAAGCACACAATGAAGAGCATTAGAATCAACCCATATTAAACAAGACAATACCATTGTAATGATGATGCTTATTAGCCATCTAGTACCAAAACAAAATTACTTCTTAAATGAGCTAGAGCCTGCAACAAGGATGGGCAATATTTCTTTGTGATCTACATACTTGACACATGAGGATACAAGGTTCGACTTTCTGGGCAATGGGGGTAAAACAGAGAACTGACAAGGAGATATATCAATATCTAACCTCTACAATCCTTTCTGGATGATGTTCTCAGATTTACATTACATGTTGTGTAGCATAACTGTAATAAGAGTATACAACATCTGCCCGCTGACTATGGATTTCTCAAGAGATATCAAAGTTAACAAATTTCCAAGCTTTCTGGTGGACAGCTGAATTTTGAAGATCTAATAGCTCGAACAGACTGAACGGGAAATGCAATTTATAGTAGTAAAAGATGCAATGGGGGAAGAAACAAAATGAGGCAATGGCTACAGTTTTAATAATTAAGTTGCAATGAGTAAATGCTGACAGAGACATGCAACAACCCGGTGGAACAAATATCACAGCCACACAACTAAACCTATAAAAGCAACACAGCAAGGTAATTCAAGCCACTAAAAAGCAATTTACAATAACCCAAAAGAAAAGGTGAGTGGACAAATAAACAGAAGAAGATAGCAAAAGTACCTGAAAAAATTTGGAGAAACGCAGAGGGGATGGCAGTGGAGGAGACTTAGTTGTAGTCTGGTGATCCCCATTGGAGGAATTCGTTGCCATTTTCTTAGATCCCCTCTAAAATCCACACTCCTATAACAATTCACCCAACAATCAAACTCTGAAAGATAATTTAAATACACTATTGGAAGAGTAATCTGAAATCACAGAGACTAAAAGATCAGAAATGTCTGTCCAAAAAACGAATCAGAAATGAAAAATTTTAAAGTTCAATTCCCAATCCTTAAAACTTTAAAAAAAGATTGGAGCTTGGAGTAGACCTGCAAATTAGCCTCAAATGAAGATAACCCAAAACCCTAAACACCCTTTGGATCCACAAAGCTTAGTGATCAGAACCCATATTTATAGTCCCAAAAGAATTTCAAAAACTGAAACTTCTACCAAATATTGAATTTTAAATAGAAATATAAATGAATTAAATAAAGAAAATCAAGAGAGACTTCAAATTCACGGAAAGTGCAGGCCTTTATGATAGCTCCTCGATAACAATAATTAAATTTGAAACCACACCAAACCATAGTCCCTTAGAAATAATATCTTCTTCTTATTTTGTCATACAGAAATTGAATTTGATAATCAAGCTGTAATTATTTATTTTGTACCAGAACAAGACAGTAATTAGATTAGTTACCTTTTGAAACTAGAGAATCTGGGATTAATTGGGGTTTCTGCGATTAACTAATTAAAAAGAGGGTTGGTGGATAAGGGGATTTGAGATTGGATTAATAAGTAAGTGCACTGATTACAGAGCGACAATTAGGGTTGTGCTATGTCCTAAATCCTAAGACATATGCTTTGGTATCTGCCATTTCTATTCAACTGGTGGCGGTCTCTGCCTGACTGGTTAGTAGGATGACTAGGTTCCTTGCTTTGTTTTGAAGGCTGGAATAGGATGCTCTTTGCATGAGTTTGTCTTTATACGCTTACGATCTCTGCTACTGCCACGTGTATAGTACAAGTAGACAGTTCTGTGAACTTTTTTATTTATTTTGGAAAAATACTTATGTCCCTGGGTCAGACCTAATGTGTCCGATCCCTATATTTTTTATTACATTCGATGATTTATTTTCATGATCTGATCGTTCATCTTTTAAATCAACATTTCAAGATCATGCCTGCAAAAAATCATCCAAAACGGAAATCGTTTACTCGTGCAATTACATTAAATAAATGGACGGTTGTTAATGAGAATATTAACTTTCACCAAATGAATGAGTTAATGATATTAACTTTCACTAAATGAATGAGTTAATGATATTAACTTTCACCATTTATTACATTAAATAAACCGTTCATTTGTTTGATATTAACTTTCAACAAATGAATAAGTTAATGATCTTCAATTTGGATGATTTTTTGCAGGCATGATCTTGAAATATTGATTTAAAAGATGAACGGTTCAGATCATGAAAATAAATCATCAAATATAATAAAAATGAGAGAGGTCAGACACATTAGGTTCGACCCAGGTCGGACATAAGTATTGTTCTTTATTTTGTAGAAGAAAAATTGTAGAAGAAAAATGAGTTTTGAGAGGGAAATTGAATTATTTACGTCAATGTGTCTGAATAAAAAAGAGAAGATTTGAGTTTAATTAGCGTGTTGTGGAAGAATTGTCTTCACAAGATTTCGATGATGCAATTCCGCTCTTCTCATATATATCGGGAAGAGAATCAAGTCGCCGATGCACTTCCCAACTTTGGCTTCGCCTCTACTGGTATGACTTGGTGGGATTCAACTTCATCCTTTATTTGTTCTTTTATTCAGAGAGATGAATTGGGGCTTCCCAATTTTCGCTTTCGTTAATAGGTGTATTCTATTTTTTATGTTCTTGGTTGAAAGATTTTGGTTTTGGTCCCCCTCTCTGTCACTTCTTTCTTTGCAATAAATTTATCTCGGTCTTACGAGGTTTCACCCAAAAAAAAAAGCATCTAAGAAATACTATTAAACTAACAGCGTTAAAAAAATGATGGAATTACTAGAGACCAAACCCGAAATCGATACATTCTCATTTCCAATATTTCATCCCCATTTCATCCCGCAATGGAACTCGATCGTCACAGATTAAAATGTATTTTGTTCAAACAATTTTGCGTTCATATAGGTACATTATTTTTGTAAAGTATGCATCTTACAATAGATTTCATACAAATTAATGTGGCTTGAAGGATTCTCCCATTGAACAAGTTCTTTGATTCCCTCTTCTATCTCTCTTGTTTCTCTAATTAAACCACTTATGCAGAACCCTAAAGCGCTCAAGCATAAACCCATTTGGCCCTTGAGCTCCTCACTTCGCACATGAATTTTATCAACAACCTCCTGTAAGTGTTGGAGATAAGAACTCATAATCTTATCCATCTCTTCATCCTTTGAATCATAAACCCTAAAAACATTTAGGGTTTGCGATTTTCCCAACTCGAGATCACAAGATTTGCCACTTACTTCTTCATCAAGCCCTGCCTTCTCAAGAAATGTGATCGATTTCAACAATGTGATCTCCATAAAGCATTTTGTCAAAGAACCAACCATTTTGTTGAAAAGTTCAAGATCGAATTCCATTGTATGCAGAATCTCTTTCCAAGAACCCTCAAGTCCTTGTGAAGTTTGTTCAAGAACTCCAATTGCATGAACACTAAATGCTAGGAGCTCCATCATTTTGGAGATAGAACTCAAGAGCTTCCCATAACAAGCACTGTGAAAAGGCAAGAACCAGAAATTAGGCTCCAAATCGGCTTCTCCGATGAGCTTCCCCAATTCTTCAACATGAATTTTCAGTGTGTTTTGGTTCTCTTCCATTTGTGTTCTTCCAGATTGAAGACTCACCGAGTTGATGCACTCGTGCAATGTCCCAAGAGTCCTACAGAGTTGAATTTTTGCAAGAGTGGAAGCTCTTGTGGGTTGCAAGAGTAGCTCAACAATAACCGAAGATGATAAGCCGATGAAGGTTTCTGTGATTCTGGCTATGGCAAATTCACCAGGAGGCCCAAAATTTGTTCTGCCCAAAATTAGTACAGCTCCAATTACTGCAGAGATCCCACCTGCTTGGCCATACATTTTGCTTCTCTGGAGGAAACTGGTAAAAATGAACCAAGGAATTAGAGATAAGAGTCTAATTGTTAAGAACTTTTGGAACAGAAAACAACCCAAAACTCCATATACAGTGCCTAAGACAGTCCCTTGTGCTTTAACATTTGCAACTTTAAATGTTGCTGCTCTAGCTGAGGCAAAACTGATAGCGACTGTGAGTCCTGACCAGTGACCATTTTCTTTGCTGAATATCAAGCCAAACAACACTGCTAGACCCAATGAAAGTGAGCATTTGAATGCCGCCATTACCCTTTCACCACTTACCTTCATGGACAAGTAACTCCACACCAGACTTTGATTGTATGAATTGATTTCTCCTTGATTTTTCTGAAGTACCAATTTCTCCTTTGCAACAGGACAACAACTTGTGGCTGATAATTTTCCACGAAGGAAATTTAGACAAAACAAAAAGAAAAGTGGGGGTAAATCCTGGGGGGTTTGTGGGATGGTTTGAATTGTTTGGAGGCACCTAATATTTTCTGCATTTGATTCAGGAACAGTTATTGAATCGTCATAATTAGGAATGCTTGTATTTAAGGTCATGCAATTGTTCTCCTCTACTAGTTTAAGAAGATCACTTTTGAGCTCTCCATCCACTGCCCTAATTGGGAACGAAGAAGTAGTGGTCAGTGCCATTTCCATCCCTCTTAAGGGTACCTCTAAACCTTGCAATCTATCTCCTGGATTGACATTGCTGTGTTTTGAAAATTTTGGTGGAAGTCTCTCCCATTGCATGCTTTCCTGTACAGAAGACCATAAGTTGGGATCAAGGTGCCTGTCTGATCGAAATGAGAGAATATTGGTTTACGAAAATAATTATATACATCGACTCATCGAGTACTGCTACATGAACTACGTACGTTAATTCTTATATCGCATACATTAATTGTATATATTATATCACTAAGCTAAGGTGATTGAGATATGCTTGTAGATCTATCAGTGATTTGATGGACAATGTGGTACGAGGATGTGGTCAAAATGGGCTGTGGTATAGTGATATGTCATACATTCATTTACAATTTAATTGAAACCAAAATTACTACAATGACAACAAAATTACCACATTCGTTTTATATTATTTATATATAATTGAACCAAAATTACAATTTTGATAACAAATTGTTTACAAATTTGTGAACAATGTCGTAGACGGAGTAATTGCCTCTAATAGAACAAAGATTACACAAATAAAAGACTCTAGTTACTACAGTGACAACAAATTTTGTTGTTATATCTGTAAGTGGAAAGTATGACACATACATTCAATATTGTAGAACTTTCTGGTCAAAGTAGTTTTAATTAACGGCATATTACTTCAATTCGATCAGCTCATGTTTTTCGGTTTCGAATCTTACTTGATGGCGTTTGATGGTTTGAAAAAGCTTGGTTGCCGTGGAAGCCAAGGACTTTGCTAGAGAAATTGATGCAAGCGCAGATGTGTTGTCTTCTGCACAAAACGCCTTCACAAAGAGCTTGAGCCTCGCCGAACCATTCTCAGCAAGCAGCTTTGACTTCTGTTTAACCTACAAAAATACTTTTCTTATACAAATAGCTCTATATATGCATGTATATTGTTGCATTTCACTAGCTCAAATGTAAGCTCGGATGTAGATCGATATTTGACCCTTATTGATTTTGACCTTTTTTTATTTTTTTATAGAAATATACTTGGACTATTTTTTTTAGCTAAAGATAAGGGATGAGAGAAGAAAAGTTCACAATTAAGTGGTAATTAATTGTTAACTCCAATTGGCCGTCCTGTCTTTTGACATTTTAATTGTCTAATGAAATATCAAAGCTTAATTAGGTGTAACATAGTGTCAGAGCTAAGTAGTTTGAAATTAATCCTAAACATTTCTATCTCTTAACATGAACAATGACATTCACCCATAGTATGGAGATTATTACACTAGTGTACCTCTCGAGAAGCCAAGCGTGGGAATGGAACTAACAAAGCCAAAACACAAGCCAGGACCCCAACTGCCGTACTCGCTGCCACGTGTAGAGGGTGCATGATAGCCTCCGTACTCCCACCCTTTATAAAAGCAAATACGTATACAATCACAGTCTCTGCCAAGGCTATGCGCTTGGACACCAAATGAGTAGCCTCTCCGGGAAGAGCTACCACAAATGCTCCGAGACCAACCGCCAGAGCAGTTGTGCTGCTCGAAAGCCGGGCCGGCTCAATGAGCCAAAGGCTCAACAAGGCTGGCCCAACGCTTTGGACTGTGGCGTAGAGCGCGAGCCAAAAACTGCGGAATGTGTCGCCTAGAGTTGCGTCAGGAACAATGAGGATAACAGTCACGTAAGAGAATGACGGGAAAGCCACTTGGTGTCGGAGAGAGGAAGGGCCGTAGAGGGTGGTGATGGCCACTATGGTGCAAGCTAGAGCGGTTCGGAGAACCGAGGCTAGGCATGTGAGCCACAGGGCTCGGGCTCGGTTGGTTTGGTCTGGAGAGGTCAACATTACTTAGGGATATATGGTGGCCTTGAAGGATAGAGGACTAATGTGTAGCTCGGAAGGAGGGAGTTTATATAAGAGATCGAAGAGTGAGAGAGAAGCAATTAGCCAATTAGGTACCACGGAAGTGAATGGATTGAATCAATCAATGTATCCGTAGACTGTGGTGAGTGGATGATGTAAGCTAGTGCTAGTCTGCTAGTGAAGGAATTACAGCACACATTAATGTCGAGCTAGGGGTTTGACGTACGTACAACCCGGATAATTAGAACTTGGTCATAAGATTCACATCATTCAGGTGAATAAGTTTCCTAGCTTAGGGACAAGGTGATCGATCATTAAGTACGTCTCACCACTGCATTGACTCAAATTCTTTCACCTCTCACCCCATCCAAGCACTAAGAGCACATCATTATTTATCACATTGACACTGCCTTAGTGACAAAGTTAATTAACATATATCCAGCGATTAATTACTATGAGCTGCCAGCCTGCCAATATCCAAGTCAAGCAAAAATCCAAAGCCACATTCCAGTGAAACAGAAGACTTCATATACAATTTGAAGCAAGGCTAACATTAATAGTGCTCAAAGTGGGGTTTCCATGATTGCCCAAAAAAAAACTCCCAGTGGGGTTTCCATAGATTTCCACTCAACACTCCAGTCCTTAATTAATGTACAAAACTAGTTCCTTCAAGTACAATGGGCCAATGGGCAACGGTCAATTCTGGATGCGGATCGGAGCTATATATAAAAGGGTAAATCATGCATCTAGTGCTCATCTTATCTAGTATGCCAGTATGTTTGTTACTTTGTTAGTTCAAAAGCAAAGTTGCGCGCAGCTTCTTATATATATACCATGCCTGACCTAATTTTTACAAGTAAGCATGCCTTTAACCTTATGATTAGTTCTAAAGACAATGGATTAGATATAGAAGAGTACAATTAATGGGAGAGTTTCTTTTAATAAACTTCAATGAACAAGCATAGGCATGTACGTACGTACACACACAACTAGTTATATAAAATACACACACAACTAGTCATATAAATATCCAAGGCATGTATAAGCTAGGTTGGTTGGTAACAACGATTCAGGTATGGTTCAATTCAAGTACCTTCCTTAACTAAGAACATTATTAGAAAAATGAGGCGAGGAATGCAACTAATGTTATGACATTTCCGATAATGTGAACACAAAATGTAGCCTTGAAAAATACATTAATCATTTTTACACGACTATGTCGACTGTCTATATACATTAGTTGGCCGATCGACGTCAAATTAAAGAAGTTTGAAATGAAGAAAGGCTTCCATGAAGTTAGTGCACTAATTAGTTGGTGTACGTATCACCTAGTAGTGCCTCTGGGTCTTGGAATATATACTGTCCTCTACCATGCATGTACTTCTATTTTTGTAGGCTATGAATGGCTCCCTGGTATGCTGGGAGAGATCAGATAACGTTCTCTTATATTGTCTTAGTGGGATAAACGAACCATACGTACCTATTCAAACAATTAAGTATTAATAGATGCAATATATATAACTATAAATGACAGAGTTATCTGAGAAATGTATTACTGTTTGTATGTGTGACTTATCTTGGCTAGAATTATAGGTAGTTAATGCCAAAAGTCAGCTTATATATATCATTCTGCATAAAAATTGATGTAAATTAATGAATACAACTGTATCCAAGCACAAAAAGGAAAAAGATAGTGCTATCGATCTGAGGAAATATCAAGACATTAACCTAACAATGAACGTCAGCCATCATCTCGCTTCTGAATCGGAATTAATTAAGGATCACTGTTTTGTAATTGCTTAAATTAAGTTAAACCACTCCAAATTAGCAAAGCATGCATGGCAACGGGAAAAGAGAAAAAGTGATCTTAATATTTTACCAACTATAAAGTTCGATTAAATATCATTATCCCATTCCCAGCTTAGAAATTTTGAAAACCGGTGGTAACACAATCGATCAGCTTAACAAAAACTCAACAGATATTTGCACGTCAATTTGCAAGTTTGAAACCATCCAGTTCAGTCAAAAGAGTTCTATTCTCATCAGTACCAGTGTAAATCGATCACCTTAATTAATAGAGCCTGAGCCTTTTATAAGAAAAGATTATACAAATCAAGTTTAGTTCCAATCTACTTCGTTCATAAACATATACCTAGATCTAACTTCCTTGAATTCATAATATCCAAACGCGCACGTACAAACAGTAGAGAATTTTAGAATATACAACTATTATATATACTAAAAACAATACACACCCGCAGTGGCGGATCCAGAACTGATGAGCAGGTGAAATTTTTTTCTTTCTTTCTTTTATTTGTTTATCATTTTTGAGTTCTGAAATCCATAAACAATAATAGAGGAACCTACTTAATTAGTTAAAATAAATCTCTAATAAAAGCATATCAATCCATCTCTAATCAACAGTTCAACTGTTAAAGAAAGCCATAAAGGAGAAGAAGATACAGAGAAATGAACTAATTTGAATGTATATTTATTAACAACTCATGCGCGCGCATAAGTCAAAACATCCCATGCCGGCCAATAGTAAGTTTAGCTACTGATTCTTCCTGAACATTCTTGTAACTAGTTTAATGTAGCTTCATATAATCAAAGCTAAAATAATGACAAAAGGAATGGGACCGATGGCAACAACCATTCCTCTAATCTGGGCTTTAGATGGTTGCAACTTGCAATTCCCTCCTCTCAGCTGGGTGTAAGCAAATCTAAACCAAAAACTCATTAATATGAACGGAAGCTAGCATAATCAAAATCTATGGACGTCTCGCTCTGTGCCGCCAACATCGCCGCCGTGTTAATGTCCAAAAGGACCAAAAGCTCATCATCACCTTGGCACGCAATTAAGTGTGCCAGCAATCGACTCTCTCTGTGTTCATCAACCCCAGACCCCCAATGCCCAGTATTCACAACTCACCGTTTTGATCGATTTTTTTTTGCCTTTTCTATTGCCAAAACGACATCGTTTAGGAAAGTAATTAATTGCTTAAAACGGCATCGTTTTAAGGGTATGAAAATAATCAAATATACAGTATATAAAAAAACTCAGGGGAACATGTCTTCTTCCACGGTATCATCTGAGATTTGCCTTCTCTGCCATTTTTTCCGATCCCATAATTCCAAAGCTCTATACTTCAGAGATTTTCAGGAAAAGTTGAGGAGGAGGTGGGGGAGGGCAGTTGCCCACCCTCGCCCCCTGGATCCGCCACTGCACGCCCGATGGATGTAGGTGTAGATAGTAATTGAAATAGTTGTGGAGTAGTTGGTAGTTAATCAATTGTAGAATTTTTTTTTTTTTAGAATTTTTTAATTATTTTTGTTAATACATTATTAACCTTAACTGCTAATTGTTTTATAAATTTTTTTAATATTTAAAGAATACATTATTACCAATCTTTATTACCCAACTTTTACAAATGAGCTTACATATGACATAGCCATTACTATTGCAATTACTACAAAGTCTCACGTAAGAATATATATATCTCATGTAAGAGGGAAGCAAGGAGTAAAATATTATAGATGAACATAAGCATATATTTTTCGAGACTGCAAAGGAGGGAAACCGCTTCAAAGAATTCAATTGAAGTATTGAACCATATCGATAGTAAAACAATTGACTTTTTTGTTTTGTTTTTGCTGAGGAAAAGAAGAGCGACAAGTCGACAACGACTCACCGAGTTACCTCGAGCTGTTACAACCAAGATCAAGTAGATCACAGTTATAAGCAGAGGAGGCCCGAGGAGGGACCATACCAAACCAAATCCTAGTTTCAACAGACACATGACCAATGTTTGCTAAAGCATCAGCCACACCAATAGCTTCTCTACAGACATGCTTGAATGACACCATCTCAAACTTTGCAGCAAGGTTCTTGATATTTGCTAAACTTGTTCTGATTCTCCAGGGAGGCAGCTTGGAACTGTTGACGTCTTTGAGTCTCCTTCAATAAGAATTTGTTTATAACCGGCTTGAACAGCGCAGCTCTTAACCCTTGTAATTTCAGCTTGCAGGACATTGCAGGGGCCAATGAAATTGATTTTTGTCAAGTAATGTAAGATGCTTAGTATTTGCAAAAATAAGCTTAATTTACAGTTAACAACTTGAATTTACAGGCACTTCCTTAACACTAATCACAAGGCGTACTGCCACGGACATGCCTTTCCTTAACACTAATCTCAGTTGATTTTGCACACCAGGAGGCTTATTTTGACCTTGAAGAATAAGAGTGGATCTGATAGCTTCATGCCCAATAAAGACAGGATTGCGTGGTCATAATCCAAGAAAATTATTAGAGGATCATGAGCCAAAGAAACATACTGATTGCTTGAGCAAAGCAAGGTTTATCATGAGATGGCAAGCTAGTCCAAGCCGTACTATGAGGCAGGTCGGTGTTTGACATCAAATCCATGCCAGAAAACCATATTCCCTATCTGATTTGCATTTGCTTCAGGGACTAGCTAGCAATTTCGTATAGGATTTGCAATTGACATGAGCACCTAGCAATAGTATCGGCGGTGGAAGTGCAAGCTTAATTCTGGCGGCTATCGCCCCCTACATCAATAGTAGACTAGCTTCATGCAGTTGTAAACTAGCTTGAAGCTAGCCTTAAAACCAAGCCGACCTGGTCTACTACTGCATGAAGCTGATTTACCGACAGTGCTTTCCAAGCCTATTCTCTTGCCAGTTGGAAATCATTACCGAGTAGATGTTTGAAATATTCAAATATCCAAGTTTGTTGATTAAAAAAATAAATTAATCAAACACTTCTGCCTAGCTAGCCCTGTAGCCTAAAGGAGGAGGTACCAAGTTGGAGAAATATGGAGAGTGAGATTCGAACTTGGATTTATGCTGAGCAGGTCACTGCTTTTGTCCAATTGGAAATCAACACTTTATAAACAAGAAATTTTATATATTATTTCAAATCATCTTATATAATTGAGTGTTCAGTGTTCACCATAAGATAAATGAAAATTCTGAAATCACTTTTAACGACTCAAACATAGTTTTTTTGGCCCAACGCACAAAAACTAGTGTACGTTCATCCTCATAGAGAAAGTGAGAAAAAAGAAAAAACTATTTGGTTGGTAAAGTTTAGCTTCTAATTCATTGACAAAATAAATACAATTAAACCAATAGTGTTATTTTGCAAGATTGGCAAATTTAGCCCCATCAATGGCTTTCGGGGACCAAATCCGAAACTTCGTTCCTAATTTTCAACCAAACAAAAGCATTGATCAGATTCATTCTCATTGACAATATTTCATCCCCATTTCATTCTGCTAATTCCCTCAATCGAACTCGCCACAAATTAAATGTATTTGTCAGTTCTTTGTTCAAACAATTTTGCATGCATATGGTTACATTATTTTTGTAAAGCATGCATCTTACAAGAGATTTCATACAAATTAATGTTGCTTGAAGGATTCTCCCATTGAATAAGTTCTCTAATTCCCTCCTCTATCTCTTTTGTTTCTCTTATCAAACCACTTATGCAGAACCCTAAAGCACTCAAACATAAAACCATTTGGCCCTTGAGATCCTCACTTTGATGACAATGAATTATATCAACTTCCTTTGAGTGTAGGAGATAAGAACTTACAATCTTATCCATCTCTTCATCCTCTAAACCACAAACCCTAATTTTTCGGGTTTGCGACTTTCCCAACTCGAGATCACAAGATTTGCCACTTTCTTGATCATCAAGCCCGGCCTTCTGAAGAACTGTTCCTGACTTGATTAGTGTGATTTCCTTAACGCAATTTATCAAAGAGCCAACCATTTTCTTGAAAAGCTCAAGATCACATTCCATTGTATGCACAATGCCTTTCCAAGAACCCTCAAGTCCTTGTGAATTTTGTTCAAGAACTCCAATTGCATGAGCACTAAAAACTAGGAACTCCATCATTTTGGAGATAGAACTCAAGAGCTTTCCATAACAAGCACTGTGAAAGGGCAGGAACCAGAAATTAGGCTCCACATCAGCTTCTCCGATGAGCTTTGCCAATTCCTCAATATGAATTTTCAGTCTTTTTTGGTTATCTTCCAATTGTGCTCTTCCAGATTGTAGACTCACCGAGTTGATGCACTCGTGCAATGTCCCAAGAGTCCTACAGAGTTGAATTTTTGCAAGAGTGGAAGCTCTTGTGGGTTGCAAGAGTAGCTCAACAATAACCGAAGATGATAAGCCAATGAAGGTTTCTGTGATTCTGGCTATGGCAAATTCACCAGGAGGCCCAAAATTTGTTCTGCCCAAAATTAGTACAGCTCCAATTACTGCAGAAATCCCACCTGCTTGACCATACATTTTGCTTCTCTGAAGAAAACTGGTGAAAATGAACCAAGGAATTAGAGATAAGAGTCTAATTGGTAAGAACTTTTGGAACAGAAAACAACCCAAAACTCCATATACAGTGCCTAAGACAGTCCCTTGTGCTTTAACATTGGCAACTTTAAAAGTTGGTTCTCTCGCTGAGACGAAACTGACAGCGACTGGGAGTCCTGACCAAAAACCATTTTCTTTGCTGAATATCAAGCCAAAGAACACTGCTAGACCCAAGGAAAGTGAGCATTTGAATGCTGCCATAACCCTTTTGCTACTCCATATCATACTTTGTTTGGATGAAGTGATTGCTCCTTGATTTTGGTGCAGTACCAATTTCTCCTGTATAGAACTTGTGGCTGATAATTTTCCATGAAGGAGATTTATGCAAAACAAAAAGAAAAATGGGGGTAGATCCTGGTGGGTTTGTGGAATGGTTTGAAGTGTTTGGAGGCACCCAACATTTTCTGCATTTGATTCAGGAACAGTTACTGAAATGTCACAAGGCATGCTCTTATTTAAGCTCGTCATGTGATTGTTCTCCTCCAGTTTAAGTAGAGCACTTTTGAGCTCTGCATCCACTGCCCCAATTGGGAATGAAGGAGTACTGCTCAATGCCATTTCCATCCCTCTTAAGGGTAACTGTAAACTTTGCAATCTATCTCCTGGATTGACATTGCTGTGTTTCAAAAAATTTAGTGGAAGTCTCTCCCATTGCATACTTTCCTGTACACAAGAAGACCGTAATTTGTCAGCTAGCGAGTCAGAAGTGAGAGTTTGTTACGAAAATAATTATCTTCAGTACTGCTACACGAACAACATGCATGCATGCATTCTTATATCGCCTATATTGTGTACTATAGATATGTCCTCATCTATATTAGGGATGTGATGCACAATGTAGTACGATGAATAGTTAAAATTAAGGATTAAATACAAAAAACTTCAGAATTATAGCAGTCATTTTTAATTTCATACACACATCAAATTTTGTCATTTTCATACCTCACGTTTGATTTCGCTAACGTATTCATACTTCTAAGGTATGAATTCGTTAGCGAAATAATTAACAAATTAATACATCATATATATGAATTCGTTAACGAAATCAAATATGAGGCATAAAAATGACAAAATTTGATACTTAGGTATAAAATTAAAAATGATTCTATAGTTTGAGGGGTTTTTTTTTGTAATTAATTCTAAAATTAAGTATAAATTACAATTTACTACCTTGTAATAGTCAAATTGCACTAGACAAAGTCCACTTTGGCTAGAAATGCAAATATTCAAAATATCATATATAGTGGACATCGATCGTCACAACTCACAAACTCATAATTAGAAGGACACGTACGGAGTAGAGTACTTCGGATTTTAAAAAGCATATACAGATCTGTAATTAGTGCATATGAAATTAAATTGCTCACTTGGTGGCGTTTTATGGTTTGGAAAAGCTTGGTTGCTGTGGAAGACAAGGACTTTGCTTGAGAAATTGATGCAAGCGCGGATGCGTTGTCTTCTGCACAAAACGCCTTCACAAAGAGCTTGAGCCTCTCCGAAGCATTCTCCACCAGCAGCTTTGAGTTCTGTTTAACCTGCAAATTAAAAGTACTTAATTATAATGAATTTTTTTTCATTTCACCAGCTATATAGAGATTCAGCTGGCTTCATCTAAAATTATATAAGAACTTTTTAGGTCGAAATAGGCAACCATTTCGAACATTTCCATCGGCTTAATTAATATGAACATGCATTAACTAACAGATATTCACACATGCATGGTATGGAGAGATTATTAATTAGAAGCTAGCTAGTAGTACCTCTCGACAAGCCAAGCGTGGGATAGGAACTAACATAGCCAAAACACAAGCCAGGACCCCAAGTGCAGTACTTGCTGCCACGTGTACGGGGTGCATGATAGCCTCCGTACTCCCACCATGTATAAAAGCAATTACGTACACGATCACAATCTGTCCCAAGGCTATGCGCTTGGACACCAAATGAGTAACCTCTCCGGGCAGAACCACCACAAATGCTCCAAGACCAACTGCCAGAGCGGTTGTGCGGCTCGAAAGCTGGGCTGGCCCAATAAGCCAGAGGCTCAACATGGCAGGTCCGATGCTCTGGATAGTGGCGTAGAGCGCGAGCCAGACTCCACGGAATGTGTCTCCTACAGTTGCATCAGGAGCAATGAGAATCACTGTCACATAAGAGAATGCCGGGAAGGCTACTTGGTGTCGGAGAGAGGGAGGGCCGTAGAGGGTGGTGATGGCCACTATGGTGCAAGCTAGAGCGGTTCTGAACGCCGAGGCTAGGCATGTGAGCCACAAGGCTCGGGCACGGTTGGTTTGGTCTTGAGAGGTCACCATTGCTAGCTTCTGAAGGAATATGACTACTTAGGGATGGTGACCTTGAGGTACTACAAGTACTTATGAGAGCGGGACCTAGGAGGGAGTTTATATAAGAGAAGAGGGAGGCTATTTAGCCATGTACGGAAGGCTCTAGTCAGATAGTGGAGCCCACTATGTGTTGTGAATGGGTGATGCACTGATGTATGCTATTGCTAGTGATGAGGATAGCATTCCTTAGTGAAGGAGGCAAGGACTTTCATTTGTATAAAGAATTTGTACACACATTAACGTCGAGTCGCGCATTTAGCTCCATTTCATACCCCTTTGACAACCCGGGAATTATATTGGAGGGAGAAGAAACCATATATGTAACGAAGTGGATTCACTTTGGGCATATATGGCGTAGGTTTGTTAAGGAATTCATAGCCGGACTCATCAACAACCTAATTATATATGCTTTCTCATAAGGAGTATGATAACATATATCTTCTCTCTTTCATGACTCCTTGATCTCCTAATTTTTCCTTCATTTATAGATAACCTAATGACCTGTAAACAAGTGAGGTCAAACTTTTCCTTTTGGTCCTTAATTCAACAAAGTCGGGCTGCAGCCTGGGCTCAACTATTAGACTGTTCAGACTCATTTTCAGTCACATTCATGCAATCGAAGCCACAGGCCGGCTACGGATAATACATACATAGAAATTATCTGTATCAGCAATATATTGGACTTGAAATTTTGATACTGATCTTATCCAGGCGCAATGTATATGATTTTCAGTATATTTGCTATTAGGATACCAATGTACATTCACATATAAACACTACGCTGTCAAAAAGTGTCGCCGCTCATCCACATGATAAATGCCAGCTGATATTTGCTTCTTAGCTCGAAGAAACTTGGAACACATGAAAGGATACTGATAATCAAGCAGACACTCATAAGCATTACTAGAAATTTGACCAAAGGGGACAAATATATAGTCCCTATTGAAAGTGTTCATATTGCAAATATCTGTCCCTATTCGAAATTTTGGCTACAAAATTGGGGACATAAACAAACTGTCTCATTTTACCTTAGAAACACTTTCAATAAGGACATATATATGTGTCTATATGCATAAAAAATGGGACAAAAATTTGTTTCCTTAGGGCTTTTTTCTAATAGTGGAAGGTACATAATTTTTTTTTTTGATCATGTGAAGGTACATAATTCAGATGAATAAGTTCCCTAGCTAGATTAGGGACAACTGGACAAGGTAAATCATCAGGTTTCACCACAACATTAAATACAATTTCTTCAAACCTAACATCCACTAAGATCACATCATTATACATCACACTCACACTGCCTTAATGACAAAACCTAAATCCAGTGATCAATTACTAATGAGCTATCAATCCAAGTCATGAAAAAAATTCAAAGCCAGCTGCATCCGGTGAAACACGAGAGTTCATGTACAATTTGAAGGACTAAGCATTCTACTTGACAATAAAGTCACAAATAATGGCCAGTAAAAGCTAAAATAGAGTACTCAAGTGGGGTGTCCATAGATATCCACTAAATATCCCAGTCTTTATTGAACCAAATTTGGTCCTTCACAATGAGCAAAGGTCAATTCAGTGATGCGGAGAAGTGTAATCATCTAGTGCTCTTATCAAATACTAGTCTTCCTAGCCTCCACGCTATGCGCGTGCAAAAAGAGTTTTTGCCTATTTTAATATTTCTTTATAATTTGTTTATCTGTTTTATCATATTATTTTTTAAATTAAATAATAAATAATGTAACAAAATAAAATAAGAGAAGAATTTTTTAAAAAATTAAAAAATAATAATAAAAATAGACAAGTAAGCAAGTTGGTGTAGGACGTTATATTATTTTATTTATTATTTTAAATATGTTATTTACTGTTTTATCCTTGAATTTTTGAATGTTTATCAAAAACTTAAGTTTTGACATTATATAATATATATATAGATAATAGTAGTACGTCTTTGTTTTTTTTTTTTTGTCAAGATCGTCTCTGTGTTCAAAAGCAAAGTTGCAGCTTCTTATATTGCCTGACCTAATTTTAAGACGTCAGCATGCCTTTATCACCTTATGTATAAATTGTGTATATATATAGTACTTGGGAGGACATTTAAAAGCATGCACCTACAAAACCACTTTCTATTAGCTGACATCAAAAGAAGATTATAATATAAGAAAGCTTTCATGGAAAATGGTAGCAGCCCTAGCCGCACGAGGTGGAATCATATGCAAGAGACGTGTATAGGTTTGTCCAGTAGTGAACCAAGTGGTCCAGTAGTGGCTCTGGTCTTGGTATATATATATACAGTTATACACTTCTATTTCTGTAGGCTATAAATGGCTCCCTGGTATACTGGGGGAGATAATATATATAAGTTATATATATTGTCTTATAGGGGAAAAAGAAGCTATACAATAATACAAACAATTTAGTATTAACAGATGCAATATAATGATGACAGAGATATCTGAGAAATGAATTTTCTGTATTTATGACTTATCTTGTCTCAACTTAAAGGTAATGCCAAACTTCTGTGGCGTTCCGGATCCTATGCTTCGGCCTAAACCCAAAAAACCCAGAAGCCAAAAGCTCTAGAGCCTTTGAAAAATCAAAATGTACGTTTCACATGCTTTTCTAAGACTTGCCAGGCAGACGATCTGTCTTTTTTTTTTTTTTTGGCTAACGCAGACGAACTGTCTTCATACTTCAAGTTTTTCTAATAACAAAACATTCCCTCGGAAAAAAAAAATCAAAACGAAAACCAAAAACCTCACAAACAAGCCTTGAACTAATAATACTCAACTGCGTCTTTAACCATACCAGAAGTCAAACTCCAGATAAAAAGAAATTCCCTCAGATAAGAAAGTGCTACATAAAAATGTAAATACAGCTTTATCCAAACACAAAAAGGAAGAAGATAGCTTTATCTGTGGAAGTTTCATACCATAACCTAACAAATGAACGTCAGCCATGCATCCTATCTGTTCGGAACCGGAAGGGTCACCATTCCAAGTTATATAAAGTGAGAAAATTAAAATCAAAATCATCGAAAGCATGGCAAATAGGAAAGGGGAAAAAAGTGATTTTAATAGTTTAATGTCACTAACTATAACATGATTAACATCTTCATTCAATATCCCAGAGAGACGTGAAAACTGGTGCTAATACATTCAGCTTAATAAAACTCAACACAATTTGCAGTTGCAAGTTTGCAACCATCTGATTCATAAAGAGGTTATTATTCATAAAAAGAGTAGGTAAACATTTGATTCAAATAGTAGGTAAATCGTTCATTCTATAAAAAAGAAGAAGGTAAATTGTTCATAAAATATTATAAAAAAGGTCATATATATGTAAATTAGTCATAAAAAAGATTAGGTAAATTATTCTTGAAAGAGTAGGTAAATTATTTTTAAAAAGTAGATAAATTGTTCATAAAAAGTAGGTAAATTAGTAACAATACTGTAAAATATAGACCAATATACATGAATGATTGGTAGAGAACCATAGTAAGGAAGAACATGTCGTTTATGATCGTACAAAAAGTAGGTAAATTATTCATAAAATAGTACGTACATTATATAAAAAAAAAATTCATATGTAAATTAGTCATAAAAAAGACTAGGTAAATTATTCATGAAAGAGTAAGTAAATTATTAAAAAAAGTAAATAAATTGTTCATAAAAAAGTAAATTAACAACAATACTGTAAAATATAAACCGATATACATGAATGATTGGTAAAGAACCATAGTAAGGAAGAACATGTCATTTATGATCGTTAACAAAATATTAACCAAACAACAATAACAACAATTAATAAATTGAAGATATAATACCTCAAGAGTCATGACTATTGAAACCAAAGTAAAGAGGAAGACATACAAAATCTTAAGACTCTAAAGTCTAATTCTTATTAGAGTTTAGACTTTAGAGTCTCAAGATCAAGCATCACATAAAGCATATCAAGCATCACATACCCATATCATGTCTTTCACTTCTGGGATTGTGAATGGCTGATATCAGCCAGATCACTTCTTAAATTAATGACCTAGACAGATCCGTTTATGGGGTTCTGAAAGAGAAGAGAGGAAAATCTGATCACCTCTGTTTTAATTGAAATTGAATTTGGACTTTAATCGGAAATTGAATTGAAGAGAACCAAATCTGTTTTAATGTAAAGCCAGTACAAGACTACAAGTTCAGATCCATTTGATGACCAGGGTAGGAGGTGAACGAAATTTACTGAGGCTCACTGTAGAGATGAGTAAACGATTTGGTCAAAGTTAACAGTGATGACCTATGACGCCGTACACCAAATATATGGTACAATCCAAACGCTCCCATCTCTTTGTTCAAAAGCAACGTTGCAGCTTCTTATATACCTGCCTGACCTAATTTTAAGATGTAAGCATGCCCTTATCACCATATGTATAAATTGTGTTTTAAGATGTAAGCATGCCCTTATCACCATATGTATAAATTGTGTTTTAAGATGTAAGCATGCCTTTATCACCTTATGTATAAATTGTGTATATATATATGTGGTACATGGCAGGACATTCAAAAGCACCTACAAAAACCACTTTCTATTCGCTGACATCAAAAGAAGATTATAATAGAAGAAAGCTTTCATGGAAAATGGTAGCAGCCCTAGCCGCGCGAGGTGGGATCATATGCAAGAATCGTGTATACGTTTGTCCAGTAGTGAACCAAGTGGCTCTGCTCTTGGTATATATATATGGGTAAAACCCCAAGATGGTACACAAACTATCACGGAATGCAATTTTTGGTACCCACAAATGCATAAAGACTCTAATGGTATCCAAACTATTACTCTGTTAGCCCAAGTGGTACCTCCGTCATTTTTTCCGTTAAAATTGAGGGTAAACTTGTCAATTCATTACAATTTCATTAATAAAAAAATCAATTATTTTTAATTAACTAAACATCCACCCCCCTCCCTCTCTCTCTCTCTCTCTCTCTCTCTCTCTCTCCCATTCCTACTAATTGAGGGTAAACTTGTCAATTCATTACAATTTCATTAATAAAAAAATCAATTATTTTTAATTAACTAAACATCCATCCCTCCCTCCCTCTCTCTCTCTCTCTCTCTCTCTCTCTCTCTCTCTCTCTCTCTCTCTCTCTCTCTCTCTCTCTCTCTCTCTCTCTCTCTCTCTCTCTCTCTCTCTCTCTCTCTCTCTCTCCTCTCTCTCTCTCTCCTACAGCAGCTCACCAAGCCCGCAATCATGCCACCACCACCATAACAGCCATCATTAGAGCCTCGCTCTACTCCCGTCTCTTGCCATTCCAATTCGATCACCACTCAATCACCATGGCTACACCCCCTTCTTCCTCTCTCGTTCCATTCAATTTCACAAAATCACCAATCCGCAAATTCACGGACCCATCAAGCAATCACGAGCACTGCTCCCAATCCATATCGGCGTCTCGTGTCCTGTCTCACACCGCACCCTCACCACGCCGCCACCTAGCCGCTGCTCACCGCCGGGTTGACGTCGCTCTCTCTCCTCTTGCCGGCGCCATCATCGATCCGGCCAGTCGATGCCGCCGCTCATTTCCGCAGCTCACCTCGGCGTCGATTCCATCGGCCGACGCCCCCCTCGGATTCCCGCTCTCTCTCCGTGTGCATCGATTTCCCATCACAAGCCGCCGCTTCTCTCGTCGACGACCACAGAACCGGTCGATCCCATCCGCCCGCCCCATACACCCGGCTAGCTCCGCCATCCACTCTCCTCTCTCTCGATGGAAAACAAGAAACGAAGAGATCGATGGACTGGTGTGTCGCTAGCTTTTGGGTTTTGGGTAATTGACGATGCAGAGAAATGTGGTGATGGTCGGAGAGAGGTACATGCTCGGAGGTCTGGACCTTGGGTTGCGGCCGCTGGTGTGGTTGGGGGAGAGGAGAGCTCGGAGAGAAGGAAGAGAGAGGGCTCGGAGAAGGATTAGAATGGGCAGAGGAGTCATTTTACTCAGTCCAATAACGCCACGTAGACAATTTTAACTAAAAAATGACGGAGGTACCACTGGGCTAACGAGTAATAGTTTGGGTACCATTAGAGTCTTTATGCATTTGTGGGTACCAAAAATTGCATTCCGTGATAGTTTGGGTACCATCTAGCTTTTGGGTTTTTGGGTAATTGACGATGCAGAGAGAAATGTGGTGATGGTCGGAGAGAGGTACATGCTCGGAGGTGCTGGACCTTAGGGTTGCCGGCTGCTGCCGTGTAGAGTTGGGCGAGGAGAGAGGAGAGCTCGGAGAGAAGGAAGAGAGAGGGCTCTGAGAGAAGGATTAGAATGGGCAGAGGAGTCATTTTACTCAGTCCAATAACGCCACGTAGACAATTTTAACGGAAAAAATGACGGAGGTACCACTTGGGCTAACGGAGTAATAGTTTGGGTACCATTAGAGTCTTTATGCATTTGTGGGTACCAAAAATTGCATTCCGTGATAGTTTGGGTACCATCTTGGGGTTTTACCCATATATATATATATATTACTGAGTCTCGTTCACCTACTCAGTCATTTATTTATTCAGTCATACTCAGTTACCTTTGGATTAAATCTAAAAGGTGGAGAATAATAGACAACTTAATATTTTTTTTACTTAGATCAATTAAAAATATATTTGATTATTATCAAAACATTCAAAAGACACAACCTCTTCTTCTCCACGACCTCTTCGGACCCAATCCCCAAAACTAAAACTCAATTGTCCCCATCGCCACCGCCCAAAAATGGGTCGCCGTCCACCTCCTCCTCTTCTACTGGTATGAGTTAGAGACTTTCTTGAATCCATTCTTCTACTGGGGATTGGGTCATTTTGATAACGATTATGATATCGGTGATATTGGTTTTTTTTTCTCTAATGATTATGATATTGATTAAAGAAGATAAGATATTCGTTGGCACATTTGATTTCCACCAAAGTGAATATAGTTTAGTCATGGAAGTATAATCTATGGAAACATATCTTATCTACTCCGATGCAATTTTTCATTGGTTTTTTTTTTGGGTTTAATTATGATATAAGGAACGGTATGCTTTTCCATTGATTGATTAAATTAGTCTTTTTAATGAGAATATATCTATTACAATTTCCTCAGTAAGCAGCAGCGGCGGCGGCGGCGATGGCTACTGGGTTTTGGTTTTGGGGATTGGGTCCGAAGAGGTCGTGGAGAAGAAGAGAAGAAGAGGTCGTGTCGTTTGAATGTTTTGATAATAATCAAATGTATTTTTAATTGATAAAGTTTAAAAAAAAATGTGAAGTTGTCTATTATTCTCCACCTTTGGATTAAATCCAAAGGTAGCTGAGTATGACTGAGCAAATAAATGACTGAGTAGGTAAACGAGACTAATATATTTCTTGGTTGTGCATACTTTCTAGTTGGGAGCTTGCCCCTATAATAAAATCACATAAGTGGTTTCATTTTAGACATGACCTAAAGTCCCCATCTCCATATCAGTAGACAACTTGAAATTCTAAAAGGGATACACTATCTCATTCAACACCAGGAATAGTAAGTACTAAATGGAAAACTGAACTATGTTCCACTATAGGAGGAGAGGCATGGTGTTAAGCTGCAAATTAGGTCACATTTTCTTTTGGTCATAGGTCACACATTAGTATCTGTATTGGTATATCCATCTGCAAGTAAAATTTACGGTGCTTCATTGACCATTGGAATCCACACTTAAACGGGAAGAAATCAAAAGAAAAGGTGCATGCTTACCAATGTAATAACAGACAACTGTTTGTCAATATATAAGTGTTGAATACAATTCTAACAATGACACACCAAACTCAGAGAGACAAGAAGTATGTGTCAACTGTTAGACATAAAAGCTTATCCGGTTGGAGGCAAAAATAGTAACTTGATGCTTTATTTAACTAATTCATAGATTAAGCTAATTATACAACTTCTACCACCGAATATACTAGCTAATATATGACAAGACATCCCGTCCATGGAAAACGTATAGCATACATGCATAGGCTACTTTGAAGAAGATACTTGGCAAGCAAATAGCCAGAGAGGGAAAAGAGAGTTTTCCTGCTCCTATGGTCTTACCTCATGAAGAAGAAAAGGGACTGCTTACAGGGTCAAATAATCCAGCGATAAATACTATTAAAATCCAAAACATAAGGACGCTCACTATGGCAGTTCTCAGCAGCTGATCACAGTTATGGTTCAGTTCAAGCTCAGTCTCATAAGTTGGACTGGGAGAGCGTAAATTTCCATCCTCGCAAACATTTGCTCTCAACTCTCTTTTCATAATTTCATTTGTGTGAAGCTGCTGCATATCTGTGGTGCTAATATCTGAACATATCCTGCACAGGCATTTGCCACCAAGATATAATGGGAGAGTCTCTAGGCACTCAGAAAGAATCTTCTGGTACATCTTCCCTTCAATTCTCAACTTCTCCCGGGTATAAGGTTTCAAAACCTGACAATGAAACACAGGTACATGTTTGTTTATAAATAAATAATTGTAGATTCAAGGAAGTTCTGAATATTTAACTACAGCTAAAGATTTAAATATAAATCTAAAAGCATAACCAGAAATTCATACAAAAAAGGAGCATCTTGAAGTCATAAATCAAATACAGATGCCAATCAAAGTAAGAGTCTTACTTGGATAAAAGTTTGGGCAATAACACGAAGCATTGGAGGAAGCCGTATAACAAACAGACAGCCAAGACGGTTGGGGAAGTGATCTTGCAATAGGGAAGAACAAGTTCTCAATATTTGCATGGGAATTTTCAATGGAGTTAGACCTTCACAATCTACTACAACTGTAATTTGAGAATTGTTGGCATCAAGTAAATGAAAGACGCCATGATCTACTTGAGAAACTGCAATGACATCATTGATTGCTGTTAGAATATCTCATGTAAGAATGAAGCAATGAGTAAAATAATATAAATGAACAGAAGCATATATTCTTTGAGACTGCAAAGGAGGGAAACCACTTAAAGAACAACTGAATCATATCAATATTAAAACAATCGACTTTTATCAAGTAACTTAAGATGCTTAGTATTTACAAACATAAGCTTTATAGTTAACTACGTGAACTTAAAGACACTTCCTTAACACTAATCGCAACTTCTCAAGGCTTACAGGCCCTTCCTTAACACTGATCTCAGTTGATTATGCACATCAGTAAGGCTTACATTGACATTAAAGAAAGAGAGAAAAATAAGTTATATGAATTCTGAATAAGAATATGAGTGAACCTAAATAGGTTACACCAATAAGAGAGGATGAGCTCAGAAACCAAGAAATTTATTAGAGGGACCAAAGAAGCATACTGATTGCTTGAGCAAAGCGAGGTTTATCATCTGATGGCAAGCTGATGCAGGCTAGTCCAAGCCGTACTATGAGGCAAGGTCGGTGTTTCAGATCAAATCCATGCCAGAAAACCAGAGTTGACCATTTCTCAAGCTCCTGTACCGAAAGAATTCCGTAAATCTCTCTCCACCTGATCGTCTTCTTTATTGAAGACAGAAAGCTAGAGAAGTCTCCGTTAGCAGCTGTGTAGAACCTACGAAGTTCCTCCTCATCAATTCTGCATAAACATTAGCATGTCATGGTCCTCTGCAACAAGAAGCAGTTAAGTTTATAAATAGGCTTAGAAGAAAACATTAGGTGAACCCCCAGAACAGTACAGCAATGTAAGAATTTGAGAAAAACAAAAGAAAAGAACATACAGAAGGGTTATAATTTTTTAAAGTAAAAACTAATAAATGGAGAAAATGAAAACAATACTTAATCACGTTTGAAACAATTAATTATTTTTATTCAATTACCATAAATCTTTGATAAGTTTAGTCAATAGGAAGTATATCTGCTTCATAACGGATTCTGAAGTAACTCCAACATTTTTTTTTCCTGATAGGCATTGCAAGGCATGAAAAATAATAATTCCAGTGGAAATAATTCTTCTACAAGATAAAAAAATATATATACATTGAGAAAATTCCTTATAAACATAGCAAATGATACCCATATTTTTGTTTCCTGGTGTAATTTGTAACTTAGATCAACCTCAACCACTTCCACTCTGGAATTCAGCTTAAAGCCAAGGACATAAAAAGATATACAAAATAATATCTTAGTTTAACTGCTAGTATCATATAGAAGTACAATAAACCTTTAGAAACCTATTGAGAGAAAAAAGATAATAATTTCAAGTACATATCAGGAATTTAGACTATTAGGAAATGCAAATGCTATAAGCAGAGTTTGAATTTGGGGCAATGGAAATGACACCTTTCTGGCAAGCTAATCCCTTGTCTTTCAAGCTCTTTATGAAGTTGTATCAACCAACTTTCAGATGCTACATTTTGAGAACATTGTTCAGAAACCCTGCATTACATAAAAGCTCTTAACTTAGGGTCCTAAAGACAACTCATGAGAGAAACAAACCCATGGAAAAAGACTGATGAATGGAGTAAAATGAATGATTTTTAAATCAGCAATAAGATAATAAACTGTCATTGCACTTGGGAGTTTTAAATGACTATTCATATAGGGAACACAATTGTAAGTCCAAAACCAACTCACAAAAGTTAGCAGATGCTATTGAATTGACATGTCATAAGGTAAAGATGACTTCATAGTTTGCTTATGATGAATATTCATCTTATAACATTGTCAATCAAATGAATCAATGACAATGATGTGTAAGATATTGCATCAACTGCCAACATTGAAAGCCTCGTTTTGCTAATTACCTTGTATCCAAAGTAGAATCTACAGAGGACACTTCTGAGTGTACTTCTGGACGTGCATCAGAATTGTTGATATCATCTGAAGCTCTAGGGGTGAAATCTGATTCCTCAGTGAAAGCCGTTGCAATGGAGAGGACTAGTAATGGCTTCGATACCGTCTGGAAGCATGCAACTATTTTGGCCATCAAATGTGCCACATAATGATACAAGTAAAAAAAAAATAAAAAAAATAGGGAATCGAATAGTTTCATATATCTTCTCTTAGCTGTTGGTAAAGTTGAAGAATTTGTACAAACAAACCTGCAAGTTGTCAACCAGAGCCTTGAAGGGAGCAAATCTTCGAAACCACTTGAATGGTGAATAACACAGAAATTGCAAAGCCTGGAAGCCACGCCACGCCCACGGGCACTTGGCCCTTGAGAACCTCCGCGCTACCTCCAATGCAGCCACTTTGAGTGCAAAGAGTGCTGCCTGGCCGACCAAATTATTACCAATTCTAAGTGCACCTAAGCTGTGCAAAGAGGCCTTAGAGCGAGAAGCAACTAAGTAATTTTGTGACTGCTTCTTCCCAGACATGACAAGATTCGCCTCTCGAGGGATTCCATACGAAGAGTCTCCCATCGAGAAGAGTGAATGACAACTGAAGATATCTTTACAATTCAATTCAAGTGTCAACCCATAGAAAAAGCCACCTGCAAATGGTGGAGGGTGTAATCAGCAAATATGTAACGGAACAAGGGTGCGATTAGCAAATTACTAAAGCAGTGTTCGTAATTCATTCGGATTCGTTTCAGTGATGCAGAAGCACCTATGTTTTCTCGCTTTCTCATCCATCAGTGTACGAATTGAATTCCTTCAAAAGTTAATCTAATCTCATCTGATCACCTATTACATCTCCTCATATTCAATCAATTTGCATAATTACACAGCATCAATACAAAATTAAACCGAAATTAGAATTCAAAATCGAGTAACAACTCTCACCTCAAACCCGGAGTGATCTATCTGATCTGCTCTCAGATTCCAATCTTGGAGGGAAGGAAGTGGAGCTAGGGTTCCAAGCTTCCGCAACTGTTTGGAGAAAATTGATTTATGCGTGATTTGGTGGTTGGGGTATAAAGAATTAAGTTCCATCACATCGGTGACCCAGCTAGGGAAGACGAAATGAGGGAGAGTCCGGCACGTGAATTGAAAGGGAAGTGTTTGACACGCGTGCGGTTGATTTAAACTGTGGTGAAGATTTGGCGGTCAAACTGATGGAGTTCGTCATCCACGGACTTCACGCCGGGTTTTCTCGTCATGACTCCGGTGAACTAAATAGTATTAACAATGTAGTAATTGCACTCATGCAGCTCTGTAGACTTATATATGCAACATTTTTTTTTTGTTTAATTGTCAAAATACCTTTTAAATTTGATCATAATTGTTAATTTACACCATAACACTTATAATTGAGGAAATCAGCCATCTGAATTTGGTAAAAATTGTCAATTTGCACCTCCTCCATCAATTCTAACATTTTCTATCCAAAGTGAGGGGCAATTTGATCTTTTTATAATTACATTTATTGATTATTTATTTTTTAATATATATAATTAATAAATATCATATATAATTAAAAATATCGTAATAATTTTTAAAAATATTTAATTATTAATTTATTATATAATAACAATTTAAATAAAAAATACTATAAAAATACATTAAATCAAATATTAAAAAAATCATATTAAATTTATAAAACAAAGCGTACTTTTCAATTCTTCTCTTCTTTTAATTGTAACAATTCGTAAAAAGACCATATTGTCCCTCATGTGCAAGTCACATGTCACCCATTTAAATGGAAAACGTTAGAATTAACGGAAATGTTGCAAATTGACAATTTTTACCAAATTTAAGGGGTTAATTTTCTCAATTACAAGTTTGGGGTGTAAATTGACAATTATGACCAAGTTTGGGGGGTATTTTGGCAATTAAGCATTTTTCTAAATACAATTATATTTTCGAATTACAATTGCTGTTTAAAAAAAATAAAATTGACTATTTCATATAAAATTGTCATCAGTTTTGAACAACAATTGCAATTCAAAAATATAATTGTATTAAAAAAAAACAGGTTGCATATATAATATGCATATATGTTAGAACTTTCCATAATTGTAAAGCTTCTTTTGGGTTGATTTTGTAAAGTGCTTTTGTTACGTAACGGGTTTTTGATTTTTCAGTTTTGTTGAAAGCATTCTAGCATCTCTAACTCTTTTTTTGTAATAATTTTTTTTTTAAAATTACTCATAAGGCCATTTTGGGTGGTCTTATTCTTCAAAAGGCCACAGTAACTTTGTTTCCCAAATAAGGTCACTCAGTAGCTTTAACCCTTTCTATCTGACATTAAAAAAATTCAAAATTACAATTCATGCCACTGACGTTTTATTGTCGTTGGACAGTAGTTTTATTGTCGTTTGACAGTAGTTTTATTGTCGTTGGACAATAGCTTTATTGTTTTTGGATAGTAGCTTTAGTGTGCTTTAGCTTTAGTATTCTTTGACAGTAACTTTAGTGTGCTGTGACAATAGGTTTATTGTCGTTGGACAGTAGCTTTAGTGTGCTTTAGTTTTAGTATTCTTTAACAGTAGTTTTAATGTGCTTTGACAGTAGTTTTATTGTCGTTGAACAATAGCTTTAGTGTGCTTTGACAATAACTTTATTGTTGTTTCCGTATGCAGTGACATTTTTGTAAATAATAACAAAAATAATGTGGTGGCATTTTTGTAAATATTGATGCGGTGACATTTTTGTAAATATTGGTGGCTTTATTTGGGTAAAAAATGTTTGGTGGCTTTTTGAAGGCCTTATGGGTAATTTGCCATAATTTTTTTTTGTCTAGAAATATCCACATACCCATCCGAGTGTAGAAGTGGATGCTGAAAATTAGGTAGTTATATAATTTTTTTTATTTAATGTTTTTTTATTTGTAGTTTATCGTTTTTATTATTTTTAATTAATTAGTTTTCAAAGTATTTTAATATATTGAAAGGTATTAACGTAAAAAAAATTAGTTATGATCGACAAAACTTTTTCTGTAGACATAGATAGATGATTTAGGAGGAGAGTGAAATTGACTTCTTTTTCTTTTAGCAAAAGACCACAATTTATGTCGCAAAATAATAAAGAGAACGTCCGGACGCAATTACAGCACTTTCGTTTTATAAAACGACTTGTCAAATGTGAAATGTCAACAAGAAAATTTTGGCCTTCATTCCTTTCGTTTCGTGCCACCACGTGGCAGCATAACTGACGACATGCAGAACCTCCACCTGCCACCTCCGACTAGAGACCACGTAGTTTTATGGGTCAATCACGTACGTCTCCGACAGATCTGATGAAAGCTCAAACTCGTAAATAAAAGCTCAAACATTGTTATCACCAACCTCCACATCGAATCGATCCATCGTTCTGCATATATACCAGAAAGCAGAAACTAAACTAAACCGAATCAACAATCAACAATGGCGTCGAATCTAAACCCAGCATTTGCCTACACGGTGGTGTACGTGAAGGACGTAGCCAAATCCGCAGCCTTCTACTCCAAAGCCTTCGGCTACGCCGTACGTCGTATAGACGAGTCTCACAGGTATATATATATAATCAATTCTACGAGTTTAATCACCTAATGAAGTATTAATTATATACTTTGACGATCGATGATTATATATATAGATGGGGAGAGCTTGAAAGTGGGCAAACGACAATAGCGTTCACGCCGATACACCAGCACGAGACGGACGATCTGACCGGTAAAGTTCAGAGCCCGAGCTCCGGGCGTGAGAGACAGCCGGTTGAGGTTTGCTTTGCGTACCCCGACGTCGACGCGGCCTACAAAGTAATTATTTAACGACCTGTCGTGCGTGTTTCCCTTGAGTATTGGTTTGCATATATTAATTAACTAATTTGATAATGTTTCAGAGGGCGGTGGAGAATGGAGCGGTGGCGGTGAGTGAGCCGGAAGAGAAAGAGTGGGGCCAGAAAGTGGGGTATGTACGAGATCCTGATGGGATCGTGGTCAGGATGGGAAGCTATGTCAATGAACCAAAACAGCGTTAACTTCAATTATATTTGAAGATGAATAAATGGTTCTGTAATAGTGTTTCGGCAATGTATCTAATAAAGTTGAAGAATGTACGAAGAACTTTCATCAAGTCTTGGCTTGAATGAAGGGCTTGTTTGGTTAAATGTGCTTTTTAACAAAACTCAGTTGCTCAAAAGCGCTAAAAACAACTGCTAGTTTTCGCATTCCCCGAAGAAGTGCTTTATCAAACAAAAGAATGCGATGTCCACCCGGCAAAAGCTAGCGCTGCTTCTGTGGCCTTTACTTGAGCTATCCCAACTCCTAATTCCAGCAGACACGGTGAGAATAGAGACGGATAACTTGTGTCCCAAGAAAGAGGAAGTTGAGTAACACATTGCCGATTTCTAGTAATTGAAGCAACCTTACAGAAGACTAGATTAGAGATTCGCTATTTGGGAAGTTAACTGTAATCGGTAGAAAACAGATCGTCAGTTAAGCCTCGATGCAGGGGCAATGGCCTTCTTGAAATCATCTCTCCTATCTCTCCACTCCTGCTGCAACAGAGATCAGAGATACCAACATGATGTTCGGACTTGGGAACAGTATTTGTTTAGCTGTATTTACCAAGCAAAACATTTCTGTGTAATGTACTAGCTGAGGTCAGTAATCATTAACAGAGTAGAGAAAACAGAAGGTGCAATAAGTTAACTAAATTGTCAACTACATAAAAACAAAGTAAAAATGAAAAGCGAAAACTAGCTTCAACAACAGTGACCACAACCAGAATCAGTACATATCCCAATCACAGAAATTCCTGCAAACTGAAAGTTCCAAGGCCAAGGAATAGATGGATGCATTGCAATTCAAGGAGGTGCGATGCAAATAAAGGAAATGAGATGGGAAAGACAACTCACCGACCCAAGCATCTTCCCAAAAAAAGAACTTCCCTTACATTCCCAACCACAATTTTCACAACAGGAAGAAAACAAGCACCATGAGAATGTAAACTTCCAATAACTTCGGAAAGAAACCTCTTTCCACCACCCAAGAGTCCCACCCATTATCATGGACTCCATATTTTCTCCTAATGACCGATGCTCACAAGGAGTCTTGCTCAATAGTGAACCTCAACTACTTACCTAGAAGACCCTATATGTTTCCGGACCCTTTTTTTGCACAAGATCCCACCAATCAAGTGAACCTTCTTACCTTCACCACTTCCCGCCCACAAGAAATCCCTCATAATTTCCCAAGAGCTTAACTACCATTTTAGGAACTCAAAAGTCGAAATAAAAGACGAATAATAAGTAGGCACGCTTATAATTTCAATGTATAGAACGTTGATTGGTTTTTCACGTGTCAGCTCTACAAAATTGCAAATCTTGTCATTATCGGACCCAAACATTACAACCCAAAAAACCTGAATTACAACATAGAAAACATATAAAACACAGATGTATGTACATTTCGATATGAGTGGTACTTGTGTATGAGAACATGTTCATGACCATGTATGTTTGCATGTGTTTGTGTGGGTTTATTATAACCTCCCATCAGAAAAAGAAAAACAAATACAGAACATAATAAGTTGAATAAACACAAATCTGTAAATAAAAAAAGTTCAGGAGTGAGTAAACATGAGAGGAAAAACATACTTTTAACAGAATATCCAAGGTCTACACCCTCAGCTAGAATACAGTACTGATATTGCAGATTGCAACGCTCTATCAAGGAGATCCTCAAGTACATAAGGCAACTTTCACATGATTCCATTAAAACATTGGAAATAGTATTATCCTTGGGAAGATCTTCTGACAACTTAGCACAAGAAGTTGCATACATCCTTGGAGCAGGAACATGACCTGGATTCATCGCTGACCTATTAGAAAGTATGAACATTGATATATATTGCCAAGACAAGGTGATACTCACCTCAAGAAGCAAAAGAATAGGTATGGTCAACTTGAATTAATGTGCGAGGCAGCATAGGCAACAAGACTGGTCCTTACAAGCCTAGGCAGTAAAGTACTATAAAAGACCAACTTCATATGTGAAAAACTTGGAATTTGATACATGAGATCGATAATAGCAAAATGCAAGATTCAAGCTGCCAGGATACCACAATTCACAGATGGTCAATATTTACCAAAACCATGAATTAGAAAAAGCGCCCATACTACAAGCATCTACACTTGTAGGCAGTACAAGTAAGAAGCTCTCCTACCCAACGGCGGAACTATGTGAAGGCAAAAGGGGGCCATGGCCCCCCCTCAATATTTTAGACCAATAGGTTTTTATCCACAAAATTTTAGACCAATAGGATTTTTCTTAATAAAATATACTTTGGCCCCCTCATTTTTTTAATTTACGGCCAGGATTGCTTACTTTTTCTTCTTTTTTTAATTTGCGGCCATGATTTGTACCTTAAAGTTGTTCTTCTCTATCATCCCTCTCTTTTCGTCCCCTTTTCGTCCGTCTCTTCCCTCTCTCTCTCAGCACCTTGCCCAAACATGAACATGAAAACCAGTTTTTCTTCTATCAATTGATATTATTTGCCACAAAAAATTGATAAGAAAATCAATTAATCCCTCTCTTTTCATATGCTCACATAGGAACATAGCAGCAAGAGAAGCGAACCCCCAGACCCCATATTGATCCCTTTCAATCGAATTGAGTTTCAAAAATCGAAATTAAGGAGAGCCGTGATGGGTTTGTTAGGTAGGTTCAGATTGATCTCGAGATCTTGATGAATTGATTTTCTAATCAATTGATACAGGAAGAACTGGTGTTTCATGTTTGGGCAAGGTGCAGAGAGAGAGAGAGGAACAACAGCTTTAGGTGGAAGAGAAAAAGAAAAAAAGTAAGCAAAATTTGGCCCCCCTTACTGAAAATTCCTAGTTCCGCCACTGCTCCTACCATGAGACTCTTGGAAGCAAATAAGAAGCAAGACCCATATATAACAAGGATTTTCTTATTTATTTACATCAATGGACCACCAAAAATAAATTAACAAGTAAACTAAACTGCAAGTTCTAACTTGGAGATTGTACGACTCTGCCACCATAAATGTCCACACTCCACAGTACTCTAATATTTAATATTTCATCTAGTACATGTTTCACACTCGCACACAGATCTAGACATCTAGTCACCTTCATCATTGTGAACCTTACTTTGTTTATATTTCCCATACGCACCCTAACACAGTTGCACACCATAAATTATAATGACAGACTGATGTCTTAGATTTTTGATTTTGATGTCGTATAATGACAGACTGATGTTTATGAGTGAATCTAAGAAACACATGGCTTGTAAATATTGTAGAGGTAACAGGAAATTGAGGAAAATACTATAATCATGTAGTACATAGTAGCAGTAGATTTTAGTACATAGTAGCAGTAGGGAGTGAGAAGTATGGAATTCTGAGAAGAGCATGCATACCTTTCAAGTCCAGGCATTGCATGATTAAATCAGGCACAAGACAGTTAGTCATGTTTCAATCTTGTGCTGGGTGATTCCATGTCAGAGATACCACTTCCACTTGGTCCTGCCTTGTCAGAATGTTCAATTGTTTGCTTAACTTCAGCACCTTGAACACTTGCTGACTTGTCAGAATCACAATGTAGGTCATCCATAGCCTTGTCGAGAGAAAAGCTGCTGTTGGATTGGTTCATTATTTGGTTGAGATCTTCCACATCTTGCTGATCCACCACACGGACCCCACACTTCTTCAGCTTCAAACACTTGTTTTCCATAGAACAGAAGGTTTTAAATGAAAACTCAATCTCATAGAATCTTCCTTTCCAATAATTTCTGGGATCATAGTCTTTAAAAGACGCATAGAGTAACCAAAGGTGATCTGACAGAACCTGGCCTACTTTATGATGAAAAAGCCCTTTTACAAGTAAAGAGGTTGACAGAGATCCTTTTACTGTGGAAAGACATTTAATTCCACATGCATGACTGCCTAAACAATCAAGTTCCACGGCAGACGGATTTTCTTCAGCTACAAAAACAACACATAGAGCAAACCCCACAGACTTGTTTTTGCTTGGTCGAGCAGGTAACTTCACAACAACTGAATCTCCCACAGTTTGATTACTGAACCACTCAGGAATTTCGCTTCCAGGAGTTACAATATTGAAACTGTGAATAATAAAAGGAGGAGGGGTTCCCTGTACCAAAGGAGTCACCGTATCAAACAGCTGTTTGAGAGAGAGAGGGTACCTGTAGGAATCGCTTTAACATTGAAAATGGTAAATTATTGCAGCCTTGACTTCCAACCAATTTGTAACAATTGACACATCTAAAAGAAAACCACCTCAGTCTGCTCAACTTTGGTGGATCGGGCAACATTTCTAAGGAAGTACAACCGTCAGTTGTTACGGTTAATTCTTCATTTGATGGGAGGTCTGGCAATTGCTGAAGCTTTTTGCAGCCCTCCAAGTTTAATAAAATAAGCTTAGAGAGCCATCTAATGCTTGCAGGAAGGCTGACAAAATTGTTTCCCCCAAGATTTAATTCTTCTAAAGAGGACAAACAGCCAATATCATCTGGGATTGCTACTTCACAAAAAATGCAGTCGCTTAAATCCAGTTTCCTCACAGAATACCAATCACTCAAAGAAGTCGGCACTAGACCCGTAGGCTCAGGACTATTTCTTTGAAATGATTTAGGTAGTGGCCCTTTACATCCACGAAAAGATAAGACTTCCAAATTTTTCATAAGAGCAATGGAGGATGGAAGCTCACTTAATGCAGTTCCACTTAGATCAAGCTCCTTCAAGCATTCAATCTTCCCCAAGCTTTCAGGGAAATTGCCAAATTTTGAGCATCCAGACATATTGACACTTTTAAGAGATTTCAAGCTACAGATGACACTCGGAAGACACAAGAGACTTTTGCAATCTCTTAGATCCAGTGAAATAAGGCCAATCAAACATTGAATTGATAGAGGTACTTCCTCAATAGCTGTCCCATCTAAAGAAAGCATTGATAAATTTTTCATTTGTCCCACAAATTCTGGAATGCTTTTCAATTTTGAGCAGCCCGAAAGAATAAAAACTTCGAGAGATTCCATTTCCACCTTACTCGGAAGACTCCTGATACTTTTACAGTTTGTAAAATTCAAAATCTTAAGCTTTTTGAGAAATGCAATAGATGGGTGAATCTCAACTAAATTCGTGCAACTTTCAAGAACCAATCTCTCAAGATTCGAAATACCAGTGAAATCTGGGGTCTTGATCAAATTTTCGGAGAAACTAAGATCAATATACTTCAAGTTACCTAAGAGCTGCACATAGAATTAGAAATGATAGAATCATTAGCTTCCAAACACCTTACAATTTATTCAAATAAAAATATTGAATACTGCCATTTATCCAATTGTATTACCTTTTTCCCATTCCAAAGCCGATCAACTTTGCTATGACGCAGATTAAGTTCAGTAAGTTCATCCGGCTGAAAAGTCGGTGGGAGAAATTTTGAAGGATACGAACTCCATTCGAGAAATCGTAAGGAATTAGACAGATATTTGGGGCCTGGAGATAGGTTCAAATTATGAATTTGGAGCAACTTTAATTTAGACATCTTAGAGAAAGTTTCGGGATTCAAGTATGCTTGTTCAAATTCAGGCAAGCACAGGACTATTCCTTCAATTGCTTCTGTTCCCTAAAATAAGAACACAGGAAAACTTAAATCCATAATCAAGTTTTATACTGTCCAAAGAAATTACAATGTTATTGATATACTTTATTTGAACTTACCGTATTCTTTGTGAATACATGAAAGACGTCCTTATCAAGCCACAATCGGCTACGTCGACCAGGCTCTTCATAAGATTCTTGACGAACAATTTCCCGTCCCATTTCTTGTATCAGATCATGCATCATCACGTACTCGTCGAAAATAGTTAAGAGAGATTTCTCAACTAGAATATCTATCACAATAAGAGCGGGAAAGCCACAACTATCCAGCACTTCAATTACTCGCTCTTTGTACTTACCCTTATGAAAGCATGCAACATCGAGAAAAATTCTCTTTTCCATTTCATCTAGCCCATCGTAACTTATCTTGAGCGTCTCAAAAATTGTCTTATTAGGAGCTTTCTTAAGTTTCTCCAACGTACTGATCCAGGCATCTCGACCTCTTCTATACAAAGAAGATCCAAGAGTTCTAAGAGCTAATGGAAGGCCACCTGCATAATCTACAAAACATTTGGACAGTTCCAAATAATCTTCTTCAGGATGATATTTTTTGAAGGCTTTCCAAGAAAAGAGCTGAAGAGCTTGATTGTCATTTAACCCCTGGAGCTCATATGGTTTCTCTATACCATGTTCGATGAGCAGACGTTCATCTCTTGTTGTAATGATAATTCTGCTCCCCGGACCAAACCAGTCTTTATTTCCGGCAAACATTTCAAGTTGGTTCAATTGATCCACATCATCCAGAACCAGAAGAACCTTTTTATTACATAATAAATTCTTTGTCATAGCGGCCCCACTATAAGCATCACAAACTTGTGCAACTTTTTCCTTCAATACAAGGGAAATAAGTTGTTTTTGTAGATGAACTATACCATGTGTTGCAGATTGCTGGCCAACATTAGCAAGAAAGCAGCTAACCTCAAACTTATGGGAAATTCTCTCATAAACTAATCTAGCAATTGTTGTCTTACCCACCCCACCCATCCCCCATATCCCTAAAAAGCGAACATCAGTTACGCTAGTAAATAATAGCAAATCTATATACTCTAGACTAAAATCAATTCCGAACAAGTTCTCTGTTGAATCTAACAATGTGAATGTAGGATACACTTTTTCCCCTACAACATCTACAATTTCTTTGATAAGCTGTGTCTCGTACCTATAAGCAATTGAAAATAGCCATCAAGATAAACACAAAATTCAAGCATTAATTAGTCTTGTAATAATATAAGGTCCAGTTACCTATCCTTTGAAGTAGTCCATCCAGCAACATGGCTGACTCTTGTCAAAGCATCTCTCCAGCAACGCACCTTGTTCGTGTCTCCCTTAAAGTCCTGTTCATGTTTAGTGAAGGCTTTGGCGAAAGGGCCAGTTTGTCTTCGAACGTCAGAAGGATCAATATTGTAAAAGACTGGCAACAACAAACCTCTGAAGTTGCAATGGGATTCAACAATCATTGTAAGTTCATCCAAGCACCAAGTGGAAGAAGCATAGTTTGGGGAGAGAACAACGATTGCGAACCTTGAATCTTTAATGGCTTCCGAGAGCTCTGCAGAAATAGCTGACCCCCTTTCAATTTCTGGGTCATCCCTGAAAGTTTTGATTCCTCGCCACACCAATTTGTCATACAGATGGTCTGTGAAACTGGTTCGGGTGTCTTCGCCCCTAAAACTCAAAAACACGTCGTACTTGTATTGACGAGGTGAATGATGAGACCCATAGTAATTTGAATGAAAGGGGATCCTCCGATTTGAATGAAAGGTGATCCTCCAATTTGAATGAAAGGATTCCCAAGCCCAGTACTCGTCGTCCTCCATCATTTTCACAAACCAATTAGAAAGTGGCGAGGCGAGGAAAATCGACACAAATTATACAAATGAAGGTGGGAGAGTGCGAGAGAAGGAGACGAGGTCTTAGGTCCACTCTTAGGTGTGAAACTGAGCAGAAGAAGGAGATGCTTTTGACTTTCGCTATTTTTCTTTAAAAAAAAAATTGTTGATACTGCACAACTTCTAGATACAAACCAAGAAGTCAACGTGATTTTGCTTGTAAATTTCTTGCAGGCAAATTTGCATACCCGGATACCCCTACGAATTGTGCTTCCACAAAATGCGTAACGTTTTCAACTAAATGGTTACCCAGCAAAAGTGCTGCTTCTGTGGCCTTAAGCAACTCCAACTCCCTAATTCTATCAGACATGGTGAGAACAGAGACGATACTTGTCTCAGGAAAGAGGAAGTCGAGCAACACATTGCAGGATTCTAGAAACTGAAGCAATCCATATCAAACCAGTACGAGATTAGAGATTCACTATTCTATTACCATGTAGAGCATTATGGAAATAGAGAAGTTACAGGATACGGAATTACAGAATTGCCATCTGCATACTGGTGCATACCTTTTTTTTTTTGGTCAATAAGTAGCACACTTCAATTAAAACTAGCAACAAACATACACGCCCTGCGTGTGCTACAAACGATTTGATAAACATTATTTTTCTCTTATTAATTTTCAGTCTTCGTCTTCATCAATAGAATAGAAGAGTATCATTTGCATATCACCACAACATAAAATTGAAAATTGAACCAAATTAAAGATAAACTAAGTAATGAATACCACCTTTTCATTTCTTATATTTCAATATACCATTAACCAAGGTGAAATAAGTAATTAAAGAGAAATACAATGAAGCCAGCTATAAGAATTTCAATAAAACTACCAAATATGGTTTGCAGTGAAAGTTGAAACCAATTAAACCCAACTTCTCAGAGCTCCTTTGATGACGTTCTTTCATTGCTCATTGCAGACTTTCACTTATTTTGTTCATTTGATTATCAAGCACAAACTTCTTAACAACGTTACTGCAAAACAATATCAACAAAACACCATAAAGTGAGAGAAAAAGGAAGAACAAAAAAAAAAAAAAAGGAAAAGGAAAAGGGAAACACAACAGATCGTCGAGCACGCAACCACTAATTTCAATTTCATCATGTAATTCATACCCACAAAAGAATTTGAACGAAAAATTGTTGAAGGGGAAATCAAGCACTTGCTAGAAAGAAAATCAACAGGATATTTAAAAAATGGAAGAGATCGCAGGGAAGGAGCGCAGTTGAGGGAGGAAAGAATTTGAGCAGTTGGAGTCTGGGACGTGACTGACTCACTTGAATGTGGGGAGGGAGCAGTTTGTTATGTTTTGATGGTGCGGCAGGGAGCAGTTCCTTTGAACGTGGGCATGGAGCAGTTCTACCCCTTTTTTTCTTCCCTTTTTCCTATTTTCTATTCTATTTTTATACCTTGACAATTTGATCCCTGCAAATTAAAAGTTATCAAAGGTATTTTAATTCTTGAGGGTTATTTTGGTAAAAAAAATCAGTTTTGGTTGACAATCATGTAATTCATACCCACAAAAGAATTTGAACGAAAAATTGTTGAAGGGGAAATCAAGCACTTGCTAGAAAGAAAATCAACAGGATATTTAAAAAATGGAAGAGATCGCAGGGAAGGAGCGCAGTTGAGGGAGGAAAGAATGGATATATTATTCGTAAGGGTAGAAACAAATTTGAGCAGTTGGAGTCTGGGACGTGACTGACTCACTTGAATGTGGGGAGGGAGCAGTTTGTTATGTTTTGATGGTGCGGCAGGGAGCAGTTACTTTGAACGTGGGCATAGAGCAGTTCTACCCCTTTTTTCTTCCCTTTTTCCTATCTTCTATTCTATTTTTATACCTTGACAATTTGATCCCTGCAAATTAAAAGTTATCAAAGGTATTTTAATTCTTGAGGGTTATTTTGGTAAAAAAAATCAGTTTTGGTTGACAACAGGTGTTCTCTTAATATATAGTATAGATGAGGCAACTAGCCCAGCATAAAACAAACACACAGATACAATCTCACAAAGAGGAGATGACAAAACCCTCGCAGGGGTGAAAAGTAAACTAAAATACATCAAAAACAAACCAACCTAAACAAGTAACTTCCTACACCGAATAGAACACACATGGGCTCAAGAACACCAAGTAACCTAGCAGAGCGTAATTGCCGCAGCAATCTTGATTGTAAAAATCGATGCACTCGCCATTTGAGAACAAAAATTCACCAACGGGCGAAAGTTTGCTTAAGAGTGGTATAGGGAGAAACTAGTTTTGAGACAAAAGGGGGAACTTCAGTCCAAGTGAAACAACACAGGAGATGAAACCCTTCGGCGCATCGTGTGAACCGTGCACAACCAACACACCAACAGGCATAAAGCCCATCGTGCCCCATCATTAGATGATAGTCGGTAAGAAACCTAAAAACCACAGATACTCTCCACCCAATTTACTGTCGAGTAACATTCACGTTTGGCATGACAAAAAAAAAAACCCCATTTGAGACACATGTGAGGCCCATGCTAACCCCACAATAGACTTCACCCAATAGAGTTCAAACCACCTCCACACTAACCAAAAACCAAGTTTATAGTAAAAAGCCGTTCAAAAAGTTCAAACTTAAACAGATGCAAACGTATGTGTGTTACCAGAGCAGAGAAAGCTAGGCACCAGGCAAGTACATTGGTCACCAAATAGGCAATACTAATTGAATACAAAGCTGTTACATGTTTTTAACAATTACCAGACATTGAGAAAGAGAAAAACAAATGAATAGATTTAAGTGAGAAAGAAAATCAATGGCATTCTACAAGGGCCAACGCTTTGTCAATTTAACACATCCTCCGACACACTTGAGCAGAGTAATTGAGAAAACGCTTTGGCAGCGGGATCATATTTCACAACATCTCTTGTGATTTTCTCACGCAACGGCCGACCTTCTTCTTGAAATCATCTCTCCTATCTCTCCATTCCTTCTGCAACACATATACCAAGATGAGTTACAAACAATATTTGGTTAGCGATATTTACCAAGCAAAACACTTCTGTGCAATGAGTTAACTAAATTGTCAACAACATAAAAAAAAAGTAGAAATGAAAGGGAAAAGTAGCTTCAACAAACAATACCACAACCAGAATCAGTACATATTCGGGAAAGTAAAAGATGTCCCAAATTTGTCAAGTTCAAAAAATTTGAACATGGCACTTGATGGATCAGCACCAAGATACCAAAATAGTAACACAAAGAAATATTTTGCATGTGGCCATAGCGTTGCTAAACACTGGTGTGGCAGTCTAATACTTCTTCCATAATCCAAATGGCTAGAATCAAGTAATCAGTTTACTTTTGTTCTCACAGCTTAAATATATGTGGTTATGGGTCCAGATTTACCGGAGACAATCTTCAGCCCTCCTACATTTTCCCAGCATGGAGCCTTAGAATATAACACAGATATGTGCTCTTAGTTCAGTTCAGCATTTTTTGCATAAAAATCTCAACAGCAACAACAGCATGTTGCTCATAAAACAATGTAAAAACTAAAAGAACATGCCATACAGTCTTGGCAGAACAAGGAGACAGCAAACATCAACTCCCTCTAAAACCAACATTGTTACTAAATGAAAAACAATCCAATTAATCTTTACACAAGGTTAATTCCGCATGTAACCTAAACCACAAGGTTAATTCTGCAACTACCCAAAATTATTCAACATTTCATAAATTCACTCAAATGATATGTATACATGTATATAATATTCTGAATATAACTTTCACCTTCACTGCAGGCATAGGTAATATTCAGGATGAAATAGAGGATAGTTGTGAAAACAAAATGAGTAGTGATAACAGCAAAGGACCACTTACAGCAGCTTCAACATTTGCAGGAGATTCGTCATTTGGACTGGATAGCATTGATATTATACTCAAAACTATGCTTTCAACCTAGAAAAACAAAAAAATTACATTTGTTAAAGCAGTACTCTGGTTTTTTGGTTAAAAATCCAACATAAAGCAGCCAAACCATAAAAGGGGAAAAGAAAAGAAATCAATTACCAATTCTGTTTAAAAGATTTGGCTAATGCAGGAAGGGAAAATGGGTACTCCAAAATGACTAACTACAGCATGTCATGACAACATGGAGACAAGCCACAAGGTTGGGACATTAATACCTTTGATTGAACCTTAGGTTACACCTCAAGATGTTACATCTGATAGATCTTATAACTATGTGGTGAACTGAAAATGATATTATAAAACTCAGTAAAAACTCCCGCGGAGAGAGAAATTATTGACATTGGATTATGAAGAGGCAAGTAGTGTATGGGATGTCCATTTTGGAATAATGAGATTTAAATCTCGTATTCTATTCCATTTGCATTGATTTCTCTACAGTATAGCACTACGACTTCGTCCCTCATCAACTTGTAATTAGCATGGAAATCCAAATACACCAAAAAGGTTCTCTGACAACATGTTTTGGAATTAGCACAATTTGAATGGTTTGATACATGTTATCCTTTTCCTATTCATTGATAACTCTACATTCTGAATGGGTCCATTGTATAGCCCTATGACTTCCACTCTAATTAACTTGCATTACGTTCAACCTCCAAGGACACCATTAACGCTCACTGACAGTATATTATGAATATGAGAAAACTTTTTAACTGAAATCTTGTTCACATTTATAAGTTTCATAAGCTAGAAAGTATTTGCTAAGATATTTAATCATTTTACTTTGTATGATGAGTTATTAAATGATTTTGGTTTAATGATACCCTTAACTATCTTTTATATATGATCTTCGACCATCTTTATCCGGCTATGAACAATACTAACACAAGGCAATCAGACTATAAGTGATGAAGAAAAGCCCACGATGGCAGCAGGTCTGATAAAGCTCAGAATTCAACAATTGAAGACAGTATTGTTAGTAAATCCATACCGTATGCACAGGTGTCCAACGCTCACTTGCAAGCTCATAACCATTTGGATCGTCACCAGGAGGATGAAGAATGGAAATGCAAACACGCCCATCAGGATAAACTTCAAATGAATAATAAACATGATCAATACTCTAATAACAAGTAAAAAATATCAAACATATGATATAAAGAAGAGCATATGATAGAAATAAGAGAAACCAACCATTGGGATGCCATAACTCTGAAGTAAACTTCACTGTTGGAGGGCTGTTGGGGTAATTAGAAGGAAAACTCATGATGGCATTGAAAAATCCTCCCTCGCTGCAGTTAGATAATAGATAAGTACGAATGTGCAATGTAGACAACTCAATAAATGCCACAACAAATCTCAATTAAGTAGCAGTTTCGCAAATAAATCCTCCAGTGTGAGAAACAAAGAGAGAAAATATTACCAAAACAACCTCCATACAATTAGCTAATAAAACAACAAAATAGTTTCAAACAGATGAAATACAACCAACCATTGAGAAAGTGAGAAAGTAAGCTGAGCTTAATACATGCCCAAAATTTGCAAAGCAACTAGTCACATATAGAAATGTGTCAAACTTTCCCAACCCAACAACGTGTGGACATTTACAACTCCTCCTATTGCCAACATATATCCTAACAGCCAAATTAAGCAATAATTAACCTAAAAGTAAAGTCTGAATATGAAACTTTCAACCATTACTAACTCAGATGTCTCACCGTTTAAACTCTAAACTTGAAAGAAACAATTCCCATGCTGAAATCAATTCCAACACTCTAAATCGGCGCCTCAATACAACTTGAGAACACCACAATCAAATTCAAAACCCCACCCAAAAAATTCCAATCACCCTCGATCCAATCACAAACTGACATGAAGAATCATCGCAGGCACAACACCAAAACTACAAAGCCCAATCAAGAAAAGCACAAAAATAATGAAGCATACTATAGCGTATCGGGCGGTCCAATAATTGTGACGCTCCATTCAAAGATATTGTTCTCATCGACCAGACCCGCCGAGAAGCCATCAACAGGGTTCTTGCAAAGATCTGCCACAAGAAAAAGACTGAGAATCAGATTCACCAAACACGAATAGGATCAATCCAATCCGATAACCCTATACACCGTAAGAATCAGCATGAATCAGCATGAATCTTTCAGAAAGAGAATTGGATTGAATTGGGGGTTTGGATTACCTTTGAGCTGTTTCTGAAGGAGAAGGCACGCTTGAGAGGCCGCCATGGAAGAGAGAGATAGAGCTGGCCTGAGAGCTCTACAAGATTGCGAAGGCGGAGAGAGTAATCAAGAGCGAGAGAGAGAGAGATTATAAAAGCCGACACTGTGTGTATATTTATAGACGGAGAGAAAGGTCTTCATGTGGACTCTCTGTATGGTGCTTTCAGTGCGGGAATGAGTTGAGATCTCAATCGTCTGCGGGCGTCTGTATGGGAATCGGTGCTCTGGCGAGTAGTTATGTGCCACGTAAGTCGTTCAGTGGGACGGTCGACCTGATTAAAGATTCTAGTACCTTCTTTTTCTAGCTGTGGATTTGATTTGAGATTTTCGGCATAACTGGTGGGTCCACGACAGGGTAGGAAAGAAGAACGAGTGACTTCCGAAAATAAATTTGCTCACTAATGCTAATTGCGGGAGGTGAGTAAATTCGTTCCCGTGACTTTTCCTCCTCTCAAATGCTAATAGCATATGCAGTGGAAAGTTTAAACTAAAATTTAAATTTCAAAAATTACGTTATTTACAGTTTTAGAGTCGTTCATAATTTTATGTTTCTATCAATGAAGTCTAAAGTATAAGTCAATATTAATTTTTGTATTAAATTTAGGTCATTCTTTATGTATAATTGTACAAAGAGATGTATGTAGTCTATTGATTTAATGAAACATATGCTAAGCCTTGCATTTTAGGCTAGCCTAAAGCTCTATGTCTCTATTCAGTTTACCTTTTTTCAAAAATCAGCTTGTGTTTAGCTAAGTCTATAATAATGTTGTTGGAGCTGTCTTTTGGTTTGTATGGTCTATATAATAGTTTAGTCTAATCTATATTGGTGTTGTTGCACATACTCTAATATGATTTTAAACTTTCCATTTGTTGTTGTTTTATTTCGTTAATCAATGTAAAAGTTCGGTCAAACAGTGGGCTAGGCAAATGAAAAATAGGTACTAGGACTTCTCAATTTTCTGAGACATTTAAAATCCTATTTGCCCTTTAACAAAATCAATAAACCTGAGACTCTGAGAGGGAGATGAAGAGAGGTCTTATGTTTTGGAAGCGTGGTAGGGATGTATAATGATTAATTATTGATCAATTTAGATTAGACATGTTTACATGTTATCTTAATCTATAACCAATGAAATCATATTGTGCATGTTATTTCAACCTATAATTAAGAAAATTAACGAGTTGAACATATATAACATGTTACCAACCTTTTGGCTCATCTTGTTAATGAACGAACCAACTTTTTTAATCGAAGGATGCTCGATCAAAGAATGCTACTAGATGACCATATTAATTTCTAGTAGGGACTCCATTCGTGAGTGTGTGGATTTCTATTCCAAATATTTAAAGGACAGTACTCATCTTTAGATCAATTTGAATACACTTGTCTAAATTTTTTTTATCTATTGTTCAAAAAAAAATCTTTTTTATATGTATACATTTTTTTTGTGGAATAAATTTTATTAATAAAGACCAGAGATAAACCTCATCAAATGGTACATAACGGATATAAGAACGGTAGACGACCAATGAACTGTTCATTGTATACATTCTTCATTGTAGACTTGTAGTTCATAATTATGCATCTCAAAAATTATATTTTTAAGGTCATTTATACCAATCAGGCGACCATAATTAAATACTTTAAAACCATTACTGCAACACTAAATTATCATTTTAAGCTACAAGGTTATTCATAACTTTTGCCTTTAATTTTTCGCAGTCACCGATGTTAAAAAGTTGTTTAATATATAAACGTTTTCAATCATGAGATAAGGGTAAGTAAATATAATAAAAATTAAAAATAAAGGAAGAAGTTAGATGGAGATGACCAAAATCATTTAATAAAAATATTTTCCTCGAACAGATTAGGGAGATTGTCTTAACCTAATTGTGGGTCTTAATTATGGACTCAAGCTAGCACATTTCTCATCGAACGTAATTGTAGGTCTTAATATATAGACATGCTACTTGGGAGACAGTGAGACACACATCGGATTCAGTTGGGCTTTGCTTTTGAAGGAGTTTTCAAGAGCACTTGTTTAAAGCCTTTGTTAGAAGTGTATAGAGTTTTTAGAAAGAAAAAAAATGCATAGAGTTTAACTTTTTGTTCTTGATGTTGAGAGTTTAACTTTTTGAGAATGCAAGTATGTAGAGTCATCTACATACAATTATTTAAGAAAAGATATTTTGTCAATCATAAGTTATAAATGAATTTTTAATTTTAATAATCTTCAAATATTAAATAAATTTAAATAAAATATAAACTGTTAAAGACAAAAAAGTAAAGCGATAAAACAATTAATAAAAGAATGAAAAAAACGAAGGAAAATTCTTTTTAGAAAAACCGCAAACTCCCACACTCATCGGGTGTGTTGCCGTTTTTATTGTTTATTAAAAATTACCTAAGTAATGACAAAGAACTAACAATAAGATCACTATAGCCACCAAAAGTATTATGATAAACTATAATGAAATACAACAATACTAAGGGGTCTCAATTGAAGCCATGAATCATTTTCCAATGAAATAATTATTAATAACTAGATCCATTGCGATCTTATACAAGATCGATCAAAATATATACATTGAAGGTATATAAGATCACAAACTTAATACAAGTTCTTCCAGGCTTCCAGCATCCGAGAATTGTTAGAAGCACATACAATTAAGGGTTAATACCCAAAATAGTATTTGAAGTATCATAGTTTGGACCAATTGGTACCTAAAGTATCAAAATGGACAATTTGGTATCTATAGTTTTCATCTGTCATCCAATTTGGTACTTATGTTAAAATTTCTATTAAGTTAGTCAAATTACATGGGTAATTTCGTACTTTCCCTCCAAAATATATAATATTATTCTTAAAAAAATAATTATTATTAACACACCCTAAATTATTATTAACACGCATTTGTATTTTTAAATATAATTTTTCTAAACAATATAAGAGATTTATGAATTATTTGTATAACAAAAATATATTAAAAAAATACAAAAAGGTGTGTTAATAATAACATAAAAAAATTTGTACCTATAATAGATGAATTTTAGAAATATATAATAATAAAAAGACGAAATTACCCCTTAAATTGTACAAACTTAACTGAATTTTTAACAGAAGTACCAAATTGGATAACGGAGGAGAACTATAGGTACCAAGTTATCCATTTTGAAACTTCAGGTACCAATCGGTCCAGATGTTGATACTTCAGATACTATTATGAGTATTAACCCTACAATTAAATATACATTTGGAAGTATTCCGTGATGAAGCACCTAATATTTAGGTTTTTTTTGTTGGGTTAGATTTGAAATAAAAAATGGAGGGAAAAGTTTAAAGAAAGAAGTAAGTAACTAGGATTCTTCGCAACAGGCTCTGTCGCTCTGAGGCTCTGAGTAAGAGAGAGACTCGAATAAAGCAAAGGCTACACGTGATAGCACAGTGATTCATGTCAAGTAGTAAAAATAAAAGAGGGGGAATTTTCGAGAAAAGAAGCAAAAGATCCTGTCTTGTTTTCGATCAAGTGGCTGACGATCGACGGACGGACCGCTTCATCCTTCTGTCCCTCCTCCAGATATTCTCAGAGATTCGCTTCCCCTTTTAAGATGAGCTTTTGCCGCTTCGCTTTTATTTATGGAACTTCACTGGACGAAGTCCCATTCTCTTTTCTCCGCCAATCACTACTCCCTTTCCTTCTTTCTTATCCAACTATGCACAGAACCCATAGCACTCCACCATATATATAGAATAATACAAAACAACGTCGTTTCCCTCATCTTTTTCATTGGTCATTTTTAATTTCTTCCCTAGAAATTGTTCTTCATTAAATAGCAAGCCAAAGCCCAAATACATTACAGATAACAAACTACATAGCCAACCCAGATTGATTTCCAGTACAACATCATAATACTACACAGGAAATTCACACAAGCTTAGAAACAAGACTAAACATGGCTAATAATTTCCCTCCTAATATTTATTCGAAATTAAGGCTGGACCGGCCAAACGGCACCGTTTGCAAACGGCATCATCTAGTGGCAGAAGATGACCTTGAGCTCACGTGGCGACGAGCACTGGTGCATGAGTGTGGGGGTGTCGTGCGCGTACGTAAACGTAGCGGGACAAGCGTGCTTGAAGAACTGAGAAAAGCTCGACGCCCTACACGTCTGCGGGCTGTTGTACTTGTTCCTACAGCACAGCTCGTCCGTACTGAACGCCTCGCACGCGCTCTTGCACGCGACCACCGGGCCGTGACCCGCTGGTGACCTGACCTGCAGCCTATCGGGACATGTGGCCAGAAGGTTGGCCTTGCAGCCGACCACGGGGCACACGCCCTTGCCCTCGTGCGGCGTCACCGTCATGGGGATGTTAAAGCCGTCGACGAGGCTGACGCCGTACGAGGAGAGGTCGTTGGGGCCGTGGTGGAGGACGAACTGGGCTAGAGTTGCCGGGGTGGCGCCGCCGGCTCCGTTGCACTCGAGCTTGCCGCCGCAGTCGCCGGTGACGCAGGAGAAGTGGTTATTGTTGTGGGAGCAGCCGGTTCGGGCCCAGATCCGACCCGACCATGGCTGGGTCGGGGCGGGGAAGGAGCGGTGGGTGAGGCTGGGGAGGGCAAACCCGCCTTTTTCGAGGACGGGGTTGCCGGAGTTGGGCTGGATGGCGGGCCAGACGGGGAAGGGGCAGTTGTTGACAACGGTCAAAATGTACCCAGGGTAAGTAGCGTGGGCGAGAGTGCAGAGGATGAGGAGAGTGGTGGAGAGGAGTGTGAAGCTAGGAGAGTGAGAGCGAGCCATTGTTGCGAGTGTGGGAGAAACAAGGGAAGGTCTTGGCTATGTCTTATAGCCATAAATCATGTCCGTATATGTCTGTCCGAGTGTCCCGGTTTGAGTTATAAAAAGACGGAATTGCCCCTGCGTTCGGTGTGTCAGAGTCAGACTGTGAAGTGTGAAGTGTTGATCTACGGGAAAAGCATGCTTTTTTGGGGTTTCGCGGAGCTTTTATCTTAGTTAGTGTAATGGTAATTTTGTTTTTTTTTTCTTTCTAAATCATATCATCTTGAAAAATTTAAAAAATATTCAAAGATTCATAACGAGCGTTTAGACTTCGGAGGAGAGGGTGAGAGTTACTTCGAGGTCGACGGTCATGACAAACACGTGCGAAGAGGATAAGGGTTAGATTATAAGGCCATCTCTAAAGGGAGGGACTATTTACTCTTAAAAATAATTATTCATCCAAATAATATGAGCTATAAATCTATAATTTAACTGTCTTCAACCGGTTAGTGGTCATTTCTTTTTCTTTCTCATTGAGTTATTTCACATGCACTTGGACGGAACCCAGTGTTTTATGGGCTACTAGAAGTGCTAAATGAAGTCTAACCCTTGACCTATATAGCTCTTCAAATATATTTTTTTTGGCATAGCCCTCCATTAGAAATGAAAAATGGCTATTTTGTGCTATTTTCAAGCCTTTAGCCCCCCACATTGGAGATAGCCTAATTCAAAAATCACAATTTTTCATCTAACCTATATCATACTAAAAACAAAAAAAAAATTAGTTAGCACACATGTGGATAGCAGTCCTTGAAGCCGAGCTACTTCATATCGTTGAACGGCTGAACCCACCACATTAATCTTGCATAGAGATGGAAATAATAGCCCCGAGCGGTTAGACACGAACAAATTATAGTTGTTAATGTTTCAATGAACATAAAGTTTTTTAGGGCTAAAATTTTATCGGGTAAAATACTCAAATAGTACATGAACTATCACGAAATACATTTTTTGGTACCTACAAATGTTTAGGAAGTCCAGTGGTACTCAAACTAGTCAATTGATATTTTTTTTTCTTCTTATTTCGTTTTCTCTTTTCGACCTTGGTTAATTTTTTTCGTTTGTTTCAATCATAGCCCTCCATTTTGATTATCTGGCCAAGATTTGTTCAACTTTTTTTTGTGCTCTCTTCCCCTTGCAACTCTTAGCTCTCTCTCTCTCATTCTTGCAGGCTTGTAGCCTCTTCGTGTTCTCTCTCTCAATGGTCAGTGTTGTCTTTAATATCAACTCAAGGACAAAAGGGTCACAAAAAATTACCTCTAATATTTTGTCATTTTTTTAGGAAGGTAGAATTCATTCAATAAGCCAGAAGGAAACATACATCAATTCTTAGAATTCTGCTATTATACCCTACTGGGAGCTATAAAAAAAAAGATTAGCAAAACTCATTAAGTCTAGAAAGTTTGATTTAAAAGAATCGAGCCTACGAAAATAAAAGGTTCTGAGCATCTAGAAGGGTAACACAACTTCAAAAGTCGCCTGAGAACTCAATTGCGGTACAACTTCGCAATTGTCTTCTATATGAATCAAAGCTTCCACCATTGTAGGCACATCACCACAGCAAAAATAACTAGTAGCTTCACCTTGCCTTCAGTGTGAAGAAAAAAGGTCAGCTGTTGCAAACAAAACTGTTTCCAGGATCCCAAATTTTGAAACCAGAAAAAAGATGGCCACGCAGCCCACTTGTGAAGGGTACCCAAGCAAATTGGGACACCCAATAAGGGTGAAAGATGACTCGACCTGCACCACCACACCAGCGCTCAGCAGTCGATCAACTGCAACAGCAACCAGAAACTGACCAAAGTCACGGCTCCAGAAACTACCACAACCATCACAACCTACCAGCCATGATCGCAACAAGAAAAGGCTAAGGATTGACGACGGAACAAACTGCTCTTGAAACCGGATCGCGCCGCTCAATGGACCACTGAAACAACAAAGAGAACCATATTTAAATCCGACTGATGCCGACTTTGAAGAGGACATGACACCCTAGGGCAACGATGGAAAAGCCAGCCATGACGACGGCGGCTAGGGTTTAGAGAGAGAACTCTCTCGCGTTGGGGTCGGGACTATTACTTCTAATTAGAGAACTTAAATGGTTTGGTAATTTTGTAGGGGAATGAATCAATAATATTTTTGTCCTTGTTGAGAGTAAAATGAGTTTAAATTAGGTTTGTTGAAAAAAAATTAAAAATCACGATAAGAAATGTTAGGTGAAATTATATATTTATTGAATATTTTTATTTTGGTAATACTTTTAAATGATGCATCCATGGCTGAGGAGTCTTTAAATTCCATCCTAGGATGAATGACTATCGTCCTGTTCAACCACCTACCAAAAGTACCTGAACCCAATTTGAATTCACATGAGCTCCAAAGACTCAAATTTCATTTAGAACTTTGGTTTATGCAAAACTAATGGTTGATTTATACATCGTACCAGCACAGATAATGACTCGCATTGAATCATGGGAAATGCCGTACATTGGAAGACGGTAGCTATGAGAGAAGGGTAATTTCTTCCTCTTCTTCTCCGCCAAAACTAATTTGATCTTCAACTGCTGATTCGTTGGGTTCGACCATTGATGCAATCTAGCAAAACCATTCGTCAGCACTATAGATTTCTACAAAAGAAATCAAAAGAAAATTCTACCTTTGACTTGTCAAACACCAATTAGTAATAATTTAATTTCCACATATACGTACTCTGACGTTTCAATGAGGATGATAATAATGCTGATGCTCTTTGTTTTACTGCGAATTACTGCTCTCATTCTTGACTAATATGCATGACTTATTAGTCAATGGTATGTTCTAACAGCATATGCTCTTCTCTTCTCAACCTTACGTCTTCTTTTCATCTTTGAGAAATTCAATGGGTGGTCTTTGTTTTTTGGTTTTGAGAACTTGTTTGCTCTCTCTGTTAGTCACAGTTTCCTTTGCAGTTGACAGCATCAGTCCGTCGCAGTCTATCCGTGAAGGCAGCACCTTGGTTTCAAGTGATGGAAGCTTTGAGCTGGGTTTCTTCAGTCCAGGTAACTCCAAAAACCATTACTTGGGAATTTGGTACAAGAACATCCCGGTTAGAAAACTGTAGTTTGAGTTGCAAATAGATGCAACCCGATTATTGACACGTCCGGTGAGTTGCTGATAAACAGCACAGGAAATCTTGTGCTGTTGGGTCAGAATAAGAGTGTTGTTTGGTGGGCAAGCTCAGTTAAAAATGTCCAGAGGACAATGGTTCAGCTATTAGATTCTGGAAATTTAGTACTAAGAGATGTGACAGATGGAAATTCATCAGGAAGCTGTTTGTGGCAAAGCTTCGATTATCCTTGTGATACATTGTTAATGGAAATGAAGATGGGATGGGACTTGAGGACAGATCTTAAAAGGGGATTATCAGCATGTAAAAATTCAGAAGACCCATGTCCAGGAGAATTCACCTATGGGATTGAAATGGTGGAACTTCATGCATACCCTGAGGCATATTTTAGGAAAGGCGGTGCCAAATATTATCGTTCTGGCCCATGGAATGGCCTAAGATTCAGTGGTGCACCAGATTTAAGGCCTAATCCAATTTATAGTTTCGATTTTGTGTATAATGATGATGAAGTGTACTACATGTACAACCTTCAAAGTAAGTCAGTGATTTCAATACTGGTTTTAAATGGAACCACGAGTACACGTGATCGCCTTACATGGATTGAAGCAGAGAAAACTTGGAAGGCCTATGCATCAGTTCCAAGAGACATTTGTGATAAATATGGCCTCTGTGGAGCGAATGCGAATTGTATCCCTGGTGAGAGTCCAGCATGTCAATGTCCACAAGGATTCAAGCCTAAGTCACCAGAGAAATGGAATTTGATGGACTGGTCACTTGGATGTGTGCGCAATAGACCCTTAAGCTGCGTGGAAAGTGATAAATCCGGGTTTGTCAAATTTACAAACTTGAAATTGCCGGATAGTACACATTCTTGGGTGAACAAAAGTATGAATATCAAGGATTGCAGAGCCAAATGCTTGAACAACTGTTCCTGTATGGCTTATACAAGCTCGGATATCAGAGAAGGAGGTTCTGGCTGCGCCATCTGGTTTGGTGATCTACTAGATATCAGAAAGTTTCCGGATGCTGGCCAGGATCTATACATTCGAATGTCAGCTTCTGAGTTAGGTAACATGAACTGCTTGTTAAATACTTTTATGTGATCTGTACAATTATTCTTGCCATTGTGTTTCAATAAGAAGCCCCTTTTTGTTTTTATCGAAGTTAAATAATTGACCTTGCTTTCTCATATATTCTGCATTCTAATTTATTGCATCACTCATCCATGAACAAGAAGATGATGGTAAAGTGAAAACAGGAATCATAGTTGGAGTTGTGATAGCCGTAGTGTTTTCAGGAATGCTCATTGGATACTACGTCTACCAAAGAAGGACCAAATTAAAAGGTAGATTAACTTTGTAAAAGTGTTTGTCAATGCTGTTTGATTGTATTTGGATGCATGTGGGTAAATGGCTGAAAGGAATTGAAGGTTCTATCTGGTTAAATTGTTGGGAGAGAAATTACTGAACTAATAGTATTCCATCTGCATATGTAAGTTTAAGTTGGTTTACTTTTTTTTAGGCTATAGCTAACTAAAGCTCATTTATACAATACCAGAGACAGATAAACGAGAAGGAAATCAAAAGAATGAAATGTCACAAAAGGAGGACCTGGAGCTCCCGCTCTTCAACATAAGCACAATAAGTAGTGCTACAGATAACTTTTCAGACGATATGAAACTTGGAGAAGGTGGCTTTGGACCTGTTTACAGGTTAAACTTTCAACTTGCTTTGGCCAGAACTAACTAAGAATGGTTTCATACTGAATTTCACAATGTTAGAAATAATGTATAAACTTCCGGGGGACACTAGCAGATGGACAAAAATTTGCTGTCAAGAGGCTTTCAAGAAGTTCTGGCCAAGGATTCAACGAGTTAATGAATGAAATTACAATGATTGCCAAACTTCAGCACCGAAATCTTGTATAGATTCTTGGTTGTTGCGTGCAAGAAGAGGAGAAAATGCTGATTTATGAATACATGCCCAACAGAAGCCTGGACAAATTCATTTTTGGTTTGGACCTTTTAAATCTTATAGAATTTTTTTTAAAGCTTCGTATAGAGAATGATTGGATTTTGGATTGATACCAATGATGAACTTGCCAGATCAAACAAGGGGAGAGCTACTGTTAGATTGACCTAAACGTTTCCACATTATTTGCGGAATCGCTCGGGGTCTCCTCTATCTCCACCAAGATTCCAGGCTAAGGATTATACATAGAGATCTAAAAGCAAGTAATGTTTTACTTGATGATGAAATGAATCCTAAAATTTCAGACTTTGGGTTGGCTAGAATGTTAACTGGAGGAGATCAGACTGAAGGAAATACTAAGAGAGTGGTTGGGACATAGTAAGTTTTTCTTTAAACATTTGCTATGAAGAGCATATCTGCTTTTAGTAATCCTCAGTAATTAATGGTTGATCTGTGATGTTTCTACTTTCTACGTACAGTGGCTACATGGCACCTGAATATGCTGCTGATGGGCTATTTTCTGTGAAATCCGATGTCTTTAGCTTCGGTATATTAGTGCTGGAGGTTATAAGTGGAAGGAGAAATAAGGGATTTTATGATCCAGACCACAACCATAATCTTATTGGAAATGCAAGTATCAAGTAAAAGTTTCTTCCTCTTACATGTTAAACCTAGATATAGAGATTCACAGATGTGGTTTGACATGTTTCAGGCTTGGAGATTCTGGAAAGAAGGAAGCCCTTTAGAATTGATCGATACATGGTTAGAGAACTCGTGTAATCTATCGGAAGTGTTACGTTGTATCCAAGTTAGTCTTTTGTGTGTGCAACATCATCCTCAGGATCGGCCAAGCATGGCGTCTGTGGTTATAATGTTGGGAAGTGAGATTGGATTGGCTCAACCTAAACAACCTGGTTACTTTACTGAAAAGCAACATGGAGCAGGCCCTGATATAGGTAATGAATCGTCAACCAATGAAATATCCACTTCACTTTTGGAAGCTCGATAAGGATGGATTATAGGTTCATGCTGCTTAATTTGTGGACATGGTATTTCCAAAACATGCAAATTATGTAATACCATGTCCACAAATTAAGCAGCATGAACCTATAATCCATCCTTATTCGCTTTTGGAACCTTGTAATTATAGTTCAACATGCACTTATGTAACTTGTTTCAGAACAAGAAACATGCACTTTGAAATTCATTCATGTATCCAAGTAGAACTGTAGAAGACGATGTTTTAAAATTGGTGGAAAATGAAGATTAATTATTTCTCTTCTTTAGATATAAGAGGTATACATAACGACGCTTGCTTAGCTAGACTGTGTTCTACTCATTAGTCTATTACAATAGCTGGGGGAGCAAGAAGCTGCTTAATTAACATGCAGGCTTCATTGTTAAGATGCACATCCTCCGCCAATGACTACTCAGATCAGTTTAGCCAAGCTCAACACCCCTCCTGCATCTGACGCAACTCAAAGAGAAGAAAACTTGCCTCCATGGCTTTTGTAGCTTGTAAATTCGGTTCTCACATATGAGATGTTGATATTTGATCGGGTTTCCTTCCTGTCTCCTGAGACTAATTTTGGATTACTAAATTTAGAAGTTCTAACTTCTAAGATTTAATTTTTACAAAGAAAAATTACCAGAATTGTGCACCAAGCTGTCCACATATAACCCACTTTAGGGACCCCAATCCAAAAATTTACCACATTTACTTCAAGTTTTCAGTAGTTAGCAAAGAAATGGAATATGTCTGTTTTTGGCAAAATTTGTTCCAAAGGAAGCAAGAGCTGCATACAAATCTCCAAGCTTACAGCAGATCACTAATACTTCTCTTCACCCTCATGATCTGAGTACTGAAGCCGGTCTTTTAAAAGAACTACATGATCTGCATCTAGCTGAAGAGCTGTACTGGCTTCAACATAGAGATTAAAATACCAGTAATTTTCAAACTCAGGCATTGATAAGAAGAAAACTTAAACAAATTTTGAAAATTAAAGATGATCATGGTTATTGGCATGATGCTTTAGTGAACCTAAGAATTCTAAAAATAAAATAAAAATAAATTATGCAAAAATTATTTTTATTCTCAAATATTTAAAGATGCCATGTAAGTGGTGATATTATTAAATGTTAAGGAAAATAATCAATAGGTAACTTCACATCATATTTCCCATTCACTCAAGTGATTTTTAATTATTCTCAATAGATTCCAATCTGGTCTGTTTTACTCCTATTAAAGTAAAAATTGTTGAGGCCGGATTTGTTATGATTTTTTTGGACAATTTTGTCCTTTGCTTCATCGTGGTTGAGGTATCCGAGAGAAATGGGCTATGATCAAATTCAAAGTTCTACAAATATCGATCAAATGTCGAATCAAAGCTTGAAATCATGTAGAGCTCGACAAGAGGATCGAGTTTCATACCACATTTGTCAACAACAATGATCAGAGTTGTCGGAAAAAGTCCACAAAACCGCCGAAATCCGGGTTCCATTCTTCCTTCACAACGTTGTCTTCTGTCACCGATACAACTAGCCGTGGCCGGGGTTTCTCTCGCGCCACCGAGACGAGTCAACCGGCACCCATGCGACGCCAGAAAGTAGTCGGACGACAGAGATATGGCCGGGTCAGATTACGACTTCGCGGGTCTCAACCCGTTTGGGTCGAACTGATCTGGGCCATATCCAATCTAACGGCCCAGATCGCACCATTTTTATTTTCTTTAAATAAATAATTTTATATATTTCTAAACTTCTGAAAATCATTAAAAATAACTCGGGAGTACGAAAAATTCTCCGAAAATTCTCACTAACTCATTGTGATGTGTACTTTATTCTCGAGTTCTCAAATTGAAGATTTTTCGTGAAGAAATATTCAAAAAAAATCCCGACTATCATTGATTATTGTCCTAGGTAAATAAATTTTATTTTATTGAGTGGTCAATATCTATTGACCGCTCAATAAAATTCCAAACTTTCGAAAATCATTAAAAATAGCTCTGGTCATAAAATTTCTCGAATTTTTTTCAAGTTCTTAAAGCGGAGTTACAAAATGAAAAAAAAAATTCTAAAATATTATCGAGCTTCATTAATAACCTACCAACAATTATAGGGAAAATACCCTCTACAAAAATTCCAAATCTGATGGTTGGATGACATTGATCAAATTTATAGAATATAAGGGTATAACTGATGAAATTGAAAGTATAAGGGCTGAACTGATTTTGAGTGTAAAGTATAGGGTAGTAAACTGAAATTAGCCCATATTTTTTTAATATAATAAAAATTTAAATTACTTTTTTGAATATAGTTTATTTTTAATTTTAATTAATAATAAAACAATCTACATGGTAATAAATTATATTAAAAACATAAAAATTGACAATAAATTATATTATAATTTTTTTTTTCATTTTGTCTTGAATTGTGGATAAATTATATTTTTTATTTTGTATAATTTATTTTGAAAATTAAAAATAAATGAAATGATTGTTTTACCTATGTCACATAAACACTTAACGAAATATTTAACAGTATGTACTATAATGGCAAACAGAGGTATAGTTTAGGTATCACTAGGTTCTTTATGAAAATTCAAGTACCAAAAATTGCATTTGATGATAATTCATGTACCAAACGAAGATTTTTCTCATATATATACCTTATTTATGTACAACTTGCTTCCACTTCATTCACTATATTTATATATATATACCTTATTTAGTACAAGTTGCCTCCACTTCATCCACTTTATACCTTATTTATTAAAGTTATCTAGTAACCTTGCGGTGCTCGTCTATCATGGATGGACGAGGATTGATTTAAGGGCAACCAGCAGGGGCAAATCCGATGTTTCCACCAGCCACGTCATACACCACCTGTAACCGTTTTTGTTGAACATTCCCAAAAATAGACAAGCGACTGTCATCACTATTACCAGCAAACGCTAAGCACACCTGCGAAGTACTCACCACGTACAATATGCCTGACGCATCCAAATCTAACTTCAGCCCACCGCCAAAAGCGAACGCTATTTTCGGATAATATATTATGTCGTTCCCACTCAAGTCGTAGCACGTGTCCAGTAACGAAAATGCCTCAACTTGCGGATATCTCTTCATCCTATTCTGAAACGCATCCCTCAAAGTGCTGTATGCCGTCGCCGGCAGCCGTGTTATGACAGTACCTGAGTCGATAATCGTCCCTGAGGACGAAAAAACCGAAGCAGGAATCGATAATTGATGTCCACCAACGATGATTCCAATGACATTGAGGCCGTAAAATGACCCATATGCATCTTGAGATACGGTGGAGAGCGGTGTGAACGTGACAGCGTTGGAGGGTCCTCTGCCGCCTCTTCCGAAGTTGAGGTAACCGGTGGAGCTGGAAGTGGAGGGTAGGCAGTAGGAGAAGAAGCGGCCGTACTTTTGGGCGGTCTGTTCGACGAGGGAAATTTTGTTGCGGCCGAGGCCCAATAACCCGGCAGAACCGCGGAAAAGGCCTTCATTGTCTTGGCCGCAACCAAAGAGAAACCCGTCGAACAAGTCCGTTGACGTTAATGTCAAGCTGTCTTTTCCAAAGTATCCGATGGAGAAGGATTTGTCTCCGTATCGTATGCCGTATATGCAGGTGCCTGTGCCGGTTGCGCAACGGGGGGTGTTACCTGCGTACAAGGTATATATATATATCCAACTTAGAAAACTAAAACTAATTAATTAATTAATTCTAAACTGTAGGAACATAGTAGTTACGTACCTGTGGCTGATTTGAGTAGAGCGCACACCGGCGAGTTACATGAAATGTTGGTATACGATTTGGAGAGAGAGGGGTCAAAGATTTGCTCCTTCTGTTGGTAACAAGACCCGGCACAAGGCCGACACTGAGTCCAAGTAAGGTCGCTCCCCGTGTCGAATATGAGCGATAGTTGTTTTGGGGGTGAGCCAAGACCCACCGTCACAATGTAGTTGCCCGATCCCAGTACACTGCCGGACTTGGCGGGGATGGACGTGTCCGATTGCCTTAGTTTGTCACTATTCAGCCGGGCGTGGATTGAGTTAACTCGAGCTTGGTCCTGCTGGAGGATCTGAGTGTGAGTTGGAATTTTTGTTTTGTGTTGGTTATGCTTAGAGCATGGACCATGCTTGTGGACCACTTCAAGCGACGCCTTCTTGTTATCATGACCTGGTCATGATCGAAAATATATATATTATTAAACAAATTATGTAGTGAGAACTGAGAAAACAAAAAAAACATTATTAATGATATTGAAGTTAATAGTAAATATTCATGTGATGTTATTCATGTCGGTCAGGCAATGGTATGATCGATTAGTGGGATGCCTGCTGATATAAGTCATCCAGGAATATGATCGATTAATATAAGCTTCGATCCAAGGCTGATCGATCATTATATATACGAGTGGGAATTCAAGGAACTCTAAACTCACGTGCATGTCTTTATTTCAAGGATTTGCTCTTCTGTTTCTGTAGTTGAGTGATCGTAGTCGAATTTGATTATGTCAAACTGTCAAAGTTTCTTGATGATCGTCTTATGTTTTAGCTTATCATTTGTCACTATACATATTTCGTGAACAAATTAAATAACTGTTTTTTTTGTTGGACCAAAAAAAATATAACTCTTGCATAAAAGAAAAAATTTACTGCAATAAAATCTGGTTAATTTTTTTGGGTGAAAATAGGGCCAAAGTGTAGGGAACGTCTTGAATACTTTGGGCACTAGTACTCCAGATTTTTTTAAGACCTCAGTTATAGGGAACAAAATAGAAATTTACAAATCCAACGATCCAGATTATTGTTGACATGCCTAAATAGCTGTGGGCAGTGAGCATTGTAGATTTTTTCCAATGTTTGGTCTGAAAGAGAATAAGAGTACAATAGTATTTTTTTTTTGGGTCTTGCTGCTCCAGAAACATTATCAACCAAGCGAATTTCACAAAAAGAAGAAGGGACCAAAAAATATATTTCATTCAAGTTAATTATTCAAGTTTCATAAACAAGATGTATCTGCTAGAGTTTCTCTTTAGTTGTCGCTCTCTCCCAAAAGATGGAGGCGGCCTCCAACCCATTCCATCTCCACTATTGCATCACTGCTCTTTTGGAGATGTATCAATTTCTTGTGCAAGTTTTCTCTTGGCGAGACCAAGTCTACCAGTTTATTCATTGGGATTTAGGTTTTTGTTCCCTTCATCTTCAAGGGAAAGATAATTGGAGAGATTTCAATGAGTTTTCACTCGGATTGGACCTTCAAGCTTATTTGGTTGACGATGATGGATTCCAGATCTTCCAATCTGGGTTTTGGGTTTGAGATCCTGGTGGAAATTTCTATGATATGAGATTGTTCGTATGCATACCATTTCAAGCAGATGATTCTTGTCTTGGTTTTGAGGTTCTTTGTTCTTCAAAAAAATTGTTTTTGGCTAGATTAATAATAAAGGGCCTTGAGTTTATATGGCGGCAACATTGAGAGTTTGTTTCATGTCGTATTTTTGCAGATAGCTCAAGTTTTCTATTTTTATTAGCAGATTTTTTCTTCTACAATATGTTTAGAATTTGGTTTTACTTTCTTTTCTTATGGGCCATCATTTATGAGCAAGATTGGTTTTGTTGGTCTCAATAAAAACATTAGCTAGGTAATGAACATTAATTAATTTTAGAAAATAAAATCATAAAACCATAATAAAAACATTAAAAAAAAATTTATGCCAAGAATCTATAAAGAATTTGAACTTTCTTTCACAAAAAAAAAACATTGGACAATTCTTGAGGTGAACCTAAAAATTTTCCAATCAAAAATTGATTGAAAGATCAATTTTTATATGAAATTATAATTACTTTTCTTAATCCATTTTGACCCACGTTACAATGTGTCTACCTTATCATTAAGTACGAAAAAAATAATAAATAAATGAGCCAATTACCCATAAAGCCAATTTGGGTGACAATATTCTTCAAAAGGCCACAATAGCTTTGTTTTCCAAATAAGGTCACTCAGTAGCTTTAACTCTTTCTATATGACATTAATTTTTTTCAAAATTACGATTCATGCCACTGACGTTTTATTGTTTTTGGACAGTAGCTTTATTGTCGTTGCACAGTAGCTTTATTGTCGTTGGACAGTAGCTTTATTATTTTTGGATAGTAGTTTGTGTTCTTTAACATTAGTTTTAGTATGCTTTGACAGTAGCTTTATTGTCGTTGGACAATAGCTTTATTGTCGTTGGACAATAGCTTTATTGTCTTTGGACAGTAGCTTTATTGTCTTTGGACAGTAGCTTTATTGTCTTTGGACAGTAGCTTTATTGTCGTTGGACAGTAGCTTTATTGTCGTTGGACAATAACTTTAGTATGCTTTGACAGTAGATTTATTGTCGTTGAACAGTAGCTTTATTGTCGTTGGACAGTAGCTTTATTGTCGTTGGACAGTAGCTTTAGTGTGCTTTGACAATAGTTTTATTGTTGTTTTCGTATGTAGTGGCATTTTTGTAAATAATAGCAAAAAAAAATGCGGTGGCATTTTTGTAAATATTGGTGGCCTTATTTGGGTAAAAAATATATGGTGGTTTTTTAAAGCATGAGGCCACCCAAAATGGCCTTTTGGGTAATTTGTTATAAATGAATTACAAATCGACAATGGTTTCTTATTTTCATCAAGAAAAATATGCTCATATATCTATATATTGCAAATGAGAATACAAGCTAGTACGTAGATAACACCCTAGTAGAATCTTATTCTTTAAAAGGAGAGAAAAAAAGAGAGTAAAGCTAAGAAACCCATAAAAGCACTTAAACAAATATATACTGCACCGTTTGCGAATGTATATTTTTTCTAACAAATATTTTTAGTTTCCTATGTATTATGTGCATCTATAAATTATATTTCATTTGTTAATGGAAGATTTTCTGAATTAGTAAAACTTATTGCTATAAAATGGAGCCTCAGTGTCTAATAATATAGATTAGGAAGTTGGTGCTTTGTCGTATTAGCTAATTAATAATGTTGGGTTGAGTTCGTTTAGAACTATCTCCCTTAACAAAACTTTATTGCTAATTAGTTTTTTCAACTGTTTATGTATGTACCAGTTTTAAACCTTTTATGTATCGAACATCTTATTATAACGTACGCAAATGTTCATCTTATTGTTAACATATAAATATACAGTAGGAGAGAGAGAGAGAGAGAGAGAGAGAGAGAGAGAGAGGGGGGAGAGAGAGAGAGAGAGAGAGGATTGACCTCTAGTGGAGGGGCTGCAGGTTTTTTCTGGTAGTAGAGAGTTGAGTTGAACAGCTATGTGATGAGTATGATCATGAACAGAGTTGGTAGTATCTGCTGATCTTTCTGTCAAACTCAAAGCAAAGCCCTTCTCCAAAGAGCAGAGAGTAGTTAGGAATACAAATACACAAAAACGAATCAAGAACTTGTTCGCGAGGAAGGAGCCACCGGGAGTTGCCATGAACATTTAATTACTAAGGATTTAGGAACACTAGCCAGTACTCCGCCCTCCACTCAATATGATAGTACGTGTTGCTCCTTGAAGAAGGAAGCGAGCACTCTCATATATATAGAGCCTTCATTATATACTAGCAACAACGCCGCATGTTATAGTGGGTTTTAAAAACGTTTAGAATATGTAGAAAATATTAAAATATACAGAAAATTTAAAAAACACCAAAATTATATAGAAAATCCAAATAATATTTTTATGCTTTGTTTAGCAAGCTTAATAAGTTACAATGAAAATACGTGTATAAGGGCGAAGTTCAAAAAAGTTCACTCACAACACAACTAAGTCACTTTATTTTCTCTGTACCTTGGGACCCCTCTTGATTTTGAGTGTCTTCTTCATGCTGCCAACGTCGAGCAAGCTTCCTAATGGCTAACAAACCAAGATGGAGCCTCCTAGATCTAGTTGGTTGATTATTTTACAACTACTTTTCTATTGGTATTATAGTAAGGATCGATAGTTTTCACTTCAAAGTTCAAATTGAATAGTTTCAAAAAATAGCTGCACTATGATATTATTAAATAATAGAACTCATATGTCAAATGACAGACCCAACAAAACAAAAAAATATGATGAGGAAAAAAAAAGTTTAATATGTAGAGGTTTACCTAACTTTAACACGTTCGACACTTTAATCACCGAGTTTTCGAAATCATACGGCACCACCTCTCTCTCTCTCTCTCTCTCTCTCTCCTGCAACCATACGACACCACCTCTTCCGCCCACTTCTGATCCTCCAAACCACTTGGGCTTTGAAGCCCTCCATCCCAGCAACCTCGTGGTATCCTCAGTTTTCAACGTCGACCGTCATACGTGGAGGATCAATGTTGTTGATTTTTATTGTTCAGAACTTCCCGTATTGATATCTCTCTATTCACTTCGAATCTCACTTTGAGATAGTTACATGAATTGATCATTGGGTTGTGCTCTACGTGTTGATGTAAACTTTGTGGTGTTTGATGGTGATTGAAGACGGCGCAAACTCCGGACAACACTGTAAATGAATAGTCAGACAGGAACAAAATACAAAATGGTCATTTCCCATAGGCTCGGCTTGAGCCGACACTGTTCATAAGTCGATGAACAGTGCGAAAAGAAATAGATATATATTAGATAAATAGCTAGCTAGCTATTTATCTAATTGGACATATATGTTAGGTTCTCAATTCTTACACGTCACCCATTACATGGATGACACCGAAAATTATGCATCATCATTATCAAAATTCACAAAATGACATTATCCATCCATCGAGACATTGATTAATTTTGTGGAATAGGAACAGCGACACCAAAAATTATGCATCTTCCATATCATTATCAAAATTGACAAAACAACACCACCCATCCATGGAGCCATTGATTAATTTTGTGGAATATGAATAGCTCATTTGAATGTCACTCTTATTTTCTAAATTAACCCTTGAAGCTATCTAGTTATTTTTATATATGCTAATTTTTCTCTAAATAAAAAATTATAGTATGTAATTGAGAAATTAACTAAAACGACTATACGAGAAGAGTATGACATTTCAAAGCTTACATGACCAATTCAAGGTGGTTGATTTGACATCAAGATTGGCCGATGAGAGATCTTAAATTCGACTCTTCTAGAATATCTCTAACATCCTTAATAAAAATAAATAAAAAATTCACATGACTCTCTGACTAGGGCCCATCCGCCCACATATAACCAAAATGAAGTTTCAGTAAATTATTCCGCACTTGATTTTAATTTTTTTAAGTGGAGACATGCAGGAATGGAATCGTGACAAATCTTTTAGTGCTCAAACGTGACATTACTTTTAGATAAATAAAAAAAAACCATTAATTTTCAAGTGGTACCACGGACCCAATCCTACCAGCCCACTAGTCACTACTAACATACTCAACAAGTCAAGGTCCACTCTAACTATTGACCTATTGGAAACCAATAAAAACTGTATTGTTTCTTAACAATGTAAAACAAATAACGAAAAATCTTGGGTGCATGTCCCTGTGTTACTGTTCACGCGTGTAGGCCACGCTCCCGCTATTTTATTTGTATTGGTCAATCTCATGCATTCCGCTTTTTTTTCTTGTGTCATAAACAGAATAATTGGTTGGAACAACAATTTTCCCAAGCATTCCGTATGTCCACTACCTTGGATAGTAGTGCACCCATTAGGAAAGAAAAAACATATCTTAATTATTTGATAAGGTTAGGCATGATCGGTTCAAATCATATGCAGCTACCTTTGATCCATATGATCAATCTTAGCAACCCATTATATACTGGAAAATACTCTTGTCCGACTTGGATTTCTGTGTCTGACCCCTCTCTTATTGGCATACATTCAGAAGTGTAATCCATGATTTGAACCGTTGATCTTGTAAACCGATCTTTATTGATCAATTTTGCAAAAAATATTCAAATTAAGAAATCGTTAACTCATCAAATTATATCAAACAAATGAACGGTATTGGTAAAACCTAACATTCTTATGACGAACCATCCATTTGTTTGATGCAATTTCATGAATAAACGATCTTTGTTTACATTGATTTTTTTTACAGAGTTGATATATAAAGATTGATTTACAAAATCAACGGTTCAAATTATGGATTATACTTCCGAATGTATATCAATAAGAGAGAGGTCGGGCATAGAGGTCCAACCTGGGTCGAATAAGAGTATTTTTCCATTTCCCTATATATCTATGGTCTTTTAACTTTGCACACGCCACCTAAAATTAAAGTAGTACGTGCTATATATGTACAAGCCTATGTAGTCTTTTTACCCCAAGTAACCTGTCATGAACGATCTATACGTAGTGCTAGTTTGGTGTGCAAAACGCCAAAGAAAACTCGAGGAGAAAATGAAGCTCCAAGGTTTTCTAGTTGACATGTAGTGGTGGGCACGAGCTGGAGAGATCTGTGCAGTATTGCATACGTTTTAGAGAGAGTCAATATTTGGAGCTTAGGAGAAGATAGGTTTTCTAGTTGACAACTTGACATGTAGTAGGCACGAGTTGGAGGGATATGTGTAGTATTGCATACATTTTATATGTAGGTGTTAGGTTTTATCAAAAATGGTCTCGGCATAATTGAGAGTAAGTCATTCAATTATAAGTTATATTTCTTTTTGTTATTTTTCTGATGTGGAATCACCTCTCCAACAATGGCAACTCATTAGCTTAATAGTTCTTAGAAGTTTCCAAACTAGATAAAAATTAATCCATTAATTTTCATTGTATATATTGAATTTCGATCACACTAGCTTTTAGGCTGTCCATCAATAATTAATTTCTGGCCGGCCTATTTGGTTGCACCCTCGCTTGAACATCCCAAAGGACATTAATTTCGAGATAAAAACTCTGATTCGATCACTAAATGACAGACAAGTAACTAACTAGTTGAGCTAACAGGTTCTGTACTCTCTGATCGAGTTGAATACTAAGATCAAACCTCACTCTCTGATCGAGCTAACAGCTACATCGATCACGTATTCACAGCAGATCGATATCAATTCTTTCTATTCCCTTCCATTTTATATAAAACATGGTAATTAATGATCGATATCAGAGCCCTTGATTTGTGGCTGCTCATCCATATTTTTGAAATTGTCAACGAATGTGAAACCCACCAATTAAGTAGTTGTTTCACAAATACTCATGGAAAAGATGACATGTGTACATGCTTCTTCTGGTGTCTGATAGCGTTAAAATTTGCAACATACTGTATATATTCCAATTATCAAGATTTTTAATTTCGTAGTAACTAGGAACTTTCTCAATTTCGCAAAGAGGGAAGGAGAACACTCTCAATGAGCAAAACTTCTCTCATGCTCCTGGAGCATGTGCTACAGCAGTAGTGTAGGACAGGCGTAGGTTCCACGGCTCAATCACAGCCACTAGAAGCATCCAAGCATTGGTTTCTAAACTAACGGCATGGTATGATGGAACAGTGAGTGACAAACAATAAAAAAAAGCAAATCAGTAAGAAGAAATCCAAGACTGGGGCCAGTTGTGGGTAAAACCAATCAGGTTATATGCAAGAAAAATAAAGAAATAAAAATTTGCTATAAAGGAAAAAGTAATGAATTTACCCCAAATATTGTTCAAGCATGTTGGTATCTAAAATAACTTTTTTTTTTAGCAATATCTAAAATAACTGTTAAATTGAGAAGACCAAATTGCTTGCAGAGATGAAAATAATCTCACGCAATAATTGGATTTGGCAATTTAGTTTTCCCCTAGGTTTTAAAATATAAATTTTTTCATATAACCATTAACAGGTTAGATGTAATTTTTTTTGTAATAAATTTATCCCTATATTTTTTATTAGGTTAGTCTTTAAATGAAGTTTTATATTTAGAAGGCTAGAAGCATAATTTCTTCTAACACTAAAATATTCATAATTTTGTCGTTATAATTTCAATTTGCATATCTTTTGTGCCTATAATCTCATACAGTCAAGCCCTATCTTTTTATGTAAAGAAATTAACTTGAATACCTTAACTTACTTATAAACACACATACCTTAACTTCGTAGGAATTAAAGCCCTAGATCCCATCAAAATATTTCTTTATTTCTCAAATTTCATAAAATTGTTAAAAAATAGATCAAGTGTCCAAAAAATTCTTATGAATGGGTCGTGATATGTAGTTAGTTCTCAAGTGTTTAAATTAGAGTTATGACTTATAGTAAATTTATGAAAAAATTCTCGACTCTTTAATAATTATTAAGAATTCAAATTTAATTCTAATTAAATCTTAATTATTATTCTCTTAATTAATATTATTATCTCCTTATATATATAAATTTATATTAGTCTACACCCCAACCCTTAAACATCTCAAGAAATAATCATGCATTTTATTTAATTTTAAATGACAATGGACGTTTTTACCTTTTTCATTAATTTAATAATTTTCCAAAGACAAGGGGATAATTACCAATTGACTAATTGAGAGATGAGTTGAAGACTTGAAGTCTGCCGCAGCCCCCAAGGGTTTATTTTTTATTTTTTTATCGTTTGTCTTCTGTTGGTCTCAGCTATCAATCTCTTTGCAGATCAAAACGACGTCGTCAAAGGGCCTCAAAACGACGTCGTTTTACTTATTCAAAACCAAAGAAAATTCCAGCCGATTGAACTCGTCTTCAACCTCTGCCCCAGTTTGCCCCTAGCCTCCTCTGCCGGGGGGGGGGGGGGGGGGTTGCCTACCCCTCGCCCCCTGGATCCGCCACTGTAAATCGTGCCCCTCCATCGTGTTCGAACGTCTATTGAAGCTCTCCAAGATCGATATATCCAATCAAACATGAAACCCAGACCTCCTCGGGGAAACTCCCAACTTCAAATTCTTTCGCCGCCCGAAGTGTCAAATGTTGTGTGTCGCGATGGTTGAAGCCAGCCTTGCGCGGTGGCTCATGATTCGATCTAGAGCTGTTGTTTTTTGCAGATGGGTAGGGGAGAGAATGGAATAGATCGTGGCTTTAGAGTAAATCGGCATCACGTGCTGTAGGTGGACAAGGTAACTACATGTTCTACTCTCCATCTGTTATATTTTTCATTATTGACCAATGCAGTTGACTAACTCTGAACACCAAAACGTCCGTCAAAAAAATTATAATGCGTCCGACTCACGCGCCCAAAAAACGCCCAAAAAATAGAATGGAGCAGGTGCTCCAGGAGCACCCAAGAGGCTCTCATGAGCGCCATGAATCTCAGACTATGTGAATATATATGTGATACAAACTGAATGACTATTGATCGATGAGTTTTAAGTTAAGTCTCTTGATCATAATTGAAGAATGAGAAGTTGCTTCATGTGCAAGTGGTGAGGGCTTAGTGGAATAAAAGATTTGCTCACACATCCTCCAAGTCCCTTTTGAGCATTTCAAAAGGAAAACCCCGTACAATAAACTTTCTGTTGATGATTTACTTGGGGTGGGTGACATTTTGATCTAATCTTTTCCCTCTTTTGGGCCATTGCCCTCCATTTATACCAAAAGTCTCCTCCGTACTACAATACAACAACTCAGCTGACCTATTCTAAATATTATCTCAATCTCTATTCTAGTACAAGCGATTTCCCCTCATGCAGCTAAGTCTAGGGATGGCAATAGGATGGGTTGGGGCAAGGGATATGGCAATACGGCATCCATTTCCGTGGTTATTATCCGTTCCCATCCCCGTTCCCTCCCAATTTTCAATAAAATTTATCGGGGGTTTCTTGTCAATTTTTTCACATTATCTTTTTTAAATCAAAATGCATAAAAAAAAAAAAAAAATAAAAATAAAAATAAAAATAAAAACAAAAACATAATAAATTCATAAAGTACAAAACATAAATTGATTGACTATCTCAATCTTAGAAAATAAAAACTAGACTAAAAAAAACCACATGACTAAAAATATGTCCACAAATAGCCTTTCATTAAGCTACAGAACCTTTTCAATTCATTTAAATAAAGTGATGTTCTCTACATCAATGTAAGATTCGTACAACAAATAACATAATAAGAAATCTTTGTGTTAGTAAAAGAATTTGGCTGGTTCTTGTAAAGAGTGATTGCTTTATACAAAGATTCAGAAACTATTCTAGGAAAGCTAAAATTGCATTGAAACTGATTCAATGCTCATTAGTCATTACAATACAATCCTACTATTAATACAAATCGGATCACTAAATATTTGATCCTACAATCACTCCATGTCTGTTGATCCTAATTGAATAGGATCGTTGACAATATTGTTTCCTTTAACATAGTCAGAATCCTAATTGTTTCCTTTAATGCTTCGGCTAAGGATGATGATCCAAATTTTTTGTACGTGAAGCGAAGGATGGCAACTGATGGTAAACAACACACTCTGGCTCGTGAATTTGGTGGAGGAGAGGCTCTGTACGCGGAGGCCTTGCGACTCTGTAAGTCTGCGTATGCGGAGAACCAGAACGGCGCAGCTGTAGTCTTGTTTTTGAAAAAACCACTTGGTGGATTGGACATCTCTTGGTTTTATAACGACGAGCTGACTATTTCAATGCTGAGAACTATCTGTAAGACTGTAACTCCGCATATTAACCTATATAAGAAGATGAAGAAGCAATGGCGGGGCTTGATCGAGATGCATGACTTGTGGGAACGAGATCTATGTTGTTTGGTTTTCTGCTGTGGGTTATTAATTATGGTTTATCTTAATTAATTAGTAGTTTAATGATTTTCAATCAAAACTCTCTTGAGATTAATTTCCAGTACTTTCTGGTATTTTCAAGAGAGCCCGTGGGTTTGTCAGCCACAGGTTTATCTAGTTTGCAATGTAAGTCATGAAATGAAACCCTAGTTGTTTCCTTGTCCAAGTCTTAATTTTGCAATGGTATGATAGCTAGAAGTTGAAAGAATAGAGGGCGCAGTTCATCTAAATAAGCCACAATAATACATAGCCAGTGTGACAGCAGAAATAATTAATCAAAATACAAGAGCAATTCCAGTCCACTTACAAGGGACTCACGTGCTTTATTTATCATCACTTAATGTCTTACACAAATCTCTCACAGAAAATCAAGGTTGTACAGTGATGGGGTTTGAAATGTGGGATTGAAGCTCCCAAAGATCGAAAATTCCATTGACAAAGTCATAGTAACCACCTCTCAGTGATAGTTTTTTCTCCAAGTGTGCCTTCTGAACAAAGGGATAAGTAAGTAGGTTTGCCAACGACAAGTTCACTGATTCCTGCATAAATTATCAAAGAAAAATCAGATGATCGAGTAAGATTCAATTATTTTAATCATGAAAAGTTAAACGAAACTAAAATTGTAGCCAGATGAAAATTAGTTGAAGTATAAAACATCAGTTATGGGGGCTTAATTAGCTTACCCTTGCACATCTTTCACATTTTTCATGGAAATCAGCACTGCCAGCTGCTTCTTCTGCTATAACCTTAGTCTTGGCAGGTAAACCCATTTTCACCCATTCATCTATGAAGTCACTGCAAATGTCAACCATTTAGATGCAATTCAAAACCATGACAAATTTCTAATGATTTATGTTCCTTATTAATTTTAAAATGCATCGATCGATCCTTAAAGTTATTATTTATCGAACCCGATTACTTGTTTGTCTAGATGTTGCTCGACTTTTAATCCAGATTTATATTAGACTATGTATGTTTAAGTTGTACTGTTTTACTATTTAATTAATTAATCTAATAACATTCATGGTCACCAAGTGTAGTACGTTTTTTTATCTCAAAATGATTTTGAGTTGTTAATAGCGAATCACACAATTATGTATTCTAAGTTATTGTCACTTTTTAGATGAGGGATAACACTACCAAAACAAATAGAGAATCCATATATGATTATTTATCTTGCACAATGCAAGAACTTTAGTATATTAATTTTATTTGAACAAGTAGAACTTCAGCATATGAAGAGAAGCCTTACAAGGCAACAGAACCATCCTCCGGATAAGACATGAGCCTCTTTATCCCACCACAATTACTGTGTCCCATAACCAAAATATTTGCTACCTGTAAAATTTTCTCCTTGTTAGCTATATATGGAGTGAAGAGAAGGTTAAAATGTTATATAAATAAAGTTGCAATGTTCACCCCGAGTTCTTTGACAGCATATTCTAGGGTGGCTCCAACTCCTGAGTGTTTCAGCTGTCAGTTGCAGATTAACAAAAATATTAGCTACATTAATTCTAGTATATACATGATCTATGAGATAAATTTTAAGGAAATTGAGTTATAAAAATTTGAAAAATTAGAACTAGATAAACAAACCTGGTCAAACGCCGGAACCATATTAGCAATGTTTCGGACCATGAATACTTCCCCAGGTTGGAAATGAAGAACATGCGAGGGACACACTCGAGAATCCGAGCAGGAAAATACCATAAACTGCATATATAGGAGATCAATTACCCCAAAAATTAAAACATATATATATGGCATGAAGATCAAGTACGTACGTACGTACCTTGGGGCTTTGTCCTTGGGCAAGCTCATCAAACAAATCTGGATGTGTGCTGCAAGATGGAAATTGAATCATCAGTTTCTTGCTGGGTTTGGAAAGCAATAATTATCACTTTCAAGTTCCAACAACGTACAACAAATCTTACTCGAAGTAGCTGGTCTTGAAGTGCTTGAACCCATCTATAAGTCTTTGAACTGGGTCGAAAGGGACGGTGATCGGGCCTGTCGGTACCATCGGTCCGGCCCAATTCAGCTCATTGAACTCAACCGAGAGGTTCTGAAGTTTGGTAGCAGCAACATCTTCAAGGTCTTCCTTCTCACTACAACCCAAGTTAATTAGCATTTCATCATCATCAATTCATCATCTCTCATCTCCATGCATGTATATAATAATGAAGATGGTTTACACTATAGTCCTCTGCTCCAAATAGGGAGTGAGGGTGGGTGCTTAATTAAGTTCTTTACGCATCATTAATTACAAATGGATCAATGCTTGCATAATCCTGAATCCTCCACTAATTTAATAAATAAAAACCGATAGATTAGATTGGAGTATTGGACTAACCTCACAAGCTTCTTCTGGAGATCTTGAATATAATTGGTCACATCAGACAATTGGCTAGTCATTTTTCTTTCTAGGTGCTTCCTGCAAACATGGAAAGAATAGTCATGAATCATTAATTTAGGTACAAGCTAGGAAATTAGTAATATAATTATATACATACCAACCAATCGTACGTTTTCAAGAGTCTCGATCTCTAGCTAGGAATTTAAGGAGAATGATTTGCTTCCTGTTAATCGCTATAACAAAAACACTAAAAGCTCTCTAGCTAATCAATTGGAACGTCTTTGCAGCAAGGAAGAGCTGGAGCTTCTATTTATAGGCCAATTAGCTGCCAGCTACGTTTGGTTCCTCTTGGTTTTCAATAATATCGAGAAAAGGAACCTGCAAAGGTAGGCTGCATCCAACTTTTCAAGTCGTCGTAAACAGTAAATATACAGTATATATATATATATGGTAAAATCGATAAGGCTCCAAGGACGCGGAATAAGTACCGACATCCATAAAACCCTATTTTGTTTATGCAAAACTAAGTTCAAAAGACAAATTAAGGACGCGGTAAGAGTTAATATTTGTAATGTATATATATGCGCACAACAAAAATGCATGCATGCACGCACTATACTAATTAATCCCCAAGTTCTCTCTTAATTTGAATAAAATTACCCCCTTTCCCCCCCCTTTTTCCCCCCCCCTTAAATTATTTTTTTTAAAAAAAAAAAAAAAAAAAAAAAAAAAAAAAATTTTAAAAAAAAAAAAAAAATGGTTGTCAAAAAGAGATGAAAAAAAAAAACCCCCCCCCAAAAAAAAAAAAAAAATTAGTTGGCACCACAAAAGGGAAACACCAAAAAAAAACCCCGAATTTAAATAAAAAAATGAATGTGGCAGGGAGTTTATTCTAATTTCTCTCTTAATTTGAATAAAATTAAGGTTAATAGATTAAGGAAAGTGAGCTATAGTTAATATCACAAAAATAAACCCACTCCAAATATGGTCCAATGGTTCAACCTTCAAAAAATTGATCGATTCTAGTGACCATACAAAGTTCTTTGATTATCATATATCATTGTTATGGTACTGATTAAAAACATTGAATTAATTTGTATACTAAAAACAAAAAATATATAAATATGATCATCGATAATCGGAAAATCCTCACTAAGTCATCATTATAATGGTCCTCACTAGAAAATCTCTCTAGTTATTTAATCTCTCAATATTATTAAGGTTAAAATTATCAATTATTGTTCATTTAATTTATGGTCTTCACTTTGTGATAATATATATAGATAAGGAGATATTGATTCACATGCCATGCATCTCTTTCTTTTCTTACATGCAAAAGTACCGGCCTCAAAACCTCCTCATCCCCGGGGGGGGGGCAGGATTTTATGTGAGGGGGGGCCTAGACGAAAACACAAATTGAACTCAAAACATCATATTAAAACATATTATTCATTAATGAAATTTATATTCATCAATCATATATCATGTTTTTATAGTCTATTTCGTATTAATCTTAGTTTCTCACTACTAACAAAAATTTAAAATAAGGAACCTCAAAACATTCTCAATCAATCCTAAAAGGAAATCAATGCTCACATTTCACTAGGGGGGGAAAGCTATTTACATTTGTAATCTAGTTCAAATATACATTAATTGATATAATTGCTATTTACTGATAATGGTTCCCTAGTTTCCATTTATATTTAGTTCAAAAAAAAAAAAAAAAAAATTTTTTTTTTTTTTAAAAAAAAATAAAAACATAGGTTTTTTTTTGGAAAATTTCAGAGGGGGCCTGGGACCCCCTGGTCCGGCTCCGCCCCTGTCAATCATGCTCCACTATATACATTTGTAATCTAGTTCATAATGTGCAACCTTTCAAACATCTAACATGGGCATGGCTAGCTAATGTGAACTTATTATATGGAATTTCCCATTTGACAGGGAATGGTTTTTGTCATTAATCTTGGATAATTAGGATGAAGAATATTATATATTCATTTTCATAAACAGTACCATGGCAACAAGCCCTTTGTATAATACAGCACCTAATTACATTCTCTGTTTTTCATTAGTGCATTATTATTATTATGTGAAGTTGTGAAGGTTGTCGTCAAGCTATTCTTCGGTGCAGTTTGCACTACGTAATTATTTAACTAGAGCAACATGAATGGCACTTGTAATAGTCTAATAGACCGAATTAGTGTCTTTAATTATTCATCAATGGAATTCTTCAATGGAAATTAGACGAAAGTGTGTACGCGGTGTATCGTTAAATAGTTCACACTAATTGTACTCAATTTTATTCAAACAAGAAAATTTTGAAGTCAAACATGCATGACATTTTTGACTCTCCCAAGTTCCCAGCAATTGAAAGAATTTAATTTGCTTTAAAGAAGAAGGTAACAAGACTCATAAGCTACCTACCATGCACGTACATTCTCGGAAACACGTTCGTGTATCATTATTGAACAGGTACAGGTATATATTTATGTTATTAGCTTCTAGATTGTTTTAGATCTCGATCTCTAACATGTTTGGTTCGCGAATTTTGGGCCATGGGAATTGAAACTTATTCACTTCCCCAAGATTCATGTGTTTGGAAATGACAAGGAAAAGAAAGTGGATCCTGATGGAAGAAAAATTTGGATGGAAATTGCTTCCCTCCTCTCAAGCATGGAATCACTTTCCCTCCCACAAAATCTTGCATTTAATGTCATAATTTAGGACGAAATTACTCCTGCTTAAAATTGTTATTGTCCTTTTTATCCTCGATAATGACTATTCCTAGTCTTTCCAAACACTGGAAAGAAAAGTTAGGGGGAAATTTAATTTCCCTTCCCATGGGAAAGTGAAAAGGATTCACTTTCCTTTCCCTTCCATTCCGCAAACCAAACGAGGTGTGTTACTACGAAAATTCAACGTACTGTTGAAATAGTTAGAGAGTAAAACGACTATGTTATAAGTATCAAAACTCAACATTATCATTGTTGAGAGGGAAATGACTGTTTTGGTTATAAATGTATCCATCTTACCGTCAAAAAATGAAGCAAAACGATCTCATAATAAAGCAAAATGAAGTATATTGTACCGGCATGATTTAACTCATATCATCATCATTTCTACGATCAAGCAATAACAAAACGACTAGTTCTGAGAAACGAGGGAATGAGATCGTGTCTCCGATCAACAATTCCTCGGATTTTTGTTCCGAGTCCACCGAGTTGACATATAGTGACTCCAACTCAATACGAGTCTCAAAGAAAATCAAGCCCAACACGGGTGCATATATAGGGCAACTCAATTACTAGCTTTGCCACTAATAAAGTAATAACATTCACAATTTCCATTTCGAATTTACCATGACATTCTTGCAATATTTCTGAAGCAGACGGCGGATAGCACACGCACAAAATTACAATTACCATTCAAATTTTGAAGAATAGCAGTTCAAAGTCCACGAAACCCCGAAGTTTTATATACACAACACAACCCTCTTAAATCACTTAAACTCACTTCACCAAAAAAAAAAAAAATCACTCATCTCAAGCTCCACACTTTCTAAACTCAACTGTACTCTCTACACTTAAAAATCTTGTTTTTTCTACAGTTGAAATTTTACATAAAAAAAAGAGAGTAAAAATTAACATAAAGACGGAAACCAACATAATTAAATCTTTCACACAATTGACCAAAATAGTTCCCATTTTCGACAATTTCAGTGGATGGAGCAAGAAAATTACTGTTGAATCTCAGTTGAAATCACTTGAATCAAAAGCTTCATCCATGGTTACATCCATTCGCATCCAAATTCACGGTTCATCTTCCGCAAGCTGCACATTGTATCCATTCTTTAGGTCTGTAACAAATCAAGGTTCCAATGTATTATGTTTAGATGTTCAATGATGATCTAATATGCCAGTATTAAAATACAAGGGTTGGTTTGAACATTTGGACATGTTTAAGTAATAAGTACTAAAGCTTAAGAAGGAAAAGACAAAAGGTTGACAAAAGAGAATATATGACAGAAGTGATAGGAATAAAGATCATGTGGCAGCGAGGCCTGAATTAAACAACTCACTAACATCATGAACTGATGGAACTATATGACTGCAAAGAGAATTCTTTCACCAGCATACAAGACTAGAGCAACAGCCTAAAATGTTTAAGCTCGCTGAATCAATCGCCTGATATACACAGAAAAACGTCCCTTCATAAAAATTTACACAGAAAAATATGCCCATGTGGCCAGATTTCAATTTACTCCATGTCAAACCTACTATTCTACATGCATACTGAAGTGGTTACATGCAGGAACTCTTAATCTGCAAACGTATCTGTATATGCATGGTACTTCCACAAGGCTTATATTATAGATGAAAGAGGATTAAGTGATAGTTTAAATATAGAGTTGCTGTTTATGGGCATAAATAGATAATTCAGATTGTGATATGACAAACTTGGGACTCCCCTTTTGACTTATTGGACAGGAGAAATATTCAAGACATTGGATGAATTACTGTAGCGTTGTATCAATTACATGATAGTTATACTGCCATTAGATAAGAAAGAGACTACATAACAGAGGACACCATAACACAAAATGAAGAAGATCAACTATCTAGTAGAAAGTTGTTTTAGTAATCTTTGAAGGAATAAAAATATCTATTAATGAGTCAGAACTAAAACTCTTGGCAAGTTCCCTTTCAATATGAACTTATGTACACCAAGTCATATGCAAGGAATTTGTCCTTTATCTTATTAGAAAGCTCTGTTGTATATGATCAAAGAATACTGAAATTGAAAGTGCAAAACAGTTGTTTTGTAGTTACTATCGAAATGGAAAGAGTATAGCAATCAATCTATAAATCAGATAGTATACATCTTGCTATCAATTTATTGTTCTTATGCCTTCAGTGTCAATGTTTAAATTTGTATCGCTTCTTAAAAACCAAATGAGAGAATCAATTCTGAAATTAACAAAACCCCATAAGACAATGTTCTAAGCACTTTCTATAATGTGCCTCAAAATTGAAAGCAATAGTGGTTCAATAAAAAACATTAGGTGATGGAGGAATTATTTCAAATATATCTCTATGTTATTCTTTAAATCTAAGAAGTATTGCATATTTTAAACAATACCTTTAACTGAAGATTTATCATATTTATCTTTCCTCTCTTCCTCATTCTTCCATTCACTATCATCCTCCTCTTCGTCGTCGTCATCATTCCCCATTGCATCTCTTCCATCATTTCCTATATCGCTCTCACTTGCTGTCTCCCATTCAGAATCATCACTATCTCGGCCATATATGTCCCCAGCATCACCCTCACAATGAACACCCCCATGTTTAATAGCTGCCTCTCTAAATAACCACGCTGCACGCATCTGCTTTTTAACCAGCCTCTCAGCATAGTCAGGAACCTTATTTTGCCTCAACGAGAGATCAGGATCATTTGACTGAGAACACTCATTTATGAACAGAATGGCATCTAACAAACTCTCTTTTGCAAACCCAAGCATGTCGTAAGCCTGAGCTCTTCTCCAGAGACTTTTGGCATGACGGTTTAGTGGGTTGTGAAGACAAAGTGCACAAGTAGCATCACTAATGGCAGCCAAGGGCTGTTGCAACAGAAGATAACACTGAGCTCGATTACTGTAAAGAACAACTCTCTCCTTTCTGGATCGCATTGGACACAATGCCAATGCTTCTGAGTACTTTGATGCAGCTCCAGATATATTTCCTGATGAGAATAGGGAATTTCCTTCAAGTTTGACCACTAGTGCTGCTGCTTGTTTAATATGGAGATCCTCTTTTGGCATATTCTTTTCCCATTTCAATCTCTGTCTGGAATTCAATAGTTCCTCAATCATTTCTTTCGTTCTATTGCTGAAGGAGTTACGTCCGGTCCCCTGTGACTGGATACATTCCTGAAGAACATTAACAATGGAATCCCCAAGCTTCTTGTGATCACCCAGAATTGTAATCTCCGCAAGGTCAACAAGCGCAGGTGCAGCCTTATCAATCACCTATGTCATGGTTTCAGTAGCATTAGGTATAATAAATTATGATGGAGATATATTCTACATATCTGAGAACTCTACATGTCATGGTTTCAGTAGCATTAGGTGTAATAAATTATGATGGAGATACATTCTACATATCTATCACTAGGACAATATATACAATCTTCTAGAGGAATTGTTGAAATTTGAGAACTCTTCTGACATGTCTTCCTCCAAAAGAGATTTAAAAAGACAAAATATAACTTCCTGCTCCAACATGTGTTTGAACATATGATGTATTGAACAATTGATGAAGGAAAGCAAAAAACACTTGAGATGACAAATAAATTGAATCCCCGGGTAATTGTAAGGAATATAAAATAGAGAAGTTCAAGTATCTCAAGAAAGATAATTAAGGATATACCAGGGGTTACAACACGTGCATATAGTTAGAAACTAAAAGAAACAGCAGTGTATGCTCTATACAGAAGCAGACGCAAAGCAATAGTGTGGAAGATACCTTATGACATGTGCTAGGGTCTTGAAGCAACCAGAGAAGACAATCAATAGCCATATACTGCCAATCATCTGATGACCGAGCAATATTACACAATGCTTCGATAATCCCAGGACAGCTAGCAACAGGTCCTCTACCCAGCTTATGATGACAAATTGTTCTTAATAAACCAATACCAGCCGGTGAGTTTTCATTAACAAGTCCACCCCACATGCCAGGGAGCTTCGTTAACAATTCAGGCTTGCATATGGTAGGAAGAAACTCTGGTTTAAAAGCAAAGCAGTTAATGAGTTGGAGAGACCAGCATTGCAACTGACTAGCCCATTCTTCTGCCTTTCTGGACTCCATTTCAACACCTCCCATGCCACGGGTGAGCAGATCACAGTGATAGCTTAACCTTCGGTCAACATACTGGTAAAAATGTGAATAAACAATTTCAAGTGAGCTTAGTCCTAGTTGAATGGAAAGCTCAAGAATTTCTCCATGACTTGCTACAGCAGGAAAAGTGCTGGCATAGGTAGCCAAGTGGCCTAAAGCTCGAACAGCAACTCTCTGTTCAACCCAAGTTAACCTTCCTCTCAAAAGTTCAACTAAGGGAGGGATTACCCCGGCGTGCACAGAACTTTCTGCAAATTCTTCCATGTTCATAGTGTATGAACCAATAATATGAGCTGCATAATAAGGAATGTATATATTCTGGTCATGAGAAAGCCAGCGACGATTTTTTAGACCCTTCCATATCAGTGAAGCCATACACTCAAAGATGCCAAGCTCAATGAACTCAGGGTCATTCGGATGTGCCATGGCAGTGTTCCAAAGGCCACTGATAGGAAGAACCTGACCATCGTCATCCTGTGTAGGAAGATCTCTGAAGAACTTCAGGATACTCGCTCTTCGCTTACTTGGATTCCCTTCCTTCATGACACAAAAGAAGCATCCTGGGTATGGACAGTCAGAAGACGCTTTATCCATGTCCAGATTGCAAGTAAATACAAAGCAGGGGGGGATCAACTCTTCATTTCTCAGCTGAATCAAATAACTGCATCAACACATCAACACATCATCACTTCTGCAAACAAGTGATTTCTAAACCGCCAAACACTAAATCCTGTATGCTAAAGCATTCCCGTAGAAACTCTCCCATCAACTTTAGGTATTCTACTATCCCATTATAGTCTTCTTTTGTTTTTCGGTTAAAAAGAACCTTATTCTACTCAACTCAAAACCTCAACAGTAATCTGAGTCTGGCCTATAAAAGAAGAAGCTAACAACAACCGATGCCACACACAGTCACTTTTTAGTAATGAGTAAAGACCATCGATTTTCACTAACATGATTCTAAACCCTTTGTTTGTGGCACTTCAAAAGTCCAATACTTTCTACTTTATTAAAGTTGGATTCTTATCAACACCAAGTTCAGAATGACCATTCCACCATAAGCATTCAGCAAAGCCACTAAATTTTTTATTTTTCCACATAATTAGATCTAAAACAAAGGATAACAGACAATTTCAACTAATTAAGTGAGATCCAAACACCACAATCACTTGCAGAAAACAACATTTGGCAGCAAAAGAAAAAAAGGGGAGAGAGACTTAGATAAGTACCTGGAAAAGTAGAAATGAATTCACACTCATGAACCAAAATGAAAAATGCTTTCTGGGTTTCCCAAAAGCTGATTCCTTTTGCTATGTTTGTGCTTCCCGTCAAGAAGAGAAGAATAGAGAGAGTGTGAAGTGAAGAAACTGGGAAATGAAAACGACGGTGTTTTAAGGGTTTTGATACCGACAGGAGAGATGAACTCGCACTGTTCAAACTATTCAATGCCAATTCAACAAAATGATTTTAATTGCCAAAATTAGATTAAATTAACATATACGTCTCATCCACGCGCTTTTTTGTTCACCAGCCCAAGTTGAGAGAGGAAAGGGACTAAAGAAACAGCGCGTGCAGTACTAACTGAAATTAACTCGATTACGATTGCGCAGCAACAGGCAAAGACTGCATGGATCCTCTGCTCATCCTTTCCTTCCTCATATTTTCCCAAGTCCTAATCCTAGCCGTCCATTTTGATTGTGCGGCCCATTTTCTTCCACGCCTGTCTGACTAGTACTTACTCTTTTGTTTGAATCGGAGAACTTGAATTTTTCTGTCGGATTTCATTAATGTCAATTTAATTTTATCGGATTTCAATTTAATTGTTTTTCTTTCTTTTCTGAACAAGTGAACATGGTCAATTTCATGAAATTTTCTCACTAAAATGGCGTTATCAAAGTAGGTAATATACATAATTGGAAGTATATTTATGTAATATTTCTTAGGGGCTCGACATACAAAGTTATTACTGAAGTAATTTCACACGTTCGGCAATGACAATTACAACACAAAGTTGACAAAAAGTACACACTCTAAAACAAGGACAATGTAAAAAGGGGGCGAGGTTGGAGCTTACCCGAAGTGTTTCCATGTTTGTGTGGGGTTAGTGTGTCAGCGTTGGTGGAACTCGGCGGACTGATGTCACAACAAGCTGCGGTTCGTAGTGTGACGGCTATATGGCTGCTACAGTGGCTGGGTTACAACAGCGGTGAGGTTGCGACAGTGGTGAGGTTACGACAATGCTCTTGGGTTGGTGGTGTGACGGTGATGGTCATGCGGGGTTTGGGCTAGGCTTGGTTTTTGGGTTGGTGTGATCTTCTTGCCATGTTTCCTTAGTATTGGGCCTGGGCTTAGAGTGGAAATTTTTTCCTTGTTTTTTCTTTCATGTTTTATTTCCTTTTTACTGTTTAGTATTTAATTACATTATGTCTTTAATAAGTCGCTATCAAGTTATGGTATAACTAGGTGGACTTGGTCCCGGTCTGCGCACCTTATGTACCTAGTCTGCCCAAATTGAGACAAAACAACATCTTCTTCCTTTAATATAACAAGAGGGTCTGAATTACCTAAGGAAAACCAAATATGATAAAAAGCTTGAGCTAGCACAACCCTAGGTAAGAAACCTGCGCAGACCACCAAATGTAGAAACAGTTTAGCATAAACAAAGAGAATTGTTATTAACATACTCCAAGTTGTTATTAACACACCTTTGCATTTTTAAAGATGATTTTTTTTTTCAAACAATATAAGGGTATTATGAATAATTTATATATTTTTTTAGAAATAGAGGATAAATCCATTGATAAACGACCATACTAGGTCAATACCAAAGTATTACATACACTAGGAGACAAGCTCCGGAAGCAAACGAACTACTGCCTAAGCCGACATTTAGCCATCACCGGAACACGCCCTAACAAATAATACTCATTCGATCCTGGGTTACACACTTTATTTAGTGACTAAAGAAATAAAAGCTTGACCTAAACGATATTACACAACATAAATAATTTAACTAGTAAATCCGCCTAGAGACCGCAATTGGTGTACATCATTACTAGTCAAACGGGATGAAGCCTGCCACAAATACAACATCAGAAAGGCCAAAGGAAACCCCTATGAGAAACCCTAGCCAACCCACGCCCAAATCACAAAGAAAGGGGAGATTGGGCACAAAGGCCCAGAACCCAAAATCCAAACCCCTTCCGTGCAAATTGTTCCCAGGTGGCACCGAGCTCCCCGGAGGAATAAAACAATTAGCGCCAAAACTGGTAGCCACCGCCAACCGGCACTTTGCAAATCTTGATCTCCAGCGGCCGACCTCGTTCTTCAACCATAGGACCACAACTATCAAAGAGGACAAACAACCTCCCTAGCAAAGCACAACACCACGAACCATCCAAGAATCGGATCTGCAAACTGACAGCCCCGCACATAACACCAAACAAAATTGCACCGCCCAGCTTAAAATCCACCAAAATTGATTAAACCTCTAGACCGAGCACGAAGATCAGCGACACTCGCACCCAATCAGCCAAACCAGTACCCCAACCAACGGAGAGGAAAGCCCTCTGTGCAACGAGATCGGAGATCCACCCTACTCGACGAACGGAACCCAAAGGTCGCTATTTTTGGATATTTGGATATTGATTCATTTATATATTAAAAATACAAAAAAGAGTGTTAATAACAATTTGGAGTGTGTTAATAACAACACCCTAAACGGAACTCAAAATAACAGTATTGGCCCAAGAATACGTCTAGCCTGTTCTAACCATGTACGAAGCCAACCCAAGCATGGTATTCAACCTAAATAAGATTAGGTCCCATTAGGCCAAGATGAGCCAAACCAAGTATAGCTTAACTAGAACCACCCCACCAGACGTTGACACCGACTCCACCAACTTGTCCATTAACCTATCGCCGCTAAGATGTTGAACCTCACAATCTATAAAAAGCACCTCGATCCGAGGACACGAGAACCCAACCTGAATGCAAGAACCCATAACAACACCACGCAAACCATATCAAATTCTAAAACCCTACCACAACCTTTTTATTTATTTTATTTTTATCTCTCTTTTTTTTCAAATCCTATGCAAATCACAACATTCTAATTGGTCGAGAAATTTTCTAACTGTTCAGAACAAATATAAGGAACATCACTCGATTTTGAAATCCTTGTCAGCTTCACTGAAACTTTGAAAATGCCTTGCTATAGTCCACCTTTTAGATCAAAAATAGTCTTTTCAAAAATTAACAAGATTCTTTGATTGTATGCTCAAGAAACATTGGTGACTCAAATTTCGTTATTTTTTATTCCCTGGACGTGACCTTCTTGATTTTAGGAAAACAATTAAAATTAAAAATTAAAATTCCTATGAAGTATTGGTCGTCATAGACCACTGCCCCATTTTTTATTAACTTTCTTTTTTCCAAATCCTATACAAACCAAAATATTCTAGATGGTCAAGAGATCTTCTAACTATCCCAAACAATAACAAATTTAAGAAACATCACTTGATTTTGAAATCCTTGTTGGCTTCTATGAAAATGTCATGCTATAATTCACTTTTTTTTTATGACAAAAAGTATTTTCAAAAGTTGACGAGATTCTTCGATTGTGTGCTCAAGGAACATTGGTGACTCAATTTTTTTTCCCTGGACGTGACCTTGATTTTAGAAAAAATAAATAAATATATATATATATATATGTGAATGACTTGTACCGATGAAGCATTCGTCGCTAACAATCTTTGCCCAATTTATTATTAGTTTTTATTTTTTTTATTTTCAAATCCTACACAAACCACAAGATTCTAGATGGTCAATAGATATTCTAACTGTCCCAAACAATGACAAATTTAAGAAACATCACTTGATTTTGAAATCCTTGTCAACTTCAATGGAACTCTGAAAATACCTAGTCCACCTTTTTGATGAAAAAAATAGTCTTTTAAAAAATTGATGAGATTATTCGATTGTGTGCTCAAGGAACATTGGTGACTCAAATTTCATTATCTTTTATCCTCCGGAAGTAACCTTCTCAATTTTAGGAAATTAAACAATTAAAATTTAAAATAAAAATACCTATGAATTACTTTGCCCGACGAAGTATTCGTCGCCAAAGACCATTGCCCCATTTTTTTTTCAAATCCTACACAAACCAAAGATTCTAGCTGGTCCAGAGATCTTTTAACTATCCCAAACAATAACAAATTTAAGAAACATCACTTGATTTTGAAATTCTTGTCGGTTTCTATGAAAATACCATGCTATAATCAACTTTTTTTTTTTTATGAAAAAAAGCCTTTTGAAAAATTTACGAGATTCTTCGATTGTATGCTCAAATTTTTTTCCCTGGACATGACCTTCTTGATTTAAGGAAAACAATTAAATTAAAATACATATGAATGTCTTTGCCTAATTTTTTTTCTTTTCAAATCCTACACAAACCACAAGATTCTAAATGGTCAATAGATATTCTGACTCTCCCAAACAATAGCAAATTTAAGAAACATCAATCGATTTTGAAATCCTTGTCAGCATCAATGAAACTCTGAAAATGCCTTGCTAAGTTGCTATAGTCCACTTTTTTTTTTATGAAAAATAGTCTTTTAAGGAACATTTATCCCTCAAATTTCTTTATATTTTGTCCCCCGAACATGACCTTCTTGATTAAAAATAAATTATAATTAAAATTCAAAAATTAAAATATCTATGACATGTACTATATTTTTCAGGGAGCCAAGGCCGACGTGAAAATATTCGTCGGCTAATTAAATAGGTCTTTGCCCAGTTTTTTGGTCTTATTTTTTTTATTTCTTACTCTTTTATTTCTTTTCAAATCCTACACAAACCACAAGATTCTAGATGATCGATAGATATTCTAACTGTCCCAAACAATAAGAAATTTAAGAAACATCACTAGATTTTGAAATCCTTATCAGCTTCAATGGAACTCTATAAATGCCTTGCTATACTCCAACTTTTTGAAAAAAAAAAGTCTTTTAAAAAATTGACTAGATTATTCTAGGGATATTTTTCATGGGTTTTATGATATTTTCTCATTTTTTTTTGTTTTCCTTATACCTTATATCCTCTTCTTTTCTCTCTTTTTCTCTTTCTCACCTAGGTGAGAGACTGAATTTAATGTCACCGAGGTATTTTCTCATGTATGGATGATGCACTTAAAGTGCATTTGAATTATAATGTATGGATGATCTAATTTTTGAAATAGTTCGTTCTTAAATTCATATTGATTAAAGTAATCAAAACCCTCCAAAAAAATAGCATATACCCTCCAAAAAATAATCAAAGTCTACTTAATTATTGATTATCGGAAGAGGTTAAGAATGAAGTTTTGAAGGGAAAATCTGGAAGGAGAATAATTAATTGCATTGTTAATTTTAGACGGAAAAAATAAGGTGAGAGGAGGGAATAGATATGTGCTTCAACATATTTCATTTAACTGAGATATGATGAAAAATGGACGGAGATATCCCGATGATGTGTTTTTGAAAGTGCATGTACCTTATTGATCACTTTTGAAAGTTAAGTATTTTTATGTTTAGTGCATCAAAGTTTAGACTATGTTGTTGATGAAAATCCCATAAATACCTAAGAATGACTCTTCCCAAAGAAACACTCGTCGGTAAGGACTTTGCCTTTTTTTTTTCTTTCTTTTCTATTTTTGCTTTTCAATATCTAGATAGCAAGTGAACAACACTTGCAAATTCATACAAGTATGCACAAATCGATTTCACACTATGTTCCACGTCTCGCAATTAGGGGCAAAAGGTTACTTTTTATTTTATTTGTTTTTTTTTTTGCCAAGAAAAGGTTACTTTTTATAAAAAATACCCATACTAATTTTCCTTTAAACCACAAATATTTTTACCAAATACACAATATTTCAAAATCAATTTTTTTCTATATTAAAAAATTACTATACAACAAAATAAACTAAAAATAAACTATCCAACAAATAAATCTACTTCCAACACAATAAATCTACTCAAACATAAATATTGCAAATAACATAAATACACATAAACTATCCAACGACAATAAACTACTTCAAACACATAAACTACTGTCAAACCACATTAAACTCTGTCAAAGAACCAAAGATTGTCAAAAATAATAAAACTATCCAACAAAAACAACGACAAAGCAACGCAAAAAGCAAAAACAAAAAGGTTTTTAAACAAATAGCAAATAAAGAAAGATTTTAAAACATGATTTAAAAAAACACTTTTATTACTTTGAGAATGAAATTATAATTTTTGAACAATAATATGCAATGTGAAACTCGAGTGAAATGTAATTAGCGCTTTAAAGTCTAGATTACATATCTTTGGTCTGAACTTTTAATGTAGACATACAGCCGTGATAAGGATTGATTTTTGGCTCATACATACGTCAAATTATGAAATTAATCGTCCAATTTCCAAGACCAAATTTGGGAACTAACTTTATGCAAAAGCCTTTGTAACTCTCTGACATTGTTGGCCAAAAAAAAACTCTGAGACATTATAATACCGGGCCTATAATACCCCCTATACGTGTTCGGTGAGCCGACAATCAATGGCAAAGTAGAAAAGAACCAACCCTCATTGCCATGCTCATCACTTATTCTATCTTATTCTAGTTAAGGTCAATATGGCCTTGAGCCTCAGTACCTCATTCATCATCATGATAAGGTTTTTTTCTCTCAGGTGCTTCTGCTCTTGCCAAGCTTCTAATGTTGAGTGCAGACATCAAAGTAAAGAGTAAAAATGACTCCAGTCGAAACACTCTTTTAGGGAACCTCTCACTGCTGAACAGACAAGCAAACAAAGATCGCACGCATACTTGTATTTACAGGCACATACAAGTGTGGTGAACACCATAATGATCACAACAAGGCACTTCTGATTGCACAAAGGAGAAACAATCAGAATGTTAAAAAAAAAAAGTTGCAAGATTGGTTCTTTTTTCCTCAATCTGGATTTGCGGCTTGTCCTGCTATTGTTTTAACTTCTACTATGAGCCGTGTATTGCAAAACTAAAGATTATCGTAAATCATTAAGCTTTTTACTAGTAAAAACACGTGAAACATGGCTCAGATTATAGTGACGCGATAGCCAGACAAGTAGAGAATCACAATCTCATATTTCAAGATTTCATCCATACTTCAACAGAAAGAATAAGAAAAAGAAAAGGTTTAACTCAAATTCACAAACAAAGAAGCGGGAAATAAAAGAAAAGGAAAACACTAATTGAAAACACAATGTAAAGTTTTTTCTGGGAAAAGAAAGAGACAAAGAACAATCAAGACATTCCATTATGTAAGCAATTGAGTACTTCAACATGCATTTAGGGGGCCCCTGAATTCTCAGTTAGAGTTGCCGACAGCATGGTTCAAGTACTCAAAACAGTTATCATGGATGCAATGATAACCTGCAAAGAAGTCAACCCATAATGAGGAGCAACCTACATTCAACTACTAATCTTATCAATTCTCAGTATGTAAATGGCATAGGATTCCCAAGCACTTTTTTAACAAAAATGCTCACAATTTTTTCAAATTAGGCAATGATTTGATTATATCATGTGAAAAAGCTTCTTCCTGCTTATAAGAGACCCTGCCGCAACAAAACATATCCAACAATTCCTATTCACTAAAAGCATGCATCAGCTTAAGCTCAACATGGGAAGACAGAGTCACATTCATCTTCTTTTCATATCACTCCTGCTCGCAACTTCTCAATACCACCACTACACTATCAATGCTCAAGCTCTTGAATCAGGTAACACACTGTGGAGGCCTTCTCTGCTATAGTTAATCGCAGGAGCGGTTACGTTATACACAAGTTGCAGGGTCCGTTCCAATGGTTGGGTTTTGACGTTGGAACGGACAGTGCAATTTTAGGACCGATCTTGCAGTTAACCATAGCAGATAACTCTTTACTCACTATCTTCTATTTTTCATAAAGAATATGAGAAGTGTAACAAACATTTTAACAAAATTCAGATCATTACAAAAGAACAAAAATACGTATATAGCTAGGCAGATTTTACCTTGTTTCCTTCAATATTTAATAAAATTTAGCTCTCCTTGTCGCTGGCCACAGTTCAGTTCAATCTCAATCCTGCACAGTCCAGTTCAGTGCCGGGGTCGGGAACCAGATATGTTTTACCTACTCGGGTACGTATGGATCTTAAACAGTATATATATATTCAAGTAGATTTATCATCACCACTCATATATTCAATGTAAAATAATCTTACCTTGACTTTTAGCATCTTCCTACAATATTGAAATACAGGTCAGTGGAAGGAAGAGGATTCATAAAACTCCATCAGGACCCAACCCAGAGGGCAATCATCGCCCACCATCTAAGCAATAAACATTTATCAACTTGTACTTAACGTAGTAAGTAGAACTAATTAAGGATCATTACATTTGTTAGAGACCAGAGAATGTCAGTTGTTTTCATGTACATCGGACAGCCTCACCTTTGAGGCATGTGCTTGTAGAAAATTGGGATTTAGAACATTTAAATTCTAGATGGTTCTATACATGAGCAATTTTTAGTGTAGGATTAACATATATGTCAATCCTGAAACCACAAAGACAACATCTGAGCAAAACTCTAGGCATGAAGTACAACTTTTGGTTTCCAACTTTCGAATGCAGTTGAGATACAAACCCAGAAAGGGTTCATATATTAATGTGCAAAATGAAACGCATCCGAAAGAACATTTGTTATCCTAAAGGATTGAGTAAGTTGCAGAAGGGTGAAAATGGAAAACAAAACAATTTCAAATCTACTTTATGAAGCTTCCTGATATACAAAACCAGCCGCGCTGATTTCTTAGCCGCATTACTTTAGACAACCTAGTACCTAATTAACTTATAAGACCAAAGATTAAAATTCACTACTTTTCTTTCAAGATATTGATCATCACGAACAAAATTTTACAACTTGCTTTGCTTCCAAAACTGAGAACTGCATTTAAGCAAAACCTTAATAACATGTTATGTCTATGGTTTCCAATTTTCTATGGTAGTTATTACCGAATAAGTAGTTCATTTGGAGCTTCCTGTGGAATGAAAGAGACTAAACAGGAGAACTAATTAGCATGACTTGTATTATATCTCAAAATGAATGAACCAACATAAAGTTGGTAATATATTAAAGACAATACACTTGGCTGAGATATACAAAACTCACCGTGAACTACAAACTTAATCAGTATACAGTCAATTTATACAGCACGCTTCCTTTTAGATCGCTTGCTTCTCCTTGGCCGAGGAAAATCTGGAAGATCTTTACTAGCAGGAGAAGTATATGCCTCTTCTAGAACATCCTCACCCTGATAGAACTTCTGAATCAGTTTTCCAAATGCCAAAAGACAATTTTTATATATAAATGATGTTCTAAAGTTCACTAGTCAAATCATATTGTGATTTATTTGCCAACTAATAGAAAATAAACCAATATCCAAGTCTCTCTTAACCCACATTCGTTATGTGTACTGGTTGTAAGTATATGTAGAGTGTTCAATACTTTAAGCTACAGAGAATGAGCCATTCTATCAGTAGAATTAACACTAATTACTGGTACATTAATGCATAACGAATTAGAACAAACGCTATGCTTGAAGAGCCCATTTACATACATAAACTGATTTTCCTTTCCCCAGTTAGTATGATGACAACACAGAAAACATCCTATTTCCAGATGAATGAGAGGGGAACCAAAATATAAGGGCTGCGCTGCATGTAGTACCAAATGAGAGATGCTTGACAGACAAGTACATTTCCATAGATGAGTGATGACAGGAAAGACATATATGTACTTCTTGACTATGATTATATTTAAAAAGTCCACTTGTACAAACTTCGCAGTATTGACTGAAAGTTTGTGGAACCCATGAACTCTCACCACATTGTAAAATGACTTACTCTGGGTGTCCTATACTCTTCTTTTATGTAACCAGTTTCCATTTAGAGGAAGCATGGAGCTATTGGGTACTACAGTTGTGTTGACTGTTTACATAGAGAGAATAAGGAATGTCTGGACTATCCAATCCATGGGTCCATAAAGTTTACTGTTTGGAATGATGAACTAGCAGCCGAGCCTACCATTCCAGCTAATATCTTCTTCAACATGATTATGAAAAAAACATAATGCATAGAAGAATGTTCTATCTTCAAACTACCCACATATGATGAGAAGGATTTCTTAGTTAGATGATAATATAACACAATCAAATGGATAGACTCATCAAAGTCAAATCATAACCTTAAGTTACAAATTTTTACCTTGTCATTGGTCTCTTGATCTGAACCATCTTCAGAATCAGATGCAGAAGCCGGTGTCTGAACTTCATCGTCTGGTAATGCCTTGCTCGCCTTTTTCTTATTCTCTTCTTCTCTTAACTGCCTAAATCTGTTGATCATCGATTTTCATTTTGTCAGGAACAAAGCTCTATTCAAAAAAATTATAATATACAATGCATTCTGCTGAGTAGAACACTGACCTACTGCCAGGTTGTGCAGGCTGAGAATCTGATCGCTTTGCACGTCCTGCTGTAATGATTCCACTTGCATTCTCATTCACAACAGGCTTAGCACCTCCTAATCTACGTAGCCATACTTGCTGTGCTGTGCTAAGTACATTGTTTGTGAACCTGAAAGCCACATGGTACAATTTATGAATAATGAGGGGAAAAAAATCACCTTGAATAATTATCTTTCAAAAGTCGCACAAGATAAACTTGAAATATTTTGTTACATGAAATTACTGGAAACCACAGAAAAAAAATATTTAAAATTGCAATTGAAACATAAAGTGAACTTTAAGGGTAAGTACTGGCTGTAGCAGCATAAATTTAGTGTTGTGAATGCCGAAACTGATTCATCATAGATTATACCATATGTACCACAAATAATGGAGTTTAATATAAAAACAATAAACCATTAACACATCCAAAAGCCAATAAGAAATTTCTAAAATCCCTAATCAGAAATAAGGACTTTAAAGACACTAAGCAACAGGGATTTATGTTCCTCAACAGGGTGCCTTGAGGGAACTCACAAGCAAAACCAACCAGTGAATTGTGTATTAGCAGCTTAGTATATTACATAAATGTAAACAAAAAATCAAATTAAATTGTTTATCGGAAACCAACCAGTAAATTGATAATCCCGAAGGAACGGACAAGGAGAAGTAACCAATCATGAGCGGTAGAAACTTGAATACAAGAAGTGTGTTCTTTTGAGTTGGATCATCCGTCTGCCAAAATGAAAGTTATGGATACGACAACAAAAATAAAAATCTATTATAATCCAGATAATAAAGATAATCTTGCATCTGAAGGACCCATGTTTGAGTCCCCGACTTCCTGCAACCAGATATTTGTTTCATAGCAAAAAGAACAAAGAACAAAAATGAAAATAGAGAAGCCAATATCAATGAAGACACAAATCTTTACCTGTGGGGGCTTCATGAGCTCCATTGAAACAAATTGAGAAACAACAAGAAGGACAGGTAAAACTAGGTATGCTGCAGTGTCAGTCCAGCCCAATGGTGGATGGCCATCCTGCATGATAAATTATGCACTATAATAACCAGTTGAAATGCACACAATTGTGCTAGAACCTTGGATATTTAATGCCTCAGTATTAATATGATGCAACAAATCAACTCAAGCAGGTGTGACATAATTGCTGTAGTAAAGTGCAGATCCTTCACAGTTCATGTGCCATCTCATCCACCTATTTGGCATATTTACTATCCATAATATGCATCTATAGATTCACAATATGAATGTAAAATAGTACAACACATATTAAATGAGAAGACTCATGCGACTACTAAGACATCTAATTTTCCAACCTCAACCTACCAGGCTACCACCTATCTCATTTCTTTAGGAGGCTAAGACCAACATGGAAGGCTGGTTCACCTCAAATTCACTTTCATCCTTGTAGTTCTAACTTCACCTTATTTAGCCTTACACGTCCTCCTGGTTATCAAACTTATAATTCCATCGGCTTGACAGACAGAAGAACAAACTTAACTCATATATCCTCATATTTTCTCATTATCAATGTGCTTATTTTCTGGAACTCTTCAATTCCATATCACTCATCCCGATCATATAAGCGAAACAGGAAAAAGAAGAGAGAGAGAGAGAGAGAGAGAGATAGAGAGAGAGAGAGAGAATACAGAAAATAGAGTTTATTCCCTGCCTTATATATATTAAATTCCTATATTACCCTTCAAAAAGCCTATTTGACTTTGGCATGTGTTTTCTGTTTATCATTTTGATAGAATTATAAATTTGGATCAATCTGAAAAAAAAAATAGCAAAGTGAAAGAATAACCATGTTGAAATTAAACAAATGAACGAAAGAGAATCCGGGTTGAAGCTTTAGTGACAGAAACTGTTATTTAGCCAACAATCTAAAAAGTATTTTATTTCATTAGATCTTAGCAAATAACTAAAATTTTCCACAATCAAGCTATCTTAGAAGGTAAAACGTAAGAAGTGTTGTAAACATGAATGTTCTACAAAAAGGCCTATAAAAGTTATTAATAAATTAAAGTTCCAAGATTGGTGTCTAGCATTAATCTTCCACATTAAAAGGCCTATTAAACTTAGCAGTGTACCAAACTACCAATTGCTAGCTTTCTAAAGTCATGAAATCATAAAAGTTTCTTACCACAAATGGAAACAGCCAAGAAATCCCTGATCCACTTTGGCGAGCGGCAATTGAAGTTGGACCACCCAAAGAGGGGATCCAAAAGAAACCTTCTGTCAACAATCCCTTTGAATGGGCAAAGAGAAATAAAAAAATATTTCAAAATCAGCTATATTGATTTTTCCTTATGATGATAACCATTCTCATCACTGAGAATTTAATATAAGACCTATTAATTACCTCATTTGCCACATTGGAAAGAGCTTGGTATAGACCTATCCAGACTGGTATTGTGGCCAGAGTTGGTAAACAACCTACATTTAAAAACCAAGTTAGAACATCATAAGTTGGCTCAAGGCGACACACCACACAAATCAGGTTAAATTCAATCACTAACTAAACATAGCATTGGAAAATATCCACCTCCTTAATACCTATTATTAAAGATTACTCGACCTAAAAAGTCATCAAATTCATGTAAGCTGTACCTTCTGTCTAACTAAAAGTTTTAACTGAGGGTATTTCAGATACAAGTACAGTGATGAATGATGAATGCAAAATGTATACACATACTGACATACATAAACATAATTCTGATGAATTAAATTATTACCTGCTAATGGATTGACCCCAGCTTGCTTATATAGCCGTGACGTCTCAAGTTGTATTCTTTCCTAAAGTGAGCATACCAGAATTAACGGATTAGAGAAACAGGAGCTATGAATAGAAAATAAAGGTGGAAAATAATCAAATATGGCAACAATTACTCCAAATGATACCCGTACCAATAAGATTAATCCTCACCTGGTTTCCTTTATATCTTTCTTGAATGGCTTTGATTTTTGGTTGCAGGTTTTGCATAGCCAATGTGGATTCGACCTACATATCAATAACATTCTAAGAAAACACCTAAAGACACAATATTATCGATCAACAAAAGCCAAAGTGTCAACAAACAAACCCCGAACCTGTTGCTTTGTGAGAGGAAATGTGGCAACTTTAACAATAACCGTAAGCAATATAATTGCAAAACCGTATGCATACGGCACATGCACAGCAGAAAGTCCGTCTTTCAAAATCTATTGCAATTCAAACATTATGATCATCAGCCTCTTCAATTACCAAAAGACAACGAATAACATCTGAAATTCTTTCTCTCATTACAAATTAGACGTGAAATTCGAACTACCTTGAGCACGAATTCCATGGCGTCGGAGATGAAACCGAACCATCCGCCACTCTTCTGAGCCGCGTCGACAGCTGCATCGCTAGAGCCGGCGGCGGAGGAAGTCGGGTCCACGGCGACAGCGGCGTCGGCTAGCGTGTAAAGAAAACCTTCGGCTCGGCTGTAAAGTGCGCTAAGATCGACGCCGGACTCGAAGGGATTGATCGGAGGAACGTCGTGGAGGCTGAATTTGATTCCGGTGGTGACGAGTCCATTTCCGGCACTGCGGTGGTACGGGAGGGCGTAGGACACACGGCGAGAGAGGGACGGTAGAGATGTGCCGATGAAGGGTGTGGACGAGATCAGAGTCTTCGCCATGAGAAGAATGAGTTGAGTCTCAGACTCTCTCAATGGTTCATGGGAGAGTGGAGAAGATGAGGAGGAAAGAAAGCGGGTACGGGTGGAGGAGAGGATATTTTTATTTATTATTATCCGTATTTTTACTAGTCGCCCCAAGATTTGGGCGCGGCAAATGTAATAGTCGTTGTTTGAGCCAATCGCTAGCACCCACGTCAGGCTATGAGAGGCTGTTTCGTCATTTTGAGATATTCCATTGGATTGCGTGGGTACTCGACTCTCAAGTGTTTGAAGTTGACGTGGCAGGTTCTGTGTTGCTAGATATACGGGGTTCACCTTAACCATATGCTAATTAAAATTTAGTTAATATAACATGCACGTTTACATTTTTTTTTTGTGAGAAAAATAATTTACATTAATTAAGCAACTGAGATGTTACAACAGTTACTTAGTACATCGGATGGCTATTGTGATTCATTCATATCTTAAACTTGAAATATAGGAAACAAAAACGCATTTCTAATCAATACATGCGCTGCCTAAAAATATTTTCTATAAGCATATGTCCTTGCAAATAACCAAAATGAAGAAGTATGAAAAGGTCTTCACTTCTTTTTTGGTAGGTAGTACCGTAGTAGTAGTAGTAGTAGTAGTAGGTACTAAAACCAAGTTTATCTAATGATACTTCTCTTTATAAGTGTGGATGAGGTCCTATGTTCAATGCGTTAAGATAGCTTTGCTGCTTGGCTAAACTTTGAAAATGGTATTAATTGAATTGGAACGAGAGGTTCTATTTGCACCTCTAAATTAGAAATGTACAACAAGTTTTTAAAGAACTTTTGAATCCTAATATTTGTCCTTTTTTATTTGAAGGAAGGTGATAGAGCCAAGAAGACATTGGTGCCAAAGGTGATGGAGCGAAATAAAATATATTGGATTGCGCCATTGCGGCAATCTCGAGCATAAATTTTAGCACATATGAAATTGGACCATTCACAATTGGATAAAATTTTAGCATAATTAATTAACTTTTGATATGGATATGAGGAATTAATTTGTTCACGCATAAGAAATGCCAAGAAGTTCTTCAATATCATAGATGAATTCTCTCTTTATCATCTTGGCATTCATCCTTTTTCTTTCTACCATAGCACCTAGAGAGGAGCAAATTAAAGCTAGCTAATTAATCCGGCCACTAATAATCATTTCGAACATATATAAATTTCAAAATATTTAATTGAGAAAAGACTTGGAATTAATTGCATTAGATTTAAACGTTAAGGTTTCTAATAGGTTGATTCTATAAAATAAAGTGCTAAGAATTTATTTAAATATCCCTTGTCTTAATTATTAATGTCAACATGATCTGGGAGAGTAGGGAAAAGGTACAATTGTTAACCTTGAAGTAAGAGTGTAAGACCATATACCACAACCTAGCTAAAACACTTTTCTAACTCTTCATACTAATTTAGCACCCAATACAATTCCAATCCCCAAGAGAAACACATGCATTCAATTCAATCTGTCACAACAGCCTTGTCCTCCACTGAAAAAATCGTAGAAATTAGGCCGGTCACCATGACCCTCTACAGTCCCAGAAGAGCTAATGAGAGCAGTCGAATTCTGAGCAAAATTACCAGCTGCACTAGAAGGGCTTTCATCTCTGTCCTGTAGGAGGCCTGTGGGTGTCAAAGGAAACAGTGGCAGTGTCTCTTGATCATCAAAGTTGCTCATCAATTTGTTAGTGGCATCATTGACATCAACACTGCATCCTCCACCACCACCACCACCACTGCAGGTTCTTCTTGCCACATCCAAGTTCTCAATTCGTGGTCTCCTCTTGACCACAACAGATTGTAGAGGTACCTTGAGATGAGATTGTGGATACAACCCTATTTCGCTCGGAACTGGCGGTATATAGTATGGGCTGCAGATCACTGACAAAAAAAAACATCCAAGTAGCTTGTGAGGACAAAATCAGATCAATCTAGCTTGTATATACAACATTCTCTCACAGTCAACCTGTTATACGTCAATCATTCATATATATATATTATATATATATATATATATCAATCATATCCTGAGTTTCATATGAAAAAGATCGATATTGTATACGAAAAATATGTAAATAACATATTATATGCAAGAAATTATCCGTTTCAATCATAAGCCAAAGCAATTTATGTTTTTGTGCATGGGTTCTTTTTTTTCTTTTTCTTTTTCTTTTTTGAGAATGTGTGGGTTTATTTATTTTTGGCTGCAACACCAAAAATCTATTAATTTTAAATAACAAACTTTTAGATCTGTGGTGCCCACGACTCCACGAGAACCTAAAAGTCTCTCAATCAGAAAAATACCATCTTTTGCACAAAAGAGTATTATAGATATCTCCAAGACTACCAAAGATTGAAAGCCAAAAACAACACTTCCCTGTATTCGTATCAAATCAAGCAGTAAAAAAGTTGAGACAAAAATATTAAGCCAAAATTAGTTTAAATATTTCTTTTTCAAAAAAGAGAAACAAATCAACATGTTCATAAATTCAGATAGTACTGCAACAAAATATATACAACAAGCAACATACTCAAAAATTACCGTTTGGACAAGGATATTGAGGAGGAGGAAATATTGGGTACTGAGAGGCGGCCGACGCCGTATGAAGAAAGCGGTTGAAATAAGCCAAGCTAGCCTCCTGCTTCTGCTTCTGCCTTTGCCTCGCCTTGTGATTCTGAAACCAATAAAACACATTCTTCCCCTCAATGTGACCATAAGCCCTCAGCCTCGCCGTTATCTGCTGTATCTGCTCCGCACTCGGAGTCCTCACTCCTTGCCCATACAGATTCTCCAGCATGCTTATCTGCTCCTTGGTCGGATTCCACCGCGTCGTGTTCTCCACCCCCACCCCACGTGCCGATCCACCGCCCTTCACGTGCTGATCCTCTCCCTCCATTGGTTCTTACTGTTCTTTGTTTCCAGATGTCTAGGGGGTTTATGAAAAAATCAGAGGCAGAGAGCTAGGGTTACTTTTTTGCATGGGGAGGTTTGGATCCCATTATTTTATAGGAGGGGGACTGAGACATAGAGAGTCAAACGGAAACGACAGGGAGAGAGAAAGAAAACGACAGGGGATTGACATGCGTATTGGTTTTCGGTGCTGAATGTCGCTGAAAAACATGGCGGGGTAGCGGCTGGGGATTGGGGGAGGGAAATGACGATCTTGCCCGTGACGATTTTCGCTTCGTTCCATGCATCAGAGGTGATTGATTTTGCTGTTCCTTAATTTTGCCATCTCGGGAATGACAGAGATTGAGTGGAGGAGCCTATGAGGCTACGGGAGGGAGGGTAGAATGGTCATTTGTACAGGAAAAGACAGCCGGTTGGGTTGTAAGGTGTAGGTAAGGGCTAGGCGTTGGGAATTGAAGTGGGAGCAGATAGGTGCAGAGATGGAGTTGGATCGTTTAGGGTTTGTTTTTATGGCGCTGGTTTGGGTGCTGTGTATTGATCAATAAAGCATTGCCACGCTTGAATGATCAACTATTTTAAATCCACTAGTAGTCTAGGGTTCAGATTTACTGATTTGCATGGCTATTTTCCTATACGCATTTTCGTTTTTTTACACTGCAAAAGATATGGTTTAGGCATCCCAAATATCTGTTATTTTCCCAATATCAAAAAAGTTCACAAGCAAAGAATTCCATTCATTTAAATTTAATTTCGTAATTAGTAGATGATAATTTTTTTAAATTTCAAATCATTGTAATACAGTGCATGGTAATGCATGCATAAAACGTCAATTAGGTAAGACATCTTTTATTAATCGAGGACCATTAGCCTCGATCATATTAAATTCGTTAGGAATCCCAATGTCATCCCATCTATTTGCCACAACTTTTAGTTAATTTGCTAATTGATTTGCGTGAGACTCACAACCGTACGTTAACATTTCTGATCATTATTCCCCACTGGTTTATTTTTCAATGTTTCGAACTATGATATTTGTGATCAATGTCATCATTGTTCCATTAAGAGAAGAAATTGATCCATAGCACTTAAATTAATCTAGCTTTCGTTAAAAGTTAAAACTAATAAGGGTCTAGAGTACTTAAGTAGAGTGTTTAATTATGCTCAAATTTGGGCTGCAAATTGACCTTGGTTCACCTGATTCTTAATCAGATTTGGAAAGCTTGGGCTGCCAAGTTTTTTAACGGATTTAATTACAAGCCTAGCAAGTAGCAACCTAATCTTACCAACACTAGCACTACTTTGAACAAATTGTTGCAAATTCTCAGCATGAGCAGGAGAAGAAGTGCGAGAAACCATAGATGGATCGAGAAGGGATCAAAGTACGGTCATGTGAATCAAATCTATCTAGCTAGGACGTTCTCCAAATGAAATAGTCAAATTGATCGAGAAAGTATATATATGTGTGATCGAGTTTGGGGTAGTTTCGATCCTCAATGAGTTTAGTGACATAACTGGAATCAAGGGTGAACTATTATTGGATTGACATATATTTTAAAAGATTTTAGTCATGATATAAATTCATTCATTATATTAATCGTGGGGGTGCTCGAGTGCGATCGATGCTGCACTGCATGCATGCACCTAATTAACTAAACCGAATTGATAAGATGGTGCAAGGTTATATGCAAAATGAGCGAAACATGCACTATGTTTATGTTCATGTTATACGCCATAAATGCCTGCATGCAGATCGATCCAGAGCTGGCACGAACACAAACACAATCAGTAATTGAGGTTTACATAGGTAACTAGCAAACTAGGTGCAGCACACTATTATATATACTACTAATTGCAATTGCATGCGTGATTAATTGTGGGTTTGCGCTGACTCTTATGCTATATATATTTTTCAGGCAATTAATTTATTTTTTGTTGCCGCCTATATGATTCTGCATCATCTCTCTCATTGTCGTTGTTCTAGCCTTCTAGATTTGTTTAGTAATAGCTAATTTTACTCAACAGTCATCGGTCGTTGATCTGAATGATAAACAATGGTATTTTAACCTGGCGTATTTGGGCGGAAAATTTTGGCCTAAAACTGATCAATTTATCTTTATTATGATAATTAATGTTTAATAACTTTTTTTTGACCAATCAGTAAACTTCTCCAAGGACACCGATCTTTTTTACTATGAATTGGGAGTAATTTTTCCATGGTACTATGATACAACATGACATATGTGACGGTGTCATATAATTAGTTCATTGAATTGTTTAGACTTTATATTGAATATTTTATTCCTCCACTACCTGTTTTATTAATATTGTATATATAATAACCAATCGTGGCCGGTTACATATGTCACGAGACGTGATGGGCTCACATAATTTTTTTTCATGAAATTGAAACAGAGTATTTTCTTTTGTCTTGTTTGGATTTCATTTCCCTAGTTTTACATCATATAAAAATTTAGGCAAAGGCACATTACATAAACGTATCCACCTAAATGACCTACGTACCGAAAGCTTTGTCGTGATGGCAAATGCCACCGGTCGTCGAATAAATCATTTTTAAGAATAAAAACCTCGTCATGCATGGTGTATATATAGCGATCACAAGTAAGCCAATTGAAACGATGTTGCATTCATGCATATTTTTTTTAATATATAAGAAAAAGAAAAATTACAACCTAAAACATCTATTACAACCAACACTTAATAAGTTAAAATTATGAGTTTGAAGAACATGAAAAGGTAGTTAATTCATTTAAAGCTGCATATCCTAGCAAGAGTGACCAAGAGAGTCTGCTGAATCTGCTGCAATTTTGACTTCTCGATTGACATGATTAAAAAAAATTGAATCAAATTTCTGGTCAACCTCTTTAATATCATCGACAAGGCATTTTGAGACGCTAAGGGATGAAAGTGGTTCCATGAATACAATCGATAGGAAGTTCACATTCATAAACGTAAAAGCTTACGATGAAGTAATCTGGGCGTTACAACCAAAATCAATTGGCAATGGTTTGAGAGGTCCAAATCCTTATAAACACATTTGTAAGGTCTATTTTGTCTAATATGGGAGACAACATACCACATTCTATACGCCCCCGCACGTGTGGCGAATTTTCAAGCCATACATATGGACAACTTATATTTGATGACATGGAGCACGTGTGACCACTTGTCTTCACACTTGGGCGAACATGTAGCTCTGATATCAGGATGAAGTAATCTGGGCATCACAACCAAAATCAATTGGCAATAGTTGGAGAGGTCTAAATCCTTATAAACACATTTGCAAAGCCTATTTTCTCCAATGTGGGATAATACTCCACATTCTCACAACGCTTTCATGGTTTATTAGTTACAATAATCCCCCCCTCAACCATATGCTTGAGTACCAAGCATAATAGTTGCAAAACTTTAAAACTCAAAATTGACTGTTGTAGTCTGCATACACAGGTCTTTTGTTGCCTCCAGAAGTTTATCCACATTAATCCTCTGCAAATCTGTTAATGGTTTACTATAGCTTCCATTCACAATTCAATTCAAGAAATATGATCAGCAGTAAGGATACACACAGAGCCAAACAATTCAATTCAAATATGGTTTTCTATTGCTTTACTGAGGTGTGGCTGCAACTGGTAGAGGATTAGTAACTTTTTACTTTTGACTGAGAAAGAGGTTGAGAAGCATTGTCTCTTGGCAAAGCAAGACATGGACTTGTTTGAGTAGCAATGGAGGCTGACAGTGGGTGAGAGGAGAATGAAGCAGCCCAAGCTTGAGCTGTTGCAGAAGTTGGCCGAAAATTATAGTACGTTATGCCTATGCAAGCATTCAGCAGCACTGTGACCAGTCTTCATGCAAATCTGACATTGCGTAATAGATCCAGAAGCAATAATTTGCCTAGAGGATGATCTCTGGGAACATAATTGAGCAGTGTGACCCTTGTTGTTGCAAATTTGACAAATTTCAGGAGAGTTACTAAATCCATTCCAGAGACTAGAACCATTATGACCTTCAAAGTCATTATTCCCTAAACCATTGAAACTAGAAGTCCCAGTATGAATACAACCATTGAAACTATTATATTCTCCAGAATTATGAGAATTACCATCAAATCCAAAAGTATTGTGATTTCTGTAATAGCACCGCCCATTATTCTGATAACGAATGTTATCTCTTCCTCTGTGGTTGAAACTTTGTAAGCATAAAAAATGGTGTTGAAATACCTCGCTTGATGAGTTGATGAGCAACTTGAGTAGTAGGATGTGTACCATAAGACCCACGATGATAGTGCCCTGCCTCAGTTATTGTATGCTTCTCAGTATTGGCACCAAGTGTAGCAGTTATGGGGGCAGAAGCAAGACGTCTCAATTAACAAGATCCAGGTGAGAAGAAAGCACCATGAGGATTGTCAATATAACCAACTCGACTACAAAAACCTTGAGCTTGGGTGATGTTATGTGGAGTATGAACTGTCGTAGTTGAGCTAAAAGTCTAAAACTACCATTTCTAATTCCAGTGACAGAACTTCCAAAAGAATTGTTAAGAATAGGAAAAGAATTTGGACTATTGAACAAATGGGAGGCATTAAATCCATTTAAGGGTCCACAATCAGTCGAACCTCTGCCAAACTGAGGAGAATTTAAACTGAACCTCTCTCTCTGTCCACTCCTTTTACCAGTTACCACTAATGAAGCCACTAAACCAAAAATATGGTGCATAAGGATTATTAAGGCCACATTGAAAAGCACCAGCAGGATTATTTTTATCTTGAGTAGGGTATGCAGAGCAAACAGTTGGACACACAATCATAATAGAGGAGTGAACCTTACCGGAATTAGATAAACAACTGTCATTGAGAGGATCCGTAGATACACTTCAGCAATTAACAAAAGAGACCTTAATTCTTGCATTGAAATGGGAGTTTTCTGCGTCCTAATTATGGTTTTTATGGTAGCATATGCAGAGGGCAAACCTTGAAGAACCAACACTTATACGTCTTTATCAGCCATAAAAACTCCTACAGCAGCCAGTTAATCACAAATTACCTTGACTCGAAGTAAATACTTGTCAATAGAATCTGAGCCTTTTCGAATGTTGTATAAGGATGTCTTGAGATGCAGTATGTTAGATTGTGAAGCACTAGCATATTTCTCCTTAAGTTGACACCATATTTCTCGAGAAGTCTTACTGCCAACAATAAATTAGAGAGCATCACTGGACAGAGTAGCAGCAAGCAAAGTCATAACGACACAATCATTTTGCTTCCAATTGCTATATTCTTGTGTGATCTCTAATATCATTCCATCTTTTTCTGAGATGATGTATTATGGAGGACGAGAATGATCCATCAATATACCCCATTAGGTCACACGGTCACACCCTACTAACAATGATTCTAACATAAATTGTCAAGTTACATAGTTAGAGTCATCTAATTGTACTATGATTAGATTGCTGAAATCTGTAGCTCATTGTTTTTCTTCATGATTCACGGTAGCAAATAGCAGGAAACTCCTTCTTAGAAGGTAACTAGACCATAAGGCTAACAACAGAGCAGAATTCTTCACAACCCGTGATCTAGCATAGTCTTGCTAATAGCACTTCACAAAGTTACCAATCACAACTAGCTAGTATCAATTACTTCTCCAAAATCTCCAAGAAAAACTTAAACAAAACAACCTACTGAAAACTTTACTTTCACAATTCCCATATCTCCAAAAGGTTGTCAACTTCAATTTTACCATCCAAAAATCAACTTGTATTTTTCAACTGCAGAAAAGAGGATAGTACCCACATGCACATTATTCAATAATCAACATTTGATTTCAACATTTACTCCTTCAATGCAGAAACACCCATGTAGAATCAAAATATCCCAAAATTTCAATAAAGTTCCATTCTTCAATCAAATTTTCACAATTATGCAATTAATATTGGCAGGAATATATAAGCAAAATTGGAATAACCGTCTGCAATCCATGATAGAGAGACGAACCTATCAAGAACTAACATCCCCAAAATCTAGGGTTTAACAACATGGAGCTGAACAAGAATTCAATTTTTCACATATGCAAGCCTTGGATATGTATAACAACTGAGTACAAATACTAATCAATCAACTATGAAGCTTCGATGAAAGATTTCAACGTCTATATATTGAATAATCTATGATCGGAATCCAGTCAGACACTTAGCTGATCATGATTATATAAACACGACACTTGAACTGAAGACCATTCATAGAAACTGAAGTAGATAGATGACGAAGAGTACACTCCAATGATGGAAATTAGGTCCCCGATCGCCATGGTTAACGTTATTGATACCATAAAAGCTTCATAAAAGCTTCTATGAATTTGCAGAGAGAAAATCCAAGACAAAGAAGAACTGAAAATTCTATTAATAAACTGAAAGATGATCAAGCTCTATATATTAATTAGTTACAGAGAAACTGCTATTGCTATATATACTTGACATTTTACCTTTAACAATACGTTCACATGAGCATAAATAAGAATAAAATTGTCTATGATGTATGCTTTTCAAGAAAGTTGCTCTTTGTTTAATATTAATTTTCTCCAAAATCTCACATGCATTTATACAGTATGTAATTATCTTTTCTTTGAATGTTTTGCGTGGACACTTTCTATTCTCATTCTTTTCATTACAAAACTCTAATATAATGTTTATAGCAAGAACCGAGACGTTTTGTGTGATCTAGTTTCAAAACTTCCTCACGATGGAATTGTGCGTAAATGCAAACTAAAATGGCATGAAATAACTTAAAACTTGCATATTGATAAATCAGGTTTTGCATGTTTAACTGCATATCTAGATTAAAGTTAAAAATTACTTTAAAATAAAAGCGTACAAACTCTCTCTCTCTCTCTCTCTCTCTCTCTCTCTCTCTCTCTCTCTCTCTCTCTCTCTCTCTCTCTCTCTCTCTCTCTCTCTCTCTCTCTCCACACACACACACACACACACACACATGTAATATATGGTTATATGGTGCACAAAGCAAACTTTGCACAAGTCCACTTCTGACTTCTCATCAGTCATCAGTCATCAGTCATCACTCGCCCCTTGATATCAACTTATGAAATAAATATTACATGCCGGCCTAGACCCCGTAGATCATACAGAGACTTACAATGCAAAGCATATATTATGCATGCGTGATTAAAAGGTTTGGCGCTGACTCTTATGCTATGTGCATATTTGTTGGTTGCGTGTTATATATGCTTAGGGCTGTTGCATGCCGCCACCTTAATTCATATCATTATATATATCTTCGTATATGCAACTCCTACTTTTCCAGCACCAAACTCGATGAAGATTGGTGACTATTTTCTCCTTGATGATCTGATCTAGTCGGATCTCTCTCTCCCCCTCCCTCCTTTTCTTTTGTTCTAGGTCATGTATAGTATATAGCTACTAGCAGCTAGCTAGGTTGCTTAATTTTCCCCTAAGAATAGACTCAGTCTGCATGGGACAATGCATGCCACAATGGTACTTTAATCTGGTGCATTTGGCCGGAGGTGCTAGGTAACTTTGTTCTGAATTTCATCAACGTACTCTCGTCAATATAGATAATAATGTTTCTTATGATGTTATGGGAATCAAAAATCTCCACAAAATGGAAAACAAGAAGACACAAATATAAAATTATATTTTTTTTTTCTAGGAGAAACAAAATTACAAAACAAAGCTGTTCCATAAGACATCAAATGATTCAAATCTATATGCATTACTAGTTTCCTGAGGGAATATTGAACTAATTCAAATAACTTCTGAACATTTATGGAGTTTGATGCGGAATCAACAAGGACAAGATAAAAAAAAAATTGGTGTTAAATTATCAAAATGAGCTTTTAGCATATAAGTAGTGCGAAAGTTATCAGCCATAATATTTCAAGTAAGAAGTGAGTCCCCAAAAATTTATTTTTAGATCAAACATATAGTGATCAAGATTAGTCAAGGCATCCAGTCATCCACAATAAAATTAGCTCGATGGGAGAACATGATTGAAGAAAATATAATTAAAAATTTAAAAGAGTGAGCTAGCTAGGTAGAAAACAATGCCCATCAACTTTTCATGCACAAAGGAGACGTCCACGGTCCACCTCCGATCGACTTGGCCAAAAAAAAAACGAAACAACCGCTTCTTCCAAACAAGATCTGCTATCTCATGAACAACATCTCGATCAAGAATCCTAACACGAACAACATCTGAAAATTAAGGTTGAACCTTGTGCTGCTTTTACCCAAGTAGCCACCACATCACGACCCATCTTCTCCGTTCTCAACGGCGGAGGAAGATCATGAATATGCAGCTAGTCATACCTTCAGTGACGACACAGGAATCTTCTCCATGTCAATCAATAGACCATCATACAACACAAGGCGGGGTGGCTATACCCTTGTCATGAAACCACGGCCGCCGCCTACAACCATAACTCTTGCTTTAGTCGACAAAAAAGGAACAAAAAACAGATTGTTAATATGCTCCCAAAAGCAGACTACACCACCCGAAAACCACACCTTAATTATTACCCATATGACTCGTTAAAGCAGAAGGAACAAACCGACCATGACAAACCAGAAAGAAATCGGTAGAGACTAGGACACAAATCCTCCCCAATAAGTACCACTAAATTCACCATAGTACTATTAGTTAAAGCCAATTTGAAAGCCAAACTCACAGAGATCTCTTCAAAATTTCAAATGATCTATACACAAAGAAGAAAGGTGCAAAAAAACTATGAAACAAACCTTGAGAGAGAGAGACATAGTATTAGAGAGAGAGAGAGAGAGAGAGAGTTTAGTTTGAGAGAGAGAGAGAGAGAGAGACACAGAGAGATTCTTTCCGTAGAGAGAAAAAAAATTATCTTTTAAGACTAGAAACTTTTTTCTCCCACATGCATGATCACTGCACTACCTTGTTTGCCAGTCCTACATAACCGTGTATGGACTATGGAGTGATCCCTCCAAGCCCTAGAACATAATACATGCATGAACAAATTCAACCTAGAGATTATACATTCCTTATAAGAACATACAACGAGGGCCCTATGGTTTGAATTAGGCATTTTTTCAAGTATTGCGCTTGATGAACAACTGTTTTTTGTTTGTTTTTTTTGAAGAAATCAATAAGAAGGTAACCATTTATAAATCGGAGGAATGTTCATATATGGGAATCGACCTTAATCAATTCTATAAGCCATTCCGATCCATGTTTGATACAATACATGTTTTCATTCTCATATAAACTAGATTTGTGGCGGTGTTCCATGGGCTTTATTCCTTGTCTGGATACTTTATATTGGAAGAGAATCTCGCAGACGAACATTTGTTTTCGATGTCATCAATCAAATGAAACACCTTTGCACGCAACATGGAGTTGTTCGAGTCCTGTTGCGGTGTTAGAGAGGGTGAGCTCCTTCTCTGTTTTGGCATCTAATCAGTACTTGTCTTTTATTTCTTTGTTGAATGAGGCTATGAACAAGTTGGCGGAAGGAGAGTTACAACGATTGATTATCCTTCTATGGCTGATTTGGAAAGAAAGGAATGCATTATTGCATGATGGTACTTCGCAGCCAGCTTTGGAAGTGTATCAATTAAACTGGAGTGGTGCAATTGCAAGGTTTACGTGAAGCTCAATTGTTACAGCAGAATGTTAGGAGTACGGGGGAGAGATCAAATTGCAGGTCCTCTGTGTTCAACAAGGACACTTTGGTGCTGGGGCTATTGTTCGAGATGAGTTTGCGGCTATGGTACGTAGGTGCTGTTGGTGTGGGTTTTGAACATTTGATCACCCCTTGCTTAGCGGAGTTGCTAGCTATTCAAATAGGTTTGCAGCTGTTGGTTGATAATGGGTGGACAAATGCTGTGGTAGAGAGTGATTGCATGGAGGCTGTGGCCATGATTAATGATGATCAATGTTATGCATCTGATGGGGTGGTGGTTGATGAGATTAAAAGATTGATGGTATGGCTTAATATTTCTACTATCAAGTATGTTCCCCGGGATGGAAATAAGGCTGCTCATGCTATTGCAAAATTTGTAGCTCGAGAAAAGGGGCGGTTTTTTTGGTTAGGGGTTGGGCCTCTTTGGCTCTTGTCAATTATCACTAGTGATATACCTGTAACCAACGTTAATGATTGGGATATGAGTAGTTCTCTATGTACCTCCAGTGGGGATTAATGAGACTAATCTAAGTCGATCATTGGATTCATTCCCGTATGTAAATTTATTAGATGGAATAAAGTTCATTCTTCTTCTAAAAAAAAAAAGATTTGGCTAAAGTATGAGCAACATATATTGTTGCATTTCCTGGGTTGCAAAACAACGTTGCAAGAACTACAAGCTTTCAAAAGAATCTTAATCTCATCCACCAAGAATCCTCCCTCTGCCGAACACCGATCAGAGTCATTAACCAACCGAGCAACCTCTAAACTGTCAACTTCAATCAAAATTGGGATGGGCCAAGTCAATTGCAAAACGTAAGAGTTGAGATTGGAATCGGACCGACAATAGTATGCCAATTTTTTTTATGACGGGTTCCAAATCACAGATGGTTCTGATTTGATCTCTCCGTGGTGATCATCAATTACCCAACTATATATTATGGGTCCACCCGGTCCATGATAATATGATAGACAACTCATTGAGACTGCCTTGAGGTCCTCAACCAAATTTCCAGTTCCATCTGCCAACCCGAATTCTGACATCCTTGATTAATGTCCCACTAATTTACACCAGTCTATTTTAAATGTAATACCCTAGATAATTTGTATTTTTTTTTTCTTAAAAAAAAAGTTGAATTATTTATTGATGATGACATAAGTGTAATATGAGGGGGATGAATGGTATACACCATTTGCTTGACGAAAGACATGTCACTCAAAGACATGACAAAGTATTAATGGAAGAAAACTCACTCATATAATCCTTACAATCCTCCATTATACGACCAATGTCAACAGTCTTCATTAGAATTTGCCAATGCAGAGACAATCAAAGAGTAGTCACTCTCCAAATCAATGTCAGTCCAGCCTTGATAATTTGTATTTTTTAAGACTACCAAAATTCAATCGTTCGTTAAGAAAACAAAGATCAATTTTAAGTGTTAGTTTTGTTTTTTGTTAAGTGTATGCTTAGATATATGTGAAAATGACACAATGCTAATCAGCTCAAAACATATCCTCAGTGACACGTGAATCTTTACTCTTGAAAAAAAAAATAGTAACAAATGAAAGATGCGTTACATATATATATAATTTTTAATTGTTTTTAATTCCTAAGTTTTTCTTTGGCTCGTATCACAAGTGCACGGATCTAGTGGACAGTGGCGGAGCTAGTTAAAAAAATAGAAGGGAGGGGGAATGACATTTTGTTTTAGAATTATAAATACTATTATACGTTGTAATTTACAAACTTTCAACCAATCAAATAGAGCCACATGGAGGCTTGGGGGCCAAGGCTACCTTTGGCTCCAATGTGGTTCCGGCCACTGTAAGGATCTACATGTATGGATGTAGATATATTTGATCTATATCTTGAATATGAATAACGTTTTAATCTTCAAAATGTCTACCGGCTTATTCCATTGCTGAAAATTGCATAAAGTTATTGCAATGTGGTAAGGAAATGCAGAAAGTTACCACAATGCAATAAGGAAATGCAGTACGTAATTTATCGCACTACAGTAACAATGTCGTAAAAGAAAAAAGAGGGAAACCGAAAAATAGCCTTTTCCGCTGAGTTTGAACATGCACGAGACTATGTCTTATAATATGCAGACAAAGATGAAAAGAGAATTGGACGAAGCAAGAGGTAAATTCTTTTTGCACAAGAAATATTCTTCTTCTTTTTTTCTTCTGTCACATCTCTCAGATTTTCTGTTTAAAGATAATATATGAGAAACTTGGTTCAAATAATAAATAATAATTTCATTGCCTCCCATCGCACTCGAAAAAACAAACCCAAAAAATTTTAAAAGATAGAAATTAAAATTCGATCTGTTAGTTAGTTATATGTTGGCGTAACGATGCTAGCTGTATATATAGATTATAGAAGGTTCAATATCACCAGGTAAAGCCAGCTAGCCAGCTACATCTTTCATGGGTGACGGGTGTGTTCTTTGGCACTGCATGTCCTCTAAATTACGTGGATGACCAGCTTCGGTGATGCACTCACTCCCCATTGTTTAATCTGCTAAGCTAGCTTCACAAAACACTGCATTAAAAAATAGTACAATGTTAGAAGGATTATATCTTCTAATCACCATTAATTAAGAAAACAATACATGTAGAAAGTAAGGACCACAAGCTTCTCTCAAGTGCTTTCTTTTTATTAAAAGTAGGGATTAATCAGAAATCTAGAAATGTCTCCACCCACGAACCAATACCCGGCCAAGACGTAAATGTATAAAAGTTATATACATTTTAGTTTTTTTTTGTAGCCGTGGTTGATCTTAGTAACCCCATAGAAAGGGGCATTTATTGTGATTGGAGTTTTGGCCCTTTCGGCTTATCATATTTGTGACTATTAATTCTCTCAAGATTTTGATTTTTGATTTAAGGAAGATTCTTTATTCCATTTTCGATGTATGATTTCTAGTTGTTCTGAATGAATTACATTTACCTTCTCAAATGGAAAAAAAAAAACTAAGAAAGCAACTTGTTGGGTGTAGACAAAGGCTGATGTACCCTCGTTGTATACAATGTGTTTTTTCTCTTATTACATAACAATGTTATTTGTTTTTTTTTGTGGGAGATGGACTATGTCGTCTTTACATAATATCTCACCATTTGAGAAAATTTAGTTTTTCTACAACATTACATTAGTGGAGTTTGTTTGTAACAATTCAAAAACTGTTAGTTTATATTATTTCTAATTGCATCAAAAATGAAAGAATAGACCGCCTATTAAATTTTGATTGTTTTTTTGTGCTTGAATTATGTTAATTTATTTTTTTGCTCTCTAGCTAGTAATTTTCTCTTTTCTTCCCTTCTTTTAACTAATAATTGTTAATTTTTACATTAACTACTACATAATATAATCGCTCTGCATTAAGAAACAAAATCACACACAAAGATGAACACATAGTCTAAACCTTTTCACTATTTTTACCTCCTTTTAAATCATTAAAATGGCACACACGCTTATGCAAACCCATGTGAGTCGCTTTCCAGCCATTAAACACACGCACATACTCCAATCATATAAAAATTAAAGTGCCTTGTTCCTTCTTAGCTCTCTAGCAAAACCAAAATACAAAAAAATCAAAAGCCTCTTTAGGCTCAGTGATGCTTAACAATTTTTGACTTCTGCTCAAATTTGTGGCTCTAGCCCTTCTGGGTGGTTGAAATCTTGGACTTTAAAGGTAAGTTTTCATTTGCGCCGAATTTTCACCAAGTCCCTGATTTTCCTCTTGGCGTGTGTTTCAGGCAACTTCCATGAAGATTTTTATATAGTGTGAAATTCACCAAAAAAAAGTACTTTTTTATTTTTCTTATTTTCTAGCAAATATAAATGTGATTACTTTTTCTTGTGGGCTTTTAGTTTACAGTGGACAAGTGAGAGATTCTAGAGCTATGAGGCTATGGTCAGTTTAAGGTTAGTTGTTGTGGGGATGCAAAATTTCAGGGCAAGATGACATCTTTGAGTGGATTAGGGATTGGCTTGAGCTTGGTTTTTGGGTGCCTCCTCTTGGCTCTTGTGGCAGAGCTTTACTACTTGCTATGGTGGAAGAAGAGAATCACAAACAGAGAGATTGAAGATGAGAATTACAGCAACCATCCAAAGGTACTCTTTCAATTCAGTTGCTTCAAGAAACCCAATTCTCTGCAAACCACAAACAACAACAGCAATTCTGAGGAGAATGTGAGAAACCCTGATGCCAATTCTAGTGACCCAGATTTAGAACTGGGTTCCAGCAAAGACTTGTTGCTCAAGGCCAATTATGGAGAAGACAGTGTGGAATCTGAGCTCATGAGGCTGCACAATCTGGCTGGCCCACCAAGATTTCTCTTCACAATCAAAGAGGAAGAAAAGGAGGATTTGGAATCTGAAGATGGGAAATCTAGAAAAGGGTCCAGAACAAGAAGCTTGAGTGATCTGATTTTGGCTGTGGAGAACCCATTCCACACTACCCCTTTGCCTTCTCCACCATTGAAGTCTTCACCTTTGAACCCTCTGGACTCTTACAAGCACCATGGATTCAACCCTCTTTATGAATCATCAACAGAAGCTGAGATGAACAGGCTGAGATCCTCACCCCCTCCAAAGTTCAAGTTTTTAAGGGATGCAGAGGAGAAGTTGTTGAAGAGATTGATGGAAGAAGCAGAGAAAAGGGCATCTCGAAATTCTGAGTCTGCTCAAAACCAAGAGTTTGTGGCAAAAGCTTCACCCAATTCAACATTGGGAGCAGAAGAGAAAGACGGGTCATTTATAAGACTTATTGTTGGTAAGAACAAGGAGAGTCAGAGAGAGCTTCATAATAGTAGTCTGCCACAGTTTCCTTCAAGCTCTTCCAAGGTACTTCCACTGGCTTCTTCTCCTCAAGGCCCCTGTGAATTAAATCTCCATTAATTCAGAGATCTTTGTCAATTCTATTAATCTGTTAATTAGTTTTCCAAGATGGTTAATTCTGTGTTAATTTGAAAGGTTGAAAGGTTTTGTTTTCTTCTTAATTTTATTGTTACTATTTTTACTTTAGCTCTTGGGTGTTTAAGTAAGGTAGGGTAACCTTGAATAATCTGAAACAGTTCTTTTGGTGGAGCTTCATTGAGAATTCCAGACAGAACTGACAATTCTGTAGAGTTAATTAAGGTGTTTGTTAGTTCAAGTGGGAAACTTGTGGGGTAATCAATTTTGTCCATTCATCATGTGTCCTGAAGTTTGTTAAACCCCATCATTCATTATCATGAGGGTACCCCTCATTCTCTCTTTAAGATAGAGGTTTATCACTTTTGATTCTTCCTTAGGTTTTTTATACAAAACAAGTATAAAATTACAAATTGGAATATTGGTACAATCATCAGATTGTATCCTGGGTCATGTTTGACAGAAAAGGGTCCTGAAATTCTTCTATATAAGAGTCCAAGCACTCAGAGGTTAATGCAATTTTGATCATGTTGTTAGGTTGCAGTCAAATTTCATTTTAAGACAAGTTAGTCAAAAGTGAACGCTGTATTTGTTTGAACTTTGCATACTAATGCCGTTGGCACAAAATGGTGCACAGCTATCTGCAATTTGAATTGGTGTGAAAGGAAACAATTGGATAGTGGAATAAGAACCTTTTCAACTACTGCCCTTTTCATTAATATAATGTTGGAACACAGAACACTGAAGATGAACCCACAGAACAGATGTTACTTAGTTTTACAGTAGATACGATGATAGTACTCGGTCCTCACTAGTCAATCCATTCTCCCTTTATGAATGGGACAAATGATTTCATAGAGCAATGACGGATCTAAGAATTTTTCGTTTCATAGGCAATTTGCGCCTCTGAACATACTCCCTATTTTCTTTGCTTACATACTTATTCATGCCTCGGCCTCTACAAGGCATTTTATAAAGCAACTTGCCCCCAACCACAAGAAAAATTGAAAATCACAGTCCTGTTTACTGAGTTGAACTCCTTAACATAATGTTGAGTGAAAGTGCTTGCCATCTGAACCTATCTATGTTCCATAAGGTTTGGATAGAGCTGATTTGATCAGAATCGCCCAGTCATGTGATCAACATGTGATGGGTTGGAGATACAAGGAGGAAGTAGAGTACGTATGAGCTAGAGTGGAGGAGTAGTTCACATTATTAAATCTTTAAGTGGGATTTGAAGCTTAAAAGGGCAGGAATCATTTATTATTTGCCTTTTAGTGCAAGACTTAGTAATCAACAAAAAGAAACTGAGTAAGTTCAAAACCAAGTGCAAGTTCCCTAAACAAGAAGTAATGTCACTGTTATCACAAGACTTGGCCAAAAAGGTTGGCCCCAACCTCAAGCATACATCAATTCTCCATTCTTGAAGAGATGAACATAGAGAAAAAGATGGTTTCATTAATATGGAGTTTTGAATTAGCAAAATCCATGTGGCAGGCTTAGTCTTGTTAGAGTTGGGAAAAAAAAAACCTAAACATAGTTAGTTCCATGTGGGTAGACTTAGTGGTCCTAAAACCCCACAAGACTGCTGTCAATTTGTTGGGCCCATTCCGTTTAAATCCTGGTAGGCCGACTTAAATTTATAGTTTTCAATTTCATTATGTCATTTTTAATTTCTTGTAATTTGGATTTGAAATTTATGAATAAGAAGAGTGCCAATCCAACATTATCCAGCTCTGAAAGCATACATATTATATTTTTGAACTTGGCCAGAATTTCTAGGCCAATCTGAGGACTTGGCTGTCCTGGTCTCTCGTGGTTAAAGAAACAAACAATGGAGAGTTGTTCCATGAATAATTGAATATATATACATAAAAGAGTCAGGGTATAGTTTGTAGTTTTTCTCTTGACGTGGAACACCAGCATTCACAGGAATGAAGGAAACTACCAATTTGGTTTTTGTCTAGTCCAGGAGGTAAGTTGTTGTGGAGTATCCTAGTGTGGATTTTCCACTGTCTTTTTGTTTCATGTGTACAAATGTGAATGGGATTGGACCATAAGAGAAGCAAGAAAGGTTTTAAGATTCTTAACACTATCCGGTAGTCTGCGACGGAAGCAAGAAGCTAACGTTTTAAAATGCTAGGGGGTGGACCTGGCTTGATGCAAGTCAAGATTGAAAATGAAATATTCCCGCATCCGACAGAGAGAGAAGCCACTAATTTCCACCATATATATATAGATATAAGATGTCGTCCAATTTGAATTAACAATACTAAAGTCTTTTGAGATAAAATCTTACACTTATGTGTTCGTTGGGTTGCCAAACTTCATGGATTAGTGAGTATAATGGTTCATCCATTGCTCAACATTCCAATAAGGTGGTATCAAAGCCAATTGTTTGGTTGTAACGTATAAATAATACGTAATGGAGTTGCACATGAGTAATGACGGGTGACTGTGAGGAAAAGAAGAAAGTTCACCTAATCAATTGGGATTCTGTTTGTCACCCGAAGTTTCTCGGGGCTTTAGGCATTAAGAAAACTTTGGCTATGAATAAGGCAATGCTTGCCAAGACAGGATGGAGAATTTTGCAACAGGATGAGGGCCTTTGGTGTTCCATGTTTAAGCAAAAGTATCTTAAATCATGCTCTCTCCTTGATCCTTCTTACAACAAACCAGCCCGTTGCTCTAGCACCTGGTCCAGTATCTGTTTTGGGGCTTCTTTGCTCAGGCAAGGCTTGGTGTGGAGGATTGGTAATGGTAACTCGGCCCGTTTTTGGACTGATGATTGGTCGGGTTGTGGCACCCTCTGCAATCTTGCTTTGGATTCTTCGATGGTTGATAACAGCCTTGTTGTTCATGATTTTTGGATAAACAATGAGTGGAACACAAATCTTCTTTATGCCTGCCTCCCTCATGCGATTGTTGATCAGATTTTGTGTATTCCTATATCCAACTGTGGATTAATGGACAACCTCATATGGAAGCACAACTCTAATGGCATCTTCTCTGTAAAAAGTGGGTATGCTAGCAGCTTTGATAACTCCCAAGTTCTCTCTGGACCCTGGAAGTTAATCTGGAGGCTTAACATTCCTCCCAAGGTGAAAATCTTTGCTTGGCTCCTCTACCATGGCCGGCTTCTAACTAATGTCAATAGAACTCGGAGACATATGGTCTCAGATCCCAGCTGCCAGTTTTGCCCCGGGAACCCTGAAACCATGCTTCATTTATTCAGAGAATGCCCCAAAGCTAACTGGATTTGGCAGATCATTGGTGGTCCTCTCACTATGCAGAGAACTTTTACTCTTGATTGGGATGGCTGGCTGAATGCTAACTTGCTCCAAAAAAATTGCACCTACTTAGGCTTTCAATGGGTCCAGGTATTCATATTCACCTGCTGGTTTATCTGGAAATGGCGCAATAAAAGAATATTTGACTTGAGTTTTCAGAACCCCTCAAATGCTTTTCAGCTCATCACTCAATACTTACTCGAGTGGATCAATGCTACTAAAAAAACATCTATTGACTCTCCTCCCAGTGTGCATCTTCTCAGCTGGCAGAAGCCTAGCTGTGGCTATGTTAAACTTAACGTGGACGGTTCACGGTCCTCGAATGGGCAGATTGGCGCTGGGGGAGTCATCAGAGACCACAATGGTATTTGGCTCTATGGTTTCACTAGAAACATTGGTAACGGGGATGTTTTGCAAGCTGAAGCTTGGGCTCTGTTCTCAGGTTTACAGATTGCTAATGATCTACGCTTGAACCACATTATCATTGAAACCGATTCTGCGGTGTTGATGAATCTTCTTCATGGCCCTGACCTTGAGCTCCATCCTTTGGGTACTTTGATGCTAAACTGCAAACACATCATCACCAAGTTCAGCTCTTGTAGTGTAAATCATATTTATCGGGAAAGAAATATGGCTGCTGACTACTTAGCCAAGAAAAGCATTGATCATGAGATTGGTATCTGCATGCTCCCTTCTGCTCCTGACTTTGCAAAGGCTACTCTTTTGGATGACATTGCTGGGTTGGCAAGACCCCGCTTGACTAATGCAGCCCCTGCTGCTAGTTAGTTTTTTCCTTTGTTGTTAGTTGTTTTTTCTTTTTTCTTTTTTCCTTTGCTGTCTTCTGGGCCTTTGGCCCCCATCACACCAAAAAAAAAAATGACGGGTTCTAAACTTTCTTCGTGGTGGAAGATATGAAGAAGCCTGCGTACTAATTTGTTTTGCCTTTTGAGTTATTTGGCCTTAATTTCTTTGAAGCAATTGATATAACACATTGGCTTAGCCTCTTTTGAAGCAATTGATAGAGCAACTTGCCTTAGCCTCTTTGTTTGCCCCTTACTCACTCAACACAGCTCTAACCCCTCCCTAATTCTCTCTTTGGCATTTTCACAAACTTATTTATAAAGAAAAGAGAAAACTATATGAAGTAGCTGAATGCTTTAGTAGTTGAACAATTAAAGTAACACTCCGTAAATCTTCAATTTCTGCGAGACCAAGACAATATCTAGTCTATTGTCAAATAAGGAATTCTAAATTTTCTAGTTTTAATGACATATGCAAATAACTGATTGCTTATGAGACCAAACCCTAAGGATTGGATCAAATAATTGCTTATGATTTACACTATTGATTCCTAACCATGACACTATTGATTAAGTCCAATTAGCAATTACCCTTGTTTCAAGAAACATATTAATTATTAGCAGCTGATGGCTACCTTGTTTGGTGCAAATTAATTTAGTGGAGTGCTGTTTGAACTTTTGGATTGAAAGGGTCCATCACATCCACCAACTTAATTTTCCTGTCTGATATAAACAACGCGGAGCATCTTCCATCAACAAGGTTCAAGTGAACCAAGGTCGTGTATGTGGTTTTTTATAATCCTTTGCTTTTGAGAAGTTGGCATGAGAGAAAACCCCGCTTAATTGATTGCTAACTTTAAGTTAATTGGTACCTTAATTTGTTAATTTTGTTCCATACAACAATTTATTATAATTGAATCTGCTGTGTGAAATTCTTCATTTAATTAGTAGATTAAAAAAATTCAGGATAACTGAGACTCTTAATTATTAACAATAATGGAGAGCATGCTTTTGAGTTAGAAATGTACCAGTCTCACTTAATTTTTACCCTTACTGGCATGCTAATTCATGTATTTCAGGAAGTTTTGTATTATATCACATTATCGGCCTTGGCTCTAGCTTTAAGAAGTACAGAGTTTTAGATGTGGGTTATGCGGCGTAGAAAATTGAAAAGAAAAGAAATTAGTGCATACATAGGGTGTATATATGTGAGATATTGAGATCTTTGGAGAGAATTAATCATTCTCAATAAAACTATAGAAGCATAATGAAAATCGAATTATAGAGATAGGAACATAATAATATATATTATTGTCAAGCATAACATACGAGGACACATTAACAAACAAGCAAATCTTAAAACCGGAAACACATTCTTGATTTCTTGATAAGTGATACAAGAAAAAAAAAATAGAGAATCAGACATTAATGAAAAAATACTACGAACAAGAAAAAGAAAAGAGATTAATGAAAAAATACTACGGAAACCAAAAAATATATAGTATTGAGAGAGATGCAGAAGGAGGGGTCAAAATACATTGCCATAAGGGGCGGGTCATAGTGAATTGGATGCTGCCTCCTAGTGGGAGGATGAGACATAGGGTCGCCGGTGTTAAATCCGGGCGACCACATACTGGAATAACTGTTTTTAAACCCGTACCTACCGAAGACCCTATGCGTTATTCATACTTTGTATTTCCAATTAGTGACCGCTTTTTCAAAGCAGTGGATGTAGGCAGTTGCGTTCTACGTACGTCATGCTAGTAGATGCTCATTTGTGTACGTGGATGTATCAGAGACTCCTTTCATTGGGTTGTTCTCTTTTATTTTTAAGGAGTTAAGGTTTTATGTCCCCCCCATATACTTCACCACAGTTCTTAATTAAAATAATCGTTCATTTGTTTCAAAAAAAGAAAAGAAAAGGGGCAGGTCACGTTGTCGGAGTTCGTCGAGTGGTGTCTGTCATCAGAGGTGGGAGGTGGGGTGGCTGGAAGGTGTAGAGAGAAAAAAAAACAAGGGTCTAAATAGTAAATACCAATTCGAGAGCTTGGACAAGTGTAGCCTAAACCCGAAATCCCATTGTGCAAGCCCGATACTCGGGCTTAGTGAGCTTTAGTCGGGGTTGTAATTAGGCCCATCACATTTCAGCTGCAGCTTTTTCAGTCCTATTTGTGAAAAACCTTCGAACATCTTTGCAAAATCATCAAGAAAAATTCACAGGAACAGCGCTTAAATTGCCTTGCCTTCTGCGGTTAATCGAGACGATTCGGTAATTACTCTCCCCTTCCTTCTTCTCTCTATTTATCATGCTCTCATTGTTCTGTTGCCAAAATTGGGTTTTGATTTCTTTAGTCAAAGAAGAACCGTGGATAAATGTGCTTCAGTATTTTCATTTGATTTTGGTGCAAAGAGTGTTCTACAGGTCATCAATTTTAGCAAAAAATGGAAAGTTTGTAAATTTAATCGAAAATAATTTGGGTTTTGCCCTTGGGTCAGTTTGTGATTTACACTGCTACTGGGTCTATTTGTACCTTACACCCTTCACTAACTAATTTTTGTGATGACTGATTTACACTGCAACTGGGATTTTTTGTTCAGTGTTGTTCTGACTTCTGAATCCATCTTGGTTTTCAAGCTTTATAACATTTAATTGAACTTGTTGCGATGATTTTAAGCGAATGCATCTTCTTGATTTTCAAATTCTAAGACTTTTGAACTGTCCCGGTGTGCTAGCTTGCTTGTTTCTGTTAAGGTGGGCAAGTCTGAACTACTATGTAAATTAAGTATTGTAATCTATGGATGAGACACATTGGAGGATGAAACAATTTGACAATGATCGTCGTCCAAGCGGTATATAATGTTGCGTTTCACTCATTGGTATATAAGTTCTGTCGGGGCTTGTATCTTTTGTATATATTTGTTCTTCATTATGGTTTTCATTTAGCATAATCGTTCTTTTCAATTTCAAACTTTTCTAAGGTGCAGTTAGCAGAAAAAACATGGGATGTATGTTCATGCTACGTTTGGACAAGAAAAAAAAATTACATCTGTAAAAGTAAAAGTGTAAAACTATGCTTTAATACTTGTAATACTCGCTGTATGAGATCCCTCAGTGTTCTTACTTGGCCAAAATCATAAAGCTTGCATTTTTGTTGGTTACTTAATTGTTTGGGTTATGACTTCATGTTGGTAATACTTGTATTTCCTTTCAATCAAAGAACTGTGGTAAACTCTTCTATTGATGTGAATGTGATAATGAGAGTTTCTTAGGGTTAATAAATCTGGAAGATGAAGGAAGTCCTTTTCAGCTTTTTTTTGTGTGTGAGACATCTGAGAATTTTAGCCTGCACCATCAGCTCTGGTTCATTTCTAGGCTTTAGATTCTCAAACAGTGGCGGATCTACCCACCGGGCTGGGTGGGCTCAAGCCCAGTTAATTTTTTTGAAAAAACAAAAAAAAAAAAAAGCATGTCCATCTAAAGCTAGCAACTAGCGAAGCGAAGGAGTAATTCGTAGTAAAAACTTTAGATGGGTTTAATTGGTGTAATTCGTAGTAAAATTTAAGGATTATCTCTAGTATTCTTACTGCTAAATCGATATAATTTGCTCTATGCATTTCTTTCTTCTATTGTTTGGTCTTAATAGATGAATAGATGATCCGTTGGTTCTGGTCTTCTGGTGTTCTGCCTCTCTTTTTTTTCGTTTCTTTCTTTGATCTTTAATTTATTGTTAATTTAGTTCATATTTTTCTGTAATCTTTAGTTCATTGAACCAGGGGCTCTTTTATGATCATCATCATTGCCTTTCTGAAGTATTTGACACTTTTGTGCTGATATATTTATATCCATGTAGTTGTGTGAACTCAGATTTTTAGGTTTCTCCTCGATCAGACATTGCATTGCTGTGTAAATGCCTCCACCTATGTGAAAGTAGTCATGTTAGCTTAAAGAAAGGCAATGATGATGATCATGGATAGAGAAATGCACCGATCATCTATCTGACAAAATTGTTTGTATGCTTCATTATCCAAATGTGACGTATGTGTTGTCATACCAAGGATAGTTCATATTTATAGAAGGGTGTCCAATGTTTCCTCTTTGTTTGTCAATTTTATTTACTTTTAGATTGTGTTCCTGATCCTTCTTTGGGCGAGCCTAACAGTTTCTTGCTTTCTTACTTATGTGTTATTTGAATCACAGAATGGGTCGGAAAGCTGGTTCGATATACATTAATCCAAAGAAATTTGGTGCTTTTCACAAACCCTGCATGAAGGAAATGGTAACATTTCTCAGTTGCTTGGCTCTCAACAGCAACTGTGATGAGAAGTGTGTAAGGCAGAAGGACCTTTTGAGTACTTGTATGGATTCTCAGGTAGATTTTAGATTTCCTGTTTTGTGGATTCTTCATGTTCATAGTTTCTTTCCCTTTTTTTTCTCTTCTTTTCTATTAGGCTTAAAGTTTGTCCCTTTCTTCAATTGACAAACTTTCTTCAAGGACTGTCCCTAATATGTCTGGCTCCTTTGTTGCAGAGCAAGAAAAACAAGTCAATGGGAAGCATTAATTACCACTTGCAGAGGCTGAGCAGAGGAAGGAAGTAGTTCGGGTTTTGCAGAGAACAAACTTAAAATCAAGGTCTGATTATTTGGAGTCATCGTGTGGCAGATGATAAGTTAGATAAGCTGTTATATTGTAGCACCTTAGAATGTTCACATATAGTTTTCCCATTTTGATTAAAGTGCACAAGCTATGAGATATTATGGATATAAAATTTTGAACGATTCTCCTGTAGTGCAATGATATTTTCAACAAATTTTGTACTAATATGTAAACCAGAGTCCTTGGCTCGGTAGAATGAAGGTTTAAGTTCTTAATTTTTCTGATCACTTGAACTCTTACTCAAATAAAAGAAACAAAAAATCTGTAAGAAAAGTCGTTACCACAGCTTTTATAAAGGTGATACCAACGTACACCGAATTGGGTCAACATTTTCAGGCGCAGCAAATTCTGATGAACACATTAACACAATGCAATATGTTGGTTGTGTTTCATGCTGATCGAAGGCCTTTCAATTCCTTCATTTACTATGCAAGGTTACTATCCTAGATAAATTCATGATGCGTCTTTATATCTCAAGTTCTCAACACACACAAAATGTTGTAGCATCCCAGATATGCTTCATACTAATTAAATTAATGATGGGGAAGTAAGAATTATCCAAAATTAATTATAATAGGTCTCTCAAACGTAAGAGTTCGACTGTCTTACCAGTTGCATAATAATAAAAGAAAAAAATTCATTGCAACAGGTTGCACTATTCGATTTGTTTTGGTCTTATTTGAGGCTTGGCTTCAACAACATCGACTTATATACCTTACAATTTTTTTTATTGGCTGATTGTTTTGAGAGAAGATCTATTAGTAATTTAGTATAGTCCTAAAATATGTATGGGTAATCCTTTAGCGACGAATAAAATGAATTTCATTATTTAATGATGTTGACCTTCTTGGAATCATAAATGTGTCTTGGAAGTTGAAACCAAATTTATGTTTGAGAATTGTATGGAAAACTTTTTTCTGTTATTATTTGTGTGAAATTTTGAATAATTCATTTACCATATATAAAATAAACATTGGGTCCACGAGAAATTTTTGAGACTATGAACCCTGAGAAAATAAATCACACAAGTTTTGATGCTTTGAAAGTACAAAATATTTAAAAAATTGCTACAAAGGATCTATTTTGTGTGTTGAAATAGAAAAAAATTGCAAACCAAACAAAATATAAAACTAAAAAAAATGTAGGTGACCTTTTAACGACGAATGTTTCGTCGCTACAAAGGATCCTATACATATATATATATATATAATTTTTTTATTTTTATCAAACGAATTTCATTTTTTAATAGTGTCCATCTTCTTGGGATCCTAAATTAGTATTTGATAATCAAAACTAAATTGCATATGATGTGTATATTATACAATTGATGTTCAAAAAGTTTGTTCTCAAATGATCAAATCTCAATCAAATCTAAGCACAATAACAAAGAAACAGGAATATTCAATTTTGTACTTATGGGTTTTAGGCCTTGTTTAATTTACAAGAATTAGGAATTCTAAAATCTTGAAAAAAAAATTGTGTTTAAACCTTTTCGTGGGATTGGGATTGAACCCTTATAAGTTTAGAACCCCCTAATTTGGTGCAATTCACAGTAAGATTATGTCACATTAATTAATGCTTAATGAGCCAATGGTTAAACCCATTGCCCCATAATCATCAATCATCATTCTGCCCCATAATTTTTTTTTCTCTGAATCTCATCGATCCCCATAATTTTGAATTTTGGATGGCATAATTCACATAATCTAAGTTTTTGAGAGCACATGCAATGAGGTGAGTTTATATTGGTTTAAACTAAAATATAGACTCAAATTATCAAAAGTCAGCTCCACCGGGGTAAGTTTAGTCTAGACTAATTACATGCCAGCTTCTTGAAAAAGTTAAATTAAATAGGGCTCTAAGCTAGGCTAAAAGTAGGGTCAGACTTTTGCAAATCATTATCGGTCATCAACAAGAACCTTTTGTTAAAAGTTTAAAATCAATAACAAATTTTATTTTTTGGACAATAAAACCAATAACAATTGAATGGCTGAAAACATGACTGGAAATACAAAATTTAGGCTTTAAACTTTATGGTTGGAAACACAAAATTAATAGGAGATATAAATTGATGAATAATGTCAATTTGAGAGCTTAAATCTTAGTTTAGACTCTAACTTGATAACAAAATTCTTACCGTTAGTCTAAAGTCTAAAGCGCAAACTCTCCCATCGCCACACCCCATTAGGAAACAAAGATTAAGTAGGAAAATTTTAGACGGTGAGATTGTTTTCTAGTCTTAATCAAGTTTTTTTTTTAAATTCAAGCAAATAAATCCAATGCTTGTTTGATTAGAACAAGGAATCCTAACTTATCCAAAAAATTTCAATTTGAGACAACGGACGAACAAAATGTCACAACCTTCCGATCGACCTCCAACATTCGTACAATAGGCAATGGTTGTCAGAGAAGGAGAGTTGCAGAGAGCCTATTGTACACATTGTTCTACATTTTATAGCTATGGTCGATCGTTTGTAGGCTAACAATAGGAATAAAATTGCACTTGTCAGTTTCATAATTGTGAAGCATCAAATGGCCAGATTGCCCACTTAGAATACTCCGGGTTAGGGTTTAAATCGTCCAAACCCCAATAGGAGTCAAAGCACATGACAAAAAGTCACAAATCCTAAATGAATTAGGTTTCCAGATTTGAGGCATATTGACCTTCACTTACTTAATCGACCATAACTTCTTCTAAAAAACTTTGAAACACAAACTGTTAGAAGTTACGGAAAATAGACATATGGGGATTTCCATCCATATTTGGTACATTTTCTCGTTCATCCTGAGCTGCTCTCAGTTCTCAATCGAAGTGGACTGATCCGCACAGACAGATTCACCAGTTTAGCTTTTAATCTCCACTTTTTGTTTCTTTTCATTCCTCAACGCTCCAAGAATCATATAAAATATAAAACAACATAACTAACTCGAATAAATATGGAATGTGAGAGAATTAATATAGAATTAAGCACAATGGAGCATACAAATATGCTCCCATCAGGTATCCCGATGATATGTTTTTGAAAGTCCAGGTACCTTATTAATTACTTTTGAAAGTTGAATAACTTTATGTTCGATGCATCAAAGTTAAGATCATGTTGGTTATAAAAACCTGATGATATATATATATATATATATGCATGTGGTCATATATAGTGCTAGTAGCCTAGTGCCCTAGTAGCACTTATTATGTGATACAAATTAAATTTGAGGGAAGTTGATCATTTATTATTATTGGATTGGCGGATTTTATATATGTAGGGCGAGGGGCTCTATATCTTCTTCACGCAACAAAAATATCTATAATAGTTTACTTGGCAAATTACCCATAAAAAAATTCATCGATATATTCACTCTAAGTTTTTTTTTTAAAAAATAGGGCTAATTAAAGTGTTCAATGAAATGCTTTAAAAAAAAAAAGGAGGTAGATAATTGTAATTTTTCGTCCTTATAGGAAAAGTTTTTGAACTCGCCATCCACTATGTAATAGGACTTACAGACTACATTTTGAATCATTCGCGGATTGAACTGGATTGAATTAAATTAGTCGATTTCAAGCGGATTGAATTGGATATTGGATCTCCTAATTAACCAAAAAAATGGTATGATCTTCCTTCAAATTGGATGGGGATAGAATCATTCTTTCAATTATTAGCCAAAAAAGAAAGAATCATTCTTTCAACTAATGTAAGTTGACACCCCTCCTCGTAATGCTTGATTCATGCAAGTTTGCCACATAAAGTGAGCAATTTAGGTCCAACCATGAATTAAATGTTTCTCTTTTACACCATAAACATATCAAACTCAAAAGTGCACCACTGATTACTGCTGGTGGGGGCAATATCCTTGTATAATATATCTGTCTACGCGCAAATTATCTTTTTGCATGAGAGAGAGAATATGATCGAGTACTTAAGGCTGCAATTCGCTTCCTTTTCCAACCAAAGATCGATTACCACATGCATGATGAAGATTCAAGGTTAGCTTTTTGGCATAAAAATGAGCGAAAGGCCGTACGTAGCTGGTCATATATGAGTCAGGGAGAGTCTGGTAAATAAAAATATGGATGGGAAGGGAATTAGATTCCATGACACCACTAAGCACTAACAAACCAGCCAACCAACGACCTATCAGTACTGGTCTTTTCGATCCAATCCGTATGGAATTTAAGAACGAACAAGTAGAATCTTCCACACGTTTTAAGATAAAATCAGCAGCAGGGAGCACGATGATATTTCGATTTCCATGCAATAATAATTTATGCCCAAACAAAAAGATAGATTATGTGATCCTTCGAGCTAGCTACATCCACCCATGCACATATATATAAAATTAAGTGTGTACGTATTCGATCACTTAAAACAGTATGTACACAGATTAAAAGTTAAATAATGAAAACTTGAAAAGTAAATGATGAATAAAGTAATTTAAACTGAATCCGCCATCACTAATTAATTGAGCGCAATCTATAGGTGAGGGAGAGGTCTCTTTCCAGCATTAAGAGTACTGGTGGTCTGGTCATTCTAGTGTTGGTTTTGTTTGTTCATATGAAGCAAAGTGATGTTCATTAATTATAAGGATATGTAAAAAAGAAAACAGATCGAAGTACTAAGAAACATGTACGTTCTGAAAATGGTGATTGTTAATTTACGGATTGGTTTTTATCAGCAATTCGATCTATTGTATTTTGTTCGAGACTTCGAGTTATCAAATCAGTTCAATAGATTGAGATTAAACATAAGTTGTAGTCAATAGTTGCCATATACATAATTATTCCGCCGCATATACTCAAAAGGGTATAGCTATGATGTGATGTATCAAATGAAAAGTTGATCGACTTAAAACCACGTTGAGAATTCAAGATTAATTATTTTGTGGCATAGAATTGCTAAAGAATGAGATTGAGATTTGACACTCGAATCTAGCAGAGCTCAAAATACATAGCAAACCACAAACCCTAAGGCCTCGGATGATTCGGATACACACTACTGAATATTATTACGTATCAATATATAGTTGCAATATACAGAATAATTTTGCCGCGTATACTGTAGTTCATGACATGGCAGTAGGACCTCCGACCATTGGCATCTGATGGAAAAAGATGGACGATGACCGTCCTCTCTGTTGGTGCATCATTGGACTACGGGGGCGCCACCAGCCCATGCTTTCTTAAATTCAGGAATGTACAAAAACCCCACTACTCCCAAAAATATTTGTCCACTATAATTAGGAGCAGCCAATGGAACTCCAGCTCTCCAAATTAGAAGCTAGTCATCTTAAAAGTAAATCATTAACAATAATTAGGATGTTTAAGTGATTTGGTCATGTATATAAAAGTCTCGTTGTGAGTTTTGTCCCACTAATTTTTCAAAGTTTAAGGTTTTATAAAGCTACAATCTTTCATAAAAAATAAAATTAAAGCCTGGTTTAGTTTACATATATTTAATTTACAATTTTAGTTTAGTTTTATTTTGAGGAAAAAAAAAAGGACCCTTTAATATATTTTTTCAGCTTGGTTACGTACAAGTCTATTCTTGTTTGCGATAGTTGTATATGTCACTTAGTTAATATGAATTTGCTTTTGTCTTGGCTTTTACTCTAGGTTATGGACGAGTCATTCTTTGCCCAAAGACTTCTGACATGCAAAAATTTGATGATCATAACGTACTCTTGCATAAAATTAAATAGATTAGAAATTATTTAGTTATTTGATTACTATCATTATAATTTTAAGCTATATTTGACCGAATATAATTGTTTGCACAATTTACCATTTTGGATGACTGGCGCTTTTCGACATTGACGTCACAAGATCGATCACACAGATGAACTATTTGGATTGTTGGAAGGGGATGGTCACTTTGGTCACTGAACTTTGTCAGATTTGACACTTTAGTCACTGAACTTTCGAAAATAACACTTTAGTCATTGAACTATTACACCGTCTATCACTTTAGTACCTCCGTTAGTTTTTTCCGTTAAAACAACCTCTATCCATTAAATTCAGGGATATTTTAGGGATGTAAGACCAAAAAATTATTTTTCTGACTCACTTTCCATCATTTTTCCGGTAGCCAACTTGGGAACCTTTTAAAATATATTTATGCTCATTTTATCATATATACTTATTCATAAAGGTTGTTCTATATTATGTCTATTATTCGGTATTAAAATTTCATGATCATCCAACGGTTTAAACATTCCAAATCTAAGCATTTATCTAGTATACTCGCAGGAAAACCTCTATGTTGTTCACAATTTCAAGTGATCATATCTCACTCATTTCTTAACCAAATTTTGTAATCTTTATATAAAAATGAAGCTTAGAACCTAAAATTTTAATCTGGATAATATCATAATTATTGGTTAGATTTACATTATGTAACAATTTAAGGAAAACTTGGGCCATTATTTATGGGCTAACACTAATAGGCAAAGTTTTACTTAAATTGTTACATAATGTAAATCTAACCAATAATTATGAAATTCTCCAGATTAAAATTTCAGGTTCTAAGCTTCGTTTTGATATAAAGATTACAAAATTTAGTTAAGAAATGAGTGAGATATGATCACTTGAAGTTGTGAACAACATAGAGGTTTTCTTGTGAGTATACTAGATAAATTCTTAGATTTGGAATGTTTAAACCGTTGGATGATCATCAAATTTGAATACGGAATAATAGACAGAATATAGAACAATTGTTATGAAGAAGTATATATGATAAAATGAGCAGAAATATATTTTAAAAGGTTCCCAAATTGGATACCGGAAAAATGATAGAAAGTGAGTCGAAAATAATTGTTTGGTCTTACATCCCTAAAATACCCCTGAATTTAACGGAGAGAGGTTGTTTTAACGGAAAAAACTAACGGAGGTATAAGTGATAGACGGTGTAATAGTTCAGTGACTAAAGTGATATTTTCGAAAGTTCAGTGACTAAAGTGTCAAATCTGGCAAAGTTCAGTGACCAAAGTGATTATTCTCCCTTGTTGGAATACATTGTGTGATATTAAGTGATAATAACTGTACTTTTTTTAATAGTAAAGTTAACCTTAGTGGAAAAAACTTGTATATATAATTATATATAAGTATAATTTGGTCTGAATTTCTCTCCATTTAGAATGATTTAATACACATGTACATGACATACATATACGGAGATGATTGAAAGAGTACATTCGGCCACTTATCTACATATGTGATTTATATATATACCCGAGGGAGATTCAGGCTTAATTCAGATATTTGTTAACAAGGTGAAAAGAAGTATCACTAGCTAGATCAAAAGTTAGTTGGTGTTTCTTGATTGGAAAACAAAAAGAAGCTTGTTTTAAGTTATAATTTAATGTTTAGGGTTTGTGTAATTGAATATATAGAAGCTTGGAATGATATTATGCAAACAAAAGAGTTAAATTAGAGAATTACTGGCAATTAAGAAGAACCTAGCACCAGCTGCCGACAACCCAAACTGAATATGCAGCTCGAGAGTAATTAACTAGATAATCCGTATTGGAGATTGCACAAAAAGAAGGTCAAGAAGAACAAATTCAAAAAGAAATGCAAACTAAGCATGGTCCATTTGGAAGAAGCAGAAGATCAGAAGGTGATAAAGAGGAATAAAGTGAAAAAGAAAAAAAAACTGAAAAAAAAAAACGCAGGCCCATTTGCTTACCTCAACAAACATAAACGCTGTACAGAGAGAGAGAGAGCTCTCAAAAAGCAGCGAATAGAAAAATTCACAGATGAGAGAGATGAGAGAAAAAGAGAGAGCATTTCACGCTTATCCACGAGTGGGTCAACAAAATGAACATATATACATTGATCATCAGCTCTTGGATTTCCGCGCCCTATTACTTTGTTTGAATTAGCTTTTGATTGATCATATTACTCTCTTCCAATTTCGTACCTGAATCAGTGAGAAGGGCTTGGTCATGAACAGCAACCATTCCTTTTTTATTTCGTTTGCTTTTCCCTTTGCAAATTGCAACCCATATTGCATTGGCCATTTTCGAATCACAATAACTGTTTTCTCAGTCCACAGTGTGTCCACTTCCGATGACCAAACTGATCATGATCGAGTTATGACCATGATATCAGAGAGAGAGAGAGAGAGAGAGAGAGAGAGAGTATGTGTCTGTGTGTGTGCTTTTTTGCTTCTGTGCATTTCTGGTTTGATTGCTTTATTCGACTATTGCTACGCAGCTTTATCTAATTGGTTCTTGCTAAAGCAAAACCCTTGACTCCTTTTTTTTTATAAGATGACCAACCCCTTTTGGGCTACATTAATTACTAACATATAATAATTATAAACGTGGAGGAAGATCTCAACAGAGTGTATACATTATGAATATGTTGGAAGTTTAGGAATTTCATTTTTTTTTTTTCTTTGTATTATGGGGTAAGGTTTTTGTCCTCCCATTCTCCTCTTTGTATTTTTATTTTTTTATTAATAAAATTTAAATAAGGGGAAGGGCGGTGGGTTCCCAGAGTGTGGCAAACCCTTCTCTTTTGGGATTGAGGGTGGGACGTGTTTCTTATATCATCTGCCTCCGAAGAACTAATATCATCTAATCTCTTATTTGTTAAAAAAAAAATGTCACGTCACTTAATGAGACAGTTGAATGAGTTCACGAATCCTTTCATTTATAGTCTTTTTCAGACAATTTTATAGACATTTTATCCCACAATTTTGAAAATCTCAAGAAATGTCCATAAATACATCATAATATTTTCTGGTTATTTATAATCATTCAGATAATAGATCAGTTAACAAAGTTTGAAGTGTTATTTCTAATAATGTAATTAATAAAAACTCTATTTCCTTGACCCAATTTGAAAAGAATGAGAAATTCGGGGGAACCATGAATTCTTTGAAGTGTTAAAAGGCCTGTCGCTTCTTTTGACCCTAGGGTTTTGTCATTATGGCTCACGCACAATTCCTAAACAAAATCCTAGAATACTTGACTTGGGTTTGGTTGAGAATGGAAGTTGCATGCATGGTTTTTAGTGGAATTTTTGGCGTTTTCCTACATTGTTTTTGGCTTTCACTTCAACTTTCACTTTCACACACCCCATGTAAAACAAATGAGTACGTCCACTGTTATCATCATTCTTATTATTACGAAATCATTGTTATCTAGTACCATTTTACATGCATGATGTGATCATCTCTCTCTCAGACAAACCCAAAATGTGGTCAACAGTTATCTTTGGGAAGGTGAAAACTGAAAAAACAAATTCACATCCCAGTGAATATTGGATCTCACAATAAATATGAGACAAGATGCTTTCTTGGAATTCAAAATTTGCCACATTTGGAGGAATTGCGGAAAATGTGGGGAATGGAGTCAGTGTCCCTCTCAAGTCTCTCGATGACACATCACTTTTCCCTTCATTCATTTACCAGAGATCAGAGATACCATTGAAGAGGGTACATGCATGCTGGTGAAATATGACTTAAAGGTGACCCTTTTCAGACCAGCGCTAGCTGGAATATTGTGGATCAACTAAGTTCCTCAATGAGTTGTTAACTTCGATAGTAACACATTAAGTGAGATATCTATAGACTTACAATTAATGCAAAATCAGACACATATATAAGGGAAATTTAGAAGCTCTCCATATATGAACAGAGTGAAGTTCTATATGAAGATCGATCATATGAACTATAATAACATCTAACTGATTTGAAGCAAAAGAACCTGGCCTATCGAGTAGTCAATAAGCTAGTACTTGAATTAATAACTTCGATCATATGTAGTCGATCATAAAGTTAAAATAATCACTAAGATTTTTGCAGTTTGATTTCTCATAGTGCATGGAATGGGTATATATTAATGCATGTGCCTGAAGAAATTGAAGAGAGATACCACATAAAATGATCAAATGAAACTGAGCTCATATAGCTAGTGTCAGATACAAATTCCATCATAGTATGATGCACACACATAAGGAAAAATTGCAAACATATTAATTAAACCATACAATACAGCGCGCTGGATAGTAGGATATCATGAAGCACTCAAACAAATTGTTCAGAATCACAAAAAAAAAACTAATTAGAGCAAAGTAAGCCTACCCATTTCTTGGATCCTCCTCTAACCATCAAAAGATGAGTGAAATGGTTTCTTGCAATTCATCACCGTCTCTTGTACACTGATTTTCGGATCCGAACTTGCAACTAGTACTCGATCAAGGTTAACCCTTGATGGTGCTTATAAGAGATGGCTTGTGGAAGAAGAGTTGAGAGTACCTGATAAATCCGTCCACGCATTTCCACCCCAGAACTGATTGTTGTTGTTGTTGTTATTATTGTTATTGTTATTTCCTGAAATACCCAAGAAGGGTCTTGTCAAATTCACCCCGTGGTTATGATCTTCAACTTTCACAGGAGGCACCTGAGAAGTAACCCTAGAATTAGTAGTCCTTAGCTGACTGTCTTGATCAACTCCTTCAGTAGTACTTTGAAATGGGTATAAACCTGTTGATGATGACGACTCAAACCCAGTATTTCCAAAGAAAGGAATTTGCTGCAGATTACGCCACTGATCCATCCCTAACCCACCAGATAAGTTCATCAAATTATTCCCAGCTCCTATCTGAAACCCCATGTGATCAGTACTCTGAGCTTGAGCTTGCTGGATCTCATTGAAGCTGTTTAATCCCATGTTCCCAGCACCACCGTAACGACTAAGGTTCTGTATCGACTCCAGGAATGGTAGTGACTGAGTCTGTGGTTGCGACAAATGATTAATCAAACCGGTCGGGTTAGAACCTGTTTGCCTCATCTGGTGATTTTCAGTGGAACTGGCTGATACTGGAGACTTGGAGCGGCTGCTGCTGCTGCTTTTGCTCTTCTTGTTTCTTCGGCACCCTCCTCCCACCGGAACATTTCTAAGGGCGCCCCCTCTTGTCCAGTAACGCCGGCACGTCTTGCAGAAGTGGCGAGGCTGAGAGAGGCTGTAGTTGTTGAAGTAGCAGAACTTGGTGTTGGTGGACTCGCACCGTGGACACTTGAGTGCGGTCTCTGGCTGTGGCATCTTGGCTAGCCGGGCTCGATCAGCCATGGAATTGGGTCTGATGGAGCCCGTACCACTTCCACCACTGCCGTCAGTAGCACCACCGCCGACATGATTGCCAAACTGCGGTGGAGGCAGTGGTGGAAGCTGCGAATGATTTTCGGTAGTTCCACTTCCTAGTGGATGATTTGGTTGCTGCAAAAGATGAAATCAGATCCAAAGAGAGCTTATAATTAACCAAGAGAAGAAAAGAAAGAAATATTTCTGGTATATTCATACAAAGAGATCACAAAGGAATAGGAATAATTATCTTTTAAATTTTGCTTTTAAAAATTTCCCTTTTCTATTTTGGTGAAGAAGCTATTGATGGAAATTCAGAGAGAAAATAAACCTCACCTGGTGCCAATTGGGAGGATCTAAATAGACTGGAATAGATGAGAAAACCATGGTGTTTGATCTTTTTTTCTCCTTCTTTTATAAAGTATAAATTTGATGGGTCTTTAGGAAATATGGTGGAGAATCACACTGAGGGAATACCAGAGCCAAGAAAGAAAGAAAGAGAAAAGAGAAAGCTAGAGGGAGGAAAGCAAGGAAGAGAGAGGAGGGAGAGGGCTGGCTTTTGTATATATATTTTGCTTTTATTCTCTCAGCTCATTCTCTTCTCCCTCTTTTTGTTTTATTATATTTTTAGGGTTTGAGTGGACGAAATTTCTTCGCATTTAAGCTTCCCTTTAATTTGATGCTGTGAACTGTGATTTAATCATTTAATTAGTGCTCGGAAAAGCTACTCACCATGCATGGAAGAGAGAGAGAGACAGAGAGAGAGAGAGAGCGTGACACAGTCTCTAAAAGCAAATTGCATATCACTATCTGTTTGGTCTTGGCCATTGTAGTGGGATCGCCGCCTCAAGCATCAATTTAACCCTTGATTAAGAGTTGTACGGAATATTTATGGGATTATTACGTTTACCTGTATGACTAATTTTCTATGTTACGTAGTACACTCTAGCATGTAAGAGTTAAGCACTTGGATCTTTTTAATTTAATTTTTTAAATCCAGCAATTACATTGGGGTACACTTGTTGTAGTTTGGAGTTGTTCTTAATTAACCGAAGCTGTATTAACAAAAGTATTACGTAACTATAGAGGATGAGAAGATGGATACATGGCGAAATGAGGAAAAAGTATTTAACGAGGAAAAAGATGGAGAACATGGAGAAATGAGGAATATAGAGGAGAGGATGCAAAATAATGTAATAAAGTAAAGAGTAAAATAAATATTATATCGTGTTTGTGTATTCTTTTAATTCGTCTTTTTCGCATCTATCTTGTCTTCATTAATTCCGTCGCATTTTCATCTCTTTCCTCTTCTTAAATAAAAAATTAGGCGAGTATATGTTCGAGCCAAGTCAAATACCAAAATGATAATCGATCAAGCGCTGCTCGAGTAATCTTTTTATCAAGCTCCAGCTCAAATGAAGCTCACAGACCATCAATGGCGGACCCAGCAGCTTATGCATGCCCACTTTAAAAAAATCAAAATCATGCTTCTAAATATAGCAACTTTTGCCTTTGTTATGAAGGTTTTCTACCGGCCTATAAACAAAGCACATTTCCATTAATACCGACATTTTGTAGCCACGAATTAATATAAGTGATATTTATCCTTGTCATCAAGTTTTATATCCTTTTTGTTGTATAAGTTTTTCAATTAGTTATCGTTATATATTGTGATTTATTGTGAATTATATGGCTTTGAATATTTTGATCTCATCTATTGGTGTTGTCTGATTTGTCCTAGATAAGCTCAAGCTCTGGTCAGCTTGGCTCATTTATGGAATGAGCTCGATCGTGCTTAAGCTTATCTCGGCATGCTTGGAGGTGGAACTACGTACCAAACTCTAATTGGGGACATAAGACAGCAAAAAAAAATTTAATTGGTGCCATAAAGCGGTTAATTTTGTTTAAAACTATATATATATATATACAATGATTCTCATTAAAAAAGGTCTTTTTTTTTTTAAGTTATATATATATATATATATATATATATGCACCAACAATTACATGTTTAAAATTAAAATAAGTTCATGCAAGACCATAAATGAGTCGAGCTAGATGCGAAGTATACTAGAATTCAAATTTGACTCATTTTCTGATAAGCTTAATATATATTTAGACATTAAGTTTAAACTTAGCTTGTTTATTTTTCAAAAGAGTTCGAACAAGTAAAATAGGGGCCAAAGTCAAATTTTATCCAATCCGATTAATACATGTAAAAGATAAAACATACAATACTAAGTGACCCCGTGTTTTATCAGCTCAAGTTGATCTCTAATTTACGAGGTTTTGTTGTTTTTTTTTTTCGTATTTCTCAAATGCATTTTCGTTTCCCTCATATGTATCGCGAAGAAAATCATGTTGCGGATGTATTGACAAACTGTGATACGTCTTCTACTGGTTTTGTGTGGTCAAATATAGTTCATACTTTCATTGCTTCGCATTGTAATGAGGACCGCTCAGGTCTTCTTAAGTAGTTTTGATTTCGTTAGCTTGTTTTCTTTGCTATATATTATGGTTTAGGGGAAGTTTTGGTTTAGTTCCCCTCTTTTGTAATGTTAACATTCTTTAATAAAATATGGGCTCACTACAAAAATTGTGGGTATAAAGGCCACCTTTTTTTGGTGGCTAATAAAGGGGTGGCTTTCGCCCAAAACCCACTTTTGAGCCACATTAGTGACTAATAAGGGGATTCTTAGAAAAAGCAATCCTTTTATTCGCGCCCAAAAATGAGTGCATGGTCTTTGCCCACAATTTTAAGAGTTCTTCCCTCATCCAGTTTCAACCGGAAAAAAATTGATTAGGGACATGTTTCATGTGGGCAAAAATTATGAAAATAAAATAAAATAGTAAAGTAAAATAAAAAAAATTATGAGCTTCCAATAATTTGATATAAAAGAAGACCCAAAGCGCGTAAGAGAATAACGTTGGGATGCACATGTGATAAAAAATCTCACAGCAAAAGGAAGAAAAAGTTACTGTCATTATATTCTTAATAGAGAAGAAAGAACAAGTTGAAGACAGGATGATTAACAAAGTGGTAACATAGAAATTTTCTCCAAGAGATTTTTGGTTGTGCATATCTGCTAAAAAGTAATTATATTGTCATATTTTTATTACGACATATTTACTTACTGTGGTAGATAGGATTCTTTTTCTTTTAAGTAGTCAATTACGACAGATGATCAATACTGAAAATACGTGTGACATGCCCCAAATTTTATCATCTTTATTGCCTTTTTAGCTTCACAAAATCTTCAAGTTGTCTCACAACTTTAATGCCTAACTCATATAATTTAAGAAACGATAAAGAACATTCATCAACTTCTATTCACAATTTGTCATTTTTATATTATTTGTGCTTTACTGAGGAATAAGGAGCTAGCTAGCTAGTTTCTTGCTTTCTTTTGCTTACTCTTTTTTCTGTTTAATTACCTTTTTCCAGATGGAGACCCCAAATTGATATTGTGTTTGTCGCTAAATATTATAGAACATCCCTTTTTCTGTGGGCCGGGTTGTCCCAGGGGATGAAAGAATATGTGATACAGGAAAGCCAAAGCAAGCTTCGTCTATAAGCAATCTTATTTACAAATGCTATTAACAAGTATAATTAAGTACTTCATTCATAGACCATAGTTTTCGTTTGAATATGAACTTTGCAACTTGAGTGACTGAGAGCCAAGACCATGGACTAAAATATCGATAATATATATCTTCGATGTTTTATTGAAATTTTGTTTTTTACATGCACCAATATTAATTTTTACATATTTTTGATATATTATTTTAAGTATAATTTTAGTTGTTTATGCAATTTTTACGTACCCAAAATCTATGTATAATTTTCATCGATATCTTATATTTTCATGAAGTTTCCATCGAAATTTTTTATTTTTGGGATTATTGATATTTTCACGATATTCAATATTTTGTTCCTTGGTTGAGACTATATAATGTTCATCTATCTTGGTTTTCAATAAAGTAATTAAGTGTTGAGAGTACGTATATACCCCAAAAGTGTGATCGGAAATGTGAAGTATTACGTATCTCTTATCATTCATAATGTTATGTGTCTCAATTTAGCTTCACTTATTAGCAATTAGCTTTGAGTTAAAGCTCATACGTATACTTCAACATTATATGAATGATTGTCAGGTAATGAGGTTCTTATTTTATAAGGTGCAGAGTTTTGATTTCAACCGTCATATCCGTTTAAATGATCTGATCTGACGACTGAGATCAAAACTATTCATTTTATAAAATAAGGATCTCTTTAGTGGAGAAGTCCTAAATACTATATGTCTATATATATAGTCTCTTTCATGTATGAGCATCCGTTTTGTATTAAAATGTGGAATCCCTCATTCCGACTAATATAAAATGAATGTCTACACGTAAATGGAACTATATATATATATATATATGACCCAGAAGTAGAATTCAGGGTTTATGATTGATGCCTTACGCCTTAATTAGTGTCAACAACGCGTACGCGTTAATTAGATGCCATACACGAGAATAGGATTTCATTTGAAATAAGTATAAAATGTTTGCATGGAATTTATTGGTGACTGGTTGTTGATAATTGATAAAGAAATTGACTTTCTAAAACTTTTTTTTCTAAAGAATATAGCTTGTTTACAAATATTCTATCAATCACTTCTACAACACGAAGAAACAAATTAAGCTGTGACTTGCTAATACTCCTTTTTGGCTTTGAGATTAATCAGGTTAACAGCCAATCATGGAAATCGAATGATAAGAACAAAATAGTGACCTGGCCGGCCAATCAAGTTCAGTATCCTTCAATTAATACTTTAAAGATTGAATGCCTATTTTTTTATATTAGAGATTCTCTCCTCAAGAAAGATCCCTTCAACCCTCTCGGAGGATAAGCCAAGGAGACTAATTTACATTCGCGGAACGGGCTGCCACTTACTACTAGTGCTTGACATGTGCACGAACCCAAAAACCCATCAAACATGCCCAAACTGAGTTTCGAACCCCTGAATTAAATGCTTATTTTGAAATAGGATATATCATCCCCTTTAGTTACAATTAATTGTCATTTTGGGTTTCAAACCGGATTTAGAGAAAACCAGCTAGCTCCATTTCTGTTTGAATTTCATTTTTGGTCAAGTACGTTGAATGGATAACCTAACTACGTTGAAAGGGTAACCTAACTTCTCTCCTAACCTACCTAAACTTTTAATTTCAGTCATTCATCCAAAATCTTAAAGGTCAAGATTAATCTACCTCATCATAATGAATATTTAATAATTATATGTATTGAGTATTTAATAATCATGTGTTGAAAGGTGCAATTTTGAATATTTAATAACCATGTGCTGAGGTAAATTAATCATGACCTTTAAAATTTTGAATGGATAACTAAAATTAAAAACTTAGGTATGTTAAGAGAGGATCCAAATCCGGAGGAGGGGGAGGGAGGGATTAAAAATGACCAGTATATATACTAGAAATTTGGCTTTTAGTCACAACCCCTTTAGCCACATATTTCCGTGTCTATTGGACATTTCTAGTAGTGAAAGTAGCAACTGAATTACCTAGCCTTTCCTATAAATAATAGTGATGCATTGTTTTACTAATTAATTAATAAAAATTTACAACACAATCGTCTATCCCTCTATCATGCATATCATGTCACATGACTCACATCACCCCCTTTATGATGTGGTGTGGTCTTGAGGGGAAGGTGCATGCTTATGAGTACGTGATTTCATATGATATCATTCGTAAAATATTGATCGACGTATAATAATTAATCTTGGCCTTTCAGTTTCTTTCTCTCTTCTACGTTGAAGTTTCAAAGAACTTTAATTATATGGTGGAGACTGTGGAGTACACTTTGAAAACTCGGAGATATATCCCAATCCGAGCTAAGTTAGAGGATTCTTTCGGATTTCAATTCGAATCTTGTTAAGATTAAATACCCTTCTTATCTTCTAGGGGACGACTACTTTCTTTGTATCGGTCATCACCATTTCTTTTTCCCCTTTTACATCTCATCAACACAACGTACACATGCATGCATGAACAGCTTTGATCGATAATTCCAATCTTTTCTAAGGAATTATGGATATAAAAAGGTGGATCGAAGTGTCTTGATCAATTGTTAATTTGTCAATGATGCACGTACCACGTATGTGATATGACAATTCCCAAATCGCCCAACAATGGCAGTTCCTATCATAGCAGATGCATGTTGCGGAAAGTACGTATTTCCTTCAAAACAATGAACAAATAATGCTAGTACTTCAAGTCCATTAAAAAAAAATCGGGGTACGTAGATCGCTCCATGTCTATACTTAATCATGCATTCTTATGATATAATCGGTTCACTTAATTTGAATCGTTCTTCAAAGAGAGAAAGAAATAGAAATATCAATCAAATCAGAAATCTTAATTAATCGGGCCTTTCTGCGCTTAGGGAGAAGGGTATGGCAACAAGGGGTTTCTTAATTGGGGAACAAAACCCCTTGAAAGAGTCGCAAATTGAAGGGCAGATTCGGATTGGAATTGCAAGTGGTTGTGATTAGGGCAAGATCCATCTATTATATATCTCCATCATCAGGGTATATACTTCATATATATGACAACTCCAATAGAGAGTAATTAACCATTTCAATTTAACACAATAAAACTAAAAGGTTCAGTACATTTCTTTTTTTTCTTCTTTTTTTTGGCTAATAGGTTCAGTACATTTCTAACCGTATCATCTTAAGCATGTTATTGTTTCTCACATTTCTAACACAACACGAAAACGACGATAATGGAAATCTACTATGTTGAGAATCTGAACTGCGCGCTCAATACATTTCAATATATTCGAATGGATACAAATTCACCAGGACAATATGCTTGAGCTAGCACATGTCCCTCTCTGTAAATCGATTCATTCCCGCAAGCAACTGTGCAGCCTTTCTCTTGCCTCTGTCACTGCCATTTTGTGCCAAATCCAATAATGAACCCATCACTCCTAGTTCCTGAGCATGCGCTAAAATGTTGTTGGTCTCCACAACAAAGGTGCACCAAAACAGCAGCTGCAATATTTTCTCTGTTTCGGAGAGATCCAGTCTCACTAGCTTCAACCAAAACCGGCACTGCCTCGAGTCCTCGACAGCTTTAATGGCTGCTTTCCCTTCAGAATGTCTAGCCAGTACCTGCTAGAATGGCCAGTGCTTCATTCCCTCTTCATTCCTTCTTCCCCCTTTGAGTACCTTCACTCAGAAATGTAACAAGTGGCGGAATGGCTCCCCAAGCCCCGATTCTAACTTTGCTTTCATCCACAACAGAAAGGCTGAAAAGGGTCGCCGCTGCATTTTCCCGCGTTTCCATGCCACTGTGCTTGAGCACATGAACAATACCAGGAACTGCTCCATAGGAAATGATGCTTCCTATGTCATCCTCACATATTGAAAGGTTGAGAAGCGCTGTCACAGCATGCTCTTGCGTGCGGGAGTTGGGGGTTGAAAGCAGGCCTACAAGGACGGGGATTGAACCAGCTTCAGCAATCGCCACACGACTATCTGCACTACGCTTGGTAAGAAGGAGGATTTCACCCGCAGCAGACAGACCTTAATTTGGTCTTCAGGGTTTGCTGATGTCAGTTTGCAAAGGAGGTTTTCAATCTTGGTGCGTTCTGCGGGCGAGCAAGCAGATGCAGTTTTATTGGGTACACTGGGTTTTTTTGTTGGTTCAATAATCAAATACCATTTGACTCACACCACTGGGCTATGAGGCTGCGCAAAACACAGTTTGGTATGAGACCGATGCTAGCTAGAGAGGGTCTGTTGTGTTTGTGGACATGTATCATTGGAAACCTGCTTGCAGCCACTTCTCAATACAGAAATCTGCGTCATTGGAAAACAGATCTTTTAGAATTGGTAGTAGCATGATGTGTGCCCTAGCTGTGGCATGGACTTCAAAATATATTCAACAAAAATAACCCCATAGAAATACAAGCATCCAATCTGTGCGACATCTTTTCAGACTCCAAAGCACAAAATTTGGGATATTTTTTTTGTCACCAAATAATCAAATATAGCTAAACTAAATAACATATGACAACCAGGTTGATCTCAGATGCGGAGATACAGTAAATTCATGCCAAATAAATCATAAGCCAATACAGAGTAGTACGTGATGTCGAAATGATCCTTTGTAAAATGTGGTAATAATAATCTTGGTCGTTCCATTTTTTTCTCTCTCTTCTAAATTGACACAGACCTTTATATGGTGGAGTACACTTTAAAGGACTGATCAGCGATACATCCCAATCCAAGCCAAGTAAGAGGATTCTTTAGAATTTCAATTCGAATCTTGTTAAAGATCAAATACCTCCCATGATCGATCTTTCTTATCTTGTAGTTACCAATTACTTTCTTCTCTCAATCATCACAATTTTTTTTTCTTTTACATCTCATCAACAAAAGATAGGGAATTATGGATATAAAGTGTCTCAATCAATTGTTTTTCAAGCATATACGTACAAAATATGTTAATATGAAAACTTACCGAATCACCCAAAACAATGGCAGTTCCTATCTTAGCAAATGGGGAAAATATAATAATATATCTCAACTCCATCAAAAGAAATAAGGGTAAAGCTCAATTTCTATCCATAATCATGTTCATTTCACTTGGAATCATTCTTTAAAAAAAAAAATCAATCAAATCAGAAATCTTAATCATGTCTTTCCGCACTTGGGATTGGGGTATGACAACAAGACATTCTTCAGGAACAAAACCCCTCAAGAAAGGTGGCAAAAGGATAGTTTTCGATTGGAATTTGCTAAGCATGTGTGATTAGGGCAAGATACCTCATGTTCATATATGCCAAGTTGCCAACTCCACTAAAAGATAGAGAGTAACCATTTAATACAAGAAAACTTGGAAAGTTCAATCACTTAAGTAGTCTCGTATCATTTTGGGCATGTTGATGTTTCTCACATTTCTAGCATAACACGAAAATGACAGTCTACCATGTAAGAACATTAAAATCCCAGATCCAATATGTAAAATTTGAACTTCTCAACACATTTCAATTGATTCGAAAAGATAAATATGTTTTTGAGCTCATGCTCTCTCTATACTTGAAGCACTTACTATAACCTTGAGCAGATGCTATTGATTGCACATCTCTTCACTAAAAACTGAGGATGATTACAGTCAACGGTACATTTCACATAAAACATGTCAGCTATATATATCAGCCCTTCTTCCTTTTGTTTTTACTTTTACCCCCTAACCCATGATGCCCTTATAATTTACTCCCCGAAAGTACACTGTTCATCCCACACAAATAAAAAGAATTGACTTACAGATTTGGAAGGTGATCTTCCACCTCCACTGTGAAAGCATAGCCGCCTCTTTTGATACTTAAAAAGAACAAAAGAAACCAACCAAACAAACAAAAAAGAAGCGCAAAATGAACACTCAGCTGTCATCAGCGTTCACTGAGGAGGGTGGCTGAGACTGCTGGGTCTCTGATTGTGCCAGTGGCCGAGCCTCAATCTCAGCCTCAACCTCAACCTCAACCTCAACCTCACTCTCAGTTTCAACGGCCTCAGTTTGAGCTTGCTGCTCAATAAACCGATTCATTCTCTCAAGCAACTGTGCAGCTTTTCTCTTGCCTCTATCTGTGCCATTTTGTGCCAAATCCAATAATGAACCCATCACTCCTAGTTCCTGAGCATGCACCAAATGTTGTGGGTCTCCAGAACAAAGGTGCACCAAAACCGCAGCTGCATTTTCTCTGTTTCGGGGAGATCCAGACCCAATAACTTCAACCAAAACTGGCAGTGCCTCAGCAGCTCCAATGGCTGCTTTCCCTTCAGGATGGCTAGCCAGTATTGCTAGAATAGCCAGCGCTTCATCCACCATTCCCCCTCCAGTTTCTGTCAGCAGCTCCATTAGTGTCGAAACAACCCCAGCCCTCACTGCTTTCCCCTTGTTCCCCTGATAAATGCACAAATTAAAAAGTGCTGTTGCAGCATCCTTTTTTCCCCTTTGAGTACCTTCACTCAGCAATGTAACAAGTGGCGGAATGGCTCCCGAAGCACCAATTCTAACCTTGTTCTCATCCACAACAGAAAGGCTGAAAAGAGTTGCCGCTGCATTTTCCCGCGCTTCCATGCCACCATGCTTGAGCACATGGACTATACCAGGAACTGCTCCACAGGAAATGATGCTTCCTTTGTTTTCCTCACATATTGAAAGGTTGAGAAGCGCTGTCACAGCATGCTCTTGGGTGCGGGAATCAGGGGTTGAAAGCAGGCCTACAAGGCGGGGGATTGCACCAGCTTCAGCAATAGCCACACGATTATCTGCATTACGCTTGGCAAGAAGGCGGATTTCACCAGCAGCAGACCTTTGGTCTTCGGGGTTTGCCGATGTTAGTTTGTGAAGAAGATTTTCAATCTTAGTACGTTCCGCAGGTGAGCAGGCAGATGCAGTTTTATTGGGCCGATTGGGTCTTTTTGGCACTTCAATACCATTTGCCTCACACCACTGGGCTATGAGGCTACGTAAAACATAGTTAGGTGTGAGACTCGTGCTAGAGAGGGCCTGTTGTGTTTTCGGACATGTACCATGCCCTTGTTCCAGCCACTTCTCAATACAGGAACGTTCATATGTCTGCATCAGTGGAAAACAAGATCTTTTAGATTGATAGTCGCATGATGTGTGTTCTTGCATGGAGTTTAAAATAAATTCAACAAAATAACCCTATAGAAATACAAGTAACCAATCTGTGCAACATCTTTTCAGACTTCCGACCACAAATTTGGGTTTTTATCACCAAACATAGCTAAGTACATATGACAACCAGGCTGATCGCAGAAGAAAAATGCAGCATACTCATACACTCATACAAACAAATTTCAATGTGCCAACAATTTTCTACAAAAAAGAATGAATGAATGTGGGAAAAAGTGCCCAAAACATCTAATGTTATTCAATAAATCACGAGGAAGGGGGGAGGGTTATTTATGGTGTAATTGAGTGCTGGGTATAAGAGAGCAATAAATTACCTGCCCCGTTGAAACAATGACAGGATCCTTCATCAATTCCAATGATATTGGACAGCGAAAATCATCCGGTATAACTGGGGCCTTGCGATTCTTGTCAGTAGATGCTTGTCCGCTGGAAGTTGCAACGATACTCTTTTCTATAGCAGGAGCATCCATGTCAGGATTTTCTGTTTGTACAAAATCCTTAATCTTTTTCAATAGCATTGACATTTTCTCAATGCTTGCTCCAGGATCCCCACCACTAGATGTAACCATCTCATGCAATGCTAGTGACTCTTGTGTAAGTTCACCTATCCCTGCCAATTGTAACTTTTCAACCAATCGTCTAAAGACAGCTGGATCTGTTGCTACATCATTTCTATTGTAAAGGTATGAGAGATCGTCATATAGTTCAACATCGGGTAAATCGACCCTTCCTTTGGCCCGTCTAAACTGAGCAAGAACAAGCTCAACCTGCAAGACAGAAAGAGTTCAAGAATATATTAATAACTCAAACAATATAGCAAATAAAGTTAAGGAGTTTTGTTCTGGGGCCTACTCAAATTTTTATTGGACCACATACGTCTATGTAAATTTTCCAAGTCATTGCGCTAAGTGTGTATGTGTGCAGCTTAAGATACTGTTAAATATATATTAAAAATAAATATTTCAACCTTTTCAAAAGCAAATTTCTGTGTTAGAAAGAAATCATGTCTAGACCAGATTGAGAAAAATTAGACAACTGTTCCATTTGGGTGCATGGTTATCACTTATCACCTCCCAACACAACGACAGTATTGTTCAATGATGAATATATATACCTGTTCCTTAACTTCATCTGAAATATCAAGGTCTTCATAGGAAATTCCACTTAAAGCTTGTTCCAATCGAGTTGTCACCTCTTGGAACTTCTTCATAGTTTGCTCTCTTTCCAGGACCTGCAAGTAGGGAGAAAAAGGATGATGGGAGAGATGGAACAATCAAGGCATCATCTGATTAAAAGTTTGAAGTATCCGTATTGCTTTCGAAATTCGGAAAAAAATAATGACCATAAAAGAAAAACTATCACAATTAAGTACAGGGAATATACCTACAAAGGACCATAATAACAATGAGGAAAAACCTTAGGATATACAACATCCAAATAGAAACTTGAGAAGATTGAAAGATCATACTTACACATGCATTAACGTATCCATCAGCAATTGTAATGCAAACAAATTTCCTATGAAAATTACATAATGCGATAACATTCAATATGAGCGTCTACGAAAGTTCCTATAAAATTTAAGTTTGAATCTCAACCACAAACAACTTGGCAAATGTGTGAGAAAGAGATTGAACACGACATTCAGAACCCTATGGAAGAGATGGCATCTTGAATGTTATCATAAACTATCTCTAGAGTCAATTATTATCCCTGTAGTATATGGCAGTAGTCCCGTCAATAAATCAATTACATACTCAGAGCTCCAGAAATACTATGCAGCCATTTTCGACAGTTAGATGGCATTTCCCTTGGGTACTACGTAAAACTCATCATCATCAAAGAACGTGGAAAAAGAAGTAGCAATATTTTTTCCCTATATTTTTAATAAAGCTTTTTCATGAAACTTTGCAGCAAAATCATCATTTGTACAGAGACCTTAACACCACAACAGCCAATTCAAGAGCTAAAGCATGCCTAATAAATCAAATCTTTTCTGCACATAGGACGGAAAATACATCTAAGATATTGCTAAAAATGTATGGTTATGAGGAACTACAAAATGTAATTTGTTCATCTCTCCTCTCTCAGACATGACATGTGTTCTCCTAAAGTGTTGTAAGTTGTAACATCAAACTATCAAAGTGCCACCAAAATTAAAAGCAATGGACAACCAAAATAAAAAGTGTAGTACGTTGTAACATCAAACTATGAAAGTGCCACCAAAATTGAAAGCAAATAACCAAAATAAAAAGTGTTGTAAGTTGTAACATCAAACTATAAAAGTGCCTCCAAACTTAAAAGAAAAGAAACCAAAATCCCGTATACTTAGTTGCCATACTGTAACTCAGATGACATCTAGAGCTGCCACTAACAGAAAATGCAAGCAGGGCCTTCCACCAGGTAATTGAAGTGATACCGAGCAATCAAGGATATTCCACTAATATATTTATTCTCACTCGTTACTCATTCCTAGAAATTCCATTTTGAGCTAACAATTTTATTGACAACCTCTTAATACCAAAACAACTTGCATAGGTAAAGGTGTGAAGACAAATAAAAAGCATAGATCATAACCAGAGACAGAGCCAAGCTCTAGTATTATATCATTGTAGGATCAATAATTTGAATGACTTGAACATCGCAAACCTCATACATAAAAGGGACAGTTCGAAAACCAAATACAAAGATATTCATTTAAATTTTAAAGGGTGTTGGTCAATTCAGATTTGAAATCATAACATTCTACTTCTGGCTACTAATCACAAGAGTAAGTGCACCCCCAAAATAAACGACCAAGTATTTTCTGTCAATTTAAAAAAGGTGAAGCAAGCAAAAAATTAGTTCTTACTTTATTTATCCAATAATTTCACTCAAGTATTCCTCATCAAAAATATTAAAGGATCCACAGTTCATCACGAAATTTCCCAAATGTTTTCAAGTCAATAGTCAATGAAGATAGATACTAAGCATCGCAAACAAGCAAAGGAAGCTCAAGTCAAACCACTGGATTAGAAGAACAAACACAAAGAAGTCCATATGATTGCTGTCAATAATTAATTTGAAAAGAAATTAGAGCTATAAATCTCAGCTCAGCTAATTCAATCCAGCCAGGGAAAAACAAAAGAATCTATTGCTAATGTTAGGCTTCTCAGCCGAGTGTCTTCAAAAATTTATTAGAAATGCTATTGCTTTTGGATGCTTCCGCAGCAGTCAAAGGCCAGTACCAAATAATAAGCTCAATTTTCCTTCACTTTCCCCATTTTCTCAACAACCAAACAGATTTTCTTTTAAAAAAAAAAAAATTATAATCAACAAGACGAATAAGCAAACGCACAGAAATTGTAAGGACGAGAAATAATGGAGAATCGAATGACAAGCACACACCAAGTAAATCTTGCTGGTTTCGCTTCCGAATCTGAGCAACTCCTTCGCTGATTCCAGTGCTTCTCTGAAGGAGATCAAAGCTTTCACAGTGTTCTCAGGGAGGAGTTCCTCTTTCATATCCCTAATCTCCTCGAACATTGGAGTCAATAGCTTCAACCTTCTCGCCAAATTACAGTACTGTTTCTTCACGGCGCATCTGTAGTCGGAGATCGAAGCTATTTCGTTGACCATCTCTATCAGGCTCTGCACCAGTGCGGTTTTATCTTCCTCCATACCTGTATTTTCACTCCGATCTCAATACACGGCGCCCTATTGAAGCTCAGATTTTGTCTGATTTCCGATTGAAGCTCTGATTTGACTGGTTCCTCAAGTCTGGTTTTGAAAGAGGACGGAAATGAATGAGAGCAGGTCTTTATTCTTATGGTCGTCTCTGTGAGAGAGAGGAGGAGTGCGGGACGTGCCGAGAGACTTGTTTTTATGTGGCGCGGCTCTGAGTGGCTGAGTCTGTGACTCGGGTTTTAACCATGGTTGAGTTGCTTGGGTTAGGACCTTAACTCTTGGCGGACTTGTGGTTGACTGGTTATTTGGCTTCGACTTCGACTCGACTCGACTCGGCTTTGCCGGGCTTGGCGTTTCGGTTGCTGCGTCATGCGTGTTTTCATGGGTAGGCGATCGGTTTTTTCGGTTTAACTACCGCCGGTTAATTTCACCAATTTTGGTTGGTAAAATTTCACCCGAAATGGATATTATAAAGAAAAACATCAAATTTGGAGTTTTCTCAAAAAGTGAAAAGCCTTTCGGGTAAGTTAAAAAGAATAAGAATTTTACAGCCGAAAAAGGTAATAATGAAAGGGAAATTACTGGAAGGTTGAAAAAGTGGAAGTCAAACAGAGAAACGCAAAATCAGGGGAGTTTGATTCAAATTTTTGATGGTGAATCATAGTAAATCCAGGAAAATCAGGAAAGGTGTCTAGTTTTTTTTATCACAGTAAAACAAACACAGTATAAAGAGCTACTATGAAGGGAAAAAGACAGTAAATCCACAGCACAAAACTATCCAACTGTAGATATGGTGATTGGTGAGAGAAAACTTTATAAGTTTGTGGTGTAATTTTCCTAGTTAGTACGCTGTAAATGAAAACAAAATGTCAAAAAGTTAATTTGTTTTTAACTCGATCTTCACACTAGTTATTTACCACTTAACAACAACAACAACAAAATCGTCTAATATCACACTAACTTTCCAAATTTCGGCAAATATATTCCCCACTGTCAAATGTCAGTTTTCACCTAATTTTGTCATTATTCATTCCTTCACATGCCTAACATGTAAAGTTATTGTTAACTTTTCGATTCATCTAAACTCAACATGTTAAAAAATAGTTAAAAAAGATTTCACCCACGAAATTACTTTTTTTTTTCATGAGGTGGACCTAGGATATGGAAAAGATTAAAATACACTATTGTGGTGCGAGACTGCGAGCTTAACAATAAAATTAGATAAAATCATTGAAAATTGACTCATTGACCATAAAGAAGAAAATCAACAAAAAAATAAACTCTCAAATTAGTTAATTTATCTTCACTTTTTGTCTTTTTAATTTCAAATTTTGTGATAGTAACTATCACCATAATCTAACTCACTTCAACCATTTCCCAGCACACGTTAATCGGTTAATGCTCACAGACAACAAAATGGACAATATTTCTTGAACTCTCACTTTAGGTGCTTTGCAGTACTCTAGTCTTTTTCATACATGTTCTTACACTTTCGGTTTCACTTTTCTTTACACATTGAAAGATGTTTGCTTAGTTGTTTTTTCGATTTAAAACAAAACAAAAACACAACTACAAACTAAAACCTCGACCACAACCGCTCCCAAACTGATAAAACTGGAAGGCATAGTTGGAGGATAAAGGTGATCAAACCAATAAAAAGAAAGAGAAGTTGAATGACCTAGATCAACAAGACTATCAACAACAAAATTAGCCTCCCAGAAAATATTCTTGAAACCAACATGAGAGAACCGACAAGCAATAAGAGTCTTTGCGTCTCCATCCACTAATAGCATCAATAAGGCCTCGTTTTGTTCACGGAAAGGAAATGAAAGGAAAGTAAATCAATTCCTTTCTATTTTCCATAGGAAAGGGAAAGTAAAATTCTTACTAGTTTTCATTTCAAGTGTTTGGCAACACTAAGGAAAGGAATCAAAAAATAATAATATATAAAATAATAATATATAAAATAAAATTAATATTTATAATTTCATAAATTGTTAGTTTAGTTATAGAAGTAATGTAATTACTGTTGAATTAGTGCAATAAATGCAGAAAAATAGATATGGAAAGTGATTCCCTTGGAGTAGGGAATGAACCAAGTTCCCTCATATTTTCCCTTCATTCAGGAAAATATTTCATTTCCTTTTGCATTTCAAACACAGAAAAATATTGGTTTTTCTTTCCCATGACCTCAATTTCGCGAACCAGACGAGGCCTGAGTTTTTGCGTCTCCTTCCATAATCAACCATTCACAAGCAATATGAGGAATTGTAACCGTTCACAAGATACTTGTTTTTATATTCTTTTTGTTAGATACCTCAAGAACAAGACATTGAATATAGATGAACATAAATACATATATATAGCTGGGGTGAGTTCAAGCATCAAACTGAGGTTGAAGATGGGTCTGTCGTTTGATATATATATATATATATATATATTAGCTGCCCCGAATTCTTCATGTTGGTACACCTCATTTATCTGTTTTGATTTAAATTCAAATGAATGCAGTTATCAAGATAAATCTGACAAGTTGATATTACAGTTATAATGGCATGACAATTTCTTGATGGAAGTAACTGTCAAGCATGGTAAACTTCATATATATAATCAGATTTGGTCCCAGCTGATACACGTTCCTTTTCTCATTCATGAAAACAGTATCATCTACTGTAAAGATAAATCTAAAGGTGTAATCAGGAGAAGTACCAAAGATGAACGAATCCAGTTCTTCAAGTAAGTTTGTTATCTTTTAAAATTTATGTTCTGATATTCTGGGATTGCAAGTGATATATCTATCCTAGTTCTAATTGCCCAGAAATTTATATATATATATATATATACATGTATTCATATTGAATTAGATTTATGTTTATAATTTCATTGTTTATTCTAACACTTTTAGAAAATGGTGTTTCTACAAAATGGGAGTTATTTATTTATTTTGGCCAGAAGCTTATTTCTTACATAATCAAGATGTTGAAGGTCTTTTCTTCACATTCTCACACGTGATTGAGCGACCTAGAGTGCACACGTTTGGTAGTTAGATATTCACACTTTGGCTAACCCACTTTGATATCATAATAAAGTGATATGAGCATCACACCTAAAACTAATTGACAATGGTTAGAGAAGCCAAACTCTTATAAACTAAATTACAAAGTCACAATTTTTCGGGAGACAACTCAACATTCTCACATATGTATATGTAGGCAACAATAACATCATGCTGAGTGCCAATTACCTAACTTTAATTTCATCATCTTCTCGAAGCAAGCAAGCTTGCACCAATATAGTAGGCAACATCATGCCTGCAAATCAAGCTAAAGAGAAAGAGGGACAACAAGAAAATGCATAATAATGAGAGAAGAATAATGCTTAGCTTGTAACTTGAGAAGCTATGCATTCCAATTATGTCACATAAAGCATAGTGTTCCAACAAAGGTGGGACAATATACCAAATACCCAATGACAGGACCCGCCCCAGATTCCACCCTGGAATCCGAGGTGACTGCGGGGCCCACAATAGGGAAATTCACACCGAAAATTCGGCATAAATTCCCCTAAAATGGACTACCCAAAACCTGCAATTTCCAAAACTTAACACTTCTAAATTGATCCAACAAAACCAACCGAACTCCCGAGCCGCTTGCTCACCATAACCACAAACATCCACCACAACAACAAATAGCCAAATAACTTTTCAATAATCCCTTCAATATTCTAATTCGAGCATACTAATGAAACTATAAGATTCCCAAAATACCGAATGAAAGGAAAGTCTACTAAAAGAACGAAGCGATAAGAGACTATGCCTCGACCGTAACGTGGCCGACCTCATCTAATGCAACACGGCGATTAAAACCGAAGGGCCCGGGGAAAACAATGGAAAACTATTAGCGTGAGTGGACGAAAAATGAATGGTTAGAAATAAGCTGAATTGCTTTCCCAATTTATTTACAAAAATATGCATCAAGTCGTAAAACAATTAATAAACCGAAAGCTGAAATCATAACGAAAAGTAGATGAATAAATCAAATCTCCTCTCTTCTATACGACTCTAAATCGGGAAAGCACTAATTTCCCTAATTCGATCAAGCTCGCTAAGCCGTACTCTTAGGATTTTGTGGAGCTGCGACCAACTATGGCTTACTATGACTCGGAGGGGCTAACCGCCGATCCGAAGGAGCGGAAGGGGAAGGTTTGTTTGGTTGGTCCGGAGGATCTGCGACCGGACGAAATATGTGTGTATAGCGTCGATGGGTATCTGCCGACCGGATAGCTGAGGGTGTCTGCCGACTAGGCGATCACTGAGGGTATCTGCCGACCGTGATCTACATCTGAGGGTATCTGCCGACTAGATGTGGGCATGTCTAACGAGCTATCACCGCGATCCGGATCTGCCGAGGAGTGCACTCGATATCTGACGCCGGGGGTATACCCTAATAGATCCGGATAAGGCGAGGGTGTACCCTAACACACCGATTCTCGAGGTGGCTCGCAACATAGGTTATTCTCACCTCGAACTGCTGACAATGCAAATCATGCACAAATAACATTAAAACAATTTATTGCATGCACATATTTATTTAAAAACAAATGTCCACTCATGTACGGCAGCGCGCCTACCGATCCTCTCTGTGCGGGCCTCAAGTCCTCCTGGATAAAATAAATCGAGGACCAAAATTAATAAAAGATTGTTCTCAAAAATCTAACTGAATTATCGACCTAGCTGGGGTCCTTCCAAAATCTGAAAATATTAGAACTCTGAAAACTCCCAACTTAGCTTCACTAAAATTTCCTCGTCACCATATTAAATTATAGGTCATCCATGGCGATAAATCCAACGGTCGGATTATCGCGATTCGATAAAACGAATAAATGAAATTATTTATCGAACACATAATCCACAATTATCCTTCAATTAACCAAACTTCCAATTTCCTTAATCCAACCGTCCAAACATCTCAAAATAATTACTAGAAGCTTCCAGTCCAATTATATCAACATCCAACGGTTACACGGTAACCTAGGACGTAGGCCGTTCGATAACGGACCGAAAAACAAACCGATAAATTCTCAAACCTATCCAAAATTCACAAACCAAATACCAACAAGCTCAAAATGAGAAACTAAAGCTAATGGGTCAAACTACTCGGCCATAGGAGGCCGGACGCGCCGCCACGCGCCGCCCAAAGGTGGCTGCGCGTGAAGTCCACGCGCCGCCATTCCGACCATCTCCGATGGTCACCAAATTTTACCACAACCTGCAACACAACACCAGCAACAACTTCCATAACTACGACTAAGTCCAATTCCAGCTAGAAGTGGTCGGAATTACCTCGAGAAGCTCATGGGTTGCGGATTTCAACTCTTCGATTCGCCGCCTTCCGGTGACCAAATCGCCCAATACCGATGGCTATGAACTGTGGTGAGGAGGGTTCAAAGCCCAGTAAGTGGTTCTGTCGATTTGGCGGAAACGTCGCCGGTAACCTTCGAAACATTTCGCGTTCGGGGGTTTTTGGGCTAGCTTTGACTCGGATTTCTCTCCCTACACTTCGATTCGATCTACAAAACTTGTCTAGGATTGAAGGTGGTAGATTGGTGAACATTTTGGGACTGGTTTTGTGCTTGAGGTGGCGGAGGAGGGAGAACGAAGCGGCGAAGATGGCACGAGAGAGAATCGGGGAGAGAGAGAGTGCAGGTCGGGGAGAGAGAGTGAGGGGTTTCGAAATGGAAACCCTAGATCTAATTAATAGCCCAAAATAGAAACTTCCAGAAATGCCTTCCAACTTCCGCTGCAACTTCTCCATGCCCGATTTTCGTCTTCGTCTCGAACTCGATTTAACGGCTACAACTTTCGTGAAGAAGCTTTGACCAAATTCTGAATAGAATAAAAAGTCAACCTTTTGACCACTAATTAGGTTCCCGAAACTTCAAGTTACAACCTTTTCGCTATTTCTCCGTAAAAACAACTATTTTAAATAGAAATTCTGGGATGGGTCGTAACACCCAACAATTTCTTAATTTCTTTTTCATAATTGGATTTTATGTCATACCATACGCGTAAACAACACAACCACTTCCCTAATCCCAAATTATTCCAATTTGTGGGAATCACTATGAACTGTCCAATGCAATACAATATTCCGATTGTCATAGATATATTTTTCCTTTGAACTTTATTTTCCTTTATTTGGGTCAAGATTTTTGTCCTTAGAGAAATGTTTAACAAAAAGGAGGCCAGGTTAGTTTCCAAATCTTCGTTTTATCAGAAAACTCTAAAATTGATTAGGTGACAAAGGATTAAGTAGATTAATTATAAGTGTTTCTGTAGATTAGAAGTTCAATTTACTTGATAGTATCATTTTTTTCATAAAACGTTCATTATGTGGAACGATAAAATTACATGTTTTCAAAAAATTACTTTTACGACTTGTTTGGAGAAGGTTTAGAAGTGACTAATTTTCGTATATACGATTGAAGTTAATTTCAATGAATTTGGTATAAATAGCTTAGTAACTTTTAAAGAAGTACTTGATGAAGAAGTAATTCCCAATACAGTTCTTTAGTAATATTGCATCCTTAGTAAGTGTTTTTCTAGAAGCTATGATTGGTTTGATTAACTAGCTACTTTCCATTTTTTAAAAAGGAATAAAGGCAGTTGACATTAAATAAAAGTGAGGAGTGTAATGGACATATGCAAAAACGCATTGAAAATAAAACAGAACAACAACAAAACAAGATGCATAGATGAATCTAAAATTAAGAGTGACAAGAGTTTAACCAAATGCCAAATTGCACCAAAAAAGGCACTACGTTTGTAGTTTTACATAATTCACTCATTAATTGTCAAAAAAAATTAATTAACTCACTCGTTAGTCTACTTTGATTACCTTGGTGTTCGTAGTCTCTTTTTATAAAATTCTTACTTGACAAAAACAAAATCTTTGATGAGTTGAGATTAAATACAAAATACATGCTATAAATTAAAAGTCCCAAAAATAATTGCAATAAGTTACAAGTGGAAGACAACGTATGATATCATTCGTGATTCATTCAAGCAATTAAAACAATGACAACTACTCAACTAGTATGAAATGGCAATCAAGATTGTGAGATACCAATTATTTTATCTTTTTGTAGAAATTAAAGATAGGGTCTTCTCAGTATCAAGTATTTAAACACAATAATTCTTCGTTGTCGCAGAGATATTTGGAACAACATGCATGCTTAGTGCAAGAACAGCAAAGAATTGAGATATGCTTTTATAAAAAATGACCAAATTAAAAACAAGTCCATGTGACAATTGATTGATAGAAAGCCCTCCTTTTGTTTTCTTTAGTTTTTGTTCGTTTCTACTTGGTCCTCTGCCCTCCTCTGCTGACCTTCTAGCCTCTACAAGTCATTCCAACTGTTTATATATGTAGGGTACAAATTAAGTGCATCAATAGTGACAAAAAAAGAGTAAGTAAACCGAATTTTAATAACTAAACCACTTCATCAAGTCGCCAAATGGTCCTTCTTAAAGGAATACAATTCATCAATAGTTTACTTGACTAAGTTTAAGAGTGATAAACAATAGCATTAGGAAAATTACAACTAAAATTTGTAAGTGTACTTGACTAAGTCCTTTTTTTTTTGGTTTCTTGCGAGATGATTTTATTTTATTTTATTTCTTCTTTTAATGTCACACATTTATATAATAGTTAAAATTAGAATAAAAATATTTGCTCAACAACACCCCCACCCCCCCCATGCTATGGTCAAGGGCGACAATTGGACCGTTCTTCGGGTTTGCAAGAATCATGCCTTTTGGTGGATGAATTTTTCGGGAGCGCCACCCCGAAACACGCCACGTGTCCGTGTACTCTAGGGGATAGACAAATGATTGACCACATAAATATTTTATCATTTACTCATTCAATATTTTATTCCGCTAAACTATTTTTTTATTCAGCACCGTGATAGTGGGATACTGATTCATCAATCGGCTTATACCCTAAGATCTCGGGCGCTTTATATGGATAAGGTCCATCCCGTTAGCACTCCCATGACGCGGCTAGACCGAAAGACCGTTTCGTCCGGGAGAGGAAGACGTTTTGGAGGCCATCTATCCTCTCCCCCGACCTCGCTTCCCCGCAACGCATTTTGCACTCCGGCGCCCTATTCCCCCCCCCGGCCCGACCCGTCCCATTTAAAATTTGTTCCTTTTGGTGGCAAAGGGCACCTATGGAGGTAGAAAAACTCTTTAAAAATATAAATAATACAAAATTGTTGTCTAATGAGGTGAATTTTTAATATGAAATTATAAAGTGAAAACACGTTAATAATAGTTAATAATAATAGAGAAATTTGAGAGTGCAAACTTTTATTTTTCCATATTTGGCAAGTGAAGTGGTGGAATACAAATCTAAATAATGCGTGTTTTCGACTGAAAATTGTGCCTTAATTAATTATGGATCAAATCCAAGAAAATTGAAACCTAGCAAATAGTTCCTTCGTGAAACTATTGCAAATAGAGAAAGTCCACATGGTGCGTTGGGGTTGATCTTAAGTTCTTAACCAACTAAGGGAGACAGACAGACACCCAAACCAAAGCAACCAAAACAAACCCAACCGAGAAACTGGCTTGCTGGCATTGAACAAATCTAGCCCATACACGTAGCAGACTCACGGGATTTCTAAGACGTCCGATCCCTATCCCGTACCGGGCTGGTCTCATACCCTGCAATATCACAGTCATCTATACACGTGGCCATTAACTAATCGGGTTATGACGAGTGGAAAGCCAGAACGACACGTGTCACAACCATAATGGCTGAAATTCGTGGCTGGCGCGCCAATGCAAATATTCTTACTCGGCTCTTAAGCCGCCATGAACCGGGTTGGCCAACTCGATCAGGAAAAAGTCCTGAAGACCCCAAGGAGAGAGAAAATCGCGGCACATGGTCCACCGTGGTGATCCCGTCTTGGAGCTGAGAACGAATCAGAGCCGTTGGCGAATGGGAATCTCATGATTCTGGTGTATCTTCTAACGAGAATATCGCAAAATATCCACCGTCCCCAGCACTTGTGGGACCCGCGGGTGGTGGTGCAGGTGCATGTGACCCGCCGGAACGACAGCTCAGATGACTATTGCGATGGCTTGGTGTTTAGCGCAACGGCCCTCTCTCTTTACCTTAAACTGTGAGAAACGTATTGCGTCACACGTGGGTGAGGAAACTGGAAAGGTACTTATGTCACCTTTTGTAAGCTTGATTGCGCGAAGCTGTGTTACACGAGAAAACAAATGGAAAATAATAGAAAAAACCACACGTAACGAAACAAATTGTGATACACGTGATTACGTGAATACTGTTTGATCGGTTTCTATTGCTTTCCGTTATCTTTTTGGGACAACTTTTGTACAGTGAAGTCGCGTTTTTTGGTCCTATAATGTTAGGGTAAGCTACAAACACGAAATGTGCAAGTTTCTTCAACTAGTCTAAAAGAAACCTTTTTTTTATTTTTTATTTTTTGTATTTTGTATCTTAGCACAATGGACACTTTGCAGCACAATAATAGTTGGATTGGCCCAACAACATAATCGCACAACCCAATCCAGCAAGTCAAAACCCAAATTAAAAGACAACCACAATCACACACCATCTATTTCTTTCTCATCATCATCATTTTCCCATTGCAACTTTGCGTTTTTGAAATCGAAGTTGCAATGGGAGGAACAAGATGTAGGAAGAAGAAGTTGCAATGGTATAATGGCGTGTGGTGATTGGGTACTACTTACAAGAACGATGAAATGAGAAAAAGACATAACTTTTGCAAACATGATATCTCAATGTAAAATTGTAAATGATTTTGAGTTAAACTCTATATAGTAGAATGAATGTAGAAGTTTTATGGGTTTAGCTCTAGTTTATGCAAATAGTAAGATTGTAACTTTTGAAAAGTGTAAAGGTGTGTACTAAAGAACTTGAAAATGTTAGATATCATCCTACAAGATTTACTCAAACTTATGTAGATTTTTTCAATAAAAAGAGAAAAAGAAACAAAAACTCCTGTAGAAATTGTTGACAATTACTGTCTTGATAGAAAAGGCTATCTGCTACCAATATTTAATCGACGAGCAACTTATGAAATAGGTGAGTTCTCAAAGAGAAACTTGCGTAATAAGGGAAGTCATAGACGGTTAAAAAGTGAAATAAAATTTACCTCATAGGCTCCACAGGGCTGCTCAAGGTTTTATCAGTCTTTCATTTCAATTTTCTTGCAGAAGCTATTTTCTCTTCGAGCTTTGAATGAAAATCCCAAAACGATGCTTGAAACACAGGACCAGAGCTATCCCTCAAGTCGGTCCAAGATAATTGGTCGTTGCATAGTGTCGTGTATCTTCGTAGTCCTCACTCAATTGACTCTCTCTTTGATCCCTCGCTTCTTCTCCGCCTTCTCCTTTCTCACCCAATTAGCTTTCTCGGCTCTGCTGCTTCTGGTGCTCGTGGGTTTCGGGGGATGGTGCAGAAGAACGCTTCTCAGAGTAAAAGCTTCAGCTCCGGCTTTCGTTTTCTTCAACATTCTCTTCATTTGGGGATTTTACGTCTCTGTTATTCGACCAGGTAAGCTCAGTTGACTTCAACAATTAAAGCTTATTTGGGTTTGTAACGTTTGTTTGAGTAAAATTTGAGCAATTGTCTATGTGCTTGCTGCAGCTGTGTCGCAACTAAACGATGCTGTTTTTAATTGGGGAGTTGTGTTCCTCTTTATTGGTCTCTATAGGTTGGTAATTTTAAGCTCCACTGTGCTAATTTGATACAAGAATATATAAATTGACAGCTACTAAGAGTAGTGAGTGTTTTTTTAATGGCAGTATCATAACAAGTGACCCTGGCATTGTTAAAAATGGGTCTGCCTGTTCAGACCAGCCTATGGAGAGCTCAGTTTCTCAAGTTGATAATCATGATCAGGTTGAATTTTTTTAACTTTGGTATCATCTCTTTTGACTAAAGATAAAATTTTGAGGAAATATTTTAACTTTTTGCAGAACTCTTTCTGTTGTAACAAAAGAGGAGCCTTTAGCTAATCAATAGTATTCATAGTGGAAATGCAGTTAGTTGATGACCATCACACTTGTGCAGGAGTTGGAGCTTTTGGCAAGTGGTTTAGGCCATGAATCAACTCAAGTAATACTTTTCACTCTCTTCATTCTTTCAATATTATAGAATGAGAAATGTTTTCTCACCGCCTCACCGGACTATGCATCATGGTATGCTGTCATTTTATCAAATTTGAACCTTCGATAAGTTGAGACCGAAAAGAAAAAAAGGAACCTTTGTTAAGTTGATTATTGTTTGAATGTGTATTACAGATTGATAGTTGACAATATAATATTCCAGTTACATATACTTTAGAGAATGCAACTAATCTGTAGTTATACCTATTGTAATCTGGATGCTGGTTGTTCTTTTGGTCTTTGTCAGGATTCTGGTTTGTTTATGAGGTTAAGATATTGCAAAACCTGCAAGGCATACATAAAGGCTCTTGACCATCATTGTCCTGCTTTTGGGAATTGTATAGGTAATGACAATTAGTATTCTCCATGTTATTATATGGAATATTAGAAGTTTGAAAGTTCACGCTAGTTGGTGAAAACATCATATCATATGTAATTTCCTCTGTTTACTCTGGTAGTTAATGATGTTGTGACCATTGCTGTACAGGCCAAAATAATCATCGCCTTTTCTTAATTCTTTTGTTTGGATTTATCAGTACCGAAGCTTCTTATCTAGTGTGCTCATTACTCTGTAAGCTAACGCTCTTCGTGACTGGTTTTGATCCCAAGTCTCAGAAATTCTTTTGATTTCCCATTCAATGTCTTTTGAAAACTAATTCATCTGTGAATTCATGTACTATTTTCTCAGTTGCGGCCAAATCCAGGATCTTAGATAGACCTAGTTCAGAGGTTGGTTATTGCCCCCTTCAACTTAGCCAACTAATTTGAATCAACACTATGTCTTTGTTGTGACACTTCAGTAGAATAAGTTATTTATGCCTCAGCAACTTACACATACTTTTTTTTTTAAAACCGATTTTGTAGCTTACTTTTTCTGAAAGTTTAGCTGTTAGCACAATTCTGTTCACCATTCTCCAACTGCTATGGCAGGTTTGTATCGCTAATGCTTTATATGTGATCTGCTCCATTCTGAAAGATGTATTGATAATTAGGTTGCTTCATATGAGTTCTAATAATGTCCATTGGTTTGTGAGCAGGTGGTCTTTGTGATATGGCACATATATTGTGTATGCGCCAACATCAGAACTGATGAGTGGGTAAGTTCTCAATGACTCAATCATAAACAAATAATAATAAGAGAAGAGATTGGGTTGATATGTACGTTTATGGTTGTGGTAGTGGTTGTATGTGGGAGAGAATTTGTCGACTATGTCCCTGTATTATAACAACTGAGGTTGTGATCAATTCATGATTGAAGGCCTAGAAGTATAGAAGCACAATATGTGTAAATGATGAGTCTTCCCTCGTTTCAGATTGAAGTATTTTTAATATCTTTTATTGTTTCCTTTTCAAGATAAACTGGAAGAAGTATCCAGAGTTCCAACTTGTTATTCCACCCCAACCAGGTAAATATATGTTGCAGCACCAATTCTGATCTATGTGTAGTTCTTGCAATCTGTATGGTCGGTACAATATCTGATTTTTTTTTCCCATCCAGGACAAAGCTTCACAAATATTAGGTTCAGGAATCCATATGATAAAGGCATTGTACAGAATGTGAAGGAGTTTCTAGCATTAAGAACATAAAGGTTGTCGATGCCTGTTACTGCAGAATCCTTTGAATAGTCGTCATTATTCGATTCATGAAGAAAGCAGTCTCCCTGCTTCTTCTATATTCCAGCTTTTGGAGCAACATGACAAGCCTTTGGATCGGTGAAAATGCATCTTCTACCTCTGATTTGATTTAGAAGTTAGACACCTTCTAATGTACATGGTAGAGAAAGAAGCCATTTCATTGATGTACATTATTAGAAATCCAAATCGGCTTGCATTTGTGTTGTTTTAAAATAGAACTTGTAACCTTCTCCTTAAGAATCTGTTGGTGGTAATGAGTATGGTTACAATATTAACCCCAAAAATACTAAGGTTCTTAACCGTTTGCTCAACGATAGTCATCAAAGGTGAGTTTAGGAAGGATGCGTTCTTTAGGAAGACCATCAGTTACATGTGAGGTGAGGCTAAAAACTCACTTCTTCAACAAGCGGAGAAATCAAATTCTTCTCAGACTGTTTCAAGTAGACTATATTTTACGATGTAGCAGCCTGGAATTACACAAAGGCTTATGGAGAATGATATGCAGTCTCAAATGGCAAACCCAAACGCTCGTAATTAAAGAAACTGCATGTGTTTAATATCCGAAATTAGCCAAGTAATGTTGGGTGCTGCTATTCAAAATCCTACGGAAATTTTAAGATGTTTTTTTTTTGGGGCAACAGAAATTTAAGATGTTGAGTTCACAGTTCTATTTCCATAATGGTCCATGCTTTTATTCACCTTTTTACAAGTGAAGATAGAGGCCGACCAAAAGTCTTCAAAAGTCTCCACTCTACCATTTACTTTAAAATTGTGGTCTTCCACAATCCTTCAGAATTTCCCTTTGTTTCTCTAGTTTTTGCTTCTTCTTCTTCTGAACTTCTTTAAATGGCTTTGAGCATCCCAGATCTAGATCTGATCCTCGGTGGAAGTATGATGTTTTTCTGAGTTTTAGGGGTGAAGATACTCGTAGGGGTTTTATATCCCATTTATACCATGAATTGCAAACCAGGAGAGGAATTAAAACATTCATGGATGACAAAGAGCTTGAAACAGGGACATCTATTTCTCCAAGTCTCCTAACAGCAATCGAGGAATCCATGTCTGTGATTGTTGTTTTGTCGCCAAACTATGCTTCTTCTGCATGGTGTTTGGGTGAACTTACTAAGATTGTTCAATGCATGGAAGACAAGAAGACGATAGTTTTCCCGATATTTTATGATGTGGATCCCTCTGCTGTGCGACATCAGAAAGGGAGTTTTGCTGAAGCCTTCACTAGGCACCAAGAAAGGTTTAGGCAAGACGATGTGAAACAGTGGAGCGCTGCTTTAACAAAAGTTGCCAATCTGTCTGGGTTGGAATCAAAAATATATAGGTGAGCATGATGAGAATATCTTAAACTTAACATGAGTTACAGTTTTTCTTCTGGATTTATATTTATCTGATGATTATATGACCCTTCTTCCTTGTAGGAATGATAGAGAACTGGTTCAAGAGTCAAGACATTGTAGAAAAAGTGTGCAGTAAAGTGCTACCTATCAAATTTGCGTATATAATGTCTGTGAGTTTGTCTTCACTTGTAGTTGGCAAACATATGTGGAGGAGTAGGTGCTATTGTTTAAGCACGTCGGTTTGGATTTATGTTGCTAAGTCAAAAGTCATGGAAAGTGGGAATTATCTTCTCACTAATGAATGCTAATTAATTTAGCATGTCTGCCACCTCCCATATATTAATCCCTTGCACTAAGGCAATTATATATAATTGATGCATGCAAATAGGAATGTGGGTTACTGCATGCTTGGTTATATATATGGTAATTGGTTTGCATGAAGTGTGAGATAGAGAAGAGAACTTGAGAGAGTGATTGCATGCAACGTGTGTGCATAGAGAAATAGAAAGAGTGATCAACAGCCAAGAAAACAGTGGCCATGCAATTGTAGCTCTGCTTTTCTTTTGTCAAGGTGATCCGTTCTAATTTGGATTATCTTGAAGTTGTAAGTTGTTTTGTTCTCAAGTTCTTGTTGTAATTCTCCTTTGATCATAGTGGAATATTTTGCCGGCTCCGAAAGTGGACGTAGCTCAATCACACTGATTGAGTGAACCACTATAAATATTGTGTTATTTTCTTTGTGATTGTTTTTCCCGTTTTACCATATTATCTCGTATCAATATTGTGTTTGTTACGCTTCCGCACAACAAACTGGTATCAGAGCCTTGGTTCTGAATTTGGAGTTGAATTTATTGATCGAGATCAATGGCTAATGACAAGGAGAAAGATCAGGAGAACGATCCGGAGAGAATTCCGGAGAAAGGTTCGGGTTCGTCATCAACTACGCGGTCATCAATCGGTAATGCCAAATTTGAAGTTGAACAATTTAATGGTACTAACAATTTTGGCATGTGGCAGTGTGAGATGATGGATGTCTTGTGTCAACAAGAATTGGATATAGCTCTTGATGACAAACCTGGAGATATGGGTGATGCGGAGTGGGCTAAAATTAATAGGTGGGCTTGTGGTTCCATCAGACTGTGCCTTGCCAAAGATCAGAAATTCTTTGTCATGAAAGAAACTTCGGCAAAAGAGTTGTGGAAGAAATTGGAGGATCAGTACATGTTCAAGAGTGCTGAAAATCGGCTTCACCTAAAGAGGCGGCTCTTCCGATTTCAGTTTCGACAAGGTATTTCTATGTCTGAACACATCAGTGATTTTAATAAAATACTCGCAGATTTGACAAATTTAGAAGTGAAAATTGATGATGAGGATAAAGCTTTATGTTTGCTAAATTCTCTTCCTGACGAGTATGAGCATTTGATCACAACTTTGTTGTATGGAAAAACTGTTGTGAAATTTGATGATGTGTCTAATGCTTTGTTGAATAATGAGTGCCAGAAAAAGGACAAGCAATTTAATGCAGGGCCAAGTGAAGCACTTGTAGTAAGAGGCAGATCTTATGAGAGAAAGCCTGGTGGAAAACGAGGTAAAACTCATTCCAAGTCAAGAGGAAAATTTCCTGCAAAAGATGAGTGTGTCTTTTGTCGCCAAAAAGGGCATTGGAAGAAAGATTGTCCAAAGCTGAAGACTCGGGACAAGGGTCCTGAAGTGAACGTTGCAAGAGATGACGATGATTTTGGTTTCGCTCTAAGCTGTTCATCAGCCTTTGAAGATTTTGATGAAGATGAGTTTGAATTTGCCTTGGCTAGTTCATCTGAAACTGGCTGTTCTGAGAAGTGGATCATGGACTCAGGTTGTTCTTATCATATGTGTCCCAACAGGGAGTGGTTCTCTACTTTCAAGACGTTGAACGGTGGAGTGGTGTTGATGGGAGACAACAGTCCATGCAAAACACAAGGGCTTGACACAATTCTTCTCAAGATGCATGATGGAGCAGTCAGAGAGCTGACAAATGTTCAGTATGTTCCTAACTTAAAGAAAAATCTTATTTCTTTGGGTGCTTTAGAATCTAAGGGATATACAATAACTTTAAAAAATGGAGTTGCTAAAGTTGTCTCTGGTTCACTTGTGGTGATGAGAGGTGAAAGATGTAGAAATTTATACTTTATGCAAGGAAGTATAGTGACAGGTGAAACAGCAGTATCTGAGGCCACGAAAGATGCAGACACCACAAAATTATGGCACATGCGTCTCGGACATGCTGGTGAGAAAGCACTGCAAGGATTGGTGAAACAAGGCTTGTTGAAAGGTGCAAAGACAGGTAAGCTGGAATTTTGTGAACATTGTGTTTTGGGAAAGCAGACTAGAGTGAAGTTTGGCACTGCAGTTCATCAAACTAAAGGTACTCTAGATTATGTTCATACTGATGTATGGGGACCTACCCAAACTGCATCTTTGGGAGGTAAACATTATTATGTCTCTTTTGTTGATGACTTCTCTAGAAGAGTATGGGTGTACACCATGAAACATAAAAATGAAGTCCTAGATATATTTGTGAAGTGGAAGAAAATGATTGAGACTCAGACCGGTCGAAAAATTAAGAGGCTCAGGTCAGACAACGGTGGTGAATATAAGTCTGATCCATTCTTGAAGTTATGTCAAGATGAGGGTATTGTGAGACACTTCACAGTGAGAGAGACACCGCAGCAGAATGGGGTGGCAGAACGCATGAATCGGACTTTGCTGGAGAAAGTTCGGTGTTTGTTGTCTAATGCTGGATTAGGCAAAGAGTTTTGGGCTGAGGCAGTTACATATGCGGGCCATCTCATCAACAGGTTGCCTACTGCGGCAAATGAGGGCAAAACGCCTATGGAGGTATGGTCTGGAAAACCTGCTACTGATTATCATTACTTACATATTTTTGGTTGTCCTGCTTATTTTCATGTCAGGGAAAGCAAGCTTGATCCAAGAGCCAAGAAAGCTGTTTTCTTGGGATTCAACGATGGTGTGAAGGGATTCAGGCTATGGTGTCCAGATGTGAGAAAAATCGTTGTAAGCAGAGACGTGACTTTTGATGAGGCTGTTATGGTTGATCAGAATAAGCAGAAAGATTCCCAAGTGCAGACCATAGAGAGTTCGAAGAAGGTGGAGCGCATGGAAAATATTGATGAAGCTCCAGTTGATCCAGAAAGTCCTACTGTTGATTCAGATGATACAGATACAGATGATGTGATTGTTGAAGAAGAGGCTTCAACCCAAGAGTCTACCTAGCAAGATGTACCTATTGCAACAAGAAAGGGTAAAAGAAAAGCTCCAAAGCCAGCATGGTTAAGTGACATGGTGACTTATGCACTTCCAGTGACTGAAGAAGAAATTCCATCTACCTATGAAGAAGTTGTCATACATACAGATAGTGTAGAATGGAGAAAAGCCATGGATGAGGAGATGAAGTCTCTTCATAAGAATAAGACGTGGGAGTTGGTTCGGTTACCACCTGGAAAGAGAGCAATTGGTTGCAAATGGGTGTTTGCTAAAAAGGAAGGATCTCGATACAAAGCTAGAATGGTAGCAAAAGGATATGCTCAGAAAGAAGGAATTGACTACAATGAGGTATTTTCTCCAGTTGTAAAGCATTCTTCTATTCGTATTTTGCTAGCTTTGGTTGCACAGTTTGATCTTGAGTTAGCGCAGCTTGATGTCAAAACTGCATTTTTACATGGTGAATTAAATGAAGAGATCTATATGACTCAGCCAGAGGGATTTAAAATTGCTGGTAAGGAAAAATGAGTTTGTAAATTACATAAATCTTTGTATGGCTTGAAACAGTCTCCAAGACAGTGGTACAAGCGGTTTGATAGATTTATGTTTGGTCAGAATTACACTAGGAGTCTTTATGATCCTTGTGTTTATTTTCGCAAGCTACATGATGGGAACTTTATATATTTACTCTTATATGTTGATGATATGCTTATAGCATCTAAGAGTAACATGGAGATTGAAAAATTAAAATCACAATTGAGCTGTGATTTTGAAATGAAAGATCTGGGAGAAGCCAAGAAGATTTTAGGCATGGAGATTGAAAGAGATCGATTAAAAGGCAAGATTTGTTTGTCACAGAAACAATATCTGAAAAAAGTACTACATCGGTTTGGTATGAATGATGGCACTAAACCTGTAAGTACACCTCTTGCCTCTCATTTCAAGCTTAAATCTACTATGTCTCCTAGCACAGATGATGAGTTCAATTATATGGCTAAAGTTCCTTATGCTAGTGCTGTTGGTAGCTTGATGTATTGTATGGTGTGTACTAGACCTGACATTTCACATGCTTTAAGTGTGGTCAGCAGATATATGCATAACCCAGGTAGAAATCATTAGCAAGCTGTGAAATGGATTCTACGGTATATTATTGGTACTGTGGATGTTGGATTGGTTTTTCAGAGGGATATGACGAGTCAGTGTGCTATTGGATATGTGGATTCTGATTTTGCAGGTGATTTGGATAAGTGTCGGTCTACAACAGCTTATGTGTTTACACTTGCTTGTGGGCCGGTAAGTTGGAAGTCGAATTTGCAATCTACAATTGCGTTGTCGACTACAGAGGCTGAATACATGGCAGTAACAGAAGGTGCAAAAGAAGCAGTATGGCTTCGTGGTTTACTTGAGGATCTGGGAATAATTCAAGATTATGTGGATGTCTACTGTGATAGTCAGAGTGCTATTCATTTAGCAGAGAACCAGGTTACTCATGCTCGTACTAAGCACATCAATGTGAAATTTCACAAGATTCGTCAAATGGTGGAGGATGGTGATATTCATCTTCGAAAAATTGGAACTGCAGACAACCTTGCTGATATGTTGACTAAGCCAGTTCCATTGAGCAAGTTCAGGCATTGCTTGAACTTGATTGGTGTTCGTAGCATTTGAATTCCCTACGGGGATGTCGGAGCGGCAATCGGTTTATGGTATTCTATTTTTGGAGAATCTCGCAAGTGAAGCCAAGGTGGAGATTGTGAGTTTGTCTTCACTTGTAGTTGGCAAACATATGTGGAGGAGTAGGTGCTATTGTTTAAGCACGTCGGTTTGGATTTATGTTGCTAAGTCAAAAGTCATGGAAAGTGGGAATTATCTTCTCACTAATGAATGCTAATTAATTTAGCATGTCTGCCACCTCCCATATATTAATCCCTTGCACTAAGGCAATTATATATAATTGATGCATGCAAATAGGAATGTGGGTTACTGCATGCTTGGTTATATATATGGTAATTGGTTTGCATGAAGTGTGAGATAGAGAAGAGAACTTGAGAGAGTGATTGCATGCAACGTGTGTGCATAGAGAAATAGAAAGAGTGATCAACAGCCAAGAAAACAGTGGCCATGCAATTGTAGCTCTGCTTTTCTTTTGTCAAGGTGATCCGTTCTAATTTGGATTATCTTGAAGTTGTAAGTTGTTTTGTTCTCAAGTTCTTGTTGTAATTCTCCTTTGATCATAGTGGAATATTTTGCCGGCTCCAAAAGTGGACGTAGCTCAATCACACTGATTGAGTGAACCACTATAAATATTGTGTTATTTTCTTTGTGATTGTTTTTCCCGTTTTACCATATTATCTCGTATCAATATTGTGTTTGTTACGCTTCCGCACAACAAACTGGTACCAGAGCCTTGGTGCTCAAGGTCGAAACTTGTGATCAGATGGTGAATGCACTTGTACCATCGAATTTGTTGCAGAGACTACATAATTTGGAAACATTAATTTGTGTATTTTTGTGTAAATTAGAATATGTGTTTGGAACTGAAGGGCTTGAGCCAGAACAAATTGTCTTGACAACATTGAGACAGATGATAATGTCCGGTCTATGGAATCTAAGAAAAATATGGGATGGTCCTGCTCCTCGTGCTATCTTCCGTAATCTTAATTTTTTGGGAGTTTATGGCTGCGATGAGCTGAAAACTATCTTGACGTCCGATGTAGCTCAGTGTCTTTTGCAATTGGAACACCTTTGGGTGGCTAGGTGCTCTCGCTTGGAAATAGTTATTGAACCCAGCGCGGAAACAGAGACCAACAAGGTCCTAGTTCTTCCAAAATTGAAGGGAATAGTTTTGAAACATCTTCCACAGCTCACAGTGTTCTATATTAGTACTCTTGGAAGCTGTACTATTTATCATTTTGGGTGCCCTTCATTGGAATACTTGTATGTGGAGAAGTGCCCCCAATTTTCATCCCCTGCTTCTGACTTTTATAGCAGGAACCAAGTCCAACTCAGTGATTATGAACATTTTATTCCTGTAAGTCAAAGGTATGTCGCTGTGTCAAACTGCATATGGTAATGTTCTTATGTTTCTTTCCTTTTCATTTTTATCCTTTCTTATTTTTTTCTTGTTGCTATTGGTAATGTTTAGTCATTCTTTTTTTTTTTTGTTTTGTTTTTGTTTTTGTAATGAATGGGCTCGTAAATTTGATTTGTGCAAATAGAAATTTAAAAAGGAAATTTGAAAAAAAATGGTCGCTACATATGATCGAATTTTCTTTTGGCTTGATTTATAATTCTGATCAAATTCCTGCCAATGATTATTTCGAATTAATTAAAGAAATGTACGTACTGTTTAATAATACTCACATTTGTTTTGTTCCAAACTGGCTATTAGATGGTTGCCGTCGATATTGTACTTCCCCAACTTACGTGGAATCAAGGAAAAAGAGCGTCTATTCAACTAAAAAAACAGAAAGAGAAGAGATTCCTCAATTGGCTTTTAAATGTATTGTGTAGTATTGTACCATTGTGTAGTTTGGTATATGCATAATCAATATTCAAATCAACATTCTTGATAAACAGCATGTAAGTACTTATAAATGTTGGCTCTTTCTATAGATATAATTGTTTGATCTTGTAATGATAACCTTCCTCATTCCTCATCAGTGTGCGGATTTGCTTGTAATAATTTGTTGAATTCAAAAACGCATGTGCTGTCTTCCTATTGACATAATTTTATAAGCGCTTGATCTGTATCTGTTTGAGTCTCCTGTTTGAGGCTGTTGCATTAGGCCCCCCATTTCTTCTGTTCAATCATTCTTGTTTTCCCTCCTTTTTGGTTTGCTAGTTCCTCAAAATCTGGTCTCCTTTTTTTTGGCTTTACAAATTGTTGTGAGTCACTCTCTTTTCACCGCTTTCTAGGTTGCAACGAAAAAAAACAATATAGAAAATGAAAGATAGTTTGCTGAGCATCTCAGCATGCGTCTAGTTCAATTCTTACTAACATTTTATGTAGAGCATCTATGTTTTGTACTACTAAATTGAAGAGTGATAGAAATTTGTTTAGAGTTGTCATTCAAATCAGTAACATTTTCCAACACAAATGATTTTTAGATGGAATGGTGGGTAGATGTCAAGTATTTGCAATCCAATTGTGTTTTGCAAGTTAAGCCATGCAAATCAGTTTGACACTTACGAATTGAACTTTTGCAGAAATGAGAGCAAATGATGTGTTTAAAGTGTTTAAACTTCAATTTGAAAGTCATTGTGATTGAGACTATAACTAGATGACACAGTTCACTAGAATCATTATCACCTAAATTTGGTGCAATGAAATGTGCAATTGCAATCGACTCATTTTTTTTATATGGATATAATATATGTACAATAAAATGTATATCTTAATTGATAGCGTGATCACAGTCAGCTAATTTGTTCGCTATGAAATTAGTTTTTCAATAAATATGCCAGAAAGAGATGACTCGAATTGAAAAGCCAAGCACCTAATATTGATCAACAAGACAACAACTAAAACTTTGAGACTTAGAAGAAATATCGGATACTCCATTCATTGCATCAATTTATAATTGCCTTCAATCGCGGGGGAACACCCCATTTAGAGTTTCTGCCATGGTAAGGTAAAAAAAAAGGGAAATATGGTTTAGCTAAAGTTATATTCTGGAGCATATAATTATGACTATCAACATTACTCCCACCATACCCTATAATTAGAGCCAAACATGCACCTCAATTCATCAATTCCAAGTTTTCAACAGCTATTAATTGATTTCAATTGTTAATTTTTAAATAGAGAGTTGTTAATTTTTAATTTAATAGATTATTATCTTTGATGAAAAAAATAAGTCATAATTATATATTAAAAAAAATTTGACCAAATATATTCAATATTAGGCTCAAATGAAAGATCTCGTTGAGATCTTCGAAACAATATAATTTTTATTCTTAAAAAATTTGTAATTATAAACTTTGAGAATAAATAGAATTTGTAGCTAAAAATTATTATGAACACAAATGAAATTGTGTCTTTGTTTGAAGGATAAAATAGGAACAAAAATTTAACACAATAATATATAATATTGGTTTGGCTTGCCAAGAAGTGGAACGGCAAAAAAAACTTTGGGGTCTTGTGCATTGGCTTACGGTGGGAGCTCCACACACCCCATATTTGAGTTTTTAGCATACCGTGGCAGACGCTCTTAGAAGTAAGTGTTTTCTAACAGATCCACACATAAAATATTTTAATGTAAAGATAGGTTTGGAAAATTTATTTTTTATGAAATTTTTATTCATAACTAGATGATTTTGAGTCAGATACTCGGATTAAACTCAATAGTAAAGCAAATTTAGAAGTTTTATATGTGCTTCTCTTAATGCAAGTGCAAGAGCATCTGTAACGGATATGTTAAATTTTTTTGTCAAATTTGAATTTGACATATGACATGGCTAATAACATATCTGTTAAGTTTCTGCTCCAACCCATAAGTTAAAAAATAATAATATTTTAACATTTTTTATCATTCTTTATCTCTCTCACTCCTCCTCTTCCGTTATGTTCTTTCTCTTTCTTCCTCTTATGTTTCTCCATCTTCTTCAACTATTGCTTCCTCCCGCATACCTTTGATCTCTCATATTGCTTCAAGGAACTGGAACTAATTTGCTCTCTCTCTCTCTCTCTCTCTCTCTGGAGGCTCGGCTGTACTTGGCGCGGGAGGATGGGTGAGATTGGGATCAGATTGGAACAAGAGCTGCAGCGCCGTGAGCTGGAAATCGAAAATCCTAGCACGGCAGAGGTGAGGCTGGGCTTCTGTGTTGCCAGATTGAAAGAGAAGGAAACAGAGAATGAAGAGATTGAAAGAAAAGGAAAGAGAAAATAATAAAAAACTTTTGGCATTTCACTTTTTGATATGTGAATTTGACATATGTGGAGCCTCATATGTCTTTTGTTACCGTTGTAAGTTGCCACCTGGATTTGACGTAACCACTGCATATGATCTAGGGAGTGAAATCCACACCCCATTTTAATATTATTTCTTCAGCAACTTTGCAAACTTACCAATATACCCCCCATTGGGTTAGAATTTCCTCTTTCACCAAGTTTGGTCGAAATTTAAAAATACCTATCATTCTTGTATGAGGCGAGATTCGAACCTCTCACCTCACACTTGCCAAGTTGAATACAAACCACCAATGCACAAGCACATCTTGTTAATATTCATACAATATGTATTATTTATAAGCTGTTAGTGGCATAGCATGCCCACAACCTACTTCTTTAATTTATTTGTTTTTTCTTTCAAATTTTATTTTACTTGCTCACTTTTATTTATTTCACATTCATTTATGCTTATGGAAAACTGGCTTATTTTTTTTATTTCGAAATTACATATGAAATCGATGTGCTCTAGATCCGTTTTACGACAAAACGTCCAAAAAATAGAAACTCACATATTTTCAATACAAATTTCACAACATTTTAGAAGAAATTAACATTGAAATTTTCGTGGTATTACAGCTTATTTAAACTTTAAAGGAACATAACATAATATGGGATGAATCTGCCTAAAACGGTTTAGAGCAACTCATTTTGTATGTAATTTTTTTTTCTCATTTTGATATCGTATGTAATTTCGAAATGAGACAAAAATATTAAAAAAAATAAGCCAGCTTGCCATAAGCATAAATGAATGTGAAATAAATAAAAATGAGCAAGTAAAATAAAAAACCAAAATAAATTAAAGAAGTAGGTTGTGGCCCTGCTATGCCACTAACAGCTTATAAATAATATATTTTGTATGAATATTAACAAGAGGTGCTTGTGCATTGGTGGTTTGTATGCAAGTTGGCAAGTGTGAGGTGAGAGGTTCAAATCTCCCCTCTTCAAATCTCCCCTCATACAAGAATGATAGGTTTTTTTAAATTTCGACCAAACATGGTGAAGGAGGAAATTCTGACCCAATGGGGTATATTGGGAAGTTTGCAAAGTTGGTGAAGAAATAATATTAAAATATTAATATGGGGTGTGGATTGTAAAAGATGGAGTGTGGATTTCACTCCCCATGATTAAGGTGTGTACTAAAAACTTCATTTTTATATAGTTAGTTTGAAATAAGGATTATATTTTTTTTTTTTTGGCAAGAAATAAGGATTATATATTGAAGGTGCAAGCTAATTGGTCGTTGTACAGTGTCGGGTATCTTCGTCTTCCTCACTCACTTGGCCCTCTCTTTGATCCCTCGCTTCTTCTCCGCCTTCTTCTTTATCACCCAACTAGCTTTCTCGGCTATGCTGCTTCTGGTGCTCGTGGGTTTCGGGGGATGGTGCAGAAGAACGCTTCTCAGAGTAAAAGCTTCAGCTCCGGCTTTCGTTTTCCTCAACATTCTCTTCATTTGGGGAGTTTACTTCTCTGTTATCCGACCAGGTAAGCTCGGTTACTTCACGCGCCAAAATTGATACGCGCAAAAATAACGTCAAAATAAAATAAAAGAGAATGTATGTTATATACAAATCCTAAACTTCCTAAAAATGTGTCGTTAAATAGTATAATGAGAAGTAAAAGGTCATTACCCACAGAAGATTGTTTATTTGCTTTTCTATGTCACGAATTAAATAATATATACAATAAAGAATTAAATTAAATAATATATACAATAAAGAATTTATTTACAAAAATATACAATATATACAAAATGTGTTTTTCGGTTTTTGAGAATAATTGAAAACAAGAAATAAATAAAAGAAAATATTTTTGGATTTTTGTTTTAGAAATTAAACTAACAAAAATAAAATAAAACACACTCTTGATATGTTAATCTACAACTTCCTTTCAATTAAATGTAATTACTCAGACTAAGCCAATGACATGTTGTACTTAATCTATTATTCTCTCATAATTGGTTTGTTAGGTGCATGACATGTACTCCTAACTTAGCTTCTAAAATGTAACCTAGAATGACATGTTCATAGATTCAACATTTAAGAAGTCATTAAGCATAAAGAGAACGAGTAACTCTAGGCAACTTCGACACGGATGTAGTTCTAATTGCCTAGAATATGATTCATATAACGATAGCTTACACCGTTATTTGCTACTTCTAGAATATATGATGATATGGCAGTCCACATATAATCCTAGCAATAAAACCCTAGCATGCTTACTATGTTCGCAACCACAATAAACAAACTAGCAATTTATCGATGTCAAAGCAATGAATCAAACAAACATTCAATATCAGAAAAATTATAAATCAAAGCTAATACCAAGAGTAATAGGGCTAAACCCTAAATTATTACACAAAATAATAAAACAAGGTTTAAAACAAATATTTACACAATAACAATTACCCAAATTTATTCACACAAAATTTAAATGCGGAAATTAAAATTAAACAAATATAATAATTAAATGAGTTTGGGAAAATGTTACTGTTGTGTCCATGAAAATGGACACTGCCGTTCGGGCGTAGGTGGACGGCTCAGCTATGTGCTCAGGTTCTGAACACTGCCTGGCAGGTACAGGTGGCAGGCTCAACTATGGTGAAAAACGGACTTTGGATGTGGCGGGGGCCCAATACGGATTGGGCTTGAGCAATTGGGGTGTCCTTAGCAGATTTGAACATTGGGCTTTTGGGCTTTTCTTTCCTTTGGCCGGCCCAGATCAGATTTTGCTTGTTTTGGTTGACTTTTCAACCCAGTATCCTATTGGTTGATTCCTTCTTGTAGCCATGTCAGCATTGCAATCATCTTCTCTCATTCTTCACGATTTCTTCTTCATCTGTTTCTTTTCTTTTCATTTTTTTCTGGTTTCATCTCTTCCTCGCAACAGAGGCATCGGCAAGAGAGAGACGGAGGGAGCAAGGAGTGACGGCATGCCTGGGCTTCCGGGAACGACGACGGCAGTGGCGGCGGAGAACGGCGCGGCAGAGATTGGAAGCGCCGGTATGGCTGGGCACGGCAGAGGCAGCTGCGGCTGGAGACGACGCCGGCTTGGATTGAGAACGTCGTCGGGGGCAGAGCTGGAAGCGCCGGTGGAAAGAACAGCAGCGGCTGATCAATATTGAAGAGGCACGGCCGGGCTCGATGGCATCGTGGAGAAGTGGCGGTGAACAGAGCAGCGGCTCAGGTGGCTCTGCAGGTGAAGGCTCACGGTTGGATCTCGGTGTGATCGATCAGCGATGCAGCGGAGAGATGCGGTGCTGGTAAGTGGCACGGCGGCGGCAGTTTGGCAGAGATTGGCAATGATCGAACTAGGCTCGGGCCTGGCAATTGCAGCGGACATGGGTGTTGTTGATTAATTGAATTGGTGGTGGTGATTTGTGATTTCTTGTGAACTTTGTGAAATTGCAGGTGAGATTGAAGAATGGATTTGGACACCATGGTGATGGATGAGGTTGTGAGGAAAAGGAGTTGCCGAGTTGCTGTGATGCCTGTGAATTGGTGATGAAGACAGAGGAATTGCTTCTCTTAAATAGAGAAGGGGAGGGGGAAACGGCCAAGGAGTAGTGGAAGTGGTGGTGGCTGTCGTGCTCGGCGTGGGAGGAAGAAAACAAGGATGGGAAGTGGGGCAGCTCGGTGGCGGTGACGACCGGCAAGCTTTTGGCTTCATCCTGCAAAAGTTTAACAAAGGAAAAAGAAATAAAACAAAAGAAAAATAATAAATAAATAAAACAATTAAATAAATAAATATATAAAATATAAAAATAATTATATGGGAAAATAAGTGGAGATTTGAAATGTGTTTTGCCACCGCGTGTGGTGGTTGCGCCGCCGTGTGTGGTGGTTCGCCGACAAAATTATCGGGATTCAGAATAGTTTTCTGAAATCTTCGTACAGTTCTGTAATCCACATTCGAGATAATGACCGGTGTCATTTTAACCACTGAAAATCACGGTTGACTTCCAAAATTCTCGAAATGCGCTGAAAACCTCAAAAATGCACATTTTTGTGCAAATTAACATTTTCTGCATATAATTTCCCTATTAACACGAAAACACACATTAAATATACATATACGCTCTCGGAATAGCCTAATCCAAGTGATTAGAAGCACTTTGTGTACGTATTTACGTCCACATCACCAGTGCTGCAAAAGGATGCCATGGTATTATAATAAACAGCAATGGTTGCTTCCAACTTCACCTAGCTAACACATTGCTTTGGCCTTTTAGGACTCATGTAACCAAAAAAATAAAAAAATAAAACTTCACCTAACACATGTTAGTTGCACATCTCCACTTTCGATGACGGCCTGCAAGTGGGGAAATTATCAGCTGGCTGAAGAAATTGATCAGAATCGATAACGATGGGACCAATTTGAAGCGTGTATTGTGAAACTTCGAACTAAAAGAATACACGTACGTGTCTAATATAATAGTTTTCTGATCATATTTCCTTCTCAACTGCGTAATTTGAAGACATTTAAAAAAAAAATTAGAAATTGAATCAATTAATGTTTGAATTAATCAATGAAGTCTCCGATTGTTACATTGTTTTTCCAAGATTTTACATAACTGGTATGGGATTTGATGCAAGCAGGCCAGTTTTATATGAATGTGTATTTTTAATACGAGTGTTTTAAACTCTCTCTACCACTTCCCGGTCTTCCCCCCTTCTTAGTTAGTTTGTACGTAGTTTATGCTTGGCTTCTTCATTTCTTTTTAGCTTGGTTCTTGCCTTGTTGGTTTATTTCAATGGCCTTGAGCACCGAAAGAGCCTTGATGTGTATGTAATTTACGTACATAAAGTTCTTTTAATCGCTTGAAATAAGCTTCTCTAAGAGTTATTATTAATGTTAATATTTATTTTTTGTGTTTTGTAGAATTTTGGAGCACAAGTGTGAAAATGAGTTGAAATGAGGAAAAGAAACAAAAATGGCAAAGGAGAAATGAAATGGTGATTGGAATCCTGAAAACAGAGTTTTCCTGTGCAGAGCAATCAATTTAACAAATTACTGGGAGCAGCTCACAATTAACTAGAGAATGTGCTTTATATGGATGGAAAGCTATGGATGTCTACTTTCCACAGAATTTTATGGTTCATGCAAAACTATTTTCTGGAGGGAGATATTCAAATTTGAATAGACTAAGGTCAGTTTGCCAGAAAACAGAGAATACCCCAGAAATCAGTCAACTTTGGAAGGCTGCCGTTTTTCACCCATTAGAAACTGTGTGGACTTCCAACTCTGGAATTCAAGCCCCATGAGTCTAGTTTCTAATGCCACCAGAATCAGCCCAAACTATATTTTCTTCTGAGAGATATCCTAATTTTAATGGACTAAGGTCATATCAGAAACAAATCAATTCTCATAGGATTCTCATTGGATTCTATTCTTTTCTCTTGGATCCTTCTTCCACTCGATTTTTCTACTCTTCTAGAGTTCCTTATGCTCCCCATCTGATCCTAAATAATCTTTAATTTCATTTTTATTGTTTCTCTTTATTTATTTTATTATTTTTCCTTCACCTTTTGTCCCCTCTTCCTCCCTATAAATACCATGCCTCTATTCCTTCACAAATCACCCCAAGGGGGGTGGACAAACCCTCCCCTTCTCTTCTTCTCCCTCTTATATTTCTGTTCTTATAATGTTTAGTTTAGTTTTAGTTTGTTGTAATATTTATTTGTGTAAATAATCAACCACCTATATGGAGGGTTCTATGTTTATAAATATGTCATTGTAGTATATATTTGTGAATAATCACCGTCCAAGTGACTGGTTTTATCTTATGTGTAATAAATTGGAGTTGTTTTGAAGTATTGGACATGATAGCAAACTTATTATTGGAGTTTTTCTTGGAAATTCTTTTTCTTAGATGAAAATTATTTCGCAGGAAAATCGTTGATGATCTTTAATATTTGTATCTTTGAGTGCACGCTTTGATGCTTGTATTAAGATCTATTGTTTTAAGATTTATGTATGACCGGTTGTCCCATCATATATCTTAATAAGAAACAATTGTTGATTAAGGTTAACAAGTGAAACAATTTCTAGGTTTCATAGGATATGCAGTTCATAATCTTGTGTGCTTTGTGATTACTCAAACTCTCTTCAATCTTAATGACTACTATATGTTGAATCTAGTCGTATGCAGTTCATCCTAGGTTGCATGTTAGAGCTAAGTTATGTGGCATGCAATTCATTCACATAACATACCAAGTAAGAGAGAGTAATACAATTAGATACGCTGCAGTTCAGGGCTAATTGTGAGTATCTTCATCTAATGAATAAGAATTGATAAGTAGAACATAATTTGTTTGCATGATTGTTTGGTGATGGATAACAATTTCTTTAAATGTCTTATTATTTCATTTCTTATTTATTTTTCAGTCTTCAATATCAACTCAAAAAGATCAAAAATACTTGTGCATATTGTAAATAGAATTCTTGTGACATAGATTAGCATTTAGACACAATCCTCTGTGGGTAATGACCCTTGCTTCTCACTGTACTATACACGACACATTTGTAGGAAGTTAAAGTTTTTATATTTTGACAAGCGCTTTTATGTCTACCATATTTTAGCGCTTGTCAAGCCTCTGCATCTCTTCCTTTATCATCTGCTCCTCGGTGGAAGTATTATGTTTTTTTTTTTGAGTTTTTGGGGTGAAGAGTGAAGACGCGTAGGGGTTGATATTGGGACGTCCGAAGAATCCATGTCTCTGCTTCTTCTGCATGGTGTTTGGGTGAACTTACTAAGATTGTTCAATGCATGGAAGACAAAAAGACAATAGTTTTCCCCATTTTTTATGATGTGGAAGACGAGATGTCCCAAACTGAAAACTGAACCGTTGTGGAAACCCACTTCGTAAAACACCAGAATATAAGACAACATTATAAAGGTGCATGTGGATCATCACGCACAAAGCACAGTTAAACAAGAATTAATCTTTATGGAAAATCAAACCCCACTTGAAATATATTCAAACTTTGTGCAATTGTGCACATTCAAGCTTTTCTAGTTTCTACTCATACAAATCTAAATGGCTGTCTGGTTCAGTCTTCGGTTAAATGCACGCCGCTATTTGAACCGTTTAAATTGGGTTAGAAAAATAAGTTATTATTTTTTTCTAACATTGTGACGGCGCAGATCGCGGCGTGCATGCACGCTGTGCACCGAAGAATTTCCGCAAACGTAAATTGGTTTAGCATTTTCAAAGTTCAGACCACGTGCCTCTCACGTGACCATGAAAACGCCCGCCATAAATAGTCAATCCCTACCGGAATAGGACTCGGATCCTCTCCTCACCAAGAGGAGAGGTTGTTCCCCACCAAGAGATCTTGGCCCTCCATTTTGAAATGAAGGGCCATGATTATTTACACTTTTGGGTGGGGTATAAGATTTGGAAAAAGTGCAAGAAATCTGGACCCTCCATTCCGGAGGGCTGAGATTTCTTGGTGGGGAAAAAAGAGATCCTCTTGGTGAGGAGAGGATCTCATTCCACCGGAATACCGGTTGTTCCAATTCAGCCTAATATTCTAAATATCTACCGAAACCGAGGAAAACAGTATCTCTAATCTCACCGCGTTGACTCACGGTAACAGATCAGTAAACCGAAGAAATCAATATATATATAAATCTATTCTCACTGCGTTGGCATCAGACACAAAGAGATCCAGATCCAGATCTAAATGTAACCTAATCACGGCGGTGATTATCTGATGGCGGACGAATCGCACGACTGTTCTGGGATCGCCAAAGTCCCCGGTTCATCTGCCTCGACGAGTTCATCCTCCGATGGAGTTATAATTAACATCAACTCGGGTACGCAGGACGACTTCGTCACCGCTGTAGGCCGCGACTATATGAAGAATACAACTGTAGCCGGGTCTCTCATAAAGGACGTATATGTACGCGGCGACTTCAACTTTTATGATGTGAATCCCTCCGATGTGCGAAATCAGAAGAGGAGTTTCGCAAAAGCCTTCAATACGCACGATGAAAGGTTTAGGCAAAACGATGAATCCCTCCGATCTTAAACTTAACATGAGTTATAGTTTTTCTTCTGGATTTATATTTATCTGATGATTATATGACCCTTCTTCCTTGTAGGACTGATACAGAACTTGTCCAACCCATTGTAGAAAATGTGTGCAGTAAAGTGCTACCTCATGTCAAATTTGAGTATACAATATCCACTGGAGATTTTGTGGAATTTGAAGCAACAACACAAGCCATGAATGAGGTAAAGAAGGCCCTCAAAGTTGACAAGGTCACCGCCATTGGAATCTACGGAATGGGAGGCGTTGGGAAGACAACATTGGCCGAACATGTCGGTGCACAAGCCCGGAACATTGGGCTTTTTGATCAAGTGATAATGGCGGTCGTATCCCAAATCCCCGATTTGAGAAAAATTCAAGGCACATTGGCAGATCTACTGGGCTTAAAATTGGAGCAGGAGACAGAAACTGGAAGAGCCGGTAAATTGAAGGAGACGATAATGAAAGGAAATAGGATCCTCATAATCTTGGACGACCTTTGGAAGAAAATAGAGTTATCAAAAGTAGGAATTCCAAGCTACGACGAGCTTCAAAGATGCAATTCTAAAGTCATATTCACCACAAGAAGATTGAATGTTTGTCATTCCATGGAGAGCCATGCAAGCATTCCTCTCGATATCTTATCAGAAGAAGATGCTTGGAAGTTTTTTGCGAAGAAAGCAAGAAAGTCATTTCATGAATCCACTGACTTCTATGATGTAGGAAGAAAGGTAGCTAGAGAATGCGCTGGTCTGCCACTTGCGTTGGAAGCAGTGGCAAGAGCACTTGCAAATGAGGACATAAACGAATGGAAAGCAGCAGCTCTACGACTAGAGATGTCCCAACCTCCCAATCCTGAAGAAGACGAAGACCATAAAGGTGTGCACGAATCTCTAAAGTTAAGCTACGATTACTTGAGAGGTAAAGATGCCAAGCCCTTTTTCTTGCTTTGCTGCCTATTCCCAGATGATTATGATATCCCAATAGCAGACTTGATGAAGTATGGACTCGGGATAGGATTGTTTCGAGATGTCATCAACACAATAGCAAATGCCAGAGTCAGAGCAAACTCGGTGGCCAAACACCTCAAAGAATCCAGTTTGCTTTTGTATAGTAAAAAGGAGGGATGCGTACGGATGCATGATGTCATCCGGGATACGGCCATATCAATCGCATCATCGGAGGGGTTTTTGGTGAAAGCTGGATGTAAACTAGAGGTTTGGCCAAGTATTGTTCCTGAAGGCTGCTCTGCAATCTCACTAATGAGGAACCGGATTCACAAGCTTCCCCCCGAAGAGTTGGTATGTTCAAAACTACAAATCTTATTACTACAAGATAATTCTTTGCTTGAGATTCCAGAAACTTTTTTCCAAGGACAACAGAATGCATTAAGGGTCTTAGATGTCAGCTACAATAGCATTTCTTCACTACCCTCATCATTGAATTTCCTAGTCAACCTCCAAGCTTTTTATGTAGATAATTCTTTGAGTATAGTTGACATATCCATACTCGGAAACCTAAAGAACCTTGAGATTCTTAGTATGAGAAGATTACCTCTGAAGGAATTGCCGAAAGAAATTAGACATTTAACCAATCTAAGAATGTTGGATGTTACGGCTGGATGTGTTGAGACAGTTCCAGGTAAAGTGATATCAAGGTTGTCTAGATTAGAAGAACTGTACCTGCAATGTGATTTTGGGGGGTTAAGAGAGGATGATGAAGCTGCAGCTCAAGGAGAAGAATTTAATCTTAGATTTGATGAGTTGATTGCCTTGAAGTACTTAACTATTTTGAAAGTGAACATACTTGGTGTAGATTGCTTGCCTAAAATTGGGTTTTATCCAAATTGGGTAGAATTTAATATTAGTTTCTGCAAAAAATCATGGGCTGTAAAGTCCTTTGGTCAGGATTTGTTTTCAGATGATTATTCAAGAACGTTGACTCTTGACACAACAATAACTACCTTACCAGCTTGGTTTATCGAGGCGGTGACAAAGAAAACAGAGAAACTACAGTACGTAGAGGGCAAGGGCTTAAGTGACATTGTTGTGGAACATGACCATGGGAGATTACAATGTCTCAAGCATCTCTCTCTAATTGGATCCCCTTTGTTAACAGAGTTAACAGGGTTAACAGAGTTGATGAACACAACAAAAACAAGGATTCCTCCAAATGAACCCGTGTTCGAGAACTTGGAAGTGTTGTATGTTTGTTTTCCTCGCCTGAAGGAATTATGTGTTGGTGAATTACCAAATGGGTCTCTACGCAATCTTAAGCTGCTCAATGTACAAGCATGTTATTTGATTGTGAATGCAGTTGTACGATCGAATTTGTTGCAGAGACTACATAATTTGGAAACATTAATCTGTCAAGATATGTTTGGATTGGAATATGTGTTTGGAACTGAAGGGCTTGAGCCAGAACAAATTGTCTTGACAACATTGGGACAGATGATATTGTCCGGTCTATGGCAACTGAAAAAAATATGGGATGGTCCTGCTCCTCGTGCTATCTTCCGTAATCTTAATATTTTGGTAGTTTTTTTTTGCCATAAGCTGAAAACTCTCTTGACGTCTGATGTAGCCGAGTGTCTTTTGCAATTGGAACACCTTAGGGTACATTGGTGCAATGACTTGGAAAGAGTCATTGAATTTCCCAGCGGGGAAACAGAGACCAAAAAGGTCCTAGTTCTTCCAAAATTGAAGGGCATAGTTTTGAAAAGTCTTCTACATCTCACAGGGTTCTATAGTAGTACTACTGGAAGCTCTACTATTGATCATATTGAGTGCCCTTCATTGGAACACTTGTATGTGGATGATTGCCCCCAATTTTCATCCTCTGCTTCTGACTTCCACAGCAGGAACCATGTCGAACTCGGTGATTATAATCTTTTTATTCCTGTAAGACAAAGGTACGTCGCTGTGTCAAACTGCATTCGGTAATTAATGTTCTGATCATTTTAAACTTCTTATTTTTCCTTGTTGCTGTTGGTAATGTTTAATCATTCTTTCTTTTTTGTTTCTGTAAGCAACGGACTTTGTAAATTTGATTTGTGCAAATAGATATTTAAAAAGAAATTTGAAAAATATGGTCATTACATATGATTGAATTTTGTTTTCGCTTGATTTATAATTCTGATCAAATTGCTGGCAATGATTATTTCTAATTAATTAAAGAAATGTACTTTTTAATATTACTCACATCTGTTTTGTTCCAAACTGGCTAGTAGATGGTTGCCGTTAATGCCCAATTTAAGTGGATTCAAGTAAAAATGGAGTCCATTCCTCGATTAGATGGTTGCCGTTAACGCCCAACTTAAGTGGATTCAAGGAAAAATGGAGTCCATTCCTCTGAAAAAACCGAAATAGAAGAGATTCCTCAATTGGCTTTTAAATGTATTGTGTAGTATTATACTATTGTGTAGTTTGATATATATTGAAATCCACATTCTTGATAAACCGCATGTAAGTACTTATAAATGTTGGCTCTTTCTATGGATATAATTGTTTGTAATGATAATTTTCCTCATTCCTCATCAGCGTGCTTTGCTTGTAATAATTTGTTGAATTCAAAAAAGCATGTGCTGTCGTCCTATTGACATAAGTTTATAAGCGTTTGATCTGTATCATTCTTGTTTTATAGGCTGTTGCATTAGGCCCCGAATTTCTTCTGTTCAATCATTCTTGTTTTCCCTCCTGTTGTTTAAATTAGTCGTTTTATCTCCTTTTTGGTTTGCTAGTTCCTCAAAATCTGGTCTCCTTTTTTGGGCTTTACAAATGTAGTGAGTCACTCTCTGTTCACCGCTTTCTAGATTGCAACGATAAAACAATATAGAAAAAGAAAGATATTTGGCTGAGCATCTCAGCATGCGTCTAGTTCAATTCTTACTCACATTTTATGCAGAGCATCTCTGTTTTGTGCTACTAAATTGAAGAGTGATAGAAAGTTGTTTAGAGTCGTCATTCAAATCAATAACATTTTCGAACACAAATGATTTTTAGATGGAATGGTGGGTAGATGTCAAGTATTTGCAATCCAATTGTGTTTTGGAAATTAAGCCATGCAAATCAGTTTGACACTTGCTAATTGAACTTTTGCAGAAATGAGAGCAAATGATGTTTAAACTTCAATTTGAAAGTCATTGTGATTGAGACAATAACTAGATGAGCACAGTTCACTAGAATCATTACCAGTTTACCACCTAAATTAGGTGCAATGAAATGTGCAACTGCAATCAACTCATCTTTTGTTCTTTTATATGGATATGATACATGTATAATAAAATGTACATCTTAATTGGTAATATGACTACAACCAGCTAATTTGTTCGCTACGAATTTAGTTTCTCTATAAATGTGCCGGAAAGAGATGACTTGAATCGAAAAGCCAAGCACCTAATATCCCAGCAACAAAAACTCTGAGTCTTGAAGAAATATCGGACACTGCATGTGATATTTCTATTTATAACTAGATGATTTTGAGTTAGATACTCTAAATAAACTAAATAGTAAAGCAAATTTAAAACAAGTGTAAGGTCTATACTAAAAACTTGCAGAAGTGATGTTAAGTCCTACAATATAATGTTTGTTGGCAATTTTAAGCTGCACTTTGCTAATTTGATCCTAGACAATATAATTTGACAGCTAGTATGTTGTTATTGGCAGTATTATGACAACTGACCCTGGCGTTGTTACAAATAGGTCTGCCTCTTCAACCCAACCTATGGAGATTTCAATCTCTCAAGTTGGTAATCATCATGTGGTTGATCATTTTCAACTTGGGTATCATCTCTTTTGACTAAAGATATAATTTCGAGGGAAAATTTTCTTTTTGTGTGCAATTAGATAATCCATTGTATTCCTAGTGAAATGAAGTTAGTGATATCTTCTTGCTTCTGCAGGAGTTGGAGCTTTCAGCAAGTGGTTTATGCCATGAATCAACTGAAGTAATAGTTTTCATTTTCTTAATTAATTTTGTCAATATTAAAGAATGAGATTTTTTTTTATATCGTACAAAGTAACATGTTACATCGTCATACTGTCAAACTTGAATCATTGGAAAGTTAATTAGCTTTTGAATGTGAAATACAGATTTACAGTTGACAATAGAATATGCCAGTTAAATTTTCCTTTAGAGAATGCAGCTAATCTGTTTTTAAACATGTCGTAATCTGGATGCTGGTGATGTTTTTTTGTCATTCTCAGGGTTCTGGTTTGGGTTTGAGGTTGAGATATTGCAAAAGCTCCAAGGCATACGTAAAGGGTCTTGATCACCGTTGTCCTGCATTTGGGAACTGTATTGGTAATGGAGATTCTGTAATAGTATTCCTCAGTAGCTTATATAGAAAGTAGGAAATTTGAAGTTCATGCTAGTTAGTCAAAAATCATATCATAGGTAGTGGTAACTTCCTTTCTAAGTTGACCTGGAACTGATTTTCGGCATTGGTTTTACTCTGGTATATAATGATATTGTGACCATTGTTGTGCAGACCAAAAGAATCACCCCCTTTTCCTAATTCTTCTGTTTGGATTTATCAGTACCGAAGCTTCTTATCTAGTATGCTCATCACTCTGTACGCTACAACTCTTGTCATGACTGGTTCTTATCCCAAAGACTAAAATGTTTTGTTTTCCTTTCTCAATGTCTTTCGAAAATAATTATCGGTCACATTTTTAGGTCATACTCAAATTCCTGAACTATTTTCTCAGTTGCTGTCAAATCCGGGATCTTAGATAGACCTAGTTCAGAGGTTGGTTTTTGCATCCTGCACCTACCCAACTAATTTTAACCAAAATTATTTTAAATCAACTAAGTGGCTTTTGTTGCAAGTTGCAACACTTCAATATTAAATTACAGAATTACTTATAAAATGAATTATCTATGACTCAGAAACTTACTAAACTTTTAAAAATCAATTATGTAGCATACTCTTTCTGAAAGTTTAGCTGTTAGCACAATTCTGTTCACCATTCTCCAGCTGGTATGGCAGGTTAGTGTCACCAATTATTTTCTATGAGTTCTGTTTCTTTCCGGAAGTTCTATTGGTAATTAGGTAGCTTCAAATATGAATTCTAATAATGTCCAATGGTGTGTGAGTAGGTGGTGTTTGTGATATGGCATATATATTGTGTATGCGTGAACATCTGAACTGATGAGTGGGTAAGTTCCTCAATGATAAACAGATAATAAGATAACAAATAATGGGTTAATGTGGTTGTGGTTGGATGTGCAGCAGTGCATGCAGTGTTCGTGCGTTGAAATATAAACCCTTCTGAACATTTTATTTTTATTGTTTCCTTCCCAGATAAACTGGAAGAAGTATGAAGAGTTCCAACTTGTTGTTCAACCCCAGCCATGTAAACTCATGTCGATTGCAGCACCAATTTTGAAATCTGAATCCACATGTTCATCACAATCCATATGCTAGACGTGATATCTGATTTTTCCCCCCATCCAGGACAAAGCTTCACAAGTATTAGATTCAGAAATCAATATGATAAAGGCATTGTACATAATGTGAAGGAGTTTCTAGCATTTAGAACATAAAAGTTGTCAATGCTTACTACTCTGGGATCCTTGCATAGTTGTCATTATTCCATCCATGAAGAAAGCAGTCTCAATATTGCTTCTTTCTATATTCCAGCATTTGAAGCAACAGAAGAAGCCTTTGGAAATTTCATCTTCTATACCTCTATTTGATTTAGAAGTTAGATGCATTCGATTGATAGAACATTGTCATGGTCTGCTTTATAATATACCTGTCTCTTCGCCTTATTGCACATGAGAAAACTCAGAGAAATTGGTGTTTTTGTTAAGAATATATTTGAAGATAGTCATCACTTGGATGCCTGTTAACAATGAAGAAAAGTTTAGATATTCATTCTACATAAAAAAGTGTACTTTGAATCCGCCCTGTACAGGTTCATACCAGGTCCTCCAAAATTAAGGTCAAGATGCCAGAATTTTATATACAACAACAATTGCTCCAAGTCCAAGCTTTAATTTTACCTTAATTAATTGGCATATGGGTATCCTGGGACCTGCAAGTAAATAAATTATATATTGTTGTCCAAAAAAAAAGAAAGAATAAATTATATATTAGTCTGATGCTAAATTTTTTGTAGACAATATGGAACTGAACATTTGAACAATGAATAAGTATCTAATAAAAGTATATCCCTCTCAAATGCGTAGATTTTAATGGGAAAGTTTAAGGTCTTTCCATTAGAGATCTTTACTGCAAATGACCAGAATTAAATATAGTTTACGATGGATGTCGCAGCAGTCCAAGATCGATGAAGATTGATGAAGGAAAAACCAACAAGAAGAATCCGTGGCCAGCAGAAGAGTGGCATAGCACAATAACAGTGCAAGCGGCCTCCAGAATGGGAACAGCAGTAGAAGAATACCATTGATGCAGAAAGATGTTTTGTGCAGCTGAGTGTGCTCATTGTACCTTTCAGACTGTTTGATAGAAAAGAGTGTATAGCAGTTCTTCATGGTATGCTTCATCCCTTATATATATATATATATATATATATATATATATAGTTTTACCTTATGTTCCATACATTGATTGTTGGAGTCTTCCTATTTATTTGTATTTTTGCCCCCTTTTTTATTCTTTGTTGGTTTAGAAGGGGTTGTGATGAAGTTGTTGGGCAATGCTCTTGATTTGTTGTATATTAATGAAATGTGTAACTTTTGGTCAAAATGCAGACACCATCAAGGACACTTAACAAAATTGCTTTATTTCAAGTAGACTATTCCATCAAAGTTCAACATGTATTCCGCGAAGCAAATGGTGTAGCTCATAGGCTTGCACACATTGCTAGTTGCTCATCCTTAGATGAGGTTTGGTTTGACGAGACACCTTCTATTATTGAGGACGTACTCTATGAGGATTTATGTAATAGTGCTCAAGGTTCAGGTTTTATGTCCCCCTTGCAGCACGGCATTGTCCCAAAGTTTTAAATTGTCTATCTTCCTTTCAAAAAAAAAAAAGTAGACTATTAGATTGTGGGAAGCTGTATTTAACTATTAAGATAGCTGATATGCACAGGGGTCACCATTTAGCCCATGGGCCAGGGTAGCCCATGGAGGCCCGACGGCCCATTAAGACCAAGCCCGGCCCAGTGTAGGCCCATGTAAGGCCCGGTCCGGATTAATATAGGGCTGGGCTTGAACAAGGGGTTCAAAGCCTAGCCCGGCCCATGAAAAGCCCATCAAGTTCGGCCCGGCCCGTAGGCCCATCTACATATATATTATATATTATATTTCATAAGAACTGAAAACTCAAAAATAATAGAAATCTTGTTGTTAAGAGGGTTCGAACCTTGAACATAGCATACACACATACACCACTCAACCAATCATACTAAATTGATTCTTTGTTTATATTGCATGCTTTAATGTATATATGTATTGCTTAAACTTATAAATTAGTAAATATATATTTAAGGGTAAAAACCTCAAATGGTACATGAACTATCGTGTAAAGTTTTTTTTAGTACCTACGAATGTTAAGTACCAAATATGGTACCTGAACTATTGCGTCGTTACCTAACATAGTACCTCCGTTACTTTTTTTCCGTTAAATTAGCCTATTTGTTTTTTTTCTTTTTTTTCTCTCTCTCTCTCTCTCTCTCTCTCTCTCTCTCTCTCTCTCTCTCTCTCTCTCTCTCTCTCTCTCTCTCTCTCTCTCTCTCTCTCTCTCTCTCTCTCTCTCTCTCTCTTTCTCTCTCCTCGCGCGACTTCTCTCTCTCCTCCTCTTCCTGTCGCCGTCGAGCTGCTAGCTCCGGCCATTCTTTTCATCACCGCGACTGCCAAATCGCGATGGATCTTCAAGGTGTTGCTCCTAATCATCTTCTGAGTTGATCGATGGTGAGGTGATGTTAGATCGTAACTGGAAACCGGAGATCGGTGACGAGTTTGTGGTGGTGTGTGCGGTGGTTGAGGGCTGTTTTCAGCGAAGAAAATAGGTGGGCTTTGCCCACCATCATCCCCCGCGCCTTTTGGCAGTGGCGGTGACGAAAAAGCATGGCCGGAGCTAGCAGCTCGACGGCGACAGTAAGAGAGGAGAGAGAGAAGTCCCGCGAGGAGAGAGAAAGAGAGAGGAAAAAAAAAACCAAATAGTCTAATTTAACGGAAAAAGTAACGGAGGTACTATATTAGGTAACGGCGCAATAGTTCAGGTACCATATTTGGTATTTAACATTCGTAGGTACTAAAAAAACTTTACACGATAGTTCAGGTACCATTTGAGGTTTTTACCCTATATTTAATTACAAACCAACTTATAAATTTTAAATTCAACTACACTTTTCTTAATAAATAATTATAATTTTCATAAAAAAATAACTACTTATAATTAATAAGTTCATATCTATATAGAGTCTTATGCCTTTATATTTATCAATTAGATTTCTCAAAGAGCAACTACACTAAAACGGATTCCGGGATTGCAGCTTTTTACAAGGGTATATAGATATCGATCATATGAGCGTGTGGTCATGGAACACATGAAAATCGGACTTCAAAAGGAGCCATTAAGACAAAATTAACAATTAAGAGAAATAATATTTTGGTAAATGACGATAAATAAGGGTTAAGTACATTGACCGAAGTCGAATGAACCATGAACTAGTGCAATTTTTCACACGATGCCTATTACTATACGGTAAATACATGAGGAAAGTCAAATATGCCATTAGACATTTTCGATTTTTTGGATCACACCAAATTTCGGTATGCATAGTATTGTTTACTATATTTATTGGTTATAAAATAAATATATACATTTCATTGAGAAAAATTAAATTTATCAAATGAACAGTTGGATATGATAACTTAAATATATTATGCCTACAGTTAAAAATTTAGCCACTTATGTCTTCGTTTCAAGTTTGAGCCACATGGTCAATCATAATTGTCATTTACACCCCTATATTTATTAACTAGAGTTCTCAAAGGGCAACTATACATTAACATGATTCAAGGTTGAAAATTCTTACATGGATACATGGAAGTCGATAATGTGAGCGTGTAGTCGAGGAGTGCACAAAAATCGAACTTCAGAAAGAGGCGTTAAAGCAAAATTAGCGGAAATGTCAATTTGGTAAATGGTGTTAAATATGTCTACTAGTGTTGTCTCCTATATTCACAAAATAATTATGTAAATAGAAGTTGAAGTAATTCCATTGGAAAATGATCATTAATAATTTAATATCTTGAAGTATGTCCATGAATATTTTCTTAATTTTTGAAAACTTCTATGGTGCCCTATTTTATTTATTGAAATTAGGTTACATTGAAAATACATTTAGCTTTACCATATATATGCATATAAATAGAAGTTGAATAAATTTTAGTTGGGAATGGTCACTAACATCTTGAAGTATGCCCATGAATATTTTCATAATTTTTGTAATTTACAAGTTTAAATTAGATATATTTTCATAATATATGTTAGATAATAGATATATAGACTCAAGCATGTTAACTATACAAGAAGTGCAAGTCAGCATGATTGGTTTGTGTGCATTTGTTGGTTATCCACATGTAAGGTTCGAAATCTCCCATAAGCAAAGATTTATTTCTTTTGATTTTCAGGTGTTTATATTAAACCCGGCCCAAGTAAGCCCGCTAGGCCCATCTCGGCCCGGCCCGGCCCATTGCCGACCCCTATATGCACTTATGCAGAGTTGAAGCAGAAAGAAATGGTTTTAATGGTCCAGAAGAGTATTCCTCAAATGGCTTTAAATGTGTAGTGTGCTTATTGCTTAATTAACATTCAAATTAAAATTTCTTTTTTTTTAACAAATCTTATGTTTGCACATGTCTGGCTTTTGGTTTGTTTTTCTCTGGCTCGTACATTTGCCGTACATTTGCCTCCACTCTTGTTATTAGAAAACGCATGTAAGAACTTTTAAATGTTCTTTCTTTTATTTCTATGGACACAAGGGTGTGAGCTTGTGATTTTGCCTAGGCCTCTTTCAATGTATGGTCTTTCATCGTTCCAGTGAGCAGAATCCTCATTCCTAGCCATTGTAAAATGTGTATAATGTGGTGATCAAGTAGTAAAATTCAAGTTCGTCCTTTCTGTTGACATAATTCTTTAATCTTTTCATTTTCCGGTAATTTCTTCTTTATTTTCTCCGGTGAAGGGTAAAGGTGGTAGACATCACGTTAATTACCATTGTAGCTCATTCTTTCTTGTTCTGTGAATTGTGATACATTACGACGTATTCAATTATTTATTCTGATTAAAGGAGTTACTATTTAGATAGTTATTACTTATTTTCTTGTCTTTTACTTCAAATTGACTGCCAGAGTGTGGAGCATGCAGAACATATTAGAGAGCTGATGATCAGAGAAGAAACATAAAGAATGATTTTCATGGTCCTGAAGAAGATTTGGATTAATCCTCTGTTGTTAAATTGGTAGTCAACTATCAATTATATGTTTCAAATTACATTTCTGTTTGTATGTGTCTGTACGGCGTTTGGTTTCTATGTGTTTTGGGTGATGCATGCATACTCCAATCTTCATATGTCAGTTTTGAAATGACCAGAAGAAAGATATGGAAACTGCATGCTTAGTGAATTGTGGAGGGTTGTGTGCTAGCTGTTAGTTGAATTGTTTCTGATTTAATCTCTTCCTTTGAGCTACGCAATGAAATGGGTTGGTTCCAATGGCTTGCTTGGTGTACCGAGAACAAGAATGGAAAGGAGAAAAAGAATTTGGATTGCCTAGGTCGATGATCATGAGAAAGTAACTGAACCATGCCAACAATTTCAATAGCCAATTAATATACTGTATATAAGAACAGAGCAGACCCCTGTTTCAGCCAATGAGCCAATGCCATTTAAGATTGCTATTCATTTCTTGGGGTGAATGTAATATATTATTAATTGAAGTGCTGCATAATGAAAATGTGAAATACTACAAAACAGATATCGCCCGAATTTGGTGAATGCACTTTTAGCATCAAATACTAGATTGTCTGGACATGGATCAAACGGAGTATGTTTTTCGGTCTGAAGAGCTGGAGCCAGAACAAAATGTCTTGACAAAATTGAGAGAGATATCATTGTTTGATCTAGGGAACCTAATAAGCATATGGAATGGTCCTGCTCCAAATGGAGTCTCCCATATTCTTAAATTTCGGCGATTCATGATAGCAATAAACTGAAAAATCTCTTGACATCTGATGTAGCTCACTGTCTTTTGCAATTGGAATTCCTTGGGGTGGAGAGGTTCTCTGGCATGGACAGAGTTATGGAACCAAGTGAGATCAACGAGGTAGCTAGTTATTCCAAAATTGAAGTACATAGTTATGCAAATTCTTCCACAGCTCAAGGGGCTCTACAGTAGTACTACTGGATGCTCTAATATGGAGTATATTGAGTGCCCTTCATTGGAAGACTTGTCGACTGCCTCCAATTCTCAACCTCCATTTCTGACTTCCATAGCAAGAAGCCTGTCCGACACAGTGTTGTTCTACATTTTGAGTCTCCATGGGAAATGTACACATCCTAGGCTTCAATAAATTTATGTTTCTGTTCTGTTCTGCTTTGTCTTCTCTTTTTGTTGGTCACTATTTGGCTGTGTCAAACTTTCATTTCCATTTTTCTCTGTCTTTCCTTTTCTTCCAAGAAAATATTAGGTAATTAATGTTTTTATTTTTGCTTTCTTCGCATTTTAAAACTTTTTTTGTTTGCTGTCGTTGGTATTGTTCACTCATTCTCACCGACTTATTTACTTGTCTTGCGTTTCATATTGACAATCAGAATGAGGCACATAGAAGACCTACACTTGAGAGAAGAAGCATAAAGAGATGTTCAACGGTCCGCGTGGAGGTTACCGGTGCTGTCATCTCCTTTCCCCTCTCGAGAAGGCCTCGCCACTAATCAGGTACTACTGTCACCTACACTTGATTGATGAGTAGCTCTGTTGTTCTGTTCTTTTTCTTTAAAGATCGAAGAATTTGAAATTTTTGTTAGGTTCTCCTTATTATTTTGTAGCAAATTATGGAAATTTAGTTTTGGTACAATTGAGTGAAGCATTCAATTAACATAAAGTTTGAGCAGATTCTGGTGTCCAAACCTCTCAGTCTGAATGCAAGTCTAACTGCAAGCCGTAGTGTTTTCAAATTATTTTTCGCATTTGGGGATAACAGAGTAACATAGACTTGTTGTGTTGCTGAAAACAAAAGAATTCAAATCAAAACTGTAGTTCATAGGATTTGTTTTGTGTGTTTAATTCGATTTTAATTGCTGCTATTAAGATAATGTTTCTAAATCTTTTGACGGTCGTTTTTCGTAGAAAGTAATAGGTACACAACCAATTCGATGTATTGCTATTACTCTATCAGATGTTTTGATGAAAGCATATGGGGGAATCAAAACATTTAGGCTGAGATGCTTGATTGATTTTTAGGGTTAAAATGATTCCGTTTTGGATTTTGGAAGAATTGTTTATTTTTTTTAAATAAGCAGAAATTTTATTAATTAATATAGAATTACAATCTTTAATATTGACATCCTAAAAAGAAGCAGTACAGACCATACAACTGCCTAATCGATAAGTCTAAACCTACTTCTTTCTGGCCATGACATCCTCCAAAGTCCAAACTGTTTGGGTGCTTAGGTCATCCATTACAGACGTAACCATATAAAAAGGTCCTTTTCAGGTCTTCTCCGAAAAAAAAAAAAAGGGAACTTTTCCAGGTCAATATTCTTAAAGTTCCACATTTATTAAAAGTTTAAAACCCTCTCTCTTCTATTATTTCCGTCCAACAACCCCAATCTCTCTCTTTTTGGCGATCTGTTCCTACCACTTCAATTTCTTCTTAGTTTGTAAGTTGTTTTTGCTTCGCTTCTTAAGTTCTTGTTAACTTGATTCTTACCTTGTTGGGTTAGTTTCAATGGCCTCTTCATCTCGGCCTTCATCATCTGCTCCACAGAGGAAGTATGATGTTTTTCTGAGTTTCAGGGGAGAAGACACTCGCAGGGGTTTTATATCCCATTTATACCATGAATTGCAAAACAGGAAAGGAATTATAACATTCAAGGATGACGAAGACCTTGAAATAGGGACGTCTATTTCTCCGAGTCTCCTAACATCAATCACAGAATCCAGGTCGGCGATGGTTGTTCTGTCACCAAACTATGCTTCTTCTCCATGGTGTTTGGATGAATTGAAAATGATTGTTCAATGCATGGAAGACAAAAAGTCAATAGTTTTCCCAGTCTTTTATGATGTGGATCCCTCTGATGTGCGACATCAGAAAGGGAGTTTTGCAGAAGCCTTCGCTCGGCACGAAGAAAGGTTTTGGCAAGACGATGTGAAACAGTGGAGAGCTGCTTTAACAAAAGTTGCCAATCTCTCTGGGTTGGAATCAAAGAAACATAGGTGAGCAGGATAAGCTTATCTTAATCTTAACAAGAGTTATAGTTTTTCTTCTGGATTTATATTTATCTGATGATTGTTTGACTCTTCTTCCTGGTAGATCTGACCAAGAATTTGTCAAAAACATTGTGGAAACTGTGGGCAGTAAATTACGACCTTTTGAAATTGAGTGGGCAATGTCTACCGGAGATTTTGTAGCATTTGAAGCAACAAGACAAGCCATGGACAAGGTAATGAGGGCATTTCAAGATTATTGGGTCACAGCCATTGGGGTTTTTGGAATGGGAGGTGTTGGCAAGACAAGCATGGTGAAACATGTCTGTGCACATGCTCTGAAAATTGGGCTTTTTGATCATGTGATAATGGCTGTTGTATCCCAAACACCTAACTTGAGAAATATTCAAGGCACACTGGCTGATCTGCTGGGCTTGAAATTGGAGGAGGAGACAGAAATTGGAAGAGCAGCTAAATTGATGGAGAAGATAGTTAGAGGAAATAGGATCCTTATAATCTTGGACGACATTTGGAAGACAATAGATTTGTCTAGTATCGGAATACCGAACCATACAGAGCTTCAAAAGTGCAATTCCAAGATCCTGTTCACCACAAGGAGATTGAACGTTTGTCATACCATGGAGAGCCAAGAAAACATTCCTCTCCAAGTCTTATCAGATGAAGATGCTTGGAACCTATTTGTGAAGAAAGCAAGACAGTCTTTAGAAGAATGTTCTGAGTTCCATGATGTAGCGAGGATGGTAGCTAGAGAATGTGCGGGTCTCCCTATTGCGTTGATAGCAGTGGCGAAGGCACTTGGAGACAAAGGTATAGAAGAATGGAGAGAAGCAGCTCGACGACTAAAGATGTCGAGAATTGCCAACCCTGAAGATGAGAGAGATGTGTTCACATGTATAAAGTTAAGCTATAATTACTTGAGACCTGATGATGCCAAATCATTCTTCTTGCTTTGCTGTCTATTCCCAGAAGATTATGATATTCCAGTCGAAGACTTGTTGATGTATGCGATTGGGAATGGATTATTTCAAAACGCTGACACAATCAAAGAAGCTAGAGCCGAAGCCTATTCGATGGTCAAGTACCTTAAAGCATCTAGCTTGCTTTTGGACAGTGCATACTACGGATTTGTGAGGATGCACGATGTCATTCGAGATGTGGCCATATCAATTTCGTTATTGGAAGATGGTTCAAAGTTTTTGGTAAAAGCTGGTTGTGGATTAAAGGATTGGCCAACGATTAATATTGCACACGAGGAGGGCTACTCTGCAATCTCGCTAATGAGGAATGAAATTCACAAGCTTCCCAAAGAGTTGGTATGTTCAAAACTCCAGATTTTATTACTACAAAGTAATGATAATATAAAAAAGATTCCGAACACTTTTTTTCGAAGTCCCAATAAATTGAGGGTCTTAGATCTTAGTGAGACTAATATTTCGTCACTACCCTCATCATTAAGTCTTCTGACCAACCTCCAAGCTTTGTCTTTAGATGATTGCAAGAGAATAGTTGATATCTCCATACTTGGAAAGCTGAAGAACCTACAGATTCTTAGTATGAAGAACCTTCAGATTCTTAATACGAGAGGGATTCGTCATAAAGAAATGCCAAAAGAAATAGGGCACTTGACTAGTCTAAAGATGTTGGATGTCACTGATGCATGTTTTGAAACGGTTCCATCTAATGTGATATCAAATCTGAATGGATTAGAAGAATTGTACATGAAATGTGACTTTTGTGACTGGGGTAGTAGAAAAGTTGAGGTCGGTTGTTTTGCTTTTGGCAAGAATGCTAGCTTTGATGAATTGACAGGCTTATCACGTTTAAACCATTTGAAAGTTCACATATGTGATGTGAAATGCTTGCCTCAAATGGTTAGGTTCAATCCGAATTGGATCAACTTTAATATATGTATCAGCGACAAATATTTTATGAGACAGTCTTATTATGGACGTTTTTTTGAGAGGAAACTAACTGTCAAAATGGATCCATGTCTCTTTCAGTATGTGACTCTAAACACAGGCATGAATACTTTACCAGATTGGTTTATCAATGTGGTGATAGCGAAAGCAAAGATACTAGAGTACATAGGGTACAATGGCTTATCTGACATTCTTGTGGAGTATGACCGTGGGAGATTATATTCGCTGAAGTATCTTGCTCTAATTGAGTGCCATCTGCATGGAGTGTTGATGAGGAACTTAGGACTAAGAAATGAAGCTGTGTTTGTGAGCTTGGAAGAGTTGTATCTGGAAGGGGTATATGGCTTGATGGCGTTATGTGATGGTGATCAGTTGCCATGTGGGTCTCTATGCAATCTTAAGTTGTTAAATGTGAGAAATTGCCAGAACTTGCTCGGTGTACTTTTACCATCAAATTTGCTGCACAGGCTACAAAATCTGGAAATACTATATTGTGAGTACACGGCACATGCCAGAGGAACCACAATGTTGGAATATGTGTTCGGATGTGAAGGGCTGGAGCCAGAACAAATGGTGTTAACAAAATTGAGAGAGATAACATTGTGTTATCTTGAGAACCTAATAACCATATGGAATGTTCCTGCTCCAAACGATGTCTTCCGTAATCTTAACAGTTTGGCACTTCGTGGCTGCCATAAGCTGAAAAAGCTCTTCACGTCCGAAGTAGCTGAATGCCTTTGGCAATTAGAACTCCTTTGGGTGGAGGAGTGCTCTGGCTTGGAAACAGTTATTGAACACAGTTGGGAAACAGAGGACCTGGAATCAGATATTGAAGAAAGCTTGGAAACAGAGGTCCTAGTTATTCCAAAATTGAAGGAAATATACTTGAGTAGTCTTCCACAGCTCACAGGGATCTACAGTGAGACTAGGGATATCCCTATTGTTCATCAGGTTTTGTGCCCTTCATTGGAACACTTTTATGTGTACGGGTGCCCCAAACTTTCAAACCTTGCTGATTCTGACTTCCGTAGCAGGAACCAAGTCCAAGCCAATGATCACGGACATTTTGCAATTATATTCGAAAGGTACGTGTGTCATAAGCTTCATTAATTTAACCTTTATTTTGTTCTGTTTTCTCTTTAATTTCTTTTATATCCGTATCAAACTTCATTTTTATTTCCTTCGTCTTTCTTTTTCTTCAAGTATTTCTTTTCCAAAGATACACTTGATAATGTTATTGACAAAATATGAGAGGAAGAACAGCATTCCTCTTGATGTTTTATTTGTTGATATTCATAGAGGCAACCCACACTACAAAAGTCATGCTGGATACAAAAGCATGTCTGTTAGTGAAATGGACTAGCTCCTGGCATCTTAGTGATGTTGCTTTTCATCAGTCTAATAATAAAAATTGCGTTACACACTTACATGTCATTCATATTTCGGCTTGATTTATATTATACAATTCTGGTATTGCATTTTAGTTAGCTTTTGCATTATATTGCTGCCGTTGATTATTTATAATTAGAGAAGTGTACCATAGTGTTAACTGTTAACATTATTTAGACACTCATTAAATTTCTCACTTATATTCTTCTCTTTTACTTCAAACCCGCTATCAGATTGTTCCACCGCCAATTCAACCCAGAAGAGATCCCTCAGTTCTTTTCCAAAAAATGAAGTGCATGATTTCTCACTTGGCTCTTAAATGTAATGTACGTGTAGTACGCATACATTGTGTAGATTGTTGTATGCATAGTCAATTTCTATTGATATGGGAAACTGCATGTAAAACTTTTAATTGTTCTTGTAATGATAATAATCCTCATTCCTCAGTCAGTGTGCATATTCGTTCTTTGTTGACTATGAGCTCTTGACATTTTAACTTAAAGTTGGCTAAAAGTGAGTTATCCGTTCAGCTACTACTGTCACTTGATACTCCACGCTTCCTTGGAATTTGTGTTGATCGGTAACTATACAGTTCCCTTGCTCTGTTCCTTACCTTTTATGTCTTTTTTGTGTATTCCTGTTAACAAAGATTTGTTTTTTGTTTTTTTTTTCTTTTGAATGGAAAAAACTTCTTGTTCTTTCGTGCTTGGTGGATTCAGCTTTCTGGTTCTCCTTATTTTCTAACAAATTATGGATAGGTCTGGATTGAGCTTTTCTGTACTTAAATTGTTGTTCATGGGTTTGTGCTTGATGAGTGTTTTGATTCAGTGATTTAATATGGGTTGGGGCTAAATTTATTTTCTTATAGATTATGGGGTCTTGAATTACAAATCCAATTGTCTTTGAGTTTTACAAATCCAAGTGTAACTGCAAGCAATTTTGTTCCCCTTAGGGATAAAACAATTACATAGGCTTGTTATGCTACTACATAACAAATTAATTCATCTCTAAACGTAGTTCTCTCATAATGGTTAATGTTATCACCTCAATGAATTTTCTGGCATCTTAAAGACTTGTTTCACGTATTTTTCAATATTCAAGGTTGGTGATCGGGCCTAGTTTTCTATGTCGATTCATACTATAGAAACTTTGCTGGATCAAAACAACTGCCAAAGGGATTCCAGCCGCCATTAAACTTTGCTAGATGTTTGAATTTTGTGCTTCCTTATTGATACACCTAGATTGAATCACGCAAGTTGCAAAACTCATCTATAAGAAAAGGTCTTTGGCTTAGTTTGTTAGAGTCTGTTAGATCAATATATGTATTTTTTGCCTGTTTTATATGACCTTAAGCATTAATTTGGGTGAAAGGGAAGTCCAATAAAACAAATCGGAGTTCGTTTGAATTTTGAGTTGTTTGTTGATTTGGGGGTATGAGAAATGCATAGTTGGTACCAACTATGCACCTCGATGTAGTTTATGTCCCGTGGATCTTTGTTCACATCTCTTATTGTATACCTGTTTTATGTTTGCTCATCATTTGGGGTCATATTATTGTTACATTTTACCGATTTATAATGTTCATTAAGTTCAAGCATCAAGCACTTGGTAACAATACTTGAGTGCAATTCAGTTGATAAATAATTGAAAGAATACTTCAAAGATTTCTTGTAGTAATTCACGAAACTCATTCCAGTGAAGCATTCGATTTAAACGCTTAAGGATAAAGTTTAAGCAGATACTGGCTAGAAGATTTTGTCCAAAATCCTCTTTTTCTGAATTCATTGTTTGAGTTAACATGTGTTTCGTTGTTTTATAATGTACTTCATATTGTGTCAATTAACTTCATATTGGTCTGTATTTTGAACAAGTAATTGCATGATTGATCTGTATGTGGCCAGGTTGCCTTTTCTATATTATCTTAAGCTTTAATTGGGGACATTTGGTTCTACAGTTGCTCGATCAATGTGATTACAATCATCCTAATTTCACTGGCAGGGGGAACTAGCTCCCTCATAGCTTTAGTTTTTACGCCTTATAATAGCAAGTAATTGCTCCTGAGGAATCTAAATGAAGATGGTAACTTCATACCACCTGTCACCTAATTAGTTATGGATCATTGGCCTGATTAACTATTATATGTGCTTTTCTCTAGGTTAAATATTATATGTGCTTTCACAACTAGATTGGGCATTAAGTAAGGGGAGTGATTTTCGCATTCCCTTTTTCTCTCTCCTCTTACCTCCGCAGTGCACTTTATTATTTTATTACTTGTTTATGTCTTCATTTTTTATTATTCCCGAACTACCCCCAAACTGATCCACGCTCTCTCTCTCTCCCTCTTTCGAAGAACATCTCCTTCTCTCTTCTTCTCTTACAGAGAAACCCATCAATAACGAAATTGAAACTTTCAATCCCAACCCAACCCAATGTAACTTCTCTATCACGTACCAAAGGATGATTCTATCTTCTAAGACCTGCAAGCCCCAAATTAAAAATCATCATCGGAGGGTGGTTGTATTTGCTTAAGAGATGTAGCAGGGATGGTGAGCACGGGCTCGAGATTGGAGGATCAGAGATATTGATCGTGTGCTTGATGTGTTGGGTCGCTGGCAGCATGGTTCTGGAATGGGCAGAGAAAGGGTTTGGTTGCTGGGAGCACGGGTGGATCGGCGGTTCTGGGAGGCGTTGAATCGGCGACAACTACGGTGGCTGGTGTTTGATTGATGGCAACGATTGATGGCAACGGAGGACTGGGCACGTGGGTGCCCAAATGAATTGCGTGTTGTAGGGCCGACGCAGCAGAGAATCGACAGTGTTGAATGGGTTGTGTTGTGGTGGTTTGTAATGAGTTGTGCGGCTGCTTAATTGAGTTGGGCACATTGAATTGAGCGGTGGCAGAGGTGATGGTGAATGGGTGTTGGGTCGCCGGCAGCTGTGAGAGACGTTGGGCACGGCTGTGATGGTTGAATTGTGACTTGAACCTGGGGAGAGGAGCTGCTATGGTGTTTGTGTGAGATGTTAATAGAAAAAAAAGAGTGAGAAACTTAGGGGGTGTATTGTATATGGAATTAGTGGAAGTTTTAAAGAAATTCATGGAATCTGAAAGTCTCGGTGTATTCAATATAGATTTTTGAAAGTCCATAAAAGTCTGGGTGTATTCAATTAGGATTTTAAAAAATCTTTATGGAGTCTATCAAAGTCTAGGGGTATTCAATTATGATTTTTTAAAATGAATAGAAGTTTTAAGATATTCAAAATATCATTCATATATATGGATTTGGAAAATCATGGAAACTTATGGACTTTCTAGTGTTAAATATAACTACCAAAGTCCATAAAATTTCCAGCCACCAGAGCAAAGATTTCGAGAGTGAGAAAAGTCTATCAAAGTTATTCTCCTCTCTCTGCCTGCGAGAATAGGTTGGTCCTCCATCATCTCTTTCTTAATTTTTTTTTCTATCTTTTCTGTAATCCCTTGTGATATGGAGGTCGAGATCATAACCTGCATGCATGAGAAGATGGACGAAATCATGACCTGGCGAAAAGAACTCATTTTTGAACTTCTTAAGATCTTTGTCACCAAATTTTTGGATAGAACATAAAAGATGGTAGACTGCACAAGAACGTTCTTGTGATAGCTATCGACTGACTAATCATTGCACGAGATAGACTGATCATACACAATGCTCAAGTACTTGGTTTCTTTTTTATTTATTTTTTAACAAATTACTCATAAGGCCATTTTGGGTGGTCTTATTCTTCAAAAGGCCACAATAGCTTTGTTTCCCAAATAAGGCCACTCAGTAGCTTTAATTCTTTGTATCTGACATTAATTTTTTTCAAAATTACGATTCATGCCACTGACGTTTTATTGTATTTGGACAATAGCTTTCTTGTCGTTGGACAGTAGCTTTCTTGTCGTTGGACAGTAGCTTTATTGTCGTTGGACAGTAGCTTTAGTGTGCTTTGACAGTAGCTTTAGTGTGCTTTGACAGTAGCTTTATTGTCGTTGGACAGTAACTTTCTTTGACAGTAGATTTAGTGTGCTTTGACAGTAGCTTTATTGTCGTTGGGCAGTAGCTTTCTTGTCGTTGGACAGTAGCTTTATTGTTGTTTCCGTATGCAGTGTCATTTTTGTAAATAATAGCAAAAAACAATGCGGTGGCATTTTTGTAAATATTGATGCAGTGACATTTTTGTAAATATTGGTGGCCTTATTTGGGTAAAAAATATTTGAGTAATTAGCTTCTGTTTAAGTATAACGAAAAGTAAAGACAAAGATAATGGCACAAGAAACTGAACTTCTTTATTGATGAATAGGTGCCTCTTTATATAGAGGAATACATAGAGGGATACAATGGTACAATCCATATAGTAATAGGATTCCTATTCAATTACATAATCCTTATGCCAACCTAACTAGATATTCCTAGGTTGACAAGCACACATAATTAGGGTTTCCTACAACACTCCCCCTTGTGCGGTCAACACTAGGTGGTGCTCCTCGCGTTGTCTCATTAAAAACCTTGCCAAGTAACAAAAACCCAGTGGGAGAAAAATAACCTTGGTCGAAGGGAAAAAGAGTACAACACACCCTTCACATTTGGCATAGCAAGACGTCAAACTCCCCCTCAAGTTTGCATCTCCCCCTGATTTCCTCAATCATGGGAGGTCAAATAAATTAAGCAAACTAATGCTCTTGACATGCTTCTCAAACGTGGATTTAGATAGCAACTTAGTAAACAAGTCTACTACATTGTCCTCAGAACGGACTTGATTCATTTGAATCATGAGGAATTTTATGTTATTGCTGATAAGCTTGGTATTGTCATCATTGATGAAACCTTGCCTCATTTGCAAGTAGCATTATCCTCATAAATGCATATATTTTCATCAGTGGTTGACCTCAAACCACATGTACTTCTTAAATGTGTAACTATGGACCTTAACCATATACACTAACGAACAACTTCATGGAGATAATCTCAACATGGTTCGAAGAAGTAGCGACAAAAGTCTGTTGCATAGACTACCAAGATAGCAAGGTGTATCCCATGGTAAAGACATAACCCATATAGGAACAACCTTAATGAGGGTCAGAGAGATACCCAATATCAGCAAATTCCACCAAAACATCACAAGAGTTTGGGAATAAGGGGTTTATGCGGCACAGCGCACAATCCGTCCGGACGGAGTGTCGTCGTCCGGACGCCTAACGCGTGCGGCAATTTCTAGGCCTGTAATCCGTCCGGACGGCGCATACCGCGTCCGGACGCCTGGTGCGTGCGGTAACGTTCCTTCGACATTCCGTCCGGACGGCAGATAATCAGTACTCGCCCGGATGCCCAGGTCGTTCAACCGCAGCAAACAAAGGTTCATCACTTTGTTTTGACTCTCTGTAGGGATAGAACAAGCCCATATCAATCGTACCATTAACGAAAGATTGTCTTTATGCCAATCCAAAGGCATTGCGTGGGCGCAGAGCTAGCTAACAAGTTCACATATGAGATATCGGGTCTTATGCATTAAGCTAAGTACAATAGTGCGCTTATCGCACTTAGGTATAGCACCTCAGCCTCTAGAACGTTTTCGTCATCATCCCTTGGACGAAACGGATCTTTCCTTTGATCTAGGCTGCGACCAATCATGGGAGTGCTATCAGGATGGACCCTATCCATATTAACGCCTGAGCATCTTTTGGGTTTCCCAAGATCCTTAATCTCAAACTCGGTTTGCAATGCAAATCCGAAACTTGTGCTCTCAACACGCAGTGGGCATAATTTTAATTGTTCACATACCCTCTTCCAATCAAGTAGTCACTTAGACGGGTATATCACGTCCGTCCGGATTAATTCAATCCATATAGTGAGCGTTGCATCCTTAGCAAACGCACTCCGTGGTCGGGAGCCACTTGACTTGGGTTAATCTCCATATCTAGATCCCCATAGAGATATGATGTGACCACATCCATAAGCTGCATAGTCAGTTCTTCGGAAACTACCAAACTGACAAGGTAGTGGAGCGTAGTAGCATCCATTACGAGAGATGTCTCATCGTAGTCGATTTCAGGGCGTTTGTGAGAAGCCTTGCGCCAGAAGGCGAGACTTATATCTCGTTCTCTCACTACGCACTCTAACAAAGACCTATTTATCCAACAGGTTTTATTCTAGAAGGATCGGCACACCGGGCTCGAATACCATTCTCTTTGTTAGTGAGTTTAACTCAACCTGAATCACATCTTTCCATTTAGGCCAATATACTCTACGTTGGCATTCCTCAACGGAGCAGGGTTTAATATCATTATTCTCAATGAACTCTCGTGCACAAGCATATGCGAAAACATCGTTGACTACGATGGAGTTGTTATCCCACGGCCCATGTACACTAGTGTAATGAATCGAGATCTCTACATTCCCACGGATAGGTTTTATCGATGGAGCGTCCTCCAGAGATGTCACTTGGACATAACCGTAATCCGGAATGTTCTCATGGGTCGGATTTTGAGTACCAATGATGAGAGGATCGTGTGCCATCGCAGCCCGCTTCCTAGGGCGCGAATTCCTCAAACCCGGTGGCATTCCATTCTTCTTTAGAGGAGCCACGGCCTAAGCCACATCACCACCATTACAGGTGATGGCGCCAGCGGTGCCCTGCCCATCCTTTCGGGTGGCATTCGCGGCGTCTTTGAGTCTGAAGCCCTTTTCAGGTACTTCCTTCCTTGCAGGTTTGCAGCAGGTTTATATGATCTAGTCACTCAAGATCTGAGAAAGCGTCCGGAAGAGAATCGGCGACTTTCTAGAGATCGATAAGTCTACGCACTACGATGTCACGTGTGCAGTAGGGGGATCGTTATGAGACAGAGTGGGGACAGGCCACGACACTTCTCGTCGTTCCTGTTGAACGTAAACGTTCTTATCTCCCCCTAACGACGGGAAGACTGTCTCATTGATGTGACAAAATAGATCGCCTGACAAGGGTTCTACATAGCGGATTTTGGTTGGAGGCTCAAATCCAACTTAAATACTCATTCGTCATTGAGGACTCATCTGAGTACGCTGTGACGGCGTAGTAGGCACATAAATAGCACACCCAAGATGCATAAGTACGAGATGCTTGCCTCGTACCCAGTCACTAGCTGTTGCGCAAAATAAGATGGGGTGGCGATGAGCCTCAGACGAATAAGCATAGCTGCATGCAATACTGCGTGCACCCAGGCAGAGGGAGAAAGATTGGTGCGCATTACCAATGTCCTCATGACCATCTGCAAGACCACTCTGGGTATGCACATGTGGGAGTGGATTGCTCAACATCAATCCCATGCAGTAGTCATCGAAAGTCTTCGATGTAAACTCTCTTAGCATTATCAAACCTGATTTAATGGGATGATCCGGGTAGTGAGCCCGCAGGCGAATCATATATGCTAGGAGTTTAGCATAAGCAGCATAAGAGATGACCGTAGCGTTACATGTGACCAGCATGTCTACGCATCAACCAACACCATAAAACACTTATATGGTTCGCTTGTTGGTTGAATAGGTCTACAGATATCCCCCATGGATTATCTGTAAGAATGGGAGAAGTATTTTAGAATCCTTTGCATAGGACGGTCTCAGTCCTAGGTTCCCTAAGGAACATGGCTTTGCAAAACGAGCGTTTGGCCTTAGAGGCATCAGAAGCGTAGGAGGAATGAACCACATTCGAGAAAACATTGAGGTTTAGACGGGGGCGTCCGGACGAAATGGCCTCGTCCGGACGGATATGTTTTCTGGAAGTGTTCGTTTCGCCCAGGAGGTTCGGCGTCCGGACGGAATGGTCCTCGTCCGGACGAAACATAATGCAAAAAGGTCCAGCCTGTTTTTCGGAGCCCGGGCGTCCGGACGGGCCAGTGGGCGTCCGGACGGATTCATCGGGGGCGACGGACAAAAATGCATCTGGAGCAAGGGCGTCCGGACGGACCAATGGGTGTCCGGACGGATGCTTCGAACAGAAGCTCTCTGGAGCGACGGCGTCCGGACGGAATGGTCCTCGTCCGGACGGACGCTTCGGACAGAAGCAATTACGTTTGGTTTTGCATCTCCTTGAATCAACCTTTGATTCATGCTTTGATTAGCTCGATATGATAGATATCCGTCTGAAGTTTTCAGTATACGGATCATCATATCATGACAGGAATGTCTCAATCTGTCTTTGCCAAAGCCATTATGTGTCTGAATCCAAGAGGTCATCCCGAATGACTTTGTTTGATTCAATAGCTCAAATAGTGGTTGCGTACAACCCACTAGAGGGACACATAATCTTCTCTAAGATGCGCTTTCTTCCGCAGTCATTAGAGGTAATGCAAATGAATTCTATCCCATTCTCATCATGCGTTTCCGCATGGTATCCATTGGCGTTTATATATATCTTTAAAGCTCGATAGGGTTCTATTCCCTTTAGTAGCGTAGAGAGCATGTGAGACATCAATTCACAAAGGAAGATAAGCTCATCATTAAAATCAAGGCTATGAAAGCAACTCGAATTTTGTTAAAGATATATTCCAAGGCTTTACATTCAAAGTTGCATCTTGATCTTAACTTAAGACTAGAATCCATTGTCTTGGCAATCTTGCCTTAAGACATCAACTTGAAAACCATAAAGACTTAAGCAAATTAGCTTCCAAAGTCTTTAACCCTTAAACTCGACGTCATGATCATTGCAATTACATATTCATACGTATTGCAAACAATGGTTATTGATCAGACGCTTCATATCATGAAGAGGATTCTCCATTAATTGAGGCATTAGGTGCAGCACACATAGTCACTAGGACGGTGGCGGCAAACCTTGGCCGATGGCGGTGTTGCCATGTATGGCTATGACCAGTGGTATCCCTCTCCTAGGGATGGCGGTCTTCTCTCACTCTTTCGCGGCCTTATTCACGCGTGATCGCTTAATCTTATAGCGATTACCTTCTTGAGCAAATAAATCTTACGGATCAATGTCCGGATTAGTCCCTAAAACCTTAGGGTTTTGCTCATGGCGTCATCCCATAGGGGCGCAATCATCGTCATGCCTTATATTAAGGCAGAGATGGAGAGGGTGGTGAGAGTTCCTCAATCAATATTTCATCTGTGATGATTTCCACAGAGATGCATCAAGTCTATGATGCGGAGAATGTCCGAATTATATCCCATGACTTTAGTAAAGTCATAGAAGCGGAGATTAGTCCATTATGCTTCTAAATTCGGAATGGAGGCATGAGTGTTACCATAACATTCATGGAGCGCTTATAGCGCTAACCTCTTTCATGAACTCAAACTGGAGTGCCATATCGTGTGGCATTCCATCAGGAAAAATAACCTGGAATAGTCATCACAGTTTGAGAGTCTAGAGCGGTTTATTCAAAACATCGCTCATGGATTCGAGCTAGAAGCTCTTATGCGGAAGATTGCATCGCCGAATCCAATGGAGTAAATCGAGTTAATTCATGTTCGAAATCCATAAATATGGAGAACAAGAATAGGGTACCTTTAGTGACGAAAGTTTCGTCGATAAAGGATTTTCTCCCCCCTATGGCGACGAAACGTTCGTCGGTAATAGGTATCTAGGTTTCGGAGTTGATACTCCCACGAAACGATAGGGGGTATGTTTCGGAGTTAATACTCCCATGAAACAATTATGGTTTCTGAGCTATGCTCCCAAGAAACGTTTCCAAGGATCGGATTTAGCCGAACACTTTGATGTAGTATGATCAATGGCGAATGCCATAACTTAAACCTTTCGGTAGCTCCACTTAAGCATGACCAGGTAAGTAGTAAGAGATGTCGGTAGAGCGAGGCTCACTTGACATCACTAATCTCAAACTATCCTTACCTAGACATCATACCCAAGTAGGTGAGCCTAGTCGTGAGTAAGTCAAGGCAAAAGCTTTGATGTAGAATGGTCGTTTCTTCTCTACGGATTCCTCATCCGGAGGTTTATAATGAACATATTGTTCAAGGTCTCTTCTTCTCTACGGATCCCATATCCGGAGGTTTAGCTCGAGTCCCCACAACTCGGCTCTTGAGATCATCACCAATAGCATGATGACATTAGAGGGCTCATGACTTACATATACCGCAAGCGATATAAAGCTCGAATAACCCGCTAATGCTTCTCATAGTTTGATGAGTCTCGAATCAATATCACCCTACATATTGCATCAATATATTACGTTCAATACAAGAGGCTCAAGTATGAACTAACTGTTTGCCGAGGCGGGTGAAGACATGATGATGTCTAGTAGCAAATTCGGATTTCCTGAGCACCTCTGCTGCTGAACTTCATATCCGGAGATCCAACGGTCTAAATTACCTCAAATTTTAACTGCATATATAAGACACATAAAAGAATCAGTCAGTAAATTTTCAATGAAATCCAACGGTTTAAAAGAGAGGAAATCGGAATCGAATTCTCCTGTTCAGTATGGGCAGATCTTCTTGAGCCTGTCATCTTCAGATCTTTATATCTGAAGATCCAATGGTCGGAATTGGCTGAAATTTAAAATACAAACAGAAGACACATAAATCGATTAGTCAACAAAGTTTCAACGTAATCCAACGGTTGACAAGAGAGTAAATAGAAATCGAAGTGTCTTATTCTGTGCAGGCAGATTCAGAAGATTGCTAGTGGAGGAGCAGTGGGGCTAGCAGCGTTGATGATGCATGGCAGCGATGGGGCACAGCGGTGGCTGTGTACAGCAGTAGCCGATCGTTGATGGAAGAACGATGAACCTAGGGTTTAGGATTCTAGGGTTTTTGTTTCTCTCAGGGCTAGAGGCTCGTGCTGATAACGTGTTTAAGTATAACGAAAAGTAAAGACAAAGATAATGGCACAAGAAACTGAACTTCTTTATTGATGAATAGGTGCCTCTTTATATAGAGGAATACATAGAGGGATACAATGGTACAATCCATATAGTAATAGGATTCCTATTCAATTACATAATCCTTATGCCAACCTAACTAGATATTCCTAGGTTGACAAGCACACATAATTAGGGTTTCCTACAACAGCTTCTTCTTTTTTCTGAATAGTTTTAACCAGTTGTTTTTGAAGTTCGGGGTTAAATTGAATAACAGTGGCTGAAGTCTAAAGTATACCTAATTTCAGTTCATATATATTAACTACTGTCAAGTAAAAGAAAAAGAAAATTATCACTAACCAAATCAGTAGAAACAAAGTTTTAACTGTACATTGCATTAGGTTTGATTTTGCTATTGAAATTTCTACGAACAAATCATTAATTAGCTTTTACCATTTTACAATGAAGGGTTAAGATCTATTATAGGAGCATACTTTTTTATATCTATATGGATATGATGAACGTACCAGACTAGCAGTACATTGCATTAGAAATGGAAGACCCTTAGAATTAAAGTGTAATTTTTAAATCCTCCTTCCACCATTTAAATCCTAGCTAAAAGGACCTAGTTAGGAATCTAGTAAATATCAAGTTCATTTCAGTACCAAACCGTGACACGGGGTACGGCTCTTTGAATGATAGATTTCACTTTTTCTAATCAACATGATAAATGTGAACTTTCAGTAGAAATTCATTCATCTCTATGAGCTCAAATGTGCAAACATCTCCTTCTTTTAAACAGTGCTACATGGCAAATGTTGCCCATAATCTATATATGAACTATGTGGATGTTATTCATATAATTATGATTATTTAGAAATTATATTGCAACGAATTCATCAAGACATGTATTGTAAATATATTTAAATATTGTAATTAAATATTGTAATGAACTGTGTGGCCAGTGTTGGTTTTGTTTATTTGGTGGCTTTTGTTTGGTCTGTATATATATTTAACATGTTTTCATTCACTTTTAATGTTACATGTATGATTAGTTTCATGTACGTCCACTTCTTTAACATGAAATTTCGTTAATATTTTTTTTTCTTCTATTTTTTGGTACTTTTTGGTTTGTTTTTGTTTTATTTTTTATACATATGCCTTCGGTTCTGTTAATTATATTGAGAGATTTTTTCTTTGTTTTCTAATTATTTTGTCACAACATTATTTGAATTTCTCTGAAATCAGTAGAAGTCATTCATAATAAAGTCTGTAGATTTTCATAAATTAATAAAAAGTCTGTGACTTTAAAGAAATCAACAAAAGTCTATTGAAGTCTGTAGACTTTTCAGAAAGTCTGTGAATTAAAAAAAATCCATACAAATCCATATACAATACACCCCCCTTAGAAATAGAGAAAGATTGGGGGAAGAAGAAGAGAAAGAAGTTAGAGTTTTTTTGGCATGAGAAAGTAGTTGGACTTGGAGAGAGAGAGAGTTCATGAGCAGAGGAAGAAACTGGGGGGAGAGAATAGAGAAGGAGATGTTCTTCAGATGAGAGAGAGTTTGGGGGTAGTTCGGGAACAATAAAAGATGAAGACATAAAGAATTAATAAGATAATAAAATGGAGTGCAGAAGGTATGAGGAGAGAGAAAAAGAGAGTGCGAAAATCACTCTCTTTCAGTAATGGGAAACCTCATAATATGAAAATATGTTACCCGAATCTGCGGTGTGAATCAAATAAAATATATTTTCTTCAAAAATAATAAATCAAATGAAACAAATGTTTGAATAATACGTTTATTTGAAAACGAAAACATTGTTATCTTACAATATTAGAGTTTACATAATATTTAATCAATTACAATCATAATGGAAAAACATTCGTTTATATGTTCACCCCGTTTTTCCCAAATCTTCGTAACCTGAAAACAAGGAGGTGTAGCATCATGAGCAACACAGGCCCAATAAGTACAAAATACATTCTTATATTAATGTATCTTATAAGACATCAAAATTGACAACCAATCAAAAATATACTAGGAACATTTTATGTTGCTCCATACCAATTTTATTGAATATAATCGACATATATCAATAACGTTTTTAACCCAAATAATTCGGTCTCAAATGAAACCTCCATTTTTCAATTAATAATGCATCTTGATGATGATTAACTCAGAACAATGTATGCTCAAACATACTAACAATATATTGCAAATACATATGCAATAATATACGAATACATATATCTTCGGTGATCATTCCAGATTGACTGGTCACAATTTCATGAAAATCTCATAACAAGGTTAATAATATCAAACATGGATAATATTCATAGATTCAAATGTCAATAAGGTATGACAAACAAATATTCATTAAATCAGAATATTAAATATTTTGTCTATCAGTTATTCTCTTTTGGATTGAGAATTAATTACTGGTTATCAAATATAAGACCCGTAACATAACAGATTAGGCCACAATATATTCGGTCCTTAATACCGAACATTTGTACTCAAGGATCCTTAATATCCCAAAAGTATAACAGTTATAAATTCAAACACCAATAATATATGACCAACAATTATTCGATTGGTTCGAATAATAATTACTACGCTTTTCAGTGACTCTCTTTTGGATTGAGATTGACTGGTAACCAAAACATAATGCCTGTAATGTAACAGGTTAAGCCGCAGCATACCTGGTCCTTAATACCAAGCATGTACACTCACGGTCCTTAATACCTATGAGTATAATAGTGCACTATCTGAAGGGACTAGGGCCCACATCTAACTCCGAACGTCCATAGATCGTTCATACCAGTAATTCACTTAAGCTCGAGGATATACCGACTCCCGGTTTCAAATATAATTAGATCCACAAAATACAGTCTTTAGTAAAGACAAATTATAATTCGTAACATATGTTGTTACACTCGATCTTAAGTCTTTCCACATAAATGTATATGTAACATGAACGAAAGACATAATTAGATAAACTCAAGTAGTGAACAAGGTTCATCAATACACATAAGATTATATGTGAATAATCTAGGTAAGCAAGTTAAGCAAATGATGTCTCAAATATACACACTTACCTATACTTCCATATGAATACATGTTAACATACATGCATTACTAAGTTGAAGTGTCAACTTAGTGAACAGAATAATCATTATGAGATTGTAAATAATTATATGCAAATAAGCATAAACATATGTAAAACAATATATACATATGCACATAAATATAAAACATAAGTATTTGAACTTATGTAAGAACAAGATTACTAATAATAAAAATATTCAAGTAGAATATATAGGTAGAAACAAAGAACAAGAATTAAAAAGAAATATAAAGGAATTCAAATTGTTATTAGTATTTTCAGTTCTTAAGTCCAAATCCATAGAAGTTCATCAACCATGTTCATGATTCTCCGATTAGAATCGTCAAACTTCAAAACTTATTATATTGTCCATCACAAGTCCGAATTAATCAAATGAATACACCATTTTGAAGGGTATTTCGTATGTAATCCAATGGTATAGTCCAAATAGACATGTCCAGAATGTCTAAGTTCAGAATCCAAGGTTTACCAAACAGTCCAGAAATAGTTATATTATGTTTTAACCCTTTGTACTTAAATTATTTCGTTACTGTAAACCTGGACATTAATTGTGATATTCTCCAGATCATAATTTCATATTCTAAGCTTCGTTTTAATATAAAGATCATAAAATTTGGCTAACAAATGAGTGAGATATGATCATTTGAAGTTATGAACAATATATACGACTTCCAGCGAGTACACTGGATGAAAACTTAGATTCAGAAATTATTACCCGTTGGATGACTATGAAAGTTTAATACAGAATATAAGACACAAGGGTGAACAACTTTCATGAAGAAGTCATGATGATAAAATGAGCCGAAATATAAGTTTATAACTTCCCAAGTTGGCTAACGGGACTGACTTTAGAAAAAAAGATTTAAGTTTTCTATAAACTTATTCTTTTCTATTTTCTTCTTGATCATGCAATTTGATGAATCTTAAAGATAAAAGACTATAAGGATGTATTCTGTACTTACATGAAGTAATCAACACAAGGTTGGAAGATTGAAATCGAATTTGGACTTCACAATTAAAAGGACCAAGTTCTTGAGCAAGGTTACTTTGACTAGAGATTACTTTCTCTTCAAGGAGTTTCTACACTATTGGGAGGCTGAAGTAAGGAGAGCTAGGGAGGAGCTAGAATCAGTTGTGAATTAGCAAAGAACACAATGGCTGAAACTCTCTATTTATAGGCCTAAAAATTGAGTTAACTCACCTAGTTAGCCTAGTCAACTCATTGAGTTAACTCATTGAGTTACCAAACAACCAATAGGGAGTTGACAAATGTCACACAACTAATCAGTGTGCTGACATCATCAATATGACATCAGCTGCTAGCTGGGCTGCTTCCTTGTTCACCAAGTCTTGGCTTCCACCAATGGTCTTGTGCCATGTCATCATTTAATACAATCTTCGAAAATTCATTAAAAATAGATCGAAAGCCCGAAAAATTATCCGAAAAATACCACGAACTCATGAAGATGTCTACTTTATAATTTTAATTTCAAAAGTATGATATGAACAACTTCAAAATTCGGGACCCACACTAAGACTTTCCAGAAATATAATAAACTTCCGCTGACCATAACTCTTTCATACGATATCAGAATTTAGCATGCCACACGTCTATGAACTCGTATTGACAAGCTCTACGACTCTTATGAAGGAAGTCATCAGAGAAAATCAATAAATAAGAAAGTCAACTTTTGACCCCTCGAAAATAAACCATTTCGAATATTTATTCGTTCCAAAATAGTTTCACTTCATAGACTAGACAAGAAAAATAATATCTAATCCTTTATTTAATTTCAAGAATATTCAAGAAATTAATCGTAAGAATTCGGGTTATTACACAACTAGATTCGGACCTTATCATACATATATTAGAAAAACCTCCATATGGTACCTGAATTATAACCAAATGCAATTTTTTGTACCTGAACTTTCATAAGGAACCTGGTGGTACTTGAACTATGCATCTGTTAACCATTATAGTATCTACCGTTAAATATTCCATTAAATGCTTACGTGGTATGGGTAAAACAGTAATTTTATTTATTTTCAATTTTTAAAATAAATTATACAAAAAAAATTAGAAAGTTATCCAAAATTCAAGACAAAAAAAATTTATTTGTATTTTATAATATAATTTATTTCGAATTTTTATATTTTTAATATAATTTATTACCATGTAAGTGGTTTTCTTATCAATTAAGAAATAAAAATAAACTATACTCAAAAAAGTAATTTTAATTTTTATTATATTAAAAAAATAATAATTTATTTTGATTTTAAAATTTAAATAAATTATACAAAAAAAGATTAAAATAATTTATCCACAATTCAAGATTAAAAATGAGAAAAATTATTTTTATTTTTATAATATAATTTATTGTCAATTTTTATGTTTTTAATATAATTTATTACCATGTAGGCATGTAGGTGGTTTTGTTATTAATTAAAAAATAAAAATAAATTATACTCAAAAAAATAATTTAAATTTTATTATATTAAAAAACAATGATAATTTATTTTGATTTTAAAATTTAAATAAATTATACAAATAAAGATTTAGATAATTTATCCACAATTCAAGACTAAAAATGAGAAAAATTATGTTTATTTTTATAATATAATTTATTACCAATTTTTATGTTTTTAATATAATTTATTACCACGTAGGTGATTTTATTATTAATTAAAAAAATAAAAAGAAACTATATTAAAATGCCACATAAGCATTTAACGGAATATTTAACGGTTTGTATTATAACGGCTAACGGAGGCATAGTTCAGGTACCACCAAGTTCCTTATGAAAGTTCAGGTACCAAAAATTGCATTTGATGATAGTTCAGGTACCATATGGAGGTTTTTCTCTAAAATTTATGAAGACTTTAATACATAATTGAATTCACTCTAATCATGCATCCAATGCATATTTATTACAAAGAGTATAATAGGAATGTAAAATAACAAAAGGGTATACTAGGAATGTAAAATAATAAAATTAGTTAGATAAAATTAAAAAAGAAAAAAATCATATGTGGCATGTGAGTTACTGGACCGCAATTAAAAAAAATTCTCCTCCATAAGTAGCCTTCCATTAGAAATGAATCGAGATATATGCCTCGGAACATGTTAACTTAAATGCATTGACCTTTTGGAGAACACGGAGGTAACTAATCTCCTCATGCATTAGAGAGGATAGCTGAACTTGTAAAAGATTCTCTTATATTCTCGGGCCTAGCCACAATAGTACAATGCTAGTGTCATCCTTGTTTTTCTTCTAAAGTAATTTTTTTTTAAAGAAAATTTGATGGTAGTTCAAAAATCGTGCTCTATTTAGGATGTTCCGAGACATATATTTCGATGACGGTCACGCCATGTCAACTTTGTGACATTCTAATAGAAATCTGCCAAGTAGAATTTAATGCCATGTCCTCTTTTTTTTTTATAGCAATTAAATTAAATAAATATTTTTTTAATAAAAATTAAAGAGTGGGTTGGAAAAAAAAAAGTCCTCGATCAGATGTTTAGATTTTCTTATACATGCAATTGAATGGTTGGTTTTTATGTGTGCATATGTATCTCAAATCTTCACTCTTTTACTCAATTTGTACTAATCAATGGAATATTTACTTTCATATCATAATTTAATCTTTTCTATACTTTAGTATATGTAAACTAGTCAATTTTATTAGTATTAATTGTCATGTATCATGTATTGTCGAGAACCATTTATTTCCACGAGCAGCTTGGGAAGTTCAATATTATGACTGAGAAAGTCAAAGACAACTATGGTATGCGAAGCACACATACTTTGTATGGAATTAAAAAAATGGAAGTGTCTAATATAATCGGGTACATGCATGTTCCTCTCAAACGGGTACACGTAATTACTACAAGTCAAAGTCAACTTTTTCTCCGAGTCTATAGTCTTTACAGGTTTATTTACAAAGGAAGCATCAAGTCATCAAGTGCTCATCTCCTAGCATTTTTCTCATCTCTCTCGATCTCTTCCGCTATTTCCTTTCCTTGGATCAACTTCTATATATCTCCTTTTGGTGACCTATCTGTTCCTTGTTGAGGGGTTTCTATATATATATTTTGCTTCTTGTTATTGAGAGATTATTTTACTTTCCTTTTTGTGGTTTTCAATGGTCTCAAGCATCCCAAGTGTCTCTGCATCTCTTCCTTCAGTTGAATCATCAGTTCCTCGGTACAAGTATGATGTGTTTTTGAGTTTCAGGGGTGAAGACACTCGTGAGGGTTTCATGTCTCATTTATACGATGAATTGCATACGGTGGTAGGCATTAAAACATTCATGGATGACCAAGGGCTTAAAGTCGGGATGCGTATTAGTTCAAATCTCTTCAGAGCAATCGAAGAATCAAGATATGCGATAGTTGTTCTTTCACCAAACTATGCTACTTCTAAATGGTGCTTGGATGAACTTACACATATGTTTCGGTGTATGGAAGGCAAAGACAGAATTCTGCCACTTTTTTATCATGTAGTTCCCTCTGATGTACGAAATCAAAGAGGGAGTTTTCAAGAAGCCTTAACTAAGCATGAAGAAAATTCTTCGCAAGAGGAGGTGAAGGAGTGGAGAGATGCTTTAAGAAGAGTGGCCGATCTCAAGGGGTGGCACACAAAGAATTATAAGTAAGTATAAGAAGTTATATATCTTAATTAAATCATGATCACAAGAGCGCGATAATATTCTTGTACTCTTCAATATATATATTATTTCGCTGATGATTACTTGACCCTTCTTGCTTGTAGGTCTGAAAGAGAACTTGTCAAAGACATTGTGAAAGATGTGTCCAACAAGATCGAGTCCGCAATATCAATTGCAGATTTTGAAGCATCTGAGCCTAAAAGACATGCCATGGATGAGGTCATGATCGCAGTATACACTCCTTAATAATTAATTCTCGCTCCCTATTTTACACTATACTTGTTTTCGCTCTTATCTTGAAGAGACCAAAAACAAAACTTATTAAAAAAGGATTTCCATTTATAATATACCAGTTATTACTTGTTGGAATTAATAAAGTATTAATGCATGCTGCCACAGAGTTTAGAAGAATTCGAAAAAAAACACTTTTCAGTTGGGCCGTATGGATCAAAAAATGGAGGGAAAAAATTTGATGATGAAATTTACCCGACGGTGAGGCAGTTGGTGTTGCATTATGATAAACATTCCGTCAACTATATCCAGATTGAATATGATCGCGACGGGATTTCACACTGGTCCGACAAGCATGGTGATCCCTACCTCGATGGAAAAACCGACAAGGTTAGTCCACATCCACAATCGGTTTAGTTAATTAGCAAATCACTAACCTGAAACATGTGTTCCAGGCTCCCAGCCCAAAAATTAATTAATTTATTTATTAATTACGCTGCAGGTCACGCTTGATTATCCAGATGAATTTTTGACTTCAATCCATGGCTGTTATGAAAAGGTTTGGTGTATGCCCACCCAGATCACCTCACTTACTCTCAAGAGCAACAAAAAAACTTACGGACCATTTGGAAGAAAATTAGACAGAAATGATTTTTCAATCCAAAAGCTTGGGAGTAAGATCGTTGGATTCCATGGCAGGTCCAGCTCTGTAACTGGACTTCGAGCAATAGGAGCTCATCTAAAGCCTCTTTAGGGGCGGCCCTGAGGTGGCTGTTGCACAAGGCACCACAACTAGTTTTGTATGTTTCCTGTTACTAGTTTACTACTACTCCTCTCAGTCTATAACTCTATACCCGTTAGCCCTTTTTGAACATGGTCATTACGTAGGACACATCTTTGGTATCTTAAACTTGAACTTGAGGGTGTGTGTGAGAGATTCACAGAGAAAGAAAAAATTGTGTTTGATAGCAGCTATATATTAGGGATAATAGTTTTTGAATCTTTTGTTGGTTTTTTTAGGACAGGGTAATGGGAAATCGAAATTAATCATAACTATTGGTATTTTCGATTATTATTATTCATCGGTTTCAATAAAACTCACGAGAAATTTTTCAATGTGATCATCACGTAGATCGATGTTCAATCTATCTATGGGGCAAGAAATCTTAATTTGCTGATGATATAATTATTATTATAACTTCACAATCTTCAATCATGAAGCCAAACTAGGAAATTTCACCTCACTTAAAAAGCAAAAAATACTTGAAGTAAATTAGCTGCATAAGTAAAATGGAAACGATTTTACAGGCTCCGTGAGAGGTTAACTTGAACCCCCAGAAAGGAAAAGAAAAGAGAAAAAGTTCAGCAGATTATGGGATCTAAAATGCCTAAATGTACGTGTTATGATGGTAATAGTAAATTTAAATTAAAAGAAGTAAAGAACCATAGACTACAATATGAAGTAAAGATGGAATAAAATTGGAATAGGATTGTAACCTAAAAAAAAACCGATGGAATAAGATTGGAATATTAGGAAAAACCCCAATGTTCAAATTATTGCGGTATTAGAATCTGTTGACGGTATTAGAATAAAGTGTACATAACACAACTTAGCCTTCTATATGTGGTAAGCATTTTGTAGATTTGGCTGCAAGATAATTATTCATAATAATAAGATAGTGTGTAATTAGTAAGAACTGTGAATTTAAAATACTCGAGTAGATTAAAACCACGAGTGTAATTAGTAAGATATACAGTGTGCATGCATTATTTAGATTTGTTGATGGAATGTACCTCCCTAAAAAAGTAACCAGTATTAATCACAACATTTGTTCAATCTAAAATACTCTAGTAGTTTTCTCCCGAGTGAATTTCATAGACTTTCACTTTTTACTTTAGTTGCTAACCATTATATAGATCAAATGAGTAAGGGAACTTCTATTCAGAGTTTCACACATTCAAAAATGCCATTTGGACTTCTCTAGTTATCTGTTATTTGGACATCCCCATATGAGTTGGAGCTCCCAATTTGAAATTGAATGAGAAGAAAACGAATTACAAAGTTAGAAGGGGGAGAAACATAAAAGAAAAATTACAGGGTATTTATTAGAAGGGCATACATGCATAAAAATAATGAAATTAGTCTTTCAATGCTTTGAATATTGAGTTTTAGGTTTTAGTGGAGTATATTTTCGGTTTACTTTTATGGTCAATTTGCTGACGAGCATTCTTTGCACGTGGATTGGTACGTTTGGGACATGGTGCTTTCGAGGATGGTTGTTTTCCTAGCAGTTATCTATGAGATATTATCGAGACTTTCGGGATTATCCGTTATTTGTAGCATGTGGAAAGAGGAGATTGGTTGGTTAGAGTTTGAGCTTTTTAAGTTCATCGTTTTTGGTGTTAGATCTTATGTCTTATGCCCCCCGCCCCAGTAAAATTCTTTGATCCTCTTTAAAAAAAAAAAAGGTCTTATGTCCCCTTTCCCCTTGTTAGTCTTCCGATGATTTATTGAAAATTGGGTTTTTCTTAAAAAAACAAAAATTGAGCAGAGTTCACATGTCATTTATTAAAAGAAAAAAATAACTAACGTTCCTCTTTATAAGAATAATTATGAAATCATCTCTAAAAATTTCACTATGATTTAAATACAATGATTCTCATTTTCATTGTCCACGATTATTTAATCTAATAACATACATTTTTTATTTATAAGTGGCAGATCCTGAGTTGAGTGTCGTTAACCTCATTTCAATTTTCCCGACCAAATTCATTTTCATTTCGGTTTCTCCTATGATCACACGTAGGTCGGGTCATTCGGGTATCCGCTAACCCACTGGCCCAATATATATATATATATATATATATATATAATATTAGACAGTGAGGCCATTAAAACGACTTCATGATTAATGGCAATGAAATTCTCTCTTCCCAGGGAGAATTGAGCAGACGCATTCGAAGACCCGGCAGCTCTACTCAACGCTCCGGTTCCGCGCGTGAGGTTATCGGCTCCTCTCAAGGCTGTCGTCTACTCGTCTCCTTTCTCCTCTCACTTGAAAATTAGGCCTCGCCAGTAATCAGGTACTACTGTCAGTTACACTTGATGATTCGTGCTTCTGTGATCAATGATGGGTAGCTTATGTGTTTTGTGTACTATTATTAACAATAATTTGAAATTTTGTTAGGTTCGTCTTATTTTATAGCAAATTATTTTAGTTTTGGTTGGAGTGAGAGCGTTCAATTAACATAACCAAATAACATCGACTACTATTATGGTTTTGATGAAACCATATAGGGGGCAGAACAGTAGTCTGAGATGCTTGATAGATTTGTAGGAAGTTACTATATTCTAATCTGTTTTAGGGTTATAATGATTCCCGTTCTTGACCTTTTGTGGGAGTTTTGATTCATGGGGATGAAGACAAGTACTGTCAGTGTTAGTATTTTGAATTAAATTCTTCAAAACTTGTCCATCAAAGATCCACTCCCAAATTTAGCTCTGCTGCATACTTGATTTCCAGATCCCAGATGTTAACAGAGTAAACCCCCTGTTTCAAATGTAAATAGCCATGCATTTCTTGGGCTAAATTTGATTAACTGGAAAAGGAAAAAACTATACATTCCCTCACTTACTATCTTGAACCAGATATACCCAACAAAGAAGATTCACCTCACTTTCAAAAAAAAAAATTCATTTTACAAGTTGCACAGGATGAACCAATCCTCCAAAGGGTCAGTGTTAATTATTAGGTCAATTAGAGCATCCCAATAAAAAAATTCAATGTATATTTGGCAAATAAAAAATGAAACTAGCGCACATATTAGCTTGATTTTGAATGAAAAACAAAATTTAGCCCACCCCAATTTGAAAGCAAAAATTTAGCCTCTCTCTACATAAATTCCTTGCTCCGCCCTTGACGGTATAGAAGACAAACTCTAGGATTTGAGGCTTCGTTACAAAATGAAAGATGGAGCTGTAGTTGGTTAGTCTGGATTATGAAGTCCTTTACATGTGTAACAAAGAAACAGTTCCTATGCAGGTCCAAAGGGTCAAATATTCTTGGGGAAAGATGCCATAACATCAATAATTGCGCTCCGAAAACTTTTGTGTAATGCGCATAATTTGGTCCCATGCACTCCAGAACTCACAAAACACCTCTATCTGTTTCTGTAATCTGTCCTACAATGTCCTCCTTTTATCTGGAACATAGAAATGCTTCTCTTTATTATTATTTTATCTTTTCCTATTGTCAGATAACCAAGTTTTCTAAAATCTGTGATCCTATCCAAGGCACAAAAATTAGTCCGTCTGTAACAGCTAACTTATTGTTGATTTATATTCAGTTGATTTATGTAATTCTGATATGGCATTTATTTTAGTTTAGCTTTTGCTTTTGCTTTAAATTCCTGTCTTTTTTTTTGGACAATTTAAACTCCTCATGTTGATTATTTCTACTTAGAGAAGTGTACAGTTTTGATTATTGCGACACATGCATATTAAATTGCTCACTTATTTATACTTCTTTTTTATTTCAAACTGGCTAATAGATTGTGGGATCCCACATTTCCCCGCCTACCTGAATTCAACCGAGAAGAAAGTTGTGTATTCATCTGACAAAGAAGAAGAGATTCGTCAATTGGCTTTTATATGATGTATTTTGTAATTTGTTATATGCATACACAATTCAACCGAGAAGGGATTGGTTCATTTTTCAAATATTAATATTAATAATAAAAATAAAAAACAAAAATGAGAAGACATTCCTCTTAAACCCATGTGTAGTGATTTGTTAAATGCCTACACAATTTCAAATTAACATTCTTGATACTGGAAACTGGATGTAAGAACTTTAAAATGGTCGTTCTTTCTTGGACATAATTGTCTGAGCTTGTAATGATAATAATCCACGTTCTTCAGTATGCATATTTGCAATTTGTTGAACACTAATAAATTCATGTTATGTCTTTCTTCGGTTGGAAGTTGTTTAATCCTTCATGTTTTCACTATTTTAGCTTGCTAGTTATCCTAGAAAATCTGGTCTCCTTTGTCTTGTAGTTTTTTGAATAGTTGCAGATCACACAAGAAAAGTAAATAATATAAAAGTATAGAAGAACTCAGCATCCTTTATTGGTTCAAATTCACATCCTTTTCTTGTTTCAACCCAGCATACGTCTAATTCAATTCGTAATCGTAATATTTATTTTATACAGATTATAAATGTCTTGCATTAGTGAATTTGAAGACCGAAAATTGTTCAGAGTCGTTCTAACAAGTAATACTTTCAATTGCAGAAATTATTTTAAGATTGAACAGTGATCGTATGTCAAGTAGTTGCAATCTAATTGTGTTCTGCAAATTAAGCCATTCAAATCAGTAAAAAGATGCACATAGGTACGATGTTAACCCCTTAGAATTGAAGCTGAATGATGAGTTGAGCTTTTGCAGAATGAAAGTAACGTACTGATGTGTATGATTAAGAACACAATCCACTTCTGCTAACGTGTCTCTGCATAAACTTTGTGACGTACCTCACTGAAATAGATGTCTTTGTGGTAAGAATTAATTATGAAGACGTGAACATCTATCTACAGTCATGAATTGCCAAAACCAAAAAAGGATACCTACAGTTGAACTAGCGATGAAGAGAAGTTTGAGCATTCATTTCCAACAAATCCTTGAATCTAGCTTCACTGGTTAAACCAGCTAGTCCCTCCAGACGAATTAGTGGCTGCTTGCCACTTGCTTAAGCTTTATTAATAAATGTTTAGGGTTTCGAGATAATATTAACAAGATTGGTCATTGGAGACGGCACTGTTACAAATTGGAGACAAATGCTACCTGCCTGCAATAGCATAATATTTTGCATTTCTATTTCTTTATGTGGGGTCACATGCTAGTATAATATTACATAGTTTGTCTAGGCTGCAATAATGCATTTTTTTATATTATATATAACATGTGTTAGAGCATCAGCAGTGGGGACTCATTTTTGGGACTCAAATTTGGGTCCAAATTAGCTGGAATAGTGATATGAGTCCATCTGAATAGTGTACAAAAAGACTTATTTTTATTGGGTGTTGCAGTGATGCAAGACTCATTTATTTTAGACTCATATTTGAGTCTCAAAATATGAATCATCACCACTGTGACACATATTTGAACTGTGACACATATTTGAACTCAAATATGAGTCCAAATCTCTTTATTGTTTGCACATGGGGGGACCCCACAAATGAGTCCAAAATAATATAGGTCCAACCTTGGCCTATATTTGTCTAAAACTGGACCTATATTTGAGTCTCAGGCAAATATAGGTCTATTTTATTCCGACCCACTGTGAATAAGATTCTTGTCTTTTGGACCCAAATTTGGGTCCCCATTGTTGATGCTCTTAATGTAGTTGGGCAGAGGGTATCTAGTCCACGCCGAGTAGGAACACGGCCACGTGCCCATCACGTGCACGTTACCTCCGTTAGTCATTCTAATGATTCAAAAAATGGTGAAAGGCAGCAAGATTTTTTTTTTTCCAGTTTCGCCGGATCTTTGAGGCTTCGCTGCCATCACATCCGGCCACATCGGCGCATGAAATCGGTCTCGTTAGCTTCGCACTGGAACAAGCTATCGATACGTACAAGTTTTGCAACTTATTGTTCGCCGTAGAAAGCGGAATGAAGCTCGAAACATTCGCAAAAAACCACCGGATTATTGCCGGTTCTCTCTACGCCGCTCACGGCGGCGACTCAAATCAATGACATTCTCTTCCTCTCCTTTCCAGCAACATCTTTGTTGTGGTGGATCATCAAATCGATGATCGTGCGAGGAGAATCGAAGGCTAGAAGTTTAGGATACCAAGCTCCAAAAAGCTGTTACTCATCTCCTCGATTGCGAAGCTCGGGAACTTGCAGCAGACCAAAAATCCATCGATCAACGCCGCCGGCAAGAAACCCAGCCACAACGTGAGCCCAGAGCCCCAGAGGCTCGCGCCTCCTTCCTGCAACCGCTGCCATTGATCATTACGACCCATCCACCATGGCTCTTCATCTCCGATCTCTCTGCAATTCAAAGCCCAGCCCGTGCCCAGGTGACCGCCATCAAGATCAATCCAGATCGATCCGATTATTGGGGATCCTTTCAAGCTCTGCAAGCTAGCCCCTCCCTGCTTGTCTCCTCCATTGCGACAGAATCCAAAAGCCATCTCTATTGTTTTTGACCAAACATTAACGTTGACAGTCAAAAACAAAGTAAGGACAAATGAACGGCCTTGCTTTAACATCCTCAAATGAACGGCTCAGATCACCTGACGCCTATTAAAAAAATTAAGAAAGTGCGCCGTGTAGAAACACGGCCTGTACTGAATAATTTCCCGTAGTTGGGACTTCAAGTTCAGATTTTGAGATTCGATGCTTATTTCGTAGACAAGATTCTCATAATTTGGAGCTAAAATGATAAAGCAGCTAATTGGGGGCATGTTCTAATTGTGCATCTCGAAAAGTCTCCTCTCTGGTTACACTTTATTTCCCTATCCGTTTCTGCTAAATTTGCTTCTTGTTACTGCTTTCTTGCCTCTTCTTGAGATCAACCTTGTTCTATTTCCTTTCACTTGTTTTTCAATGGCCTTGAGCATCCCAGTTGCCTCTGCATTGCTTCCTCCAGCTGAACAAGCTGATCCTCGGTGGAAGCATGATGTGTTTTTGAGCTTCAGGGGTGTAGACACTCGCAAGGGTATTACATCCCAGTTGTACGATGAACTGGAAAACAGGAGAATTAACACATTCAAGGATGACCAAGAGTAGGGATGGCCATTTCTCCCAGTCTCCTAACTGCGATCGAAGAATCAAGGTTTGCAATCGTAGTTTTGTCGCCAAACTATGCTACTTCTCCATGGTGTTTAGAGGAACTTATAAAGATTTCTCAATGCATGGAAGACAAAGACACAATTCTGCCACTTTTTTATGGTGTGGATCCCTCTGATGTACGCCACCAAAAGAAAAGTTTTCAAGTAGCTTTCACTCAGCATGAACAAAACTCGAGGCAAAGCGAAGAGAAGGTGAAGGAGTGGAGAGTTGCTTTAAACAAAGTGGCCCATATCTCTGGCTGGGAATCAAAGAATCACAAGTAAGCATGATGAGACTATCTTAACAATATTCATTCTTGTACTTCATGATTTATTATTTGTGTGATAACTATTTTAACCTTCTTCCTTGTAGGTCTGATGAAGAACTTGTCAAAAGCATTGTGCAATTTGTGTGCAGTAAAATACAACCTATAGATTTTGAGTCTATAATGTCCACCACAGGTTTTGAAGCATATGAAGCAACAAAACAAGCCATGGATGGGGTCATGAAGGTGCTGAAAGATGATAAGGTCACTGTCATTGGGGTTTACGGCATGGGAGGGGTTGGAAAAACAACCATGGTGAAACATGTTAGTGCACAAGCCCAAAAAGATGGCCTTTTTGATCATGTGATTATGGCTGTCGTATCCCAAAGCCCTGACTTGATGAAAATTCAAGGCACATTTGCAGATATGCTGCACTTGAAATTTAAGGAGCAATCAGCAACCGGAAGAGCCAGTACATTGAAGGAGAGAATAATAAGAGGAAATAAGATCCTTATAATTTTGGACGACATTTGGGAGACCATAGATTTGTCTACCATCGGAATTCCTAGCACTAACGAGCTTCGGGGATGTAATTCCAAAATCCTACTCACCACAAGGCGACTTAATGTTTGCCATTCCATGGAGAGTCAAGCAAAAGTTCCTCTCAATATCCTATCAGAAGAAGATTCTTGGAACTTGTTCGTGAATAAAGCACAAAGATCATTTCATGAATCAACCAATTTCTATACGGTGGCGAGGAAGGTAGCTAGAGAATGTGCCGGTCTCCCAGTAGCATTGGTAGCAGTTGCAAGGGCACTTGGAGATAAAGACTTAAATGAATGGAATGAAGCAGCTCGACAGCTAGAGGCGTCTCAACCTGCCAACCTTGAAGATGAGGGAGATTTGTTCAAATGTATAAAGTTGAGCTATGAATACTTGAAGAGTAATGATGCCAAGTCCTTCTTCTTGCTTTGCTGTCTATTTCCCGAAGATTTTGACATTCCTCTCGAAGACTTGTTGATGTATGCGATTGGGAAAGGATTATTTCAAGATGCCAACACAATCAGGGAAGCCAGATCCAAAGCACATTCTGTGGTCAAGTACCTTAAAGCTTCTAGCTTGCTTTTGGACAGTGAAGACTCCGGATGTGTCAAGATGCATGATGTCATTCGGGATGTGGCTATATCAATTTCGTCGAAAAATGATGGCCTACAGTTTTTGGTAAAAGCTGGTTGTCAATTAAAGGTTTGGCCAAGGATTAATGCACATAAAGGCTACTCTGCAATCTCACTGATGACGAATGACATTCACAAGCTTTCCCAAGAGTTGGTATGTCCAAAACTCCAAATTTTATTATTACAAAGTAATCCAATAAATGAGATTCCACAATTTTTTTTTCAAAGTCCCAATGAATTGAGGGTCTTAGATCTTAGCCGAACTATGATTTCGTTACTACCCCGTTCATTAAGACTCCTAACCAACCTCCGAGCTTTATATTTAGATACAATATGGGAGGGAATAGTTGACATCTCCATTGTCAGGAAACTGAAGAAACTTGAGATTCTTAGTATGAAAGATTGTCATGTTAAGGAATTGCCTAAGGAAGTAGGAGAACTAAAAAATCTAAAGATGTTGGATGTCACTAATGCATATTTTATGACAGTTCCATCTAAAGTGATATCAAAGTTACATGGATTAGAAGAACTGTACATAAAATCTCCTTATTTTTCCAAATGGGGTAGTCGTAAATTTCTCTCTCTTGCCAAGAATGCTGGCTTTGACGAGTTAACAGGCTTATCACGTTTAAACAGTCTGAGGGTTCGTATATATGATGTAAAATGCTTGCCAGCAAATGTTAGGTGCAATCCGAATTGGGTCAACTTTGAATTAACTATCGGCAAAGGGATAAAGCATCTCCAGTCGGATGGACAGCAGCATCACTTTCGGCATTTGACTCTAAACACAAGCATGAATACCTTACCGGATTGGTTTATCAATGTGGTGACAGAGAAAGCAGAGATACTAGAGTACCATTTAAGCAAGGGCTTAAATAACATTCTTCTGGAACATGACCTTGGGAGATTACATGGACTCAAGTATCTTGCTGTATCTGATTTGCCGGCCTATGAGAACTTGAAAGTGTTGATGAACTCGGTTTCAAATAAACCTGTGTTTGAGAACTTGCAAGAAATGTATCTGCTTTGTGTGGACAGCCTGAAGAAGTTATGTGTTGGTGAATTACCACCAGGCTCTCTATGCAATCTCAAGTTATTAAGTTTATGGAGTTGTCGGGAATTGGTGAATGCCCTTTTACCATCAAACTTGCTGCACAGACTAGAAAATCTGGAAATGATATATTGTCGTGAGTTGTATGAACTGGAATATGTGTTTAGTTTTGAAGGTCTGGAGCCAGAACAAATGGTCCTGACAAAGTTGGGGGAGATTACATTAAAGAGTCTAGGGGAACTAACAAGCATATGGAAGGGTCCAGCTCCAAAGGGAGTCTTCCATAATCTCAAAACTTTTGCAATTCAGGAGTGCGACCAGCTGGAATATCTCTTGACTTCCGATGTAGCTCAATATCTTTTGCAATTGGAACTCCTTTGGGTGCAGAGCTGCTCTGGCTTGGCAGCAGTTATTGAACCAAGCGAGGAAACAGAGATCAGCAAGGTCGTAGTTTTTCCAAAATTGAAGGAAATATATTTGATTGGTCTTCCACAGCTCAGATGCTTCTACAGTAGTAGTACTAATGGAGGCGCTACTGTTATTGATCATATTGACTGCCCTTCATTGGAACACTTGTGTGTGGAGCACTGCCCCCGATTTTCGACCTCTGGTTTTGACTTCCACAGCAGGAACCAAGCCCAATTCAATCATCATGAACGCCATGAGTCTCTGTTTGAAAGGTACATATACATATGATAAGCTTCATTAATTTTTCATTTGTTTTATTTTTAATTGCTGTTCTCTGTGTCGCTGTGTCGAAGTTTGATCTTTCAGATTGATTTGTCTCTCACTCTTTTCTTCAAATTTCTTCTCCCAGGACATATTTGGTAATGTTGTTATTTTGATTTGTTCATTCTCAAATTGACTATGAAAATTGGAGCTGTGCAAAAAGATATTATAATCATAGAAAGTTCATGTGGACTCCGGTAATCTATAGTGAATTTGTTTTTCATCAGTGTAAGAATACAAATTGCAGATTTACATTTTTATATATTTAAGGCTAGGGTATGTATAAAAAGAAAATTTGGGGTCCTAAATCGTAATCATATATTTTCGTTTGATTTAGATATTGCATTTTAATTTAGCTTTTCCTTTAAATTCCTGCCGTTGGTTATTTCTAACTCAAGGAGTCTACTGTTAACATAATTGAGACACTTAATTTACTCATTTATTTCTGTTTATTTTGTACTGGCTATCAGATTTCGGGGACACATATACCCTGGCAGCCCGGCCTACTAAATTCAGCGACATAAGCTTCCTCCAAGTATCTGATGAAGAGAGGAGATTCTGATAATTGTTTGAGCTTGTAGGATAAAAATCCTTCAGAACATTTTAAAGGTTCGTTCTTTCTATTGACTGATATGTTTGAGCTTGTAATAATGATAATAATGCTCATTCCTCAGTGTGCTTATTTGTAATTTTGTTTTGGTTGACAAAGTATATTTGTAATTTGTTGAATATTATAACATGCATGTTCTCTCTCTGTTTGAGGCTGTTGAATTAGTACTATTTCTTCTGTTGGATGTTCTATAATCATAAATGTTTTATCATGTTGGAGGTTGTTTAAATTTGTCCTATTTTCTCTGTTTTGGCTTGCTATTCCTCAAAAATGTGGTTTCTTTTCTCTTCTAGCTTTGCCAATTGTTTTAAATCACACTCTTTTTTCTGCTTTCTGGGTTGCAAGGAAGAAATAATTTAATTAGAAGAACTCGGCATCCTTTATTGGTTTCAACTCAGTATGCATCTAATTCGATTCTTACTCGTAATTATGTAGAGCATCTTGATCCCTCTTGTACTAGTGAAATAAGAGATTAATAAGCATATGGAATTGTCCTGCTCCATATGGAGTGTTTTACAATCTTAAAATTTTGGCAATTTGTAGCCGTGATAAGATGTAAACTCTCTTGACATCCAATGTAGCTCAATCTCTTTTGTAATTGGAACTCCTTTGGGTGGAGTTGTGCTCTGACTTGGACACAGTTATTGAACCAACCAAGGAAACAGAGATCAACAAAATCGTTATTCCAAGAATGAAGGACATAGTTTTGAGTTGTCTTATACAGCTCACATGGTTCTGCAGTAGTACTACTGCAAGCGCTACTATTGATCGTATTGAGTGCTCTTCATTGGAACACTTGTATGTTCATAGCTGCCGCCGATTTTCAACCCTTGCTTTTGACTTCCATAGCAAGAACCAAGTCCAACTAAATGATCAACAACATTTTGAGTCTCTAAGAAAAAAGGTACATTACATATTCGGTTGTTACTTATTGTTTATTTATATTCGGTTGATTTATGTATTTCTGATATTGCATTTATTTTAGTTATTCCTCTCGTTTTTATATATTTAAGGTGAATACACTTTTACTGTCAAATTTGCAAGAAACTGAAAAGTCTCTTCACATCTGATGTAGCGCAGTGCCTTTTCCAATTGGAAGACCCTAATTTGGGTATCTGATTGAGAAAACTTAGACAGAGTTATTGAAGAGAGCGAGCTGGAAATAGTGAACTTCAAGATGTTCGTCTTTCCAGAGTTGAAGACAGAAGGCTTCCAAAGCTCACAGGTTTCTACAATACTACTGGAAGTGCTACTATACAGTGCCCTTCATTGGAACACTTGTATGTGGAGAAGTGCCCCCTGTTTTCAACCTCTGCTTCTTCGGACTTCCACAGCAGGAACCAAGTCCAACTCAATGATGAAACACATTGGATTTATCTGAGGACAAGGTATGTGGCTGTGATCAAACTTCATTTGTCTTTTGCTTTTCGATTTTGCTTTTTCTTCAAGTTTCATTTCCAAACTTCATTTGGTAGGGCAGCAGCACATTGGGCTAGACCGATTGCCTGATGGTAAACAAGTTCAAAATTTTAAGTATTTGGTGATCCAACTCCCAACAACATTCGTAAAAGGTGTGAGTGACCAGACCTGTTTTGCTTTTGGGAAAAACCACAAAGCATGAAGGACAGACTTCGAGAGCAAATAGGGGAATTCAACAGATGACGTCGATGTAAATTAAGAGCACAAGGAAGAATATCCTGTAATGCCCTCCATAAAAAAAACTCAAGCCCAGAACCTTTAAATACCACACAAGTTTCCAAATAGAATCAACAGCAGGACTTGAGCTTCCTTCTCCACCCGAAGCACCAAGTCTGGAATCCATCGCCACTTGAAAGATCCTGAGTTGAGTGTAACCATTGTTACCAGTGATTGAATAATGATAAAAAAAAATATTAAAAATAACCTCATTTCAGTTTTCCGACCAAATTCATTTTCATTCTGTTTCTCCATATGTTCATTCCATATTATACACAAATAAGCATTTCCAGGCTAGGCCGGAGAGAATTGAGCAGACGCATTCGAAGACCCAGCAGCGCTACTTAACTCTCCGGTTCCGCGCGTAGAGGTTATTGGCTCCGCTCAAGGCTGTCCTCTCCTTTCTCCTCTCACTAGAAAATTAGGGCCTCGCCATTAACCAGGTACTACTATCACATACACTTGATGATTCATGCTTCTGTGATCATTGATCAGTAGCTTATGTGTTTTGTGTACTATTATGAAAAAATAAGAAAATTTGTTAGGTTCTCCTTAATTGCTAGCAAATTATTGAAATTTTTTTTTGGTTCGAGGGAAAGCGTTCAATTAACATAACCAAATAACATCGACTACTATATATTAAGGTTTTTTGATGAAATTAAAGCATATAGGGGCCACAACAGTCTGAGATGCTTGATAGATTTGTGGAAGTCATTAAATTCTAATCTGTTTTAGGGTTATAATGATTCCTCTTCATGACCTTTTGTGGGAATTTTGATTCATGGGGATGAAGACAAGTACTGTAAGTGTTGGTATTTTGAATTAAATTCTTCAAAACTTATCCATCAAGATCCACTCCCAAACTTAGCTCTGCTGCATACTTGATTTCCGGATCCCAGATGTTAACAGAGCAGACCCCTGTTTCAAATGCAAATAGCCATGCATTTCTTGGGCTGAATTTGATGAACTGGAAAAAGGAAAAAACAATACACTCCCTATCCAAGGCACAAAAATTAATCACTATCATTTCTATTTGTTTATATGGGGTCACATGCTACCTGCAATATTATAATATTGCATAGTTTGTCTACCTGCAATATTGCATTTCTTTATATTATACATAGCATGTGTTAAGAGAGCATTTTTGCTCACCCCACCTTAGTTAAGGGGTGAGCCTCACCTCCCTTCCCAGTCATCAACACCTGTCAATAGTTTAACCAAGGTTAGTTTTTTTTCTCTTCTCTCTCATCCGACTCTTTCCTCTCTTTTTTTTATCTTTTTTTTTTCCTTTCTTCTTCTCTTTCTTCTTCGTCTCTACTCTCTACTGCAACTCCATGGCCACCACACCCATGTCAGCTGCGAAGCTGGGGAGGAAAGCTCAGGAGAGAGGAACCTTCTGGGTTCTTCAAATTCATGGAGAAGAGAGAGAGCTTGAAGAGAGACAAAATGGATCTCCGAATCCTCTTTCCTCTATTCGCCGAAATCTGACCATTACCGCCACCATTACTGTGTTCGCCGATATCTGAGCATTACCGCCACCATCACTGTGGCCATGGAGTTGCAGGAGAGAGTGAGAGACGAAGAAGAACAAGAAAAAACAGAAAGAAAGGAGAGAGTGGGTGTGAGAGAAGAGAGAGAAAGAAAAAAAATTAACCTTGGTTAGACTATGAACAGGTGTCGACCATTGGGGAGGGGTGAGGCTCACCCTTAACTAAGGGGGGTGAGCAAAAATGCTATCGTTAACATGTGTTAATGTAGTTGGGACTGCAAGTTCAGATTTTGAGATTCGATGCTTATTTCGTAGACAAGATTAGCATAATTTGGAGCTAAAATAATAAAGCAGCTAATTGGGAGCATGTTCTAATTGTGCATCTCGAAAAGTCTACTCTCTAGTTACACTTTATCTCCCTATCCGTTTCTGCTAAATTTGCTTCTTGTTACTGCTTTCTTGCCTCTTCTTGAGATCAACCTTGTTCTATTTCCTTTCACTTGTCTTTCAATGGCCTTGAGCATCCCAATTGCCTCTGCATCACTTCCTCCAGCTGAACAAGCTGATCCTCGGTGGAAGCATGATGTGTTTTTGAGCTTCAGGGGTGTAGACACTCGCAAGGGTATTACATCTCAGTTGTACGATGAACTGGAAAACAGGAGAATTAAAACATTTAAGGATGACCAAGAGCTTGAAGTAGGGATGGCTATTTCTCCCAGTCTCCTAACTGCAATCGAAGAATCAAGGTTTGCAATCGTTGTTCTATCGCCAAACTATGCTACTTCTCCATGGTGTTTAGAGGAACTTATAAAGATTTTTCAATGCATGGAAGGCAAAGACACAATTCTACCACTTTTTTATGGTGTGGATCCCTCTGATGTACGACACCAAAACAACAGTTTTCAAGTAGCTTTCACTCAGCATGAACAAAACTCGAGGCAAAGCAAAGAGAAGGTGAAGGAGTGGAGAGTTGCTTTAAACAAAGTGGCCCATATCTCTGGCTGGGAATCAAAGAATCACAAGTAAGCATGATGAGACTATCTTAACAATCTTCATTCTTGTACTTCATGATTTATTATTTGTATGATAACTATTTTAACCTTCTACCTTGTAGGTCTGATGAAGAACTTGTCAAAAGCATTGTGCAATTTGTGTGCAGTAAAATACAACCTGTAGATTTTGAGTCTATAATGTCCACCACAGGTTTTGAAGCATTTGAAGCAACAAAACAAGCCATGGATGGGGTCATGAAGGTGCTGAAAGATGATAAGGTCACTGTCATTGGGGTTTACGGCATGGGAGGGGTTGGAAAAACAACCATGGTGAAACATGTTAGTGCACAAGCCCAAAAAGATGGCCTTTTTGATCATGTGATTATGGCTGTCGTATCCCAAAGCCCCGACTTGATGAAAATTCAAGGCACATTTGCAGATATGCTGCACTTGAAATTTAAGGAGCAATCAGCAACTGGAAGAGCTAGTACATTGAAGGAGAGAATAATAAGAGGAAATAAGATCCTTATAATTTTGGACGACATTTGGGAGACCTTAGATTTGTCTACCATCGGAATTCCTAGCACTAACGAGCTTCGGGGATGTAATTCCAAAATCCTACTCACCACAAGGCGACTTAATGTTTGCCATTCCATGGAGAGCCAAGCAAAAGTTCCTCTCAATATCCTATCAGAAGAAGATTCTTGGAACTTGTTCGTGAATAAAGCACAAAGATCATTTCATGAATCAACCAATTTCTATAAGGTAGCGAGGAAGGTAGCTAGAGAATGTGCCGGTCTCCCAGTTGCATTGGTAGCAGTTGCAAGGGCACTTGGAGATAAAGACTTAGACGAATGGAATGAAGCAGCTCGACAGCTGGAGGCGTCTCAACCTGCCAACCTTGAAGATGAGGGAGATTCGTTCAAATGTATAAAGTTGAGCTATGAATACTTGAAGAGTAATGATGCCAAGTCCTTCTTCTTGCTTTGCTGTCTGTTCCCTGAAGATTATGACATTCCTTTCGAAGACTTGTTGAGGCATGCGATTGGGAAAGGATTACTTCAAGATGCCAACACAATCAAGGAAGCCAGAGCCAAAGCACATTCTGTGGTCAAGTACCTTAAAGCTTCTAGCTTGCTTTTGGACAGTGAAGAGTACTACGGATGTGTCAAGATGCATGATGTCATTCGGGATGTGGCCATATCAATTTCGTCAAATGATGATGGCCCACAGTTTTTGGTAAAAGCTGGGTGTGGATTAGAGGTTTGGCCAACGATTAATGCACATAAAGGCTACTCTGCAATCTCACTAATGATGAATGACATTAACAAGCTTCCCGAAAAGTTGGTACGTCCAAAACTCCAAATTTTATTATTACAAAGAAATCCAATAAATGTGATCCCAGAAACCTTTTTTCAAACTCCCAATGAATTGAGGGTCTTAGATCTTACCCGAACTAGTATACCGTTACTACCGCGTTCATTAAGCCTCCTAACCAACCTCCGAGCTTTATATTTAGATGACAGCCAGGTAAAAGTGGACATCTCCATAGTCAGTAAACTGAAGAAGCTTGAGATTCTTAGTATGCAAGTTTGTCGTCTTGAGGAATTGCCGAAAGAAGTAAGAGAATTAAAAAATCTAAAGATGTTGGACGTCTCTTATGCATGGTTTAAGGCAGTTCCATCGAGAGTGATATCAAAGTTGCATGGATTAGAAGAACTGTACATGGATTGTATGTTTTCCAACTGGGGTAGTCGTAAATTTCTTTCTCTTGCTAAGAATGCTGGCTTTGATGAGTTAACAGGCTTATCACATTTATACAATCTGAAGGTTTGGATATATGATGTAGAGTGCTTGCCTGCAAATGCTAGGTGCAATCCGAATTGGGTCAACTTTGAAATAACAATTGGCAAAGTGAGGCAAAACCGTTTCCGATTGCATAAACTTCGGCATCACTTTCGGCATTTGACTCTAGACACAAGCATGAATACCTTACCAAATTGGTTTGTCAATGTCGTGACAGAAAAAGTAGAGACACTAGAGTACAGTCGGAGCATGGGTATAAATAACATTCTTCTGGAGCATGACCTTGGGAGATTACATGCATTGAAGTATCTTTCTATATTTTTTGTGCCAACCGATGAGAAATTGGAAGTGTTGATGAACTCAAGAACAACGGTTCTGAATACTCCCGTGTTCGAGAGCTTGGAAGAAATGTATCTGCATGGTGTGGAATGCCTGAAGGAGTTATGTGTTGGTAAATTACCACCTGGGTCTCTATGTAAGCTTAAGATATTAAATGTATATGTTCTTTTACCATCAAATTTGTTGAACAGACTAGAAAATCTGGAAATACTAAATTGTCGAGAGTCGAAAGAACTGGAATATGTGTTTGGATTTGAAGGGCTGGAGCCAGAACAAAGGGTTTTGACAAAGTTGGGAGAGATGGCATTGAGTCGTCTTGAGAAACTAACAAGCATATGGAAGGGTCCTGCTCCAAAGGGAGTCTTCCATAATCTTAAAACTTTTGCAATTTGTGAATGCAAAAAGCTGAAAAATCTCTTCACTTCAGATGTAGCTCAATGTCTTTTGCAATTGGAACTCCTTTGGATGGAGGACTGCTCTGGCTTGGCAACAGTTATTGAACCTAGCGGGGATACAGAGATAAACAAGGTAGTAGTTTTTCCAAAATTGAAGGAAATACATTTGAGTAGTCTTCCACAGCTCAGATGGTTCTATAGTCGTAGGACTGCTGGAAGCTCTACTATTATTGATCATATTGAGTGCCCTTCATTGGAACATTTGTGTGTGAAGAATTGCCCCCAATTTTCGACCTCTGCTTATGACTTCCACAGCAGGAACCAAGTCCAACTCAATGATCAACAACACTTGGAATCTCCATGTGAAAGGTACATACGCATATCATTAATTTGCCAAACTTTGATTTTCTACATTGATTTGTCTCTCACTCTTTCCTTTTCTTCAAATTTCTTTTTCCAGGAAATTTTTTGGTAATGTTTTCATTTTTGATTTCTCCATTTTCAAACTTCTTCTTTTTGTTGCCATAGGTAATGGTTCTCTTTTTCTTTCTGTAATCTCTTGTAAGTAACTGACTATGAAAATGGAGTTGTGCAAAAGATATAATAAACGTAGAAAGTTCATGTGGACTCCTGTAATCTTTAGTGAATTTGTGTTTCATCAGTGTAACAATACAAAAGAAAAATTGAAATAAGGGGTCGTAATCATATATTTTCATTTGATTACAGCTTTTGCTTCAAAATTCCTGCCGCTGGTTATTTCTAACTCAGGGAGTCTACTGTAAACATTATTGAGACACATAACATATTTTCTGTTTTATTTTATACTTTAGATTTATGGGAGACATATACCCCGGCCTACTAACTTCAGCAGTTCAGCGACAGAAGCGTCCTCATCCAAGTATCTGAAGAAAACAGAAGATTTTGATAATTGTTAATTTGAGCTTGTAGGATAAAAATCCTTCATAACATTTTAAAGGTTCGTTCTTTTCTTTTGGCAGAAATGTTTGAGCTTTTAATAATGATAATAATGCTCTTTCCTCAGTGAGCATATTTGTTTTTTTTTTTACAAAGTATATTTGTAATTTGTTGAACACTATATATTCCTCAGTGAGTATGTTCTCTCTGCTTGAGGCTGTTGAATTAGTACTATTTCTTCTGTTGGAGGTTGTTTAAATTTGTCCTATTTTCTCTGTTTTGGCTTGCTATTCCTCAAAAATGTGGTTTCCTTTCTCTTTTAGCTTTGCGAATTGTTTTAAACCACATACTCTCTTTAGGGAAACAAGAGACTAATACGCTTATGGATTTGTCCTGGCTCCATATGGAGTATTCCATGATCTTAAAATTTTGGCAATTTGTAGCCGTGATGAGATGAAAAGTCTCTCGACATCACATGTAGCTCAATGTCTTGCAATTGGAACTCCTTTGGGTGGAGTTGTGCTCTAACTTGGACAGAGTACGTTATTCAACCAACCAAGGAAACAGAGATCAACAAAATTGTTAATCCAAGATTTTTTTTTTTGGCAATCTGTTTTTCCAATATTGAAGGAAATAGTTTTGATTTGTCTTATACAGCTCACATGGTTCTACAGTAGTACTACCGGAAGTGCTACGTACTATTATTGAACGTATTGAAAGCCCTTCAATGGAACTTTTGTATGTGCGTATATAGCTGCCACCGATTTTCAACCCTTGCTTCTGACTTCCATAGCAAGAAGCAAGTCCAGCTCAACGATCAACAACTTTTTGAGTCTCTAAGAAAAAAGGTACATACGTATGCCATAAAGTTCATTATATATTCGGTTGATTGATGTAATTCTAATAATAATAATAATAAATATTTAAGTGACTACACAATTTCAAATTAACGTACATTATTGATATTGGAAACTTTTTTTTGGAAAATTATTGATATTGGAAACTGGATGTATAAGAACTTAATTTGAAATGGTTGTTCTTTCTTTGGACATAATTGTCTGAGCTTTTAATGCTAATAATCCGCATTCCTCTGTGTGCATATCTATAATTGTTGAACACTAAATTCATGTTCGGTGTTTCTTCTGTTGGATGTTGTTTAATCCTTCATGTTTTCCCCTTTTGGAAGTTTTCCTGTTTTAGCTTGCTAGATTTCCTCAAAAATCTGGTCTCATTTTCTCTTTTAGCTTTTCGAATAGTTGTAGATCACTCAACAAAAATAAATAATATTAAAATTATAAAAGATAAAAAGAACTCAGCATCCTTTTTTGGTTCAAATTCACATCCTTTTCTTTTGTTTCAACTCAGCAGTCAGCATACGTCTTATTGGATATTTCCCTTAATATTTATTTTATGCAGATTAATTATAAATGTCCTGTATTAGTGATCGAATTTGAAGAGACAAAACTGTTTAGAGGAGTTCTAATCAGTAACACTTTCAATTACAGAAATTATGTTTAGATTGAACAGTGATTGCATGCATATCAAGTAGTTGCAATCTAATTGTGTTCTGCAAATTAAGCCATTCAAATCAGTAAAAATACAACTGATGAGTTGAAGCTGAATGATGATTTGTTGAGCTTTTGTAGAAATGAAAGCAACGTACTGATGTGTATGAACTTCAATTAATTATGAAGACTTGATCGGACGTCTATGATATCATCTATCCACAGTCATTTATTGCCAAAAACAAAAAAGGATATCTACAGTTCATCCCTGATTGCATACTAGAGATGAAGAGAAGTTTAAGCATTCATTTCAAATAAATAATTAATTAATTATTAACAGATTAAACCAGCTAGTCCGTCCAGAATTAAGGTCAAGATGACCGTAGAAATTGGCTAATAATTGGCTGATTGGCATCTTAGTCTCCACCTTCGAAGGAGAATATTGGTTGAGTGAGAAAAACCAAAGACCTGCTTAAGATTTATTAATAAATATTTAGGGTTTCGAGATAATAATAAACAGATTGGTCATTGGAGACAGCACTGTTACAAATTGAGTCTCAAATGCTACCTGCAAGAGAATATAATATGGACTCAACGTTTTGAATTAGTCCAAGCTTTACGTACCTGTGTTAAACTGTTAATATAGTTGGCACTGCAAGTGGAGATATTGAGATTTGACACCTACTTTGTAGACAAGATGCGCATAATTTGGAGCTAAAATAATCAAGAATCTAATTAGGCGCATAGTTTGTCTAGATTGAGCACGTTCTAATTGTGCATCTCGAAAAGTCTCCTCCCTAGCTAGTTACACTTTATCTACCTATCCGTTTCTATAGTGCTTCTAAATTTGCTTCTTGTTGCTGCTTTCTTGCTTTCTTGATATAAACCTTGTTTGATTTCTTTCGGTTGTTTTTACAATGGCCTTGAGCATCTCAATTGCCTCTGCATCTCGTTCTCCAGCAGAACAATTAAGCTGATCCTCGGTGGAAGCATGGTGTGTTTTTGAGTGTCTATACATACTAGTAATTTGATTGAACATTTCTTACACGGTTTTAGGAAGAACAGATTGAAAATAATCCACTTGGTTACATGGTATTTTACAAAGTAAGCATCAATTGCTAATCCCCTAACATTTTTCTCATCTCTCTCGATCTCTTCCAGTATTTCCTTTCCTTCAACTTCTATATATCTCTTTTTGGTGATCGATCTGTTCCTTACCCCTCCCTTGTTGTGGGTTTTTCAGCCTTGTTACTGCTTTACTTTTTGTTCAGGTTTCTTGTTTGTTGAGAATTTATTTTATATTCCTTTTTGTGGTGTGCAATGGCCTTGAGCATCCCGAGTGCTTCTTCTGCATCTCTTCCTTCAGCTAAATCATCAGTTTCTCGATGGAAGTATGATGTGTTTTTTAGTTTCAGAGGTGAAGACACTCGTAAGGGTATTATATCCCATTTAAACCATGAATTAGAAAAGACAGGAGACATTAAAACATTCAAGGATGACGAAAAGCTTCCAATAGGGGCGCCTATTTCTCCAAATCTATTAAGAGCAATCCAAGAATCAAGGTTTGCGATCGTTATTTTGTCGCCAAACTATGCATCTTCTTCTTGGTGTTTGGATGAACTTGTAAACATCTTTCAATGCATGGAAGGCGAGGAAAGAATTCTACCAATTTTTTTATGAAGTGGATCCCTCTGATGTACGACATCAAAGGGGGAGTTTTGAAGTAGCTTTCACTAAGCATGAAAAGTTTGTTGAAGACAGAGAGAAGCTGAAGCAGTGGAAAGTTGCTTTAGGAAAACTGGCCAATCTCTCTGGGTGGGATACAAAGAATTTTCGGTAAGCATGAGAAGACTGTCTCAATTAATTGACAAGAGCAATCCTATTTGTACTATTCAATTTATTATTATCTGCCTGATGATTCTCTATTCCTTCTTCTTTGCAGGTCTGAGTTTGAACTTGTCCAAGAAATTGTGAAATTCCTTCGCAGTAAGGTACTTCAATTTTGAAGCACGTACTGGAATCTAAAAGACATGTCATTGATAAGGCTATGATGGCAATGAAAGATAGTATAGAACACTATATATCATTCAACTTTACTAATTAATAATATTCTAGTTAAATTAATATTATTTAGTGTTGGCCGGAATTGTAAAAGTTTACATGTACGTTACATGATACATCCAGATTAAACACGTTTCATTTGGGCCGTATGGATCACTTAAGGGAGGAAAACGTTTTGATGATGGTGTTTACTCGACGGTGAGACAGTTGGTGATATGTTCTGATAGCACCGGGATCTGCTACATCCAGATTGAATATGATTCCGATGGGATTTCATTGTGGTCAGACATGCATGGGAGTAGTGGGCTACTAGACAAAACAGAAAAGGTTAGTCCATGCACGTACAGTACAATTCATTCGATCAATTCGTAAATTAATCACTAACTCGATCGATCGAAACATGCCCTAAACAGTGCTAGTGCAAATAATCTATGCAGGTCATGCTTGATTATCCAGATGAATATTTGACTTCAATTCATGGCTATTATGAAAAGGTTTGGTTGTTCCCAACCCAGATCATCTCACTTGCTTTCCACAGCAACAAAAGAATTTACGGACCATTTGGAAAAAAGACTGCACTTGCGACTGATTCTTTTGGGACTAATTTTTCAATCCAAGTGCCTGGAAGTAAGATTGTTGGATTTCATGGCATGGCTGACTATTGGATTGGCCTCCGTGCAATAGGAGCTCATCTAAAGCCTCTTGATTATTAATTATTAGACTGAGAATGAAGCTTCATTGGTCATGTACGTGATGTTCAGTAGTCCGAGCTAGCTAGCTTTATTATCTGTTTTGGCTTGTATTCCTCAAAAATGTGGTCTTGTTTCTCTTTTAGCTTTGCGAATTGTGTTAAATCACACCCTCCTCTTTTTCACCGCTTTCTGGGTTGCAAGGAAAAAAGAATTTAATTAGAAGAACTCATCATAAAAAGCAAAGCAACTAAGAACATTATCTTGAGTAGAAAATCGAAGATTGAGCTCCATCATACGCTTCTAATTAGAGAAGTTACTGTTAACATTATTGAGTTGCTTATTAGATTGCTCCTTTATTTACTTGTGCTTTGTTTCAAACTGACTATCAGATTGTGGAAAAGCTTATACCAAGCCCACCAGAATTTAAAGTCACCCTATTTGGACGGATGGCTAAAAACTACCCAAGGAGAAGAGGTTCCTCAATTCCCTTTAAAATGTTTTGTGTAATTGGTTATATGGTTTGCGTTTGGATCAGTAAGATTACATATATAAGTGACTAATATTGTAAATTATCATCATCTCCAGCAGACAATGGAGGAGGCTACTCTCATTTTCTTAAATTAGAACAGCATTTACAAATTCACCATGAGCAGATAAGGTCCAAATATCAGTTATAATTTTTTACGGATTACAAATAGACAACCAATCTCGAGAGTCACGATACATCTTCATAGCTAACATCAAGAATAATTTCACCATTTTTCGCACTGTGTCCTAAAAGTTTCACATCACGCGCAAGGACAGATTACCAACACATTGACCATAAGAATACACCGAAATAAAGCAGTTAATCCTTAGGAACAACATCATAGCCATAGCTTAACATTAAGACCGACTGATACTCTAACTAAGACCCCAGTCCCCGCTAAAAGACCATTTAAAAGATAAAAGTCAGAAATTCTAGCTCAATAGAGTATGTGGACTTATTTAAACTAACAAAAAACGAAAAACTAACACCCTACCAAAACTAGCAAATATCACAGCCAAACCGCCAAAACCCACCTCCTACCCCTATGAAACCGCCGCCTACCATACATTGATCACCTCGATGGAAATGGTGCAAGAACCAAGGAGATCTGTCTCAGCTCTTAAGCCCAAAGGCCAAAAACAAGACAAAACCTGTAGCCCACAATGTCCCCAAAAAAGCCACCCCTGCATTGCCCAGCCGTCCCTGACCGCCGCCCCTCAAGCCCAATCCGCCTGGGCCTCCCAACCCCAGATCACATATCCACCGATTCAACCACCTCAGCCACAACGAATGCCAAGCAACAAAATTCGAATCCGCACATGCCCCAACCCGATTGAAAGTTGCACATAGAGCACCTAGTGAGTAGGTTGTGGACTGTCATTTTTATTTTTGGCTATCTCATATTTATATTATGTGTATTTATCTATGATATTAATAAATTTATGCATCTCCTTTTAAAAAGAAAAAAGAAAAAAAAAGTTTATAATTTTCCCATTATAGATCGTTTATAATTGCATCACTTCGTGAACGTTGACAAAAATCTTTCCCTCATTTCAACAAGAATTATCTGCAATGTAAAAACATGTTCCTATGATCTCCTAGGAAAGGAGAAAAATAAGTTGAAACTGATCATTTAGGATTTTGTTTAGATCCCAGAGTCAATTGCTTCTAGAACAAAATGTTCTAAATTGGCAAGCCGATTCCACTTGTTTGATGATAACCTAAGCAGTCCCTGTTTAATTCTTGACCCTATATATGTAATAGCTAGGGTCCATTCTGAATTGGATTGATTGCTAGTTCTATATTATCTTTTCCATTCCAACCATAAAACTTGGTTTTCTCAGGACTTGTAATGAACAATCAAGTATATTCACCGGCCAAAAGCAAACAATCAAGTATATATGTATTCTAGAGCCAATCAATCTCCAACATGGATGGAATCTAATTCTAACGAGTCATTATGTATGTATATATATATATATATATATATATATATATACATGTTGATGCTTGCGTACAAGTTACAAGTACTCAACTTTGTAAATTTCCAACCATATCGATCATCTCTAACAAACAAATCAAGAAAACTGATTCTTTTAAAGAGACAAAAAAATGTTGTTAATACTTTGCATTCTATGATTGCGGGATCTATATATATATATATATATATATATATCAATTAAGTTGTGGTGCCAAATCCTAACGAGGTAATATCTCTTTCTGAGTTTCTGGTGTGTTGTTTCCTTTCAAAGGAGAACTATTGATCGAAGAAACAATCTTTATAAATCAACCTCAACAGAAGACTGAGATAAGTATATTATAATTACTCCAACAATTTTCTTATAAGTTATTTTTAGTTAGTGTACATACCACCTACTAACCAACTAGAAATAGCGCACGCTTGGGGACCCCACCGGTCACACCCGAGGCCCGGGCAAGTAGCCTACGGCTACCTCGACACCACACCGGCCGAACCCGGGCAAGACCCCGGCCGGGACTTGCCGGGGATCGGCTACCTTGCAGGTCCAAACTGCTTGCTGCGAAGAACCTTGTCCCTGGGAGCAAGCCATTGATCCCACATCGAAGACAAGCAGCCAAATCTCCCCTCAACCACCTATAAGAGCCCGCCTCTTTCCTCATTAATGGTACGCATTCATTACTCATTAAAGTCACTCTGTCAATATTCATACACTGTACTGACTTAGGCATCAAAGGAGCGAAGACCGGCCGCCCGGTCTCCTCTTGACGTCGGTGTATTATTCTTGACAGGTGACCGGACGTGGGGAACTTGCGGTCATTACATTCGTACTTCTAGATTAGTCCATCCCCCCGGATCTAGGCAGAAACATTTGGCGCCGTCTGTGGGAATCCGACAAAAATTTTCCACGTACCTCATCATGACCAAGCATCGAAGACACGGCCGCATCCCCCGCGGTCGATCCCTTCCTGTACTCGGAGACAACTCGATTTCACGCCCTTGGCACCTCCGGGTACGGGGGAATCCACCTTGGCCCAAACAGCAGGCCCGAGCAACCCTCCAACACATAGCGACCTCCAGGCAAGGGTCGACATCATGCTCCAAGACATCAACACGGCCAACGCCGAAAAGTTGCGCGAACACCAGGAAAAGCTGGAAGCCCAGCGGCAACTCAACGAGCTAGCGGCCAAATACGACGACCTCGTCAGGAGACTCGAGGCCCGGGAAGCACAACCCGAGCCTCGCCAAGCCACTAGCCATCACTCGCAAAGCACCTGCGGGCCACGACGCCGGATGGTACACGTGGACATCCTGCTACACCCGAAGGAACTGCAGTTAGATGATCTCCAATGGTGCTTCCTATTTTTTCATGAAATTTGTTGAAAAAATAATTAAAAATTAAATTAGGAGTTACTTGTAACGATCCACAAAAATCTTGCTCCAACCATCCTCAAAACGTTAGGGAGTATTGAATTAAAATTATTATTTTAATGAATAAATAATAGTTTAACTGGATTTTATAATGACATAATTGCCAAAACACCCCCTGAACTTGGCAAAAATTATCAATTTACACCCTATCCGTCAATTCTAACTTTTTCCATCCAAATGTTGGTTATGTGAGGGGCAAAATGGCCATTTTGATCACTTTTTAAAAAAAAAAAATTTTAAAACTAAATATATATTTTATGTAAAAAAATACAAGCATATATATTCAAAAAATATATTTATTTTCTTACAAATATATAGTCATTTTAGGGAGAATTCTACTATACTGGGTTGTTTACCATACAACCATTTTTTTGAATATTTTAGATCCTTAGATTAGTAATATATTTAACGGTTAAGAATATTCAAAATTTGGGTAACCGGTTTACCCCTTAGCCTTTCCTAATTTTTTAATTTTTTATTATTATGTTATTCAATACATGAGGCTGCAATTAATTTCTTTAATATCTCTCCATGTTTTTTGTAATTTTTATTTGATTAGGTTTCCTTTTTAATTTGGTGTCTGAATAGGATTCTTGAAGCATTAAATCTTAATCCTTAATTAAGGTTGCGCAATCAGCCAATCGTTATAATACATCTACAAAAATGTACAAAATTTTGGCGAGAATAACCCGGAGGATAAGAACTAGAGATAATTTGAGCAGATTTTTCTGATTTGGTGAGAATCTATGGTTCTTGAAATATGAGATTTAATGATAATTGGTTAAAAACATAGCCATACTCCACAAACCCATCCACATTCAGTGTTCAACTACGAAGCACCGACACTAACACGGACACAACATGGCGATACGGCAAATAGAAAAATTTGCTAAATTTTATTTTTAGGCCATGTTTGGTTCACGGAAAGGAAATCAATTGATCCCTTGTCTTTCCCATGTGGTTGGAAAATTAAAATTCTTGTCAAGTTTCATTTCTTGTGTTCGGTAAAGCAAGGAAAGTACTCAGGAAAGACCATTTGATTTCATTTTCTGTGTTTGGTTGGTGCAAGAAAGGAAAGTAAAAATATGTCAATGTTTCAATAGTATCCTTGTATTTTAAAAGAAAATTAACTATCATAAAAGATGGGCAAAAGTTTGGGCATGGGTATTGTTGTCCAAAAATTTCGTAATTAATGCTGAGAAATGAGAAAGGAAAATCATTTCCATGGGATTTGAGTAGAACAGATTTCCCCCTATTTTCTCATTTATCAGGAAAGTACTTCTTGAGTTTGTGCTTCCCAAACAGAGGAAAGTAATGACTTTTCTTTCTGTATCCCTAGAATCCATGAACCAAACATGGCCTCAGTTCTTAGTAAGATTTATTTTGAGCCACAACCATTGGTGTAATAATGTGTTCCATTTTGTAGCCGAGGTCCTCTTTAAAGTAAATATCATCGCCTCATAAGATATTTGTATGAATATAGAGTTTACACAAATGACAATAATTTTGTTCAATAATGGTAATTTAGATTCTATTTGTCGTAATTGCATCACCTACGACTACTTATTACAAGTTTGTGAACCAATTTACAAATGTGACAACAATTGTGTTATTATACTGGTAATTTTTTTATTTAAACCAAAAGCACATGTCTTTAGTTGCGTAATAAGGTTCTCTTTTATGTAACTAGAGACTTATCTTGTGTAATTCTCATCATCGATGAAATAATTACTTCTCCGTCGATGCATTTTACCACAAACCACAATAATTAATGTAAAAGTGGTAACTTGTATTCTATATATAGTAATTACTTCATGTACGACCTATGAATACTATTTAGAGAACCAATTTACAGATGCGACGATAAATATGTTATCATAATAGTAAAGCTCTTTATTTGAACCAAAAACACAAAAATCTTCAGTAGTGTAATGAGGTCTTATCTTGTGTAATTGGAATACTATATTGTGTAAATTTCGTCATCAATGACATAATTACTTTTTTTCCGATGCATTTTATCACAAACTATAACAATTAATGTAAAAGTTGTAATTTTGTTCTCTTTGTAGTAAGTACTCCACCTAAGACTCATATATAACATTATGAACAAATCTAAAATTGTGACAACGAATGTGTTGTGATAGTGGTAACTTCAATATTTTCTACATCAATAAGATGATTACGTCTCTGAGTATGTATTTTACCACAAATCACGACAACTGGTGTATGAAATGGTAATTTTTGTTCTATTTGTGGTAATTACTTCACCTACAACCTCATTTACAACACTATGAACCATTTTATAAATATGACAACAATTGTATAGTGAATATGGTAAAATTTCATATTAGACCAAAATATATGTAAGTCCTCGGCGTTGTAATAAAGTTCTCTATTCGATAATTAAGGTTCTATATTTGATAAATAGAGGTCCAACTATGATACTTACATGTTTGACAATATTATTACCATACCTACAATAACTTTGGTCATAAGTAGTAATTTTAGTCCTACCAGATGTAATTTATTTTATTTACAATATTTGTTACCCATTTGTAAATGAAATTACATTTGAAACAACAAATATGTTGTTAATGTGATAAATGTCATTTTTTTAAATGACACATGTCAAACTTTGAGTGGGTAACCTGTTAACCAATTCAATAGGTTTCCACGATATTAACTAATTAAAAAATTAAAATATTAAAAAATGAAGGTATGACATACATCTCGGTACCTAAGATTACCCCGTCATTTTAGGTCTAACAAATAAATATATATTATTAATAAAAAAATTCTTGCACAAAAAATTAATAAACATGATTTCTCATATGAAAATAATAATTCATACAAAAATAAAAATAAATAATAATTTATGACAAGTTTTTTTAAAAAAAAAACTATTTATGATAAGTTAAGAATATAATTTTAGATATAATATCACTAGAGAAAAAAATAAAAGTTTTGAAAGAAAATAAATATATTTTTTGAATATATATATATATTTGTATTTTTTTACATAAAATATATATTTAGTTTTAAAAATTAAATTTTTTTTGTTGACAAAAAAAATTAATTTTTTTTTAAAGTGATCAAAAATGACCATATTGCCCTTCACATAATCAACATTTGGATGGAAAAAGTTAGAATTGACGGAGGGAGTATAAATTGACAATTTTTGCCAAATTCAGGGGGTAAATTTCATCAATTGCAAGTTCGGGGTACAAATTGACAATTTCAGCCAAGTTTAGAGGGTGTTTTGGCAATTATGCCTTTTATAATTATACCAAATAACTAAAAAATAATATTTTAAATGAATAAAAATAATAGAGAACTTTATTTCGCTCTCTATATTAAAAGCTAAAATAGAGAGCCACTTAGGAGGCTAGTACAACTTCTAAAATTGTCGAAAAGTTAAACATGCTCTCTAAAATGAGTAAGGCTATGGTATGTTAACATTTCTCATACATAATGTAGAGATAAAGTCCTTGTTAGAGTAAATGCGGTCCTCATTAGAGTAAATTAGGTTATCGTTTGAGTAATTATGTCCAAAAAGTTGTAATTATAATGTTTTACGACTTGAGGACACATATTACTACTTTGACAACTCATGTGGTAACTACAAAAAAGCCCTCGTTAAGGTAAATATGATCCTCATTAGAGTAAATATGTTCTCGTTTGAGTAATTAAGTCCTAAAAGTAGTAATTGTACGTATGTCATACGTCGACATACACTAGAATTTTCCCTCTAAAATAGCTAAAGAACTAAGATAAATAATCTACTAAAGATGTTCTAAGGGAGGATAAGATAATGTGTTTAACCATGTGTGTATGTGTGTAAACAGACATCCTCTATTAAAAAAAATTATTATTCTCTATTAAATTAATATTTTAATTTCAAAGTTATGGAAAACTTATCGGCAAACAAATTATAAAATAAATTTAAAATAAATTTTTTATAATTTGTTATAGATAATTAGTTTAATTAATGCACTAGGAACCACATTCTCTCCTTAGATTTAGGACTTTTTAGTCATTTTTTTATTTAGGAGCTTAGTAGAGAGCATAGTTTGAGGTATTTTTAAGCTTCTCCCTAAATTTGGTCTAACGAGCTCAAATAAGGAGTCCATTGGAGATGCTCCAACATATTCCCTAATTCATTCTTTATTTTAGAGAAAGTAAAGTAGGGGTGGCAATAGGGAGGGTAGGGGATGTGGATCAAAATATATATCATCCGAGCCTCCGAAAGCATTCTTTACCCTTGTCCCCTCCTCAATTCCTATATATATTGGGGATTCTTCGTCCCCATCCCTTTTGGGGATTAAGTCCTCATCACCGTCACAAATCCCCGTTAACATATATTGCTAATTCATGTTAACAACAATATATTCAGTAATGTATTAATAGAATTATGTTCAAAACGTATCATAGATATTCCTATAAAAAAAAGTTCATTAAACATTTAAAAAATATTTTTTTTTTTTTTTGACCAAATGAAGTTCATCTTTATAAAAGCTCAAGAATGTAGTTGTTATGAGACCATAACTTCGGAAATGAAGTCTGGAGGTACAATAGGCCAAGAAAAGTCTTGGCTAGACATAAAAGAGCTCCTAGCTAGAAGGTGGGCAGCCCTGTTTGCATGTCTTTTGGTATGACATAGCCTGTAGCTTGGAATAAGACCCAAAGACTCCTTAACATCATCATAGAGTCTACCCAGTGTAGACACATTGAACTCTAAAGCTGAGAGTTGTTGGTGTACCATGAGTGAATCTGTTTCAATATAAACTGGAGAAAGGGAGTGCTCTCTGATATAAGCAACAGCAGCCTGACAAGCAAGCAATTCGGCATGCTCTGCTGAAAGAAGATTGGATAAAGATTTGCTGTAACCACCCAAAAATTGCCCACTGGAATCACGGACCAGGAAACCCCAACCACCACGGCCTGTCTCACAGTCAAAGGCTCCATCTACATTCACCTTAAGCCAACCAGTAGGAGGATGAATCCATTTAGTATTGACCTTGCCTCTAGAAGAAGTAGCTTCCGTACCATTATGGAAAAGAAAATCAGTTAATCTGATAGAAGAACTCAGTGCTACATCTCTAGCTTGTGTGAACTGATTCTCCCAGACCCTGCAATTTCTCTCTTTCCAAATGCCCCAAAGGTAGATGAGCAGACGAGCAAAAACACTCTTAGTTAATCGTTGCCAGCAAAACTGGAACCACTCCTTAAACTCGAACGCCGCACCCTCCATTCGAAAACAAACCTGTACAAGAGCTTCATCAGTACTCAAAACATCTCGAGTGAAACTGCAGTCGCGTCCGATATGAACATTAGACTCAATAGCAACGTTACACAAAGGACAAATCTGCGATTCCACTTCAACCCGCCGTGATACTAATCTGTCCAAAGTAGGAAGAATATTGTGACAAAGTTTCCAAATGCAAAACTTCACAGAACCCGGAACCTCCGAGCTCCAGATAGCCTTCCAAAAATTCTGCTCCAATCTTCTATCAGGAACAAAGTGAGGGACTTGAGTTAGAGAGCTCTCAAGACGATAAGCTGATTTCACTGTAAAACCTCCATTACGTTCAGGCTGCCAGGTTAAACGATCAGGAAGTGAGTGAATGCTAAGAGGAATGGACAAGACTGCTTCAGCATCCTGCTGGGAAAATAAACTACGAACTTTCTCACCATCCCAACTCCCAGGATCCCCAATTAATTCATTTACCCGAGCTAGCTCATCCACCGGAACTTCAGGAAGCGTAGGCTTGAACGAAGGAACACCCGGAATCCAGTTATCAGTCCAAATAAGAATATTGTTGCCATCCCCTACTTGCCAACATGAGCCTTGTTTGAGAAGATCTCGTGTACCAAACAGGCTTCGCCACGAATATGAAGGAGAAGCATGCTCAAAAGCAGTCCAAAAAGATCCATAAGGAAAATAACGAGCTTTATAAATTCTAGCAACCAAAGAGGTAGGATTAGAAACCACTCTCCAAGCTTGTTTGGCAAGCATTGCCTTATTAAACGCAGCAAGGTTTCGAAAACCCAAACCACCTTCCTCCCTAGAAAAACACAGTTCCCTCCAAGCCTTCCAATGTATCTTCCGTTTATTCTCAGAACTTCCCCACCAAAACCGAGCACACATTTGCTGCAAATCATCACAAAAATTTTTAGTCAATTGAAAACAACTCATGGCATAAGTAGGAAGAGCTTGTGCTACAACTCGGATTAAGATATCCTTGCCAGCACTACTTAGAAGCTTTCCTTGCCACCCCTTCAACTTCGCTGCTAAGCGGTCCTTGATGTATTGAAAAGTCGCAGTTTTCTCACGACCAACAAAAGTTGGTAAGCCCAGATATTTCTCGTGAGAAACCACAATTTCCACACCCAGGTTGGAGGCTACCAAAACTTGCAAAACTGGATCCACATTTTTGCTGAACACGACAGAACTCTTGTGGAAGTTTACTTGCTGACCAGAAGCTCTACCATAAATCTGAATGACTTCCTGAATTTGTGTACAAGCATTCGGCGTTGCATGAGCAAAAAGAAGACTGTCATCTGCAAACAACAGATGGTTCACATGAGGAGCTTGTGAACAGTTGGAGATACCCGGCAAGAGCCCTCTATCTTGCTTTTGTTGCAATAAAGCCGAGAAACCTTCTGCTCCCAACAAAAAAAGATAAGGTGAGAGAGGATCACCTTGCCTTAAACCTCTTGAAGGTACGACAAGACCTCTAGGTTTTCCTCGAATCAAGAAAGAATACCGAACTGTACTTACACACTGCATAATCATATCAATCCAAGTACGTGCAAAGCCAAACCTCTCCATAACCTTCCGTAAGAAAAACCACTCCATTCGATCATAGGCTTTATTTAAGTCAAGTTTTAAAGCCATAAAACCATCTTGCCCAGCGTGCTTATTATGAATAAAATGAGCAAGTTCATTCGCCACAAGTGTGTTGTCAGTAATCAAACGACCCGGCACAAATGCACTCTGAAAAGGAGAAATAATAGAAGGAAGAATAGTCTTCAACCGATTCGCAATTACCTTAGAACAAATCTTGTATATCACATTACATAAAGCAATAGGACGTAAATCAGACAAATACTCAGGATTCTTAACCTTAGGGATGAGACAAATGTGAGTAAAATTTATCTGTTTCAAAAGTGACCCAGAGTGAAGAAAATTATGAACGGCCTTTGTGACATCACCCCCAATTGTGTCCCAATAATGCTGAAAAAATAGAGGCGGCATTCCATCCGGACCCGGCGACTTTGTTGGATACATTTGAAACAAAGCAATGCGAACTTCATCTTCAGAATATTGTGCACATAACATTCTATTCATATCCTCAGTTACACAAGGATTAATAGCTTGAAGAGTCAACTGCATAGCTTCAAAATCAATTGCATTTGCCGAAAACATATCAGAAAAATAGGAGGACACCAAAACCTCTAAGCCGTCGTCATCCTCTACCCATAGACCCTGATCATTAAAAAGACCATGAATAGTGTTTTTCCTCCTACGATTAGATGCCTTGCGATGAAAGAAACCCGTATTCCGGTCCCCCTCCATCAACCAAGAAATCTTAGAACGTTGTTTCCAAAACGCCTCCTCTTGGGATAAAAGTGAATGGAGCCGTGTCATAAGAGCAGTCTTTTCAATTTGTCTATCCGGTATAGCGGGACTATCCATAAAAGCTTCAAGCTGAAAACGAATGTTCATCATCTGATGTTGCCGATTACGAAAATTTTCCTTCTGCCAAGTGTTCAATGCTAACCTCGTACGAGCAATTTTTCTTGTAAGGCTAAACATAGGCAAACCTTCCTCCTCATTAGCCCACTGAGCAATAACAAGGGGATCACACTCACTGTGTTGTAACCAAAAAGATTCAAACTTGAAACGATGATTTTTGTGTCTCTTTGGAATTTGCACAGAACTAGCTTGAAGAAGAATAGGAAGGTAATCAGAGTCACTAGGAGGAAGGTGAGTAACCTTGGAGAAAGCAAAAATATCACTCCATGAGGGAGAGGCCACTGCTCTATCCAATCGCAATTTGGTGATAGCATTCGACCAAGTCGTCCGAACTCCATGAAAACCCAGATCAAACAATTCACTATACCCTAGTGCATCACGAAAACCCCTCATTTGTCTTTCAGAGCGCACAGGGCCATCAATCTTCTCACCATTATTTAATATCTCATTGAAATCACCAATTATTGCCCAAGGCAAAGAATCCTGATCACAAAGGTCACGAAGTAATTGCCAAGAGAGATCACGGTCATTAGTATGAGGATATCCATAAAAACCAGTAAGCCGCCAAATTGGATCACCAGGGCCGCCCCCAATCTCCATATCAATAAACCGGGGAGAGGAATCCCGAACATGTAGAGCCACTTCATCGGTCCAGAATAAACCTAAACCACCAGATGAACCTGCACTCAAAACTTCCTGAGCATGAGGGAAACCTAACTGGTGTTGAAGTTTCTTGAAACCTTTAATCGTACTGATCTTGGTCTCACAAAGAAAAATTATAGAAGGGCGGGTTTGAGAAATCAGATCTTTCAAAGCCCTGGTGGTGGTATCGTTGCAGATTCCTCTGCAATTCCAACTCAAAATATCCATCAGATGGAAGAAGGTGCACTTGACGTGGAGACGGCAAGGAAACCCTAGCAGAGCACTAGGTCAATTTTTGCAGGTCTTATTTAAAAAATATATATAAATACATATATAATTTTATCTAACAAAATTAATTACTATTTGGAGGGGATGGGAATTGGGATCACAATACCTTCCCGCCCTATCCCAAAAATATAATATTGAAAATCTCCGTCCATGTTACCCGATTTGCATGCCCCGAATTTTTTCCCTTTAAGGTAGAATACATGATGGGATTTTTTGCCATCCCTAAAATGAAGAGTGAGAAATCGTGTTATTCCCTAAATTTGTAAAAAATTCTAAGAATATAGAGAATCAACTATATATTTGATTTTGATTCTTTATAAGGAATATAAATTGCGTGTACTAATAATTTATAAGATTTATATTCTTTAATTAGAATAAAATCGACTAGTGATTTTTTTAGTGATCGTATTGGAAAAACTATGTTTTGAGGCTTAAATTAAATACTTGTTTTGAGTCCAACCCTTAAAAAAGGTCAGTTATCTACATTTGTTTACACTACAACTTACCACCGACTGAATTCCAAAATGCAAGAACAAACAATTCATAATATGCTTAATTAGGCTGGCTATAAAAGAAAGCTTTGCTAAATTTGGGAGCATTCCTTTACAAAATTACAATCTAACAACTAATGCCGCCCTCAAGTGGGGGATTAATATTTTGATTGAAACATGTGAATATGAAATGTGTCCAATATCCACCGAACAAGAAGTCAAGAACTGCCCTCTAAAATATCTTCTTATTTTTGGCCAAACCTCTAAAATATCTTTAATAAATGATATTAAATCAGGTTTTACGGCTAAATATATCTTGCTCCAGTTTTTTGCATATTAAAATATTCTGCATCTTCAATGCATCTTTGCATCATCTTTTATTAAATCAGGTTGATACCCGTGTCGTCTTCAATGCATCTTTGCATCATCTTTTATCGTTTACTTTTACTGTTCTTTCTTTTCAATCGTTGTATCTTACTTCTTTTAGAAGTATTTTTTATTATTGAATAAAGATTGTCGCCTTCCGTCAAAAAAAAAAATATTCTGCATCTTGGTAGAACTAGAAATCCTAGTTCTGTTTGTAATAGATATCTGTTTTTTTAGCTTTGTCTGGGCTCTTTGAGCCCCCCTTGTAACTAAAAAAAAATTGCAATCAATTAGAATCTCTAACATTTTTTTTGTAAGATTTCTCATGTAGGAACTCAAAAGTTAAAATTTATAGCATAAAATTTTTCAAATAAATGTTTCTCTATAATTTTAGAGTTTGTTGTTGAAGTAAAATAGTGTCTATTTTTTTCTTAAACTAATAAAAAAATAACTTATAGGGAAGTTATTGGAGTTGCTCCTTCTTAACTACTTATAAAATCAACCAAAAGACGTACAACATGCAAAGCGCCGTTAGGATGAAGTTTTCAGTGTGACCGTCACGCCATGTGGCATATGTGATCTTCTGTTGTGATTGGATCACGTCATTACTTAGATAACTAATGACCAATGGTTGATACACTGGAGGAAAAAAAAAATGTGGTCCAATCACAAGAGGAGGTTACGTGGCGTGACGGTCACATTGAAAAATTTCTCGCGCCGATAGATCCATTTTGATGACATATTTTCGGCAGCATTGAGGGTTTGGTTCCGACATGAAGCAAACAAGCCCTATACGAGAGTATGAGATCGACCATGTTTGAAACGGTCTCCCTGAATATGCATTAATTTATGATCGACCGAAGAGGACTGGCTATTCAATTTCATGAGGGCTCTAGCTATCTTGCACCAAAATGTCCAAAACTTAGGAGCAGATAGGCAGCTAGCCTTGCTAGATTGCAAGTATTTAGGACGACTGACCTTCTTAATTCTTTGGAGGTGTCATTGCCTCCAACTAGGTTTTCGAATTGTCAGAGCCAAGCATGCCTAAAATTATGGAAAAACAAGGACTCCATGAAGAAGCCAAGCAGCCTGAGGCCATTAAAAGAGAGCTAAAGATCAAAAGCAAAAGCGAACGGAGAAGTGAAAAAGACACTTTTCAATCAATCAACTTCAAACCCGGTTCGCATAGCTTTAAAGGTACAACAACTGAATAGCCTAAGCATTATAACATTGTATAACATTAGGTAGTTGTTGCACTTCCATCGATCTCCTTGATCCCTTGGTTGATTCAATTCCGCAACTAACTTAGAGAATCGAAGTTACTTCATTAGCTTAAAAATAACAGAAAAATTGATGGAAATACCAATAGTCAATCAGAGAACAACTTAAGATACCAAATAGTCCACTTGAAGATTACATAGCTATTTGTCCAAATCATGATAGCTTAATATTGAAGATTAATAAGGTCCATTCTGAAATGGATTGAATTTTACGTACTTGTATATTATCTCTTCCATTAAATTTCCAGCACACAACTTGATTTTTCCAACTAGTACTACGTACTTATCATTCAATCAACTTAACACAGTCAAAATTCTAAAGGTTGGTATATTAATCTAGAGACCAATGAATCTTCAACATGCATGGAATCTAATTCCAGAAAGTCATTATTCATGTTGTTGTTAGCGTACAAGTTACGATTTGATCCATTCTATAACAACCAAATCAAGAAAATTGATACATTTACAAACAAAAATGATCTTGACATAATCTATATAAATCCATGCTTTGACGGTTCTAATAGTTGAGAAATGGATTCTAAACGTGTTTTAACATTCTCGGATCCAATAATTCTAACAACATCTCTTTCGTGTTGATCAAAGAAAATTTAAATACAAAACAAGACTTTGATAACTTAACTAAAAACATATATATAGACTTGGACGTTTAATGTTTTAGTTACATGGCCTAAACATGTTTGTTAACATGCATTAATCGGGTCTATATAGGTACGTGTATGAGTAAATTAACAGTTATTAATTAATAAATAATTTATAATACGATTACGTTGATGCTTAACGACTGTTACTTGTGTACACACAAGCACAATACTAACTTCTACAATTTAACTAACTTTTAGTATAGTCGTATTTTTTTTTCCTTTTCACGTTGTCGGAATAAGTCCTACATGCAGGTGCCCTAATAAGAAATTAGGGCTACTAGCTAGCTAGCATGCATAAAATAATTAATCAAAAGTTAGGCGGAAAGAAATGTCATTTGTTCCATATACGTAATGCCTGGTATATATGGTACTTGTACATGTTTGTTATTTGGTTTAGTGTGCATTTCCTGTCTTTTATAGAAGTGTGGCATGTTTTCACTTCTTTTCGTTGTTGTAGAGAAGGGATCAGATTGTAACTTGTACTCTTAATATTTAGAAAGTTAAAAAATTGTCATCACTTCTTCTATAAAAGGCTGGTCATGCACTACTAAACCAAATAACAAACATGTACAAGTACCATACTATTACGTTTATGGGAAAATGATAATTCTATCTTAACATCACATAAACGTGTGAAAAGCTTTGCTAGCATAAATCATCTCTATACATGTATGACCATTTAAAAATCGTTGATTAATAAATGATTGATTGAATAATTTACGTTAAAAATTAACGACGGTTACTTGTCTACATGCAAGTGCAAAACTATAATCAACAATCCAACTAATTATTTAGTTTAGTCATCTTTCTTTTCACTTTGTCGGAAGAAGTCCTACGCGGGTGCCCTAATATGCAATTTAGGGTTACTAGCTTAAAAAACAATTATTTAAAAGCTTGGAAGCCATGGGAGAACCATGCTTGCTAAATTGCGGTATCCATGCATGCATAAAATTTGGAAGCATTCCTTTACAATCTAGCAACCTAGCTATTTGTATGGGCCGGCTGGTGAGGAAGAAGATTAGAAGAAGAGGTTTTATTTGTTGTTTGATATGAAACACACTACGCAATTGTAGCATTGTATGTGGCCTCTGTCCTTAAAGGGACCTGAAACTAAATATAAAACGTCCTCACAAACATCAGATTTTGCGGCTAATTGAATTAAATATCTTAGAGTAAGCTGGCTAGCTACCAAATAACAAACATTTACTATATCTACACGTACCATACCATTACGTATATGAAAAAATTGACATTTCTATCTTAACCACTAATCTCTGTGATTAATTAATCTTTTTGCAAGTCGTTTTCAAATTGAGAGCCTTTGAAATTTGAGTCTAACAAGTAACAACTAATAGCAGCAGAGATAGAGATAATTTGAATTGTATTTTAATATATGTGTTGTCTAGGTACGTGGATGATGGACAAAGCATGACATGTATTCTTGGTCACTGGTAGGCAAGATGCTTCAATCTCCAATAATACGAGATATGAGGCAGAGCTCCACTAGCTAGCCAATGCATAATTTCGATGCTCAACTCTAGTGATGGCTCTAGCAGTCAACTGGGCTATAAATGGGAAAGAGGGGATTAATTTGCTTCCAACCATTGGTTATTGAAGGAATTTGCTTTGCTTGGGTATATTTGTTGTTGGAGAATGAGTAAAGGGTTCCTAATTTAAGAGGCATATTCTATAACAATAGACAAAATAAAAGAATAATCATCACTCTTTTGATATACGATTTCAGATTTCCTCTTTACAACTTTTGTGGAAATGTTTTTCTTGCAGTCGTAAAAGTTCATTTTTTACCAGTAGAGAGGAAAAATAAACAAATTCTGTACCAAACATCTAAGAATTGTCTTTCTAGTATAAACCTTAATTGGTAACCCTTATGTTGTTAATATTAAACTCCGAAACAACACTAGTATGAAAATAAGCATGACAGTTTTGATTAAACCAAAAGCATGAGTAAATGAGAATCACTTAAATCCTCGGCAACTTAATTTGCCCCTATCAGAACATGTGTCAATTTTAATTACTTTTACGTTTTTTGAACAATGAATTATACATCTTATATCTTCCAACAATAAAATTTTTATGGATTGTGTTGAATTGAGAATAGACAACCCAATGAGATAGTCAAGCATGGTAGTCTATTGCTCATGTGTTTTGTACCTTCACCTTTGGATGTTAATTTTTGATTGATTATTAGAGCATGATAGGATTGCAAGATAGAAAGCCACTAAAATTTTGAGTGATCATATGTCATCTTTATTTTATATAATCTTCTTCTTCTTCTCCCTTCCTATACAAATATCTTCAAGTTTCGGGTCAACCACTATGATATATATATTTTTTATAGAGTGCCACTACGATATTTCTACTTCATAAAAAATGAAATAAAAATTAGTTGAAGCAAGGTTTTATTATTGTTATTTATTATTATTATTTATTTTGAGATAGGATTTTTTTTTTTAGAGAATTGTCAATTCATTAATAATTCAACGAAATTACAACATAGCAACCTGAGCTGTCAAAAAAAGTCGCTACCTAAACAACCAATTTTTTCTAATCATAAGGCCCTGACAGATAAGCACTAGCAAACCCCGATAATTATAAAAATAGAGACTCGAGATCCACTTGTTAACCTGCGACAACTCCCTAAACAGAAGAGGCCGCAGCCCCATCATCCGTTAAAACAGAAAAATAATTGATCTTGATGTTGCTGTTGTGTTACTCTTTTTTACTTGTTTGATCGGATATGTTTTTGAAGGAGGCCACAATTGAACCCCGTGTTTGTATCATTCACAGACTCACAATTATTTCAATTAAGTTTTCCTTTTTATTAAGAAAAAAAAACAGTAGGTTTTGAGTTGTAATTCCTTTGTTTCGTCCACCAAATAATAATAATAATAATAAACAGTTATTTACTAAAATAATTTATTATTATTTTATTTTGAAAATGAGAAATTTAAACTTAATACTTCATCCAACATTGTGGAGATAAATATCATTGGACCAACTAGGTCTCGATTAAAAATAATAAAAATATCAATGTCTTGAAGTTACTCATACGTACCGAGTGATAAGTTATGAAACTAAAATAAGATAGGTGATTCATTCAAATCTCGAGCCCTCATGCAGTCATGCGTTGTGCGTTGTAGCTAAAAACCTAAATAAATTTCCTTATTGAAAATGACTTGGGGGGTTCAAAACTTAGTTAAACTCTTGGATTTTCATAGACCTTGCCATGAGATGTCTCCTACATAGACCATATATTACTAATTGAACCATAACTCTAACCACGTGACATGTTGGATAACTGTGCCCTAGCTTTAAGGTTCCTATGCACATTAGTGCCCAATAATCTTCTTGATCACATGAACACGATCCATTGCGGATTATAATTAAGCTTAATAAAACAGAAGTAGCAGACATCTTGCCTCCTCTAAGCAAGACTACACTTATACGGTCCATCTTAATCTAAGAGTCTGATCCATCTGATCCATCAAAATCAAATAGAAAATGAAAGAGCATGCAACAGAAACTGAGGAAACCCAAAACCATAATTAATTAACTATACAAGTTTACAACTAACCATATAAATATCAAAATCAATAGCAAGGCCCCATGTGAGTTTATATGGAAAATAAATCGTTTACGGTTTACCTGAACCGAATAATGTACAAAATAAAATACATATTTGTGAAGAGTGCATTGGTGAGGCAATAACGTTGGCACCGACAAGATCTTGGAAAGAAAAACAAAGTAGGAATCCTTGTATTAAAAAATTCCGATCAACAAAGAATCCAGTTTGCCTTTGCTTGATGAGAAGTGGGAACTAGGAACCGGGAAGTAGTCGATCAAACTCAAAGTATTAATCCAGGGCACTGTTGCATTAGAATTCACCTTGAGACAGTTTCTGCTCTTAGGGTTTTAACTTGCTTTGCTTGTTCAATTACTTTTGTGTAAATTTTTTCAAGTAATTTGTTGAAGAACTTGCCCTAAAAACCACATGAACAATGATGTCGAAATTAAATTTGAATAAAGAGACGTGTTTGATATATAGCAGTTTAGTAAATAAGAAACAATTTTTTTTTTTATTTTAATAAGTGGATGTAGCAAAACCCATCACGAATAGGGATTGAGTCTATTCTTTGCTTGGACATCATAAATAATGTGATTCTTTGGCAAAAGCAGGTACCTAATGCTTGTTAGTTGAGGAGATTACTTTTCTCTACTCTAGAATCCCATTTGCACCCCAAGAAAAAGATTGATATGCTGAGAATTTTTAAAGGCTTAGTAAGCTTAGCATAACAGATTGGCGCGCATATATAAATAACCTCTACATTAATCTACCCAAAACCTTTTGTCTTTTTTACGAATAACGATCAGTTAAATATAGATCTCGTTATTAAAGTCATTCTTTTTGTTTGCCATGTAATTGTGCAATGAAAATTAGTAAAATGGAGTTGATTCCAAGAAAGGTTTTGAAGGCCTCATTTTCATACTTTTCTTCACAAATGAATCTAATGTATGGTGCTATGTCATCATAGTGATTGCAGCAAAGGGGAGGATGAAACATGTTTTTCAATGAAACTAGCAAAATAAAAATAAAAAAAACTTGTCTTTCACTAAAAGTTAGTTGCTACTCCCCTCCCCCCCCTCCTTCATATTTTTCCAATCCTCATAATTTTTCCCTTTTTCCTCTCATTAGTGTAATTAGAGCATTTAATAATATTGAATAGTTCGAATGTATATACTATAAGTTCTCTTTCTTTTTTTCCCTATTGTAAAACCTAACATTTTACCTTTTTCTCTACCATCGCGGCGGCTAGCTCCTCACATCCATTCAAAACAGACCTTCGTGGCGACATAGTTAGGGCAACTAGATCTAATAAGAGGAAGGAGATGGGAAGTATAGATGTGCGGGCTGTTTGAGATCCTGATCATGTTGATATTTTGGGTGGTCGGTGGCTTGTCAATTGCTCATGCTCGAGGTTTGTCCCTAGATAGGTTTGGATCATATGAGTTTACCATGGACCATAGTTCAAAATTGTTTAGGACGTGGTCTGATTTTTTCCCGCCTAAGGTCCATCTACAAGGATATTCATCATCTCTACACATTTATTTTGAGTGTCAATTTACAACATATCAATCATAAAATTAATTAAGTTCCACCTTGCATAATCCTTCTCATGACTCGCTGAGTTATTTTGATGTAACACTAACTTTTTTAGTCGACCTCATTCTTAAAGATTGTACTCGATTAGTCGATTTTCTTCTTGTTAAAATAATATTAGTCATTTTCACTTAAAAAAAAGAACTCCAACAGAGAATAAATCGTGATTTCTAGTCTTTATTTTCTTCTCTGAATCCACCATTTTTAGAACTATGCCAAAGAGATCAACGAAAGTATAGATTTCTTTCTTTTTCTTAAAAAAAAAAATTGGTATCATATTGACTATTTTATATGGTCAAATCTATATGGATTATTGTTTTAAATTAATATGGTCATGGACCATATAGTTGAGGGTGAGACGTTACCTTCTCTATTTTACAGCGCAGGCAAAACGACGCAGTCTTTGCATTGATGACGTGTTAGAGACCGTCATTGTCTTGGACCTCTGCTACCCTAAATAAACACAGTCAGTCAAACACATCGTTAATTTCCATTAGCAAGTAGCAACCTTTACTAATACTTTCAGTCAAAAAAAAAAAAACCTTTACTAATACTAATCCAACGGCTGAGGTTGATCGGAATGACCCGCTTTGAAAAAATCAAGGCTGGGGTTGCCCCATTGTGTGTACTAGTTAGGAATCTACTGCCCCATAAATATCTGACTACTGCCCGTAAAACTGACACGGTCAGCTCCCAATTGGGCAGCTCCAAACTCCAATGGCCATCTTTCTCTCTTGACTTGGACTCGGAAACACCCTTAAATGTCCAACCTTTTCATTCAGAGAGAGCCATGGAGGAAGCCACCTCCACCTTCTTCTTCTTCATTTTGTTAAGGTGGCCCAATCCAGAGGTGACGAAGCGCCTTACCATTTTGCGGTGGTGAAGTGCACTGACTCAGTGAGTCGGAGACAGTCATGGGTCAGGGACTGAGTTGCAGAGCGAGGGACGAACATGGGCTTTTCAGTGCCGTGCAATTTGGGGACCTGGAAACTGTGGAGGCTTTGGTAGAGAGAGACTCGTCTATCTTGCGCCACACCACTGTCTATGATCGTCACTCTGCTCTTCATATTGCTGCTGCCAATGGCCAGATCGAGGTGGGTTCTTCGCTCTTGAATGTTTCGTTTCGTTGGATTTCACTGATTGCTTCAAGAATTTTGGAATGTTGGTGAAATGGGTTTTTGTTTCTTGGTGGGATATCACCGTGTTTTGTTTTTGGTTCTGGGTTTGAATGCTTCATTTATGAGTTTCTCTTATTCATTTTGGGTTTGATTGACAGATTCTTTCTCTCCTCTTAGAACGATCTGTAAATCCAGATGCGTTGAATCGTCACAAGCAGGTAAATTTTGGTTATGTTTGGCTCTGTATGTGAAAGTTTGTTGCTTACAAAATGTTTGATCTGCGTGGTTTAGTTTTGTTGCTTGTAATTTGCTCATGGTTTGTTGATTGTGAATGGTTCAGACTCCGCTTATGTTGGCTGCAATGCATGGCAAGATCTCGTGCCTACGAAAGCTTCTTGAAGTAGGAGCAAATGTGTGTATAAAAATCCCAGCTTGTGTTCAGTTTGGATTTCCAAATTCTATTTTCCATATATGGATTATGTGGCTAATGTGGGCTATTTATCAGGTATTAATGTTTGATTCCCTTCATGGAAGAACCTGCTTGCACTATGCTGCTTACTATGGCCATTCTGATTGCCTCCAAGCCATTGTTTCTGCTGCTCATTCAAGTCCTGTTGCTGTTTCTTGGTTCGTTCTCCTTTTACTCTCTGAAGTGATTTGGTCCTTCTTTGGTTGATCTGATTGTTTGCTTACTGATGACATAATATGTTGAATTGAATATCAGGGGATTTGCACGATTTGTGAATATTAGAGATGGTAGGGGAGCGACACCGTTGCATTTGGCAGCCCGACGAAGTAGGCCTGAATGTGTACATATATTGTTAGATAACGGAGCTCTTGTTTGTGCTTCAACTGGTGGATATGGGTAAGAATTAAACTCAACTTGTTAATCGTGATTGATCTGTAGTGTTGATTTTGCTCTTTAGATTGATAAAGTTGGTGTTTACAGCTCCCCAGGGAGCACTCCGCTGCATTTGGCGGCTAGAGGGGGATCTCTGGATTGTATACGAGGATTGCTGGCATGGGGTGCAGATCGTGCTCAAAGAGATGCATCCGGGTATAAATTCATTTCCTTCTATATTCGAAAATCAAATTCTATAACTACATAGATCCCCTTGCGTTGTCTATGTCTATATAATTTTGTGTACGACTCTTTCTGTTTCAACCATCCAACTACCAGAATTTTCTGAACAAGTTCTTTCTTGATGGAGGGAGCAGAAATTGAATATCTTTGCGTTAAGTGACAAACACTAAGGCCAACAAGTATTAAACACTAAGGCCTCATTGGGGGTCCAACTCTGTTTTAAAATATTTTGCTTAATTTTATTCAAGAAAACCTGAACCAATGATCGTATCCCTTTACTTGATTTTAAACACTTCATAATTTTGATCTTTATGTTCTGTTTTTTTTTTGTATATATGCAGGCGAATGCCATATATAGTTGCTTTGAAACACAAACATGGAGCTTGTGCAGCCATGCTAAATCCTTCATCCGCTGAGCCTCTGGTGTGGCCTTCACCATTGAAGTTTATTAGTGAACTTAATGAGGAGGCAAAAGCTCTGTTAGAGCAGGCCTTAATGGAGGCAAACAAGGAGAGGGAAAAGAATATCTTGAAAGGAAGTGGTTACTCTCTTCCATCTCCATCATATTCTGATGTGCATTCTGATGTAGGGATGGATGACAATCTTTCTGAGGTAATGTCCTACCTTCTCGTCTATTTCGAAGCTCTGTTCTCGGATATTTTAGACATAAAATTTTCTAGTTTACCACTCTTCGTGGTTGGCTGTACCTCAATAGCTTAGCTTATAGTTTTCGGACCGGAGAAATTCACAATGAGGATATGTATTCAGAAGTCATGTGAATCGTATAAACACATTGATCATATTGTTTAATGCATGGGACCAAGGTATTCATTGAGACATTTGTTAATTGCAGGCAAGCGATTCGGATTTATGTTGCATATGCTTTGAGCAGGTGTGTACAATTGAGGTCCAGAATTGTGGCCACCAAATGTGTGCACAATGCACTCTAGCCCTCTGCTGCCACAACAAGCCTAACCCTAATACGCTGTGCCTAACCCCACCAGTTTGCCCTTTCTGCCGAAGCACCATTGCCCGTCTGGTAGTGGTAAAGATAGAAGATTATGATGATGCTGATCTTGAAATTGGTGACAACAGTTCCTCCAAGCTAAGAAAGGCAAGGAAGTCCCGAAACTTCAGCGAAGGCAGCAGCAGCTTCAAGAGCTTATCGGCAATCAATTCTTTTGGAAAAATGGGTGGTCGCGGCTCAGGAAGGATTGCTGCAGAGAATGAGTGGGCTGACAAGCCTTGATGCTTGGTGGCACTTGGCAATCAAAAAGATTGCCACGTGCGATCAGGGATTTGCTTTCATGTAATTGTGCAAGAGTAACAAATTCAAGAGGCTGCAGTTGGTGCTTCACCCATTTGGTATGTACAGATAAAAATCCATCTGTTGTGTAGTTTTGCAAATGTAGCTTTTGGAAATAAGCAAAGAAGTGAGTTGCAGGGTTGGGCGTAGGATTAAGGTTAGATGTGCTGGTTATGTTGTTATAATTGTTTACTTGAGATTCAAGGATCTCATTCTTTGGTGATTTGAGTCTGTTAGATATCTGAATTGGGAAGGAAAAACAAAAAAGACAAAAAAAAATTTATTTTTCTTGTTCAAAGTAAAATTCAACACTCTTGAATGGCTGCTGCTTTATCCCTGTATCTAGACAGACAGTCACAGAACCCTTGGAAAGACTTGAGGATTGAGCTTTTGATCCCTTAGAAAGTATTTTTTTTTTGTGTGAGATGTAATATAAATTTTATTATTTTTTGACTTGGTAATTTGTCATAATTTTTTCTGTAGTTTATGCATAGAAATGGGATTATGTGAAGCCTTATGGCAACTCCAATGCATAGCCATATACCTAAACTCAAAACCTATATTTGAGTATAGGTTTTGGGGTATCTCCAATGCTAAATCCTATACCTAAACTCAAAACCTATATTTAAGCTTCTCCAATGCTAAATCCTATACCTAAACTCAAACATATATAAATAATATTTTGTCATGATTGTGACATTATATTAGTACAATATTAATTATTATATATTAATAATATTTTTACAATATACAACAGTGACTAAGATGCAGAGGAAACATAACCAACAGTGACTAAACAAGCATTTTTTGTTGTGTGATATCTTTATTATGTTTTTTTATTGTTGTACGGTGTGTTTCTTTTATTGTTGTTTTTATTGTCGTTAATTCCTTTTAAATAAAAGTGTAAGTGTTTTGTATTAATCAATCGCAACTCATACAAATAACACAAACTAAATAATAATAGAATTAAATACAAACCGTCCAAATTAATTTTAAAGAATCGTGGGCCGTTTGATCAATAATAGATCCGTTATATTTGTTTTTAAATAACAAAAATGTTGAGAAACCAGGACCATCCATTTCAAATTGGACGAATCCTGGCCGTTGGTTTGATGACAGTTGGAGGGATGGATTTCCCCGTCTAACTTGCGGACCAGCCATTGGCCCCCACGTGCCCCCTCCTCTGCGCTTCCCACTCGCGCGTCTGGCGCGTTCGGCCTCCATGGCCTTTCTTTCCAGCGAGTCTGCTGCAGTCCCTCCTTCCCTTTAGCTCCCTTGCTCTCTGCTTTGCACTTTCTCTTTCCTCCACTTGCATATACCCAATCCGATGCAGATAGCTTTCAAAACTCAAAATTGATCTGAGTTTGGGTTTTGGGATGACTTTAGAGCTCCAAAAAACTAGGTTTAGGTCTGAAATTTTATCTCCATTGGAGATGAAAAATTCCAAATGCTGACCCATATATGGGTTTGACTCTCCACCGTTGGACTTGCCCTTATGTGAATTGAGCTAGAAAGAAAACAAACAAATGAATAGTCCATGGCCACCAATGGACCTCATGTGACCGTCTTTATAGATCATATGACCCCAAAATCAAATGACGGGTCTGGACAAGTCGGCTGGATCACCCACAAGGATAGTCGGGTCGGTCACAGTGAAACATTACCTGACAAGAGGTGAGATTCAAAGCATAGAAGATTAGAAGTGAAGTTTGGCTTGTGACTTGTGAGGCAAGTGAATTTGGGAGACCCACTTAGGCACTTAACCATATGGGACCCGATTTCAGTTGGCCCGGCGTTTTCATTGATTTGATATTAATATCTAGAACACATTCCCGGTACCAAACGGGTATGGCACTATGGCCCGTATTGGGTGATCTTTTTCTCCATTTATGTCAGGTCATCATGATGTTCCCGAATCCTAATGATGATGGGAGTGTAGGGACAGTATACAGATCTTTAGTCTGATGTAGATAGAGACTATTGACTTGTTAGGACACATCAACTGCACGGTTGAGATTCATCATAACTGAGTTCATTTGTAGTTTTTATGGGAGAGGTTCTCTGAATTTGAAGGGGGTATTTTGTCGGTGGAGTGTTTTATCTCTATCCCAAACTTTGTTCATCTCTATATCCAAAGTTTGAGTTACACTTGGACCCGAAATAAAAGCGTCTATGATACTCTGGAGTATGTCATATTTGAGAATCAACGTTGGTCATGGTCCTATTTTTTCCAAGTTAGATTATGTCCAAAGTCGTGTTCTTATTTGCAAAACCGAAGAATGTTTGGCGGCAGAAGGCATTTTAGTTGAAGAGATTGAGTTGGTTCATGGCCCAATCTGAGGTGTGAATTAATTTTCAGCCGCGAGAATGTAATGAGGTAGCTCATAAGCTATTTGGTAATGTGCTCCCATAAGTTTCCATTGATATGATGTTGGTCCGATCCCCTCTTGGGATGTTGACCTCGCCTCCACCGAGTTCAAGCCAAAAAAGGAGAAGAAGCTGTTCACAGTAATCTTTCCTTGCATTTCTAAATTCTAATGACAATGGCATTCCCCGAGTTCCCAAATTGGAGAAACAAACACTACTTTAGCACTAAAGAAGCTCAATGTACGTGCAATGGATAGATACTATTTGGAGGCAAAACTAGAGAAGGTTTGAATAGTGCGCACAAGTATTCTTTTAGATCCCCTTCGAGATATTTTCAAGCCATTTCGCGCTCCCCTAAAAGTATGAAGGATGCTCGGTGTGATTGGGAAAGGTTGAATAGTTTCTACACAAGTTGTTCTATTCTCTTGGATATTTCTCGAGCCATCTAGTCGGTAGGACAGAGTACCTAGGATTCCATAGCATGATAGCAGTGTGGCCCTTCTTTTTGGGAAAAAAGAAGAAAAAAAGAGGCAAATAATTTTACATCACAGAAAGAGTTTGATTGAGCTAAATTCTACTGGTATATGAAAAATTAGCTTAATGTGCTCCATATAAGTGACGGAACAAATTACCTTTTTGTTTCTCCCAATAACATGAAATTCTGATTCATACGACTAAGACATGCATAGAGGTCAATCAACAAATGCATGAAAATAGCACTGGTTTTCTTCTGTCAACATCTGAATCAAACCATGGACTAGACTGAGGGTGAGGAGGAGCTACTTGACCATTAACAAAGAGTGAGTTGGGTTCTGTAACAGGCTGCTCAACCATGGCAAGCTCATCATCTGGTCCATACATTTGAGGGTTTCTTCTGTATTCATCAATGGCAGCTCTTCTCTCTTCTGCAAGGAAGTGACCAAGGGATGGAGGATTGTTAGCACTGTTTACATTCTCACCATCTGTACTGTCCCTTGAGCATAGAGAGAAAAAACACAATCTGAACTTGGTGGTGGTGTTGTTGGTTTTGCTGCTCTTTTTGTCCTTACAGGTCTGATCAGTTTTTCTTCCTCTTAGAGATCTTCTTGATAGCTCTAGAATGCTATTGATTCCTATAAGGTTCCCAAGTGTTATGCTCCTATCATGGAAAAAGGACCCTGTAGACTGCAACCAATTAACCAGAGACAGTTTGGGTTAATAACTTATTAGCCATAATCAAAACCATATGCAAAAGCACTCAACAATCCAATATTACAGAAACTAAGAAACTAACATGCAGCATTTGGATTATGTATTTGAATTAAGAGGATGTATACCACTGCCACTTCTAAGTTACAGTGTTACACATCTGAGCAGACCATTCAAGAGCATTTTATGTCAGATCTACAGTGTTCTTCTATAGTAAAGCATTGCATATATGTACACCATGTACAATACCCTTCCTTGAAAAATGTTACTAGTACTGTGCAGGGGTCAATCAACTTGCAGCTCCACTTCAAGAAACTGAAAGAACTTCTAGATTTCAAGTCAAAAACCTCTCACAACCCAAAGAGCAATCCAAGAATGCCTAATATGGTTGCCAACATGTGTCATCATAGGTACATAGTACATACACCTCACCAGCAGTGGAATCTTGTCCTTCAGAATTCAGATGCTTTCCATGTACAATAATGAATACAGGAGTAAGAAAGTCCTGTCTAATATGAGTCTGAAAAGATGGGTACTTGATAGTTTAGTTAATTCCTAATGATAAGGGGTTTATTCATAAAGTCCTTAGAAATGTGTATTATTTCTAAATCTCCTAGCATTTCTTTCCTTCTTCATCCTTACAATCTAGCTAAAGAAGAAAACAATTTCCATTCAGAGCATATTTTGCATAGAGAAAGCAATCTGAAACAAAACAAAAAAAAAGTTACCTGTACACACCATATATGTATATAATATAATATACACATCCATACACACAAACTAATTAATTATGTACTGAACCATCAAAGACAAGACTAGTATCTGAAAACACTTAAACCTTAACCTCTGTAATTTACACTGACCTCTGTGTCTAGATCTGATGAAGAGTCTGTGGAGGAAGTCGGAGAGCCAGTGAGTAAAGTGTTGAATGACACCGATCCAGAAACTTCACGGTCTCGAGCAGCCAACCCAACTCTCACATGCATTGGCTGCAAACCCAGAGGCCACCCTTCCTCCTACAATCAATCATATCAGTCAGGGTAATCAAATTTTACTATGCATAAGTTCTCTGAGGCATAAAGACAAACACAACATGTGCACTTCGAGAAATCACAAGACTGAGCAAATGAGAAAAGCTAGACTCTTTGACCCCACAAAGCAGAGACATTATAAGAAAGAAAAAAAAAAACAGACCCATAGTTTAATTTAGCAGGAAAAACATATTTGAGGTTGAGCCCAGATGGGAAAATTCAATGAAAAATGAGGGAGAAGACAAAGCAGTAGTACCTGCTGGTGAGCCATGTCTGTGATTGATTGGCTTTGGTGAAGGTGCAATGTGGTCACCTCAGGTAAAAGAAAGAACTGTCATTTCCTTAATTGGGATTGTAGCTATGCACAGAAGGATTTGCAGAATCAGAGATCACTGAGGTGAGCCACAGAACCCAGGAATGGTAACTTGGTAAATTTATACAGAGGTGTACAAGAGATTAAGGACCAGCACCTGGATGAGTCAAAAGGAGTAAAGAAAATGACTGGGAAGGGTAATCATTTGTCGGCACTGTTTATTGGGCTTTGTTGAGTGCTGTTGACTGGAAAGAGAAAACAGAATCATGCTGTGTTATAGAGAAAAAACAAGTGTAAACAAAAGCATAAATCCAAGAAAAGACTCAGAAGCTGTTGAGCTGTTCTATAAAATTATAGCCATACCCCAGTTCCACAGTAGATTAATTAGTGCTATAAACAGTTCTACTTGCAAGACATTTTTATCCTGTATATTGGAGTATGATACATTCTCGAATTTTTTCATCGTTAAACAACAAATTTTTACCGGATTTAAGTATGACATCTTCCGATAAAACTTTTTTAACTCTATAAGAGATACGATCAACATTGTGATCGGCACGTTTCATATTCAAAATTGTGGACCTCATCTCCAATAAAGCCTATAAATTTGTGAAAGAGAAACTTATTGGTTTGTTGGATCATTGGATGCAATGATAATGACGTAGTCTACTGCTATTGAGTGTGCCATGTCTGCAGCCCACACAATATGACCTAGAGGAAGCAAAGGACCCGTTGCTTTCTCCATATCTAATTTTTCTGTGGGGTAAGAAATTTTCACCAATGTCTTCTAGTATTCAATTCCATGATCCAGCTGTTCACATCAGAAGGACTATTTTTCTTGACTTTTTGGACAAATTTGAGTAATATATTACTACACCATCGTCTTCTGGGTCCTGAAACCATCTGCGGAATTGGAACTTTTCATGTCTAAACTTTCTCAAAGTTTTATTGGTATTATTAGTAAGATGTGCATTAGCAACTTTCTTCTTTCAACCTTCTCTAATAACCGGTAGTATAATCAGACAAGTTTAGCGATTTCACTGTCCTCAAATAAATGGAAGGATATCTATACAAACCTAAACATATGTGAGCATCACCTTTTGCAGTGGCCTAAAATGCCCATATCCACCAGGCCATCCAAACTTCTGAGACCTTACTAAACTTGTGCCACCTAAATAAAAGCCCAACTGTTTGCTTTGAATTTGAGCCCCGAGTTTGGGAACTAGTCACAGTTGGAAAATCTGCTATCCAAGGCACAAAATTCATTGACCAAAGAGTAAGGTACATCAACATGAGATTGGATATGAGGAATCAAACAAGTTAGAAAATTGTTATCCAGATATTCTCCTCTTACATACGAAAGCAAACTTAACTTAAATCGTGCCACATTGTTACGTTTCTAGCCACCAAACTGAAAGAAACTCGATTGAACCATTGAGATAAATCGCGTCAAAAGAAATGCATGTTTGATGTGAATTGTTATCCCTCTCCATTTGAGGCAAACAACACTACCAAAATAAGAGAAGTGCGAGTAACGTACTTGAGCTCAGCATGTTTGGAGAGGAGAACACCAACTAGGAAGACTTTTGTCAAACACAATATATCCTGTAATCATTCCTTAAACATTAGGCAAGAAATCACTATTGATATTCAATTCTAAGACACTGCTATATGAAGAGATAATTTTCTTCCTGAAGCTGCATTGGTTGCTCTATCAACTCAATTGGGCTTAGTTGATGAAAAATGAGACCCAAGTTATTGCTTCATAAGTTCATATATCAAATAGAGCTTTGAAGAATTTCAATTTTCAATCACTACCTCTCAATTTTGTACTTGCTTTTCTTGACCAAAATTTTTTAAAAAAAAAACTTAAAAAAACTGGACTGCGTCTGCCGGGAGTCGAACCCGGGTCTATTGCTTGGAAGGCAATTATCCTAACCGTTGGACTACAAACGCTGTTTGCTCTTTTCATTCATTTATGTTCTTATGTCCTCTATCTGTCAATTAAAGAGAGACACACTTTACTTTGGTTTAGCAGTGGACCTTCATCCAAAAGACCAAGAATAATTGGAAAACTGAAACTGAAACACACATTTGTGACTGCAGATGATCAATTTCTACTTATCTAGCTAGTGGTGGATCTATAACGAAGCTTAGAGATGAAAAAAAAAATGTTTTTAATCACTAAAACTACAAATCTCAATTTAAAATAAAGATTATATTTCGACCAAAAATAAAAAGAGAAATTAGATAGGAAATGTAACTAATTGTTAATCATGCCCTCAGGCGTATCCTACTTATACGTTGTCTATCACCTTGGTAGGATGAATGCTCATTGCTCAAGTATATGTTAGTAGCTAGGGAGCTAAGGGTTTCGGGTAGTAACCTTAGTTATTATTATTGTAGTCTCCGCTATATCTTTATAGTGGAGTTATAAGATAATTTTTTGTGTTTACAGTGGCCGGAGTTATAAGATAAGTAGTTAGATCAGTTATAAGTCTACTTTACAGTGGAGTTATAAGATAATTTTTTGTGTTTTCCGCTCCAGAAAACCAATGTTAATTAGAAAAATGAAAATAAAATACATGTTTATAATTGCAAATGCTCAATATCTACTTATATCTAGCTAGTAATGCATCTAAAAAAAAAAACAGTTTTTCATAATTAATTACAGCTTAAAGATATAAAGATAAATTCTCTTAATTATTAAAGCTATAATTCCCTGCTTGAAATAATGATTAATTCCATTATGACCAAAAGGAAAAATGAATTAGATGTGAAATGTAGCTAATTAACAAGTGTGGCATGAGTGGAATGCATCCTACTTAAGTACTAATACATTGTCTATTACATTGGTAGCTAGACAGCTAATTAAGGGTTTAGGGTAGTAACCTAATAAGCTGCCTAACTTAGTCAATGTAGTAACCTAAGCTGCCTAATTTTTTGTATTATACATTGATTCTCTTACATTGGTATATACAAATTAGTAGCTAGCTAGGCAGCTTAATTAGGGTCTAGGGTAGTAACCTAAGTACAACTATTGAACTATTGTAGTCTCCATAATAACCTTGTACAATAAACGACACTAGAGTCGCTTCAATCGGATTCTTCTAAATTAATTCCATCTCAATTTTTTCTGCAGGTACATTAATCAAGTTCAACCACTAAATTACTCGAATTAATTAAAACCTAAATGGCTAAATTCTTCGAAAGGACCACTATATAGTACGTCTACAAGAGCTAGCTGGAGTTGCATGACGATCCAGTTTTAATATATTCTTCAACTTTATAATTCATTTTGATTATTGCCACTGCATTTATGGTCTGACTCTAATTATCATCGCCATGCTTATGGCTGTATATATGCAACGGGGGCCATAGATATAGTACTGAAAGTTATAGCAGAAAGCAGTCGGCGCTTGACAAATTTAATATGTAGCAGATGAAGTGGGTAGGCTATACCTCTCTATGCCTTTTGTTTGAACCAGTTGTACGTATTACTCAGACCCTCTCGATCTAGCTATGTCTTATATATGTCAGTTACCTTCGAGCTAGGGAAAGTTCCTATATATTCCATACCTAGAAACTCATACATGTACTGCCAATGATTTCATTCCAGACATAGTACGTACTCATTTTCATTTAAACAAAAATTGATAGACATAGAAAGAGTCAAAAACCCTAGAGAGGGCCAGGAGGTGTCTATATATGTATATAATAGGGCCGGCGAAATCATTTGTTGTATCCGAGACATATATGTAGTGTATCTTTCAATTAACTCAAATTTAGTTGCATATTTTATTCTCATTCGATCTCTCTAAACTCTAAAGTAGGAACTATTGAACTTAAAACCCCTGTCGTAACAAGTTTTATTTTGAAAGATGAATACCACTTTCATTTATAGGGTTGATATATGCTTGCATTGTGTCTAGAGAATTTTATTCACTTACTCAATTGTGCGCAATTGTCTTTGGGTTTGAATCTAATGGTGAAAAATAATGAAGCAAATAAAACTATTTCAGCTACCTCATTAATCTTCATCCTTAGATTTAGAATCAACAGCAATTAAACACAACTGAATAGAAAATTAATTGAGTAGATAACCAAGACTGTGTATCTAGATATATACCTGATCAGATAACATTATCCGTGTAGGAACTTTCCCTAGCCCGAAGGCAACTGACATTCACTTACAAGTAAATTACAGCTTCTGTCTTCTTCTATATATAAGACATAGCTAGATACAACTGCTTCAACCAAAAGGCATAAAGCGGTATAGCCTACTCACTTCATCTGCTACATATTAAATTTGTCAAGCGACGACTGCTTTCTGTTGTAACTTTCAGTACTATAACTTTCAGCTCTGAAAGTTTTCAGGCTCGGGATCACCGCTTCTTCTGTATTTGCTTACAATGTACCGGAAATTCTTCTGTCCACAGTGGTGGACATTCCTGGTCAGATCCCATCCGTTGAATATATTTCAATCAATCCAAGCCGTTACTTCATACTTACTTTTACAAAGACAGTCAACATTAGCCCCTAACCCAGTGACCTGCTAAGCTCTTTATCCCTTCCAGATTTTTTTATTCTCTTTCCTGTCTTTTCTCTCACCACCGCCACTCTTCTCTCTCTCTCTCTCTCTCTCCACTTGCCCACCCGTATACGTCAAACCATTCTCTCTTCTGCAACTCATCATCTTCTTCCTCATTTAGTCATTTGATATTTTGATTTAATTTTTTTCTTCTTCTCTTCTACTCTACTCTTCATCTTCTGGACTTCTCTTTTGTCTCGCGCTGAACCAGACACATTTTCGTTTTTTTAGGTTCCCGAAATTTTTCGGGCATACCTCCTTAATTTCGAACGAAAATTTCCGAAAATTGTCCTAATTTCCACAAAATGAATGCACTTGATGAACTTGACGAGTTTTCTTGAAGACACTATGCTTGATTCTAACCCGATTCTTCCGAATTTAAGAAAAACTATGAACAACAGACAGGGCCGGCCATAGCTATAGGCGGAGTAGGCGACGGCCTAGGGCCCCCGATCTTAGGAGCCCCAAAAAATTGAGGTTATATATGTATATGAGCCCCAAAAGATTAAAAAAATGAGCAGAAAGAGGCAAAGGATGAATATGACGCTGAAGACAAGGGCAGATTAAGGGTGGGCAGCTGCCCCTTCTCGAATTTTTGAGTTAGTTATAAAGTTTCAAGGTTGGGAAGACCTTTGGGTATGCAAAAATGGCCGAAAGGAAACAAAAAGAAGAACATGCATCAGCTTTGAAGAAGAAGAACAGTGCTAATGTTTATTTTATTCGTAAGTCTGACATATGACATCAGTTTGTACCGTATGGGGAAAATAAAAAGGTGGGAGCCATTGCAAGTCCAAAACACTTGGTTAAATAGTTATCTACTTCGTTGCAAGTGGGCTGTTATTGCTTAATTAATTGTTGTCCAAAAATGAATTGGTTAATTCAACTGGTCCATTAAATTATCAAAAAATCAAAATTTAATTTACAATTTCATATATTGTTAATATATAATTGCTAAAAAAAATTTACGTCACTGGTTCAACTCAAATACTATGATTTTTAAATTAGTTTAAATTCTATAATTGCTAATTTGTTTAGTTTTCAATTTGTATTTATCTTTTAGTACATATTTGTTCAATTTCAGTTTGTTTATATATTATTTTTCAGCAATTATATGATGTTTATAATATTAAATTTTGAAAAAAAAAATGAAATATATATAAGCAACGTCACAAGTTGCGAGCCTCATTTTTAATGATTTTATGATGTTTGAGAAATATAGAATAATTTGTGATTTTTTTAGGCAAAGCAATCTCGACCATTGATCGCTATCATTCCAAGATCAAGATAGTCCAAATTAAATTAAATGGAAGTTCAGATCAATAATCCACAACAGTCGACAAATGACAAATCTAATTAATGAATATATGGGTAAAAATATCCAGCTTACCATTACAAATTCAAAAATAATAATTTCAAGGCCCAATACAGCAGAGGGTGAGTATTAGTCTACAACTCATACCTTAAACAACTAATAAAATTATAAATCTATTTTATTCAATTATTAAATGGCCATAGACGTTTTTACCCTTTATATATACTTTAATATTTTCCTAAGGGCAACAGAACCAAGGTGATTTGATCATTCCAATTTTTTAGCATGGGTAGACAAAACTCAACCCCACGAGAGTGTGGACACAAACTTTATCCATGCAGCATTTATGACGAAGTGATTATAGACGTTTTAATAGTATGGGTATTACGGTCACTATTGTTAACTTCATTGATCAAGATCGAAAAGAGTTTGAAAGTGGCTAATATTTTTTTCATGGTTATAAAACATTGCAATAATCACATCCAACGGTCAATTTTATCATTTTCAATTTTTATTTTTTAGATTGCACAAAATCTCATTGTGCCTACTAATGTAGTATAATTTGTTCATTAGTTATCATGAAAAGTGCACATTTAAAAACCTACGAGATAGAGGGAAAAAAATAGTCAAATCCACCGTTGGATGCGATTATTGCGATATGTTGTAACTATAGTAAAATTATTAGATTTTTTGGTCCTCATTTTGACCTTGATCCACGTGTTCAACCGAGTGATTGTAATACCCCTACCCCCCGCTAAACTACTTGTAATTATTCCGTAACAAACTCACAACGTAATAAAGACACGTAACACGATTGAAATTTTTAGAGAATTTTTTAGAAAAAAAAACTATTTTTAATGATTTTGAAGTTTGAGAAATAAAAATAGTATGTATTACGCACTATAATTAACTACATTGATCGAGTTCAAACGAGTCGAAAGGGTAATATTTTTTTCACAACAGAAAACATTCAATAACCACCAACGCAATTTTATCATTTTCAATTTTTATTTTTCGATTACACAAAATCTCATTCCTACTAATGTGTATAATTTATTCATAGTATCAGAAAAGGTAATTTGAAAACCTACGAGATAGAAAAAAAGTAAATAGCAAATCCACCGTTGAGCAATATTGCATATGTTGTAAATATGGTAAAAAATTAGATTTTTTCCCCGTTCTTACCTTGATCCACGGCAACGTAGGAGTAATACCCTCCTAAACCACCGTAACATTCCGTGCAAACTCAGCACGTAATAAAGTACACTCACAACGAGCCATAAAATTTTTGGGAATTTTTTGACAAAAAAATTATTTTTAATGATTTTAGTTTGAGAAAGAAAAATAGTATATTACCACTATGGACTTCATGATGAGTCAAACGAGACGAAAGGGTAATACTTTTTTCACAACATAAAACATTGCAATAATCCAAACCAATTTTATCATTTTCAATTTTAATTTTTCAACACAAAATATTTCTTAAGTAGTAATTTGTTCAGTTATCATAAAAGGTAATTTAAAACCTCGAGATGAGGAAAAGGAAAATAGGAAACACCGTTGGATGTGATATTGAGAATGTTGTAATAGCGTAAAAATATTAAATTTTTTTTTTTTGATCTCGATCTCTAGCAACCATAGTGATGAATACCCCTACTACTAAACCACCTGTAACACTCGCACAAATCTTGAGACACATAATAAAGTATACATCACGACGAGAAAGAATTTTTTGGAATTTTTAGATCGAGCTATTTTTTGATGATTTTATGAAGTTTGAGAAATAAAGAATAATTTATGAAAAAAGAAATTTGAGGACTAGTGATTTGGACCGTTAGATCATTGCAAGACAGACCGTTCAAATTAAATTGAATGGAAGCAAGATTTTTTTTTTGGCAAGAAAAGCCAACCAATTTACGTGACGCACCTTCCCCTGGGACCGCGAACTACCTCTCTCCTCCGTCATTTCCGCACCTATTCCGAAGCTTCGGCCGGGGGCGAACGGGTTTGGTTTTCGGGCGCGAAGACTAATAACTAAGGAGAGAAGACAAAGAATCGAGTATGGGATTCTGATCGTTGTCGAACCGGGGATCTAATTTTCAACCTCTACAGTTCCTATACTTGGAATTCGTTTGGTTAATGCTTAGAAAAGTGGGATTTTGGGGTGGGGGGATTTGGCCTAATTGTTAGCTTTCCGTTTTCAATCCGACTATGAAACATCGAGCTCTTGATTGGTGCTCGATTTGCTTTTGCAACTTTCTTCATTCCCAATATTGTGGGGCGTTATCTTCGGTAGTCGAGCTCGGAGAGGGGAGAGACTAGAGAGAGAAGAAAAGAAGAAGGGAAGGAAGCGGGAATTGGAGGGGGAGGGGGTTGAACAAACAAAGACAACGCACTTTTCTTAACGCACTTTTCTTAACGGACACGTGGCCATGAATGTCACCGCTTCTTCTGTATTTGCTTACAATGTACAAGTCAATATCAAGGCTTAGTAGAGAATCTACAGTATACATATAAGATTAAAATCCTAGATATATAATTATCCATCACCGTAAATTTTGACAGATCAATAATTTGAAATGATTATCATGATAAAGACAAAACCGATAGACAGCTTATAATCATGGATATAAACATGTCTTGGCACCTTGGATCGTAGGTTGTCACATATGCTCTAAATACAATAATTAGGTTGGCCGGAATGCTTCTTTGGTGTAAATCAAGAGACATGAACTAATTAGACCAATGATTTAAGAATCCTCCATAAACCAGACAAAAACTAGGGTGGAAGATCCACGCTTAGCTAAGCTATTGCAAATGCAAACCTCCTTCCATACAGATAAAGGCGCGGACTTGTTAGGAATTGTGAATGCAATTAATACAAATGTCTCACATCAAATAATTAAGTTTGAGAATGCTAAGGTAGAATATCCCTCACTAGTGTTATCGATTAGAGATGATTTTTTTTTTTTACTATATCCATTCCCTCCCCACCCCTACTCTAGTCCGCCCTAACTTCGTGATCGAACTCGGGTTCACCCGATCCATCACTTGCGGGTTGATTAGAGATGATGATTTGACTTGTATAGAATATGTACGAAAAGAAGAAAAACAATTTCAATTCATGAGTTCCAATGCGTCTAATAACACAAAATGTGGAATGTACATAAAATCGAGAGCCCCCCCCCGCCCCCCCCAAAAAAAAAAAAGCAACAACAACAACGAGTGCATGAATTCTCCATTTCTTTCAAGAATTAAATTAGGATATTTCTTTACAAGTTTATCATAGAGTAATTCATTCTCGATTCCAAGTTAAACATGTCATTTGGAACTGAAGGAGTGAAGATATACGGCTCCACTTTAAAATAAATGAAAATTCACTTAAATTTTTACCCCTGAACCTCCACACCTCCATATTGTTGTACAACAAAATTCGTGTGGCCCACTACTAGTTAATTGTATCATGTCTCATCAATATTGTTCAAATGATCACACCCTGATCATTTGAACAATATTGATCAAGGGCAGGCAAGGACGGAGGATAGTACGTGCAGGGCTACATGTGCCGCGTGCCCATGCAAAAATTATCAAAATTTGTTTTCATGTAGATTTGATTAGCAGAATTACATCTCAATCCTAACCCTTGCTCATCTTATCCAATCATATTCACTTATTTTGTCTTCTCATTCCGATAAGAGTTTAGTTTTTATCATTAATTGTTGATCGAACTACCTCCTACGTCAATTCGATCTCTAACTTTTTTCATCTAAATATTAGTCTTGTGTCACTCATATGAGGGAGAATCTGATAATTTCGAGCCGATCTTTTCAACAAAGAAAGACAAACATACATTAATATATTTGGCAAAAAATTACCAAGTCGAGAGACATGAATAGCGGGCATTGATAAAAAGGGTAAAAATCGCAAATAGTGCATGAACTATTGCGAAATATATTTTTCTGTACGTAATTTTTTTTATTCACCCAAAATGGTACCTGAACCATTGCATTGTTATCCAATATGATACATATGTTAGTTTTATCATTAAAAGTGGCAAAATTATTATTCCACTCTTTTTATAATTTTTATTTCTCAAACTTCCGAAAATCATAAAAATTACCTCAATTATCCAAAAATTTATACGGACTCATCGTAACATCTAATGCATTTTCTAGTCCTTAAATTGGAATTAAGACTAAAAGAACTTTTCAGAAATTCTGGTAGTAATTAAGGAGGCTTGGGAATTTTTCAGAAAATTTTCTCTTATTTGTAATTTCAATTGAAGGACTTAGAAATGAAGTAAACATTGCAACGAGTCCATATAAGCTAGTTTTTGAATAATGTTTAGGATTTTTGGAAGTTTGAGAAATAAATAAATATTAAATTTTTTGAGAAAAAACATAAATATTGTATTTTCATTGATGCCCACTAAAGAAAATACCTAAGATATATGTACCATTTTTGGTATAAAAAAATGTAGGTACTAAAACTTACCTATCGCAATAGTTCATGTACCATTTGAGGTTTCAAAATATATACAACGTAGGTTAATTTAATGATAAAACTAACAGAGGTACCATATTGGATAACGCTGTAATAGTTCAAGTACCATTTTGGATAAAACAAAATTTATAGATACTAAAAAATATATTTCACAATAGTTCATGTACTATTTGAAGTTTTCACCCTTGATAAAAATGATCTCTATATCAAGGAGAAATAATTTCACGCAAAAAAATTAATAAATAAATAATTTATGATAACTTAAGAATATGGTTCTAAGAATATATAATCTCTCTAGAGAGAGAAATGTGAGCTTTAAAAGAAACAAAACAAAACATATTTGTAAATATATACATATATATGTATTTTAAAACAACTTATTTTTTTATTTTTTTAAGGGTGACCAAAATGACCATATTGCCCCTTATACGAGTGGCACATGACTAATATTTAGATAAAAAAGTTAGAATTGACGATTGAGGTATAAATTAATATTTTTTGCCAAAGTTCAGGGGATCAATTTTAACAATTGAAAGTTTGGGGTGCAAACTGACAATTATAATCAAGTTCAGAGAGTGTTTTGTCAATTATGTCAAAAATTAAAAAAATTAAAAAGTGAGTAGTCATTGCTCATTATTAGCCGCACAAATATTTTTTTTAAAAGGTTAATTGCGTGTGCAAAACCAATCAACAATATGTGTGGACTACGCAAGCCAATTATTTAACATGGTAATGCATGTACGACCGAGAACTAATCGCACATGATGGGTACCAGGATAAGCATCTATATTAATAAAGTCAAAATTTGAGTTGTGGTTAAATTTTCAAAAATTCGAAATATGTCATTCTTTAACTTTATTAAATAATATATATATATATATATACTTAAATATGTTAAGGGCAAACGAGTAAATTGTATAGTTAAAATAATTAATAAAATAATATATGACCCCACACCAACTTGCCAACTTGCTTATTTCTTTTAGGGCTTTTATCATAAACAGTAACTGACCTAAGGACTGTACGTCACTCTGGTACCCAACATTTAAAAACTATCACATTAGTACCCGACCTTTCAAACTCGCTATCACTTTGGTACCTACCGTCAATAATTTCGTTTAAAACATGCACACGATGCTTTTTTGTCCTTGAGGAAATTTTTTTTTTACGGAGTTATTGACGGTGGGTACCAGAGTGATAGCGAGTTTGAAAGGTCAGGTACTAATATGATAGTTTTTAAATGTTGGGTACCAAAGTGATGTACAGTCCTTAGGTCAGGTACTGTTTATGATAATTCCCCTTTCTTTTATAGGTAAATATCCAATAGGTCCTAATTTTCACCTAATATTTTCCATTAAGTTTGGGGGGTTTTCAATTTTTCTCAATAAGTTTAATTTTGGCCTGTTTTTTCCCATCAAGGACAAAATTGCAAGGATGACCTGTTTTATTTTATTTTCTGGATATTTTTGCCCTTTGCTTCATCGGGGTTGAGCTGCACGAAGAAAGTCAATGTTGAAATGCCAATTTCTTCAGATATCGATCAAAGATCGAACTAGAGCTTCAAAACACGTAGAGCTCGACAATAGGATCAAGTTTCATACCTCATTTGTCAATAATAACGATCGGATTCACCGGAAATTGTCTCCAAATCCGACGGAACCATAAATCTTTTTTCCTTCGAATCTCTCTTTTCCACAGCCGGTTTGACAAGATGTGGCTGGGGTTTGCTTCGCATCACCGAGACGAAGATATTGGCACCCATGCGCCGCCGGGAAGTGGCCGGACGGCGGAAAAATATCCGGGTCGGGTAGCGTCTTTGACCGGGTCGAGATCCTGTTGGTTTGGGCTGTATTGAATCTAACGGTCCATATCAAAAGCTACTGAGATCAACGGTCCAAATCGTCTTTTTTCTATTTTCTTTTAATTAAATAATTTTCTTTAATTTTCAAATGTCCGGAAATCATTAAAAATACATCGGAAGTTCAAAAAATTCCCTGAAAATTATCATGGACTCGTCGTGATATGTAATTTTTTCTTGAGTCCCCAAATTGAAGATTTTGCTTGAAGAAAAATTTGGAACAATTCTCGCCCTGTTCTTAATTATTGTCGAGATCACATTTTTAATCTCAAATAATTTTTTCACCATTTTCTTAAATTTTTTTGGTATTGAAAATTCAAGTTCGGAACCGGTACAACATCATTGGTGCTCTAGCTTTCTCTTTGTCGACTTCAATAAAATTTTATTGACCTCAATAAAACAGTTTATTAAGGTCAATAAAATACACAAAGGTGATCATTCTTTGTTCTTTCACTACTACCACAAAAAGAACTTGCTCTTTAAACAAAGGTGATGACCCATCACATATTGTACATGCACTAATTCCCCTGCTCCAAAAATTCATCATCCCACCTTTTGTGTTTGTTTATTGGTTAGGATATTTCTAGCTACTTTGTAAAATTTTATTGAGGTCAATAAAATACTGCTAGCTACTCAATAAAATTTTATTGACCTCAATAAAATACACAAAAGTGATGCTTTTTTTTTTTCATCCTACCACGTAAAGAACTTGCCCCTTAAATAAAGGTGATGGTCCATCACATATTGCACATGCTCTAATTCTCCTACTCCAAAATTCACCATCCCACCTTTTGTGTTTGTTTATTGGTTAGGATATTCCTAGCTACTTTGTAAAATTTTATTGAGGTCAGTAAAATACTGCTAGCTACTCAATAAAACAGTTTATTGATCTCAATAAAATAATTTATTGACTTAAATAAAATTTTATTGACCTCAATAAAACAGTTTATTGATCTCAATAAAATAATTTATTGACTTAAATAAAATTTTATTGACCTCAATAAAATACACAAAAGTGATGCTCTTTTGTTTTTTTCATCCTACCACGGAAAGAACTTGCCCTTAAATAAAGGTGATGGTCCATCACATATTGCACATGCTCTAATTCTCCTACTCCAAAATTTATCATCCCACCTTTTGTGTTTGTTTATTGGTTAGGTCAATAAATTTTTATTGACCCTTGTGTTTAAAATAGAAGACTAATCCAATTGAATTTCTAGGGTATGTACATATTATTAGAGTAATAATAAACATAGGACAAGATACTAATATATACCAAGGTCTGCAACAAGCAAACAACCTTATCCTAGCTATCAAATACATAAATAGCCTTTTACATTATTGAGCACCAGAGGCCGCCTTCATCTGGAAAGCTTAATTGCAAGTCTTCATTAATTATCTCTATAGACTTGAACAAGAGCAGCAACTTTATAAACAAACAATCCAACAATAGGCGGCACGGTGAGACCCAAAGCAATCGCGGACCAAAAGCCCCAAATTTTCATAAGCAATTGCTTACATGGTTTTACCAATTCCAAACCACCGAATGAATTGTTGTTCTTTGCTTGATAGCTGCCTCATCGGAGAGGAGTTCCACGACTCTATCATCAAATACAAGCTTCGGTGCGGCCGGAGAGAGAGAGAGCGGGAGAGAGAGAGAGAGAGAGAGAGAGAGAGAGAGAGAGAGAGAGAGAGAGAGAGAGAGAGAGAGAGAGAGAGAGAGAGGTTGGTTTCTCTCTCCTTCAATCACCGGCCTTCACGCGGCGCCGTCACGACACTCCCGATCTCCTTCGTCGTTCGGCCCGGCTCGCGCTCCGTTTCGCGCCATCACTATGGTCTCGCTCCCTTCTCCACGCCTGAAATGAAAGCGGGCTGTTATAATTGTTTTGAAAAGAATAGGACAAATCGTAAATTGATCAACAATTCGATTTAATGGGGGGGGCTTTCATCCCGGGAAAACCCCATCGCGCCGCAAGGACCCTTCTTTTATTATTATTTTTTAGTTTTCTTTTATATTATAATATTATTAATTATTTAATTTCAAAGATAATATGATAAAACAGAAAAACAAATTATGCGGAAAAACTAAATAGGTGAGAACCTTCTGCACCTGTTATGCAATTTTTTTTATAAATATAATAAAACATAAGGGGCCATTCGGAAAAGTTAAGCAATAAGATTTCTTGCACGCGCGAGTGCAGTTTTCTGCACTCACATTGTTCGTGCATGAAGGCTAGTATTGAAGAATAAAGAATCCCACAACAAAAAAAGAAGACAATTATGGGTAGTTCACTGCTAACAGTAACGAAATCCTTTGAATAAAAACTATACATGCACGGATGCACGTAGATGAACCGGTTAAGTTGAATATTGCGCAAAACCAATTAGCAGCGAGCCTCGCTATCCCACGTTAGTTAAATAGTTATTGCTTAACATAGGTCTTGTGATGGTATGAATCCGGCCGCCTCTATAACAAATAATCCAAGAGAAAAACAATAGATTGCATGAGAAACAAAGAATTATAAAAATAATGGACAAAGAGAAAGAGAAGCTAAGGATGGTAAAGTTGGTTGTCGGCGTTAGAACAATCTCCGGCTCGGAGCCTTCACCATTTAGGGAGGTGCGGTGAGGTAGCACGGGTGGGTACTGGGTAGTAGTTTCATTTTAAAAATTGAAGCAGAGGTGTGAATATGATTCCAAGATTTTTTTTATTTTTTTGGTAATGTATCTCTTGGAAATTAAAATAAATAAATAAAAAGATCATCCCCTAACATACCTAATCCGAAGTACAAATAAAAACAAAAATTCCTCCCTTTTCAGAAGAATCAAGCATGAATTGCATGTCTGAAATTTTATCAATTAATTAAATGTCTTAATTAGTTTCGAGATCCCCTCCTATATATTTTCAAGTTCTATCCAAATCCCCAAAACCAACAGATCGAATAAGAGTACGTAAAAAATGCATAATTGCATAGTGAAACAAAAATTCCTTGTCGATCAGTACGTACAAATAAAAAAATAAAACCCAGAAGCACAATAACACGTACATATTGGCATTGCCTATATCTACCAATATACCTACCTTTCAACCCGTTATCCATTTGGGGCTTTGGGAAAGAAATATGTGAGCTGAATAGTTCGTTAGATCAAATAATAGATAGTTGATCGAGAAGTACGTATAGAATTCAATTTGATTTCATATGCTACAAAAATATTAAATAAAGTTTTCAATGAATGGCAGTGAGAGCTAGACAGAGACTTAAGGTGGAAGCTACTAGAGCGACCCCAATACACTCATTCAAATTGGTAATGTGGGGCAAAAGATCGACCCCAATGAAGTTAGAGATAACTGGCTCTGGCTGCTATTTGATAGAGGGGAATGTAGATGATCCCCACATGGGAAACGCTCACCCAATTGGTAAAAACAATGTAGCTGGGATTTCTGCTGCTTCTGTACGTTAATGGCATTCAAGTCAATGCAGGCCACTCCATGAAAATTTTCCAAAGCAAGATAACAAAGTCAATGCAGGCCATCCAATCCAACCTATAGAAAGAGCTATGGCTGCATGTATTCCTAGCTTGCAACCTTTTCAACACAATCAGAGCTACTCTCTTCTTAAGAACAGTGCTATAGCTAGGCTCCTTTAAAGTAAAAATTTACATGGAAAGAATTCTTTATCGTATCGTAAAACTAAAAATTTATGTACTCATATCAGACTCTGGTTTATTGATGTATATATATTGAAATGACGCGACGATACTTTCTTATGTAAAGGCATAATATATATTTTAACTTCATTACAGACCAAGAAAAATTCAATAACACATTGATTGGTCGATCGTTATTTTGGAATCCTATGCACAATCGAAACTTATCCTTGATATAAGTTAGAGAATTAATAATTAGTTGCACATTTTCAGATCTGGGCCAGGCGCCAAATGAATCCAATGAAGGGAATGATGTGAACTAATATGAAAATGGAGAAGAAGAACCAGAATTAACACAAAATCTATCATAGATATTTAGGAATAATTAAATTCCATTAATTGGTATAAATCGCTTCACATGCAGAAAAATTGATATTTAAAAACATCAGCTGGTCATACAATCATTAGTACTAGCAGCTTGCTTGTCTCGCTTTCTTCTTAATCTTTCCACCACCAAGATCTGCAAGAACAACCGGAGGAAACAACGATTCGATCTCACTCGAAAGATCAAGCAAAAGTCTCGGGTGGCGATTGGCTTTTCTCTTCTTTAGTGGCAGTGATTTCGGTTTTCGTGGTGCAGGTGGTGGAGACTTGAGGTTCACTGTGATCTTCTGATCCAAAGATGTAGGAGTCTTTAGCCCTTCATCGTCGTCTTCGAGGCCTCTTGATTCTTCTGCAGATGGAATGTTGACCTTCAAAGATGAAACAAACATGTCGAAGTTATCTTCTTGCTTCTCTTCCTCTCGTTGATGAAGCTCGGAATCTTCTTCCTCTTTATCATCTCTATCCGAATTCTTGCGCGTAATTTGACACCCTTGCCTATCATCAAACTCTCGAACAAAGAGCTTGAATTCCAAGGGGTTGAGACTTAGAGCGTCACCACCATCTTTCCCGGAAACCAACATTTGAGCAGTTTTCGAGTCGGAGTACCCAACCATGAATGGAGAAGTTGAGTTGTTGTAGCACTCGGCCGTGTACATAGAGAATTTCAATAAGAGATTTGGAATAAAGATGAAACAAACGCAAAAGTACAAAGAACTATGGATTTTAAAACATCAAATGGTGCTCAGCTCCTGCCTGAAAATATTGTCTGGTATCAAATAGCCACTTTTTTCGGTTTCTTTACTGGTTTTCATTTCTCAGCTATCAGCTTCTTTGGATTTTAGCCTTCAAAACCAGAGAGAAACACAGACAGCAGCGAGCGAGAGAGAGAGAATGTGGGGGAGAGAAAGAGAGAGAGTGTGAGACTTTAAAACTCACAGTTTGGCGAAGGATCCAATGCAATAGAAGAAATAGAAATAGAAATTAAAGAAAGAGTGTTTGCTCTTACTGGAAGATAGCAAGGGAGAGAGAGGTGGGGTCCACTCCCTTCGCTTTCTTCATGAGAGTCAGCCATTTAACTTAAAAACCATAAAATCTCGTTTTAGGCAAAATCGCTTTTGGTGATCCGATTGATTTATTCTACGAATACTTTGATCAAAGGCATGTGGTTTAGCCACCACACACCATCTGATCGATCTGAAAAGAACACCTTTCATAACGTGCTGCATGCTTTTAATTTCTCGCGAGATTTTGGAGGAGGAATGTGTGTCGGGTAGTTTGTGTTTGCTTTCTCCTTAGAAAGAAGACTTTTTATAGGGTTTTCTTTATTTATTTTTCATTTTCTAACCTAACTTTCTTGGGAATATTTTCTGTGTGGAGGCTTCTGAGGGAGGGTTGATATTAAAATGTCCGGCCGCAAAAAGGACATTAGGATGTTTACAGAGAAGTGTATATTAGGACAAAATGTTTATTGATTGTTTTATTTAGGGGGAAATAAATTAGGGTTTGGGAATTAGTAGCTCCACCATGCATGGCTGAAACTGCTCCACCATGCACGTTTAAAGGTCTAACAACCATTGGAGCCTTTGTTGGGGCAGATGTAAGTAAATCTTAATTAACTTGTTTATTACCTATGAGGCTATGACTAATATTAACTAGGTTTTAGAATGATTAAACAACATTATCTCTGTGTAGTGTTATACTTACCTACTTCGGTTTCGAATTTGGTTTCAAGTTTGATGACGATATGTAAAGCATATATAGTTATATGCCCGGCCTATTCTGATGCAAACCCTTACGTACTATAATTGGTTCCTTCTTCATCCGGCCACTTGATTTGTGAATCGGAAACTTGAGATTAATTGGGTGTGGAATTTCACTTTCATGTTTGATATGTGTAACACAAGAATCAAACGTCCTAAAATTAAGGAGAAATTTGAACGCCTTCAATTCGATTAATTAGCTAGGATGCTTTCAATTCGATCAACTATAATTTTATTTTTTCTTTAACATGCCCTAGAAGAAAAAAAATCAATACCATATAAAGAGAACAGAGTTTACTTCTCCCTTCTATTTTATCTTTACAAAAACCTCGAACTATATCAGATGCAAAACATGCTATACAGGGGTTAATTTCTTGTTGGATTTAGATTCAACACTAATCCAAAACGAAAAGGTTAACAGAGCCGGTGAGCCTTAGCATCATGAACAGTTGGAGATCGATTCAATTCATTGACCATGCATATATATCCATATATATATATATCATTCTATTGCAGCAGACATGAGAAACATGCCGGCCATTATATTTTTTGCATTGGAAGGCTGCCTTGGCTGCATTATACATATTGCACCACATGAATGGGGTCCCGAAGGGTCACCCCAACTGCAGGCCATTTTCTTGATGTGGATAGTGCGAGAGTGCTGCAGGTAATGAATGAAACATGATGCATGGGAACGTTTCTTTCTTTCTTTATATTCAGGCTTTGGATTCCACTTCAGTCATTCCTGTGTGGAATGTGGATACCTGCCGGCCCGCCCAGCAAGCATCCTCCATTTCAGATCGATTTGCTTAAATCTATAATCATATTCGTATCCCCTTTTAATAGTAAAAACTACTAAAAAGTAATACAAGTACAGTGAAATGGTGTGATTCTTTTACCAGCTGCGATATATTGATGTTGAGGGAGAGAGAGATCTAGAGAGACGATAAGTTGACGAGATGATCGATGATGAATGTCTGCCTGTGCCTATCAAGTTGGCGGACCCCAATTGGATTGCTTGGGTTTCACCGCATCTCGAACGTCATAAAAAAGGAATCCGAATTTCAGGACCACGCTCGTGCTTCATGGTTTGGGGATTTACAGTTTTACAAACGGACCCAATTAACCTTGATTACTTTTTTTTCTTCTTCCAAAAATCATTAACCCACCAGAAAATGGTGAAATAGTAGTAATCGAGGCAAATTAAATAGTTGGAAATTTCAGATCGAGTAGGATTGTAAATTGGATTTTAATCAAATAAGTCAAGTTCGTACTTAGTTATATTCGCCTCATAAAAGTTGTGATGAGCTCATTTTATAGTGAGACAGCTCAAATTAAGTTTGATCTCAGCTTCCTCATTAGAGCTCCACTCATAGAACTAAACGTCTTAAACATTTTACATTTTTTATTTTAAATAACTAAATATTCAAATATTTTTTTTATGTAATATCATATTAGATATTAAAGCATGACATTTAATTCTTGGTAATCGTCTGAAATTGTAGAAACATAGTGCTAATGAAATTAAATGAATCAGAGATCATAATTAAAAAAAATCAAAATGAACAAATAAAGATAAAATTTCACATTTTTATTTTTCTCATTATTTGTCATTGAGTTATATGAAGCCTAACTAGCCTCAAATTCGTCATAGAAACAAGTTAACTCAAGCCAGCTAGGTTTTAAATAAGATTTGCAAGTCAATCTTAATTCAACGTACCCGAAAAAGAAAAAGAAGAAAAGACTCAAACTTAATCAAGCTGACTCTGCACGCCTTGATACTCAGCTTGGTGATCGACGTTGATGAAGTCGCCCTTCACTTTGGTTTGGCAAATCCTACTAGATGGTATTTTTAAGTTGGTAAGAAACATAGGGTTTCCCATCATTACTGATGAATTATCTTTTCCCTTAATAATATTTTTTTTTTTTCTCCCCTCTCTCCTCATTTCACCACTCCCCCCCCCCAACACCTATGTCCCAAATTTTACCACAATTCAACACAACCAAACAACTTTTATATCTACCACGAAATCCGATTCGAAGTGAAGACACGAATTCTCCTAACTTAAGGTGAAATTTCAAACGTCGATTCCCGACTCCAAGTATTACCACAATGTGTTTTAATTGCAATGACAAGCTTCAACCCATATATCTTAGATCGAATTGATCGATCATGAACAACATAACAATTCCGTTATCTTATTTTCATTTTTCTCTCTTATTTCTCTCCTACATTAAAATTGATACAAAAGTGTATAATGAAAGCTCAAACGAAAAAATGGGACAATATCATGTAATTTGCGAAACCATGAGAGAGAGAGATCAACAGAGAGGGAGGAAGAGAGAGACAAAAAGGAGGGTAAGGGCAAAGGAATTCATGTTGAATAAAAACTGAAGAAACGCATCGGGAGGAAAGTGAATATTGGAAGAATTTACGAAGAGAACTATTCCCATTTATGAGTAAAAGACATCTAATTAATTCAATAGGTGATAGAAGTCCATGCTATATATTAGGCGATGGAAATTAAGACTTAGCATGTTATGGTAACGTAAAATTATACAAATGGTACCCAACCCCACCCCCCCCCCCCCCCTACCGGGGGGGGGCCCCCCAACCCCAACCCCAAGCATTGTTGATAAAAATAAATGTCTACAACTAAAGTGACCTTTTTCTTTTGGGAATTAATTAGTAATTAAGTACTCTCCATAAATGTATTGGTTATGGACTAATTAATTAATTTATTGGTGCATTAATTATTATGTGATTGAAATTAAGGATGTTAATGATAACGTGGGGGTCCTAACTTATATATACTAGCTTAAACAAAAAGAGACTACTACACACACTCTCATGGCACATAATTGCTTGTCATGCTCATGCCTAATCATTTTGCTTCCCATCTCCGATCATCATCTCTAACAATCATGCATATCACCCGCAAAATTTTCAACCCTTTTTGCTAGCTCTTACCTTTTCGTATATCTTACTTCATTATTCCCGCCACTTTTTTCATTCTTTTCTTCCTTTCACTGAAAAATTTGCTTTGGTCGAGGTCGTTAATTATGCTCTAACGTTGATGATTCTTAACTGGCTATAGCCTTTTCTGTTCTGGCACTAGTCATATACGTAATCATATATATAATACTTTTTGAATGTGTGTACTAATTTGTACAAATTGCAAACATATATATGTATATATATACATATATATATATAAACTAGAAGCAACGCTCTACTCTTATGTTAAGAGTTGGGATCAAACTGATTTTCATAAGTGTGTATACTGTACTCAAGTTAAGAATATGAACACTAACATGTCACAGACATAGTCGAATTTGGTACTTTTTCTCTGAGCAATCCTTTAGGCAATCTCACAATGGGGCAGAGAATAATGTAGTGCTTGTGATTGTTAGAGTAATTAAGAACTTTCATTTTAGTTTCCTTTGTCTTTCGTGTTTCTCAATGCATGCACTTCCCAAACTTCAAAACTTAAGTTTCGTATCCAATTTCAAGTGCTAAAACGATTAGACAAACACTATCTTAGGACACATGCAGTATGTCTATTTATACCCCGTTTAGTGTCTATGATTGGATTTAACACAAGGGTAGAGATCGAGCCGAAACATGTCAAACTTTTTCGACACCATTTTTGCTTTAAATTTTCTAGTGTCATAATCTCACCATTGGTAAAGTTTGAATTAAAAAAGGTATTCCAATGGATGGAACTAGAAAATCTCGATCATTTTTTACGAATATTCTTCAATTCTGACTTTGAAATATCATTAAAAAAATCGGGTCAATATTTTTGTGTCCCATTAGTTTGAGAAGTAATTAAAACTCACGATTTGAGAATCATACTTTTTTTGGCAAAAAAAAAATTATGCGCTATAGTCCACAGTTTTAGGTGAGAAACCAAAATCTCATAATTTTTTTAATTTTTTTAGAGAAATTTTTAGGGTTGGTCTCAACGATGTTTGAACATCGTTCTTGACAGGGACAGAGCTAGTATTTGGTAGTGGGAGGGGCCAAACACATATAGATTATTAATTTTTTTGGGGGGGGGAGGGGGACAATACATATAGAATTAATATAGGCAACATGTTGTTGTGAAAGGGCAAATATATATATAGGAATATATGGAATATATGTTGTATAAAATCATTTGGGGAGGGGGGGGGGGGGCACCCTAGGCTTTCATGTAGCTTTGTCCCTGGTTCTTGGGTGATACTGTATGGCTGGAACACCAAAATATTGGACAATGTTAGCCTCGCTTGCATGGTATACGTTGACCTCGCTTGCATGGCTATGATTAGCCTCACTTGCTAGGTCATGGTTTGCCTCGCTTGCATGTGTTGCGTTAATTTTTTGAAGTTTTTTTATGCTACAAATTTTTTTTAGTGATCCAAATTGAATTTATATGCATGTTTCAGGCACAACAAGTCGTATTTTTGCATATGCGTTATTATTATAAATTTATGTAATTTTAATTTTGATCACATGACACTGTATCGATATGCTGTTGTTTTTTCCCTTCCCCTGCCTTTTGGCTTCAATGAATTTTCCTTCCAAACCAAAAAAAATAAAATTAGTCTTGACTTGTGTTTAGTTAAATATACTTACTTAAATTCTTTAATATTTAAGTTTCAACAAATTGACATTTGGAATTTATATTATCAACTTGACATGATAGCCTCGAGTTCAAATCAAAACTATGATTTTTATTTTATTTTTTATGCTATTTATTCTCTCTCTCTCTCTCTCTCTCTCTCTCTCTCTCTCTCTCTCTCTATATATATATATATATATACATAATAGCTATCTTTCTTAATTCTTTATCTACCAACTTTTTTAAAAAAAAATCTCACCCACAATTTCACCATTCGTAGAGTATGATTTTTGAAATGTGTTCCAATTGACAAAAGTTGAAAAACTCAAGCATATTTTTCTAATGAATTTTATAGTTTTCTGACTCTGTAAAAATTGTAAAAAAAAGGTAGAGAGTTTAGAGTTATGTAAATCGAAAAAACTTTTATAAACCATGTTTTACCAAGGATAACATTATGGCACGGGAAATTTTGGTTTCTAAAAAAAAAGGCTAGACATGATTTGGCCGTTTGGAGGTGCCATGACATGCTGAAACATGTCAAACCTTGTCAACACAATTTTCTCTTTAAATTTTCCAATTACATATATCACCAATGGTAAATCTTGAATTTTAGAAGGTATTCAAATTGACGGAACTAGAAAATCTTGACTTTTTTTATAAAAAATAATTTGCTTCTATTCCAACTTTCAAAAATCATAAAAAAAAATTGGGTCGAGATTTTTGCTTTCTGTCAATTTGAGAAGTGATTAAAAATAATGATTCACAGGTGGGAAGATTTTGGTAAAAATATAGGATCATGCGATTTTAGTAAAAAAATAGTGTGTTATAGTCCACAGTTTTGGGTGAGAAACCAAAGTCTCGGAAATTATTATTATTTTTTTTAGAGAAAGTTTTAGGGTTGATCTCCACGGTGTTAGAACATCATTCTTAAAATGCACCGTGTGGTTAGACCGCTAAAATTGGACACAGTTAGCCTCACTTGTATGGTTTACTTTGCTCTTGCTTGCATGGCCATGGTTAACCTTGCTTGCTTGGTCATGGTTAGCCTCACTTGGATTGTCACAGTTAGTATCGGTTGCATTGCCATGGGGGATCAGATAAGAGGATTATTTGGTGAGGGCGAATGTCATTTTTTTTCTAAAAAAAAAAAAGAATAATCAAGGAGTTATGTCATTATTTACTAAGGACCCATGGAACATTCCTAGGAAAAAAAAATTAGGTGAGCTTTATTCCAATGATTAAGTATAAATATATTGTTAGTCATTGAAAATTACAGAAGTACAATTGGTGTAAAGGTTTGCATAGCTTCTTCTATACAGAAGATCCTTGGTTCAAGTCTTGGTTAATTGTATACCCTTAGCTCTGTTCTAATTTGATATATAAACCCCATAGGATTCAAGGTATACTTACTAGTTACAAAATAGGGGTTGACTTCCAAATTTTTTTGTCTATGTGGAGTAAGTTCGAACATGAGATTTTGAGGATCGAGCCTAAATGAGTTGTTAACCAAAGCTTTTACAAAGAAGTTGAGTATACTAAAGTGAAAGCCTTTACTCCTCCTTCTCATGAGCATAATAGGCTTCCTACACCAAGCCTCGGCCCAACGTGTGTTCCAGCCCAAAATGAAATCAAAGGGATTTGGAAAAAGTATAGCTCCCACTATGACACCTGGATTTGACAAAGCATTTCAAACAGCCTGTAGTTACGGGAACACAGATCAGAAAGGCACGCGTCGCAAGGAACTGACATCTCGTTCAAAAAATCGACGGCCAGGATTGGACGCTGACAGAGTTGTGGATTTAAAAGGAGAATTTGAGGTGGGGTTTGAGGTCTAAATTTTGAACACAAGGGCGCGAGATCGGAGTGATTCTTCTTCGACCCCAAATTCAAGGTCAGATTTCTCTTCCTCTCTGAGAAAATCAAAAGCTTTCTTTTCTTCCAAACAAAGCATGCGAATCTGTTAATCTAATGTCATCGTCAAGATTCGCTGTGGAATTTCAGTTTTGGATGTAATCGTTTCATTTTCATTCTGGATTTCGTGGTTTCTGGGCTGATCTTTCATTGCAGATCGGCTGCATTATTAATCTTTGACCTTTTGTGAGAATTTGAATCTGTAGGAATTATTTTGTCCTTTCTCTTGGATTTGTGAGATAGCGTTTAGAATCTTGAATAAAAGATGCGACTTATACCATCTGATTCGTTCAATAACTTATATTTTTTAGGAAAGTTTAACTTTTTGTTCAATGATTTGATTAAACGTACGAGTTTGGGTCTTTCTTCAACAGTTAATGATGGAAATTTCGTTGACAAAAACAAAAGATTGGGATGTTTTGATCCAAAAAAATTACGCAATGCGAATTTTGATATGGTTCATATAGCTGTGACATGAGGAGTCTCACAACTCACATATGTTCCAGCATATAACTGAATGGAGTAGGTGCAATTTCCAATCTGCGTTTTGTTTTTCTTATATTGTATGGAATTCTTCCAATGACATTTCGTGAATTATATTTCTGGGGAATACAATGTAATTATAAGTTCTAATGGTTTGCTATAAATGATAGAACTAAGAATCTGTTCAAGGTTTCCTAACATTGATGTGCATGTTGAATGAATTGTGATCATTATGGTCAGGGTATTATTGTGCATGTTGAATGGATTGGTGTACACCTTATAATTGTGTATGCTTTTGTAGTATTTTTTCTTTCTCTATTATTCATCTTTTGCCCAATTGTGTTGCAGTTGATATATCTCAACAGCTAGTAATAGAAAATGGCCGATGCTGAGGACATTCAACCACTTGTCTGTGACAATGGGACAGGAATGGTTAAGGTATGGCATCAGGATATTTTTATCTCCAAATTTTGCTTACTAAATCTCATTTTAATAAGTCTTTTCTGATGCATATCTTGCAAATTTCAATTCTAGATTATTATGATTCTGATGCATTGCTAACTTTTAGGCTGGATTTGCTGGAGATGATGCTCCAAGGGCTGTCTTTCCTAGCATTGTTGGCCGCCCACGTCACACTGGTGTGATGGTCGGCATGGGTCAAAAGGATGCATATGTTGGAGACGAGGCTCAGTCTAAGCGTGGTATCTTGACACTGAAATACCCGATTGAACATGGTATTGTGAGCAACTGGGATGATATGGAGAAGATTTGGCATCATACATTCTACAATGAACTTCGAGTCGCCCCAGAAGAACATCCAGTTCTACTCACAGAAGCACCTCTGAACCCAAAGGCCAATCGTGAGAAAATGACCCAAATCATGTTTGAGACATTCAACACACCTGCTATGTATGTCGCCATCCAGGCTGTTCTCTCCCTCTATGCCAGTGGTCGTACAACTGGTAAGCAATCTGAATACTTTATCATGCCGTGGATGTGAGTTGATGTGAGGCAGGTGGTTAGTCTGTATGGAATGATTTTGACAGACTAATATATTTGAGATGCTGTTAGTCACCTGATTTGAGATGGTTGTTTTAGTGATCCTAAGATAAGCAGGTGCAAGTGTATTTCCAAAGCATGAATGAAGAAGTGGCCGTTAGAAAAATGTTTACATCAAAACAGTAACTTTGGCTTTGGAAAGTAAAACCCATGACATTGTCATCTTTTTATTTTTTATTTTTTTATATATCAAAAATAGTAAATCCTCATTTGAGATCCTTTTTAAAATTTAGTACATCCAAGTTTAAATGAAATAGGTTGGAGGCAAGGCCCCTTTGAAAGCCAAAGTCCCTTATTTATAGAAAAGGTGGGGTTGAGATAATGGTAGCTAAAGGTATATGTATAGAGATGATGGCTCATGAATTCTATTCGTAATACAGATTTATTTTGATATAGAAGTTGCTCTTGTTCGAGCAAGGAAATGACATCTACTGGTTTCCTTTTCTTTTCTCTTCTGGTTTCGTGGTTGTTCTAATCTAATATATACGATACTTTGGCTTCTATCTATCAATTAGTTTTTGTCAATTTTATTTCTGGATATTCCGTGCAGGTATTGTCCTGGACTCTGGAGATGGCGTTAGTCACACTGTTCCCATTTATGAGGGATATGCTCTCCCGCATGCCATTCTCCGTCTTGACTTAGCTGGTCGTGACCTCACTGATGCCCTTATGAAGATCTTGACTGAGCGTGGTTATTCCTTCACCACCACAGCTGAGCGAGAAATAGTCAGGGATATGAAGGAGAAGCTTTCATATATTGCTCTCGACTATGAGCAGGAGCTTGAAACTTCTAAGACAAGTTCTTCTGTTGAGAAAAGCTATGAATTGCCTGATGGGCAGGTGATTACCATCGGTGCTGAGCGATTCCGTTGCCCAGAAGTACTTTTCCAACCATCCATGATTGGAATGGAAGCTGCAGGCATTCACGAGACTACATACAACTCCATCATGAAGTGTGATGTTGATATTAGGAAGGATTTGTATGGCAACATTGTCCTCAGTGGTGGGTCTACCATGTTCCCTGGCATTGCTGACAGAATGAGCAAGGAAATCACAGCTTTGGCACCTAGCAGCATGAAAATCAAAGTTGTTGCTCCACCTGAGAGGAAGTATAGTGTCTGGATTGGTGGATCCATCCTTGCATCTCTTAGCACTTTCCAGCAGGTATGCGATTTCAGTATATGTGTCTCCAAATTGAATTTACATATTAATGATATTATTATGGAAAATGATAGGAAGATTTTGAACAGTAGCTACTATTGTTCTATATCATTGTCCTAAGCATGTGCGGATCAATAAACTTTGATCTTTTTCTGTATAATCCTTGCAAAATAGCAAATTCTCGTATGATCACTCTATTTGCAATATTTATGGCGGGTTGTTTATATTTGGAATGCAGATGTGGATCGCAAAGGCAGAGTATGATGAATCTGGTCCATCAATTGTACACAGGAAGTGTTTCTAGTGCTGCGGCATGGGAGCGGTGAGAGTGCGATGTCTAGTTTTTTTTTCTTTTTCGGTGTATCATTTGCAGCTCGCAAGTTTTTACTCTACCTTTGCTTCTCTAGAAACTTTGGTGCCAGTGTTGTCGCAACAATGCACTACGAGACGTGGAGGTTATGGCAGAGAGTTTTAACTTCTTTAGTTGTTATTTTTCTGTATCAACCGTTAAAACAGTATTAGCTCAATGCTAAGACAAAGCTCTCTGCAATTTATAAAGTTTTGGTCTACCCACCTCTGCTGATTGAAAACTAATATGCCCATTTAAATCTTTAGGGCCTCCCTGATGATTTAATAAAATTTTCGGTACAGATGATTTAATATTTTTTTCCTTCATTTTGTAATTTTTTGTAGTGGGCTCTGTTTTTTGCCCAAATACCTTGAAGTTTTTATCTTTAAGTACATGCCTTATAACATTATCAAAAAGAAGTGCATGCCGTATAAGTTTTGTCCAATGTGGCGAGCTTCACTGGTTAGTACTTAGTAGGCCTCCTTTCTTCCTGAATTTTATTTTTCAAAATCTGGACTTTTAACTTTTTATACACCAACATACACGATACACACACTTTGCCATGTTTTCTTTTTATTTGAGTATGTTGGTCATAGATTTGATCACCTTAAGACTTCTTGACTTTTTACAGCCTATGCAAAATGTTGATTTCTTGACTTCATTCATACTCTAGACAAAAAATGATGTGGTTAGTTGTTGGTTGGCAAATATTGAACTTGAACCTTGTTTTCGGCAAAAATTGGTTAGAGTTTTTAACATCAACAAGGTTTAAAGACAAAAATGTACCTAACTTTTTAAAGTAATTAATAAGATACCTGTACTTTCAAAAACACATTATCGGGATACCTCCGTCCATTTTTCATTACTTATCTAGTTTTCTGACTTTGAAAAGTAGTAAAAAATAAATGACTTGATATTTTTGTGTTTTGTCAACTCAAAAACTCCTTAGAAATCATGGTTTGAGTGTGAAAATAAAAACATGCGATTTTGGTCCCAAAAACGTGTGTTATAACTTCCGGTTTTTGGCAACAAATTTTTTTTTTTCAAAAATTCACCATGGGTAAAACATATTTTTTTAAAATGTGTTCCAATTGATAGAACTTGAAAGTCTCAAATCGTTTATTTTCTATGAATTTTCTAGTTTTTCAACTTTAAAAAATCATAAAATATAAACGAGTAGATATTTTTACGTTTTGTGAACACGAGAAGTCCTAAAAAATCATGATTTCATTGTGGAAAGATTTTGGTGCAAACATAAGAACATACAATTTTGGCTCAAAAAATCGCGTGTTACCCACAGTTTTGGATGAAAACATGGTTATTAAAAGGTGTTCCAATTGACAGAACTCGAAAATCTCAGATTGTTTATATTTTTTATGAATTTTCTTGTTTTCCGATATTTTGTGTTTTGTCAACTCAAAAATCCTTAAATATCGTGATTTGTTTGTTAGAAGATTTAGGTGTAAAAATAAGAACATTGTTGTAAGTCGCCTATTAACTCAACTATGGAAAAACGAAAGAGAAAGAGAGGTGCAGAGAGCAAGAAGTTGTTTTCTATTCATCTATTGATGTTTGATGGATTGGTATGTGAAATGGTGATGTCTCAACCTCTTTATATAGTGGAGAGGTTAAAGTATAGTCATGGTATACAATAATGAGGAGAAACCTTTTAGTTTCCCCATTATCACCACTAACCCCACTAACTATACAATTTATGCTCTCTCAAAAGTAGTTTAACTCTTATGGAGTAAGTAGGAGAATACCAAAGATCTTCAGCAATATAGATAATCCACATCTTATATCTTGTACGTACGGACGTTAGTTTACTGGACAACCACTCCACTAGGTGTTTTACAACAAACATGCAATTTTGGCCAAAAAATCATATGTTATAAGTCACGATTTTGGGTGAAAAATCATGGTTTCGGCTAATAATTTTTTTTCTTCTTTTCAAGAATTCACTATTGCTAAAATATGTTTATTAAAAGGTATTCCAACTAACAGAACTCGAAAATCGGGAATCGTTTATTTTTTTATGAATTTTATACTTTTCTGATTTTGGTAAATCGTAAAAACTTAACGAGTCGATACTTTTGTATTATGTCCACTCGAGAAGTTAAAAAATATCATGAAATTTTGGCTAAAAAATATGTGTTATAATCCAAGGTTTTGGGTGAAAAACCAATTTTTCGGCAAAAACAAAATAAAAAAAGTCACCATTAGTAAAACATATTTTTTAAAAGGATTTCCAATTGGCAGAACTCGAAAATCTCGAATCATTTATTTTCTTCTTAATTTTCTAGTTTTCCTAAATTGAAAAATGGTAAAAAATAAATAAATTGATATTTTTCATTTTGTCAACTCCAGAAGTCCTTAAATTTCATGATTTGATTGTATTGGTATGAAAATAAGAACATGCGATTTTGTCTAAAAAATCGTGTGTTATAACATACGATTTTGCATGAAAAATCATAATTTTGGGAAAAAAATGATGGTTTCGGCAAAAATAAAATAAAAAATACACCATTAATAAAATATATTTTTTAGAAAGTGTTTTAATGAATAGAACTCGAAAATCGCAAATTATTTATTTTTTATGAATTTTCAAGTTTTTCGACTTTAGAAAAACATAAAAAATAAATAATATCATATTTTTGCTTTTTGTAAGCTCGAAAAATATTTAAAAATCATGAATTGAGTATGAAAAGATTTTGGTGAGAAAATAAGAACATGTAATTTTGTCCTAAAAATCGTTTGTTATAACCAACGGTTTAAGGTCAAAAACTAAAGTTTCGGCAAACAAAAAAATAAAAATTTCTCAAAAATTCTCCATTGGTAAAACATTTTTTTTTTGAGATTTTCCATTTGACAGAACTCGAAAATCTCTAGTTGTTTATTTTTTATGAATTTTCTAGTTTTTTTTTTTTAACTTTGAAAACTAGTAAAGAATAAATGAGTTGATATTTGTGCGTTTTGTTAATTCAAGAGGTTCTTAGAAATGATGATTTAAGTGTGAAAATATTTTGGTTTGAATAAAAATATGCGATTTTTGCCAAAAATCGTGTATTATAACCCACAGTGTTGGCTAAAAAAACCATGATTTTGGCAATTTTTTTTTCTTTCAAAAATTAGCTATTAAATAAAGAAAACGAGTCAATATTTTTGCGTTCTGTCTACTCGAAAAGTCGTAAAAATTCATGATTTGAGTGCAAAAATAAGAACATGCGATTTTGGCCCAAAATTCGTGTATTATACACACGATTTTGGGTGAAAAACCAAGCTTTCGGCAAAAAAGTAAAAAATTTCTAAAAAATTCACTATTCGTAAGTCCCAACATGTCAAAACAAAAACTGTCCCTTTGTGTGGATTGAGTTCCGCTATCACAGAGATGGTCAACTACTTCTTGTACCTGCCAGAAAGGTTAGCGACAGATTTAGTATCGGCCAAAGACCCTCTGACGCTTAGGTTATGAGTGTCTCATTGTTGTTGAGGCAACTATGAAGGCTCACATCTCAAGTCTTTAGATGTGGAATGCAAATGGGTACTAGAGTAATCGAGGTCGACCCTAAGAGGGTGAGAGTGAAGTGTTTTCAGTTGGCATCGATCTTGAGCATACCTTATGCTGAAGTCATGAGAGATTCCACACACAGTTAGAACTGGGAACTCACTTTTTATAAAAAAAAATATTTTCATACATGAGCAAACCCACATAGTTGTATTGGTATTGTTTTTTGTTTGTTTGTGAGAATAGTCGTATTGATATTGTTAAGTGAGTCTTAACATGTCACGTGACATGATATTTTATTGATATATTCTGATTAACTGAACAAACAATGTTAATGCATTCTTGTTGCATTTGGTGGACTGTCGTGCCACGTGACATGGTTTCACTTTGGCCACTTTGGATAGTAGCCATTAAATTCAAATATCAAGAAACATAAATTAAGAATGTCATGTGGTAGGGCTATTTGTTAGGTAATCTTAATCGTAAAGTCTTACCGATAAGAAATAAAATGAATTGCGTAAATTTGACAATTGCTCTGCCCTTGAGCCTCCCATGAGTCTATGACTCTAATTCCTCCAATCCCATGAAAAGATTACATGTCATGTTGATTAATAAGTATTAAAAGCAAAAGAAAATGATAATTTTCTTTGTCTCATAGTCTTGTTTTGGGAATGAGTCGTTTTCTTTGGTATAGTCTATCGTCATTCATCCAATACTAAAGACTTAATTGACTCACCTAATAGCACATGTGCAATTGAAGCGACAACGTGCATTTCATTTGTGGAGAAATTGCACTGCTATCACATCTTAGACTTTGTTCAGATTTCCACTGCAAATAATACCAAAAAGAAAAGAAAAAATTCAGAGCGAAGCAAAGATCTCAAATTGTTTTGTTGGAGTAATTTCACCTAAGGATTTCATTTCAACTACTTATAAGTATTAAAGAATTTGAAAATATGGATTACCAAATTCAACTTTAACGGAAAAAAACAATTTAAATCGCCCTATTGCAATCGATTCTAACCAAATTAGAGAAAACTCTTGCACCGTTGAATCGCAAACCCTAAACTCATTTTTTTTTCTCATTAAAATTGAAACATTATCATTTCTAAACAAGTATTAATTCCTAAACATTATTAGGGGCATACGGGGTAAAAATGAACTGTCGATAAAATGTTACAAAGAAACATAAACACACATGTAGTAATTCTTTTGAAGTTTTTTTTTCTTCTTGTTGAATTTAAGTGCAACATGTATAGTTTGGATTTGGAGTTCATACCTGGCAATTTTTCTCATTAAAAAGAGCTTGGAAGCCTGGAAGGAATCAAAACTCAAAAGATGCCCATGTTTTAATTTCATTTTTCACGTAAAGAAAACCATTGACCCAGAGAAAATGAAGAAATCTCGTCTACCTCCACCGTCACATTTCCTCCGTCACTTTCAAGTCAGCACACAAAGTCAAGCCTCCTTCGGTAAGAAACGAACACCAAAACCAAAACCATTTCACCAAAAATCTCACTGATACGAATACCACATCAGCCTCCCACCTACACCACAACCTGACCCGACAACCCTCAAAGCCCATTTCAGCCTTCACCGGAGCTACTTGACCCGTTAGCGGTCTATGGAGCTCATGCAGCCTTCACATCCTCCTCATCACGGCCCAGCTGGCGAACCCATTTCTGGGTTCTCATCTCCGGTGAGTTTCCGACGTGGGTTTGACCGGCCGGCTACTGCCTCTCAGTTGCCTGAGATTTTTGAAGAAAATGGTGGCGGTGGTGATGTCGATAAGGTACACGTGGCGGTTGGGAAGTCTGTGGACAAAGCTGTGAGCTTGCTTCGTTGGACTGTCGAGCAATTTGGCAGTAAAGAGATTTGTATACTTCATGTTCATCAACCTTCTCAGCTCATTCCCACTCTCTGTAAGTGTTTTTGTAAAACGGGTCTAAATTACTCTCTTTTTTTATAATGGGTACTGAGCATTTCTGAATTTTGTAATTTTTTATTGAAATTCTGTAATGTTTTCTGAGCAATATGCATAAAGGGTTCTTTAAGTTTTTCTTTGAATTCAGAAAATATCCTTTGAATTTTGAAAAAAAAATGGAGGAAAAAAATTGTTCCTTTGACCTTGTGTTGTGGAGGGAATGTCAATTAAGTTGTGTTTGGCATCCAGGAAAGGAAAGAGTTATTAAGAAAACGAAGAATCTAACAAAGTTAGCTTTAATGGATCAACTAAGATTCAGTTTTTTTAGTTTCTTAGTTTTTAGGCATTTTCGTGCTGTTCTTTTCTCCTGTGATGGGTTCTTTTAAGTTTTTCTTTGAATTCCGAAAATGTTCTTTGAATTTTGAAAGAAGAGAGAAAAATAATGTCCCTTTAACACTGCAAGCATGTTGTGTTAAGAAAACGAAGAATCTAACAAAATTCGCGATAATTATGCAATATTACCTAATGGAAAAACTAAGATTCAATTTTTTCAGTTTCTTTATTTTTCAGGCATTTTCTAAGTGGAGCCTCTTTTCTGTTCTGTTTCTCCTTTTGTTTGTTCTAAACTTTATTTTGTTGTTAATAACATTATGCAGTAGGAAAACTGCCTGCGAGTCAAGCAAATGTTGAAGTGGTGTCTGCTTTCAGGAAGGAGGAAAAGGAACACAAAATGAAGCGTTTGCAAAGTTATTTGAGCTTTTGTTCTAGAGCAAAGGTGTTCTTCTTTCTTTATTTGAATCTTCACTGTCATAGATTCATAACAATTATAAATTTATTTCTTTAGCGCAGAATCTTAGTAACCATAGTCTCCCGCAATTATGTTCTTTATTATTCGGCAGAAACGTTGCTCCTTCCTTGCTTTGTTTCCTTTAAACCTTTCTGGCTTTTTGCTTCTTGTGGTAAAATTAGTTTATTGTTGCATCACATGTTATTTTTTGTTTTATTGGCGGTGTTTTGTTGCCTTAAATGTTGGTATTAAAAATTTGTCAAAATCTATTCAAATGACAGTGCTTCTCAAATGAGTAGATATTACATATTATCTAAAAGAACTTGGACAAGTATAATAGTATAAGCAACTAAGCATTTACTTTACAGGTTAAAGCAAGCATTGCGATGGTTGAAGCTGATGAAATTCAGAAAGGAATTGTAGACTTGCTGCATCGCTATGGAGTTAGGAAGCTTGTTATGGGGGCTGAACCGGAAAGGTAAGTGGTGCTTAAATCATTCCTGGGTTGTTTCTCTCTGGAAATTTATGGTTATTTAAATAAAAAAAATTAATTTTTTTTTTCAAGTTGACTTGTAATAGAACAAAATTAGATTGAATACTGTGATCTGTGGAAAATTGCTAATTACTTGATGGCGAACTTGGCTATCCAGCTTACTTGTACTGCAATAGTAAATTTGGATATCTGAAGAGCTTCCTGAAACATACAGCTGATTATGCTATGCTCAAGTGATCATGCCCTCCTTTCCAAGGGAGCGGACCGGGGTTCAACTCCTACTCCAGTAAGTTGGAGTTGAACTCATGGGTCTCTTAGTAAACTTACCAATCAATAAAGAAAACAAAAAAATTACTTTCTGAATCTTTTTCTTTCTCTGATACACAAAAGAAAATCTGAGTTTCTGATTTTCTGGTTTTCTTGCTGCGAACTTGAAATGTTATATTGTTTAGCAGTTAAGCCATTTTTTTTCATTAATAAAGAAAACTAATGTATAATATAGTTGCATGAAGGTGAAAAGGAACTCCAGTAAAGCAAGTTATGCAGCCAAAAATGCTCCCTTGTTCTGTGAAATATGGTTTATCAACAAAGGGAAACCTCTATGGACAAGAGATGCTTCGGAAGGACAAAGTTCTCGGCCTTCATGTAGTCAACCGCAAATTGCATCTGAAGAAAATTTTGAATCATTTCAACATAGAAGGAATCAGGCGTTCCACCCAGAAAATCTCCAGTTCAATTCCACCAATGGTACAAATTGTTCCGGAATTAGCAACTGGGTCAATAGTCAACCAGTTTGGTCAGAAGCCGCTGCATCATCAACTTTATCTTCTTCTACCCACACGTGCCTACCCCACAATATTCATAGTTCAACAAGTTCTAGCTCTGGTTCAGGATATAGTTCTGCTGAGGGTAGGGTGTCTTTAGATTCTGACTTATGTAGCAGGCTTACAGAAGCTACGATAGAAGCCGAGGCATCTATGGACAAAGCATCTTCAGAGCTATTGAGGCGCAAAAGATTAGAATCAGAAGCCATGGAAGTTATCAACAAGGTAACTATGAGTTGATGCCCGTAGTTCAGTTTGAGGACATTTGCATTATTATCACTCCTAAAAGATGGCTTTATAGTTTTCCAATCAAGTTTATTATATGAATATTACCCCAAAAATAAGTTTGTGTTAGGTGATAAAGGGAACTTCTCAATACTATTACCCCAAAAACACTTTGAATGTTATGCAATAATTGTTTTTAAATCTCGTGAATTACCTAGCCTTAAAATTGTTTTCCTCAGGTCAAAGCATTTGAGTTTGCCCATGCACGTGAAGTTAAACTTAGAACAGAGGCTGAATATGCCCTGAGAACTACAATGGAGGAACAAGAAAAACTCTTGGAGGAGAAGGAAGAAATCACTAGAGAAATAAGGAGGACCATGAGAAATGTTGCTCTTCTAGATAGCCGAGTGCAGGAAGCAAATCGTAGGTTTGAGGAAGCTTCTGGAGAAGTAAAACACATTCAGAATTCAATTACAGCTCTGTGCCAAGAAAAACAGAGTATCCAACGACAGAAGATGGAAGCCCTACGCTGGCTTGAACGGTGGAGAAGTTGTCAACAAGCTGGAACTACAAACTTTAATGGTCTCATTGGGTCATTTGAAGTATTGCTCAAGTTGGCAGAATTCTCGCTGTCGGATCTGCAAACTGCAACATGCAATTTTTCAGAGAGCTTCAAAATTGGGCAAGGAGGATACGGTTGTGTTTATAAAGGGGAAATGCTGGGTAGAACTGTCGCTATAAAGAAGCTACACCCTCATAACATGCAAGGACAATCAGAGTTTCAACAAGAGGTTCTCTCCCCTTATTTATGTCACATGATTAATATATTAGTGGTACTTCAACAGATGTCATATTTTTCTTGCTTCCACCAGATTGTACCCCTTAATCCTAATCTTGCATTATAGATCTGCAACAACGTTTATTTTTGTGCATGCAGGTACAAGTTCTTTGTAAACTACAGCACCCTCATCTTGTGACCTTGCTTGGTGTGTGTCCAGAAGCCTGGTCGCTTGTATACGAGTACTTACCAAATGGGAGCCTCCAAGACCATCTTTTCCGGAAGAACAATGTTTGTCCCATGACATGGAAGACCCGAGCTCGGATAATTGCTGAAATCTCTAGTGCCCTTTGCTTCTTGCACTCTTCTAAACCTGAAAAGATTGTCCATGGTGATTTGAAGCCCCAAAACATACTACTCGATTCTGAACTCAGATGCAAGATTTGTGATTTTGGGATTTGCAGGCTGGTAACTGAGGACAATCTTTACTCCGCAAGTTTCCACCGGTTCAGTGAACCAAAGGGTGCTTTTTCTTACACAGATCCAGAGCTTCAGAGAATTGGAGTGCTGACGCCCAAGTCTGATATTTACTCCTTTGGGTTAATTATTCTGCAGTTAATCACCAGAAGGCCTCCAGTCGGGTTAGCAGGTGAGGTGCGCAGAGCAGTTTTAAGTGGTAATCTAACAGCAATTCTGGATTCATCAGCTGGAGAATGGCCTGAATCCGTGGCAAAGCGATTGGTAGAGCTTGGGTTGCAATGCTGTGAATTGAATAGTAGGGAAAGACCAGAGCTTACACCGACTTTAGTGAGAGAATTTGAGCAGTTTCATGCCACCGAAGAGCGATTGGTGCCATCTTTTTTCTTATGCCCAATCCGTCAGGTTAGTGATACTCATGAATATAATATGTTGAGAAATAGCACTTATATAGTTTCCAGTTATGAAGTAACAAGTTGAAATGGGCTGATCAATCTCTAGGTTACCTTAGAGCTCATTCCTGGAAGACTAAACAAGTTAGGATTAGACTCTCCAAGCTCGGTTCCTAAATGTTCCAACATCTGGTAACCCTAGGCCTCAATTTGTTTAAGAAGGTCCTGTGAAGCCTTAGATCTGAATTAGTTTGACATGGCTAGGAACTTATGAGAAGGATATATCATAGGTCATCCATGTTAGGACTTGGGAGCAAGGATGATAAACATAGTTCAAAACAGAGCTGGATTTTGCTTGTTTCACCTTGCTTATGCACATTATTGGTTACTTTCAGGAAATAATGCATGACCCTCAGGTGGCGGCTGATGGCTTCACTTACGAAGGAGAAGCTCTGCATAAATGGTTGCAAAATGGCAGTGGAACTTCTCCGATGACCAATTTGAAATTAAGTCACTTGCATCTTACTCCCAACCATGCGCTACGGCTTGCTATTCAAGATTGGCTTTGCAAATCTTGAAATGTCAGTAACTTCATATTTTGCAGTTTTAGGTATATGTTTGTTGTAACCATTGTATATCCTGAAATAATAGGGCAGTCAGTTGGATTCTAATTATTGAAGGAAAGTGCATCTTATTATATATTAAAGGTAACAAAATTGTGAAAGCCTTGTAAAATTTTTATGGATAGCTCCTATATTATGCAATAAGCCAGAATAATTTCTAATGTTAGACCATGTATCTTCTAATGATTGTAAACTTTAGTAATTAGAGGAATACCAAAATTAAAAAGATTTAGTCCTCACTTTAACCTGGAGAACTTGGACATTGCCTAATCTTCTTTTTGTTGTAGATAACTAGATATTAGAATCTTCAATCTACACATTACAACAGGAACAATAAAATCTATACTTAGTCTCATTCCACATGCAGTGGGAGAAACTTTCAGACTCCTGATCTTTCTTTTCTTCTTATACAAGCAAGGAAGCAGTACTTAGATTGTTAGTGTCACTGAAGGGGTGGTCATCTTCAGTGGAAAGTGCAATTCTGGACTCATCTTTCTTATCACCCAAAAGTGGGTTAGACTCCCCCTTGCAGCTCCATTCATCTATCTCTCCCTTGTTTGGAACCATGTTTTCTTTCAAACTTGTTCGAGTTTCAGGTTTCTTAGCCACCTGACCATCCCCAAAGCCACTCCAAAAACTTGAGTTCTCTGTTTCCTTGCTAGACTCGATGCTTACGCTTTCATTGTTATGCTTTGATTCTTCAACTTTCTTTGGTAAATCTTCAATGGAGGATGGAAGCTGATTTTCTTGGTCTTCATGGTTGATGAAGTCAGAATTAGACCTTCCATACGTCTCAAATGATGATTCTCTTAAAATGCCCTGTGCTGAAGATGTCCTTTGGCAGAAGCTTCCGAACCCTTGAATCCCTCTTGTTAGTTTTCGAGCTCGGCCTCTCTCTTCTTTCAGAAGGGATTCTTGGTTTAGCAGCTTCAATATTCTCAGAGACTTTTTTCTAACAGCAAGACCCCAATTGAATCTGCACATAAATATTTACTCATTACATCACATCATCGACACTATACTAGGTAGTGTTTCATTGCCGGACAGTGACATGTTAAATTCTCAGACTAGCTATTTATCTGACCCATACATTCAAATAAGAATTGACTTGGAACGATGATTCAGATTGACAGTCTACAACCGAGTGAAAATGTTCTCTCTGCAACAACAAAGGACATGGTACAGAAAAATGTTATATCAGAATTACTGACCCTTTCTCATCTATATACTGAAAGCCTCCCATCTGTTCAATAACTTCTTTGTCATTCTCAAACTCAGCTGCAACACTCTCTGGTCCATGAGTCAACAAGTTTTCAAGTACGATCAGAGAATTGTAAGATACCCTCCAGTCCTTTCTCTCAAACTTCAGGAATCTGTTGCCAATTATGGGAAACTTCAGTAATCCGATGTGCGATTACCAAATCACCGTAAATGAGAAACATTTTAGGGGGAAAAGGAATGCAAAAAACCCAAAAACCTTTTGTGCAAAATCTCCACAATTCTTGTATAATCATCTAGTTCAAAAGCAGCCCTTGAAATTGAACCCAGGGTCCTTGTGTCTGGTGCCCATGGATTTCCATTTGTAGCTTCTTCAGTCAATCTTCAGACATTAAACACCAAACCCAGAAAGTTTTTCAGATCAGAATCCAAAGCCATAACAAGTTCCATAAACCAAAACCACCAACAAACCAATATAACAAGTCCCATATAACAAAGTTCTATAATAAAAAAGAGTACATAGTACTTACAATTGAGCTGGTGTTACATCTGTGAGGACCAACCTTGCATTCTTGATCTTCTCCTTGAAAAAGAAAGAAGCTTGTTTCTTCAATTCGTGAAACAATGGTGTAGTTGTACCACTATGGTTGCTTAAGACAGACATGTTTGAGATGAGAAAAATGAGAGGAAACAGAGCAAGCTTTTTAGATCGAGTTTGGCACCACTATAAAACAAGCACACACCTAACAACTCCTATAATAGGTAACCTATCAAACAAGGTTAGGCTAGCTTGCATATGTAATCAGAGCGTAGAGTGAGACACAAATTTCATAAGACAAATGGGAGTTTATGGAGGAGAAGGCTTCAAAGAGAGAATTTGAGTGATGGAAGGAACAAGACAAGGTCAGATTCATGTGCCATATGGCTTTTGAATTGAAATTGCCAAGTTGAAAGCAAGGTTTGTGTAAATTAGTCGTTGGAGTTATCAATTGTATTAGAAGTATCGAGGTATGAAGTCAACATCGTTACGATATTTCTACACTACCAGACAGCATGGTTTGAATTTGTAACGAGACGCCCAATGAGTTTTGAATCTTTGGGTTTTAGGGAAATATTTGATGGGAACATTGGGAGCCATTACTATTCTCTTGCTCTCACATGAAGTGTGTGAATGACACTCCTGCTTATGTTCCAAATTTATATTAGTGTTTGTCTGTTCATAGGCGGATTTAGAGTGGAGGCCTGCACAAAGGGATCGAGAGAGTGCATGGATTGTTTATGTTTAGGTTGCAAGGATTCCTGCAAAGTACAAGTTTACAACCAAATTGGAATTATTAATATATTAAAGGGATTTTAAAAAATAAGATAAAAAACTGAAATTGTATCCAAGATAAAAATTGGAATTCAGATATAATATATTATCAATTGTATCCAAGATAAAAATTGTACATTATATGGCACATGAAACTGATTGATACAAATTCCTCGTAAAAAAACCAAATTGCAAAGTACATTATACATATATTACCAATTGGATACAATGGTATTGTAAGAATTCTTTTCCCGAAATGTTGTGGTCACCCAATTTGGTCACTCGGTCCATATTTTCATTAAATTTGATCACATGATGCGCACCTGACCACTTTTCACAAAAAAAAAACAAAAAAAAATATTTCCCAGAATCATGTCATGACTTAAATATGGAAAAATCTTGAAAAAAATCTTTTGAGATTAAGCCTTTGTGAAAAATGGCCAGGTGCCTTCATGTGGAAATTTTTCCAAAAATATGGACGACAGGTGGTACCAAATTAGGCAAGGGCGACATTCTCCGAGTAACATTTTAGTGAAGAATTTTTAAAAAAAAAAAAAAAACACAACCCACCTCCCCCCTCATATTTTTTTTTATTTAAAAAACCACCCCCCCCCCCCCCCCCCCCCCCCCCCCCACCCAAAACAAAAACAAAAAAAAAAAAAAAAAAAAAAAAAAAAAAATATACCTAACAACAAACTCATAATAGAAAAAAAAAAAAAAAAAAAAAAAAAAAAAAAATTTAAAAAAAAAAAATTTTTTTATATATTTAAAAAAAAAAAGAGAGAGAGAGAGAGAATTATAAAAAAAAAGTTTTTTAAAAATTTAAAAAAAGTCTAAGGAAGAACCTTGTTATTTAAAAAGAAAAATGGATGTTTATAAAGTATTGGAGGTCATTTATAGATTCTTATGGCCTCTTCAAGAAACAATAGAAGGAATTTTTTTTCACATTTCCCATTTTATCCTTTACCATTACAAAAGAATTGGCAAAATTAATACAACGCAGCATCTTCCAATCAAATACACTGTACAAGATATAATGAGGTAATCATGACATTGTAAAAATCAAGAGAGTCGAGAACTTTTGAACTTTAGCTCCTTGTCAACTTCTGCAGCCTACTGCACTAGGAACATAACCTTCTGCAAATGGTGGTGGAGGCGGGGCTGGTGGTAGCCTATTCCATACGGATTTGAGAATACTGTCTACTCGGCTTACTTGCTCATTACCGTCTTCACTTCTCTCTTTGTAAAGCGTCGATTCCGAGTTAGCTGTTGTTCCGTATTCAGAGCCAACGTATCCAATATTGTCCATATTTGAGGCAGCAGTAGATATGTAGTGCAGAACACGTCCCATTTTAGCTTCCAAGACATTGCGAAGCTGTGGTGCTTGGTAAATTGAGCCATCCAAGATGTAGTAAGTTGCCACAGGTGTAACTGTCTCAGGACCATCCCTCTTTTGCTTGGTTATGACAAAAAGGTTCGGCTCCTTAACTTGAGTCAGCATGTACTCAATGCCTATCATCTGTGATAGGTGAGAGAGGTCAAAGGGGTGAATGGAGCTTTGCCGGAGTTGTTGGTTGTTGCAGGTGCAATCATAAAAGGGAGACATCGCGAAGTACTCGAATACCCCATTGCGATCCAGAGGGAATGCTTTCAGCCAAGCCTCGTCCTTGAAGCATAGGTCAGTCTTGTCTTCGTCTGCAAGGATACCCTCACTGCTCTCTGGCTCTGATATGTCTTCTACATCTTTAACTTGTCTCTGCAAAATCAAAGAAAGAAATCACTCATACATATTTTTCTATAAAACTTAATTTTAAATTTTATTGGCTATATAATTAACATTGTTATTCCAATGAATCATATGCATGGGCTGAATTAATGCAAACACTATTTTTATTTTTTTAATGCAAACAATATTTAACATATGCATATATATACCTCTTTCACTTCAAGTGTTTTGAGAAACTGTTCCACTTCTGGCATTGATCGATACCTCCTTCCTTCCGGGCTAATGTAGTACTGCACAGAGAGATTAAAAAACGAATACTCTTAATTAGTTTCGAACTTTCGATCAAGGATCTAAAACTAAATATTCATTAAAAAAAATTCACGCATATGTATAAAACATATTAATATTGTGTGTTTGTGTCCAAAAACAAATTCAAATAAGATAACTAGACTTAGGTAGAAATGGAATGCCTAGTCACGTATTTATGTATACATGAATGCATTCGATCAATACTATTCTTAGACAGTTAGACTAGCTAGGTTTATGCATTCAGAATTTGTTCTAATCAAATTCAAGAACTCCATGAAATTAGTTAACAAGAAGAGGAATACTACATTAGTAAAACGAGGTATAGCTTTGTTGTCATTACCCTATCAACCTGCCCGGCAGATTTACCACTCTTCCAGGTTTTTGTGATCACCTGCCAATCAGATGGTAACTCATCTTTTGATTTTCTTTCCCGCAGCCTAGGTCTGCCACTGTTGCTGCCCCCATGCCCACCTTGATCAGACTTTCTTGGCCGTCCTCGGCCACGCTTTACCAACAATGGTTGATAATCAGCTAGCTCAGTGCTACTCGTAGCTAGAGCTAACTGATCATGTACCATGGCCTCCGGCAATTGGTGACTCTGATCAGGTGGTAATTGAGCTACATTGAGCTCAGTTGGCTCTTCTTGTTCCATCCCCACAAACGTTTCAGGCACCTGTGGTGGTTCAAGATCTTGAACCTGAGCCGCCTGTGCCAGAAATTGGTTGATGAAAAATGAACTCATTTTTGTTTCACACTGGCTAGCTAGACTGTGGAAGTGGATTTTTGGTTACTATACCCTAACCAAGCCAACATTTATACTAGAAAAGCTGGGATTAGGTTAGGGCTAGGTTCAACTCCCTTTTGTGCTTAACATGTATGGAAGATTGTACTCATTGGTAAAGGTATCTGCAAATTTGTACTATTCTGTAAGCGTAATATTGATCGTCTAAAACAAATATAGGATGTGATAATTAATTGATTTAAATGATCGAGTTCAAAGCAATCTAGGACTTGGATATTATTCCTAAATATCCTCACATAAAGTAGAAATGTAATTATTATTTTAAATGTTCCACGATATCCTTTTATTTAATAGGATATATGAAAAAAAAATTCCCAGATATATATTATGTACATACAATAAAGGAAATATGAAATTAGGAAAGAAGATGAATAATATGCACAATAAGATTTTAAATTTGTAACTCTGTAAACATATATAAAAACGAAAAACTTAGAAAAACACACAAATTAAGAATAGGAAATCAATCTGTATTTGTTCTTTCTTTTAATTTTTAATTTATAATTTATTTTCTATTACCTTTTATGTTTCATTTTCAGTTGTCTTTTTCCAAATTAGTTCATAGACAATTGGCCAAAATATATTTGCGCCTAAGTCATACTTATTCCCCGTAACATTTGTGCTCATTTTCATATTTTTCCTTTTTTATGTGTAACAAAATTTAGAATTCATATTGACCTCACAGTCTTGAAGTTATGTTTTTGGCTAAATTAGAAATCAACCAAATCACAAAACAAAAACATAAAAGTTAAAAAAAAAATATGAGAGAGAATCGATTGTCATTCTAGCTCAATAAAAGATCATACAATTGACAAGAGAAATTGATCAAATCGACTAGCTGACCAACTAACAATTGGTTTAGTGATAAAAAGTCAGATGCATCCTACGTTCAGATTCTCCTTCCTCATTAATTCCAACCCTTCAAGAAAGACAACCAACTTAAACTTTTTTTGCTTTTTTGGAGGATAAATTTTGAAAACTCAAAAAAGGTCTTAAAGTTAAAATTAAAAAACAGAAATATAGTTTCTCTCTAACGAGTCAAGAGTCTTGCCACATTGTTTTCCTTTTTCAAAATACAATCATAAAATACGGTTTATTAAAACAAACAAAAAAGAATAAGTCTAAGTAAGGATTAAAGAAAAATAATAGAATATAGCAAACAAGAGGTACTTTATTTTTATCAATAGGGGAGGCCAGGGTGGAGTCAAACTTGAAATCTCTGCGAATATTTTGTTGAAGAGAGATACTTTACAACTAGACTAAATACGAGTTTGTGATGTAATACTTAAAAAAAACATAACTAATAACACTAAACAATCTATCAAGAAGATATAAGTCACAAATTAAAATGTAGTTTCTCTAAAAATAAATTTTGCAATCATCTCACAAGTGATAACTCAAGGTTATTGATATATAATATTGTACCTCTGGTAAGTCATTGATTCGATAAGTAATAAACAATTATAGCCAGGCCCTTCAATCCTAGCATCATCTTCCTCTTCATCTTGACCTTCTGACCCCTCAAAAACTATTTTCATTTCTATTTAGTGAATAGAAAATGGGAGATGACGGACGATTTTTGCAATCAAATTATTAGACGTCAAGTTATTTTTATAGGCTTTTGAGAGAATTTTTGAAGAAGTGGTTTTGGAAATTAAATACAATGGGTTCTTATCTAAGCGAAAACAATGGGCTCTAAATCACATATGTCCGGTATTCGGTTTACGTTTTTTTCTCACATATCAATATTATTTATTTGGCAAGTACGATACTTTGGTCTCGGTTGTTTTCCTTGTGCTTAGGGTCACAATTTGAAGAAATTATTATCTTTATGAAATGATCGAATGCAAAAAAGAAAGTACTTTATTATTATTATTTTTTAGGAAAATTTGTAATTTCATCCATAACAAGTGAATAATTATATGACCAAGGGCAGTTTATACGCTCATCAATATTCTGATGAAAAACTTGATTAATTTTGGAATAATATTAAGGTCAAAATTACCCCTTAACATTGGTTGTCGTCAAGTAACTTAGATTATCAAGGTCATCATGATGTATCTCATGTTGAAGCGGTTCATTGTGAACCAAAGCTTGATCAATAAGTATTCTAACCAAGGATTTCCAAGATAGATCGTCAAAGGGCTTATAGGGATATCTCCTTTCATTGAACAATTACCCAAATGTAATAGATTCTTTATTGTGCATTCATGTGTCTCTATGCTCATAAGCATAAACCTAATCAATACACTATAGGGCCCTCGAGAATTAGTAAAAGCTTCAAGTTGAAGCTAAACAGGGGCGGAACCACTTAGTAGGCTGTCTAGGCTGCAGCCTAGACAGGATTTTTGGTAAAAAGTCCTTAAGTATAAGGATATTAGAGTAATAGCCCACCTCCAGAAAAAAAAAAATTCTTAGGTTAGACTTTAGAGTACCACTGACCGCATCATTTTCTAATTGTTTATTTGAGTATTTGTCTTCCTCAAAAATTCACCCAATCGGCCACTCCACTCTTCCTCTTCAGCCCAGGCGCTAGGCGCCAGTCCTTGTTCTTCAAATAATCAAATTGTTGCTTCTTGCTTGCATAGTTGCTAAGTTGCATCAAGAATTCAAGAAATCAAGATTGATAAATTGATTAAATTAAGAACAGCCAAACTGCCGAACTGGCCGAACATGTATGCTTACATTTCTGGTTTTTTAATTGTTAATTGTTAATTTGTTATTCTTTTTTTTTTTTTTTGAGAAACAGATAAAGTCATATATTATCAAAGCCGAAAGGCATAACATCAAAATCCTAGGCCTGCAACCAATCTTACGGACGGACAACTAAGGACTCTAACAAATGCCACTCATTGAAAAACAATTAAGCTCGTTTATTCAACGAGCCTACGAGGCAAAAACCTCGAAGAAGCAATTAAACGCTATTCTATAGATCTTTAACTACCAAAGCTACGCAATTGTAGAGTAGGCAAAAATCCTAGTTTAACCGACTATACGAAGAATTCGCAATTGTAGACCCCCGGGACCTAAGCATTAGACAAGTTTAGGCCGGAATAAGGCACAAGTGCCTCACCCAAAACCCAAACAAAGCCAAACACAAACATCCCAAACTTTGTTGAAGAGGACGCCACCCAAGCAAGAAGGTTCGACCGCCCGAGCCGCCAAAGAACCCACCCGGCTAGGGCGACTCTCCTCCATCATCCCCCGACGCGCGGTTGCGCCCCTGCGAGATCAACACCGAAGAAAGCGAGAGGAGCAGTACCTCCATTCCGATTAGCTTCGGACTTTGTAGCACTAGACATGGAGGATCTGAATAAACCGTTGCAACCCACCAGTCAAGTGGAGATGATGGCCGAGCGACCTAGAGAAGCGCGAACGCTGGAGGAGGCGTGCACCACCAAAGCGATGACGAAGCTGTAGTTGTTGTGGCAACAAGCGCCGACGCTGGGACCAAAACCATGATGGCTAGGTTTAGGAGAGAGCAAAGCTCTCATGACGGCTAGGTTTTTTATTTGTGCAATGCCGTCGATTTGTTTTTCTGTCTTTGTTTATTTGTTAATTTGTTATTCTTTGTGTAATTGTGTGGTTTAATACTTTAATTTTTACATACTAATTTAATGGTGTGGTCTAAATGTCTAATTTCATAAATGGTGCATATATTGTTTGCAGAATTGGAGTATTTGTTTCGTTGGTATTTGGTAATGGGACATTGGGACTTAACTTTGGAAGATAAGGAATTAAGGATTTAATTTCAAGTCTAAAAATTTGGAAATTGGATTATTGGAATACTGCAAGTCTAAAAAAAAATTTGCCCTTCGGGCAATACATATAAACTTAGCCCTACCCATTTTCTAATCCTGGTTCCGCCACTGAAGATAAAGTTTATGTTTTTGAACACGAGATATCCAAGAATGCCTTAGGTCAAATAACAATTTTAATTATCTCAATATACAACAACACTGAAAGTTTTTAACGTTTGACCTATGGTAAGTATCCATACGTTTAATTTCTAGGGTTGGTCAATGTTTAGTGTACTTGAACCCCATCAAGACCAATATATCCACCACGAGTTCAACACGCATAGCTTGAGACTAGCTAACCTTAGTGTAATATACACCAGCCATTCCGAATAGTTAATGTGCAGTTGACTTTCCAAATGACTTGAAACATTATTTAAGGACCAAGTAACTACCGAATACGAGTCTCGTAGCCCCCGTCCATTCTCATGCGCGTCTCTGCCCATTCTTGTGGCCGAGTCCTTGTACTCCCCCATTCTATTGGTCAAGACAATGCAAATGCATTTTTCCACTCTAATGCTCTTGTTCATCAGTTTTGGTTTTAAGTCATGTAACCATTTGGATTTCAAAGGCCATGTAAGCGAGGCTGGCTGATGATGGCCATGTAAGCAATGAAGCGAGGCTAACCATAAGCGAGGCAAACACCGTCATGCAAGAAATGCTAATCGTGTCAAATTTTAGCGGTCCAACCATACAATTTCACCCAAGAATAGTATTCTAACACCGTGGAGCCAAAATTTTCTCAAAGAATAAAAAAATTCGGGACCTTGGTATCTTAACCAAAATTGTAGACTATAGCACACAGCTTTTTTGACCAAAATCACATGTTCTTATTTTCTAACCAAAATTTTTCCACTCTCAAAACATGATTTTTAAGGATCTCGAATTGACGGAACGCAAAAAATTTGATCCGGTTTTTTTTACGATTTTTCAAAGTCGGAATAAAAGAAAATTCAGTAAAAAAAATTGAGATTCTAGTTCCGTCATTGGAACAGTTTCTAAAAATTATGCTTTAAAAATAGTGAGACTATGGCGTTGGTAAATTTTAAGAGAAGATGGTATTAACAAGGTTTGGCATGTTTCAACATGGTATGCCACAGGTGCCATCATGGCACCTCCAAATTTGTCAAACCATGTCAAGTCGTTTTTTTTTTAAAGAAATTTTCTCGTGGCATAATTCCATCATTGGTAAAGCATGATTTTTAGGAGATGTTCCAATTGACGGAACTCGAAAATTTTGACATTTTTTTTAATATAATTTTTAGAATTCAGAAAACTATAAAATTCATAAAACAAAATCCGCTTAATTTTTTTCGAGTTCCATCAATTGGAACATCTTCTAAAAATCATGCTCTACAATTAGGAAGATTATATGACAAGAAAAAAATTCTCAAAAAAATTGCAATTTACAAGAGGCATGCCAAGGTCCCCCCCTCTCCCTCCCCCTCCCGGCACATCCAAAAGTGTCAAGCCATGCCAAGAGTCCAAGACCCTTTTTTACTCAATTTTTCGCATGCCATAATCTCACCATTTGTAGATCATGATTTTTATAAGTTGTTTCAAGTGACAGAACTCAAGAATCTCGATCCGTTTTCATTTTATACTTTTCTCCATTTTCCGAGTTTGAAAAATAGAATAAAAAATTCCGGTGGCGAAAAATTCTAAATCTTTTTTTGGGCATAGATTACATTATTCTTTCCCTTACACATACCCTAGCGAGGCTAACCATAAGCATCATTTTTGGGTTTAGGGCAAGGGCATGTGGCCATTCAATTTTTTATTTTCTCGCTTAAGGCTAATCATGTCAAATTTTGGCGGTCCAATCACATGATTTCACACAAAAATGATTTTCTAACACCGTGGAGTGCAATCCCAAAACTTTCTTTAAAAAAAAAATTCTGAGATCTTGGTTTCTCACCCAAAATTGTGGACTATAGTCGTCTACACGGTTTTTTTGCCAAAATCACATGTTCTTATTTTTTAACTAAAATATTTTCACATTCAAATCATGATTATTAAGAAATTCTCAAAATGACGGAAGGCAAAAATCTTGGCCTGATTTTTTTTTACGATTTTGCAAAGACGGAACTCAAGAATCTCAATTTGTTTTGTTTTTTATGAATTTTTTTATTTTTCGACTTTAGAAAATAAAAAATTACTTGCGATGCAGAAAAAAATTTGAATTTTTTCTGGGGTAAATTATAGTATTCTTCCCCTTGCACATGCTAATGCATGTGCCCAAGCCCGAGCCCATTCTTGTGGCCCTGCCTATTCTTGCGGCCGAGTCCTTGCACTCCCCCTTTCTATTCGCTAAGCCAATGCAAATGCATGTGCCCAGTCAAATGCTCTTGTCCATCAGTTTTAGGTTTAAAGCAAGGGCATGTGGCCATTCCAATTTCATAGGCCATGCAAGTGAGGCCCGCTGACGATGGTCATGCAAGCGAGGCTAACAGGGACATGCAAACAAGGCTAGCCGTGTCCAATTTTGACAGTCCAACCACATAATTTCTGTGAAATCCTGAAAATATTTTAAAGAAAAATATATATTATATTATTTTTATTAATTAATTTTTATTAGATAAATTAAGTGTTGATATTTTTGGTTTACAAACAATTTTTCTATTGTAGTTCCAAACCTCCAAGCAAGAGGTGGCTTACCTATTAGAGGGATTGTTGGAAGTCTACACGGCTATAATCAATCTTATTTTTTCTTTCCTTAGCTGCTAAGAGACTAGTTGTTAATATGGGATTTCTAGGTGATAGATATGATCTGAAGGCGGTGGTGAGAGGCGGTGGTGAGAGGCGGTGGAAACAATTAAGAAAAACTGGAAACACAAGGAAACGAAGAGGAGGGCAGAGCAAAAGAAAGAAACAGAAACGGTAAGAGAGAAGAGAAGGGATACAGAGGAAAGAAAAGAAGAGAGAGAAAAAAAGAACAAGAAAGAAAAGAGAAGTAGAAACAGACGAGAGAAAGAGAGAAGAAAGAAAAGAAAAAGGAAGAGAGGGATAGAAGCAAGTACAAAGGAGATAGTAGAAGGAAGAATTACTTTGAAGGATTAGACTTTTCCTTGGGATCTAAAGGTCTATTTCAATCCTAGACTTTATTCCTTTCAATCTTGATTGTTTGTTTTTATAATTAGCTTAGTTCTTGGCTAAGTCTTGAATGATTTTCGAACAGAATCTAGACCATATTTCAGGAAACCATTTGCATGTTTTGAAACCCGTTATTAGCTATTTACATATGGATTGCACGTCAGATCAACATCCGTATCTCTCACATTTTTCGGGAAGGAAACACCATTGCGGACAAACTTGCAAACTATGGCGCTGTGAACGAAGGTTCTATTTGGTGGAGGATGTTGCCTGGTTTCCTCAGATCCCCTTTCGGCAACGACCTGGAATCAAGATCTCCTATAGGTTCAGATGATATTTTTCCAATTTTTGGTCGTGACTCTTCCTCTTGTTTACAGCTTTTTCAAGTGCTTTTTGCCTCCTTGGGTTTTTCTTGGTGGCCGGAGTTGGTGGTGATCGTTGTAATTGTTGTGGACACCCTCGGTTTGTCTAATGCTTCTGCTTCTCTGTTTTCCCCGATTTCCCAGTTTTCCTCACTTTGGTCCAAAAAAAAAAGCTATTTACATATGGAAATCTGGTATGGTTTTGTTGTTTCACAAATCAGTTTTCATTGAATACACACACACATATAACAAATTTTCTCCTTTCAATTAAGATCAGTTTTGTTAGTTTAGTTGCATGGTTATCAAATTGGTTTTCAGTTTTTACCTATTATTTCTTAAACTATAGTTTTCTGACCAAGCCACTTGTTTCATTAAAACTTGACAGTTCTGTTCGTAATTTAAAGTTGTTTTCTTTAGAGAATTTGTAGACTACATCTTAAAGGGTATTTCAGAATTGGAATCTCTTGAAAATGAGTTTTCTTCATTTAGTTATGAATTTTCAAAGTTGCAGGTCTGCACTGCCAAAATAGCTTTTCTGAGTTTCTGACCTAGCAACTGTTTTGTTAAAAACCGAACTTTTTTGTTCATAATTTAAATTACTTGTCTTCTGGTAATTTGTAGTAGACATTTCAAAGATTATTTTAGAGTTGGAATCTCCTGAAAATGATTTTCCTTGATTTAATTATGAATTTCCAAATTCGCTGGTCTGCTGCTGGAATTCCTGAAATCTGCAGTACTGCTTTGTCCTTTCTATTTATTTTAGTAGTTTTTCTTATTCAAACTTGCTTCAGGGATCCAGTATTTGAAAATTAGACATTTACAGGTTTCTAACAAAACCAGCCTTGTTCTTTTTGGAGTTCGTACAACGATTTTAGTTCATTGCAAAGTTGGGCTTGTGCATTAGGATTTCTGTTGTGTACTTCACTTGTTATTCGGTGTAGGATTTTACGTATCTTTTTCTTATAGCTGTACCATAGGGTAGGATTTGTGACTAAAGGTTTTAGGTCCTGAAATTAAATCTTAAAAGTCTAGCTTTGCTTTAAGAATAGAAGTGTATTAAATAGTTTGTATTTTCGCATAGGAACCTGCGACGTGGATACAAGTGTTCGTCGAGTGCAGCAGTAACGTTAATGTCAAGGAGCTAACGTAGAGCCACGCATTAGTGCTGGAATCAAGGTATGGGATCTTGGGGAACCTTTTTAAATGATTGGTACACTTTGTGTATTATGATTTGTTTGCGATGTTTGAATCGTGTTTGATATACGGTGATTGATATGACTTATATGCTATGATGCACGGAAACGCCAAAAAGTGTCGAATCCCCGGATCGATACCGGAAACGCGTTGGAAACGCGTTTCCGGTGAATGCCCTTTTGGAAAAGCGTTGGAAACGTGCGTACCCAAAACCGGAAACGTCGCTATGTAATTAAAAGGGAAACGCGGCGGCGTGATGGTGATCGATTAGAGGTACGGTGGTGGCTGGGCTTGGAGCGCACGGGTTCTGGAATTTGAGCAGCAGCGACGGGGACGCCGGCAGCGTCGGCGCTGAAGAGGGAAGAGGCGTGGGGCCTGGCTGTGCGGGATGGCGTGTAACGACACCGGAGCTAAAAACTGGGCACGGACCTGGGAAAATGCAGCAATGATGGTGGACGGCGCCGGCGATGGTAGAGAGAGACGGCGCGGTGTGGCTGGGCTCGGTGATTACGATGCCGGTGTTGCAATTGAAAACTGAGTTGCGGCTGAGATCGATGCAGCTGTGCTTTGAGAGGCCGGCGGTGATGAACCCGTAGTCTGGGGACGCCGGATTGTGGTTGTCCTTGGTGATGGTTGGGTGTGCAGGGGAGAAAGCACGGCGGTGCTTGGGTGTGAGTAGCAGCTGTTGGTGGCAGTGGTAGAGGAATTGCAGCGGTGGCTGTGATTGAGCAGTGAGGGTGTGATGGTGAAGTGATGAATAGGATAATTAATCTAATTGTTTGCAGGTTTGGTTGAGAGATTGATTGTGGTTGTTAATTTCAGATGGTGGTGAAGCTGGGATGGTGATGCGGCGGTGATAGATGGGTGAAGAGAGGAAGAACAGAGAGAGATTGGTCTGTGGGTGTAGAGAGAGATTGGTATGTGGGTGTAGAGAGAGATTAATCTATAATGTTTAATGTTTATTTTAAAATTATTTATATATAATTATATATTATTTTATTCGCGTTCCATCTCGTATTGTATCCTATACAAATTTAAGATTTTCCGTTTCCCCGTTTCCGATCGTATCGTATCCCCGTACCCGTTTCCATTTCCGTGCATCATAGCTTATATGCGAGCATGAATTATATGTCTAAATGTTTATCTATATTTCTATTCAATTGGTTTACATGGATAATCTATGCATATTATTAATGTCACATTATTATCATGCATCATGACATATTGAAGGGTTGATAGTTGGGAATGATTTTGATTATGCTATGAGAATGGTGGATGGATATGGAAAGATTGATATCTTTGGGAATAGATTTTGTATAGTTGAGTCCAACTCTCGCAGGAACTAGGCCAAGGAGAGATAAGGGGGAATATGAATATGATATATGATTATATGAAATTGGGAAATTTTGGCTGGCGACCGAGAGAAGGGCAAGATGACTGACAAAAGGGGTATGTGGATTGAATTGTTACGGGTGTTAGATCATGTAATTAATGAAGCAATCAGGGTTACCCCTGGTTGGTAATACACGGTATGAGACGTGTAGGCTCTGCTTTTTTTGTTATATGGACTAACGGGTAGATAAGTGAAGCTCATTTGACATTCATGCATCAATTTCATTATTAATCATTAAGTACTCTTTGATAACTTGATGTTTGTGACAAATTTAGTTTAGTCGATAAAATATTTTGTCCCTACTGAGCAGCGAGGACGAAAGCTCACCCCTATAATAGGTTGTATTTTTGCAGGTACTAAACCGAATAATTAGAAGGTTGAGAAGACAGTTAAGTTCGAGAGTTGTTAGTTAGACCTTTGTTTTGTAATCTAAGTTTTTGTACGTAGAAGACGAAAGATCTACTAGCAAGGACTTGTGTGAAAATGTGACGTGTACACTTCGTTTGTAAATTAAGCCAAAGTGCGGCTACTATTTCGATCTGGATGTGAAAACTGGGAACGCAGTAGACTATTCTTGTGCAGTGGATTCAGGCACCTTTTGGTCACCAATAAAGGGTGTACAGGACTATTGAGAAGAGTCTGTAAGAACCCATTCCATTTTCACAGGCACATCGAAAAAAATCAAAGTTCTAGACTTGGTGCTAGACTTCTTTTGCTTTTTGCTTGCAGAACCTTCCACAGACTGCCAGAAATAAGATATAAGACAGAACAGGGTTAATTAACAAGAATAGAAAGCGATCAACTTTTAACCACCTTCAACGTACCAAATAAGCTTTCGATTCTGACTCACCGTTTTTTCAGAATCAGCATTCTTTTTAAGCGTTCATATTTGCACAAAGTGAAGGACTTCTTTCTTTGACCCAAATCGGCGACCTGAAACGAATACTGCACAAGACAGATCGATGATTTAAGCCTTCTTCAATTCATACAACATATTTTTCATGGTCTAAAGTCCACTGACGAATACATGATACCATTGACCGCAAAGAAAGAAGAATGGCGCGCTAACTTATTGTATTCCTGTTCTGAAGAATGCATGCTGCCTACCCTCAGTGCTAAAACCTTAATTACATAGTGGTGGTGTGAAGTGCGAACACTTATTACACTAGTGCAAGCTGCCTACCCACTTTTTTTAATCTATAAATTTGATTGGCTAAACAACTAATTAACTGAGGTCCTAGGTTCAAATTCTCATTTCTGGAAAAGAAAAAAGAAAAAAGAAAACACAACACAACACAAACCAAATTGCAATTCAAGAAAGACAACCAACTACACTAAAGAATATATTAAAAAAATATAAGTCAATAACTAAAATATTGCTTTTCAAAAATAAAATTTGTAATGCTCTCAAGGGAAACGATAATTTAAGGTTATCGATATATAATATTGTACCTCTGGACTCTGGTAAGTCATTGATTCGATGAGTGATTTATAATCATAGTTAGGCTCTTCAATCTTACCATCATCTTCGGAAAGACAGAAACCTCAAAAACTTTCTTCATTCTTTACAAGTAAATAGAAAATGGAATATGGCAGAGTTTTGTTTATAGGCGTTTGGAGAATTCTAGAACAAGCAGTTTTTAAAATAAAATTAAAAAAAAATACAATGGGTTCTTATCTGCTTTAGGTTGCTTTAAGAAGAAAAAAAAAACAATGTGCTTTAAAAACAAATCTGTCTAGTATTCTGTTTTAACACAGGTTCATATTTTTTCTCATATATTAATCGTATCTATTTGGCAAGTACGTTACTTTGGTCGTGGTTGTTTACCCGATGCTTAGGGAAACAATTTGTAATTAACTTTAAAGAAATTGTAATTGTTATAAAACAATCGAACACAAAAAAGAATTTTTTTTTTTTAGGAATAATGTTTATTCATTTCATTACAACAAATGAGATTTCAATTAGTTCGTGACATGGTCTTTGCATGGTTGTGTGAACTGTGACTGTGAAGCATGCCCATGTTCTTGGTTCGGCTAAAGTTGTCAGCCCATGATTTATGTTAAATGACCTCAAATTAGGCCTGCCACTTGGATGGATCGGATCGGATATGAGTGTTCCAATTCCAATCCAAAAGTTTTCGGAACTGAATATATTGTTCCAATTCCAATTCCAAAAAATTTGGATCGGATTGGATCGGAACTTTCAGAATTTTCGGATATTCGGAATTTTTTGGATGTTTTTGGAATTGATATTATTTTGGAATCTTCGGAATTTCAAATTAAAACGTAATTTTAAAACTTTTCCAAAGTAATCCATGACATAATTCTCTTCATTCGTTGTCGTTTCGGTTTCAGTCAATGCGGTCAACCCTTATTTATTACTATTTATAATTGTGGTTGACCATGTAGATTGAGGTAGAAATGAAGATGAAAGTGGTCAAATTTTTAACCATAAGCCTCAAATACCTTAATAATCACATCTAACAGTCAATTTGCTAAATTTCATTTTCCTCAGTGATTTAGTTTTTCAAAGGTATACATTTATTTATAACCAATGAATATAGTAGACAACAATAGTTGACATGTTGGGACGTTGTGTGATCCGATGAATCGAAAATGTCTAACGGTAGATTTGACTTCGCCCATTTATTTATCACACAGTAATAGGTACCGTGTGAAATAATTGGCCTTATTCGTCGTTGTTTCAGCCTCAGTCAACCCTTATTTATTATCATTTACCAAAATATATTTTCCACCAATTTTACCCTAACCGCTCTTTCTGAAATCCAATTTTTGTGTTCTTCACAACCACATGCTCCAACGGTCTAGCTCCACATACTATGTAAAAAGTTGTAACCCTAGATCTTGTTTTAGTAGTAGTTGCCCTTTCAGAACTCTAATTAATAAATATAGGGGCATAAATGATAGTAATAGATTAATAGTATTGAAAATACACTTTAGTATATAAATATATATATATATATGTATATTCGACAAATGAATAAATATATAAATAAATTAGTAAAATACTGGAATTTCGGAATATTCGGATTGGAGCAAGTTCGGCAATTTTCGGAAACTTTCGGATCGGAAAATTTCGGAAATTCGGAAATTTTCAATCCATTCCAATTCCAATCCAATTTACTTCAGAATTTTCGGATCAGAAAATTTCGGAATCGGATTACATTCGGATCGGAAAAAGTTTGGAAACTTTCGGTTCGGAATCGGATGGAATTGGAATTTCCTATCCAAGTGGCAGCCCTTCCTCAAACCGTAGTTGCCTTTGAGCAAGCCCAAACATAACAAAGCAACAAACTTCTATACTTGTGCTCATAAAGTTGCCGATGCTCACTAACAGTTTGACCAGGCTTCCAAGAATTTCTTTCAATTTTCAATCTGAATTCAAACGTCATCTTGTGAAGCAAACTACACTAATTCAATTGGCTGCCCAAGAATTCTGTACCTTTTCCCTCTCAACGAAGGGATCTATTGGGATAGGCTAGAGGGCTCTTGACAGTTGCAAGATGTAACTGCAAATGAAGCTCGCAGTTTGCAAATTATGATGATGACAAATATGACAGGTTTGCATCATGAATGATTCTGATATCATCCACCTTCCCCCCAACTAAATTTGCATTTACTATTAATTCAGAAGTAGCTAGCAGTTGGGAGAAATTGAAATTAAAGCACCATAAGTAAGTTCTCTGGTGCACAAGACTATCATTTTGCTCCGTGGCATACCAGAAGACATGGGTTTGAACTCTGGTGAATGCCAGAAAGGGTTTCTTTTCTTTTACATGGGTTTTTGCTATGCAGTTCATTCCAATTTCGAATTTGTTTTTTGTTTTTTGGAAACATTGACCTAAAAAGAAACTGTAATGTTAAAACTAGATGGTTAGCTCAAATGGGTTGAATACTTGAATGATGTCCATGATCAACTCAGCAAATTAATGACTGCTTGAAGAGAACAATTTGAATCTGCAACTGACTATTGACTGTTGACTATTGACTATGAACTTAGAGAGTGGAGAGAGTCAGAAAATCTTTTTTTGAAAGGAATGTCATTTATGGGAAATTACAATTTTCTATGACAGTTTATAATAAACTAGAACCAGCTTTTACATCTTTACAGTCCTCACCACCCAGAAAACTGGACAACCAAGTTCCTCAGGCATTTCCTGAAGCTTAATTGGTATTTTACAAAGGTGATTAGGAGAAAAAAGAAAAGAAAAAAAGAACCGTCAAACAAAGGAGGAAAATGCCCGACTAGTTTTCCGAGATGTCTCTATATCATTTTTATCTTTTAATCTGTAATTTTCTCTACTTATACACATGATCTCCATATTCTTCCCTCTAAAGAAATAACGATGATGGAAACATCATCATGGTACCGCCTCCGGTCCCCTTGTGGTATTTGAAGCAATTCATGGAAGTCCATACCTGTGATTCACCAAAACCAAGTTCATATATTAGTGTTCTGCAATGAAAAAGGCTTCTATTTCAAGAAAAATTTCTTCTCTGTTGTTAAGTACATACCGGCTTTTTTGGCAGCACGGAATAATACTTCCTCAACAAGATGTTGTGCTGGATCTCCTTCAGGTTGCAATGTGATGAAAAGTTCAACTTCAGAAACAGCTTCTTCGTTTGTGAAGTATTGATACAAACCATCAGATGATAGTATCAAAAACCTGTCTTTTGGGCCTAATCTGTGATGGTGAAGATATGGGAAGCAAGTGATGTATGGGGAAGTACCCACATAGTCAATTTGGAATGCCTCTAGAAGTGCATTGTTCCATTTAGGCTGCAAAATTCATAGAAATAGCAGACACAAATAAGCAAAATTATTTTGCAATGAAAACGCCATTAATCTAATTGCAGAGATCGCAAAAACAGATGTGATCATATGCGGTCAGGTTATTTCCTTTCCGGGATAAGATGGGAATTGAAGGGGAAAGTGTAAAGGACTGAACGCCAAAAGTGCTAGGAGAAGTTTAGGATTCAAAAAGCATTACAATGCGGGATTCAAGGGTGTATTAATGTAGTTATTCATGTCATTGGAGGTTTCGAATCATATACGCCGTAATATTTCAATGCTATACTGAAATACAAACATAATTCCATAAAGATTGTTGAAGAGCCGCAAGTGTAAAATGTATCCATACCTGTTTGAGAAAACCGGCACCAAAAGCTCGAGTGACCTTCAATGAACCTTTAACGCGATCATTCATCACAGCACACGCGTCCTCAGGGTGTTCATTTCGGATTCTATGAACTTCCTGAAAAATTGCAGCACAAAAACGATGAGAGTTTTGCTTACATTTCACCTAGTCGAAAAATAGTACTGTGATCCATAAATTAACAATCACCAAAAACGGGGACTTATAATTCACCTCCGGCTCACTAGTACTGTGATCCATTGTCAGCTGAACAGCACTCAAATTGGGAATTGCATTCATTCTTTCGCCGTCTTCAAGATCATGTAACGTTTCCTCATTAATCCTCTCCAAATCCTGCCTAATTTTCCCAAGCCAATAATCCGGCTCCGCCTTCTGGGCCAAAACAACCCGGCTATCACCCACATTCATCACATAAACATCTTCACCCTTCATCAACATTACAAGAACACAAGACCCCATCAAGGCCAGCTCCGGATTTTCCAAGAGCATTTTATCAGCCACTTCCAAATAGGCCTCCTCTGTTTTCCTCAAAGCTTGAGACAGAGCCTTCAAAACATCTGAGTGGTTAGTAGCTGAGGAGCCATGTGAGCTAGACCTATCAAGCTGTTCCTTCAATCTCCTATCAAGCTCAACTCTCTCTCTATCCCATTCACACCTCCACCTCCTCTGATTATCCTCCCATTTCTTCCCGGAGCCCCGGTACTTGGTTTTCGGGTTCCGGAATTCCCTTTTCTTGGAATTGGAATCGAAATTTACATCCCCACTTGCACAAGGATAATTCTCCTCCTCAACGAACTGACAACAAGCATTGGCCGCCTGATTCCTTTCCAAATCACCATCGGAGATCGAATCCGAATTTTCCGGGTGAACAGGGGAGGTTGCAGGGGCGGCCACCGCAGCTGATTCAAGCCTCTCGTCCCAAATCGACCCTTTCAGCTCCTTGTGGACAGCTGTGTACAAATTCGATAGGAGATAGTCGGGTGCATCTGGGCCGTTGAATCCATCGTAGATTCCGACAAATACCCAGCCGTCCTCCTCCGAAACGACGACGTGGACTCGATCCTCCCCTGCTTTTCCTTGCGCCCACTGAAGATTCTGACTCGACAACGACTCGTCGTCTTCCAAACTACCCTCACTGCTGAAATTCACGGAGCTGACGGTCAATTGCTCATTGTGATTGTGAAGCTTATTATTATTATTCTCTTGGCCGCCAACGCCGACGATCCAATCCTGATCTTTCACCGAAACCACGCGGTTTTTAATCGGCGCGAGAATCGAGTTCTGGCCCCGATATATCGTCTTCGATATCGCTCTCTGAAGAACCCGAATCAGTTTCCGTTTCCCCGATCTCGGTTTAAAAGCGAAGCCGCCACCGTGGGAAAAGCTCCTCTGGAACTGCTCCGAGTATCCCTTTTCCATGGGCCCCGAGAAAAGCCCACGGTCGAGCGGGCCGGACATGAACGCGCGCTCGATGGGTCCGGATAAGAACCCTCTCTCGAGCGGACCCGACCCGGGATATCCGGCTCCGAAATTCCCCGAAATCGGACCCGAATTGATCATCAGATTTCGCGGGATGGGCTGCAACGGAATCGAAGCGAAAGAAGTGGAGGATTCAAAAGCCGCCGCTCGATCGATGCTGTTGTAGGAATAGAGATCGACCAGAGCTGTGGATAGAGGCGTCGACGTGTTCGCGCTCACCGAAGCTCCGGAGATGGTTTTGAAAGTGGTGGCCTCCTCTGAGTGGACCTTGGACGACGCGAGCCAGGTCGGGTCGGGTCGGACATAGCAGAAAGAGTGGCCGAGCCCCTCATCGTACGGTTCGGATAGTAAAACCGGCACGTCGTGGCTTCGACGATGAACTCCTTTGGCGCCGGTGAAGCAGACGCTCACTTTACCAAAGCTGTTTCCCATCTGATTGCAACCAAAGAATATAAATTTGAATGAAAAAATTGAGCTTTTGATAGGCTGTGTGAGTTAATTAACTTAATTCATGGCGGATTTTGAGAAAGAGAGAGAAGAGAGAGAGAGAGAGAGAGAGAGAGAGAGAGAGAGAGAGAGAGAGAGAGAGAGAGCAAAACGAAGCTCAGAAGAAGAAGAGGGGAGAGAGAGAGAGAGAAAGGAGTTGACTTTGAGGGATCAGGTTTTGAAATGAATGAAATGACTTTTTTATTTTCTTGATTTTCGTTTTCTAATTTTTCTTCTTCAAAATGGCTTTGTGCTTTTTGTTTATTCCGAGCGTTGACTATGGTTCAGGGATTTAAGTAAACTCGTGGTTCGGAGATTAGTCCTTCCTTCCTTCAACTCGGAGCGTGTCTGCACCCGCGCCTGGAAGTGGAGATATTTGAACGGCTCCGTGGGCCCGCAAGAGGAAGACGTGATCGAATTTGGTAGCTTGCTACACGCGCTGATGAGAAGCGTTGACATGGACGCGGGGTGAAAACGCTGAAGAGGAGGGGGAGATCATAAAATCTTGTAAGAATCGAAAAGTCAAGGAGCAAAAGCCAATAAATAGGCCTGGAAAAGCGAGCCACCATCACCGTTGGATTGATGACGAGATTCGGAGGTTGACGTACACGTGTCATGTCATTATTGATTGGCTATGTGTGTTTGTCAACTCGAGGTTATTGTTCTTCCCTACTAAACGCGCTGTACGCAGCTCAGCTACGAGGGCCTTGACTTTTTATTTAAATAAAATTCGAATTTTTTTTTAATGGAAATTTCAAATTAGTTATAAATTTAGTTTATTAAATTGGGTGTGGTGGGGTGGTTGCTGAGATTAGTAACTAGGCTAAAAACATTTACTATGTGGGACTTCATTTATAAAGGCTTGATTAATTGGACTTGTCCTTTTGTTGACTTAAGATTATTTGACTATTAAGAGCACACAGAGTTAGATGTTGATATTAAACACAAGACTTGATTAACAAGAATCATTAATTCATATTTTTACTCTTCAAGGACTCCAATTTGATTCGTTTCATGTCCAAGCCTTGCTACATACGAGAGTTGTTAATGTCCGTCCGGCTGCTGACCTAACCAAATCTTCTTGTAAAGGTGCTCGGTTGCGCTTGACATCTGGGGGGGTTTGGCCTTGGCTTTAGCCATAACAGGATGTGATTCTACGACTAAAGGCTATCTCTACGATGATGAATGTAGTATGTAATTATTAACCCCTTGCTAATTATAAGTGAATTAACCTTTCTTCTCAAACGAAAAAATATATGTTTTATCTTTGTTCTGATCCATGTGATCGAGACTCTCAAATCTTCAACACGCCCTTCAGGTGCGATCTAATTTTAAAATTGCACGGCAATTAATTTCACATTAAAAATTGGTGGTCATTAGGGCTTAATTACACTTCTTTTTTAGAATCCAGTTATCATTCATTCAATACCCTTCAGTCAGAGCTCGCACATCATTTCGAAAACCCCAAATAAGGAAGCAAGTTCGAGCCCAATAAATCGAACCCCGAAAATTATTGGAAACAATTTTTCACTTTGATACCATGTTAAATAATAGACAAGTGTGATCCATGTAACCTATTACTAATTGGAACAGCACTGATATTATCTCTAGCTTAATGTCATGATTAGATATAAAAAAAATTGAAAGGTCTCGGTGCACTTAGTAATAAACAACACACTTATAAATTGTAGTTTTTTTTTTGTCATTTGTTTTTATGTGAGACTCCATTCTTCAACAAAGTTATGGATCCAACATTGTTGCCAAATCTTTTACGTCCAATATATGAAGTGCATTTTTTTTTTTGGCAATCTTAATTTTTCATATATCAAGTGCATTTTTCATGTGTCCTGTAGTCGCCTAGCTAGCTGATGCATCTCATATCTCCAACATTAATTTTATGTGAGACTCCAATCTTCAACAAAGTTATGGTTCCAACATTATTGTCAAACTTTTTACGTCTAATATATAAATCAAATTTAGAATTTATATATATAAAAAAAAGTTATCATAATGGAACATGGAAAAAGGAGAAATAATTGGTTTAGGAACTGAAGTAGGGAGAACAAATTATGGGTTGGAACTTTGAAGAGTTATATAAATTTAGGGTTTGAAGGGCAATCAAAGTCAATGAAGAGGATGTTTTCGATTTTGAATTAATAACTATGATGAAAAGTGTATGAAGATATTGAAGATGGATGACAGAAAAAAAGTTAAAAATCAAGTTAACAAGATGAATTAAGTGTTTGAAGTTTATAATTTTTTTTAATAAAAGTAACCTATATATTATCTAACAAATTATGTCAACCATATACTAAAGCTTTTTTGTCATCATCATATGGAAATGTGGAAACAAAACTACTTGGAAAATCATGAGGCAAAAGTAAATGGTTTTTAGGTACATGATTGCATTGAACACTTAAAAACAGAATGGTTGGATCAAGAATAAGCCTTATCAAGCATCAACAAATATATAATTAAGAGTCCAGCCAACTGAGCCTAAGCATTAGGTTGTTAATGTTATTCAATTTTCATTTGGCCAATTGTCAATGTTCTTCATATAAACAATAGAAATCTCAATTGCCACTAATTTCTCAAGAGTTTTCAAACCCTCATGATTCCAATATTGCAAGTGGAGAAAACCTTCCTAAGCCACCAGCACTTGTGCACATTCCCTTGCTTGGGGCCTTGACCCACCTACTCTCTTTCCCAATTTTTGTCTCTTTTAGTAGCTCCTCATCTTTTATCATAAACTAATCCAACCTAATTAATATCATAAGTGTGAGAGTCTGAACTTGATTTTCATGCTCCCACAATAAAGATCTTTATTTATTTATGTGCATTTTGAAGATTTTTATTTTTTTTTGGAGATGGGGGTCGATTAGGCCGCCCCATTGCATTTTGAAGACTAATCTAACCTAACTACCCACTTAATCATGTGCATGTTGCAATTTTGGAATTCATGGGAAAAGTCTTTTATTACTCTATGGAATTTACTCTTAAAGTATTATGTAAGCGAAAGGATAAAATAACTAATTTTATTTTTTCAATTTTAAAATAAAAATAGTAAATCTCTAACACCTTATCACTCATAAACATCTTTGCAATTAAAGCTCTAATTCTACGTTAAATAACTATTAGAACTTGAAAGACTTAAGTTCTAACAATAGAACCTAAAAACCGTAAAAAAAAGCATGGTGCAAATATATTAGTTTTATTTTTTTGTTCTTTATAAAAATAAAAAAAAAACTCCATTCATGCACTAGAAAAGATTGCATAATCTTGGACTCAATCTTCAAATACTGTTTATGCACAAATTAAATTAGCTGTTATGGTAACCAAAAAAACAATAGCTGTTATGCAATGAATCCCCATAAAGTTGAATATATAGCTGCATATATATTTCAATAATGAATGGCATGCATATCCAAATTCTTTTTTAGGAGCACAATTGGTATGGTTTGTAAACAACTCTGAACAAATGAAAGAGGGATCATGGCCTGATGCATTGACTCATCAACTTGCAGACTAAACTAATCTTGCTTTGGATCCTTAAATCATTTTTGGGTTATAAAATTGTTATATAATAAATGGTATAAAAGAAGATGAATTTAATAATTTTACCTTTTTAAAAATTTTGTTTTGTTCAGTTTGGTGGGTTTTTACTTATTACCTAGTGGACCTTTAAGTCCTCTCCCATGCCACAATGTTCTTGACTAATTGACTCCTCCTAATGCTATCCACTTCAGCTAAACTTTTGTTTAAGTAAAATATATAAGAAGGAGCCCAATAATGTTCATGTCATCTTTTGCATCAATCTGTGTTTTTCCTATTATAATATCCTTTCTTTGAAAAAAGTTCATTAAATTACACATATGGTTTGATCATGGAGCCTTTTAAACGAAGATAATACAATTTTCAGAAATACATTTACAAAAAAAATGAGATTTAAGCTTTAATTGTTATAAGCGTTTTACTAGAACACTCGAAAAAAAAAATTGCAGTTCGAAACCCAATTTGGGCAGGTTTAAGAGGCCTTTGGATTCGTGCACATGTCAAGCACCAGTGGCTAGCAACAACTCGTTCTACAAAAAGAGATTAGTCTCATCTACTTACCCTCCGAGAGAGTTGAAGGAATCTTTTATGAAAAGAGAATCCCTAATAAAAATACAAATAAATAACGATTATGTTTCATGAATCATGAATGTTGTGGCAGTTTCTACCATCTTCCTAGGAAAAATAGGGCAGTACAGTAAAAGAATGATAAATTAATGGCACAGGATTAAACAAACTCTTTTCCTTTTTTGACTTTAGGTACAATTTTTCTTTTCCTAATGCACATAGACAAAACTTGAACCTTCAAAGTCTTTTAAGATTATATTCAGCCTGCAAAAAGAATGTTGATTTTAAGCAAAGTCAAGGAAACTTAATTTGCAAGGAAAACAAGGGCTGGGGATGGAATTGTATTATATATTGTGCTATTATGCCTACATATTGTAATTTCTGAGTCTACCAGAAAAGACGTTATAATGAACATAAGTGCCAGCCATAATGCAAACACAATCTAGAAAATTTGACCCGAAATAGAATTTATAGCTATGCACCATGGTCACTATCATTAGGCTTATGCCACCACCATTTCCCACTAGAAACCACTAGACACTAGTACGTTTAGGGATTGTTATCTCTATTCTATGCCATATATTTACATCTTAGCTCTAAAATTGGCAAGTTTGGCTTAAAGGGTTTGGTTGAGTTTTCACCAACTTGGGTCATTTGGGTGAAATTGAAAATTTAGCTAGTTAAGTGTCTCTTAAGGAACATGTACACCGGAGAGTCTCGTTCACTTACTTAATAAATTTTTTACACAGTTGTGTTCAACTTCAATGGTAGAAAATAATTAGGAAGTTTGAATAAATTTATTTGATTCATTGTTCTCCACCATTAAATTTAAATCTAAGGGCATTTGAGCATGATTAAGTAAAATTTTTATTGAGTATGTGAACATGACTTGTATACTAGATTTGTTTGAAGAAGTAAAATAGGAAGTTTGATGAAAACCTATGAATATGTGGAAACAATTAATTTGATTGGAAAGATAGGAGGAGTGCTGTCTAGTCAAGATGATGCACAAATGGCAGTTTTAGATATTGTTTGCCAAAAAAAAAAAAAAGAGGCCAGATTTAGTTATTGTTTAAAGATTTGTATTGGGTTCAATCATTTGATTCAAATGGATTACATGTGTTGATCATGCTCTCTGATTCATACCTTTTCATATTTGAGTATCTGAACATACGATCACACATCTTAGATCAATGGATTCACTCCTGTTTATTGAGTTAACATTAAGATTGCTGTGCCTTTTTGCAAATGTGATTTTTTTACCTAACTTGGGACATTACTACAAGTGATTCTATTAGAATCTCCAAATTTGCTCACTTGACCTCACTTCATTATGAATTATTAAATGACATTTATAACCTCATATAAAATGACTATTAAGGACAATAATTATATCAAAAAGATATTATATTTATTTTCTTTAGAGTTTCCAATTCAATAACATTAGATTGCATTTTTTTTATTATTTTCCTTATCTATTTTCATTTTCCAATTTCACTATATACTCGTTAAAGCATTTATATATATTTAATAAGAATTAAAACTATGATAGATCATGTGACATAAATTTTTTTTATCATTTGTTGAACGCATATTTGTGATAGAGAACAAAAAAAATTATACTATGACATAAATCTAAATCTATCCATTATATTTGCAAAAAAAAAAAGCTAGCAATTAAAAAATATATATAATATTTAATCATGAGGTACAAAAAATAGAGGAAAAAAATAAACATTAAGAATAAATGATTACTTTTTTTATTTCATAGCTAAAAGAGAAAAAAATAGTTAAAAAAAACAAATAATAGTTCATGCTAAAATATTTTCTTATTGATTAAAAATTAATTAAAAGATGTGTGATGAGTAAATTTAGAATTATAGTAGTAATTTTGTATATTTAATGTGAATTATATCATCATGGTTATTTTAGGAATTTAGAAAATATTTAGTAAGCAAATCTTGTATTTTAAAAGCAAAAAGGATGTGCAAAAAGTATAGAAAGTCAGGTGAGCAAATTTGGAGGTCCTAATAGAATTTATCCATTACTATTTCATAAATTTCTAACAACCATCTTTTTGTCCTAAACAATATTGCCTTTTTCACTCAAATCAATTTTAGCCATAACTATTCCTCAAAATAAATAAAAATGCACACCTAGGTAAATGCACTATTGTAGTGAATTGGTTTCACTCAACTCAATTTTCATTAGACAAAATACACTAATTCTTGTTATCACTGTAAATTATGTTTGTCTTGGTGAAACCTATGAAATTGCATATTATGGACTCTGAACGAATTTCCTAAGACTCAATACCTGTTTTTGTTCGAATTTGTTCCACAACATGTTTCCTAAGACTCAATGAAAACATTTGGAAGATGCTCCAACAGCCCAAAGTATAATCAGAGAAGAAAAAACACACTTCTAGGCAGAAGTAAAAACATTCTTATTTTCAAAATGAAACACTAATAAGAGAAATACAGCGCTAGAAGGAGGGTTCGAACCTCCGACCTTGTGGTTAACAGCCACACGCTCTAACCAACTGAGCTATTCCAGCTGCTACAAGCATGCAACTTCCATTTATATTACATTTTTAACAGATACCAGTTAGGCCCAACAACAATTTTCAAAGCCTGCTTTAGAAGCTGCTTTTCTAGCCCATTCCACAATTTTCGTACTTGAGGGATTGCAATTTGCCATGGTACTTCTAGGCCTTTTGTAGCAAAAGTTTTGTTGGGATAAGGCTTGAAGTCGTGTGAACCTTTTCTACCACCAGATCAAAATTTATGTCACTTTCTCTTGTTATCTAGCATGATATAAACTTTACCTATAGTCGGAAAATTACCCTCTTTGTAATTAATTCTTAATCACGTCTAAAATTCAATAAGTAATATGCTCGAAACCTCTAACATTCATCCCCACTTCATCTGCCTACCTCTCTACTTGCGTAATGAAAAGCCACATTGCGTACCATGTTTAGGATGTTATTCCTCGTAACAAAAAGTGTCAACTAACTTGATATACATTGTTTGTTCATTTCATTGGCATAATTTCTTTTATATACCGGAGCTTGAGATAAACTTCAATTAGGCAGCCGGAGTTTGGGACAGAGTTCAATTTTGCAGTCGGATCGTTAAATTTGTCCGACCGGACGATAATAGATGACCACGTGTTATAAGGGAGCATTATCAATTTTGGACAAGTTCATTTTGGACTATAGTGCAGAGTCAGGATACCTTTCTGAAAATTTTGGTCACCAAAATAAAAGGGCTGTGGCTTGTTTTCAGAGCTCTTCACGAGGGACCCTCCTTGATCTGTCTAATCTAGAACCCAACAGCGTCTCAGATTGTACCCGCCTGTAAAAGCCATCTCAGTACCTCACACTGTAGATTTCCTCCCTCCTCCCCTCCTATCCTCTGTTCCAAGTAGCCTCACTAGATCTGTGCCGTACACTGTCCCCAATCAACATCCAACGACATCGAAACGCGTGCATCATCGTGCTCTTCAGCTTGTACCGGATCGCCCCCGTCAAAAAACTGGGTCCACCAGATGCCCTCTGTCATGCACTTTCGTCTTCACTTATTACAAAATACCCTACCGCCAATTTTCCCAATTTTGTTTTTTTTTTCAGGTTTTATTATAGCCTGCACTCTCAACCAGCAATTATATCTTGCTGTCCCTCCCAGTACAAATTACAATGGAAATTTTAAAAAATAAAGGAAATTTTTATTCTTTTATGACCAGGGAAAATTTATTTCTTGGATAAACAAGACCCATTTGTTGTCAGGTGCAAATTACTAGTTCATGCATAAAAAAAATGGAAATGTACAAAAAAAAAAGAAAATGAAATGTGTGTGGTTCTAAAAGAGCATGAGCTGGATATTTTGGGAAGCAAAGAATGAAGCTTTATATCTTTATGATTATGACACAAGGCAACGAAAATTGGAAACAAGAATCAAACAAATTTTACCCCAATTTTCCTTCCTTCCTTCTTCTTTCTTGCAGATAATCTGCACATTTTCCTGCATTTTGGGTTTTGCATACATGGAAAAGGAAAAACATATGGGCATCAATGGTAAAGGCTAAAGCTACCCAATTTTCTTTACCGTTATTACTGCAGAAAAGTAGAGATGAATGCAAAAGTAGATCAGATTGGTAAAACCAAAGAAGAAACAGATCAACCTTTGAATGACTTTACAGGAGGAGATCCAAGAAACAAAAATGGTTCTTTCTGAAATACATAAAATTATTCAGAGATTCACACAATTAACATTGTAATTTTAACAAAAACAAAAATGGCTGCTTTTGCAGCCCAATTCAATTCAATGTGTGAAAGAAGAAGGAAAAAAAAAAGAACAAATCTCATACCATTAAATACAATGCTATACAACATGAAGCAAGCCCCAAGCTCCTCAACCCAGTAATGGCAGCGGCTTCGGATTTGATCTCCTTAAAACCGGGCGGCGAAGAGAAGTCCTGCCCATTCAACGAATTTTCCGGAGACGGAGCACTATCCGGCGGCTGAGCATCGCCGGAAATTGGAGTTCCGGGCTTGGCCGTTATTACTGGCTGGGTCGCAAAAATCTCTTTGGGCAACAAAACCTTGGAAACCCCGAAAATGGCCACCGGCTTTTGATCGAAGACCGTCTGAGTAACAGAGGCCACGACGATTCCGGTGTTGATGGAGACGGAGCCGTTGTTTCTGCTGATGTTGAGGGTGTAGCTACCGGCCCCGACTTGCTCGGTAGCCAATGTGGGCTGGACCGGGTTGACAATTGACTCGAGCGAGCCCAATGGGTAGTAGGAGTGGAGCACATGGAATTTGAGCACCACTGATTTCTTATCCGCCGGGAGCGATTGGAGCCTCACGTTTGCGGGCAGGTCCGAAAACGCGGTGTCGGTGGGGACGAAGAGTGTGATACCGGCGCCTCCTTCGTCAGCCTCGAACTCCTCAACGACGCCGGACGCGGCCAGCATCGACGCCGCGACGTTGAAGTTGTGGCCGTCGATCAGGGCCTTGGTGATGTTGAGGCCGAGCGGGGGCCGGGTCTCGGAGGCCATGAGGTCGAAGCCGTAAGGGACAAGAAGGGAATTAACCGAAAAGATGCTGACATTGTACGGAAGCGTCTTGATTAGCCCCAAAACGGTGGCGTTCGAGGGAGAAAACGTGGCCGGGGAGCGGACGGAGACGATCCCGGTGGTCGGGTCGCGCGTGAGATTGACGGAGCCGAAGTCGTTGGTGGCGCGTCCGGTAGTCTGGTAGAGAGTGGTGATGAGCTTCCCGGAGGGCGGGGTGCGGGTGAGGTCGGAGGGGGAGAGGTACTCGAGGAGGACGTGGTAGCGGAGGACGTCGGCGCGTGAGGAGGGGGAGAGGTGGCGCGTGAGGTCGGAGGAGGAGGAGAGATAAGGGTTAGGGACGGCGAGGAGGGTGAGGGAGGAGCGGAGGGAGAGATCTGCGGAGATGGCGGCGGAGAGGAGGGAGGTGAAGTCGGAGAGCTCGGGGAAAGGGGAGAGGAGAGTGGTGATGTTGAGGGAGAGAGTGAGGAATGGGAGTGAGGTGAGGAGGAGAAAATAGAGGAAGGGTGTAGGGGTAAAATGGGAATTGGGGAATGTAAAGGCCATTTGGGTCTCTCTCTTTTGCAGAGAGAGCGTTTGAGTTTTGGGGAGGGTTTTGGATTAATAGTGGAGGAGAAAGAGTGTGAGTGAGTCTGTGAGTGAGTGATGATGATGATTGATGCGGTGAACAGAAGAAAGGGAATAATGCTCGTCATTTTTTGGTGGGAAATGCGGAGGAGCTTTGCCCACGCGCGGGAGAGGGTATGTGGAGGGAACTCGCTGTGCTAGCTGTCGCAAAGACAGCAGTAAAGTGTGGGAACATGGGAAGTGTGCTCCAAGTCTAGTTCTGTTGAGGCTGGGCGGTGAGGTCAAGGGAACACATGGACTTCAATTACACACTCAAGCAGCTGATCTGCAGTTCATAATCTACTTCCACAAGCATAAGAAAAAAAACAGAAGACAATTATTGATGAATATTTTTCTCTTAGTTTTTTTTTATCTGAATTTATCTGAAAGTTTTTATTTAATTTTGTACGATTCAAAATTTGATAACTTTTGCAATAAAAAAGAAAGATACTGTATCGAATTGAAATTCATAGATGATGATTAACTAAAAAGCACGTGTATACATCAAATTTGCCGGCATCTAAAACAGTTCGAGGATGTTTTAGCGTTTCTGGTTAATTTCCTAATAGATTCTTCTTCTTTTTTGAGAAAAATTCCTTATTAGATTTTGGTTTATCTATTTCGCTCATTACATTTCGAATATTACTTTCATTTTATAGATAATTTTTTGGGTTCAATCAAGGTTTGACGTAGTTGAATCGAATAAGAGAAGTTCATGAGATATGGAATATCATGGAATACATGAGAAGTTAGGTTAATGAAATGAATAGGAACGAGCTCCAAATGGGGCGGTGAAAGAGGATAGCAGTGAAACAGAGATTTCTTAGCACTGATAATCTCTATTCTTACTGAAGAGAAGGGAGACAAAAGGGTTGCGTTACTCTAACAAGTAAGCAAGTTTACTACCTTAGCTTTTCGCACTAAGAAAGTAAACTACAACAGGAAATAGGCTTCTTCCACCAGAAAAGCTCTTCTTATTCTAAAATTCATTCCTTCGTGCGAGAAGCTCTTCATGCCCTTCGGACTAACTTCCTTTTGGGTCGAGTGAAAGACATTGCTCGCACGAGAAATTTCGCAGCCACTCGTTAGGTCTAATCCACTGTGATTGACTTGGTGTTGTCTATTTAGCCTTGGTTTCTAAACGTAACAAGATCCCTATTCTTTTTAGATTTAAAAAAAAAAATCCCTCTCGGCTCCCTGTCGCAGTAACGAGCCACTCCCTAAGAATCAAAAAGGAGTTTGCATATTCTTCTTCCATTGCGATTAATGTATTTTCACCTTATATTTTTATAATCTAACCATTCATATTTTAAATTATCTTTTATAGATCATCTCTGCAAAAACTCAATCGAATAGGAGATTGTTAAACCATTCAACTTTATGAAACAAATAAACAGTTATGACAACAATTACTACTATTATGATGAACCGTTTATTTATTTCATACGAATAAGTGATCAATAGGTTTTCTGATTGATTTTTTGCATATGTGATCTCTATATTATGTTATAATACATAAACAGTTGAATCGTTAAAATTGAAATTGAAATTGAGTTTATTGCAAAGGGGATGAATATGGGTAAACCCAAGAATTATCTTCATTTTATTATAAAAAATAAAATAAAATTCTTGTCTAAACTCATGTCTGAATTGTTTGTCTTATAAAGTAATCTTCATATATCAATTGGTCAAAAATCAACATACACAAAGTAATTTATCTATGGGACAACAATCATTACGATCAATATCCGACAACAAAATCAAACACCTATTGATGGAGGACTTGCGTCTACAACTAATACTTTATCCAATGAGAATGCTAATGCACATTTAAATCCTATTTACACCTATTTAGTGTTTTAGTCAATTGCATCCATTACACATTGGATACCATTTGTAGTCATTCCTCTTTAATTTCATTCTTCTAGATTTTCAATTTTTTCCCTTTTGATTTGGGGTGTTGAAAGTGGTTAGAAAGAGAAAAGGATATTGACATGAAACTAATTCATAGAGATGGGAATGGGATCATAATTGTCAATGCATGTTTGTCTATTTGTCTAAGAAGAACAAGAAAGAAGAAAAAATTGAACACATGACATGTGCAATAATTGTTACTATGTTGTAGCACTAGAAAGTAGAAACTTTAAGCATAATGATATATGAAAAAGAAATCTTCAAAGAATCATAGCCCATAAAGATGTTGCATATGCTTGTGTAGATTGAGAAGTTTAATTATGGGGGACAATATATGCAACTAACCTTTCTCTAAAAACCAAAGAGAACATTAATGACTTCTCATCAAGCCAGTGATAAAGCAAAATTTTGATGCAAAATTGCAAATTGTGAGAATTTCTTGCTTTAGGTAGTTAAAACTTAAAAGATTATTGCTACATGCCTACATTCAAGCTTTTCAAGTTTGAATGCACAAGAGCTAGTTTCACTTGTTAAAATTTTTGAACATACCATATACCACATGACATGTACATTGTTATGTTATTATATTTTCATTTGATTCTTTGATTTATACTTACATTTTTTGCTATATGTATTCCTTATTTTAGTGCGGAAGCACTTTTTAATTTTGAATTTTTCATACTATTTGTAGAACTATGTACATGTGGTAGTCAACGTACATGAGAGAACCAATCAAAGAGATATCATCAGTAGATTGGAAGTCCTTGTGATTAGAGTGAGTGAAACTTCAAGCAACTTACCATATGTGATGCCTTATATAGTGAACTCGTAAGTGGTCTGTAATGAAAATGTCACACCCTTGATCACACATTTAAGGGTAAAGTGCTCATCGGCAAATAAAAACGAGATATAGATATGTAACCTCCAAGCTTCTGCAACCCTTAAGCTTCTGCAACCCCTTACTTACTACCATTTGCTACACTCTAAGCTTCTGCAACCCTTTCCTCTTAAGCATATTTCAGCTCTTTGGCTTGACAATTAAAACCGCTTAGAAGTTGTGGTCACGACAAATCGGTAGTTTTCTTATTGCAAATGGTGATTTGAACGCAAGATGATAACACATGTTCATGTTTTCACAATACCAATCATATATGATTGATTGTGCTCCAATCAGTTCAGATGTGAATGGATCAAAGATAAGAAGAACCTTTTTCTACTAATCGGGACAATGTGATTTTTGATAATCCAATCAAACTGTAGTGGGAAACTAAACTGACCCAGATGAAAAAAAAATATTAAGTGGTAAAAGGGACTGTGCTTTAATTACCTGCTTAATTTTTTTTGTCTTCTGCATAAAATATTGCTTTCACAGGAATAACAGCTAGAACAACTTGCATATGAATCTACTTAATTATCAAGAAAAAGAAACTTATATATGATATGAATCTTACAGCTTGCTAATAGGGTTGCCAAATGATTCCAAATGACTATCCCAACAAGAACTGGGGTTTGAATTTTGGGGCAGGAAAATCTGTACAAGTTGCACCTTTGGGGTAGGAATATACATATATATATATATATATATATATGGTGATGGTAGGGCCTAGGCAAAGACTTGATGAGGGAATTCTCAGTTTCTCACAACCCCATTCTTCATTCATTTCATTTCTATATCTCAAGAAGTCTAATATCATAATAAATCATATGTATCAAGTAGATTCAAGATGCTTAAGATCGTAGTTCATCTTATGTAGTGGAGTCGACCATCCAAGGATGTATCAGTGCAGACAATTACCCTCACTTGAGGTGTTTATTTTTGAAACGCGTACAGAGTGTTTGTTAAAATACTTCAAGAGATATTGAAGAAGTGAGGAGTGTATGAGAAGGCAAAATGTTCAAAAAATTGTTTCAAATAAACCAAGACAAGAACAATGGAGCAAACAAAGCGAGTTTTACTTCTTCATCTCAACTTACAAAGAAAAATTCAGGTATTGGTTTAAGAGCCCACCAATTTAGGGTTGCTTTATATTTGGTTTTTCAAGAGTTTATAGGATATAAGAAGGGACAAAATGGCTCCTGTTAAAGCAATAAACAATCCCAGTGGAACTGAGGGAAACTCTGCCCAAAGAAAAAAAAAAAACTAGTGCTGGAGCCGGGAAGCCTGGAAGCCTGGAAATCTAGGGGTGGCCGTGGTACGGTACCGGAGTTTTTGAGCTCATACCATTACCGTACCAAACTTGGGTGGTATATGATATTTGAAACCATTACCGTACCATGAAGTTCGGTACCGTACTATTCGGTATACCAAAGATTATGGTTGGTTCGGTTGGTATTCGGTGTACCAATGTTTATCTCCAAATTTCAAAACCTATGCTTTGTTCCAAATTTCAAAACTTATGCTTTGTTCCAAATTTCAAAATGCATAATTTGCTATAAATTTCAATACTACTATTGCTTGATTCACCTTAATGGCTTAAACGATCTTATATGATACATATATAATTATATACAAGATAAACAAATGAGCAAAATGTATTATTTTAATCATCAAAGTGGTTGTTTTCAAAAAAAAACTCTAATAGTTTATAATATTCATGATCACTCATAATTTGAAATTGAAAAAAGAGAAGATGTTACTCTGACCAACAAATGACATGCACATGTCCATTTTTTGGTCGATATATACATGTCAATCTCCTACAAAATTTAATTAAAAAATAAATATTAAATATTCGGTTGGTTCGGTAATACCATGGTTTTTAGAATTTGTATACCATTACCGTACCATAATCTTTGATTCGGTATGGCATACCGTACCATGACCTCGGTTACCGTTGACCTCGGTTTTTTTCGGTTGGTTTCGGTTGGTTTTCGGTTGGTTTCGGTAAATTCGGTAGAAATGGCCACCCCTATGGAAATCAAGAGAGCTTCTTGGGTACTCCTGGAGCATGTGCTCCACACCATTTTTGGGCGCGTGAGTAGCTGTTTTGGACCTTTTTTTTTTTCCTCGCCCTTCTTCTCCTCTCTCTCCCCCGTGAACTCTCTCTCTCTCCCTCTCTCTCTCTCTCTCTCTCTCTCATCGCACGCCGCACCGCTTCCAAACACCCAAAGTTTATATCAACGTGTAGACCACAACTTAAGGACACGTTTAGTATCTATATTGGGTCCAATTCGAAGTGGATCGGAAAATATCGACGACGAGTTTGAAAACTCAAAAATCAACAATCGAAACTTCTTCAATGGTAGTTTTCGGGCGAACTAAGGTCGAGAAGCTTCTTGTGATGTAGAGGAGTCGAAAGAGACCATTTGAGGTCGTGAGGTGGCCGAGTTGGCGGGTGGAGGATGTGAAAATCTTTGTATTTCGGCGAAGGTACGGCGAGGTCGAGCCGTTGGGGTCGAGACGCCGGGTGAGTTTTCGCCCCTTTGCTTCCCTTGGGAGGGCGGTGACGCGTAAAGGGGACCGAGCAAGTGATGCTCGACGGACACGGGAGGAAGAAATGGAGGTTGTGCGGGAGGGAGAGAGAGATAGAGCCATAGAGGAGAGAGAAGGGAGAAGACAAAAGAAAATATAACAAACAGTGAGGGTAAAACCGTCATTTTGTATAGGTAGAGCACTTACTCCTGGAGCACACCAGAAGTTTCCGTTTCCCAAAAGGAAACCCAATTATAAAATTAGCTGAGTCTCAATCTACATAACAACTAGGAGAATAAGAATTGGGCTAAAAGCACTTGTAGCCTTTCTATGTGTTTTTGGGTTCCTGCCCAATGCTCTCACTAGGAGGTCTTTTTCTTTGGTTGGTAACTTGGTATCATATTACACATCAAGACATCAAGTTCTTAGAGCTCATTCTTATCAAGTCGATCAAGACTCAAGAACAAGGTCAGCATCAATATTTCTGTTGACCTAATTCAGTTCCTCTCCCACAATTTCATGCATTGAATTCAAATTCATGAGTTCCAAGTCAACTTTCAAGATTTCCAGAACACCAACAAAGTTTCCGACTTGCTGTATATATCACATTCTACTATTTTTGTTTGAATATTCTTCAAGAAATGTAGATAATCATGTGTGATAAATTATCTGGAAGTTTATATGATTATTCCCAATGATGCAAGACCATGCTGACTAGCTGCTCTATGTCCCTTTCCAGCCCACCATTTGCAGTATTGAAATATTTAATGCCAATTTAGAGTATGTGGACCTGTACTGGGTTTGAATGAGTCCAAAAACAGTGACATGCATAAACTTTAATTATGAATTAGTCCAAGGCTTTGAAGTTTCAATCATGTAGGCTAAACTTAATTCTCTCTTTTCTTCTTTTTAGGCAGAAATTAAAGATGTCTTTGAGATTGTTTACCCTTTATATGATTCTAACCAACTTTTTGTGCTTATTTTGCAGACACTAGGAATGGTTGAGACCATCCATGTCTTTTGAAGCATAACATATTTCAGAATTCTTCACCATTAGAACAATTTTTTTTTTACTAAATTATGATGAAAAAAAACTTGAAGTGTGTTATGCTCCGGAGTACCACATAATTTTCAAAAAGTTTTCATATAAGCTTAAAATTTTGCCTTAATTGTCTATAAGTAATAAGTTAGCTCGATCAAAACACTTTGTCGAACACTTTATTTTTATCATAAAAAAAAACATTGAGATGTTCAACAATTTAATAAATAGAAAAATAGTGATTGAAAGCAATCACATTCACTAGCTTCATAAGACAAATCTAAAGTATTACTTAATGTAAGAGAATTCAAATATCAAGCGGAATAATACTTTTAAGGTGATATAAGTCTATTAGACGCACTTTGTGCACATGGAACTAGATGTGATCAAGATCTAATAGAGCTCTAGTGAAGGTAATTGCGCATGTTCAATTTTTCGACAAGTTACACTGATTATAATAAGAGTTGGTGTTCTGATTGACGTGTAATTTTTTTTTCTCTTATAGGCAAATTTTTTTTTATGAATCCGTACTTATCCACAAATATTATCATTTGACTATGCTACTTATTGATCCACACAAAACATCAGTTGACTACGTTATCTTTAAACAACGTTCAACTGCATCAACCAATATTGTACACAATTTCAACCACAATGCAAAACTGATGTACCAAAACATAACTAATGCCTTCCAAACCAGTGCACTGTTGACATCACTTTAATTTTCTTAATGACATGTTGCTATTTTAAACCTACTTGAGCTAAACATCTTAATCAAATTAATCTATAGTCGACTTGGCTTCTATTGTAGGCTTGTGCCTTGGACCAAGGCGGCTCAGTCTGAAACAGAGTGAGTGGACCATTCTAAAGTTCTTGGCGGGTAATATGCGCCTTTTTCTCTGTAACTGTGGAAGACCATCAACCTGCTTCTCTACTCCTTTGCTTTTCTTTTCGTATACGCTACACAAGTACGACACTATATCTTCAGCAATATATAAATACATACCGTTTACAAATTCAATCATTTTCATAGCCTCTGTAGCTCTTGAAACTGTTGCACTACGCTTCTAACTAGAACAGGGTCCCCAAGCTTCTCAAAGGTACGTTTAGAGCTCTGCTTCTGTTACTTTTTGGTTGCTTAGTTCCAATATTAAATGCTTATTAACGTTGTTCTACCGACATTAATTAGATGTACGGTTAAGTAGCTCACCTAGTTTTTATCTCCTTGGTTCTTAAGCATAACGCAGATTCTTTCAATTCTAATGTAATTGTCATTTCTGTTTATGTTCTGGGTTCAAGTTTGTTCGGACCTCGACGTTTATGGGTGTCATGAACTTCGGTAAAGTTGCAAGCTTTTTGAATTTCTCATATGAAAAATGGAATTGGGTACTTGCTCCCGCCATTCGATTTTGAACTAGACACTCTGAGAATATCCTACTAACTGTTTGATATATATTCTCAAAGGCTTTTAAGGGCTGGAAAACCTATCTGAATTACTTGTTAACACGCTTAGCTTTTATGTGTAACTTACATGGTGGTTTTTTTTCTTAATCTTGTTTCAGGGTGGTTGGGATTAATTCTCACTTGGGTCTCAAACTTTTGAGGACTATAACTTTCCCTTGTGTTAAAAAATGGGAAAGCAATTGCAGCGCCTGGACCAACTTCAGCGCCAGGACTCCGGCTTTGTGAGCAACCATCAAGGCTGCATGTGGAGTCTTATGCATATCCTTGATTACCATCTTGTCAAGAAGATACTTCCACACCGAAAGCACGCCGGAGGAAGAAGAATCAGATGTAAGCTATTCCCCCCAGCACATATTTTGATATGTTATGCTGATTTTACCTCTTTTTCGACACAGAAAACCCCCATTGACTGATACTATATTACGTAACTCATGTTAAATTGCATTTCTTGTATCAATTTATTACTTATCTACAAAACAGTGAGGTGTTTGATTTGTGGCCCTATAGATATTTTGATTTCTGAATAACTCATGTGAGTTCTATACTATATATAATGTATTCTTAAGCAACAAAAAAGTATTGTCACTGGCATTGTTTTGACTTAAAGATTTGCAAATAGGATATAACTAAGAGAAATTAAAGAGATACTAACTAAGCAAAGTATCCGTTTTATGATACATATGATTTGATTTTATAAGCTTAGTGAGATAATTTATTCTTGTAGGCAGTGGAAGTCGAAAAGCTACTTTGAAAAACCGTGAGAATGGTGAAAGGAAAGAGCTAATTGCTGAAGCTGAACCCTTGCTGGTAAGTTCATGTTATGCTTTGATTTATCACAGAATTTACAAATTTAAGTTGTGATTTGACATGCATTGTATGTAGTTGTGGTTATCAATAATTTTAAGACAGAACACAGAAGTTCTCCTTATGTATGCAATGAAACATAAACTGACAGTAAATGTAATTATGTTTGGTCAAACAGCATAGTACAGAAACTAGCTCTGCAAAGAAAGGGTCTAGGAAATCTCAAATTGAGGCATCAAGAGCTAAAGAGGTACCTAAAGAAGAAAGCCACAAAAGTGGGATATTAAGCTTCTCTGTGCAATCATGGTTGAGGAGAACTAGTGAAATACATGATGTAGAGCCTTCAGATGATTTTTCGAAGACGTCTTGTGAGTCAGTTGCACGTAATGAAAAGTGTACCACGGAAAAGGCGATTTCTCCAGAAAAATGTGAAACAGTCATGGAGTCCTCACCAAGCCAGAAGCAAATGATAAGTAACCAGCTAAAAAAAGACATTTCCCACGACCAGTTTTATGACCATGTTGATCTTCTGGAGCTATTTAAGGCAAACAAGGAATTTTTCTTAAAATTCCTCCAAGATCCAGATGTTAATAGAAACCAGTTTCCGGGTCTGCACAAGTCCAATACCAAAGTAAGATTAATAAAATCACGTTCATTTCCTGTAGCTGGTTCTTCTCGCTCTAGAAATGTTAGGCCTAGCACACTCAAACACAAGCAGAATGAAATTTGGTCCTTCCCAAAAGGAGAAGAGCCTGTTGCTAGTACTTGGGCGCCAAAGTTAGTGACATCCGAATCTCAAGAGGATTTGCCTGAGGAATTTAGTCATCGAGGGTGGAATCAAGTGGTCATGAGTCGTTTTAAAGATATAAAGCAGAAGCTAATGCATGCACTGCAGGAGAGCAAGAACGAAAACACTCCCACTTCCATGAAAACACTCCAACCCGAAGACCCTTCAGGATGTGAAGGGAAAGAAGTGTCTGAAAAGCTGGAGATGACCATTGGCGAAGAGAGAAGCAAGATTGATGGTAATTTGGATGATAATCTTGGCAAGCGAAGACTTCACCGTGTAAGTAGAACCCCCTCTCTAGATGAATCACTTTATAAATATAGTCAGTTGTTTGAGAGTAGTTGCAGCAGTGAGGCCAAGTTGCATCACTCCACGAGTTTAAAGTTGAGAAGTGAAGAAAAAGTTATTTCAACTGGGAATGCTCGGAAATCCACCAGAAGGAATCTGTCACTGCCTGACCTCGACTCTTTATGTTCCTTTCTAAATGGGCCACCTAGAGATGCTTTTCGTTTAGGGATTCCGGTTAAAAATGTTGAGGACCACAAGACAAGCAAGGAAAATAATAGTCATATTGGTCCCAAGTCGGTGAGCCTTCATGTAGATACAGATAAGTCTCAAAGACTAGAATCTATTTTAAAGACAGAGTTTCAGAATAGCAAGGAGGAAACAACTGACGCAGAGGACCTTCATGAGTATGCAGTCGAGCCTGCAGAAGGAGAAAGTGAAAGTTGTACGATGAGTCCTGAAGGAGAGCAAGCACAACCAAGTGAAAGTTGTACTCGTGAACCTTATTGTTCAGACTATACAACCAGCCAGGCAGAGTTGTCAATGTCAGAAGGTAATTGCACATTAATTTGCACAAGTCTCAATTCTTTTTATGAAGGTTTGATCATTGAATATATTAGATAACTGAACTTTTTCTCTTTTATGATTCTTTACCAGAACTCTACAGTAGTGCAAAGTGTGAGAAAGCTGAAATTGAACAGAAAAGCTTGGACCGTCACTTGCCACAATTTGTAGTGGACAAAATGGATGATCCTGAACTCAACTATGTGAGAGAAGTTCTTGAGCTGTCTGGTTTTGGAGATGAATACGTCGGAACATGGTACTCAATGGACCAGCCTTTGGATCCTTCAGTGTTCAAGGAACTGGAGGTTCGATTTCAGCATGAACTAGATTTTACTGGCAATTGGGATCACCAGCTTCTTTTTGATTTAGTGAATGAGACACTTGTTGATATCCATGAGACATCATACACCTACTTCCCAAGGGCCTTGTCCTTCAGTGGCTCCAAACACTGTCCAATGCCGAAAGGGCAGCGTCTTCTTGAAGATGTGTGGACAAGAATCAGCTCATATTTGAGCTTCAGGCCAGAGATGGACAAGTCCTTGGATGATGTGGTGGCTCGAGATTTGGCCAAGGGTGATCGCTGGATGAACTTGCAGTGGGAAACTGAGTATGTGGCACTTGAGCTTGATGATTTGATCTTTGAAGAACTATTAGATGAAGTTATGTGCAGTTGAAATTGCCTCTTAGCCTTGTACATAAAAGTTTTGTATGTAGTTTGTTAATATACGTACCTTCAAAGTCTTGCAGCTTCCTATGTTGTACTTTTGTTAAATGGAAAAAGTCTTGCCATTTGCATCTGAAAGTCATCACTGCAAATCTGCAATCAAATTAAGTAAATGCTGAAAATGTCCGAGTAAATTTGAAGCCAAGTATGAACTTATGACGAAAATGTAGTCTTAGAGATCTCAAGCAATTCCCATGACGAAAAAGCTTAAATGTAACTATACACTATACAGTGGACTACAATCAAAGAAGGAAAAGAAAATCTAGTGGACTACTTCGATTTATTTCTTTGGGCCTTTGAAACCAACCCATCAATTATCCCTCCGACCCGGCCCAACCTTTCAACCCACAAAGCCACGCCGGGACTCGGGAGTAGTGTTCTCATTCTCGCTGCGGCTCTGCTCATTCTCATTCTCATTCTCAACCTTCGCTGCAATTTCAGACCTTCACTCATTTCAGCGTTCTCTGTAAAGCAAGTAGTCGCAGGCCTCAATCCTACTTACACTCTCACCTCACAGCGACGCAAAAGCAGGTGACTTTTTCTTTCCTCTTTCTTTCCGTTGGGGTCTTCTTTGATTATTGCTTATATGCAATGAGGAAATTTTTGTGTGTTCTGTTTTTCTAACATTGACTGGTTTCTATTTCTTTTGGTTCTTTTTTCTTTAACCCCTAGTGTTAGTAGTAGGGTTTAAGAGATGTGGGTTTAATCATAAATGGTATTATAGTTCAGACTCTTGTTGAAATGGTATTCACTGCAGCTAATCTGTAGGACTTTGTTCTCTCGAGTTTCTATAAATTTTCTTGCTTTACATGAATACGATACCAGCGTGCAAGGTAATTTACATAAAAGGGTGTCCTTTAGTTAACTTCTTGAAACTAAAATTCATGATAATTTGAAGGTTGGTGATGTTTGTGGTGAATTTAGGCAGTAATGCATTAAAGTATTTTGTAAATACAAATTGTACTAATGCAATTTCAATATAAAGAGAAACAAAAAAAAGGGATATTAAGACAGTAAGTCTAGAAAGAATTCTCTATTTCGTCTATTCAATGTTCATTTGTCTGTTTTCACAGGCCATCCACATGAATGTATAGATAATACTGGGAATAGGTAGTTTAAATTCAAGCATAAGAAGAATTTGAGGGATAAGAAAACGGAGACAGATGTGGGTACACCGTGCAAAACCGCTTTGGCACATAAAGGCCTTGAGGCAGTCAACCAAGTGTCCATGGATTTTTTCGTTATCTTCTTCCTACTCGGATACTCCTCACAAGAAGTCGAAGCTAGCCCCTCTAAAGGTTGCTACATTCCTCCTCTCATCAATCCTAATTGTTACGATTTTTCTTGATTTGAGTGTCTTTATCTAAAACATTGTATCTTCGGAAATTTGGGACTTTTGACTTTTTAGGAAAGGAGAATGATAGACAGGTTTAGGCTATACGCTAAAGGGGGTGGTGGTGGCAGTGGTTGCTCCAGCTTTCGCCGTAGTCGCCATGATCGCCATGGCATACCTGATGGTGGGTTCTCTATAATCATTTATCGAATGAGCAGCAACTTATATTGTACTTCAATTCAAGCTACTTCAAGTGTTTTACTTTTTGTTTTTGAAACTTCCTGTTCTGTATCACTTATGTGTTTAACCCCAGAGCAATTTAGGTGGGAATGGTGGAAGAGGTGGTGATGTGATTTTGGAATGTTCTCCAACAGTTTGGGACTTCAGCGGTTTGCAACCTCACCTTGTACATAACTCTTCTATTTGCCATGTTTCAAAACAATGAATAGATTTATTGCCCTCCATTGACAGAATTAAGTTTTAGTTGTGATATTCTGCAGATTGCACAGAGAGGGGGACATGGATCCTCGAAGAATAAAATTGGAACCCGAGGAGCGGATAAGGTTATCTCTTTTTATCAGTCCTCATTTCGTACTCATATCCCACCTATTCAAATTAGAAAGTAGAAATTTATTGTGAAAAATCTTTTTTATTTTGGTAGGTTGCCCAAGTGCCCATTGGTACAGTGATTCATCTTATGAAGGGTGAAATTCCTTTTGTTGCTGAAAGCCATGTTTCTAAAGAATTGGATCCGTGGGAGCTTCCGGGTGCTCCTATTGATGCTGTAACTGGATCTGACCAATCTGCCCCTATTGGCCCAAATATGGCAGAGGATACTGGTAGCTCATCATCTCAACCTGAAAGAATTGTTGAGGAACCAGCTCGCATGAAGGAAACCACTCAAGTTGAATCGACTGATGTTCCTACTCGACCTCCATCTTCTTTTTCTGAAATTTGCACAGAAGATGAGACCGAGGAACAAGAACAAATTCAATACAACGTTGCTGAGCTAACAGTAAGAGGTCAGCGGTTAGTTATTGCTCGTGGTGCGGAAGGTGGTCTAGGCAGTGTGTCTCTCAAAGTCCCAAAGAAGCCCAAAACTGATTGGTTAGATGCTCAAGTATCTGATAATGATCAGTTGAACCTCGGTGCTGGTTTGCCTGGTTCTGAAGCAGTTCTCATATTAGAACTAAAGAGCATTGCTGATGTGAGCCTAGTGGGAATGCCAAATGCTGGGAAAAGTACTCTGTTAGGGGCTATATCTAGGGCTAAGCCTGCAGTGGGCCATTACGCCTTCACAACTCTTAGACCCAATTTGGGGAATCTAAACTTTGATGACTTTTCACTCACAGTTGCTGATGTTCCGGGACTCATTAAGGGTGCCCATGAGAATCGTGGCCTTGGACATGCATTCCTGCGCCACATAGAACGCACAAAGGTTCTAGCTTATGTGGTGGACTTGGCTGCAGGATTGGATGGTCGAAAGGGAACCCCACCTTGGGAACAGCTTAGGGATTTAGTCCTAGAGCTCGAGTACCATCAAGAGGGTTTATCTGATCGACCATCGCTGATAGTGGCAAATAAAATAGACGAGGAAGGGAGTGAGGGAGTGCATGAAGAACTGAAAAGAAGGGTACAAGATGTTCCTATATATCCTGTCTGTGCTATTTTGGGGGAAGGAATTCAAGAGCTAAAATTTGGTCTTAGGAAACTTGTGAATGGTGAAATGACAGACAGACTCCGGTTGGATAAAATTATGGTTGATTAAAGGTTAGTGATACCTCTTCAATGAAAAGTATTGTTTTGCGTGAGTAGCACAATGATCATCTGATAAGTTGTTTCTCAATTTTCAAATCATCATATAATCCAAGTATATCTCAAAATGTTTGTTGATGGAGTTTTGATCGACTCAAAAATAGCTCCAGTAAGTTTAACAGAGCCCTGAATTTGTTTCTCCTCAGAAAATAGGAGCCCTCCCCCAAAACTATCCACCCCAAGCTATATCTACGTTATTCTGTTTCTACTCTACAGAATGAAATGTTGTAAAACCATCACATTTCTGGACCATTGTGGACCGAATCTCTAATAGAGGTTGAGCTTACCTATATAAGTGGGAAACGTCTCTACTATAGAGGTACAGGTAAGTTTCACTTCTACTACCAAAGTGATTCACAATGTCATCCACAAATAAGGTACAAATAGCTTTACTCTATCCCTGATCAAGCGCTAGGGAACTGTCGAAATTGCCACATAATGCAACTTTCATAGTAGTACCCAATCAAGCCGTCACATTATGCAGAACTGGAACAACATGAAAAATTATCTTTGATAATGCAATCATCTGAATTCCATTTACCATCTGCCTTCCTCCACACACAACTCTGCAAATAGTTGAAGACACTCAGGTTTAAGGGTTGATTTGGAAAAGAACTTACCTAGTGCACCGTGCATTATATAACTAGCACAAGACCAATGAATGTGAGAAACTAGTTGTATATACAACGTCTCTAAGTAAGCTTTTCTCGTCAATAATGTGAGTCGTTTCCAACTTTCCATGCAAATGGTCTATAGAATTGGATCACTTTATCTGTATTAGAATCATCAGGATCAAATGAATATCAAGCTCACATTGTGATTTATAGAGCTTCTTTCCGTGCATTGCCTCGCAAGAAATGAGTTATGTTCAAGAATCAGCTTATGCTACTATAATACTTTCTGCTTTTGTTTTTCTTTTCTTGTATCAACCAGCAAGGTGAGTAGGATTCCAAGCCTGTCAGTAATAACAACGTCTAAGAAGTAACATTATTCTGATATAACAAATTTTATTTGCAATCATATGATTTATCATAGGTATTATTAGTTTTCGCATCTTCTGGTTATGTTTTTTTCATTTCTTGATACGTGCTATTATTCAAAACTATATCGTATTCGTTTTGTCTCCTTTGGTTTTGTTTCCTGTGCTGATATTATATATATATGTTAAAAATCAGACTCCCGTTTAATTATCTTTCTAGCACAAACTGTAAATACTAAAGCCCTAAATGCCTAGTTCTAAACAATAAAAAGATGGCCACAAACACAGTATTAGCACAAAATTATAATAGAGCATCCTAGTTCATTGTTACCATCTATTTTGTTTTACACCAGATATAATTGAACAACATGACAAACCACTTAAATAATTATGTTAGGGCTAAGTGGCTAATAACAAGATTCTGTAAACTTGTAAGTCTTAGCAATTAGTTATGAGATTCTCTGTTAAAACCTCTGCAGTACTAGCAAATCTATACGAACAAATTCCAGTGTATTAATCAGTAGATGGGAAAGATACTGAATACAACATTCAGGAAAGAGTTTCTGCGTGTTATTCAAGGGGATTTCTCTCAGGTTCATGGTTTGAGACATGAGAAAAATGTACGAACATGCAATCCAGGATGCAGAATGCCCAATAGGCAAGTTCTCATATACACTCAATTTTCTGAATATCTTGTTCTTTAGGATATATATGCTCTCTTCTGTGTGTCAAAAATTCTTTTTTTATTATTTTATTTTTTATTTTTATAGTTACAGGAAATTAAAGTCTATAGTATATTGATATTATTTTTTCTCAATATTGCTTGCTTATGTGTTCTACAACATACATGGGTTAGTCTGGTTTTCCAAATTAAGCAGCGGTTTAGATATTAGAAAGTTACCTAGTTTTGCTTGTACTGCAGAGGTTTTTACAGAGGATTTCATGATACAAAAAATATGGTTCTTTTTGTTCCACAACAAGATTCTTCCCTCCTTTGTCTTGATGGTTAGTGTTTCTTGTAAGTCTAGCATTTCTCATCATTGGATAGGAGAGGTTGACTTCACGCAAGTGATGATTCAATACTAAATAGCTTTGATATTTAATATTCCAAAAGATATCAGCAAGTAAGAACTTAGAACATTTTAGAGGAAAAACAGTTGAGAAGAAAATAAAAGCAAATGGAGAACCTTTTGTTTTAGAAGAGAAAAGAACTTAGAACATTTTAGAGGAAAAACAGTTGAGAAGAAAATAAAAGCAAATGGAGAACCTTTTGTTTTAGAAGAGAAAAGAACTTAGAACATTTTAGAGGAAAAACAGTTGAGAAGAAAATAAAAGCAAATGGAGAACCTTTTGTTTTTCTAGAAGAGAAAAGAAAGAAAAAATGTAGACCGCTGGTGAAGCGATTTGAAGAGAATATAATCACTTTTGGAGTCACAATTAAAGCAGGCTCCACAATCAGGGGATAGAAGCTCTTCAAGACCCACCATATGAAAATGGCACATCAATGAAAAGAGTCATGGTTATCATTCCAAAAACATAAAGTTTCATATTTGGCTACTTGCATCCCTATGCATGTGAGAAAAACTATGTAAAATAGATCAAACAATGCAAGTGGGAATGTGTTTTTGAAGATGGACAAAGATTTTGCAAATAGCTTGCATATAAATGAACAAATTGGTATCAAGAAAACTTTTGTTACAGACATACATGATTTGAAAGCCAATTTAGACTTTCTTTGATAGGGTTGGCCTTCTTAGATATTAGAGTATGACTTTAAGATATTTAAGAAAAGATTTCATAATAACAAATTAAGGGACCCAGGACAAGAACAATTCAAATATGTCGATAATTTGATGTATACATTTCTGTCTAAGAAACAGCATGCTTCATGCCTCAAGATGCTGTTATCAGCTTTAAACAATTTATAGTGGCCAAAGAAAAACATAAGATAATATATGTACAGTTTGACAATTGTTTAATTTATCTTCAATATGAGGGATAATGTTTGTGGATAAATTATTTGGTATATTTGACGAGGTGTATTAAACTACTTTAAATCTTATCGCATGCTTATTTTTTTTAATTTGAAAAATAGCTAATATACTAGAAAAATTAGGAACCCTGTCACTACATGAGAGAAACAATATAGGCGGGGCTGACTTGATGTATCGGATATATAGAAGAATAACTTCTCATATTTTTGGAGTTCTTCTGATAATCCCAAAGTTGATCCAAACATTTTGGTTTAAGAAGTTTACCCAAAGAAAATGACCACTTTGTCAAGTAATGTCTGTTTGGTTGATCTATCCAAGGACTGAAATTAATTCCTAGGATTACTTGCTTAGTTATTTATGTGAAGCTTTGGCCATATTTTGAGGTTATATCCCAAATTATGTTGTTTTCAGGATTGAAAATTTATATTGAAAAGACAATTAATTGGAGAGTTTTTATGGGTCTAAACACTAGAAATTCCAAAAATATAAGTAGAGCATCCAAATTCTAGTAGTGGTAAGCTATATGGGCAAGTAAAGAACTTTACTGGTTCTATCAAGATATCTAAGACTCATCCACGTGTATGGAGGATATCTACAGCTTTAATCTCCCATTGCACTATAAATAGCAGCTGAGGCTTTGCTAGAGAAATCATCCCAGACTTTGAGTGAATTAATTTCCCGATATTCATATCTTCTCCTCTTCATTCCCTAAAACTTTTGAAAATATGTCTGGTTGTGGATCAGGATGCTCCTGTGGCTCTGACTGCAAATGCGGCTCTGGCTGCAAGTAATTAACTCCTCTATTCTCCTAACTGTGTCTCATGGTCTTGATCATTTGCTATAATTCCTACAAAATATCATATAACCGAACAATTACCATCGTTTTCGCAACTTTCTCTTAAGTTATGTACTGTATATGCAGGTGTGGAAACTACCCGGATCTTGAGAGCACCACCACTGCAACCACCATAGTTGGGGTTCCATCAACCAACGCGTACGTTTTATCCCTTCAACTTCCCATGCACATGAAATCTGTTTTAATTTCATGGCACGCTGACAACGAAATAGTATCTGCTGCTTATATTCTGTTGATATCATGCGTATGTCTGCACCAATGTCGTTTTGTACTCGTGTACAAAATCCATAAGCAGAAGAGATCACTAATGATTTTAATTTCAGGCAAGACCACTAGATTTAAGTTTGGTTGCTAAATTTTGTTGCTGAGAAAACCTTTTTGCAGTGGCAGGTACTTTGACGAGTCAGAGATGAGCTTCGGTGCTGAAAATGGCTGCAAATGCGGCCAAAACTGCAACTGCTCCTCATGCAGCTGCCACAACTGAAGGAAGCTAGACAGTGCACTGCGCCTCATGTGGTCGTCTATATAAATAAGAAAATATTGTTTAAGATGAATTATTGTGTAAAATAAGATTTGGCTTTGTGATCAGCAAATCCACATATCCTAACTATCTAGGATTTTGTGATTTGTTTTGTTTGCTACCTTGAATGTTATGTTACAGCTATCTTAATTGTGTTTTCTTCTGCTTAATTTCCCGTGGATTTCACTTTGAAATATGTTTGGGTGTGGAGTCAGAGATCGAATTATACTGAATTTCACTGGTCATGAACTCGATCATGAGGGAAAATTCGAAAACTAGTCCCATTCTGCATTCAATATTATAGACTAATACCATTACGTAGTGCTCAACAACCCCTCGTGTTGTCAATGGCGTCCAAGCATTATTCGAGGTTTGAGCACTCTGCCTTGGTAATATTTGCGAGACTACTAATTAGGTGCTATATATATGCCTTCAAGAGGCTCAAAACAAGGTCGAACTCCAGATATCTTTAAATTTCTCTGATGTGATTGGAATTAGATTCAAGTGTTCATTACCAAATGGCCACTAAATTGTGTATTTGGAACCCTAGAAAATTAACATCGCCATAATATTTGATGAAGTTCACCAAATAGCCATTAAACTACGAAATATGTGATGCTTCAGTTAATTTTTTATTTTTTTCGTCGGTAAGAAATATTTTCAATAATGCCAAATACATCTAAACTTTGTGGGTTATGATATATAATTGTCATCGAATTGACTTTCCAGGTAAGTAACTTTTTGTCTTGTCCATTATTTTTGTACTACTTTATTTCTATAAAAAACTATTTATTTTGGACAACTTGTAGCGACGAAGCGTCGCTACCTATTACACAAAATAAATATATATTTTTAAAATTTTTAAATTTGAACAAATGTACAAAGATTTTTTTAAAGATCTTGGCCTCAATGGATTAAAACAATGCAAAAGAAATTTGACAACATGTCAGCCATCGAAATCGGGATTTGGCTTAGTTTTTGTGAATGGTGCGAAATTGAGAAAAACTTCTTTATTATAGCACATGATTTTTTTGAAAAAAAAAATAGTATATTTGAAATTCTCAAAACAGGTTTGCACGTATTTTCATAAGTATTTTAGAGTATTCATGAAACTCAACTCGAGATCTTATGGGCATACTAAGTGTTTTTTTTAATTTCAACAAATTAACTATAAAAATATTCTTTACAAACAACCTGTAGCGACGAAATGCGAACATTTCGTCGCTACAAGTTGCACAAAATAAATAGTTTTTTTTAAAAAAAAAAATTTGAACAAATGTAAAAGGATTTTATTTTTAGGGCTCTTGGGCTCAATGTAATAATAATTGCAAATGAAATTTGACAACACATTGACCATCAAATTCAGGTTTTCGCTTAGTTTCGGTGAATAGTGTGAAATTTAGGAAAACTTCCTTATTATAGCACATGATTCCCTTGAAAAGTGCTATATTTGAAATTTTCAAGATCGGTTTTGACGTGTATCCATAAGTATTTTTAGAGTGTCAATGAAACGTAACTCGAGACCTTACGGGCATCAGAAGTGGTTCTTTTTTATTTCAACAAATTAAACTATAAAAAAAATTTAAAAATTTATTTTGAACAATTTGTTGTAAAAATTTCAAAAAAAAAAATATTTTTTACTTTTGAAATGTGAATAAATGTAAAATATTAGGCTCTTGGGCTCAATGAATTAAACAATGCAAATAAATTTGACAATACATCGGCAATTGAAATCAAGATTTCACTTAGTTTCTGTGAATGCCTGAATGGTGCAAAATTGAGAAAAAATTCCTTATATAGCACACAATTTCCTCGAAAAAATGATATCTTTGAAATTCTCAAGATCAGATTGCTTATGTTTCCATAAGATTGGTGACTCAAATTTCTTTATCTTTTATCCTTCGAACGTGACTTTGACTTTAAGAAAATAAATAAATAAAATTAAAATACCTATGAATGACTTGTCCTGATGAACCATTCATCGGAAAAGCTTTGTTTTGTTTTTTTTTTCAAATCCTATGGAGACCTCGAGATTCTTGATGGTCGAGAGATCTTCTAGTTGTCCCAAACAAATTTAAGAAACCTCACTCGATTTTGAAAATCTTGTTGGCTTCTATGAATCTTTGAAAATGCCTTTGCTATATATGTCCATGTTTTTGAAGAAAAGTAGTCATTTCAAAAATTCACTATCGAATCCCCCCCCCCCCCCCCCCCCCCCCCACTCCATTTTTATTCTCCCCCCGAGGTGACATTGATTTTAGAAAAATAACTAGAAATAAATTAAAATACCTATAAATGACTTTTCTAGACGATCATGTCCCTGGCAAAAGTCTTTTCTCCATTTTATATTTCTTGCTTTTTGTAAAACCCTGCACAAATTATAAGATTTGGAGTGATCTTCTAACTGTCCTACACGGTCTACACCAATTCAAGAAACCTCACTAGATTTGGAAAACCTTGTGGTATTGGACCGGCGTCTATGAAACGTTGAAAACCCCTTTGCTATATAGTCCACGTTTTTTTAAAAAAAAAAATTGACAAGAATCGTTGTTATCTTAGTATTTCTTATTTTCCTTTAACTTCAATCATTCAATGCAGACCATGATCGAGATCTCCTAATTGTCCCAATCCAACATTATTGGGCCTCAGAGACCTTTTGGAATTCGACTTTTGTGAAACTTTGAGAAGCCCTTGTTCTGGATTTTGAAAAAAGATCCACAAATGCAATACAAATAGTATATGAGGTCATGGTTGGGTAGCCTCCATATGGGTCACCAAGATTTACTTGTCCAGAAATTAAACTTGATGTTAATTAATCTAATTTGGGCCAGCTAGCAGAATGCTTCCCTTTGATGTGTACATTATGTCTTCCAAGCAGAATACTTCTTGCCTTGGGATGTTGTTTACCTACTTAGGACAATTAAGAGCGGCCGAAAGAACTTGGGACAAGTATATATTAACAACCGCCCAAGGTTTAGTGTTTATCCAAAAATAAGATAATATATTTGTTCTGAATTTATATTCCTTTCAATACGAGATAAATTTTTTCTGGGGTCCTGTCGATAAACCCAAAGTTGATCGATATATACCATTTTAAACTTAGGAATTTACACACAGAAAATGACCACTTTGTCTAGCTAGTCATTATGTTTTGGTCGATCCATATATGTGAATGAGGCTTTGGCCATGCCATGTTTCTGTCTTGATTCACTTTGTCACTTCAGTCTTACATTGCAGTATAAATAGCAGTCATTGCCTTACAAGAGAACTCATCCTAGACTTTGAGAGTGAACTCAATTCCCAGCTTTATAATCTTCTCCTACAAACTATCTCACTAACTTTTCAAGAAAATATGTCTTCAGGAAGCTGCAGCTGTGGCTCTGACTGCAAGTGCGGCTCAGGCTGCAAGTACTAACTCTTACTTAAATCTTCTAAACCCTAACATCCTGCAAATTATAGTAAAGCATGCAGTAGTACATATCAATCCAATAAATTTGAATATTTCCCTTTATGTATTTTTATGCAGATGTGGCAGCATGTACCCTGACTTGGAGAACACCACAACTGAGACCATAATTGCTGGGGTTGCATCAGTCAAGACGTACGTTTAATTTGTCACCTTAATTTCCCATGCACATGTATTAGTATAAATCTGTTTTAATTGAGTTTATGGCATATATATATATATACATGCTGATGTTGATTATATATAGCTAGGTTAATTAACTCGATCAATTAAATAATATTTACTATGCATTATTGCAGCAGCTACTATGAAGGGTCTGAGTATGGAGCAGAGAATGGCTGCAAGTGCGGCGACAGCTGCAGCTGCGATTCATGCAGCTGCGGCAAATGATCATCGATCAAAGCCAGAAGCTCACAAGGCCGTCAAGAAAAGCCCTCATATCATGGCATGGTTCTCTATATATATAAATAAGAAAAGACTGTTGTATGTCTTGTTGGGTGTTTACAGCTCATATTTGTATAATAATATTGCCATATGTGATATCTGCAAATCCATACTCCTGGCTATAGTTATATGTATAGCTGGGATTTGTTATTTGTTTTGTGGCTAGCTGCCTTGTATGTTACAATTAATGTACGTTACATCTTTCTTTCTTAATCATGTACGTAGATCCATGTGTTCACGTTTCTTCTGCTAGCTTTGTTGTGATTAATTTGGCTTTGATGCATGTATGTATAATTTGTTTGGAATGTGATCCAGTTTGATTATATTAGTAAGGAGAGTGGTATTTTGACCTAGATGATTGTGTGATCCACTTTGGGATCACACTCATCAATATCTACCATTTCTCAGATGCGATGCTAGCGTTTTTCTTAAAATGAACGAACGAACAATTCAGGGATCCAATCAATATGCACAGAACTAGCAGCAAATTAAAATGCTAGCTAGTCTCAATCATGGATTATGTATACCTTTTATAGAAAATTACTCATAAGGTCACTTTTGATGACTTTGTTCTTTTTTAAGTCACTCAATATTTTTATCCATCATAAGGCCACCAATATTTACAAAAATGCCACCGCGTTTTTTTCTCTCATTATTTACAAAAATGCCACTGGATACAAAAAATTATTACTAGAGACAAGAAAGCTATTGTCAACGAACAAAAAATGTACTCCTAATAAATAATAAAGCTATATTCGAAAAATAATAAAGTTAATGTCAGAGAACAATAAAGCTACTGTCAAATAACAATAAAGCTACTGGCGAGGAACAAGAAATGTACTCTCAAAGAATAATAAAGCTACTGTCAAATAACCAAGGTTCTAAAAATCGCTAGGCGCTAGTCGGGCGGCGGGGAGGGGCCTAGCGCCTAAGCGGGGATTAGTCGGACGTCTAGGCGGTCAGCAAGCGCCTAGGCGGTTTTTTATTTTATTTTAATTTTATTATACAACACATAATTAACTAAATAAGTGCCTACTTGAAACAAAAACTATATTTGTATTAAGAAATATATAAAACAAAATAGAAGTATATGAAAAGTACTATAATTGATTAAAAATATAGGTAAAAAAAATTCTAATTTTTTAAAATCTGTCTATGCCCACCTAGGCGGATTTGCAACTAATCGAGGCGGTTGACCACCGCCTAGAGCCTAGGCGGGGATTAATCGGGCCTAGGCGGGGATTTTTAGAACACTGCAAATAACAATAAAGATACTGGCGAGAAACAAGAAATGTACTCTCAAAGAATAATAAAGCTATTGCCCAAGAGCAATAAAACTACTGTCAAAAAGTAATAAAACTACTGTCAAAGAATAATGTAGTACATTTTTGTAGGCAATGTCATTTTTGTAAATAATAAGAAAAAAAAATGCGGTGGCATTTTTGTAAATATGAAAATTTATAATATTTTGGTGGCTTTATGAGGAATAAAGATATTATGTGGCTTTTTTAATAAACTAGGTTATGTAAATAACCTTACGGGTAATTGGTCATACTTTTTACAACTGAATACTTGTGCATAAATTGTTTTGGTAAGATTTCTATAATATATATTATATATAAATGCGTAATTCACTACTAATAATATTGAGGTCTTTTCAGATAAAATTTTCTACATTACAAGTAATGTGCTAGTACTTGAAAAGTTGTTTATTTTTAATAGTGTAGTACAATTTGTACTACGTACTAGTGTTGTTTATTTACAATTTTGTCTAGTACAATTTGTATCGTGCATGAATATAACATTTGGACAAGGATATATATGTTGATTGTTGAGAGTGGCGGGCCAAAGCTTAATTTAAAGATATTATCTTTTGTTTTTCTATGTGCATTATAGAAATTTTGGAAGGAAAAAGGATATACATATTAATTCTAGGTTTAAATTAATTTAGAACGTTGTGGTTGCCCTAAATATTCTTGTTGTTGCCTAAATTAAAGGAAAAGGTTCATCTTCCCCTCCATTAATTTGATTATCGATCTCTATGCATGCAGTATTCGGGTTCCTCTTAAAACAAATTAACCAATTTCACCGGAAGTAGTACTTCCTCCCAGCCCCAAATGAATCAAGTACGTACTCCACCGAATTGGATTTGAGTGATGCATCAATAATTCATTATTCCAATCCAAAAGGAATCAAGGCTAAGATGCACCCACGTGGCCGTTCACGTTACGGTGCTTCAATCATCGTCTCCATTTATATAGCAGCAGTCTGTACGTGACTGACTTCAACATACCATTGCTATTCATCTTTCTCCTTTTCCTTCACTCTAATCTTTATTTGAGCTACTAAAATGTCTGGTTGCGATAACCCAAACTGCTCGTGCGGTTCCAGCTGCTCTTGCGGCTCCGGCTGCAAGTAACTATTCTCAACTCTTGAAACCACTAATTCATTCATGTGTTTTTTCCTCCATCTTTCTCGATCAGTTTATATATATATATATTGTGTGTATATGCAGATGCGGCAGGACTGGCTTGGAGTTCTCAGAGAGCACCACCACCACTACTAAGATCATCATTGCTGGGTTTGCGCCGTTGCAGACGTATGCATGTTATCTCCTCAATTCTTTTTTGTGCGCATGATCGACCTGATTTTGTTTTGGACATAAACACAAAAAACATCAATATATATAGAAGATCTTGCATGCAGTGGCTACTGGCTAGGGTCAGTTAGTGTCATAAATTTTCTAAGAAATGAATTAATTAGTGCATAATTAATATATTGGCAGGTACTGTGAAGAGTCCGAAATGAATTTTGGAGAGGTGAGCGCAAGTCTTGCTCAATCAAACAGCAGCTGCGACTCATTCGGATTTCACAAATGATCAGTAGTACTAGATAGCTAGACAAGAACACAAAGCAGAAAAGCCCTGATACGTATCATCCTCTATAAATAAGAAAATAATGTAAAAGGTAACTTGTCTAGTTGGGTTTGGAGCCTTCTTAATTGTGAAATAAAACTGCCTGCAAATCCATTTCCTAGCTAGCTGGGGTTGTGATTTGTTTTGTGGCTACGTACGTACCTTGTATGTTATTCATATCTTTCTTAATTATGGGTTTCTTCTGCTTCTTTTGAATTTGGATTTGATGTACGTGTATATTTTTGGAGTGATTGCCGGTGCTCTATGCAAGGGCACACCCCAAATATGCTCAGGGCCGTCCCTGATTAATTGGAACCTACCAGTCATAGGTTGTCTCTAATAAAAAAAAATTGACGATTGACCTACTGCGAGAACGGTGGAAAAATTGACCTAGCCAGCAGATGCTTCCAAGGATAAATTTGAAAAGAAACGTGCAGTTACGATCATAATACTACACTATAGTGTCATTTACCGATCACAATTAGGAATTAAAATACAAAAGAGAATCTCTAATGAGGGATTTCAAATTAACGGAATGATGAAATGATTGAATGTTTTAATTTTTAATATAATATTATTTTATCAACATGTAAATCATTAAACCGTTAATTTAAAAATCATTATTAGTCCTCGATCATTTTAAGGTTCTCATTAGATAAAACTTCTAAAATAGAGACCGTCACTTTAACTCACTCTCAACATTGTATTTACCAACACAAAAAAGAATCAAATTTGTGTGGAATGTGGGATCCACAAAAAAAAATTGGAGTCGATTTTTTCATTGAAAGTAACGTCATTAAAAATATCTTAAAACACCCTTATATTTTGTGAAACACAATCTTCTACCAAAAAAAAATACCCTCATAATTTTTAATATGAATTATCTTCCTTTCTCACTTCCTTTCTATCACTTACGACATTTCAAACTCGCTATCATTTTGGTATCCACCGTTAATAACTCCGTGAAATTTTTTTTATTCAAGACAAAAAGCTTCGTGGGCATGTCTTAAACGGAATTATTGACGGTAGGTACTAAAGTGATAGCGAGTTTGAAAGGTCAGGTACTAATGTGATAGTTTTTAAATGTCAGGTACCAAAGTGATGTACAGTCCAAATGTCAGGTACTGTTTATGGTAAAAACCCTTTTTAATAATAATAAAAAAACCTATATATATATCATTTACTCCAATTTCGGATGCTGGTAAACATCTTCATAGGAGTGACTCATGTTCACTCCTTTTTCTTCATTCATCCACTCATTCTCTCTCCAACCCCTCTCAAATCTCAATCCGATTTAAGTTTACTAAACGCAGCCTAAGACATGAAAAGAATAAGGGAAAGATTGAGAGAATATGTTAGGGAACAATTCACTAGCATTAATCTTCTTACAAATGTATGCTAAGCATGTGCAAGTATAGACATTGTATGCCATACCGTGATTCTTCAACCTTTGGACAAGTTGACCCAACAAATGCAACGGTTAAACTTAGAAAGGAATGTTAGTAACATTTTTTTTTCAACCTTAGTTTATCATGTGCAATTTCAAGACATTAACTGTTCATTTTCTAAAGTATTCATTCTATAATCTATACCAAAATAAAAAATTGTCACTATAGAAGGCTTGTCAAAATTTCCAATTTAGTTTTTTTAATAACTATTAGCTACGACCCAACCTCCCTCAAAAAATTAAACATTTGTACCATAATATTTCCATATATCAAGAAAAGCCGAAAAAGGGTTTCCAAAACCAGTGTTTGGGCGTTCATCGAACAAAAACCACTTGTTTGGGCTTCCTAGTTGGGTCTTGGCTGAACTTCAAGTTTTGGGCTCAAGTGAGTTGTGAATTTACCATTTACTTCAACTCGACTCAGTTTTGCTCCCACTCAAAATTAAGCATGCAAACGCTGTACCTTGTGATACAGCGCAGACTGGTTCAGGCAAAACCTCGAACACTTGGTGTGCTATATTTTTCTCCCATCAAAATCACCTCTAGCTTCAACTTTTTCCTTTGCACTCAAACACCAAACGATGTTCCCGAGGAAGTCTCAGAGCCAAAGCAAGAAGAACCCAGGAGCTGCTTATCTTATAGGATTGAGAAGCTGCCGAGAGGTGAGCCAGTTGGGTCTGCTTTCCAGAGTTGGATGGGCGATGGCTTTCCCATTCATAGAGGTGACATCTTCCACGCCATTAATCGCCTAAGAAAGCTCAAGTCTAACAAACGCGCTCTTGAGGTATCTCTCTTTCTCTTACTGAGGTCATTTTGTTAATGGGGTAGATTTGATTTGATTTGATTTGTTTGCTGGGAAATTGAGGAAAACAAAAAAGTGAGCTTTTTGGGTCAAGTTTGGAGCTTTGTTGTTTATAGTTGAAGAATGTAATTAGGCTCAGAATCAATTCCATATGTTATAAAAAGGTTAAACAATTACAGTTTGACTAGTACCCAATTCCCACAATTCATTCTGCAACAAGGCCACCAATCATCTTATTAGCCTTTAAATCTGAACCAATTTAGTGTAGAAGCTGAGCTATTGCTTTTGACAGGTAATGGAATGGGTGATTAGAGAAAGGCCCTACAGGCCAAAGGAGCTAGACTACTCTTACCTGTTGGAATTTACAACCAAGTTTCATGGGATATCACAAGGTAAAGAACTCTTTACGCGCGTTCCTCAAGAGTTTCAGAATGAGCTCCTTTACAACAATCTTGTGATTGCTTGCTTGGACAAAGGAGCAATAAGGCTTCCACTCGAGTGCATGAAGAAAATGAGGGAATTGGGTCATCCCATCTCACACTTGGTGTTTAATCGACTCATTATTCTTCATTCGTCTTCAAGGCGTAAAAAATTGATACCAAAGATCCTTGCTCAGATGAAGGCCGATAAAGTGGCCAGGCATGCTTCCACATTCAACATTCTCATGAAAATAGAAGCCAGTGAACATAACATTGAGGGATTGATGAAGGTATACTCAGATATGAAGCGAGCGGATGTTGAGCCGAATGAAATTTCTTACTGCATCGTAGCTACTGCCTATGCAGTGGCACGGTTACATACTGCTGCTGAAGCTTATGTTGAAGCCTTGGAGAAGTCAGCTACAGGTAAAAACTGGTCAACACTAGATGTTCTAATAATGTTGTATGGGTATTTGGGGAAGGAGAAGCAGTTAGAGAAAACTTGGGGCTTGGTGAAGGAACTACCCCATGTTAGGTCTAAAAGTTATGTGATGGCAATTGAAGCATTTGGTAGAATTGGCCAACTCACCCGAGCTGAAGAACTCTGGTTAGAGATGAAATCAGTAAAAGAGTTGAAATCCACTGAGCAGTTCAACTCTATAATATCTGTCTATTGCAAGCATGGGCTCATTGATAAAGCATCTAAACATTTCAGGGAAATAACGACGGATGGGTGTAAACCAAATGCCATAACTTTTCGGCATCTAGCTTTGGGTTGCTTAAAAGCAGGATTGGTAGAGGAGGCCATTAAGACTCTAGACATGGGGCTGGATTTGACAATGTGTAATGTGGTCAGGAATTCTACCCCATGGTTGGAGACCACTCTTTCGATAATTGAGGCTTTTGCCGAGAAGGGTGATGTAAGGAATGCCGAGAGGTTGTTTGAGGAACTAGCTAAAGCCAAGTATATAAGGTATACTTTTGTTTACAACATTTTAATCAAGGGTTATGTGAAGGCCAAAATTTATGATCCAAATCTTTTGAAGAGGATGATTCTAGGAGGCGCACGGCCAGATGCCGAAACCTATAGTCTGATGAAACTTGCTGAGCAGTTTCGGACTTGATATTGGTTTGTAATATAGTTGCAAGTGTAATATGTTGTAATACATTTTACTGATTCTTCTTGCACAATGTTTATCCAAGTTGTAAATGGAAGATAATGAGATGGAAGAGCATTGACCTTGAATGGCTTTCCCCTGCTTATGGACCGACCCATTTTTATCCAGCCTACAACTCAGATTATTGTGAAGAAGCTCAGATTTTCTTTCAAATTCAACAATACGGCCTACGATTCTCAACTACATGTTGGTAACAAAATTAAACTTGGCTGATAAAATAGGCCGTGGAAATCACAAGTCTTCTAGGAATGGAGTAGCATCCACGTTAAAATCACACCAGCATCAGTAAGAATCTAACATAAAGTCATAAACACATGCACACAAATCTCAACATAAGATATTATTTGACGATTCATAATCCCTTACATCAAGCTTCAGTAATTCGGCTGAAGAACCCTTGCATCATTCTTTTTACAACCCAACAAATTCAAGAGGAAGATGATACAAGAACCTCCTACTTCTACAGAATCTGCAGAGAGATTGTGTAGAATGTTAGTTCCACGTTCAGGTGAGATAGTTGAGGAATTCCGCAGCAGTTGCAATGGCACCTCCTGTGATTGCATCTACCAGAATTCTGTCCTTGTCACTACTGGTGGCTGCAGATATTACAGCCCCTGTCAGTGCACCCCCAATCATGGCATTCTTCTGCAAAATATAAACAAACAAAAATGAGCAGAGGCAGAATTTCCAGTTGAAGATTGAAATGATTTCTGAAATAAAGGACTTGTGATGGTATGCTTGAAGCTTTGTGACAATTTAGGGAGTCGAGGAAAGAACTGTTCAATAGTTCTACTGTTCTGTCTCACTGATAAGTTCTTAGTACTATGATGAATTAGTGATTGAAATGGGTACGCGTATGGGATTAAAAGAAAGAAGAGAAGAATCGTAATTGAGCAATCTGAGCTCCTTTCACAAGAAACATACTATATGGTCTCCTACCTGCTATTTCAAAGGTACCTATTCAGAACCTAAAATGAACAATCACTCTGATTACGACAAACAAGAATCTGAGTAACAGAGAAGTTTGAATTTTCAAATTAGAAGTGGAGATTCTGAAACATTCTACAAATATAATTTCAGAATCTACCTGTGCAAACTTAAAATGAATGGTTATGAAAATTATGACCGACACATCTGAGTAACATAAAAGTTTATATTTTTGAACACAATACTATCTTTAGCCCTATTCTAATTTGCTCATGTATAGTACAACTAGTAAATACAGCAGACGTACCCAGTCTCTTCTGCCACGGATCCTCTCCACACCATACTCCGCTCCCACATAAACTCCAGCTACAGCTCCTGTCAATTTTAATAGAAGATTGTTGATGCAGTTCTTCATTTTGCAAAAGAAAAAGAACCGCATAATCACATGAATACATATAGTTGACAATGATATATGGTTCAGCTTACCCCAATATGCACCTTCTTTACACATCTTCTTCAACTACAAAACCAGTACTTTCAATTAGCACGATGAGAAACTTGTATTGTATTATTTTTTTTAAATCTTCAAACCATTAGCACAGTAACAGTAAGACCTCCATAAAACAACAGATCCAACCATCGAATAATTAAACCAATTGAGACTCATTTGAAGATGCTGATTGCTGAAAGCAACTTAAAGTAGCCACTACTTTACTCAAAAACAATAAAATGATAAAGCCAATAAACTGAACAATGGACTGTTCTGTTCGGGCTACTCACAGTGTGCTCAAAGTTGTGCTTTGAAACGCTCCCTGCAAAAATATCACTCACCATTAGAAATTAAATTCACAAAACCAAGAACATCATCACAACCAGACTCAAATATCACCACCATAATCATTATCACTTGACATTAGTCATTAATTCAAGCCTTTTCATTACATCACACTCACGAAAGCAGAAAACTCCAATGAACTAAGTTTTGATGCAACCGTTAAAGTTTTGATCTTTTTCTCTATCAATTTTCTCAGTGCTTCTCGGTGATCAAACAGTGAGACAACATCACAACGAACAACGTAAAAAGGGCAAAGACGGTACCTTTCTTGACGGCATAGAAAGCTTCCTCTGCAGCAGCTCTGGTAGCAGCAACCTGAACCAAACCAAAGACAAACGTCACCGTTTCAATTCTGAAGCTGCATTCAAAATCCCCAGAAGGGAAAAAAGCATTTATATTGAAATGAAGCATGGATAAAAAGCCATACGGTTCCGATCTTCAAGAAGCCATCCACGGTGACATTGAGCAATGGGTTACCCAGGTCAATGGCCACTGCAACCTTGGGCCCGGAAATTGTCCCTGAGAACTCGCTTCTAGGCATCTTCTTCTTCTTCTTCTTCTTCTCTTCTTCTCCTTCACCGCTGGTGCTGTAACAATTTTGTGGAGATTGAAATTGAATGATCGACACTTCTGTTGTTTTATGTCAAATCTTTATGAAATGGGCATTTTACCAAACTGCCATCACACGTGAACGGTGGAGGTGGATCAATGCATGTGAATCCGTGAATGTGTCAATATTCAAATGGATAATTAACTTTGCTTGAGTAGTGCCCGGTGCCCCACTCTCTCTCTCTCTCTCTCTCCTTTCTAATTTGATTAAAATCCAAAATCTGATTTTGTTTTCTTCCCTAACAATTTTGCTTTATTAGTTCAGGTAAGGACCCAGCTTCGTTAGATATTTGTTCCCCAGCTAGAAATTATTTACTCTTTGAGTGAGCTTAACTTAAGGCAGAAGTTAAAGCTTTGGAGTTTTAGACTAAATAGAATTTGGCCCTTGAGCTTTAGATCCTAACTCACTGTACTTGTTAGGAATTATATATGCAATGTGTGTGAAATCATGTCCTTCTCCTGGGGTCTCTAACAGTCCATGAGCCAAAGTGTGGTGGATTCATAAAACTTTGCGTGGTACCAAGTGTGAGCGTTTTGGATTCTAGCTAGTACACAAAGACAGTTACAAATGTAACAAGCAAAAACAAGGAATGCAGACAATCTAGGGATGGTTACCTCAGCTCTATCTAAGTCTAAGAGGAACGGCAATGTGAGATAACTCCGTAAAATTCTGCAAAACTCTTGCAATGAAGAAGGAAACACAGAACAATGAATGAGAAAGAGCATAGTTGGGATCAGAACTATGCAGACAGCAAAATTTGTGAGTTTGGAGCACAACTATTTTCTGTATGCATTAGCCAGTCATTGTTCTAAAATCTAGTGGGGGGCAAAAAGAAGAACAGAACACTTATACTCAAATTGAGAAAACAGGGATTTGCCTCCAACTTATTCTAAGCCCATAGAAAGAGAAGGCATAGATATGACCCTTGCTCACAACTTCATGCCCTTCACTAGGCTTATACATTGGTGCTGGGAAAACAGGCCAAGCACATGACCCATCAACTTGAAAAATTCTTTCATTCTCTCCCACCAAAACCCACACCTCCTTCCCCCCAACCGGAACCATCCTTGCGCCATGTGCTTTTAGTCGCGGCCTGTCGATAATTTGGTTAGGCAAGAAACTGATTAGCCTGCAGCTATATATCAAATTTGGATTGGTGAGCACAGTCCACAGCCATAGCTTCACGCCTAACTGATCTGACCAAGTTAGTATCATCAAACGCCCGTTGAGTGATGTAGCAGTGAACCCGTCTGCCTCTTGAGGAACAAATGATTTCAGAGACCCCCAAGAGTTGTTGCTGGGGTTGTAGATTTCAGCTGAGTGCTTGAGGGTTGTATTGCTACCACCACCAACCACGAAGAACCTGCCCTTGTGAGCAATGCCGGATGCAAATGCTCGGGGATTTGGCATGTCCTGCAGTGCCTGCCACTCCCATGTCTTGAGGTTCAACCGTTCTGCTGATTTCAAGTGAGATGAAGGATCAATATCTGCATAACATCAAGTACCACAGGCTAAGTGGTGTGCTGGAGAGAATCTAAAAATGTTCAGAAAAAACCATGATAGTTATTAGACTCAAAGACAAGTTATCAAAATCAAGATGCAAGGTCATCTAATCTCAATATGTACTTCCTTCTCTACATCAAAATATGGTTATAACTTATAAGAGGCTCGTAGAAAAAGTACATCAACAACGAATGTAATGAACTTGAAATTACATGAAATTGTGTATGACATTTTTGCAAGTAGTTGTTACAAGGGTTGCATTTGTGTATGCTTGAATCTTGGCCTTGAATCAATCTAAAAACTCACCTACAATCAATATGCCAGTGTGCAAAATATCAATGTGATAGATTAAGCATTGTATACTTCTTCTCAAGGTGTTTTCACCCATTTCGAAATATGAAAATTGCTTGCTCGAGTACATAGTTAGCAACCCTAATCGATTATATTCGAATCTATAGCATATTGGTTTCCCATTCTTCCTAAAATCCTAATTTGAGGGTGTGGGTACGTTGGCACCTATTTCACACGAGGAGTTTCAAGCATTACTTGAGAGGATACAATTACGAAGGTTTCAAACTCGGGACCTCCGACATTGTTTGTTATCCAAAAATTAGATTAATATATATTGAAATTTAGCGCACACATTGAAAATACAGCAGTAATTACCTGAAGAGTTCTTATACCCTCCAGCAACATAAAGCCACCCATCAAGAATGGCACATGCAGCCCCAAATAGATTCCGATCCGCACAGTTCATTTTGGGCACATCATCATAAGAATTCCCACTGCATGAATAAGTACACAGAGTGACATAGGGTTCCGGACCTTGCACCAACTTGGCACACAAGAAATGCTGAGGCAAGACCCCTATCACTTGGACTCTGAACATAGATGGGTTTCGAGGCACCGCCACGGAATGGAATTGGGTGGGAGAGCAGAGATAGGCAAACCATTCCCATGTTGGGAATGGGAATGGAAATGGGCATGCCTCTTCTTTGTCATCAATGAGGGATTTGTTTGGGACCTCAATGATGCAAATGTCTTGGAAAAGGCCGGAATCGGAGACTGGGAAGATGGAATTGCGCAAAGTGAAGCTGGAATCATCATTTGGTTTGGGGTTTGAAGGTGTTCTACTGAGGTACCACATTAGGATCGATTTGGGTAAATGCCTATGGGTGGTGGGTTTGGTTCACTGATATGGATTTTGACTTGTGATTAGTTCCGATGGACTTGAGAGTGGATTTAGGATGGGAATTAGGAACGTCTGTTGGTTTTTTTGCCCGATTTATTCTCATAGATTTATATATTGATTGGACTCTCTACTGTAACTGTTGTGCGGTGGGTAAGTACTGATCAGTCACAAGAGGTAGTTAACTTGGTCTTAGCACACATGTTCAAAAAATTTGTAGGGTATTTGTGCAAACAGAAACCTTTGACTAGTTCCTGGATTTTGATGGACTGCTCAGTCTTTGCTCGACTGCTCCTTCTAAATTGTTCCAGTCAGAAAAACTCAATAGCACTACAGTAAAACTTCGATAAATGAATGTTCGATAAACTAACAACATCGATTAGATGGTAAAAACCTTCAGTTTCGACTCGAAACTTTGTATTAAAATAATAATTTCACTTAATGTATAGATGATAATTTTTTCTAACTTTCCTTAGGACCCATCGAATATATAAATTAATAACATAATTAAAATACATAAAAGGGAAATTATCATAAATGGTACCTGAACTTTACCTTCATTATATGGATGGTACCTGAACTTTACTTTTGATCACAACTAAGTACTCGATTTTCGTTTTCATCTTAAATGGTACATGCCGTTATAATTCGTTAACTTTTCGGTCAATTTTTTTTTTTTTACATTTTTCTTTCAATTTTTTTTGTGTAACCTTTTTCCGTCATTTTTCCCCCTCCCCTCCCCCCAACACCCCTCGTAACCTCTCCTCTTCGCCAAGCCGTGTCGGGGGGCTTCTTCTCTAGAACACCGCCGAGCCCGTGCGCGCCCGGGCATCGAGGGGCTGGACGGTGGCATGGCAAAGCCGGGCACTTCGATGATGGCGGCGGTTTGGGCATGTGGGTGCACGGACGATCGGAGTAGAGAGATGCGACGGTGGGGAACATGGACTAGGATCTACGGCGGCGTGAGAGAGGGACGGGTCGGAGAAGTAGTGGAGTGACACCGTGGATGAGAGAGAACGCGGGCGAAGGAAGAGACACGAGACTCATGGCTCGAGTTCAGCCTAGGCGAGGCCCCCCGCATAGCTCGGCCGAAGAGGAGAGGTTACGCGGGGGTTGGGGGAGGGGAGGAAAAAAAAATGACGGAAAAATGTTACAAAAAAAATTTGAAAGAAAAATGTAAAAAAAAAAATTAACGGAAAAGTTAACGAATTATAACGGCAAAGACCATTTAAGATGAAAACGAAAAGTTCGGGTACTAGTTGTGATCAAAAGTAAAGTTCATGTACCATCCATATAATGAAGTTAAAGTTCGAGTTGCATACTCATTTGTGATAATTTCCCTACATAAAAATTCATAATGCTAGATAACAGGAACAAGATGACATGATTTTGGGTTTCATAAAAATTCATAATACATTTTTTTTAATAAAATAACATTGATCGTCTGAATTAAAAAAAAAAGATTAATCATCCGATTTATTTTGAGGAAATTGAGTGAATTAATGAGAATTTAAAATATGTTCTCTAAAATTGTAAAATCGAAGACTTTAATTGATTTCTCTCCCATTCTCTTCCTGCCAAATAGAAAACCATAAATTCATACAAGATCAAAAAAGTTAAAAAGGATACAAAAATTGCTAATTATTTACCAAAAATAGTATATTTATTTTGAAAGGCACCAAAAGCCAACTTCCCCGATATAAGCGCTCTAAACGGCGCCGTGTCATATCTACTATCGGTCTAGGGTTTTACCTCACTATAAAGGGGAAGAGATCTTCTGATACCAGCTTGGTCTATAAACCCCTTCAGTGAGTGAGAAATTAAGCCAAGAATCCTCGAAATTTGATTTGTGGTCAGTGTTACAGATATAATCGAGTATGGATAAGAGCATGATAGGAGATCTGGATTCGCTTCCAGAGGAAGACAAGCTCAGAATGGCTACCATGATCGACCAGCTCCAAATCCGCGACAGGTTTTCAATTTTCTCTAAATAATTTCTTTCTGGGTTCTTACATTTCCTCATCTGTATTGTGGGTTCTCAAATTTATTGAAATTTCTAGCTTAAATATGATGAACAACTGAAAATTTGGCTCTTTGCTACATCGTGTCTCGGTTTTTGCATTGAGAATGGTTTTGTTGGTGTATAAGATGAAAGCTGGTGCTGTTCTAAATTAGAATTCTGGTTACTCATGATTTAATTCTTAGTTTTGGTTATTCATTTGTGTGTTCACATTTCTAGTATATTGGGTGGTGATGTAGTTGCTAATCCTTTGGTCTGCTTGAATCTATGCTTAATAAAAAAGTTATGTAATTTGCTTTTAGTTTTAGTTGGACCCCTATTCAAATGTTTGTTTCCATTGCTTTGGTTCAAAGTGTGCGTCTTTTATTTTTGATACCCCTCCTGGCGATTTAGAAACTTTGTGAGAGCATGATAGATCTGAGGCATTGGATAGACTCAGATTTGTAGCTTCACAATTCCTCCTTGTACAATGTAGGTCACATGGTTTAATTTTGTGAAAACTCTTTCTGTGAAGCGAGATAAAAGTTCTCCTTTAAACCAGTGCAACATGTGTGTTGCTTCTGGACGTTGGGAACTACACTGGTTAGGTGTTGGTGAAAGTATTGTGTATTCCGGCGTATATTAGAATTTCGGTTGGCAGTTTTAGGGAAACCGAATAGCAAAACTTATTAGAATTCCGGATTTTGTTGCTTTGAACCTTTGGTAATAGTTAAGGAAAATAATTATTTTCTACAAATCATGTGTCATAGAGATTTGCACGAATTGTATTTTTCTCTCTTGGATTCTTATCTAGACCTTTCTCATACAATGTGATCAATTGCTTGAAACTTTGTCATGTGAAGTAAGATAGATAAGTCACACTTAAGACCACTGCAGTATCCATTTTGCACTGCATTTTTACTTGTTTTTGGCCTTTTTGTATGCTAATCCCACCATTATACATAATCAGTGAAATATTAATTTATCCAAGTTAAAGAAAGTGCTACAATAACCCACAGAAAAGCTTGTATCAATGAAACATCATTTCAACTGTTGGAGCTTTTGTACCCGGCTTCTAAATTGGATGCTGATCTGTATGATGTATTGTTTTTCTAGTTTGGCAGAAGTAATTGCCAATGTTTTTTGGTGGAAGCAATTGCCATTGCCATGAACAAATCTGCTAACAATATCAAATTCTTGCAGTTTAAGGATGTACAACTCACTTGTCGAGAGATGCTTCAATGATTGTGTTGACACTTTCAAGCACAAATCACTGCAGAAGCAAGAGGAAACCTGTGTTCGGCGATGCGCTGAGAAGTTTCTCAAGCATTCAATGCGTGTTGGCATGAGGTTTGCAGAGCTCAACCAGGGAGCTGCAACCCAGGACTAGTCATCGAATTGCCAAGGGTAGAGAGCTTAGGGGCAGTTACACCATATTTGCTTTGCTGTCCTTTTTCTGTTTTGTTATAAAAAGAAGACAAGGTGTTGTAGTTGTAACCCATTGTCATGCTTTTCTTGTCTATGGGAAAAACAGCAAATTGTATGCTGTAGAGATACATGGAATCTGAAGTTGCTGTTCGATAAGAGATTCAATTTTTACTTATTCAGGCAGCAGTCCACTTTCGAATGTGATGAATAAATCTGTTTGTTTTTGTAGAATTTGCTTTTTTATAAGATTGGAACACAGTCGTTTAAATTTGTTCCCCGGAGGACATGCATAGAGATCAAGAACATGGCCGTATGTTAAATGATACTCATAGAAGGTGAACTAATACAGAAACAAGGAGATGAAACAACCACGGATTTGTGCTTGGCTAACCAAAGTGCCAGTGAAACTACAATTTCTTTATTCAAGTATAAAATGAAGCAAAGCAAAGAAATCACCATAAGCAAGTGTTGCAGCCTGATAACTTGGAAAATATATCTCGAGCAAACAAACTAATTGACTCTGACCAAACCGTCCAGGAGAAAACAAAAAAATGGAACTAATTGAATACTCTGAAGTCTTTAACATAACAAACTTGGTAGTTGGTCAGAACCCGTTAGAGAACAAATCTATATCTCATTCACCAATAGCACAAGATAGAGAACAATATCACAAGGAGAAAACTATAGATCATGAGAAAAGAAGTTTGCATACAAGTTTCATAGTACTGTATACGGTGTAAATATAATTTACCAGACAAAATCATAGAAAATTTCTAAAAGAAAGTGGGACAAGATCAAATCAACATTAATCAGAAAAATTCAAACTTTTATTCAGCTAAGCGATAGTTTCATCTCATAAAGCAAAGCAGCCAAATCCAAGCAAATTAACAGAACAATGTAAAGGTTGCAAACTTACAATAGTAAATAGTTGCAAAATACAAAGATTAACAGTGACTTGCTGGCGTACAAAGATTAAAACCATTCCTAGATAGATTTATTCATCATCACGGTGGTGTTTCCGGCTCTTCTTCTCAGATCGTTTCCTGCCCCTACCTACCCGTGAATCATCAGAGCCACTTGCATCAGAATCAGATGGTGTTACTGCCCTCCTGCTCCTTCGACTGCGGTGTCTATAGGAATCTTCAGATGCATCAGACTCAAAATCATCAGAATACCGATGACTTCTCCTCCTCCTACTCTTCCTATGTCGTTGACGTCGTTTACCATCCTCATCCGAGGACTCATCCCTCCTTCTCCGTTTCTCCTTTCTTCTTTTCTTCCCATCTTCTTCAGAATCATCAGAATCATCAAGTTTGCGCTTGCTGCTTCTCCTCTTCTTGGATCTTCCTCTCTTCTTCTTCTTCTTCTCCCCAGAATCTGTATCTGAGCCATCAACATCTGAGTCCTCATTCTTCTTTTTCGACTTCTCCTTTGGGACACTCTTTTTCCCAAATCTTTGAGCAATGAGCCTCTCCATATCAGAATCATAGTCCGAATCTGAACTCTCACTGTCTTCATCCTCCTCCTCACTATCAGTCACAACCACATTTTTCCCAATGGCCTTACCCAGCTTCCCCTTCAACTTACCCAACTCAGAAGCTATATCAGCCTCAATAGTTTCTGGGTCTTTCTCCTTGTCTTCCTTAACACTCAGAAAGTTCCTGCACTGAAAGCTGAGGTGCCCAACACGACCACACCTCTTGCACGCACCACGAGCCTCATCAGCATTGGACCCGGTTATACGGGCAAGGGCAAGGAGGCCCTGGAAGCTAGCATATGCATTCTCAGCATCTGGTTCAGAGTTTGACAAATTTGGCTGAGAAGAGGTCTTACTTTCCTCTTTGTTGGGTGCATAGGGGTCATACCCAATTGCACTCTGCCATATACCATGGGTTTGAAGGGCAGCACTACTGTGTACCCGATTGTTCGCCGGCATGCGAACTCTTCCTGCGGTGGCCGGCATTCTGAAATTCTGAGATCAAATCCTAAAGAGAAACAAACTAATCAGAATTCTCAGAAATTACACCAAAAAAAAAACACAACAATTACTTGAATTTAAATGTCATAAAGGAAATCCACGCTGAAATTTCTTCAAATTAGTTTTGGAATCCCAAAAGCCGTCGAGCTATTGAAATCGAAGGGGACGCAAATAGTCAAAATTTTGGAATTCCAATTCTAGGGTTTCCTGAATTCGTCCTAGAAAGCACTAATGCATAGCATCGTCCACGAATTTATGCAGAAGAATCAAAATTTTGATTCCATAGAGCCTAAACAATTACTTCTCTGCAAAAATTCTGAACTTTCCTCAACAAAATAAAATAAAATATCTTAATAGTTTTCCGTTGATGGAAAATAAATTCTAGGGTTGTTCGCATTTGATAGTAAAAGAAGAATCAAAAGAGAGCGAAATTCAACATGGAAGATTGAAGCCTTACCTGTAAAACGTATATCGGAGACGAAACTTCTGGAGAGAAAGCGTTTAAAGGATTTGAGTGATTGGGGAAAATTGACGACTGAATGCTAGAATACCCTTCGTATCCATTTTATTTGTCCGAAATTGAAAACCAATTCCCAACCGGGGTTAAGAACGACGTCGTTACATATTAAGTATTGGGCCTCAGCCCAAAATAGAAAAGGGTCATGAGACCATGTTGGCTCCAAAAAGTCCTAGATGGCTACATATTTGATCTCTACACAAAAAGTCCCACTATCCAAATTCCTTTCCCTCTTTATTTACTGATTTCAGAACAAGATCACAATTCTCTTGCTAATCTTTAACTCTTGATAAGTGTATTCATCATAATTGAAGATAAACTAGTTCATTCCAAGGATGACTAAGCATGCATGCATTTTTTGTTTGTTACAAAATTAGTAGAGTTATATAAAGGCACACACCACCAAACATAGATCACAAAACCAAGCATCAACGACCAGTAATACACACATAACTAGCTAGACATAGATAATTAGCATTATATAGATAATAACAGAGAACTACTTTCTTGTAACCACATAAGGCATTGTCAAAGCAAAATTAAAGAAGAACATTAAAACTCAGAAATGCTTAATTATTTGGCCAATCTCTTAAATCCTTGGTTTGATGGTATCATTTTGGTCCAGAGTAGGTTCTGAAGGAAGGAACCTAAGCACCAGATTAATTAAACAAAAAATATTAATTAGCAGTAATAGCACCAGATGATGATCCCTACTTTGTTATCACTTTTATCTCAATACATAAGCAGTAACAGCATCGGTTGTGGTATGTTTTCAATTTAATTCTTCACTTTTTGAAAATTATAAAATATCGGGATGACTTTGCCTTCTTGGAAATTTGTTTGGTAGTTTCCATTTGAGAGAGTTACTATCACAAATGAAGACAATAGCCCAAAAGTAACGAAGGTAGCAAAAGAACTCTGGGAAGGCAGCAAAAGAACTGAATAATTGTACTACTTTACTGTTCTGGTCATGGAACACGCAATTCAGCATTGAAAAGGCTGCAAAAGAACTCTGGGAAGATGCACTGCACTGAAGAAAAAGTAAAGAAAACGCGTACGGGCTAGGTCCCAGCTCTCTTTAGCCGTTCAATCACTTGTTGTTTTCTTTGGTCTGGTGTGTTTTCTTTTTCTTTGGTCTTGAGAGTCTGAGAAGAAAAAGAAGAGGAGGTCCCAGCTCTCTTTAGCCTTTCATTTCTTCGCAACTCTAATTATCACTACGCGGTTTTCCGAATTCTTTATATATCTTCCATGATTTCACTTCCTGGCCAATCAATTTTCATTTTTCACAGTGGTTGCTTCTGGTAGTTGGCTTTCTTTCCTCTTCCCTGAGTCCTGAGACCTAGCTTGCTATTCCTTTCGTTGGTTTACGATGGCGTTAAGCACCCAAAGAGCCTTACCATGTCTTCCTTGGGCTGAATCTGCTCCCCGATGGAAGTACGATGTGTTTTTGAGTTTCAGGGGTGAAGACACCCGCAGGGGTTTCACATCCCATTTATACCGCGAACTGCAGTACTGGCAAACAATCAAAACTTTCAAGGACGACCGAGAGCTTGAAATAGGAGCAACTATCTCTCCGGTGCTCTTGAGCGCAATCGAACAATCACATCTTGCCATCGTGTTGTCTCCCCAAACTATGCTACTTCCACCTGGTGCTTGGATGAACTTGCCAAAATTGTTGAATCCATGGAAATGAGAACGAACGCAATTCTGCCGGTTTTTTTCGATGTGGATCCATCCGACGTACGACATCAAAGGAGGAGCTTTGCTAAAGCCTTCGCTAAGCATGAAGAAAAGTACAGTGATGATATAAACAAGGTGGAGAGGTGGAGAGCAGCTTTAACAAAAGTGGCCAATCTCTCTGGATTCCATTCAAAGAATTTTGAGTAAGCAACTAAGCATGCATTAATTAATTCACCTTGATGTTTTTTTTTACATTTTAGCTTTGACGCACTATCTAGTTATATGCATGCATGTATCATTAGCTTGATGATGCCCCTTGATGATTATCTATTTTGTTGTTAGATCTGAATCAGAGCTTATCAAAGTCATTGTCAAATGTGTGTGGAGAAAAGTATGTCCTACGATCGCATTATCATGTTCCACAGAGAAGTCAGTAGGAATTGATTTTGAACTTGTGGAACTGGGTTCGCTTTTAGCTCCAGAGGAAAAGGATGTTCGATTTATAGGCATATGGGGTATGGGTGGAGTTGGCAAGACAACCCTTGCTAAGCTAGTATTCGAGAAAATTTCCCATCAATTTGAAGTCCGTGAGTTTCTTGTTGATGTGAGGGAGGTTTATGCAAAACATGGTAATCTAGTTAATCTACAAAAACAGCTTCTTTCTCCGATCTTGAAGAAAGCACAAGTTTGGGATGAGCAAAAAGGAATCTTTTTCATTAAGAAATGCATGTCTAATAAAAAGGTTCTTCTGGTTGTTGATGATGTTGATTGCTCTGACCAACTAAAAATGTTGGTCGGAAATAAATCTTGGTTTGGTGAGGGAAGCAGAATCATTGTCACAACTAGAAATGAACGTTTGCTGATTGCGAATGATATAGAATTATCATTTAAGGTAAATGGACTAAATAACAGTGATGCTCTTGAGCTCCTTAGTCATAATGCCTTCAAAAAATATCAGCCAGAGGAACGGTTTTTAGAACTGTCCAAGTGTTTTGTAGTTTATGCCGAAGGGCTTCCATTAGCTCTTAAAATTCTGGGAGGTTTTTTGTACAAGAGAGATATACAGGAATGGAGTAGTACATTGAAAAAACTAAAGAACATTCCTAATCCAACAATTTTTCAGAAGCTCAAACTCGGTTATGATGCGCTAGATGCTACACAAAAGGACGTTTTCCTAGACGTTGCATTTTTCCACAAAGGGATGGAGAAGGGGCGAGTAATTGAAATGCTGGATAGATCTGGCTTTTGTGGTCATATTGAGATAGTTGTTCTCATTGAGAAATCTCTCTTAAGTGTTGATGCACACAACAATGTTGGGATGCATGGTTTGTTACAAGAAATGGCATGGGAAATTGTTTGTCAAGAGTCTAGTGAAGCTAAGTTATTTTTTTTTCTCCCCAATCTTTCTTCCTCCATTTAATGGTGATTTTTTTTTTTCCAACCCTACCCCCCCCCCCAACAAAAAACCCTCCCCCTCCCCGGGGGGGGGGGGGGAAAACCCCCCCTTTTGTGGGGGAGGCCGAGTCCCTAGTGAAGAGCCCGGTCGACGCAGCCGTTTGTGTTGTGTCATCGTGATGATATTTTTCGTGTATTCATGAGAAATACGGTAAGAAGTTATGTAGATATACCAAGTTGATGAAAAAAAATACATTTTGTTTTAGCATGATATATATTAGACTTGAATTTTGAAATTAACTTTTTCTTTATGTTGAAATAATATCAGGGAACAGAAGCAATCAAAGGCATCTGCTTATGCTTACATAAATTAGAAGAGGCGGATTCACACTGGAGTTTCGAAGTCTTCTCTAAGATGATCAACCTAAGTTTTCTCAAATTTGATAATTTCATTTTTAGTTCAGGCCCCAAATTCCTCCCTGATTCCTTGAGAATTCTCAATTGGAATTGGTATCCTTCCAAATTTCTTCCTGTAAGTTTTCGACCAAATTTTCTTGGTGAACTTAAGATGCGAAATAGCAAACTTGTTCGGCTCTGGGATGGAAAACTGGTAACATTGTTGATCATTTTTTTATTACTTCAAATATAATTTTTTAGGCTTTCGAATGGTAATTATTTCTTCTATGTATTGTACAAGACTTGCCTAACTTGAAAACTATGATTCTTAGTTACTCCAAAAACTTGATCAAGACCCCAGATTTCACAGGTTTTCCGAATCTCGAAAACTTGGATCTTGCATACTGTACGAGTTTAGTTGAGATCGACCCATCCATTGCATCCAACAAGAAGCTTAAATGGTTGGATCTTCATGAATGTTATAGTATTAAGAGATTCCCAAGTAAGTTAGAAATGGATTCTCTCAGGGTTCTCAACCTTTTGGGGTGCTCAAAAGTAAAGATTCCAGAATTTGGAGAAGGGATGAAAAATTTGTCCAAAATTTGGTTATCTAAGACTGTGAGTGGGGAACTACCTTCATCAATTGAACATCTGGTTGGCCTTACTACTCTGTTATTAGTTGATTGCAAAAATATCAAGTGTCTTCAGGGTACCACAATTTTTAAACTGACGTCTCTGAAAGAACTCCGTATGAATGGATGCTCAAAACTGGAGAAACTTGTAGAAAACACAGAGGAGAAAGAGTCGTCCATTAGACCAAAAATAAGGAATCTTCACGAGGGCCTTTTGGGCTTAATTGGAAGAAAGAGTCCAGATCCTTTGGGCTTGGTGTTGCTATCTCCAAGGGCTTTACCGTCTTTGCGGACGTTACAGCTAAGCGATTGCAATCTTTATCAAGGAGCTATTCCCGACGATATTGACTACTGCTTCCCATCTATAGAACGCTTGCAACTTTGTGGAAATAATTTTGTTAGTCTTCCTACAAGCATTAAATGTCTTTCTAAGCTTGGGTTCATTGATTTGAGTAGGTGCAAAAGGCTTCAACAATTGCCGGATCTTCCATCGAATAGACAATTAGAAGTAAGTGCAAACGATTGTGATTCCTTGAAAATATTGCCAGCACAATCACAGCAGGGCAGATTTCCAAATTTGGAGTTTTTTAAATTAACAACTGTCAATTGCTTGAGATTGGGTGACGAGGAAGGCTTGAATAATGAAATATTTTCGTTGTATGTGACTACTTAATATCTAAATTATTTAATATATTTTGCCGCCATCGTTAATGTGACTTCTTAATATCTAAATTATTTAACTTACTTGCGTAAATTGTGCTAACAATATCATTTTAACTACTGCTTCTACTCATAACACACAACCGCATGCAATAATTTGTTATATATGTTAAACATGTTTTTCCTCATTCACAGATCATAAGCACCCTCATTTAGTTGGATGTATATAATTTTTTTTTGTTTTGTTTCAGAATGTATATATTTGATTATTATTTATTTATCTATCAACGGAAGCACCTTTTCTTTTCAAGTAAAACCTTTAGAAAATTAATTTTCATCGACTCATCATGTTTTGTTCCACAAGCGTTGCTACATTGCTAGGTATATCCGTATATCAATGGAGGAAATATATATATTCCTTCATGGTTCAAGTGTTGTTACTTTATGGAAAAGAGTAATTATAAAATTTTGTATTCATCTTATGCAACATGCAATTAGGCATCAGTGCATCACTATGCTTTCTCTTCATACTTTCCACCCGGCCCCCAACAGCAAGTACACTTAATTTGTTCATTCCTAAAAAATAAATGTATTTTGGGGGTTTTACAGTTTCCATGCAGTTGCCTCAATCCAAATCGGCCGAACTAACCCTATCTGTTTCTGATTCTGATTCTCCCACAGCTTGAGGCATGGTTAATATGGTCTCATCAGTGAAAATGGGGTTGAGGGCGCGCGGGGGTTCTGAACAAGGCAAAGGAGTCTCGGGGTTCTGAGGAGGTTGATCATGATGTTGCTTTGATTGGGTTTGAAATTTCGATCTCTTCCATATCCCGTTTCATTTTCATCATCATTCCTTCTGCTGCTCAGATTTTATTCCTACTAATTGCTAGGAAACTCATGTTACAATTTTAAATGTCCTGTGAAGTGTTAATTAAGTTTCTAAGGATAATGAGTAGAAGACTAGAAGTAGACCCATGCATTACCTTAATTTGTAATTCCAATTCATTACTCTGATACTCTCTCACAAAATGTTAGTGCGTAGTGCCTGTTTATATTATTACATGCATTAGTTACGATGTTTATCTATATGCTGGTTTAAGTAAGAAGTGTAGATTCCATCTTTTCTTTTCTTTTTACTGCAATATCTGTCCTTAGAGGCTTGAGTTAACTTGGGAATTTGTCTCTCTATTTCTAGAATTCTGTTCTCTGTTAGCAACAGAAATGTGGGAAAATGAGTAGCGTGGCGTTGGAATAAGGCCAATCAACATGTACATAAGTAGGGTCTTGTGTTGTGTACTGCAGAGGTTTTCTTACTGAAAACTCTATTACCTGATTGTGTTTAAGTGTTTAACACAGTGGTCAATTGGTCATTGGTACAATTTCATAATCCCCAATGGGTGAAAGAAGAAATAGAAAAAGAAAAGAGGACTGTGGATGGCGTTTAACAGTAGAATGCTAACATTTTGCATTTAATATAGTTTTTGTTGACGTGGCGATTTATTAGCCCTTGGATTTCTAATGAACGGCTGAAATTAAAAACTGAAGACACTATGTAGCATTGTAGCTGACGAGAGAATCCGGATCCTTATTATCTTCCTTGTATAAATCGACTGTTTGCAAGCTCATCAATAGCTAATTTTTTAGATTAGATCAATCAATGGTGTATGGGTGGGGATAGTTAACAACATCTCTAACAATAAAATTTATTTTCACTAAATAATATAGTTAAAAGTGCAATATAGTTAGCTAATTTTTTACTTTCGCTCTAGCAGAAGCTAGTTATTTGTAAGTTAATTTAGGATTTAGTTATTTTCTCTCTTCCATATAGCTAAATATCTTCCATATAGCTAAATATAATTATAGATTTTAATAAAAATTAAATTTGACTTTCATTTCGTTATTCTATTGGAGTGAAAAATTGTATTAAAAATAACTACATTTTAACTTTTTTTTACAAAATAGCTAGTCTGTTTGGTAAGACAACATTTCCTAAGTTAGTTTAATTTCCCATCATTTTGAAGTCAGCAAGTTTCTAGTTTATGTTAGAAAACATGGCACTCTAGTTGATCTACAAGACAACTTTCCCCGATTTTGAAGAAAATATTGCACAAGTTTGGGATGAACAACAAGAGACCTTTTTCATTAGGAATTGCTTGTTTAATAATAAATAAAAAATTCCTTCTTCTTCTCATTGTAGATAATGTTGATCGATATAACCAACTAAAAATATTGGTCGAAAATAAATCTTGATTTAGGGAGAGAAGCTGAATTAATGTTACAACTAGAAATGAATGTTTACTCCTCGAGGATTCCATGCTCATGTACTGTGAAGAAGTGTGGGGCCCCTTTGATATATGAGCAAGATTTTTGAAAGACCTTCTCAATGGAATAAAGAACATCCATAACTCCCTTAAGTAGAGTCGTGAATATTGTGACAAGTAGGCCAGGAGGCGGATGAAGGTCCAAGTGCAAGTGGTAGCTCTAACAAGGAATTACTCTTCAAAAGATTCAAGGCATGAATACTATTCATCCTTTGCGTGTTCGAATCACTCGAAAAGCCAATGAGATCGATGATCCTCTTCTCAAAGAATTCATGTCAGTAGGTCTAGATCTCACTTCCAGCTAGGCCTAGCAGAATGGCGGGTTGGGCGGGTTGCGTGCGGGTTGGGCAGGTTGTGTGTGGGCTGAGAGCGGGTTGCGTGTTTAACGGGTCAACACATTAATAACTCATTAAGTTAACAGATTTTAACGGGTTAAACCCAACAGGTTAGCGGATTACCCGTTAAGCTGTGTCAACTAGTGGGTTAGTTCCAGCAGCACCTAAAGGATATATATTTCCAAATACTGGTGCGCAAGATCATAATACTATTATTGTGATTCTGCTTGTTCATATGACATAATTGCCGGTGTCGTTTTTAATTACTGATATAATCGCTTGTGTGACTATTTTGTTCAATACAAGTTTTCATTCTAGTCCACCTAGTATTTGTGTATGAAATAGTTGGTAGGTCAATTACTAAGTTTGAGATTGCCTTCAATTCTGGCTCACATAAATTAACAAAGTTGAATAAATTGTGCTAAAAACAATACCATTTTAACTACTTTACTCATAACCGCTATAATTTGTTGTGGGTTTTCCTCAACGTCGAATAATTAAGCCAACATTAATATACCAATATATTAAGTAAACTAACTTGACACAGCTTGTCTAACTTTGTATCAAGTTTGTCTACTTCTGTATCAAGTTAGTCTACTTGATGTATCGGTATATTAATATACCATAGACGAACCCGACAAACAATAGCAAACCCAATTAATTCTGTTTTTTCCTAGATTCGCTCATATATAGATCTGCTCTTATATGATAGCGGCAATCAGTCTAGAGGCCAGGTACCAAAGCTTGTAGGAGGCACTGAAGGAATTGAAAGTGTAGTTTGATCCAAACATGAATTATGAACTTATGACATGTGCAGTCGAATCCAGGATCCCAGGACACTAACATGACTACATGAGAGCATCTAATATTTTGTTATGGTGCACCTCTTATGTACTGAAGCGATCGACAGAAGAATAGGAATTGCATCAAATTTAAGAGTACGTAATTTTGTAAGTTTTATTTTTCTTTTCAATAAACTATGTTATTTACAGTTTGTCCTTGTAACTTTTAAGTCTATATCCTCACAACTTATTTAGATTTATGAGTTTTACTCACAAATAAAACAAAATATAAAAAAAAAATGTAGGAATACTCTAATTTGGTATTCTAATCATAATTGAAGAATTTCAAATGTTCAAATGCAACTGGTTGATGGATTAGGCAAGATTGGTAGAATGGACTGTGGGCGGTGACATAATGAAACTACATGGACAAACTAAAAGAATTACAGGAACCAAAATTCAGATCGAGTCTATTAAACTGCAGGGACCGGATCATTGGGGCAAAGTACAGGAAGCTACAGCTTAATGAATTTAACTCCTAGCCCTCTCCAACTCCGAGGCTAATTTGGTTAATTGATCTTGTTTATACCACTTCTGATAGGCTGGGTTGGGTTCGGGTGGGGCATTGCCGACAGCAGCAAGAGTTTGAGATGGGGCAACACAGGAACCATCAACATACACTTCCATAAATCATGACCATTGAGAAAGGGACGCATCTGGCGAAGCCAAAGAAGATAATTGGTCTCGGTAAGTTTAAGAAAACGGGCAACATTAGGCCCGGGAAGAGAAGCATCAGCAGACATGGTGAAGGAAGGGGAAGAAGATTTGAGAGAGATTGGCGGCAGAAGCTAGAAAACTACTGATACCATGTAAACTACTGATTAATTTCATTTGATATTGAGGTATAAATACCAGTACACTAAAGATTACAACGTAGACTTCTATACAACAACTACAAGTGTAAACATAATTGAAGTCTATCAAATAGAGATGTCAGAGTGGATAACAATAACCAAGAGATAAACATTAGAATAGAAGAAGATGTATACTGATTGATTAGCAGCCAATGACGTGGCTTCAACAGATTGGAACTGTGGACGATTTTATTGATTTATTGATCAGCAATATGTATACTGATTAACAACGTACGTACAACCATTCCATATTTCTTAAGAATTTGAATTTTTCTTGAGTAAGTGTTCAACCTAAACACATATTCAATTCACAATTAGATTTCAATTCTTGTTCACGCTAGAAACTTCTTATATATATAGACAAATTAATCACGATCTCTCATACCGTCAATCAATCAATCCCAGTGCTATACTTTCTTCTCTCTCTCTCTCTCTCTCATAAGCCATTAGCCATGCCATCATGGTTGTTGCTTTGTTTTCAGATACCCTTTGCGTTAATATTATTTAGTCTTGCCGTATTGTGCCTATTCAGTGCGTTCGCCGCCGTGTTCACCATCTGCCGGAATTTTTGGAAGAATCAGCGCAAACAACAACAATGTAACCCCATTGATGTCGAAGTGCAAACAACGCAGAATGCATGATGAAATCTGCATCAGTTCAAGAGTACAAGATTAATGATTTCGTTTAATTTAGAAAGTTTTTTTTGTAATTGCTCATAATTTTTGGGTAATTTTTGGGCCATGATCATGATATATGACCTTGACCAAATTACAGAGTTTTTTATTTAGGTGATTTTTGGTTTTCTTTTTTTATTCACAAGTAAACTGTTGGTGCTCTAGTTTATGTCTGTTTGTTAGGATTATAGACCGTAAGACAAGAATACCTTTTGGCATATTAAGCAATTATTAATTAATAAAATTGGGAGATTTTTCTCCATGTATACATGTCTAACTTCCGAACTTCGTATTCTCTTTAATAAGTGCTATCCCTTGATTTTGGATTCAAGATATATGGCCAATGTTGTAAATAACAAAAACAAAGGAATTAATGAAATTACTGGATTAATCCTTAGCAACCAAAGCAATTATTACAAATTGGAATGCATGATGAAATCTTCATTAGTTCAAGATCGAGTACAACATTAATGATTTAGTTTAATTTAGAAAGAGTTTTTTTTTAATTGCTCATAAATTTTGGGTAATTTTGGGCCAGGATCATGATATATGACCTTGACCAAATTACAGAGTTTTTTATTTAGGTGATTTTAGGTGTTCTTTTCTTATTCACATGTATACTGTTGGTGCTCTAGTTTATGTCTGTTTGGATTTTGCGAGGGATATCCTCTTTTCTAGGTTTCCGGCTAATTTGGATTTTGCGAGGGATATTGAATCTCTATACGACTACCATAACTGCATCAGATGAGAAATATATGATACATAGAACGGACAACCATTGAATGAAACTACATGGACGAAAGTGACGAAAAGAATTACAGATATGACCCAAATTAGCTATCTGTCGATTAATTAGCTACATGGACCAAATTAGCTAATTCGCTACAGTTGTGTTTGTTAAATTCTTAAATTGTAGAAACTCTGAAGAACTTACGTAAACTTACGTAAACTTGCTGCTCTTGGCAGTTCTAGTTTAAATTGGCCAATTACTTTGGTTTAATTATAAACTCATTGCCCTCTCCAACTTTCCGAGGCTAGCTTGCTAATTAATTTGGTTTCTGTAGGAGATGGGGATTCTAGACGATTTCATTGATTTGTGGATCATCCGTATTCAACCTAAAAACGGGTTGAATTGATAATTAGGTTCTTGCCTCGCCCACCAAGCTCGAGGGAAAAAACTTGCAGAAGAGTTTTTCATCGTTAGTCTCTGTGATTATTTGTTGCTGGAATCCTTTGAGGTGGTCCACTGGGTCTTTGGTACCGTCATATTTCTGGAAAATAGGCGTCATGAACTTGCGTGGTTTCTCCGCGTTCAAAATCTCCTCGACGAACGGCGACTTCCCAATTTCTTTTACCGTAGCTGCAGCCAACTCGCTTGGACTCGCACTTCGAATATCTTGTAGCATCTTCTCTATCCGTGATCGCCAACCTTCATCCCTCGCTTTCTTTGTTTTCCCTTGGTATGCGCTTCTCAAGTTAAGCTTTGTACTTCCACCCGCTGAATTTTCCACTTCTATTTGACTTTGAATTGTTACCTCAACGACTTCTTCCTCTTCATCATCAGTGGAGTCCTCTTCTTTTTCCTGCTCAATCTCTTTGCGTTTTTGTCTCCGTGCCTCCCTGAGTTCTTCTTTCTTTTGCAACTTGGCAAGTTCTTCAGCCATCTTTTGGATCTGTTGCAGCATGATTGCATGTTGATCATTTTGTGATCCATCTGTACCAGTCTTGTTGGATGGATCGGTCAGCGCAATATCCTCCACTCCCACCATATTATTTTTGGAAAACGTTCCCACAGACGGCGCCAATTGTTGGTGAGGAAAAATTCGGAAGAAGATTCCTCAACCTACTTGATGGACTGGAGTGGGAATGGTGGATCTTCGAATGGAAACTCGTCCCCTTGCAAGTCATCTTTGAACAAATACTCCTCGAGCTAGCCTTTCTCGAACTATCTCACTTCGAGTTATTCCTCTTCGAGCTAATCTTCGCTAACGATAGATGACATGAGTGTTGGAACTGGAGCGTGAGCTAGATCGATCACGGCAGCTGGCTGATGACTTCAGGGGAAAGTAGCTCGAAGTAGGAGGTGGCTCGAGATTGGAGGGGTACCTGCAAAAGACCCTCCGATGCCTAAATGAGTGATAGCATTAGTAGGGAGTAATCAGATACTGAATGAATGCCTACCTGGTTGATTGAACCACATATTTATACTAAACGAAACCTTATCTTTTTGTCGGTTAAGGCTTGGGCCGCAATTCTCTCGAGGTTCCCTTGCGCCGCAAATCTCTCGAGCCGTGACTTACGGCGCACAAAACGTAACTACTTGAGGCATTTGCTTGCGGCGCACGATCAAGTAAATTGGTTGAGTTGGTTATCTACTCAAAGTAACAACTCTCGAGTCAACATCTCTTCGAGGTTACGTCCCTCGACCATGTTTCATCGAGACATTTATGTCGAGCTTAGCTAAATAAATAGGCCAACACTTAAAGTGAAAAATCTTCACTCCCACAAACCTATAAACAGTACATATTGAATTCATAATTTTCTTAAGAAACTTTATACCTAGGAAACACCGACACTGACACGGACTTGGCGACATGATAAGATACGGCACGGCGATACAGAAAAATTCAAAAAATAAGACACGACATGTTGTTGACACGACAATCAAAATAATATGTATAATATTTAAATAATAATATGAAAAATTATTTAAATAAAAAATACTTCAAAAATCCACAAAATAACACACAATAAATTGAAATACCAACAAAATAGCCATAGAAAAATTATTCTCATATCTAATCCACTTCATTCACACTCAGTAGCATTGCTACTGTCTTCATTATTATCACCAGAAGAAAGCATGTGAGCCTCCAATATTGGCTCATCAAGTGAAAGATTAGCAATCTCAAGCATGCCAACACTACCCTCATCCATAGAATCAAATTCATCTACTCCAACATCCCACATTTGAGACACACCTTCATTGTAGCTCGGGTTCTTCCTCAATAAGTTTGGGTGAGGCTTGTTAGGATTTAAAAAATTACAATTATATACTAATTTTTTTTTAAATATCCGAACACATGTTGGAAGAGTGTCGATTAAGACGACACGAGAATCGGTGCCGTGTCGGCCAAAGTGTCGGAAAGTCAAAGTCAACCGACACAACCCTGCCACGTGTGGGAGGAGTGTCGGACACATGACACGGCACCATTTTGGAGTGTCGGTGCATTCGAGCTTTATACTTACGAGCCGCTCGATGGTGTAGTCTTCTCGGAGTATGATTCAGAATCCTAATTGAAAATAGATGAAAAGTTGAGAACTTAACTTCACAGCCAAGAGAAAAAACAAGAATAGCTATAAAATAAGTGACAAATTTATAACTTGTTACGTACAATCAATAGTGCTATACTCTCGTACGCACACGGCATGTCATGGTTTGATCAGAGTCATGTTCCTCCTTATCCTCCACAACCACCATCTATAAACTACTACCACCACCACCACTGGCTACAATCGTGAAACGTGCGTTTTGTAGTCATTGGAATAATCGTCGTTGCTGCTGTTGTAATTTTCCTATGGTGTTTGGTGGCCAGTTATCAAATGTAGGAGAACAGCAACTCTCAAACTAGTAGAGTTGATCTTGAAGCACAAACAACGCAGAAAACCTGATGAAAGCTAGCCCGCAATCTTCAAGATTTTCAACCTTTGTGATTTCATTTTAGAAAAATATTTTTTTAATATTATTTTTTCTTATTAATTTTGGGTAATTTGGGCGAGAATCTCATCTTGACCTTGTAGATTTTATTTTCTTATTGCCCAAAGGTGCTCGAGTTTATGTTTATCATTTTTATGTAAGAGTTATTATAGCTTTTGACAAAGCAGCGTTTTATAAATATCATTGAATGAATTGTGAAAATTTTCTCCATATATACCAAACTTAGTTGGTGTTCTCTGGATATGCATGTTTTCCAGTGATTCAACTAAATGGTACGCTGATAATTGTTAACTAACAAAAATATCTGATGCCATTCCTTATTCCTGTCTCCATTACAGTCACGATGCAAAGTGCCAAAGAATAACAAGACTAAACTTTAACGCGCCGGCATCATCCACCCAAAACGTACCTCAGTCTAGTTAGGGGTCGGATGCAAATATGCATTTTTAACTTTCCACAGCACTACATGGCGTATTAATGCTAAGTTGCTTACCCGCCCATTAACACATGATGCCTCCATGCGCCTTTATTTAGATTCTTTCTATTTTTTCAATCATTTATATGCAACAGTCTAAAAACATATCTGTACGAAGTTCTAAATACATTAATATACATATATATCAAGTAAACTAACTTGATACAGAAGTAGATTAGTTCAAGCTTGTCTACCTCTGTATCGAACGTACTTGTCTACATTTGTATCAAGCTAGTCTATTTGATGTATCGGTACGTACATTAATGTATTGTAGACGAACCCAACAAATAATAACAAACCCAATCGATTTCGGTTTTTCCTGGATTCACTCACAGATCTGCTAGCTTCTACTATATGATAGCTCAACCAGTCTAGAGGTACCAAAGGTCCAAAGCTTGTAGGAGGCACTGACGGCACAGAAAGTGTAGCTTGATCCAAAGATGAATTATTAACTTATGACACGTGCAGTCGAATCTAGGATTCCAGGACACTAACATGAGAACATCAAATATTCTGTTATGGTGCACCTCTTATGTACCGAAGCGATCGACAGAAGAATAGGAATTGCATCAAATTTAAGGGCAAGTAATTTTGTAAGTTTTTTAATTTTTCTTTTTGATAAACTATTATCTTTAATCAATATCGGCAAAAAAAGAGAGGAAGAAACTTTCAGTACGTTCGTCCTCGTAACTTTAACTCTATCTCCTCACAAAACTCACAAATAAAAAAATTTTTAAAAAAATGAAATATAGGAATACTCTAATTTGGTATTCGAACCATAAATTGGTAGAATGGACTATGGGCGGTGACTGAATGAAACTACATGTACAAACTAAAAGAACTACAGGGACCAAAATTCAGATTGATCGAGTCTATTAAACTGCAGGGATCGGATCTTTGGGGCAAAGTACCCTAGATGAATTAATTTAACAGGAAGCTACACCTTAATGAATTAAGCTCCTTGCCCTCTCCAACTTCGAGGCTAATTTGGTTTATGTAAGAGACTGGAACTGTGGACCATATTTCTTAAGAATTTGAATTTTTCTCGAATAAGTATTCAACCTAAACACAGATTCAATTCATAATTAGACTTCAATTCTTGTTCAAGCTAGAAACTTCTTATATATACATACATAAATCACCATCTCTCATACCATCAATCAATCAATCAATCCCAGTGCTATACTTTCTTCTTCTTCTTCTTCTCTTTCTCTCTCTCTCTCTCTCTCTCTCTCTCTCTCTCTCTCTCTCTCTCTCATAATATATCTGTTGTTGTTTTTTTCAGATACCCTTAGCGTTAATATTATTTAGTTTCGCCATAATGGTCCTATTCACTGTGTTCGCCGCCGTGTTCTCTGGCTGCCGGTATTTTTGGAAGGACCAGCTCCAACAACAACAACGTAACCCCGTTGATCTTGAAGCACAAACAACACAGAATGCATGATGAAATCTGCATCAGTTCAAGAGTACAACATTAATGATTTCGTTTAATTTAGAAAGATTTTTTTTTAATTGCTCATAAATTTTGGGTAAGTTTGGGCCAGGATCATGATAAATGACCTTGACCAAATTACAGAGTTTTTTTATTTAGGTGATTTTAGTTTTTCTTTTCTTATTCACATGTAAACTATTGGTGCTCTAGTTTATGTCTGTTTGTTAAGACAAGAATACATTTTGGCATATTAAGCAGTTATTTATGAATTATTAATTAAAATTGGGAGATTTTTCTCTATATATATGTGTCTGCTAACTTCCTATTCTCATGATAAGTGTGATCTCTTGATTTCGAATTCAAGATGACCAACGTTGTAAAAAAAAGAAATTGATGAAATTATTGGATTAATCCTTAGCAACCAAAGTAATTATTAGAAATTGACTACAAATCAACAAAATTAGCACGATGTGAAAAATTCAAAGCACCTTAATTGAATCCTATGTGATGGTGTCAATTGCTAACTGTGAGTAGTACCTATTCTCTATTTGTCTATTTAGAGTAGTTAAGATTTTACGTTGTCATTACCACCGCGTCGTTATAATTTTATGAAATAATAAAACAAATTATTTTCTTAAAAAAAAATATTCATACACTTGCAATGGCCTAGCATCATTCGGAACCCAAAAGATGGCCTAGTGGCCTACAAACACCAACTCTAATGAACAGTTCCCAACAAGCAAAAATTCACAAATATCTCAGCCACGTTTCCAACAACTTGTTCTCATTGAGCTTCTAGCCACCGGTTTTTCTTCCCTTACCTCAGTAGGGTACGTACGTCGGTACGTGAATGTTTCGTAACCTACTATGTGCCACACAATTACACGTTAGCTTGAAAACCCAATTTATTTTGCAATCTAAAAAAACCTCAAAATTCTATCATTCCATCTAAGTAATTACATGATATTTATTAATTATGGCAACGTTCAACAGTTAATCAGGGAGAAGAAGCTAGTTTGCAGTCAGTTCTTATGTACCCCTCTTCTGCTCTTCATATCCTATTGAGTACCTAAAGGATCTTTACGAGCGACCTCTTTTCTAGGTTTCCGGCTAATTTGGATTTTGCGAAAGATTGAATCTCTATAACGCGCCATATGTACAATCTATAAGAGCAACTTTTTTTTTTTTTTTTAGATGGCTGAGTTCCTGGAAGGCTGATCACTCATGGCCATAACTGCATCAGATGAGAAATGATATCGATTGATCAAATGGCAGAAATTAAACTCATCGGATCTTTGGGGGCAATTTGCTTTGAAGCGCTACAGTTGTGTTTGTTCAATTCTTAAATTGTAGCAACTAACTCTGAAGAACCGTAAACCTGCTGCTCTTGGCAGCTATAGTTTTAATTGGCCAATTAATTTGGTTTAATTATAAACTCATTGCCCTCTCCGGGGTTGAAATTGGAAACCAATTCCCAACCGGAGTTGAGAACAACGTCGTTTCATGTTAAGTATTGGGCCTCCGCCCAAAGTAGAAAAGGGTCATGAGACCATGTTGGATCCAAATTCTTTTCAGCTTTTATCATCATCTCTACACAAAAGTCTCGTTATCGAAATTTTTTTCCCTCTTTATTTACTCATTCTAGAACAAGATCACAATTCTCTTGATTAATCTTTAACTCTTGATAATTGTATTTATCATAATTGAAGTACTTCTTTCTCCGATGCGAGATGAATTTGTTAAGTTCTCCATTATAAGTGCTACTTTATTACATACTAGTATATTACTCATATGAACTCTCATTCATAGACTAAACTTTTAAATTTCATATTAAATTTAAATTTTCCCCCTAAAGTTAATATTTTTGTTTGAACCCTTATTAGAAGACGTTTGAGAACTCTATGTTAGATTATATTTTTATCTTTTTTTATCTTTTTTTTTTCTGATGAAGATATTGATAATTTGTTTATGCACTGTTTTTTTTCTCTCGAGAAGCGTGGACGTCCTACATCATTAGAACCAGCTAAACTAGTTCAGTCCAAGGATGACTAAGCCTGCATACATGCATTTCATGAATGGTACGTTCTTTCTACACGGTGGGAGTTGCGTCAACAACTCCGGCATTTTATATTTTATTTTTTATTTTTTAACAATTAACTATGAAGTATGAACATGATGTATCAATATGCAATTAATTTAAACTGCAGCTTAATTAATTGGCCAATAAATTTGGTTCATAACTCCAACTCCGAGGCTAATTTTGTTTTTTTTTGCGAATAAAACTCTTTTTTTCAAAACTGAGAAAATTACATAGAAAATGAATAACAAGCAGTACGAACCCCTTCTCCAACAGCTGGAGTGAAGGGAGAGCCACGCACATCCTTGGAAGAAACATTAGTAGGAACTCCGAGGCTAATTTGGTTTATGTAAGAGGTTAGAATTCTAATTTCATTGATTTGCTTATCCATTAGCCGTATGTATACAATTACAACTCTTAGAGTTTGAGTTTAACTCAAATAAGAATTCAACCTATAAATACGTACGGATTGAATTCATAATTTGCTTAAGAAACTTCAGGATTCAGAATTCTCATTGAAATCGATGAAAAGTTGAGAACCTAATTAACTTCACAATCAAGAGAAAAGACAAGAATAGCTATAAAATAAGTGACAAAATCATAACTTGTTACGTACAATCAATAGTGCTATACTCTCGTACGCACATGGCATGCATGTCGTGGTTTGATCAGAGTCATGCTCCTCCTTATCCTCCACAACCACTATCTATAAACTACTACCACCACCATCATCATTACCACCACCACCGGCTATGATGGGGAAACGTAAGTACGTTTTGTAGTCATTGGAATTGTCGTTGTTGCTGTAGTAATTTTCATATTCCGTGTGGTGGCTAGTTGTCAACCGCAGGAGATCGAACAACAACTCTCAAACTAGAACGTACAGTTGATCTCGAAGCACAAACAACGCATAAAGCCTGATGAAAGCTAGCCCGGGTGCAATCTTCACGATTTCAACCTTTGTGATTTCGTTTTATAAAGATTTTTTTTATTTCTTATTAAGTTTGGGTAATTTGGGGTGAAAATCTCATCTTGACCTAGTAGATTTTATTTTCTTATTGCCCAAGTATTCTTGGTGGCTTGGTGCTCGAGTTTATGTTTATCAGTTTTATGTAAGAGTCATTTTAGCTTTTGGCAAAGCAGCGTTTTATAAATATCATTGAATGAATTGTGAGAATTTTCTCCATATATACCTATCTATCAAACTTAGTTGGTATTCTCTTGAAATGCATGTATGGTTTCTAGTGAAAGATCCGTCGGTACCTTATTTGGTTGTTTATTATTAGCAGTAACGAGAATTTTAGTTTTTAAACCGGCCTTTTCGTACGTTATACTATGAGAGGACTAATGCACTATATAGTATATACACCGATACACGGTTTCATTTTAGGAGATTAGAGATACTTGATTCAACTGAATGGTACGCTAATAATAGTTGTTAACTAACAAAAACATCAGATGTCATTCCTTATTTCTCTCTCCATTACAGTCACAACTCACAAGTGCAAAGAGCCATGCAATGCCAGACTAAACGTACTTTAACTGGCTGGCATAATCGATGTGAACATAACAACATACGTCTAATTGTAAGACTTGATATGGACATATCAATATTCACTTAGAATTACGACAACTAAGTTGCCTGAGTTGCAATAAAATATTCTTAAGTATTCATCGATATCATGACCTATTCCTAATAATGTCAGTATTGATTAATTAAAATTACTTATCAATTGAGTTAACCTATATGTGTATAGAAAAGGAAAGAACTAGGCTTAAGTACGATAAGATTAGGAAACCGTTATGGGAGGTACCTAATTCGCAATTGCCTATAAATAGACCTTGATCTATGCTATAACAATCACAATAAGCACTACGAGTTCTCTGCCCCATTAATAGAGATTGTCTTCATTAGATTACTCAAAGGAGAAGATCGAGATGTTTCACCAATTCAAGGTTAGTGTTTCTAACTGGAATGTGTTCTAATGTACCGAAGCGATCAACAAAAGAATAGGAATTGCATCAAATTTAAGAGTGTAATTAATTTTGTAAGTTCTTTTTTATTTTCAATGAACTATTGTGTTTAACCGAACTTACAGTTCGTCCCTCGTAAATTTTAACTCAATTTCCTCGCCACTTTTTTTATTTATGAGTTTTACTCACAACTAGAAAAAATAAAATAAAAAATGTAGGAATACTCTAATTTGGTATTCTAACCATGAATTGAAGAATTTTCAATGTTCAAATGCATCTGTTTAATGGATCAGGCAAGATTGGTAGAATGGACTATGGGTCGGTGATAGAATGAAACTACATGGCATGGATATCATGATTTACAGGGACTAAAATGCTGATCGACTCCATTAAACTCCAGGGATCAGATCGTTGGGGCAAAGTACCCTAAGAAACTAATAAACCTGCTCTAGACAATCCATAATTTAACAGGAAGCTACGTACAGCTTAATGAATTGGTCCATCAATTAATTAAGCTCCTTGCTCTCTCCAACTCCGAGGCTAGCTAGCTAATTTGGTTTATGTAAGAGACTATAATTAATTCTAGATGATCGATTTCATTGATTCATCGATCAGCAGTATGTACACTGATCAACAATGTACAACCATAACATATTTCTTAAGAGTTTGAATATATATATTTTTCTCGAATACCTTATCACAGATTCAATTCATAATTAGAATTCAATTTTTGTTCAAGCTAGAAATTAACTTCTTAGTTCTTATATATACATAGATAAATCACGATCTCTCATACCATCAATCAATCAGTCACAGTGCTATACTTTTGATGTAGAACGACTTGCAGCTCAAAAGACTCAAAAGAGAATCAACGTCGCAAGCAAACATAAGTTCCCAACAATACTTGGGATTCTTTAATTTTCCTTATAAGAGTAGGCTTAGAATAATTTTCAGATTTGAATAATGAGTTATTTCCTCTTCCTGTTAGTAATAGGTTTAATTATTTTTTTCTAGTTCTAATCTAAATAGAATTTTTCTATCCAAATAATTCATAGATTAATGTCTATATAAGGCACCTCTTAGATTGTATTTTATTCATTCAAGTATTCAATAACGTACAAAAAACCAAATCTTAGAGAAAAGTCTCTTGTTCTTTGCCAGAGATCGAATTCTAGTTGTTTGATTTTATTCGGTGAGACGCTTGTCAAACCTTTTCTCTCCTGATATACGCTTCCGATATTACATTTCTTTTCTAGTGCTCTCTGATCTCGTACAATAAGCCATGGAATGGTCGTCGGTTGTTATGATTACAGGTAAATATGTAGGGTTCTTTTTTATCATGTTAATAATCTTACTGTTTGTGTGCGCCTGCTGCAATGGAGTAAAGTGTTGGGTGACATATCCGCTCACTAACAAGCAGCAAACAACAACAACAACAACAACAACAACAAAGTAACTCCGTTGATCTCGAAGCACAAAATGCTTGATGAAATCTGCATCAATTCTAAAGTACAAACTTTATGATTTCATTTAATTTAGAAAGATTTTTTTCATTAATTTGCTCATAAAGTTTTGGTTATTTTGGGCGAGGATTATGATATATGATCTCGACCAAATTACAGAGTTTTCGATTTAGGTGAGTTTAGGTTTTCTTTTCTTATTCACATGTAAACTGTTGGTGCTCTGGTTTATGTTTGTTTGTTAGGAACTTAGGATTATATAAGAATGCCTTTTGGCATATTAAGCAGTCGTTGTTTATGAATAATTGAATAAAATTGGGAGATTTTTCTCCATATATATGTGTCTGCGAACTTAGTATTCTCTTGATAAGTTTATTTTCCTTTAGTCTCCAAAAGAGAGGAAGTGCGATCCTTGAGTTCGGATTCAAGACGACCAATTGTTGTAATAAAAAAAAAGTTATTAATTAAATTACTGGAATAATCCTTACTCAACCAAAGGACCTCCAGCAACCAAAGTAATCATTAGAAATTGTACTAGGAATCAACAAAAATAACACGATGTGAAAAATCCGAAGCACCTGAATTGAAATCATAGGTGATGGTGTCAATTGCTAACTATGAGCTTTCAAATTTCATACACCTGCAGTGGCCAGTCAGTGGTACATATATATTCTTCATTTGGCTAGTAGCTACGATTTTACGTTGTTATTCCTAACGTTATAATTTTATGAAATATTGAAATTTCTTATTTTCTCAAAACAAAAAAAAAAACGAAAACACCTGCAATGGCATAGCACCTTTTGGGTACAAACACCGACTCTAATGAACAGTTTCCAACAAGGAAATATCTCAGCCACTTTCCAGCATCTTGTTCTCACTGATCGAGCTTCCGGCCACCGGCTTTAATATCCTCCTCTGCCTCGTAGTTATGTACGTCATATTTCGTAACCTACTATATATGCCACACAATTACACTTAGCTTGAAAACCCAATTTAGTTTGCAATCTCAACCCAATTTCTTTATATATATATATATATATATATATATATATATAACTGGAAATTTTATCATTCCATGCAAGTAATTACATGCTATGCATATATTAATTATGGCAACGTTCAACAGTTAATCGAGAGATAGAGATTTGCACAAACACATGATTTGCACAATTAGAATTAGCATCTACTTTAATTAATTGAAGAGAAATTCACATATATACATAATACCTCAACCCAACACATGTGTCGGTGCATCCATGGAAGAGTTATATCACATATGCGCGCCATTAAATTTATGCAGTTATTCATTGAAATTCTATTTCTATAGCATCTTCGATCTTTCATTCTTTTTATAGAATGAAACTACATGGACGAAAGTAACAAAAAGAATTACAGATATCGATCACATGGCAAAAATATTTAAACTCATCGATGTTGGGGGCAATTAGGGCCAAAAATAAGCTAATTTCCTTCGAACATACATTTTTTTTAAATTTTGAATTGTACAACCCTGAAGAACTATAACTCTCTTTACTATAGCTTTAATTGACAATTACTTTGTTTATAAACTATCCTCTCCAACTCTCCAGTAGATAATTTAATTTTTCTATAGGAATTGGAATTTATTTGTGATTTATTTTATAGGAGATTGGAATATTTGGATTATAAATTGTGATCAATATGTTTACAATGAAACTTTGTTTAACGTATCTATACGTATAATTAATTTTTAGACTTAATTACTCAAACGAAACTTTTACTCTAATGAATACCTTATTTACCTGAATGAGATTTTTGTGTTACCTGAGTTCAAGATATTTTGGTAAATTATTACAATTACCACTTTTAGGACTTAATTACTAAAGAAAACTTATTTATTATAATAAGAACCTTATTTACCTAAACAAGAACTTCACCCCATTATGTATGAGAAATGTTAACATACATATCTTACTATTTACAATTACAATTATAACATACTTTAGTTTGAATTTATATCTACAACCGTATTTAACCTAAAAGAATTGAATTGATAATTAGACTTCAATATTTAAAGCTAGAAATTTTATATAATAGATAAAATCTCATACCATATAACATATATCATACATTTCCACCACCATCGAAAATCCATTGGATTGAAACATTTGCCTTTATTGATATGGTAAGGCTACTCTTAACGTATTCGCTTTCTATTGCTCGATTAGGCCTTATCAAAAGAAGGGTAGTAGAATCAAAAGGAAAAGTATTACCAAGCAAACAAAAACTGTTCAAATAAGAGGAAAAAAATGCAGAAAAATATTTACTTACCCTATTTGAACACTAACTTTTCTATAAAAGAAGTGACAAATTCATAACTTGGAAACTACCAACGGGAGAATCAATAATCAATATAGAACTTCTTAATTCTCTCTTACATATGGGTATGGACGTTACAATATGGATATTGTATTTATTGCATAGCTTTTTGACTATGATTTGTATTTTAGCTCTAATTATTTAGTTGTTTTATTTTTGGTATTTTACTTATATATTATGATATTTATTTGATGGTGGTTTTGATTAGGACTTTATGACAGGTGGCTATGTACATAAATATTTAGCAAACCCAAACACTATCAAATGCCCTATTCATATAATTTATTTTAATTATTTTTTTTATTTTTTTTTTTTATTTTTTTGCTTTTTACTTTTGTTTTTGGCAGGATCGAATAAGTCCTTGCCAGCCACCCACTTCCTTCCACCCCAACCTGACCTTTGAAACCCTTTATCCCCGACACCACCCGACTTTTAGGCTCTTTGACTTCAACCCCTTTCACTCTCCTCCTTTTCTGCTTCTTAAGACCTTCAATGGCCTCATCAACACCACTACCATCACAATCCACACACTCTAGAACACAACTGCAACTCTTCAACTCTCCGCCCACGACCTCAGCTGGGACTGTCATGGACTGCCCTCCGGCCCCCTTCCCTGCCCAGGCCCCCCCGCCCCCGGCCCCTTCAATTGACCCCTTTTCGCCCCTGGCCTGTGTGACTTCCTCTCCTCCCCCCTCCTCGTGCCCCTTACACCCGTGATTTGACACATTCTCCCCTTTGAAACGCTTTTAACTCCCCCTCCGGCTTGATTATTGACTAGTGTCCATGCTAAGCTTTATAGAGATTACCAACGTTTTTTATTATATTTTTTTTTTTTTTTGTGAATTTGGGTATTATGTTGTATATTTTATATATTTTATATATGGTTGTACGCGATTTGATATATTTAATTTTGTTTTTTTTGCTTTTTTAATTAGTGATTTATTTAAAGTTTAGGTATGTGGGGGGGTACTGGGTATGAGAACTTAGGGTAACTTAGATGAACGAAGAGAAGAGGAGGAAACATGAGGTTGTTTTGGAAGTTAACGACGTTTAGTATTTTTTTACCCGTTTTTTACTGTTCAATTGCTGTTTTGTAAATCAAAATCCAAAATACACTCACTTCACACTATCCTACGATCACACCTGCTACCCTGGCTAGACGTTACCCCCGGCCCACCGTGGTCGCTTTAACTATACTTACTTGTTTGACCTATTTAGGTAAACGTACACCTCACAACGTAAGCAATCGCCACAACCAATTTGTAACAATGACGAGTAAACAGACCAAAATAACCAGGGTTAGCAACTTAGATATTATTATGGCAATACCCGCTTAATGGAAACACACAAACACACTAATAAACTAGAACTAGATACTTACAAAGAGCAACGGGAGGCCAAAAAATGCGACTTGAGCAGAACAGTAAAGTAAACGGCACAAACACTGACCCAAGAAAATAAAGAAATAAAAAAAAAAAAACAAAAACAAAACAAACAAACACACACCAACCTACAAACGACCCCACCACTCCCTAGACCACCCCGAAACCACCCAGCCACGCAATTAGCGCGGCACACACGCAACATAACCACCCCTCCGACCCCCCCCTCCCCCCCCTCACGCAAAACCCGACCACCGGGACTTACCTATAGTAACCGAGCGTCAACCATCTTTAAATATTTTTTTTTTTGCTTATAAATTAATTAATTAGGTAATTTGTTCGTTTATTTATCAAATTTAATTAGAAGATGTTTAAGTATAACGAAAAGTAAAGACAAAGATAATGGTACAAGAAACTGAACTTTATTGAGAATAGCTCTTTATATAGAGGAATACATAGATAAGGTACAATCCATATAGTAATAGGTTCCTATTCAATTACATTCCTTAGCAACCTAACTAGATATTCCTAGGTGACAAGCACACACAATGGCTACAACACTCCCCTGTGCGTCAACACTAGGTGGGCCTCCTTCTCATTAAAAACTTGCAAGTAACAAAAACCCTGGAGAAAAATAACTTGGTCGAAGGGAAAAAGAGTACAACACACCCTTCCATTGCATAGAAGACTCAAACTCCCCTCGTTTCCCCCGATTCAATCTGGAGGTCAAAAAATTAAGCAACTAGCTTTGCATGTTTAACGTGGATTTAGTAGCAACTTAGTAAACAAGACTACTTCGAACGACTTGCAAAGAGGAATTTAGTTATGGATAAGCTTGGTATTTTCTTGATGAAACTTGTCATTTGCAGTAGCATTATCCTCATAAATGCATATATTTTCATCGTGGTTGACCTCAAACCACTGTACTTCTTAAATGTGTAACTATGGACCTTAACCATATACACTAACGACAACTTCATGGAATAATCTCAACATGGTTCGAAGAAGTAGCACAAAAGTCTGTTATAGCTCCAAGATAGCAAGGTGTATCCATGGTAAAGACATAACCCATATAGGAACAACCTTAATGAGGGTCGAAGATACCCAATATCGCAAATTCCACCAAAACATTACAAGAGTTTGGGAATAAGGGGTTTATGCGCACGGCCAATCCGTCCGACGGATGTCTCGTCCGACGCTAACCTGCGGCAATTTCTAGGCGTACCGTCGACGGCGCATCGTCCGACGCCTTGCGTGCGGTAACGTTCCTTCGACATTCCGTCCGACGGCATAATCGTACTCGCCGGATGCCTGGTCGTTCAACCGCAGAAACAAAGGTTCATCACTTTGTTTTGACTCTCTGTAGGGATAGAACAAGCCCATATCAATCGTACCATTAACGAAAGATTGTCTTTATGCCAATCCAAAGGCATTGCGTGGGCGCAGAGCTAGCTAACAAGTTCACATATGAGATATCGGGTCTTATGCATTAAGCTAAGTACAATAGTGCGCTTATCGCACTTAGGTATAGCACCTCAGCCTCTAGAACGTTTTCGTCATCATCCCTTGGACGAAACGGATCTTTCCTTTGATCTAGGCTGCGACCAATCATGGGAGTGCTATCAGGATGGACCCTATCCATATTAACGCCTGAGCATCTTTTGGGTTTCCCAAGATCCTTAATCTCAAACTCAGTTTGCAATGCAAATCCGAAACTTGTGCTCTCAACACGCAGTGGGCATAATTTTAATTGTTCACATACCCTCTTCCAATCAAGTAGTCACTTAGACGGGTATATCACGTCCGTCCGGATTAATTCAATCCATATAGTGAGCGTTGCATCCTTAGCAAACGCACTCCGTGGTCGGGAGCCACTTGACTTGGGTTAATCTCCATATCTAGATCCCCATAGAGATATGATGTGACCACATCCATAAGCTGCATAGTCAGTTCTTCGGAAACTACCAAACTGACAAGGTAGTGGAGCGTAGTAGCATCCATTACGAGAGATGTCTCATCGTAGTCGATTTCAGGGCGTTTGTGAGAAGCCTTGCGCCAGAAGGCGAGACTTATATCTCGTTCTCTCACTACGCACTCTAACAAAGACCTATTTATCCAACAGGTTTTATTCTAGAAGGATCGGCACACCGGGCTCGAATACCATTCTCTTTGTTAGTGAGTTTAACTCAACCTGAATCACATCTTTCCATTTAGGCCAATATACTCTACGTTGGCATTCCTCAACGGAGCGGGGTTTAATATCATCATTCTCAATGAACTCTCGTGCACAAGCATATGCGAAAACATCGTTGACTACGATGGAGTTGTTATCCCACGGCCCATGTACACTAGTGTAATGAATCGAGATCTCTACATTCCCACGGATAGGTTTTATCGATGGAGCGTCCTCCAGAGATGTCACTTGGACATAACCGTAATCCGGAATGTTCTCATGGGTCGGATTTTGAGTACCAATGATGAGAGGATCGTGTGCCATCGCAGCCCGCTTCCTAGGGCGCGAATTCCTCAAACCCGGTGGCATTCCATTCTTCCTCAGAGGAGCCACAGCCTAAGCCACATCACCACCATTACAGGTGATGGCGCCAGCGGTGCCCTGCCCATCCTTTCGGGTGGCATTCGCGGCGTCTTTGAGTCTGAAGCCCTTTTCAGGTACTTCCTTCCTTGCAGGTTTGCAGCAGGTTTATATGATCTAGTCACTCAAGATCTGAGAAAGCGTCCGGAAGAGAATCGGCGACTTTCTAGAGATCGATAAGTCTACGCACTACGATGTCACGTGTGCAGTAGGGGGATCGTTATGAGACAGAGTGGGGACAGGCCACGACATTCTCGTCGTTCCCTGTTGAACGTAGACGTTCTTATCTCCCCCTAACGACAGGAAGACTGTCTCATCGATGTGACAAAATAGATCGCCTGACAAGGGTTCTATATAGCGGATTTTGGTTGGAGACTCAAATCCAACATAAATACTCATTCGTCATTGAGGACCCATCTGAGTACGCTGTGGCGGCGTAGTAGGCACATAAGTAGCACACCCAAGACGCGTAAGTACGAGATGCTTGCCTCGTACCCAGTCACTAGCTGTTGCGCAAAATAAGATGGGGTGGCGATGAGCCTCAGACGAATAAGCATAGCTGCATGCAATACTGCGTGCACCCAGGCAGAGGGAGAAAGATTGGTGCGCATTACCAATGTCCTCATGACCATCTGCAAGACCACTCTGGGTAAGCACATGTGGGAGTGGATTGCTCAACATCAATCCCATGCAGTAGTCATCGAAAGTCTTCGATGTAAACTCTCTTAGCATTATCAAGCCTGATTTAATGGGATGATCCGGGTAGTGAGCCCGCAGGCGAATCATATATGCTAGGAGTTTAGCATAAACAGCATAAGAGATGACAGTAGCGTTACATGTGACCAGCATGTCTACACATCAACCAACACCGTAATCCTTATATGGCCCGCTTGGTGGTTGAATAGGTCTACAGATATCCCCCATGGATTATCTGTAAGAATGGGAGAAATACTTTTAGAATCCTTTGCATAGGACGGTCTTAGTCCTAGGTTCCCTAAGGAACATGGCTTTGCAAAACGAGCGTTTGGCCTTAGAGGCATCCGAAGCATAGGAGGAATGAACCACATTCAAGAAAACATTGAGGTCAGACGGGGGCGTCCGGACGGAATGGTCCTCGTCCGGACGGATATGTTTTCTGGAAGTGTTCTTTTCGTCCAGAGGGTTCGGCGTCCGGACGGAATGTTCCTCGTCCGGACGGAACATAATGCAAAAAGGTCCAGCCTGTTTTTCGGAGCCCGGGCGTCCGGACGGACCAGTGGGTGTCCGGACGGATTCGTCGGGGGCGACGGACATAAACGCATCTGGAGCAAGGGCGTCCGGACGGACCAATGGGTGTCCGGACGGATGCTTCGAACAGAAGCTCTCTGGAGCGACGGCGTCCGGACGGAATGGTCCTCGTCCGGACGGACGCTTCGGACAGAAGCAATTACGTTTGGTTTTGCATCTCCTTGAATCAACCTTTGATTCATGCTTTGATTGGCTCGATAGGATAGATATCCGTCTGAAGTTTTCAGTATACGGATCATCATAGCATGACAGGAATGTCTCAATCTGTCTTTGCCAAAGCCATTATGTGTCTGAATCCAAGAGGTCATCCCGAATGACTTTGTTTGATTCAATAGCTCAAATAGTGGTTGCGTACAACCCACTAGAGGGACACATAATCTTCTCTAAGATGCGCTTTCTTCCGCAGTCATTAGAGGTAATGCAAAGGAATTCTATTCCATTCTCATCATGCGTTTCCGCATGGTATCCATTGGCGTTTATATATATCTTTAAAGCTCGATAGGGTTCTATTCCCTTTAGTAGCGTAGAGAGCATGTGAGACATCAATTCACAAAGGAAGATAAGCTCATCATTAAAATCAAGGCTATGAAAGCAACTCGAATTTTGTTAAAGATATATGCCAAGGCTTTACATTCAAAGTTGCATCTTGATCTTAACTCAAGACTAGAATCCATTGTCTTGGCAATCTTGCCATAAGACATCAACTTGGAAAACATAAAGACTTAAGCAAATTAGCTTCCAAAGTCTTTAACCCTTAAACTCGACGTCATGATCATTGCAATTACATACTCATATGTATTGCAAACTATGGTTTATTGATCAGACGCTCCATATCATGAAGAGGATTCTCCATTGATTGAGGCATAAGGCGCAGTACACATAGTCACTAGGACGGTGGCGGCAAGCCTTGGTCGATGGCAGTGTTGCCATGTATGGCTATGACCAGCGGTATCCCTCTCCTAGGGATGGCGGTCTTCTCTCACTCTTTCGCGGCCTTATTCACGTGTGATCGCTTAATCTTATGGCGATTACCTTCTTGAGCAAATAAATCTTACGGATCAATGTCCGGATTAGTCCCTAAAACCTTAGGGTTTTTGCTCATGGCGTCTTCCCATAGGGGCGCAATCATCGTCATACCTTACATTAAGGTAGAGATGGAGAAGGTGGTGAGAGTTTCCTCAATCAATATTTCATCTGTGATGATTTCCACAGAGATGCATCAAGTCTTTGATGCGGAGAATGTCCGAATTATATCCATGACTTTAGTAAAGTCAGAGAAGCGGAGATTAGTCCATTATGCTTCTAAATTCGGATTGGAGGCATGAGTGTTACCATAACATTTATGGAGCGCTTATAGCGCTAACCTCTTTCATGAACTCAAACTAGAGTGCCATATCATGTGGCGTTTTCATCAGGAAAAATAACCTGGAATAGTCATCACAGTTTGAGAGTCTAGAGCGGTTTATTCAAAACATCGCTCATGGATTCGAGCTAGAAGCTCTTGTGCGGAAGGTTGCATCGCAGAATCCAATGGAGTAAATTGAGTTAATTCATGTTCGAAATCCATAAATATGGAGAACAAGAATAGGGTACCTTTAGTGACGAATCTTTTGTCGGTAAAGGATTTTCTCCCCCTATGGCGACAGAACATTTGTCAGTAATAGGTAGCTAGGTTTCGGAGTTGATACTCCCACGAAACAATAGGGGGTATGTTTCAGAGTTAATACTCCCACGAAACAATCATGGTTTCTGAGCTATGCTCCCAAGAAACGTTTCCAAGGATCGGATTTAGCCGAACACTTTGATGTAGTATGATCAATGGCGAATGCCATAACTTAAACCTTTCGGTAGCTCCACTTAAGCATGACCAGGTAAGTAGTAAGAGATGTCGGTAGAGCGAGGCTCACTTGACACCACTAATCTCAAACTATCCTTACCTAGACATCATACCCAAGTAGGTGAGCCTAGTCGTGAGTAAGTCAAGGCAAAAGCTTTGATGTAGAATGGTCGTTTCTTCTCTACGGATTCCTCATCCGGAGGTTTATAATGAACTCATCGTTCAAAGTCTCTTCTTCTCTATGGAGCCCATGTCCGGAGGCTTAGCTCGAGTCCCCACAACTCGGCTCTTGAGATCATCACCAATAGCATGATGACATTAGAGGGCTCATGACTTACATATACCGCAAGCGATATAAAGCTCGAATAACCCGCTAATGCTTCTCATAGTTTGGTGAGTCTCGAATCAATATCACCCTGCATATTGCATCAATATATTACGTTCAATACAAGACACTCAAGTATGAACTAACTGTTTGCCGAGGCGGGTGAAGACATGATGATGTCTAGTAGCAAACTCGGATTTCCTGAGCACCTCTTCTGTTAAGCTTCGTATCCGGAGATCCAACGGTCCAAATTGCCTCAAATTTTAACTGCGCATATTAGACACATAAAAGAATCAGTCAGTAAATTTTCAACGAAATCCAACGGTTTAAAAGAGAGTAAACTGAAATAGAATTCTCCTGTTTAGTATGGGCAGATCTTCTTGAGCCTGTCATCTTCAGATCTTTATATCTGAAGATCCAATGGTCGGAATTGGCTGAAATTTAAAATACAAACAGAAGACACATAAATCGATTAGTCAACAAAGTTTCAACGTAATCCAACGGTTGACAAGAGAGTAAATAGAAATCGAAGTGTCTTATTCTGTGCAGGCAGATTCAGAAGATTGCTAGTGGAGGAGCAGTGGGGCTAGCAGCGTTGATGATGCATGGCAGCGATGGGGCACAGCGGTGGCTGTGTACAGCAGTAGCCGATCGTTGATGGAAGAACGATGAACCTAGGGTTTAGGATTCTAGGGTTTTTGTTTCTCTCAGGGCTAGAGGCTCGTGCTGATAACGTGTTTAAGTATAACGAAAAGTAAAGACAAAGATAATGGTACAAGAAACTGAACTTCTTTATTGATGAATAGGTGCCTCTTTATATAGAGGAATACATAGAGGGATACAATGGTACAATCCATATAGTAATAGGATTCCTATTCAATTACATAATCCTTATGCCAACCTAACTAGATATTCCTAGGTTGACAAGCACACACAATTAGGGTTTCCTACAACATAAAAAATAATTAAATAAAAAAATTTTTTTTTTTTTTTTTTTTTTTAAAAATAAATATTAATTTTAATTTTTATAATTAAAATTCAAACCTCCACCCCACAACCAAAACAAAAAAAAAAACCATAAAAATGGAATGAAGAGTATAAAAAAAAAAAAAAATAAATAAAACAAAACCAACCCAACAAACCATACATCCGTCCCCACCCCTAACAACCCAACCCAACAAAAAAAAACAAAACCAACCCAAAACCAAAAAAAAAAAAAAGAAAAAAAAACACCAAAGAAACTAGAACCCACAACCCTATCTTTACTAAAAAAAAAAAAAAAAAAAAAAAAAAAACAAAAAAAAAGAGGGGGGAAAAAAAAAAAACCCCCAACCAGCAAAAAAAACCCAACCCAGACCCCACACCCAAAACCCACCCCGAAACCGAAAACAACTTTCGAGGGCACCCCACCAAAATTGAGCATCCAAGGTGCACTAGACACCCAAATTACCTTGGCAAAACAACCTGCTTGGATCCTCTTCCCGTGCGAAACCCGACCAAAACTGCCAACCCTCATCGCCGAACCTAAACGTCGATCCCGGAGCCACGGTGTCGGATTGTCCAAAAGCAAAACCATCGACAACCCCCGAAGTCGATTGCCAAGGTCCTTCAGGAGCCCCTTACTTGGGCGAGCATACCTACCCAAATCGAGAACTCACGATCAACATCAATCACGCCATGGTATGAAATTGACTTTGTGAAAAGAAAACGGTCGCCCAAAGCGCAGGCCTTCAAACTAGATTGTATATTCGCCGAAGAAAATCGACTCTGGATGGCTGCAAATATGCAGCGGACTGTGGAGGGAAGACCTCCGCTTGAGATCGACGTCCGATGCCGTGATTCTTGTGGGAACCCAAAGCCATGGCGGCTAGGGTTGAAGAGGAGGCGTAACCCCCTCCTCATTCTCTCCAATTGTACCTGGCAAAGCAGTTGCTTAATTATGAATCGTTGAATAAATTGTGAGACTTTAATCCAATCAATTTGATGTTTTCTTGATATGTGCGTGCATGTATTTTCCTTTTCCGCAGTTCTTCATGTGTGTGTGTGTTTTTTTGTTTAGGGGTCGGATGTAACGTGCATTCCCAACTCTCCTCAGATGTACTACATGACAGTTTAATACTACCGCTGATGTATATATGCAAGATATATATCGAACTAGCACACTAAGGCCTAAGAACATGGCCAACATGTCCCAATGCTTCAGACCAATTTCAATAACTTGTATAGATTTATGCTCTAATTTTGTTTTCAAACCTTTAACCGAAGAAGCTAGATTGGTAGAATGGACTAAAATGACGAAACTGACAAAAGAATTACAGACTATATAAAATGTAGATTGAGCTAATTATACGACAGGGGGATTGGATCATTGGGGCAATTAGGCCGAAAAGATGAGCTAATCTCATTCGAAGGATATAATTGTGTTTGTTAAACTCATAGTTGTGGCAACATACCCTAAACAACTATTGTAGATTATTTCATTGATTTGCTTATCAATGAATTTAAGTGAAAATGCAAGTCTCGAAGGTCATGTTCGTCATCAACGGCGTGCCTTTGCCGGAGCTGACGTGACGGACGAGGTTCCCGTTATACGAGCTAGACCGCGTTTTCCAAGCTCACGCCCAGTTGGTTCGGGTCACCCGCGGAAGGCCACCCGGCGGTTAATGAATTAAGAAAATATAAACCTGTAACCTGTTCTAGGCAATTAATTTAACAGGAAGCTACAGCATAATGAATGAATTAAGCTCCTTGCGCTCTCCAACTCCGAGGCTAATTTGGTTTATGTAAGAGATTGGAACTGTGGACGATTTTATTGATTTATTGATCAGCAATATGTATACTGATTAACAACGTACAACCATTCCATATTTCTTAAGAATTTGAATTTTTCTCGAATAAGTGTTCAACCTAAACACATATTCAATTCATAATTAGACTTCAATTCTTGTTCAAGCTAGAAACTTCTTATATATACATACACAAATTAATCACGATCTCTCATACCATCAATCAATCAATCAATCAATCCCAATTATCCCAGTGCTATACTCTCTTCTCTCTCTCTCTCTCTCTCTCTCTCTCTCGTACGATAAGCCATGCCATCATGGTTGTTGCTTTGTGTTCAGATATCCTTAGCGTTAATATTATTTAGTATAGCCGTATTGATCGTATTCGGTGTGTTCGCCGCCGTGTTCGCCATCTGCCGGGATTTTTGGAAGAATCAGCTCAAACAACGACAATGTAACCCCGTTGATATCGAACTGCAAACAATGCAGAATGCATGATGAAATCTGCATCAGTTCAAGAGTACAACATTAATGATTTCGTTTAATTTAGAAAGTTTTTTTTTGTAATTGCTCATAATTTTTGGTAATTTTTGGGCCAGGACCTTGACCAAATTACAGAGTTTTTTATTTAGGTGATTTTAGGTGTTCTTTTCTTATTCACATGTATACTGAGGAGTTGGTGCTCTAGTTTATGTCTGTTTGTTAGGATTAGACTGTAAGATAAGAATATCTTTTGACATATTGAGGAGTTATTAATGAATAAAATTGGGAGATTTTTCTCCATATATGTGTCTGTGAACTTCGTATTTGGATTTTGCGAGGGATATCCTCTTTTCTAGGTTTCCGGCTAATTTGGATTTTGCGAGGGATATTGAATCTCTATACGACTACCATAACTGCATCAGATGAGAAATATATGATACTGGGAACGGGCAACCATTGAATGAAACTACATGGACGAAAGTGACAAAAAGAATTACAGATATGACCCAAATTAGCTATATGTCGATTAATTAGCTACATGGACCAAATTAGCTAATTCGCTACAGTTATGTTTGTTAAATTCTTAAATTGTAGAAACTCTGAAGAACTTACGTAAACCTGCTGCTCTTGGCAGTTCTAGTTTCAATTGGTCAATTACTTTGGTTTAATTATAAACTCATTGCCCTCTCCAACTTTCCGAGGCTAGCTTGCTAATTAATTTGGTTTCTGTAGGAGATGGAGATTCTAGACGATTTCATTGATTTGTGGATCATCCGTATTCAACCTAAAAACGGGTTGAATTGATAATTAGACTTGAATCATTAATTGTTTCAAGCTAGGAACTTCTTATATACATAGATAAATCAAAAGAGTGCGAAATTCGAGAAATTGAAAACCAATTGTCAACCGGGGTTGAGAACGACGTCGTTTTATGTTAAGTATTGGGCCTCCGCCCAAAATATAGGGACATGAAACGATGTTGTTGGATCCAAATTCTTTTGAGCTTTTATTACCACCTAAGATGGCTACATAATTCATCATCTCTACACAAAAGTCTCGGTATCCAAATTCTTTTCCCTCTTTATTTACTCATTCCACAACAAGATAACAATTCTCTTGATTAATCTTTAACTCTTGATAACTGATAAGTGTAGTCATCATAATTGAAGATATTGATAATAGAATGATCACTATTCCTTTACCTATATCTCCGATGTGAAATGAATTTGTTTTGTTTGGACCCTTATTAGGAGACATTTGAGAACTATGTTTGATTATATTTTTATCTCTTTTTTTTCATGATAAAGGTTTTTATTTATTTATTATTATTTTTTAGAGGATCAAAAGATTTCACTCATACCCATATGGTGACTCGAACCTATGACATTGATGTTAGGTAGTGAGTGCTCTACTAATAAAGATATTGATAATTTGATTGTGCATTGTTTTTTTTCTCGAGAAGTGTGCATGTCCTACATCATTAGAACCTGATATACTAGTTCAGTGCAAGGATGACTACGCCAAACTTACTTTAACTGGCTGGCATCATCGATCGACCCAAAACATATGTCAGTCTAATTGTGAAATGCAACATAAGTCTAATCGTAAGACTTGATATGGACATATCAATATTTATGTGGAATTACGAAAACTAAGTTGTCTTAGTTACAAAACAAGTAATAAGACATTCCTAAGTATTCACGGATATCATAACCTATTTCTAGTAATGCCAATACTAATTATTAATTAAGGTAACTTACCAATTGAGGTAACTTATATGTATATGGAAAAGTAAAGGACTAGGCCTAAGTATGAGGTGCCTAATCCACAATTGTCTATAAATAGATCTTGATCCCTGCTCTAGCAATCACAATAAGCACTACAAGTTCTCTGTCCCATTAATAGAGATTGCCTTCATTAGATTGCTCGGAGGAGAAGATTGAGATGTCTCACCAAGGTTAGTGTGTCTAATTAATTGAAATGTGTTCTTATGTCGAGTGTAATGCTTATATATGTTACATTCATACTTTTATTCTTACACTAATATTCTTTTATGGTGCACCTCTTATGTAGCGAAGCGATCAGCTAAAAAATAGGAATTGCATCAAATTGAAGAGTGTAATTATTTTTGTATGTTCTTTTCCTTCAATAAATTATTGTGTTTAGCCGAACTTACAATTCGTCTATCGTAAATTTTAACTCAATTTCCTCGCAACTTTTTTTATTTATGAGTTTTACTCACAAATAAAAAAATGTAGGAATTCACTAATTAGGAAACCATTAATTGAAGAATTTTCAAATGTTCAAATGCAACTGTTTGATGGATTAGGCAAGATTGGTAGAATGGACTATGGGTCGGTGATAGAATGAAACTAGATGGACAAAACTAAAAGAATTACAGGAACTAAAATGCTGATCGACTCCATTAAACTGCAGGGATCAGATCATTGGGGCAAAGTACCCTAAGAAACTAATAACGTGCTCTAGAGAATCCAAAATTTAACAGGAAGCTAGCTACGTACAGCTTAATGAATTGGCCCATCAATTAATTAAGCTCCTTGCTCTCTCCAACTCCGAGGCTAGCTAATTTGGTTTATGTAAGAGACTAGATTAATTATAGATGATCGATTTCATTGATTCATTGATCAGCAATATTTACACTGATCAACAATGTACAACCATAACATATTTCTTAAGATTTGAATATATTTTTCTGGAATACCTTATCACAGATTCAATTCATAATTAGACTTCAATTTTTATTCTAAGAGTAGGCTTAGAATAATTTTCAGATTTGAATAATGAGTTATTTCCTCTTCCTGTTAGTAATCGGTTTAATTTTTTTTCTTTTCTAGTTCTAGTCTAAATAGGATTTTTCTATCCAAATATATAATTCATAGATTAATGTCTATATAAGGCATGCCTCTTAGATTGTATTTTATTCATTCAAGTATTCAATTAATAACAAAAAACCAAATCTTAGAGAAAAGTCTCTTGTTCTTTGCTAGAGATCGAATTCTAGTTGTTTGATTTTGTTCGGTGAGACGCTTGTCAAACCTTTTCTTTCGTGATATACGCTTCCGATATTACATTTCTTTAATTTCTAGTGCTCTCTGATCTCGTACAATAAGCCATGGAATGGTGGTCGGTTGTTATGATTTCATGTAAATATGCACTGTTAATTTGTGTCATGTTATTTATCTTAACGGTTGTGTACGCCTGCTGCAATGGAGGGATACAGTGTTGGGTGACTCATCCGCTCACTAACAAGCAACTTCAACAACAACAACAACAACAAAGTAACTCTGTTGATCTCGAAGCACAAAATGCTTGATGAAATCTGCATCCATTCTAAAGTACAAACTTTATGATTTCATTTAATTTAGAAAGATTTTTTTAATTAATTTGCTCATAAACTTTGGGTTATTTTGGGCGAGGATCATGATATATATGTATGATCTCGACCAAATTACAAAGTTTTTGAATTAGGTGATTTTAGGTTTTCTTTTCTTATTCACATGTAAACTGTTGGTGCTCTGGTTTATGTTTGTTTGTTAGGAACTTAGGATTATATAAGAATACCTTTTGGCATACTAAGTAGCCATTGTTTATGAATAATTGAATAAATTAAATTGGGAGATTTTTCTCCATATATACGTGTCTGCGAACTTAGTATTATCTTGATAAGTTTATTTTCCTTTAGTCTCCAAAAGAGAGGAAGTGCAATCCTTGAGTTCGAATTCAAGACAACCAATTGTTGTAAATTAAAAAAAAAAGTAATCAATGAAATTACTGGAACAATCCTTACTCAACCAAAGTAATTAGAAATTGGACTAGGAATCAACAAAAATAACACAATGTGAAAAATCCAAAGCACCTTAATTGAAATCGTGCGTGATGGTGTCAATTGCTAACTGTGATCGAGCTTTCAAATTTCATATACCTGCAGTGGCCAGTGAATAGTACCTATTCTTCATTTGGAGTAGTTAAGATTTTACGTTGTTATTCCTAAGTTATAATTTTATGAAATATTAAAATTTCTTATTTTCTCAAAAGAACAAAAAAACAAAACAAAAAACAAACGAAAACACCTAAATCAAAATATAACATACATATATCGATCAAATGGCAAAAATATTTAAACTCTATGATCGTTGGGGGGGGGCAATTAGGCCCAAAAATAAGCTAATGTCCTTTGAAGCATACAGTTGTGTGCGTGTTAAATTCTTGAATTGTAGCAACCCTGAAGAACTATAAGCCTGCTGCTCTTGGCAGCTTAATTGACCAATTACTTTGGTTTATAAACTCGTTGCCCTCTCCAACTCTCCGAGGCTAGCTAATTTAATTAATTGGTTTCTATTGGAGATTTGAATATTTGTGGACGATTTCATTGATTTGTGGATCAACATGTTTACAGTTACAACTATAGCATACTTCAGTTTGAATTTATATCTTCAATCCGTATTTAACCTAAAAACGAATTGAATTGATAATTAGACTTCAATCATTGTTTCAAGCTAGCTAGAAACTTCTTATACATAGATAAATCTCGATTTCTCATACCATATAGACAAATATTGATATGCATATTCCACCACCATCACCTTCCATTGATGGCACCGATCGGGTGTCTAATCCTCATCTTAACAGTATTCGTCATTCAGTTCGCTATTGCTCGATGAGGCGGCCACTTGAACATTTAACTGAAGAACCAGCACCAGTACTGTGCGTCTTAATTGATTATCTGCACCATGTCTTTACAAACAAAAACGTCGTACTCCTTGATAATATATGGCAGGCCGTTTCCCCTCAGTTGTCTGAACGATCAAACCAATGTAGTCGACGAAGAAGCTAGCACAGACAAATATTTTAGTAGCGGAGCAGTGGCAGAGCTAGTTTTTCGTGTTTATAGGAGGCCAATAGGCAATACTGCAATAGATAAGAGTACCATTGGAGCTTGGGAGCCAGTATCTTCTTGGACTAGGAATTAATGTCTTTATCTAGGTAAGTCGATCTTCCTTGATTCCTAAGAATCCTAATTGAGATCTATTGAAACCTACCTTCACAATCAAGCAAAAGAAGGTGTAGCTAGAATCAAAAGGAAAAGTATTACCAAGCAAAAACAGGAAAAGGCCGGTTTCCAAGTAAGAGGAGGAAAAAAATACAGAAAAATATATACTTACCCTATTTGAAGCACTACTTGGTCTATAAAACAAGGTGACAAATTCATAACTTGGAAGATCTACGAACGGGAGAATCAATCAATCAATCATAGAACTATACTTTCTTCTCGTACGCAAGCACACGCTATGGACGGGACTGCTACAATAGTGATGATATCTGTATTTATTGTCGTGGGAGCAATCCTAGGCATTGGGTGGTCCTTGTGGAAAGGGAAGAAGGTCCTACAACAAGAACAACGTAACTCTGTTGATGTCGAAGAACAAATAATGCAGAATGCCCGACAACAAGAACAACATAACTCTGTTGATGTCGAAACACAAACAACACAGAATGCCCAGATGGAATCCCGCATCTTCGAGAGAGTTCAACCTTTGAACCTTAACAATTTCGCTTTCTAAGAATTAGTTTTTTTTTTTTAATTTGCTTATAAATTAATTATGGGTAATTTTGGTGCTTGAGTGTTTATGTTTATCAAATTTATGTAAGAGACATTATAATCTCTTAATTGGCAAAGCAGTTGCTTATGAATCGTTGAATAAATTGTGAGACTTTTGTCTAATCAATTTGATGTTTTTCTTGATATGTACGTGCATGTGTTTTCCTTTTGTAGTTATTATGTTTAAGGCTTTTTCATAATGTTATGAGAGAACTAATGTACCCTTAGATTCAACTAAACAATAGCTGTTAATTAACATAACATATTTACATGCCAATTCCTCACTCTATTACAACCACAAGAGCAAAAACTAACCCTTAACAAGATTATGTTCCGCAGTCCAATGGTACAGTCCAATGAGAGGGAACTATATAACTCCTTCTCGCCAGACATATATATTTGGCAAAATATAATCAAAAAATAATTCCACAAGCAATTTCCTAGTGGAAATGCCATGTGTGTGTGCGTGCGTGCGCGCGCGCGCGTGTGTATTTAAGGATCGGATGTATAGTGCATTCTTAACTCTCCTCAGTAGTACTACAAGGCAGTTTAATACTATACAAGATATCGAACTAGCACGTACGCTAAAAACATGGCCAACATGTCCCAATGCTTCAAACCAATTTTAACAACTTGTTTAGAATTATGCTCTAATTTTGTTTTCAAACCTTTAACCGAAGAAGCTAGATTGGTAGAATGGACTAAACGACGAAACTAACAATAGAATTACAGACTATACAATGTAGATTGAGCTAATTATACTACAGGGGGATCGGATCATTGGGGTAATTGGGCCGAAAAGATATGCTAAATCTCGTTCGAAGAATATAATTGTGCTTGTTAAATTCATATTTGTGGCAACTGGCCACATACCCTAAACTTCTTCTTTTTTTGGGCGAAACCCTAAACAACTATTGTAGATTATTTCATTGATTTGCTTATCAGCCATATGGTTCATCCTATTGGTAATCCGTCTATCCACGAATTTTTTTTTTCCAAGAAGGAACCATCTCTAGTTCCCCACCTTCTGAGGGACCTGTATTTGATTACTAATGTCTTTTTGCTTGTCGCCCAAGTCAACAAAAGTAATTTATGAAATGACTGGAATACCCTACTCAACCAATGCTCCTTCAGCAATAACCTTGGTCAACAAAATGGACTAAGAAATCAACAAAAATAGCATAAAATTTGTCATCATAAATATATAAAGATGTGAAAAATCCAAAGCACCTTAATTAGCATCTTAATGGTCCAGACTCCAAACCCTAGTCAATTAGTAACTACGAGCTTCAAATTTCTTACACCAGAAATGGCCTCACACCCTCCGGAACCCAAAAAATGCCCAACAATCACCAACTCTAGAATTAAATTCACTACAAAAGTAGCACCGTAAAACAACATAAAGAACCTAATTCTACTTCCTAAATATTGAACATTACACCACAAGCGACTATCACAGATATCACACCCACTTTGCTACATCTCATTCTCACTGAGCTTCCGGCCACCGCTTTTGCTTCCTTCTCCGCCTTGCTAGGGTACGTGCACGTTTTGTAACCTGACACGTGCCACCCAATTAGTCTTTAGGACAAAAAAAAATAATATATATTTTTTTAAATCATAACAATAATGAGCGAAAACTTACTGGGATCAGTGGTGGTGACGACGCCGGTGCCGTTGAAATCGCAGTTGATATCCTGGGGGCCATGGTCCTGGAAATAAGCGTTCATGACGTAAGCCGCGTGCGACTTCACAGTGTTGGGCTGAAAACACGGCCCACCTTCCTGTATGGGCTTGCAGTCCACTCCATTGCTGCAAACGTAGTCTATGTTCTTCTGCAGCGCCGCGTCCGAAGCGTTCGATCTCGGCACGCACCACTTGGTCTCCGCCGAAGACGGTCCTCGTGCTACATCGGGCGTGGGACCCATTGCTGCCGGGCCTGATGCGGGACCCATTGCTGCCGGGCCTGATGTGGGGCCCTGTACCTACACAGATAATTATAAACGCACGGTAATTATACATAAAACGACAACGGCGGGTAAACTTTGAACAGCGCACAAAATCGCCCCACTCATTGTGGGCAGTGTCAGAGACTCAGAGCACAAACTTGGAATATGAGGGTTCCAAGCCTTAAGAAGTAGGCACGTGTCAGACATTAAATGACTACTGTATGAGGTACAGATACGTAAGTAGAAGTAGCAAAGTTAAACAGGCAATTAACTCGCCATTACTACGTATATCTTTAATTACGAACTTACCTCGTCATTGCGCAAAATGCCCACGTCGTAAACCGGGTCCAGGTCGGGTTTGAACAACCCGTAATTCTGCTCAGAAAGAGTGGGTTTCAGGTTCTCATTGAACAGCGCGAAAATGTAAGTCTCGAAGGTCCTGTTCGGCATCAACGGCGTGCCTTTGCCGGAGCTGACGTAACGCACGAGGTTCCCGTTATACGAGACCGCGTTTTCCAAGCTCACCCCCAGTTGGTTCGGGTCACCCGCGGAAGGCCACCCGGTTTCGGCCACCACGAGATCCACGTCCTCGTATCCGACCTTCTTCATCGCCGAGAAAACCGCGTCCATCTGGGCGTCGAACATGTTGGTGTAGTTCATCCCGGTGGCATTGTCGAAAACGCCGCCGTTTGGCTTGAAAGTCGCGTAGTTCAGAGTGTCGGGTGAGAGTCCGAAAAACGGGTACGGGTTGACTAGGAAAGGCGATTTGGTCTGGCGATGAAACTCCAAGATCGGAGCGAATATGATTTTGTCGTAGCCGCTCCGGAATCGTCCGAGACTCGGCGGTCCGGTGTTGGGCGCGAGTATGCCGAGCGAGTGAGGAGTCGAGACCTGAATGGCGGTGACGTTGGCGAGCTTGAGAGCCGAGTAAAGCGCCTTCATAGCCGGCAACAGATGCGCGATGAGGTCCTTGTCCGACGTGGCGAGGATTTCGTTCCCCACGGCGATTCGGTTGATCTTGGTGCGCGGATAAAACGGGAGAATGTTGTCGGCCACCCAGGACTGCGCCGCGGAGAGCTTGGCGAGCGCCGGAACATCGCCGTTTCCGACGGTAACGGTGACGGCGATGCCGGTGTTGGCGAAGGCGCGGAGGATGTCGGGGTTGGCGTCAAAGATCTTGACGCGGTCGATGGTGGTTTTGGTCTTGAGGAACGTGGCGACCTGGGACGGCGGTGGGAGGTTGTTGGCGACGGTGCCGTAGTTGACGCCGATGGAGATGGCGGCGGTGAGGATGACGTGGGAGGCGGAGAGCAAGAGGAGGAGGAGGAACTTGGGCGCTACGGTTCTTGAGGATTCTTGCTCCATGGCTTTTGTGAAAGAGAAAAAGGCAAAGGAGCGCTGGTTTTGGAGATTGTTCGAGTTTGAGTGGTGCTACCTTGGAAGCAAAGCATATGTCATTTGGAAAGATCTGAGGTGAGTGGGATTGATGGTACTTTTCGTTTCGCTTTTGGTCATCAGTGAGAAAGAGTTGACGAGTGGGCAAACGTGGCGAAGTGGGTCGTTTGCGTGTTCTGTTTTTTCTCAAAGTTCGTTTTCTTCTTTTGTCACTTTCGGTTTACATTTGGAATCGTTTTTTAGGGGGGTGTATTCAATTTAGAGTTTACAAGATTTTTTTGTATTTTAAAAGTCTATGGGTATTCAATTAGGATTTTAAAAAATCCTTTTAAATCTAGTTGTATTCAATCAGGATTTTAAAATATCCATTCAAATCTAATGGTATTGAAAAGTCTATTGATTTTCAATGATTCTATTAAATGATGGATTGTGATGGATTCTAGGGTGCTTGGTATAAATACAAAACCTATTGAGAAATCTTCTCACCTCACTAGAGATTTTGAAAGATTTTGAAACGCAGATCTGTCTCTCGCTCTCTCCTCCCTCAAGTTCTTCGCAAGAATCTCGACCAAAACATCTCTCTCATTTCTACACTTCCCTTTCAGATCGAGCCAAGCCCTTGCACTTGTTTCTCTTTCTCTCTTGCTTGACCTGCTTCTTTGCTTTCTATAAATTTCAAGATTCACTCCTCAGATTTCAAATCAATCTTTTTCTCTCTTGTTTGTGTAATTATGAACAATTCTAATTTGTACCAATTTCTGGGGTTGGTTAAATTTCGGTAGCTAATTTTGTAGTAATGCTTGGGTAAATCTTACACATAATCATCCTACCACCAACTGACCCAGAAACATTTTTATTTGGGACATAGACCCAGAAACTTTATAATTTTCTTTCACCCTGAAAACAAAATTCGACTTGGTAGTTCAAAGCCAGTGGGGTTGGTGAAAAAAATAATGAAATTCTAGACCAATTATTTTTGCCTCTCGGTAATCAAGCATTACTACTCAATTATATAAATTTCAGATCTTTGATATGAATGTAGGTGTATTATAATTTGGAGTTTTCGAGTTTGTTCCTGTTAATAAAGTATCAAATTATGTCTCATAGGCCTACCTCTTGGTTGTTGAGAGACTAGAGGAAAAGCAAACGATAGAATTTTATTATTTCTGAGACATATCTTTGATGTAGAAGTGAATTTTCCAAATGATTTTACTAAGTTGTGTTTGCTTTCCGTTGGGAGTAATTTTTAGCAAAAGATGGCTATGCTTGATGAGCCTCTATACCCAATTACTGTTTTAATTGACGAGCCTCTATATACACAATAAAAGATGTGAAAATGCTCTTACTGTGTTTAAGGAATCTCTTTCTTTTATTGTATATAAAAGGACTGAAAGTATGGACAAGACTATGGCATGGGCTGTATCTACTGTGAGAGTCTAGTTTCAGCATGAAAGCATACAAGAAAGGCATAAGCTTAAAAAAAAAATGCTAGATGAATAATTCCAGTCCAGGATTGTATATGATTTGCATAACTAGTCAATTTCTACTGTTTTCATTTTCACAAAGTCTGAATTGTGACTTGTTAACAAGGTTTTATCCATTTCGTTATTTCCAACTTGAGTTTATTGTCTTTTACCGTTTGCAAATTACAAGTAAGCTAGAGAAGAGCAGGTTAAACGGAAAAAGGTTCATGATCAAAAATGTAACATCTGCACTATATATTTGCAGTTTTATTTAATAATAAAATATCTTAAATGTTATCAAAACAATCTATGTACTTATTAAAATCTAAACAAATCTTGATAATAAAATGCATTAAAATCTATCTAAGTCCATATGGAATTAAAACAATCTATAGACTATTCAGAATCCATGGATTATAAAAACTCTGTCATAATCTTTTAAAATCTGAATTGAATACACCCCCCTTAGATTTTGTATGGAAATGAACTGTGTGATGGTAAAGCTGCTTCGCCGACAGTTCTGGACTTAAAATTCGACCCGGCCCATTAGGTAGAACCGTAGAAAACAAGAAATCGAATACAGCATAGTAACATACTAACATTGCGCGGGTTGGAAGTTGCGAGAGCAAGAGTAGAAAAATGTCTCTGACCAACGAAGCTCTTGTCCTGATCCAAAAAATGGTGAAAAGCCCGCCACTAAAAGCCTTATCGATTTTCAACTCCTCCACTCTCCAAGGCTTCCATCACACCCACCACTCCGTTTCCTTTATTCTTCACAACCTCATTTCCTCCAATATGCAAATGCACGCCCAGTCTCTCATTCTTCAAGTCCTCTCCGGTCGTATTTCTTCCCCATTCTTCACTCCCTCGTCTCTTCTCTGTGACTTAACCCAACCCCATTTGAGCTCGATCCCCACCTCCGGTCATCTTTATGAAGTAATCATCAACGCCCATGTTCAATCTCAATTGCCAGAACAAGCCCTTCACTATTTGAACAAGATGGTTGATCAAGGCCTCGTTCCCAGATCAAACACTTTCAATAATGTATTGGGTTTTCTTGTTAAGTCGAGGGATTTTGAAAAGGCTTGGTGGGTCTTCAATGAGTTTAAGGGTAGAGTTGAATTGGATGCGTATAGTTTTGGGATAATTATAAAAAGTTGCTGCGAGGCTAGTGATTTGGATAGGGGTTTTGGGGTTTTGGTTCAGATGGAGGAAATGGGTTGGTCTCCAAATGTGGTTATATATACGACATTGATTGATGGGTGTTGCAAGAATGGTGATTTAGAGAGGGCAAAGAAGATGTTTTGTAAAATGGGGGAGCTTGGTTTAGTTGCTAACCAGTACACATATACTGTTTTGATTGATGGGTTTTTCAAGAAAGGCCAGAAAAAAGAAGGGTTTGAGCTGTATGAGAAGATGAAGCTTAATGGGGCTATTCCTAACATGAGAACTTATAATTGTTTGATCAGTGGGTGTTGCAACGATGGAAATATGAAGAGTGCCTTGGACCTGTTCGATGAAATGCGTGGGAGAGGAGTGGCCTGCAATGTGGTCACGTACAACATTCTAATTGGTGGGTTGTGTCGGGAAATGAGGGTTTGGGAAGGAGAGAAGTTTGTGAATCAGATGAAGAGGGATGGCATAAGTCCAAATGTAGTTACTTTTAACACACTGATTGATGGGTTTTGTAGTCTCGGAAAGTTGGAGAAGGCATTGAGTGTGTTTGATCAGTTGAAGTTGAGTGGACAATCTCCGTCTCTGGTGACTTATAATGTTTTGATTCAAGGCTTTGCCAGAGCTCGAAACTCTGCAGGAGTTACTGATTTGGTGAGAGAGATGGAGAACAGAGGCATGTCTCCTTCTAAAGTGACATATACTATTGTAATCGACGCCTTGGTTCGGTCTGATGACATGGAAAGAGCATTTCATATTTTCTCTTCCATGGAGAAGGCTGGTTCGGTGCCTGATGTTTACACCTATGGGGTATTAATACATGGATTATGCGTGAAAGGTAACATGATTGAAGCATCAAAGCTGTTCAAATCAATGAGCGATTTGCATTTGGAGCCAAGTGATGTCATATTCAATATAATGATTCATGGTTACTGCAAAGAGGGTAGCTCTTACAGGGCCCTGAGGTTGCTTAAAGAAATGGGAAATAATGGAATGATTCCGAATGTTGCTAGCTACAGTTCGACCATTGGAGTTCTTTGTAATGATGGGAAATGGGAGGAGGCTGAAATTCTACTTAAAGAAATGATGGAGTCAGATTTGAAACCATCAGTTTCTTTGTATAATATAATTTCTAAAGCGAAAAATAATACACGGGTGAAGTTATGAACATAATCCTATGATTTTGTCAGTGAAGTCCCCGTAAAGCTTGTTGGTGAACCAAACAGTACTAGCTGGACAAGCCTCAGTTTATAAACTTGATAAGCCTCCCTGAAAACCTTGCCTCACACAGAGTAAGATTCTCAATAACAAGACTTATTTTCATTCTTTTCATTGTTATAAACTGGACAAGCCTCAGTTTATAAACTTGACTATGGCATGATACAATTATTTTTGCCTTCTTTACGTTACTAAAGAATATTGTGTGCATATGTCAATAATATCGAAGGAAGAACAGAGCTAAAATTTGTTCGAGTTAGGAATTAATGTGAGTTACAAGTTGTAGTTGGATGGAAGCTGTAGACTTTTGTCCAAATGGGATTTCAGAAATGGATGTTTGGAGATAGCAGTCAACCAAAGGGAAGTAAATTGTCCAAGACAAAAGCTGACGAAGAAACATTGGTAGCCTCAACTGAGGATGAAGTTGCTCATGGTTCTTCGGATGGTAATGGGAGATTTGGATTCAATACCACGAGTCAGATTGAAAATTCATTAAATGAGAGATGGACGCAGATAGATTCTAAAGTAGGACACTGGAAAAAGCACCATGATATCATTGCATGCAATGATCCTGCAAAGTGCATTGAGGTCGACACTTGATGGAACCTGGAAGACTTGTGTGCAGGTAATGAGTAACATTGTTTGGAGTACTTTTTATAGGTTTAAAGCATGTTTGCACATAAATTTACTCATAGTATATGAACTTTCATGCAGCTTTAACAAGGAAGCAGAGGGAATGCACATAAATGTTGGCTGGGGAACCCACTGAAATGGTTACAGAAGTTGATCATCTTGTTTTAGGTTAAGATGTGCTTGAGATAGAAGTCGGCTCCATGAAAATATATGCTTCAACTAGTCAGAAAGTAAACGAACAGCGCATGCCGCAGATGATGGAATGGATGAATTCTCAGGCATTCAGAGATGTGATCGATGCTTCTGTTGAGAAATTCAGAATTCCAATAGCTAGAATGAAGTTAACAAATGTTGAAGGAGATGAGAAGACTGCTTTGGTATAAAATTGGTTTGCCGGCTAAGAATCAAGTGAATGCATTGGATCTCAGTCGCTCATGAGATAATACAACATAGTTTTGTTTATGAATGTAATTAACTGGGACAATTTTGGCCGTGGGTGCGTCAGCCTAGTGTTAAAGTTAAAATGTCATAGCCTTAAGATAATAAGATGTGTTAAATTTATTATTATAGTTGAATGTAAATGAACAATCAGTCATTGTTTGAGAATTTATAGTTCTAGACTTCTAGTAGTAATGAATATTTACCCCACAACAAAGGCTAGAGTTCGAGCATTCCCCACAATTTGGTCTTCTTTGTTTTCAAGTTTGCTCGATTCTAGTGAATATATTGTCAAGAAATTTGCTTAATTCAAGTTTAATTATGAAATCTTTGATTCACACCAAAAAAAATATTAAAATCTTTGATACAATAGTGTAATGTTATTAAAGCTGATGTTACTTGATTGGGTAAAAAATAAAATAAAATAAAATAAATCCGATAAAGAATTTATGGTGCACTCCACTTAATGGGAACCACGCGTACGCGTTGTTTCAAATAAGAAAAAATTTCATTCTATTAAAATGGGTGAGTGTATACATCATGTGCATGAGTAACATCATCATTTCAACCTCATTTAGTGAATTAAGCTTAGACGAAATTAAGGTTTTGAACTAAGATTGGTTCACTCTCATTTAGTGAATTACAACCATAGGGGTGATTTGTGATTGGATTTCGACCTTAGAATCAATAATCACACGCCACTTCATTTTTTGCCCAATATGGAACAAGCCCAAGTTGGCCGAACTGGGACTCAGCCCATGTTGATCCCATTGTTTGTCTCATAATAAAGAGCACCAGATAATCAAAAATGAGAGTCAAATCGGTCCTACTCAACGGGCACGCATGTCAGTCCCCGAAGGTTCCGGTAAGGATCTGAACCCGAATCCGAACTCAGCCCATCATCATCAACTCCTGAATCCACCTGACGGAATCATTGACGGGGATTTACCCCCCGATCCCCTCCTCCAATCGGGCGCCTTCATCGACGCCACCACCACCTCAAATTCCCAAAACCCTATGGAAACCGGAAAGCCCCAATCGAACGGTGTGGCGTCGACGTCGGTTTCGAGTGGAGTGACCACAGACGGATCGGCGGGGCGGGTAAAGTCGAAAGGGTCGGAGCCCCAGACTATGGATTGGTTGCCAGCCGGTTGGACAGTGGAATATAAAGTGCGAAGCTCCGGTGCTACAGCTGGAAGTACAGATAGGGTAAGATTGGGTTTACAAGCTATTGTTCATTTTCCGATTAGCTCATAAATGGAAACTTCATTTGTAGGGTTTATGGGGACAAGGTACAAGGTACAAGGTGATAATTAGTCATCTTATTTAGGATGAGTTATTATTTAGTATTTTGATTAGCACGTAAATGGAAAGCTTCATTCAGCTTAGCGGGGTTTATGGGTTGGTTTTACGGTTTAGAGTAGAAGATAATTATTAGAAAAGCCGAAAGCAAACAAGTGCTGGAAAGGTTTGGGTCTTCATCTTTTTTAGGACGAGTGCAAAACCAAACGTTGTTATTTAGAAACTGTCTAATGCTCATTTGAATGTTTCCATTGATGCTATAGAGTTGCTTACAGATTGAGATGATTTACCATCATTGTTGAAAATAGTAGCATATTGCTTCTGTGATTGAAAGTTAATGATGAACTCGTTAACTGTAGAGCGGTTGCTATCGAAATCTGCTAATGATGAACTTGTTAACTTAGAGTGGTTGCTAGGTACACACACGTAGTTTGTAGGCGTACTCGGATGTTAATAAAGCAAGGAAAATTTTCCATTTTCTGTTGTGTTGTTTTTAAAAATTTAAAAAGCATCTAAAAGTCATAAAAGGTTATAAACATTAGTATAATCCTATTTTGGGTTTTATTGCCTTGATTTAAAGAATTCATCTCAGACATTTTCAATTGTTGGGAGGTTTGATTTCCTGAAAAACACGAAAAATTGTCTGCTTAGGAGTTAAACCCAGTTACCAAAATGTCATTATGACATCGGAAAAAAAAATTCCTCTGCTAACTCTTTGTTTAGGGGTACAAAAATTTTATTATCGAGCTATTAACTGAGGGTAATGTCTAGTACTTGTAGCACAATCTGAGCTTTCAAAACATCATTGTTTTTCACTGTTATAGATCAAAGACATCGATTCACAAGGTATTTTTCCAATCAGTCCTGGTGGCTTTCTTTGGTAGCATAATGGATGATCTATAAAATATTAAAAATTGATACAATGTTGATGACATTTCTTCCTTTATATTCTGTCGCATACATTATTCTACTGATCAATTACTCATTTGAATGAATCTTTTGGCTATGCTTAGGATCACATCTTAACAGTGAGTGGACAAAACTTACTTTTTAGTTTTTCTTCCCCTATATATTTTGATTTCATTGTATTCATTGATATTATCTAATAGTTGCTACCCACAAAAGCCACATTATTTGTAGCCCTGATGAGATTTGTACATCCAGGTGGTGACATACAATTTCTTGCATAAACAAATATATAAATTTTAAAAAAGATAATTGGCACCGGTGTAAAATATAAGTGATCACACCACCACTATGTTAAGGTTTACCACTGAGGGTAGGCAATATGCATTCTTAAACGGGCTCTAGAACAGAAATGCAATAAGTTAGCCATTCTTGGTCACTGGTATCATGTTCCATGATGAAACCTTTTGTACAACTTTTTGTTGATTTTCGTTTTCCCTGATTGTCTTTAAAAAGTTCTCATCATGCATGTAATGTCCATAAAATCTCAAGTCGATTCAATGTGGACAACCATTCAATGAAGAAGGTCAAACTTTACCTTTTTAGTATAAATGTATAGGCAAAGTACTAAACATAATACAGTATTATAGATGAAATGTTTTTTCTTTTGGGTCTGTATTAGATGGAGTGGTTAGATTGATTGATTGAAATAATTTTGCGGTACATGTGGGGAATTGTCCTTACATGTGGGCATTCTTACAAGAGTTGGATCGGAAAAATTAAATCTGATAAAAAGTGAAAGGTACTGTCAGGGTCTCAGGGATCCTCTAATGTGCATTCCGATTACAAAGGCAAAAATTATATCTGTATTTGATATTGCTAGGTGATCTTTTTTATTTCTTTAGCAGCTTCCATTATTTCCAATAGTTCCATTTAGACAATTTAAATGCTATAAATATCAAAGATTGCATTATACAATACTCGAAGTATGAAGACAGCTTAAGTCATCTGTCTTGTGTGCAGTATTACCACGATCCAATCTCAGGTCGCCGATTTCGTTCAAAGAAAGAAGTCCTTCATTTTCTGGAAACAGGAACGATTAAGAAGAATGCCAATTCTGAAAAAATGGTGAGCTAGAATCAGAAGTTTAATTGGATGGAGGTGGTTAAATATTGCTTTATATTCTGTTTAATCTTTTGTCTTATTTTTGGCAGTCTGTGGAAGGTTCTGCGAGCAAAAAGCAAAAGAAGTCTAGCAAAAAGCCCAGACCTGGTGTGAACTTTGATTTTTTTGATGTGCCTGCGAAGGTGGAATGGGTTCTCACAGACTCCTCTCAATGGTCCTGGACACCCTTTATTGGTGACCAAAAGGTGCCTGAATCCACTGCACAAGAATGGGCGGCTGCATTCACAGTTTTCACCATCCAGCAAAGTGGCCGAACTCAATGAAGACACATTAATCCACCATCCTGCATCATGAGGTTATACCCATCAACAACGATTATTCTTTGCCAACAGACCTATACGAGTCACTGACCAATGTTAGATCCGCGCTTTTACATATGCCCTCACGTTAACTCTTTCGGGTCATATGAATTACCATATGACAAGCTGGCTCATGAAGTTTGCTTTTTGGTTTTTGACCAGTCTGGGTTACAGGGCTGTTCATACCTTATTTGCACTTGGTGTTATGTTATTAGTTTTTGAAACCATCATAGTTGATAGTTCCAGTCCAAAAGAAGCCTCTTGGACTCGTGTATGAGCGCGCAGAGGGATGTGAGATGTTTATTTTGGAAGAGACAAATACATGTCTAGCAGTCTGTATATGGTCCTTCAATTTTTGCGTTCAACAGTATATGCCTTGGGTCTCTGTAAACGTTATATTTAGCGAACAGTCTATGTTCCCTGAATCAAGTTGGGATTGTAATTTGCATAACAAAACAAACTAATTGTATTGTAATGACTAATGAGGCATTGAGCAAGGACGGGTTCATGCTTTGCCATGTTTTGTAAGAACATAATTTTGATAGTTATGGGCAACTTTGGTCTTCACTTGGATCTGGGGTGCTTCGCATTTGATTACAATCCTCAGGCTATTATCCAATATCCATACTATTTGTAGAGAGTCTTGCACACACCAAAGTGTATATACACTTGAGTGATCTAACGGCTGACATGTAGGGATAGGGGATCGTGTGCATGCAGAGGGTGTGTATGGTTGGATGAAGAATTAATCGATCCAACGGCTAAAACCACCAAAGTACATATGTACTTCGGTTCGGTGTGTGCAAGAATTTTTGCTATTTGTAACACTTCGTGTACCAATAAGCTAGGCCGTTACTTGATTGCAGGACAAATCTAATGCTACTTTTATATCTCGATGAACCGTCCATTTACTTCTTACACATGAATAATTAAAATTTTGTAGTTTGATTGATTTTTTTTGCAATCATGATGTTTATATTATGTTTTCGAATATAGATGGTTCAGATTAAGAAAATGAATGATTAAAATACATTGATCATTAGAGAATGGGTGAATAAGTACATTAGGGTGAATCTAGTATTGTTCATTCTATTATGCATTACTTGATGAGGAAAAAAATAATTTTAAAAAACTTAATGAGCAAGTAAATCAGCCGAAATTAGAAAAGATTGATTAAGAAAATCGAGAAAGTAATTTAGTTTCCAACAAAGCTCATATAATTGAGATATCCCCAGATGAGAAAAATAATTGTGATTTTACCATGTGAGAAAAATAATTGTGATTTCTAGCAGATTTGATTTTAAAGCCCATTGTGTTTTTATAAACCAACATTAAGCAAATAATAGCCCATTGTTTTTTCTAAAACTGCTCGTTCTAGAACCTACCAAGATTGCCTATAAAAACAACCTAATAATTTAGTTTGTGCACAAATCTACCATCAGCTCCAATTGTCTATTTACTGATAGAGAATGGCGAAAGTTTTTAAGGAGTCTGAAAGTCAAGATGAAGAGGAAGATGATGCTAAGATAAGCCTGATCCTAATTATAACTTACTCATCGGATCAATGACTTACCAGAGGTACATTATCATCATTTTTTAATAATTATTATTAGATAATGTTTATTTATTAATTGGTCCAGAAGCTTAGAACATCTCCAATGCTCTTTATTTTTTTGTTAAATTTGTCAAAAAAATAGCTAAAAGCTAAAGTGGGAGCTACATTTAGAAAGACATAAAAATGTTCCTTCCGACCAAGCTCAAAGTTTGACGGAGCTAGCCATAATTATTTTTTCTCTTATAAAAGTAATATTTATTGGCAAAGAAATTAAAAACTAATATGAAATTGTGATTTTGAAATTGATTAATATATGTAATGAACTAGGAGCCACTAATAGTCACTTTTTCTCTCCTGTAAATGCCACAGAGATCAATCATTCAATGACATCCATGGGGATAATCATTTTTGGAACCCGCCTGTGTCCCCCATCTCATTCAACAAACCCATTTTCAAAGGTTGTTGCGAAACATAATCTTGCTACTGCAAACAGTAAGTATTGTTTTATATATTACGAAAATTAATTAGAAAACATTAGCCAAAATTAGGAAAAAGGAAAAATAAATACACATTCCCTGAAGTTGTTCTATGTTCTATGTGCAGACTTATAATAGCCCCGAAAGAAGAATGTTTCGTTCAAAGCCAGAAGTTCTCAACCAAAGAGTTGTAGTCTAGCGGTCAGGCCCTTGGTTTGCTCCCAAGAGGTCTGGGGTTCAACTCTCTCCCATGGTACCCACCTAGCAAAATGCTAGAGTTTCTCCCCAAATGTTGTGGGGTCAGGCGAGGGGCCTAGGGATTAGTCTGGTCAATGACTGGGACACCCTAGCTTCAAAAAAAAAAAACCAGAAGTTCTCAAAAAACTTGAGCAGAATACCACTTAGCGTTGAAGACAAAGTACGTAAGATAATGTTTTGCACAAACAAGTAGGAAGAAGATATTGATCTGAGAGTAGTAATAGATTAATAGTTTAGGGCAAAGGATCGAATGTGCCCTTCTCAATTCCTCTTGTATGTAGCCTAATGTTAACATGTTGTTAACATACAATATTAATTCATGTTGTTCCATTAATTTTGTTATTTAAGTATGGATTGTTGACTCTAGTTGTCTTGATGAACAAAATCTTGCAACAGTATTAATTCATGTTGTTCTATTGGTTTTGCAGTTCGATCCAAGCACGCAATTGTAGTTTAAACAAGACAACTCATTTTAGATAACTTATATATAGCTAGAATACAAAACAACAACGATATGTATATATATATAATTTTTCTCCAATAAAACTATACATTTTTAAAATACATAGTTTTAATGTCGACTGTTAGATTAGATCATTTAAACAATCTAAATGTCGACATTAGAACTATGTATTTTAAAAGTGCATAGTTCATAGTGGAGAAAGCATGATATATGATTTCTCTCCACTACATAGATCTGTTTAAATGATCTAATCTAACGGTCGACATTTGTATTTTAAAAGTGCATAGTCTTATATAGTAGAGAAAACTTGTATATATATATATATATGTGTGTGTGTGTGTGTGTGTGTGTGCGTGCGTGCGTGCTTGCCGAAATGGGAAGAAGAGACTAAACAAAGGCTAACGGGGTTAGTAGCTATTAGAGATGGCAAGCTTTGATAGAGAGACAGGGAAGGAGACAAGGTTTTGGGGACACAGGATTTGAAGCCCTTAAATGCTCCATAATTAAGGATATGAAAGAAATTAAGGAATAAAATCACACAAGAAAATGTATAGAAAGAATTTTGCTCCGCTGAATTTTATCATATTTACAGTCACCTATAGATCCGGGATCCAAATTAGGGGTTTTATTGTTTTCTAAACTGGATCTAGGCTTCTTGCCTTTTTTGGTTCTTGACTTGGAATCTTGATTTTGGTTCTTGTTTGTGAGACATTTGCTTCAACGTAAGATTTCCTTCGGTTCAACGTAAGATTGATTACTTACGTATTCGGTGTTGGATTTGCATAGTCTGCCATGAATCAAAGCTCCCCAAATAGGGTTCGATACCACAAGTTACATTTTTACTGTTTGACATCCGGTACTTTATTTGATGCTATATTACATCTAATTATCCTTGTTAAGTTTATTTTTTTTATGCCTAGCTAGTAACATCTAGTTTTTATTTGTTTTTTATTTTGATACACTTTTCTGCAATTTTGTCATCCATCTTTTCTTCTCAAATTTTTTTTAACAAATTACCCAAAAGGCCATTTTGGGTGGCCTCATGCTTTAAAAAGCCACCATATATTTTTTACCCAAATAAGGCCACCAATATTTACAAAAATGTCACCACATCAATATTTACAAAAATGTCACCGCATTTTTTTTTGCTATTATTTACAAAAATGCCACTACATACGAAAACAACAATAAAGTTATTGTCAAAGCACAATAAAGCTACTGTCCAACGACAATAAAGCTATTGTCCAACGACAATAAAGCTACTATTCAACGACAATAAATCTACTGTCAAAGCATACTAAAGCTACTGTCCAACGACAATAAAGCTACTGTCCAAAGACAATAAAGCTATTGTTCAACGACAATAAAGCTACTGTCAAAGCATACTAAAACTAATGTTAAAGAACACAAACTACTATCCAAAAATAATAAAGCTACTGTCCAACGACAATAAAGCTACTGTGCAACGACAATAAAGCTACTGTGCAACGACAATAAAGCTACTGTCCAAAAACAATAAAACGTCAGTGGCATGAATCATAATTTTGAAAAAAATTAATGTCAGATAGAAAGAGTTAAAGCTACTGAGTGGCCTTATTTGGAAAACAAAGCTATTGTGGCCTTTTGAAGAATATGGTCACCCAAATTGGCCTTATGGGTAATTGGCTCAATTTTTTTTTTGTGAATCTCAATTCTATTATTTAATATAGCTTGTAGCCGAAAATAATAATAATAATAAATAAATAAAATTCTACTAATAATACTTAACGTTTCTAGGTGTTGTAAATATTAATTCTTATGTGGCTGTCCATATTATTATTTAGGGACTTACATGCAATATTCTAATAGTCTGTATACTTATTGTGTAAATCTCTACCTCTATATAATGGAGGCCAATGAGACTGAATATGACACTCTTGAATTCTCCCTTCATTTCTCTCTTTGCTCTCTTTACCTTTAACAAGTAAGTATTAGTTTATAACACGTTATCAGCACGCTTCGCTCAAAATTTTTTCTTGAACTCCATGATGATCTACGAGTCTTATGGTGCAACGTCGTTGCTTCTTACCATACTCATGATCTATGAGTTTCGTTTTTTTTTTTACAAACTACAATGTATATCTTTGTTTATATTCATATAATTACTATTTTTGTTATTATGCATATGATTGCTAATTCTTAAAGTGAGCCTTCTGTTTCACTTTAGATACTCAAATCCGCTTTTTCGAGTATATTGTTGGACCTTCTGTTCAACATTCAATCTTTAGGACTTCATGTTCTAAATTGTCAAGAGGAGCCACATACTCCATATCCATATCTATGAGATTTATTGTTCAAATTTATGAACATTTTCGAACCTAATGTTCTAACATATTATGGATCATGATTTTTCTTTCATCTTCTCTATGTGTAGGAAGAATGACTAATTTGTCCAAATTGGATTTTGATGCCCTGGACATCTCTGGCAAGAATTACTTATGTTGGGTCCTCGATGCGGAAATTCATCTTGAAGCCGCAAATCTTGGAAATGCTATCAAAGTGGACACTAATACGACCCCTCAAGATCGTGCTAAGGCGATGATTTTTCTACGCCATCATCTTGATAAAACCTTGAAAGATGAGTATCTCACTGTTAAAAATCCTCTCGAGCTATGGGCAGCATTGGCAGATCGGTTTGCTCACCAAACCACCGTTGTCCTACCTAAAGCACGTTATGAGTGGACACATTTGCGCCTTCAAGATTATAATTCTGTGATTGATTATAATTCTGCTATGCACAGAATCACCTCCCAACTCAAGCTTTGTGGAGAAACAATTGATGATGAGATGATGCTCGAGAAAACATTCTCTACTTTTCATGCCACAAACTTGCTCTTGCAACAACAGTATCGAGAACGTGGGTTCAAGAAATACTCTTGAGTTAATCTCTTGCCTCTTAGTGGCTGAGCAGAATAATGAGCTTCTGATGAAAAATCATCAATCTCGCCCTACAGGATCACAACCATTCCCTGAAGTGCATGCAACTTTTTCTAGTCGCCATGGCAATGGACGTAGTGGCATGCATGGCAATGCACGTGGTCGTGATCAGGGAGGTGCACATGGACACCGAAATGGTCAGGGTCGGAACCACATGAAACAATTAGGCCCAAAGAACAATGCCAAGATTAATAAAGGCAAGGACCAGAGGACAAGAGCTCCTAATCAAATGATCTATGCTCCTAAGAATCATGACAAGTTTTGCCACAGGTGTGGTTCCAATAACCATTGGGTTCGTGCATGTCGTATACCCCAGCATTTGGTAGATGTTTACCAAGCTTCTCTCAATGGAAACAAAGCTGAGATAAATTATATCGATCAATCAGATCATTGGGATTCATCGGAGCCATTGGATGTCACTCCACTCAATGTTTCTGATTTTTTCGTGGATAATGGAGATCATATTGACGACATGATTGGTGGTGGTGTCCTTGACAATAATTAATTTCTTAGCCTATGCTTAGGCATTTTCCCTATTTTTTTAGTTTGGGTTTAGTTGGTTTTTTTTTTGCAATAAGTTTTGTTTTTAGATCGTTTTCTTTCATTGTATTCTATGTTCCGGTTTTGGACATTTTCAACAGAAATAAAGTTGCCATTTAATTATTAATCTTTGTTTAATTACCTTCTCTATTTTACTGTTTTGACTTTCCTTTTCTTTTTCTGTTTTTCATTATGGCAATAATTATGCATAATTATCTTAACGTTTTTTTTCTAAATTTAAAAACGTTAACTTTTATTTTTTTTCTGTTTTTCATTATGGCCATAATTATGCATAATTATACTTTTACTTATAATTAGCTAGGGGCATAATTATCTTAATTTTTTTAAATTTTCAAAACGTTTACTTTTATTACATTTATGGTTGCAGCATAATTGGGTATTCCATTATTAATTTGCTTTTATTATTATAATCAAAAGCTTTTATTGTGACATTTCTTGCTCTTCTTGGTCAATTATTCCTTACATTTTTTTTCCCTCCATACCTTAAATCTTTCTGTTTTTTAAATTGATTTTACAACACCATCATAGCATCTTAATTTTTTTTTTTTTGGATCAAGATCTTGCATGTTTTCCCCCCTTTCTAGTTTCATAACTCTATCATGCATGTTTAAATTAGAAAATTGTATTTTTTTTTACGTTGGCTTACTTGAGTACTAGCTGTACTTGTATGGTAATTATAAAATTTATGCATTTTTGTTGTTGTTATTGTTGTACACTTGTGCCTACTAATTTTTCTTTTCTTCTTCTAGAACGCATCATTACAATTATATTTATGCCATATATTTTTTTTGTGAAGGTATGACAATGGATTATAACTCTCAACTTCACAAAAATGAAGAAGATATTTGTCTTGCAGACAGTGCTACCACACACACGATTCTTCGTGATCGGAAATTTTTCTCCACTTTAGTACTTACTAAAGCTAATGTAACCACTATATCAGGATCTGCTGATCTGATTGAAGGCTCCGGCAGAGCCCACATTAGATTAACTCATGGAACTCAGTTATGCATCCAAGAAGCTTTATACTCTTCCAGATCCAGAAGGAATCTGCTTAGTTTTAAAGATATCCGCTTAAATGGATACCATATTGAGACCACAAATGATAATAATGTGGAATACCTTTGCATTACTTCCAATACTCACTGCCAAAGGCGTATATTGGAAAAGTTGGTTGCCCTATCATGTGGATTGTATCATACAACCATAAAACCAATTGAGGCATATCATGTCATGAACCAGCAATTCCGATATAAAAATACTTTTGTGCTTTGGCATGACCGTTTGGGTCACCCTGGATCCACCATGATGCGTAGGATCATTACAAATTCTAATGGACATCCATTATTGACAAAACATATTGGTTTATTTGGCAACAATCCTTGCAAAGCTTGCTCACAAGGAAAATTGATTATTAAACCATCACATGCAAAGATTGATATTGAATCCCCATCCTTTCTACAAAGGATTCAAGGAGATATTTGTGGGCCTATTCAACCATCTTGCGGACCATTTCGATATTTTATGGTTTTAATTGACGCATCAACAAGATGGTCACATGTTTGTCTCTTGTCTACTCGTAATATGGCTTTTGCCAAACTTCTTGCTCAGATAATTAAACTACGAGCACAATTCCCAGATTACTCTATTAAGTCTATTCGATTAGACAATGCTGGTGAATTTACTTCCCAGACATTTGATGATTATTGCATGTCTTTGGGAATTGAGATTGAACATTCAGTTCCTCATGTTCATACACAAAATGGATTGGCAGAGGCTTTTATTAAACGCCTTCAGATAATAGCTCGCACTTTGCTAATGAGAACAAAGTTGCCAATTTCTGCATGGGGAAATGCTATTTTGCATGCAGCAGCATTAATTCGATTAAGACCCATAGCCAACCATCAATTTTCCCCATTACAACTTGTTTTCGGGAACCAGCCCAATATCTCTCATCTTCGCATTTTTGGTTGCGCTGTTTATGTGCCCATTGCACCACCACAACGTACCAAAATGGGTCCTCAACGTCGTTTAGGAATCTACATTGGTTTTGATTCGCCATCGATTATTCGATATCTTGAACCAATAACGGGTGATATCTTTACTGCACGCTTTGCTGATTGTCATTTTGATGAGACAGTATTCCCGCCGTTAGGGGGAGATAAGACTGTTCTTAATGAACGTCGTGAATTGTCATGGGTAGTACCCACTATGTCTCATCTTGATCCTCGTACTAAACAAAGTGATATTGAAGTACGAAGGATTCTCCATCTCCAAAATATTGCTGACACAATGCCTGATGCATTCACTAATACAGCAAAAGTGACAAGATCACATATCCCAGCAGCAAATGCACCTGCAAGAATTGATGTCTCTATTGGACAAAATAACGTGGCAGCCAATGAGCCATCTGTTGCACGCCTAAAGCGTGGCAGACCTATAGGTTCAAAAGATTCAGTTCCTAGGAAAAGGAAATCAAATGTACATCTAAATCCTACTGGAATTGCTCCTGAAAATGTTATTAGGCATGACATTAATGCTCGATCCACAATTCATGACTCTGTAATTACAGAAGAGGAAAATGACTTTGGTGAAACACAAGCCTATGAAGAGGCTAAGGAACCTGAAAATAAGGAAATTTCTGTAAATTATGTGTACACCAATGAATTGTGGGATCGTAGTGATATGGTCATTGATAACATATTTTCATTCGCAGTAGCTAATGAAATTATCAAAAGTGATGATACTGAACCACGCTCTGTTAATGAATGTAGACAGAGACATGATTGGCTCAAATGGAAAGATGCAATCCAAGCAGAATTAGATTTTAGAAAAACGCAGTGTTTGAGTTATCCAAACACCACCCAATGTAAAACCAGTTGGTTACAAATGGGTATTCGTAAGAAAGCGAAATGAGAAAAATGAAATTGCAAGATATAAAGCGCGACTTGTCCCAAGGTTTTTCACAAAGACCTGGGATTGATTTTGATGAAACATATTCTCCCGTAATGGATGCTATCACGTTACGCTATCTGATAAGTTTAGTGGTTTCAGAAAACCTTGATATGCGACTTATGGACGTTGTTACTGCATACCTATACGGTGAGTTGGATACTGATATTTACATGAAGGTTCCAGATGGAATTAAGTTGCCTCAAGCAACCACTAAACCCCGCAACATGTACTCAATTAAATTGAGACGTTCATTATATGGGTTGAAGCAATCTGGGCGAATGTGGTATAACCGTCTCAGTCAGTATCTGCTTAAGGAGGGATACATTAATGATCCTATATGTCCTTGTGTGTTCATTAAGAAATCAAGTTCTGGATTTGCAATAGTTGCAGTATATGTCGATGACATGAACTTAATTGGAAGCCCTGATGAGCTTGAAAAGACTGCCACATATTTGAAAAATGAATTTGAAATGAAAGATCTTGGGCAAACAAAATATTGCCTCGGTCTGCAAATCGAACATTTGGATAGTGGAATTCTTGTCCACCAATCAGCTTATACTGAAAAGATCCTGAAGAGATTCGGTATGGACAAAGCATATCCTCTAAGCACTCCAATGGTTGTTCGGTGTCTTGACATTACGAAAGATCAATTTCGTCCAAGACAAGATGATGAAAATATTCTTGGTCAAGAAGTACCATATCTTAGTGCCATTGGTGCTTTATTATATTTGGCACAATGCACAAGACCGGACATTGCATTTGCAGTAAGTGTGTTGGCAAGATATAGCTCTGCCCCAACCATACGCCATTGGAAAGGTGTAAAAGATATTTTACGCTACCTTCGCGGTACTATAGATATGGGTTTATTTTATGCAAATAAATCTATGAATGACCCAACAATTGTTGGGTATGCCGATGCAGGATATCTCTCTGATCCGCATAGAGGTCGCTCTCAAACAGGATATGTTTTTACTTGTGGGGACACAACAATTTCATGGCGTTCAACAAAGCAAACACTTGTGGCAACTTCCTCTAATCACTCTGAAATTATTGCACTATATGAAGCCGGCCGTGAATGTTTTTGGCTAAGATCAATGATTCGCCATATTCGAAGTACATGTGATTTACCTTCTGTAACCAACACTCCAACAATCCTATATGAAGATAATGCAGCGTGTATTGCTCAGGTTAAAGAAGGGTTCATCAAAGGTGATAAAACCAAACATATTGCACCAAAGTTCTTCCACACCCATGAGCTTCAGAAGAATCAAGAAATTGAAGTTAAACAAATCCGATCCGATGAAAACTTGGCTGATTTATTTACCAAATCTTTACCTAAGTGTACTTTTCAGAAATTAGTTAAAGGCATCGGAATGAGGCGACTCTCGAGGTTATCCAAAGAAGAATGCAGTGATCAAGGGGAGATTCTGTCACGCCCCTAAATCCGAGACCAATATTATATTGAAATATGGTGCCCGAATTTATGACGCGAATGAAATAATTAAAACATAAAATAAATCAAATGAAACAAATGTCTGAATAATACTTTTATTTGAAAATTAAAAGAATATTATCTTACAATATCAGAGTTTAATAAAAAAACATAATATAAAATATTTGTTTAAATGTTCATCCCGTTTTCCCCCAAGCATCGTAACCTGAAAACAAGAAGGTGTAGCATCATGAGCAACACAGGCCCAATAAGTACAGCTTACATTCTTATATTAATGTATCTTATAAGATATCAAAACTAAACAACCAATCAAAAATATACTAAGAATATTTTACGTTGCTTCATACCAAATATAGTGAATATAATCCACATATATCAAGAACGTTTTTAACCCAAATAATTCAGTCTCAAAAGTAATCGACTAACATTGCAGCATTGATATAACCTAAAATTAAATATGTTCAATCGACATAATATAATATCAATATATCACAAGTAGATATTAGTTATCTCAAACACTATATGCACCTTAGCATATTACAAATATGTATTGATTATCTCCATGCCAAACAATATACGCAACTTAGCATGTTACCATCGAAGTTCACAAATCAAATAATAAGAGTTAGAGAAAACCCCAAATCAAGTGAATTTATAGTTATACTGGTCACACACAAAATAAATCATGTAATGTAACAGGATAAGCCGCAGCATACCGGGGTCCAAAATACCCAAGCATGTATACCCGAGGATCGATTTCTCGTTCCCTAGAGGTATAATAGTGCACTATCTGAGGGACATGAGCCCATAGCTAATCACCCAAAATAAACCCTTGTGATTCCAGTATTTCACTTAGACCAAGTAGTACTATGACTTGGTACAAAAATCTCCAAAACAAAGAATTCTAATTATTAATATAGAATTAGAGACTAAATTAAAAGTCTATAATAAAACTTATAGATTAACTTATAAGTCTATAACAAAGCTTTATACAAAATAACAACATTATTTCACTCCTAATAATATATTCTTCCATACTTTAATATATATAATGTATAATACTAGTTGATGTCCTTAATAAATAAATACATATAATAATAGATAATAAGTAAAATACATAAAAGAAACATAAACACAATATCATTTCATAAACATAAACATAATATTAACTTATTATTATTAAAAATCATTTTAATAAGTATAAACATTTTTAAATAATAAGTAGAAACTAGTAATTCAAGATAAATATTAAAAACAAGTATTTAATAAGATATAATTTATAAAATAATATAAACTTAGAAACAATTATATGATTATATATATAAAACATAAGATAACAATAGAATATAATAGTGTATAACTATAAATAAAATACGTATTAAAGAAATTAGTATGATATAATAATTTATTATTATTAATATTTTCAGTTTTTATCCAAGTCCAATCCAAGTTCATGAAGTTCATAAATGATCTTCTATTAGAATCATCAAACTTCAAATTTTGTTATATTGTCCACCACAAGTCCAAAATAATCAAGTGAGTACACTATTTCAAAGGAATTTTCATAAGGAATCAAATGGTATAGTCCAAGTCAACATATCCAAGATGTCCAAGTCCATAAATGAAGAATGTCCAAAACAGTCCATAATTATATATGCTCTGTTTTTAACCTTTTTAACTTAAACTGTTACGTACTGTAAACCTGACTAATAATTATGATATTCTCCAGATTAGAAGTTCACGTTCTAAGCTTCATTTTGATATAAAGATCATAAAATTTGGCTAAGCAATGAGTGAGATATGACAACTTGAAGTTATGAACAACAAAGAGGTTTTCCAGTGAGCATACTGGATAAATACTTAGATTTAGAAAGTTTTACCCGTTGGATGAATACTAAATTTGGATATAGAATACTAGACACAATATGAAACAACTTTTATGAAGAATTCAAGATGATAAATTGAGCCGAAGTATATGTTTAAAGGTTCACAAGTTGACTGCCGGAATAACTTTAGAAAACAGGATTTAAGTTTTCTATAAAACTTATCCCTTTCTATTTTCTTCTTGCTTGTGCACTTTGATAAACTTAAAGATAAAAGACTATAAGGATGTATTCTGTACTTACATGAAATAAAAGGTTGGAATATTGTATTCAAATTGGGACTTCACAAGACAACCAAGTTCTTGAGCAAGGGTACTTTGACTAGCTAGAGATTGTTTTCTCTTCAAAGAGCTTCTAAGTGAAGTTTCTACACTATTGGGAGGCTGAAGTAAGAAGAGCTAGAGAGGAGAAAGAGAGAAGTGAATTAGCAAAGAATTCTATTGTTACACCATTCTATTTATAGGCACATAAATGACTCTTACTAGTTAGTAAGGGTCAAGAAGAAATAATAGAGATGTGATAAAACAATGAGAAAATAACCATTTTTTCTCCTATCTTCCTAATTTTATTATTTTAAAATCAAGAGTAAGATATTACTTGACTCTAAGTCAAGGAATCTGATCTCAAATGAATTATTTGAAGATGATTTGTAATAATTTAATTTTCTATCTATTCAAACATGGAGGCCTATACTCATACATTACTTCATATACGTATGTATACACATATAAACTTATATATATATATTTACACATATATAGACCTATATAATAAATACTAATACACAAGCATGAAATTCATTCCTAAATTTTCTAGCAAGGAATTCAATTCGTTCATAATTAATCCTAGGTTCAGGATATTATAACATGCTTGCATCACAAACTTAAATCCCTTTCTTCTTGTGCCCTATATGTATTGTAAAAATCATAATTAAATCTAGAAATATGACTTTCGGGTGATTCCAACTCTGAGAGTTTCCTTAAGATGTCTACTAAAAATCATTAGAAGACAATTTCAAATAATGAACAGATTAATGCAATTTCTAAGGAAAATGCAACTTGGTCGGAATACCTTCAAAAAAATAGGTAAAACTTCTGCTGACCATAACTTTTTATATGATATCATAAATTTGTGCCACATGTCTACGAACTCGTATTGACAACTCTCACTTTAAGGAATAAAGAAATTAACGAATAGAAAGTCAATGATGAAAATAAAACTTTAAGTAATATCCGAAATACTTTCTAAAATAGAGAAACTATTACACCTTAATTTTCAATATTCAAGATTAAATATAGAGGTTTACATCATCCTTAAAAGCTGAATTTGAAAGCTAAGAACACATATATCAATTTCTTTCTTCATCAATTAAACAAATGATGGAATAAATTCAATGGATACTTCTTCCAACAAAATTCCAACTAAAACAAATTGCTCAAATTTCTATATCAAAAACAAAATTCAAACATCCATCATAAACGATTGAAATACAAAGAACAGCGATATGTAGATTTGCTTAATTCACTGACAAAATTCTCGCGAAATCCAGCAATCTAAAGAGGGTTATTGGAAAGTTCACAGAATCGACTTGGATCTCATAGTTTAGTTGCTAGATAACGGGGCCAAAATTCTTGGCACCCAGCATTTGAAATCAGGATAGAGGAAAAGGATGAGATCGAGATTTTTGATCTAAGGAAACACAATAAATCGAAACAATATTGCTGGTTTATCTTAGATAAAGTTTATATAAGCACTTCCTCTAAGAATACATAAAATAATGCGTGCAAATCCTGAGTAGTACATGTGTACCTTAACACCACTCAAAGTCTACTTTATATCCAAGCAAACTTCAAATCTCCAATAAAAATCTTAATTTGATCAACTCAAATCCAATTTTTTTCTTTCTCAAATCATATTGTTAGCACTGTCTATAGTCTATAACCTCAAACTTCCATTAATACATATGCCTAATCGCTAATGCTACTACGATATTGATGTTGCGGTATCTATATATCATCCAATCAACAATTATTGATCTCCACGTATCCACTAAGAATAAGACCTAGAGCAAACGCTAAATCTCTTTAAAATTTCATGGTTCAAGCCTATCTTAATTGTAAATCCTGAAAAATGAAACGTATAGTATAGCCTTATAACAAATTTTCATACCTAATCTTAAACTCCACGTAATCCATAAAAAAAATCCTCAAATTTAATATATTCCTATATCCCTCGACTTCAATTACGACCTAAAACCACCAAGTATATTTCACATATACCTAACCACAATCCTCGATAATATAAACCTATCACTCCCACGTTGAATAATTTATCAACTCTATAGAAATTAAATGAAACCTCAAAGTGTAGATCACAACCTCACATATATTACCATCTTCCAAATCATTTCTAACTTGAAATAGTCTAATTATCAATCCATACTAAAACTCAAGGAAATTTATACCTCAAATAAGTTTGTAAACAATAGTACATATATATAGGGTATGATTTACTAAGTTTCCAAAGGAGTAAATATTGTCAAAATCTACTCTTAATAATCCAATTAAAATCAGGATTCCAAACTTTTAATAAGAACTGTTCAGAGGCGTACCTTTCCCTTGTAATGCCTCAATACTTGAAATAAATCCGAGTATAAAGAAATCTTAAGCGACAACCATAATTCTTGACCACTAATGATGCTCGGACTTTGAAAATGGAATATTACAATACTTATAGTCATTTTAGACAACCAACGAAATAAGCAAATATTACTAGTATAAATGCTTAAAATTTAAACTTATTCTCAAACTCTTACTTTTTATCCTCCTCTTCCACTATCCTGTTAACATAGTTAACATACTTTGATTTAGTAATAATACTACGATTCTTAAAATTCACTTAATTTAACTTTCTATTTGAGAATCCAAAGGACAATTAACGAATAAACTAACATTAAGACTACGAGTTTAAAAGTGAAGATATAGAAAGAATTGTAAATGTAACTCTAACTCTAATACCTTTTTATTATTATCCAACGTAAGTCACTACTCTGATTTTTTTTTTTTTTTCTTTGCAAACTCTATGTATAAATAGCTTACGCCACCGAAATAGCACAACTGATGACTTTCCGAATGGCCTATATTCACCGTTACTAGGTTACTGGAACAACACTTTCTAGCGGAAAATTTCTAGGCGGTGATATCACCTCACCCCCAAAACTTCCGAAAAGGAAAAGATGCAAAAATAAACCTATTTGAAATACAAGTGATAACCCTAAAACTTATAAAAGGCACTTGATACATGTAAATAATTTTACTATATTAAATACTTTTAGTATATAGGAGAAAATAAAGCACTTATTCTTTATCTCAAGATATGGTTTTAATTTAATTTATGCTTTAATACACTTTATTTTTTTGATACCAATAGTATCAAACTATACATATATAATATGATTCATATATCAGTTATAGAATATTTTTACAAATAGTGCATACCACAACAATAGGAAAAATAATAAAAAAACTATTGAAATAATATAAAAAATTAATAAAAAATAATAAAAAGTTAAACAAATAAAGAATAGTTTATTTTTTTATAAACAACACTTAAAGACTATTCCTTGATACATCACGCCTAAATCGAGACAATATAATTGAAATATGGCCGTTATACCAATGAAATAATTAAAACATAAAATAAACAAAGAACTGAATAATATTTTATTTGAAAATTAAAAGATTACTACAAATCTTAATAACTATATATTTTTTAATAAACTGAAAAAAAAAACTAAGACAAACAAAACTAAACCATCAAAACTAGTTTACTATACAATATAGATATATATATAAGTTTAAATTAGCTAAAGACAATATAGCTAATTAAATTAATCGAATAATATAATACAATATACACAGTAGATTAGTACTCAACACTAATCTATTCAAATGTATTGTACTAGCCAAACTAACCACTTAGCTTCATCAGTTCACAAATCAAATAATAAGAGTTAGAGAAAACAAACATTTAAAAAAAAGGTAAAAACAAAAAAAATATCCTAGAGAAAAGGACAGAGGAGCAAAAAATAGGGCAGAGAGACTAACGCAAATAAAAGATTAATTATTAATATAGAATTAGAGACTAAATTAGAAGTCAATACTTATGTTAACTAGCATACCTTACAAAATACCATATACTAGTAAGTATAATATACTTTATAATAACATTAATAACATACATACTATAAATAAAAATGACAAAATAAAGACTAAGAAATGTAAAGAATATATACTGACTAATAGTATAACAATATATATAATGTATAACTATAAATAAAATACAAGTATAAAGATTAGTATATATAATAATTAGGTTATTATTAATATTTCAGTTAGCCAATCCATCCAAGTCATAGGATATAAGATAACATCAAACTTAATTTTATAGCACCACAATCCAAAATAATCGGAGCACATTTCAAGGTTTATAAAATCAAGTAAGTCCAAGCATATCCAGGCCAAGTAAAGATCCAAAACATATAATTATATCTAACCTTTTAACTTAAACTGACGTACTGTAAACTATAATAATTAGATATTTCAGATTAGAATTCACAACTATTTAATAAAATCATAAATGGCTAACAATGAGTGAGATATGACAACTTGAAGTTATGAACAACAAGAGTTTCAGACAATATAAATACTTAGATTTAGAATTACCGTGGATAATACTAAATTTGATATAGAAACTAGACACAATATGAACATTTTATGAAGAATTCAAGATGATAAATTGAGCCGAAGTATATGTTTAAAGGTTCACAAGTTGACTGCCGGAATAACTTTAGAAAACAGGATTTAAGTTTTCTATAAAACTTATCCCTTTCTATTTTCTTCTTGCTTGTGCACTTTGATAAACTTAAAGATAAAAGACTATAAGGATGTATTCTGTACTTACATGAAATAAAAGGTTGGAATATTGTATTCAAATTGGGACTTCACAAGACAACCAAGTTCTTGAGCAAGGGTACTTTGACTAGCTAGAGATTGTTTTCTCTTCAAAGAGCTTCTAAGTGAAGTTTCTACACTATTGGGAGGCTGAAGTAAGAAGAGCTAGAGAGGAGAAAGAGAGAAGTGAATTAGCAAAGAATTCTATTGTTACACCATTCTATTTATAGGCACATAAATGACTCTTACTAGTTAGTAAGGGTCAAGAAGAAATAATAGAGATGTGATAAAACAATGAGAAAATAACCATTTTTTCTCCTATCTTCCTAATTTTATTATTTTAAAATCAAGAGTAAGATATTACTTGACTCTAAGTCAAGGAATCTGATCTCAAATGAATTATTTGAAGATGATTTGTAATAATTTAATTTTCTATCTATTCAAACATGGAGGCCTATACTCATACATTACTTCATATACGTATGTATACACATATAAACTTATATATATATATTTACACATATATAGACCTATATAATAAATACTAATACACAAGCATGAAATTCATTCCTAAATTTTCTAGCAAGGAATTCAATTCGTTCATAATTAATCCTAGGTTCAGGATATTATAACATGCTTGCATCACAAACTTAAATCCCTTTCTTCTTGTGCCCTATATGTATTGTAAAAATCATAATTAAATCTAGAAATATGACTTTCGGGTGATTCCAACTCTGAGAGTTTCCTTAAGATGTCTACTAAAAATCATTAGAAGACCACATTTTCAAATAATGAACAGATTAATGCAATTTCTAAGGAAAATGCAACTTGGTCGGAATACCTTCAAAAAAATAGGTAAAACTTCTGCTGACCATAACTTTTTCATATGATATCATAAATTTGCGTGCCACATGTCTACGAACTCGTATTGACAAGCTCTACGACTTTTGTGAAGGAAGTCATCAAAGAAAATTAACGAATAAGAAAGTCAACTCTTGACCCCTTGAAAATAAAACGTTTCAAGTAAATATTCGTCCCGAAATACTTTCCCTTCACAAATAGATAAGAAAACTATTATCTAATCCCTTAATTAATTTCAAGAATATTCAAGAAATTAAATATAAGAATTCGGGTTGTTACAGATTCCTATCAGGGGGAGCATCCATAAACATGCTACCTAGGACATATGCGCGTTGTACTCTTTTCTCCTTCGACCAGGGTTATTTTTGTCCCACTGGGTTTTTGTTACCTGGCAAGGCTTTTAACGAGGCAACAATATGCGCGTCCAACACCATATCATTATTGGTGGACATCCAAGGGGGAGTGTTGTAAATATTAATTCTTATGTGGCTGTCCATATTATTATTTAGGGACTTACATGCAATATTCTAATAGTCTGTATACTTATTGTGTAAATCCCTACCTCTATATAATGGAGGCCAATGAGACTGAATAGGACACTCTTGAATTCTCCCTTCATTTCTCTCTTTGCTCTCTTTACCTTTAACAAGTAAGTATTAGTTTATAACACTAGGTCATTTTTAGTGATTTGCAAATTTGTCTACCAAATTTACCAAATGATGTGGCATGTGCCACATCATTGGTTTGGAATTTCCAACATGTCTTTGAAATTCATTATTTCATTTTAGAGAAAAAAATTATTTTAAAAAAAAAAAAAAAAAGCCCCAAACTCATCGAAGAAGAAAAAAAAAGGTAGTTCTCCATTTGAATTCGTTAGTTTGAAGTTGATTGTAATATTTTCATATCTAAAACTAATACAACAATTTCAATTAGGACTATTATGGGTTAGTGAGTTTTAGCTCATGAACTTAAAGATCAGTTATGGCCTTATGGGTATTGAAGTGATTCTATGCCCAAGAAGCCATGAAAGAGAAAAAAGATAGAAGAAAGAAACGGGGAGGGGAATGGGGTTGACAGAGAGAGGTGATATCAATAATTAGATCCATCTTGTTCTTAAAATAAAAGTTTGATACAGTTATGGCAGATCTATTGTGCCCGGAAAGAAGAAGAAGAAGAACACGATGGAATAAGAAAACATAATTTTTTTTTTAAAGAACAAATTATTATTAAAATACATAAATAATGTAATTACATGTAAGATGTCATATCGGATGCCACATTGGATGCCACATCATTTGGTATACAAATTTGGTAAAATCTTTTGGGATTCCAAGTATTTTTCTAATTACATACCGACTGGGTCGCATTTGTGCAAAATTAAAACGTATATATGGACTGGGCAAAATCTGGACAGGCTCAACCCGACCCAATCCATGTAAGGTGGATCTTCTCTTCTCGTTCACTCTAGACTCGCACAGTTAAACCCTCTTACCTCCTCAAAACCTTGATTTTAGATTTTCATCAACTAAAGAGAAAATGGGCAGAAAATTCTTTGTCGGTGGCAACTGGAAATGCGTATGTCTCTTACGCTACTGTTCCGTCTATGCTTTTGTTTTTCAAGTTTTGTTTCCATTGGAAATGTTTATTCAAAGTCTAGCGATTATGATGCAATTCCTTCTAGTTATAGACGTTTATTTACTTGATTTCATTTGGTGAGTTTTGATCGATAGCATTGAAACTTTTGGGTGTATATTAAACTTGAGAGGCAATACCAAGTGGCCCAGCACTGAATTTGTGTGAATTGTCATACAAGCAAAAGCAGTGGTTTTGGATTTAATTTTGTGATAAAGTAACTTTTGGGTTTATTTTTTTGTGCAGAATGGGACAATTTCAGAGGTGAAGAAGATTGTCACCATATTGAATGAAGCTGAAGTCCCTTCAGAAGAGATTGTGGGTAAGTTTTGATTTTGCTCTACTAGTTTGTTTGGTTTTGTCATTTGTGTTAGTTCATATAAAGTAATGGAACTTTCTTAACAGCGAGTAGCTTTCTTTTTGTTTTTTTTTTTTTTTTTTTTTGTTTTAAGAAAGATCTTGTAGTATTGTGCAGTTTTTCAATGTTGATGGAGCTGTGCTTTTCTTTTATTGCAGAGGTTGTTGTGAGCCCTCCCTTTGTGTTTCTTGCTTATGTGAAAAGCTTATTGCGGTCTGATTTCCAAGTTGCGGCACAGAACTGTTGGGTTCGGAGAGGTGGTGCTTTTACTGGAGAGATTAGGTGTGTTTGTTTCTTACGTTAAACTTCTCAGGGAATGCAGTTTAGACAGCAAGTAATTTGTCACAAACTGATCATATTTTTGTTTGCTCAGTGCTGAGATGCTGGTCAATTTGGGGATTCCCTGGGTCATTATCGGCCATTCTGAGAGAAGACAAATTCTGAATGAATCCAATGAGGTAATAAGTGATGCAATTTGATCTTCACATCTTCGCTTTCTAGCGGTAGTAGATTGCAACTTTAGACAATCAGTTATTGGTCTTGTGGTTCTCCTTGTCCTTGCAGTTTGTAGGGGAAAAAGTTGGATATGCACTTTCTCAAGGCTTAAAAGTTATTGCTTGTGTTGGAGAGACTCTTGAGCAGCGAGAATCAGGAACTACAGTGGCTGTCGTTGCGACACAAACAAAAGCAATCTCAGGTACTCTTTGAGCAGCAATTTTCTCATGTTCGTTATCTAGTCCTCTTTATTGTCTTTGGTTTAGTAGGTCTAACTTTTCCCCTTTCATTTATAAGTACATGGCTATAAAAATTCTGAATATGTTACCAGCTGATTCACCCTTCTTCTCTTCCAGATAAAGTATCAAGGTGGGATAACATTGTTTTGGCTTATGAGCCAGTTTGGGCCATTGGCACTGGGAAGGTTGCAACCCCTTCTCAGGCGCAGGAAGTAAGTGTGGTTGGGTCAGATGTTGTCCCATCTTATGTGTTTTGTTGTTACATTGAAGGGTACCCTTGTCCTTGCAAGTATGCTCTCATGCATTTTTTTTTCCTCATCTTTTTCTTTTCTTTGTTTGTATCAGCTAACAACATTTGTCTAGAGATGTGAATTTGAACCTGAACCCTCATCTTTCGACAGAGAGGCGTCTCTTGTTCTTAAACTCAAAATTTTAATGTTTAGATTTACATTTAGAGTAATCTTACCTCTTGTAAGTTACGAGAAATAACCTCATTCTATGTACATTTTGCAATGCTGCTTTGGGCATTCTTATGCTTGCAAGAACTGGTACTTTAACATAGAATGTCAACTCTTCTCCAAAAAGTAGAAGATCGGATACTGATTTTCCTCCTAGCTATGTTACATTTGTAAGCATATGTTTTGATGGCATTGTTGACTTTCAAGTTAGATTGGGCACTTTGAGAGGAGATGCCCTTTGTTCAAGCTGATTATGTACATGGTGTTGGGAACATTTTTCTTGACTACTGTTACAGTAGCCGATTTTCTTATTATGATCTCTATGTGGAACTCATCTTGATAATACTGTGTATAGATTTTTGGTTAAAAGAATTGCGACCTTGTAACCTTCTTTTATATATCATCAACTTTTTATATAAACCAACACGTTTCTCATAGATATTGTTAGTACCATTGTCACTGATGTCTTCATGTCTCAAATTTGTTAAAGAGTGTGTGTTTTTTCTTTACCAGGTCCATTTTGAATTGAGGAAATGGCTTCAAGGCAATGTTGGTGCTGAAGTCGCTGCATCAACAAGAATTATTTATGGAGGTACTCTTCATCTATTAGTCGATTTTTCTATCCATATACCTCCTTGCTCTCTATCTCTTTGATTTTAAGAGTGTATAAATTACTGACTAATCATCATAACAAAGTAAATGTTAAGCCTTCAAGGGTCATCTTATTATGATTGAGACGCATAGCATGAGTGTGGATGGTTTTCCTTGCAGTGTTTTCTACTTTCTACCACAAGTCAGTAGTCTGTATTGATTTTTGAGTCACCTAATTAGTTCGAATCTGAAATATATTGATTTCCAAGACTCCAATATATGTAATCCAAGAACATACCGGAACCAACTTTAGTCGGTTGGGTTGCTTCAACTTTTGGTCCGAGACACTCAATAAAGGTGCACCCTCTGCGTTGCTCTCAAATAGTTCTACTTTGAAAATGGAAAGAAGGCAGTTGTCCTAATGTGTTGCCCAAAATGAACATAATGAAACCAATTCTAGAGAAGAGAGACATCGTACATAATTATCTGTTTACCCCTGGTTGTGTAACATTCTATTTTAATCGCATGCAATCATCCTTAGGTTCTGTAAATGGAGCAAACTGCAAAGAATTGGCAACACAGCCAGATTTGGATGGATTTTTGGTTGGCGGAGCTTCCCTTAAGGTGGTTGTTTTTCTCTGTGCCTTGTCTCAGTTGTATGTTTGGTTTCCCATCAGCTTGGTTACTGATTCGTTTATGGACATTTCCTTTGATTAGCCGGAGTTCATTGACATAATCAAGTCTGCTACAGTGAAGACTGAAGAAGGATGAGTGAGATCAGAAATGGTCATTTGTGTTTGTCTGTCTAGCTTCAACTCAAGCTGAAACCTGTGATTGTAATGAACTTGTAATTATATGACTCGCCCAAAAACTGAAGAAAGAAATAAACTTGTCCTTGTCCAGCACCCAATGTAAATGCTTATAAGATTTCCTTGATTGGGAATTTGTGAGCCAAACTGATTTGGTGTGGACACGAAATGCGAAAACTTGATTTTGTGTATATCTGATTCTACTTCTAGTTGTGTGGTCCAGTTGTTTAGCTGATGATTGATGAATGTGAATGGTTTCTGTTAAAATTTAGGCTATGATTCGTGTGTAATGAAGAGTAGAGTCCATTTGCTTCCCTACGTGTTGGGCAGAAGAGACATTGTCCACCTCATCGTCATGGTTAGCCACGCCATGGGCATGGGCTATTCCTGCAGAGGTATGGCATAAATGCATATACAACATATTCCTCCAATCACATCAATTTGGAGAAACCGCGGTGGAGTTTTGTTATTGGAGAAAGTTTACGGTATACTAATATATCAGAACAGCAATGGTAAACTAGCTCCCTATAACAATATATAGATCAACTTCATGCAGTCGTAGACTAGTTTGAAATTAAACCGAACTAGTATATCTAATTAGTCTACTTGATGTACCGATCTAGTTATTGAGCTCCCATGCTAGTTTAGCATTTCCACCCTTATGTTTCAGAATGCTTGATGGAGTTATCCAAAAGAAACCATAATATCCAAATTGAGCTATATATATATATATATAATTATATATAAACTGCTGCCAGCCTCCCACAATTCCACCCAAACAACTAAAGCAAAAGCAGAATTACAATGATCATACTCGCTTTCTTTCCTCTCCAGGTTATATTTGACCGACACCATATTCCTTCCACATTTGCTGGCAAAACTTTCTGTAAATTTCTCAGATATAATAAACTTTAGGCGACTCTTTTTTGCCTCTAAATTCAAAGGCCCTTTTCCAGATTGAACTCTAGAGTCTACACCAAACTTTTTACTCATAACACTTTCCAATAGATTAATACGAGCCAAAGCGACAACTAGAGCATGCAATCATCATAGTTGTGAATGCGAATCATATTAGTCCAATTCACTACAAATTCTTCCAATCATAATCATGTATGAAAGGCAAATGCTACTCACACCGACAGTTGCTAAGTTGTTTCATTATGACTTCATGAAGCTGATCTAGCTATGAGTGACTGTGAACTAGCTAGTAAGTGATCAAGATAATAGCTTCATGCTAACTAAGTGAATTTCAGAATCACAAGCTCGTAAGTAAATTTCACCGGTGGTTATTTGTATGAATTTCATAAAAACATGAAATTACACTAGCGAAACCAAAAGACATGATTTAGTAGGAAAATGGAATACACTGTTTGTTTCTTTTGTTGTTTTGCTTGATAACAAAACCATTGACTTTTGGACTTGGGTGCATTATGTGGGTTGACTTATAGAGTCTTCTCTATCATTCCTTTATAGACAAAAATGCCATCAATATATGGTACCTGGTTTAGTACGGTCTCAAAAAGATTCATTTCACGTAAGACTAAAACAAAGGTCGACTTTGGTTCGTGCGCCATGGCATCAAATATGCGACTTCTTCTTCAGCAATCAGCACTTATCTGTTGCGACTTTTTCAGCACGCACTTCTATAAATCATAGTACCAAATTATTGGCCTTCCACTCATCACATTCCTTGCGAGGTGCAAACTACATGGAGTGCATCAGCTCAAAATAGGTTGCATTAAGTGAGAATTAATCAAAGATTTGATTCGTGCACAACTCGAGAGGAGTTGAACTAAAGAGAAGATGGGAAAAAAAACGATATTCTAAAAGTGACGACCGATAGACGAGTCGATAACATCGTTGGTAAGGCATTAGAGCTAGACTTAAAGTCAGCCGAATGAAACGATTATCTTAGGTCTGTGATTTTTTATAATGGCCGGGCAATATCAAGATGAGTATTATTAGAGTGCCTAGCTTGTTCAAGTAGAATGAGGCATGAAGACGTAATACCCATCTTATGTGATAACATAATATGTACAAACTTTTAGAAGGATATTAGAGAGATTGTGAAAGAAACAATTTGGTTGAACTATATTAAATTGCTTGTGTTATTTTGTGTTTTTCATACTTAACTCACTTTTTTTTTTAGAAAAGAAAAGTTCCATTCAATAATCCAAAAAATTACATAGGAGGGAATGACTATGTAAGTTCACAACCACTCCAAACGGAGAAAATGAACTACTCATATCCCAAAGGTAGAACCGGCAGTTACAGATATCATGAGTCAAGAAGACCCAACCTCTAACCACAATAATCGCTTTTGTTTCGGGGCTACCGATAAGAAACCAATCCCCAGAATATGTTCATACTTAACTCATTTGAATTAAATGTGCTTGCTCATTACTATTTGGTCTAATGACATAAATTTTTTTTTTGTTGCCAAAATGTCTTGAATCCGACCCACAAACAACTAGTTGTTATAAATTTTCAATTATTTTGTAATGTAATAAAAAAACCAACTAAAGTGTGCTTACAATCCTAAGTTCCAATCATGAAGATGGCCTTATTCCACATTCACTCCTTTATACATATATTTTTCACTCTTGCATTTGAGAAGAGAGAGAAAATATATATATATATTGTTTGCTGTTTTGTTTGAAAATCTATTTTACAAGTCAAATTTGGATAATTAGTTGTTATTGATGATTTGATGACTAAGATTGCAAACATAGTTAAATACAAAAACCCAAATCACCGAGTTGAAAACACAACGAACGAAATTGAAGTTTAAGTAAAATAAAGAGACCAAAAATGACTGATTAACTGCTAGGCAGACATTGATCAGTTAAGTCAATATTCTTGTAGTAGTTATAAGTGGCCTTATAATATGCGAGTAAGTCTTGAATCAGACCGACGGATTGGTTGACTGGTTCCATTGGCCAATAAAATACATGTCACACGGAGGGAGTAAAGATATTTTTGATTTTTTGAGTGTAATAGGACCGGTTAATGGGATGGTTGGACATTTTTTATATAAAATTTTAGTTGATCATCTATAATATCCCATTAACCGGTCGGACTAATCTTGTGGTCCAATGACCGGATTCAAGACTTGTCTCCTTATCTGCTTAGACAAATAAATGACAACTAAAAGCACATGCATGCAGGTTAAAGGTTTTGTTCCACTTGATATTTTTAGTTTAGTAGGATCTATATATAAGGCTATAACAATTGTTTTGGTGGCTAATCAAATCACTAAGCTATGGTTAGATGCCTAGATGTAAGCACGAAAGGGCAATTATTTTGGTAGATGTCAAAGAAGCATATGCAGATCTCAAAATAGTATTTGGTGTAATTATTTTCTTACTTTTGTTCACTCCTTGTTGGCCTTTGATTGTATTCTATATTTGATCAATGATTCCTAGGAGATCTTCTCTTTAATGTATTTTGTAATTAAAAAAACAAAACATATGTAGAGGAAGCTTCTTTTTTAGTAAAATGAAAAGTTGGGCAGTCCTTTTTTAGTACCTTGTGAGGCTTGTCCCTCAAACTAAAAGTGAAAATTGAAAAAGCATAATTTGACATGAGCGTCCATGACTTTTTTTTTTTTTCAATATGATCCACAGCCAAACTCTCCATCTGCATTTATGGTAAATGTTGACGTATCTAACTATGGAACTCACATGTTTGATGAGGTAGTAGATTTTAGGTCGGATAAAGTATAACAAAAGATTATCAAACACTTCAATATCAATTCAAAAAATTTCACAAAACTTTTAATTTGATATATTTATTGGTTGGCCAAATGATATTAGGAATAAGAAATTAGAAGTCTGAGACTTCGATACTCTTTCTCGTGAACTAATTACGCTTTATCTGAGTAATATAATAATTTAATTAGTATCGTTATTAAACTAGTGTCAGATAACTACAAGATGGACCATTCACCATTGTGCAACTCTAGTTAGTGATTAGACAGGAAGCTGATCGAACTAGCAAAACAGTAACCTGGAAATTAATTGGGTTACAACTCTTGCCATGTTGAGTTATATGCTCTCATTTCAGTGTTGCTTATTTATTATTGGTTGTTGTGCTTTATGTGCAAATTGTAATGCAAGTTGTACCAAGTAGTTAGATACATCGCAAGGTATTAATGTTAAATAAGGGAAATTCTGGAATGCACTGAGGTGAAACTGCACTGGGAAACGTGGCAAGTTCTGGGCCAATCAACTTGGAGACATGATCCGACAGGATGGAATTGACGCGGCTCGGCTTGACGGCTTGGAAGTCATTCATTCCTCCTAGTCTCAGCTCGATCTCTTCTTTTTCTTTGTTCTCACTTTTCAGTCCAGCTCTCTCTTCTCTCTCCCTCCACCGTTCCTGCCCAAACAACTTCTCTTCGAAAATGGCCATGGAACATCATTCCATACAAAATCATTTCCATTGTAATCCCACAATTCAAACACAGAACCAATTACACAAACCAGCATCTAGTTGTTGCCCATAATATAATCACATTAACACACCCAAATACCATATATAGCACAAAAATTGAACATTGGCACCGCTTATAATGAAAATCCAATTTCTGGTTTTCATAACAAATTAAGCAAAACCAAGGCATCTAAGCGTACATTAATCAGTCTCTTCAACTCTCAACGATTAATCAAGTTCAAGTAGCATAATGACGATGGGTGAGCACGACGGCGCCTCCAGCCTCCTTGATCTTCTTCTCTGCGACGTTCGAGATCAGCTTGGTTTTCACAACCAACGGCTGAGATCCAGACAGCTTTCCCTTGCCCAAGACCTTGAAGTAGCCGAACTGAGTCACGTCGAGCAGAGGAGCCTCGCCGGTTCCATTCGCGCCTTGTCCTTCACTTCCCCGGGCACCATGGACCACAGCTTCTCGAGGTTGACGATGAGGCAATCGAATTTGTTCCGCAGCTTGTGGAATTATTTGGGATTGCAGAAGAGCTCAGGGGAACCCGGAATTGGAGCATAGAGGACCATGGAAACTGGCGGTGGTGAAGGTGTCATGTTGATGATGAATTGGAGAGGATTTGAACACAAGAGATCTTTATTTTGATCGGCTCGAAGAGGAGAGATCGAGATGCGAGGAATGAGTTGGTTTCCTTGTCCAAGCCGAGCCGCATCAATTCCGTACAAGTCAGATAAAATTGCATCAATGGCCCAGATCTTGCCCACGTGGCCCAGAAAAGAGGTCGAGATCGGGATGGGACTTGAGAGTCGCTTTCCCTGTTGAAGCCGTCAAAGCCGTCCCAGCCGTCTAAGCCGAGCATCAATTCCCTCAGCTTAGCTTTCCTGTCAGATCTTGTCCATCTTGTTTGTGCATCAACCGCCCAGATTTGGCCACAAGGCCCAGTGCAGCTGAACTGAGGTGCATTCCAGCCGCACCCGTTAAATAACCATTTGGTAGTCAATGCATGAGTTCAATCTTGTATTCAATTATGAGAATGAAATTAACAATCGAAAGCATAAAAACCAGTACGGAAAGTATATTATAAGATTAGCAGCATATACAGTCACATCTAGATCCTCTCCTTAAATAAATACATAGTGGAGTTTAAATATGGAAGTGAGAATGGGACTCAATCTTGACTCTATCTAGTGCCCCGTCAATCTCGTTTACGAGTGCCTACAAACTAATTGCTTTACCACCTTTGACAAGTTCCTCTATTTCCAATCTTCGCAAAGCATTATCGTATGGTGAAAGATACATCAACAATCCCATCTTCTAGCGTCTTTCTTACTTCAACTCTTTTCTTATTTCATTCTCTATCAACTCACTCACTTCATACATTAATTGAAGATAAATTTGTTTTTTGAACTCAATTATTTGTTCAATCTTTTCCTAACCCATCACTGTTGGAGAAGTTGTTTAGTTTGTAATGTCACGCACATCGAGAAAGTAATTAAATGGGTATCTATTGATATGTAAGAACAAAACTCCACATACTACATATGCATTCCGGTAAAACACAATATCCATTTTAAAGTCGATAGCTAAATTAGGGGATATCGGCTAGTTTAATAAGTATATGCATGCGGTGAGCTGTGATATGTTAGTTATTGGTAAAATCAACACTGTGGAAGTCACATATTTGAATCTCACTGAGATTTAGTGATGAATATCGTGAAGATAAAAATTGTCGTTTGTTCTTAAAAAAAAAATAATAAATGCCCATCGAGGTGCATGGTACGTGACACTCCCCAACCTATGTATGAATTGGTATTAGATCTCATACAACACCTGATATTTGAGATTTTCTGTTTATTGCATTAATTTGATGATGTTGGAGAGTGTTCGTTTGAATTTTGATTACATTATGAAATTTAGAGATGTCTGTTAGTTTTGTAATTAAGGTGAATTCAACAAATTTAAATCGTGAAATGACATTTTTAAGATTTGACTTGAACAAAATAAAAACGGTTGAAAAAGTTGCTTAAACTCTAGCTTTGTTTGTAAATGTGAGTTTTATTACATATGAAAAATTAGGATAAAAGAACTGCTCATTTTCCCCCTAACCAACCAGTGGCGGATCCAGGATGAATTGTTAGGGGGGGCACAATGCTAAAGAGGTGCTGCAGGCGAAATTTTTTTTGCTTCTCCGATCTCTCTCTCTCTCATCCCAGACCACCATCTGCAACAAAGGGTTTTTTTGAGTATGAGGTTTTGACTTCTGACTGTCCCTCTCCCAACCCTTTTAAGGTGTTTGCATTTTTTCTTTATTTCATGCTTCCCTAAACGACGCCATTTTGGGTTAATTATTAATTGAAGAGGTCAAAATGGCGTCCTCATGCTCCATACTACAAGCATTCGGAAGAAAAGTTGAGGGGGGCACTTCCCCCCGCCGAGCCCAGCTGCCCAAAGCCGCCGCAGTCCGCAAGGTTTTTTTTTTCCTTTGTTAGTTTGTTGAGTCTATGACATGAGTTATTAAACTTATTAGGTTAATAGGTTTGACCCTTTGACTAGCCACTAGGTGACCAACACAGCAAAGCCCAGCCTTTTTTTATTTTTTTTCCTTTCTTGCTTTGAATCAGCAAACGGGCTCTTCATTAATTGAAATGCAAGAGTCAAAACGTTGTCGTTTTGGAGTTCAATTCGAAAAGAAAAAAAAATGCGGATCGGCTTCCGGACTTCCACCATTTTTGCTGCTGGTTTGCCCCTCCTGGCCTCTTCCACCATCTGAAATTCTATACTCTAAGGCTTAGAAACAAAAGTTCAGGGGGGGCACTGCCCCCCCCCCCCCCCCCCGATCCGCCCCTATAACCAACCTAATTTTAAATTTTTTACTCGAGACGGAGGAGGATGATGAACCCTAATGTACGGGCGACCCTTAGGCCTTAGCGTTTCCAACGGGTAGCTGGCTCAGACGGCTCACTCCCCCAGCCGGCTTCTTCTGAGCCAAATTCCCACATCAAATCGGTGGCACGCCACTTGGCAAACACGCCTTGCTCAGGGCCAAGGTCAAGTGGGTGCCATGCCACGAGACTTTTTGGGCTGGTGGGATGATCACAGCTAAGATTTGTTGGGGCATAGAACATGTGATCCTAAAGGCAAGATCCGGATAAAAAGTCAACATATCAACGGCCTTGATTTGATTCAATTACCAGATGACGTATGGCATACCAAAGATAGTGCGTCATCTGGGGCAGGAGAAAAGTAAAAATTTGGATTAACCCGTACACGTCAAAGGCGGCTAGGGTTTCACGGGAAGTGAGGGTACGTTAGGGTTTCCCCACTGCTGGATCAACAACTGCGATTTTATTTCTTGCTTTCCAAACATGGCAATGACCTAGTCAGTCGTCCTCGATCGTCCCTGTCCTTGAGTCGTAAATGTTAAGTGGGTTTCATATGAGTCAATATTAATGGTGATAGTAATATATGCAGGCATGCATGGTCCATGAATGAATCATATATATTGAACTCGATCGCTAACCTTTTTCCAAGATAAAAAAAGGAGCTAGCTAGCTGATCGTGACACAACTACATGTGTGTTTATGATCGACACTCGTCAACCTATGAACTATATTTAGTATAACGTTATATTCAGATCGTTTAATTAGTATACAGTTGGGTGAAGAATCATATGAAAATTACATGTCGGAGATGTATGGTCTAATGTAATATTGATAATATCTTTGATATTTCAAAGAGAAGAATAATCATATGAAAATTACATGTCTAAGATGTAAAGGTCTAATATATTGATAATATCTTTGATGTTTCAAAGAGATATTTATTCTCATACGTAGGTACCAACATTAGATGCAACATTTTCTTGATATTTTATTTTAATACTTTTTTTTTATTAAGATGAAAATTTTCATTTAATAAACTGCATCAAGTACATTATTCATAGAGCATACATCGACAAAGATATACGTCGATAACGACATACATCAACAATGTCAAACATAAAAAAAACTACAATTAATCATCCTCACTGAAAAGAAGATGGGCTAACCAATCAAAATATTCAAGCAGCAATAAAATTGAGCAATTAACTGGATCAAAAATGACCAATAGAAGACATAACTGGTCATATATATTTTTCGGATAGCCCATCCGAGCATTTGACATTGATAATAACGTCAAAGTCATCAACGCCAGCTGATAATCACCCGCATGACTATTGACTAAAAGCTGCCAAGTGATTGAGTCATATAAATAAATGACCAATTACCCAAAGGGCAATTCTGGATTGCACCAGAGTTTTATTGTACCTGCTCATGTGGCTGCTCCACAGCCGTTGATTGGAAGTTCGTTATTATTTTAATGGGAAATATTGGCCAACGTCCGTCAATGACTATTTTAAAAAAAAATTCATCATCTAGTAAAAACTCCAGATTACCCCTAATACATTCTCTCTTTGACCTCTCCTGTTCTTCCTCCCCAGATCAATTCTGTTCTTCCGAATCAAAATATTCTTGATTATGTAACCAAAAAAAAAATTTCTTGATTCCAGCCACATATACCTGATCTTAGCTTGGGTTCCAGATAAAAAAAACTTGGTCAATATACATGATTCCAACCGCATATACCTGGGTATAGCTGATCTTAGGTTTATTTTCTCTAGCCGCATATTATCAATCTGAGAGAGAGAGAGGCAAGATGTAGACTTGATATCAGATACTCTAGCCGATGCATCATCATCAATTTGGAACCCAGAAACCCAGATCAGATTTACGATATCAAATTGATAAAAACGCAGAGATATGTATGAGAGAGAGATGCGATTCTGAGATAGTAAAACACAAGAATCATAGTAACAGAGTATCATAGATCAAGTAACATAGAAACACGGATCACACAGAGAGAACAGAAGGGGCTGAATCTGAGTCAGATTTGATCCAATCTCTGCAACAAAAGGACCTTCGATTCAATGATCTCGCCAAAAGGAGCGAAGGCCCTTTCGAGCGCTTTGTTGTTGGTGGCCCAGGCGAGCCCTCTGACGAAGCAATGGAACTCGATCTCGGCAGAGGCCATAGCGAAAAATGAAACCTAGAAAAGATGGACTCAAAACTTGGAGGAAGAGGTGAGAAACCGAGAGAGTAGAGGGAGTGGCAGAGAGAGAGAGAATGGCAGAGGGCAAAAAAGGAACTTTGACGGACCAAATAGAGAAGCTGACAAACCATTCAGTCAACATTAACAGCGCTTTGCCTAACACCGTCCAAGGTACACTAAAAGCAAGGTGCAATCTAGACGCTCCCTTACCCAAAACCATATCTCTACTGAAATTCCTAACAACAACCCAAACTCTGCAAAACTTCAAGTTGCACATTGATCGAGAACTCTAAAAAATTGTAGACTTGCCCACTTGAACCAAATAATAAGAGTTCTTTAATTGTCCACGAAGAGTTTGCACATGTTCTACATGAATTTATGGACTATTTGTAGTTTTTACGTGGTGTAATAAGACATATATTAAAGCTTAACTCTTTGTTTCCTCACTTAATTGTCATTTATATTTTTTTATTTTTTAATAAATTATTTATAATATATTAACGTATGTGTACATCAAAGAAATATAAATTTCTTACATCAATAGACAAACTCCTTATAATTATGGGACTATCTCCAAATCAAGCCAAGTTAATCCAGAGCCAATCTACTACCATATCAAATTGATCTACCGAATGTTCCTTAGACCATATCTTGTGTGTGAGATTTTCTTTTTCTCTCAAATATTCGGACGCGTGCGTGAAAGACTAGGCCCCGAATTAGAAAGGAGTGAAAAAGGAAATAAATTTCAGAGTTGAGAGTTCCCAAGCTGCTAAGCCAAGCCATTAACCCAATACTGATAATCATGCATAGAAGAATGGGTTCTTTTTGGAGCCAAATCCAACGGCTAAGAAAAGATAATAGCAGAGAACGGGAGGAGGCTTATCTGCTCCGAGTCTCTCTCCGACTCGACTCAATACTAGAGAGAAAGAGAGAGAACAGAACCGAAAACAGTGTAGTTTTAGTGAAAACATTGAGCTCAAGAGCGGGACCAACCCGCCATTAATGCAATACTCTATCCCCACCTTCTTTCTCAACTTTCCAATAGCCCAACTCCAACCAATCTTGTGCGTATCAAACTCAAATCAAAAGCTTTGGCTCAAGCACAAGTCAACTTGCTCTGTTTCTCTTTGTGCTTATTAGCAGCCATTATTAGACCAACTCCAAAAGCACAAAACCACCTCACTCTCTGTGTCTCTCTCTGATTCGACCAGAAAACGAGGTCGGCTATCAATTTCTTTATGTTTTGGTTCTTGGGTTGTTGCTTATTTTCTATTTAGATTTAAAAAGCAAGCTTCTTTTTTTATTGAAACCGATCCATTTGAAAGGCTCATTTTTTGTGGATGATACCCAACGTTTGCTTTTGTTTTTCTTTGTTGGGTTTTGCTAGAAAGGTTTGAGCTTTTGCTCTAGATCTGTTTGGTTGCAAACTTTCACTGTTCAATTTGCAAGTTATTTTCAAGCTTAGGGAGCTGAGGCAATCTATGATCTGCAGGCAGAGATTTCAGAAGAAGGGTTGTTGGTTTTCTTGTGTCCATGGGGGTCTGCTGGAGTGCCCAAATCAAAGCTGAGAGCCCGTTAAATACAGGTACAGACTTTACAGCTTCTAATCATTTGGTTTATAGCTCTAGCCATTAATTATGAAGCTGGGTTTTTCTGTTCTCTGTGGGAGTGATCAAATTTGGATTGAGCTTTGTTTTGGGAATTTTGAATTTTATCTAATTATGGCAATTTCAGTTACAAATTGTTTATTTGGTTAATACTATAACTGGATGGGTGTAGTTTGTTAAAAACACTAGCCTCATTTTAATTCCAGCCCTGTTTTGGAAATTAACTTGCCCCAAACTTCAATTCTTTTCCTTTCCATATTTGCCTTTTTACTCTGTTTAGTTGCTACCAGATTCTATATATTATGAAAGGGTTTATTTGGTTTCATTCGCAATTTGATCTAATTACCCTTTGCCTTTGCTCTGATGATTTTGCTCTTCTTTAAAGACACAGCCAGAAAATCAAAGAAAGGAGAAGTTAGCATTCGTTTCGCTTCTGAATAATTTTCTTATCAAATATGGTGCAAGGGATTGAGTTAAGCATGCATGAGGAATCTTATGTCCATACATTGGTGGGTGACTAAAATTTATATGCACTTTACATTTTCTTGTGCAGGTTCAAAGTTTGTTAGTACTGATGGCAGTACAAGCAGCAAGGTCTCATCGTTCTCAGCACCTCCAACTCCTCGCACGGAGGGTGAGATCTTGCAGTCTTCCAATTTGAGGAGCTTCAGTTTTTCTGACCTCAAATTGGCCACAAGGAATTTCCGTCCTGATAGTGTGTTAGGAGAAGGCGGCTTTGGTTCTGTGTTTAAAGGTTGGATTGATGAAAATTCATTTACTGCTGCAAAGCCTGGTACTGGCATAGTTTTGGCTGTGAAACGACTTAACCAAGAAAGTTTCCAGGGTCACAGGGAGTGGTTGGTGAGTTCTTTTTTCCTTGGTATATGCTCTGCACAAAATGTGAACTAGCTCATTTGATACTTGATTGCTTGATCTTTGTTTATATGGGGGATATCTTAAATAGTTGGTTAAGGTAGACTTTCGCCTGCAACAAGCTAGGCAGTGGTGCTTTAAGTGTCAACAAGTCTTCTAGGATGGTACTTGCATCTTGGCATTTGCTACCGGCAAATCTAAGTTTAGCCATTTAAAGATAAATTGCGACTACTCTTCAGTTCATGATTGACATATCATGTGTTTTTATTTGTGTTTAATAGGCAGAAGTGAATTATTTGGGGCAGTTGTATCATCCTAATCTTGTGAAACTAATTGGCTATTGCTTGGAAGATGAGCAGCGTCTTTTGGTATATGAATTCATGCCTCGAGGCAGCCTGGAAAATCATTTGTTCAGGAGTAAGTTCTTTGAGAGACAACACTGGATACCTTTGAAGCAGAATGGCTTTGATTATATAATGTTTTTAACAGTTTTAAACTGTTTGTACCAGGAGGTTCTTATTTTCAACCTCTTTCTTGGACCCTACGGATGAAGGTTGCCCTGGGTGCTGCAAAGGGGCTTGCCTTTTTGCATAGTGCAAGGGTGATATACCGAGACTTCAAAACGTCAAATATCCTGCTTGATTCGGTATGAGACTACTGAAAGGTGTTATTTATATTGTTGATATTCTTCAGGGGATCTTTTGACTACATTGTTGGCTATTCTGAGAATTCCTTTTGTGATGTAATCCAGAGCTACAATGCAAAACTGTCTGATTTTGGCTTGGCCAAGGATGGGCCAACAGGTGATAAAAGCCATGTCTCTACTAGGGTGATGGGGACCTATGGATATGCAGCACCAGAATATCTAGCCACAGGTACAATTATTCTATTTTGATTTCAGTGCTCAGCTCGTTTAGAATCTCTAGTTTAGCTTTTTTACATTTTCTTTTGCCCCGTTGGTTTTCACCATTCAACTTAAAAGTCTTACCATTTGCGTTGGCTCCTTATTCTTGATTACCATATATCAGAATTGATGCCTCTATCTCTTAATGGCTCCACTTTTCACTATCTGAAGGTCATCTTACTGTCAAGAGTGATATCTACAGTTTTGGAGTCGTCTTATTGGAAATGTTATCTGGCCGGAGAGCAGTTGACAAGAATCGACCATCTGGGGAACACAATCTGGTTGAATGGGGTAAACCCTTCCTGGCAAACAAGCGCAAGATCTTTCGTGTCATAGACAACCGTCTAGAAGGGCAGTATTCAATGGATGGAGCTTATAAGGCAGCTACCCTAGCATTACGATGCCTATCCACAGAATCCAAGCTCAGGCCAACCATGGATGAGGTCGTAAAAACGCTGGAGCAACTGCAGGATTCTAATATCACCATAAGCACTCAGAGCCATGCACACAGGATGCGCAGGCGAAGTGCAGATGACGCTAGCAAAGCAAGGCGTGCAGCTACAGATGATGTTAAAAAGGCAAGGAATACTCTCGCTTATCCTCGGCCATCCGCTTCCCCTCTTTATGCTTAAGAATTTGGTTCAATGAAAATGGCAAAAGCTGCAATATACCACTGTTCGTCCAGTCCAGTGACTGTATAGTTTATTCTGGCTGATGTATTTAACCCTTTGTCGACAAATTACTACCTGAGCCTGTAAAATGAGCGATGCGCACAATTTTGTGTCTTCTAAATCACCAAATTGTAACAGTAGCTTGGAAAAGTAGGGATGCAAGTGCGTTTGTATGACTGATTAGCCGTCCATTTTCCTCATGCATGGGGTTGTATTTTTTTTTTCTTTTCATTTTTTAACTTCTTTTATAAAGTGGGTATCTTTGCCTCTTTGGCTTCCTTTACCGGTACAAGTGCTGTACATGAGCGTTTTGAGATTACCCCGTTACGGTTTTTGTCTCTCTTTTTTTAGTTCTTTTGGTGCTTCTTTTGTAAATGCTCTGCAATTTGTAAACCATCATATAACGGAACACATTTGACAAGACTGATACTCGTTTGATACTTACATGGGAGGGAATGCATTTGTGCTTCATATTTTGTGTATTCAAAAAAGGGATGCATGCCCTCCAAAGTGCAGCTTCCCAGTCCATAATTATTATTTACAGTCATCAAGCAAAAAGAAAACAAGAGAAAACCCAGGTACCTCCATGACTTTTGAACAACGTTGAGTATCTATATCGTCTTCAATTTAAAGGCAGAAATGCATCCATGTTCCATTTCCTGGAAGGAGCCAAGCACATGGATCTTCTCTACCACAAGCTGGCTGATAGCTTTATCACCAAGTTTTTCTTAACCAAGCCATTCTCTCCTATCCAACTGCTTCATAGATCTGATTCGAAAGTTTACCATTGATTTTGTATAGAAAACCCTTTTCAGATGTCTGTTTCCTAGTTTGATAGGATTCAGTCCCAGTCCCCTCTACACTCTCTCTTTGCCACAAGCTGGCTGGTAGCTTTATCACCAAGTTCGAATCAACCCAGGGGTCCAGTTTCTCCAATCTAATTTCCCAATAGATTTGTTTCTAAAGTTTACCATATCTCTTATATCGAAAACCTTTTTCAGATTCTTGTTTCCTTGTTTGGTAGTAGACTCAGTAACGGCCTCCTCCACAGTTTCTTCCTTCGCTTCTTCAGGTTCGATAACAGGTTGTGGGGCAACTTCATCTTTAGTTGACAGCTCATCAATGATGGTTCCCAAAATCACAACCACCTCACTCATTTTCGGGCGAGACTTTGGTTGTTTTGATAGACACCTGTTAGCTAATGATGCGAGCTTCTGAGCTGATTTGGTGCAACATTGTCCTTCAAGTCGTGGGTCTACAATAAGATGGAATTTCTTCGAGTCTGAGGCATAAGGCTTCACCCATTCCAAAAGTTTTTGCTCACTCCGGGGCAGATTTCTCTCCACCGCCCTCCTTCCTGTGATGAGCTCGTAGAGAACCACCCCAAAGCTCCAGACATCACTTTTAGCAGTTAGTTTACCCGTGTGTACATACTCTGGAGCAGCGTAACCTACTGTGCCCACAACCTAAGAAACAGATTCATTGCAAGTAAAATATTCCGTGTAACAGCACACATAAAATTCGCAAAACAAGCGAAAAAGTTAGAAGCCAAATATACAAAGGGTTGCATATCAAAATATCATGGTGATCAACCAACTCTAATCAGAAATTTTCAAACTCCACAAGAGGCCTACAGTGGTCAGATAACCTATACTTTTTGCTACTAATATCTCCTTGATAAAGCCAATTTCTGATACCAACAGCCTTCGGAGGACGATATGCTCAATCCTAATGCATTTTAAAAAAGTTTTCTAATTAAAAGATAATAAAACTTACTGAGGTTGAAACATGAGTCATTCCCTCAAGAGGTCCCTGCCTTGCAAGTCCAAAGTCTGAAAGCTTTGCATTGAAGTCCTCATCTAGCAGAACGTTTGATGGTTTAAAATCCCGGAAGATAAGCTGCACCAATTATAAGGCAGATCCAAATCATATTGACTATCGAGCAGTTGAGAAAGTAACCTAAACAAAATATAGGCCAGAGCATATGAGATAAGTGGTGGGAGGTATCTTTAACTAGCAGATATGAGATATTACTTGCCACTTCAAAAGTGACACAAAAATCAGAAAATTAAGCACAGAAGGACACAAGGCAAAAGACTATCAACAATATCTGTCTATATCTGAACTAGAATCATGAAAAGATGAGCAGATATATTTATACGAACATACCAAAAATAATGGTAATTTTGATTCAAAGAGAAGAATGTACCTGAAAATTCATTTCTTCATGCAGGTATGCCAATCCACGGGCTGCATCTTGAGCAATTTTTAATCTTGTCAACCATGGGAGCGGTGATGGGCATCGAACCAATAGATGGTCCTCAAGGCTTCTATTATGCATAAGTTCATAAACCAAAAGCCGTTGGATCCCCCTTTCATCATCTTCTGCACAGTATCCTACTAACTTGACAAGATTTGGGTGCTTGACAACGCCCAAAAAGTTTACTTCATTTATCCACTCCTTATGCCCCTGAATACTAGAATGTAAAATACTGTAATCCCATTAGACAACCTCAAAGACTTGGAGAACAATCATCCAAAAAAAGAACTACTTTTTATTTTATTTTATTTTCACTTTACAACTAATCAAGTCTACTGTGAGCTAAACATAAATCTCTACGGTAACCGGTAAGTGGAGCAGCTATGTTACTGGGGTTTCATACTTTTAAAATCATATATTCCTTCTAGAATAATGGTGAATCGCTCAAATATGACATCCCAAAAGCTGAACTCAAGCAATGAGGCCAAAATGCATGCTGTAACTGTGGAGCAGACCCCAAAAATTTAGAGGAAAAAAAAAGGAGAGGGAGAAAACAATAGTCCCAGAAAAAGGTGAAGAGCTTGATCTACAAATAGTTGAAGTGAAAGACTTTGACAAGTTCCAAAAGCAGTTAAATTCACTGTATACAAACTTTAATATGACCACCATAGATTTCATAGATGAAACTACAGTGCTTCAAAGCTCTACAAATATCACAAAACAATCGAAATGTTTGACCAAAACAAAGTCAAATTTACAAAACTGAATCAAGGAAGTTGTAAAACAAAGGAAGGGATTAAAGGGCATGCCTGGAAGCCATTACGATTCAACTGTTTGATAGCCACGTCCATTTTGGTTTCATCATCGTTAACGATCCCTCTGTAAACGCAGCCAAAGCCTCCCTCCCCGATCAGCAAGGACCTACTGAAACCTCTGCTCGCCGATTTGAGCTCGGAGAAGGCGAACACCCTCAGATCATTCGCCCTCCGCTGACTCAGCAACTCGTAGAACGCGGCCGAGTGCGACATCTCCCTCGAGTCCGAGTCGAACTCGGACCTCCTCGTGTTGTCGTAGCTGCTCGACGCCACGCTCAGCGACCGCGCCCACGAGACCTTCGACGTCGCCCGGGAAACGACGCCGGGTTGCTCGGCGGCGGCGTCGTCGTCCCGCCTCTCCCCGTTGGTGAAATGAAAGCACTTCATCGCCAAAATTGCAGAGACAGAGTCAAGAACGAGGGACTTGGAAATCAGAGGAGATTGTTTGGTTTCGAAGTTGAAATTCTTATTTAAAAGTGACGAAATTTGGAGGAAAAATTAGGCGGCGATATTGTTGCGGAAAACAATAGCGAACAAATTTTATTTAAAAAGGTGGTTTGTTTTTTGTGTTTTGGAAAAATGGGGGAAGCCCAGCGAGGGCCCATTGTCGTTTTTATTGAACGAGTCAGAGTGGATCACGAGCGACTGCAAATTTTGTACGATAGGGATGGGGCCCACGAGATGTTTGGGGTCCAGGAAGGGGCTTGTGAGGAATTTTATGTGTTAATTTTTTTGTCGTTTGAACGGGTCAAGCTGATTGATCACCTGGAAGTCTAACCATGTCATTATCCACAATCATGTCCCGCGCGGTCCATGTCTTCTAGAAATGCGTGCAAATTAATTAAAGCATATTATTCCTTTTCCAAAATATATAAAATGTATTTAGTATTTAGTTATTTGCAATTAAAAATACGAAAATGGCAATATAATGAGATAAATGCTTGATCATTGTATTGGATGTGAGAACCCTAGCATCTATTGTTTTCAGTTTTACCCATAAAAAATTAGGTATATGACTTGGATAATAGCGAAAAGATCATACACGATACGTCGATACCTTGATTATATTGCGTGGAAGAGATTTTTGTATCTCAAGTTTATAAATTACCAAAATTATACTTCAACTACGTAATTTGTTTGACACTTTAGTAATTCAGTCAAAAAATTTGTTAAAATACGATGACATGAAACCTCTTTGGGGGTTTTCCATCCAAATTTACAAGACATATGTGCGAATACCAAAGTGTCGAATGGTTGCATAATTGTGGTATTGTTTTGATAGTTTGTAAATTTCAAGTTCTAAAATCTCCTATGGACAATAGAAGCATGTACTAAAATTGTTACACCAAATTTAAAATGATTAGGGATGGTCTCTTTTAGCTTCTGAAATTGTTTATTTTTTGCCCATCTATTTAGAGGTTATATGAGATTTTTTTGTGTGAAGGATAATCAGATTATATTAATCATTAATCATGGCAAAAAAACGGTACCTTACATCAATCTCCTAGGTCCGTACCCATAACTCTGAAGGCCATGCAAGCTAGAAAACTAAACAGTGTCGCTCATTAAGTCTTGTTCACTCGTTTATTCAAAATGAGCCTACAAGGATGAAATACATCAAGCAAAACAACCCTAACTAGAGAGAATCCAACCGTTGAATACGCATTTGTGGTACGATTAAAAACTCGTAGACTAACTTTCCCGTCGACGTATGTCATCAGTGTAGGCAATACCCAAAAACTCTAAGTAATAGATGATGGTGGCAAGACACCCTCCCTTAGAGCCCAAACAATCAGAATGACCCATTTCAAAATAGACCCAAAGTCAGACCCAAAAGCCTCACCCCAAGCCCATAAAAAGTAAGCTCAGGTATGATCAGCAACCACGTCGACCAGTGCTCCGACGGCCACCCTCGTTCCCAGATCATGGTTGTCATCACACCAACCCCAAAAGAAAACGGGAATCAACAATCAGACCACCACTACCATTGCCACTTGAACACGAGACTCCAAGCCAAAGAAATCCGGATTGGACTAGCCTTAGCAAAGGGATTGATTAGAATCTCTGCAGAAAAGATCACCCACCAATCAAAGCAATACTTTTAATCCACCAATCCTTCACAGTCGATGGATCACCGTGGAACAAAACAGTTCCGCTTGCTCAACACCAGCCAAAGCACCATAACACAATACCCACTCCCTACCTGACGTCGTCCAAACAACGAAATCAAGATGGGAGGAGTAGATATATGCCACGGGAGCAAGAGACTGTCACCGCTGCCTAGATCCAAATTGAGAAGAAACCCACAATTGGGTCGTCGCCGCCGTTGGGTAGAGAGAGCTTTCGCTCATAGGGTTTTTCTATGGATTAAATTTATTCATTTGCTATTTTTGTGAATTTTGCTTTTAACATACTCTATACTATGAGATAATCATTTCTCCAAAAACATAACTTTTTGTTGTAATTCACACACTTCCTAAGAATTTTGAAATCATTTTGAGGGACAAGGTAACTTCTTAAGGAACAATCATAAGTTGTCTCAACTAAAATTAACAAAACACGACAGATGTCACTCAAATACTAAGGATGGAAACAAACATAATTAACATTAGTAATCATGAACGGCACTAGCACTCCATCTTCAGTCTCCCCCACATCGATTATCTTCAAAGTGGAGTGCAATTAATATCATAATCGTGTCTCCTGCAAAGTCTTAATTAAATCAAGCCAAATGAACATATACAGTGTATATATATATATGTATGTGTGTGTGTAAATTTGATATGTGTGACTGTATTATATAACATATGCTATTTTCTCTGGCCAAAGAATTATATAGCATACGTTAGAGAGCTTCTAGAGCTTCTATTTGAGTATTTGTACATAAGAAAAATAATAATAATAATACATAAGACAACCCTCACCACCACTTATAATTTAATGAAGTTCTTATTTTATAATTGAGAAATATACATGAAGGATAAATCATAAATATATAATACTGCTCTGACTATATATTATGGCATATGATACATAATTGATGCCGACGATGTTGACAACGACGACCATGGCATTCGAGCCAAAAGTTGGAATATGGAAGAACTCGCAATCATAAGATGATTTTTTTAGAGTTCTAATCGTAGAGCTCCTCTTAGTCTCATATAAGCATATTTTTAAAATATTAATTTTAGTACTTTTATAGTTTCTTCAAAAGGTTGTTCATGTCACATGTTTGAATTTCACTAACATTTATGAGTGAGTAATGTGGGGATAAAAATTATCATTTTTCCTCAACACAAAAAAGGTCGTTGATTTGTAAATGTTAATCTAGGTCTAATTAAAATTTGTATTTTCATTAACTGTTAACAATTATATTGACAATAAATATACATACATTAAACTTACGTCAACTAATTTTCTTCAAATTTCTAGCTAGTGTTATCATGCATCATATGTTTAGACTTTAGAGTAGTAAATGGTGTCGCAAGTCGCTTTACTTATTTTGCTACATCACTAGATGAAGAGTGCGTGTGAATAGATCAATGCATGATCACCCTAATATTATAAAGGATATTTTTCTCGAGGACTGTTGTACTTCTCTACGAAAGAGCCTTCCAATGTCGCTGAATTCCAAACTTAATTATGTAAAAAAAAAAAGTTATATTGTTATTGAAGTTCAAAAACTCATTTCAGGCACCAATACTTTGAAATGGAGGAATGTTGAACTAGTCCAATCTTATAAGAAAGACTGCTATATATGCAATTAATAAACAGATTCAATTCCACATGTTATCTGTCATACACTTTTTTAAGAAAACGATATTGCTTAAAACTCTATTAATTGTAACAAGTAATGCTGCATTAGTCATGATATTACCAAAGATTGGCATTCCTTCACTATGAAGGCTCTAGCTTGTACGTGACGTGCTAATACCATTTTTTTTTCTTTTCAAATGGTGGGATGTGATATATATGAGACACGTACTGTCAAGTTCTTTGTGCAGTGAGTGGAAATTAACCCAAATCAATGTTGAATATTGGGATGTCTTCTCAAATCAATGTTGAATATAAGAGTCTTCTGTACTCCTAGGAGTATATACTCCTACAAGTATACTAGAATTTTCGGTCTTCTCCTATGAGATGAGTTTATCTGCTGGCTAGCTAGCTGTACGTTTCTGATGAAGTCTTTTCCAAATTACATATTGCATAGTCAATATGTGCGAGCTTGATTAACTTATAACACTGACGGCAGATTAAGCCAGCAAAACTCACAAGGCACAAATGTACAGTGTGCATATGATATAAATGTCAATAATTAATAATTAATTGTTGACATGCATGCATAAAAAAGAGAATTAAGTTTCTTTCTTTAATTTGGTCCAACATATATGTTAGAAAATTATATATTCATTCAGATTATACTAACTGATGTTTGGTGTTGCCTTTTGAGACTTATGATGGATGGATGGAGTGGGTGGGGGGAAGATTCTATGCTCCAGTTAGCTGCTTCTATTCAACAATGCAAGTCCTCGACAGAATTTCCAGTGGTGACTACGGTCAAGGCTTCTTTCAAGTTTTAATAAACAGTTAGCACAATACCTCTGCAGCTAGCTATTCACTTGCTATCTTTTTTATTTTTTTTTTGAAACCTGAGCTAGTTATTTCACCAAGTTAATTAGGGTTCTGGAATGTAGTGTTGCTGTCAACTTAATTGTTGTATAAGTCTTTGTTTACTTGTTAGTTTCTTTCTTTACTTTATGATCACTTCAGCCTTGTAATAACAAAGAAACACCACCCATGTTAATTAAGTGATTTTGTCTTGATTAAATTGTTTGACATGGTAAGAATAAGTTTATAACAACATCTCCAATAATAGTTAAAAAAATAAAAAATTACTCATAAGGCCACTTTGGGTGGCTTTATGCTTCAAAAAGTCACCAAATATTTTTTACCCAAATAAGGCCACTAATATTTACAAAAATGTCACCGCATTTTTTTGCTATTATTTACAAAAATGCCATTGTATACGGAAACAACAATAAAGGTATTGTCAAAGCACACTAAAGCTACTGACCAACGACAATAAAGCTATTGTCCAACGACAATAAAGCTACTGTCAAAAAACACTAACGCTACTGTGCAAAAACAATAAAGCTACTGACCAACGACAATAAAGCTACTGTCTAATGACAATAAAGCTACTGAGTGGCATGAATCGTAATTTTGATAAATTTTAATGTTAGATAGAAAGGGTTAAAGCTACTGAGTGACCTTATTTGAGAAACAAAGCTACTGTGACATTTTGAAGAATAAGACCACCCAAAATAGCCTTATGAGTCATTGACCCTTAAAAAAAAAAGTTAAATTAAAGAAGTATGAGCTACATGCATGTAGGCATATAGCCATGTAAGGATGACAACAATACCGACGGGCCGGGTTTGGATATCTATGGATATCCAACCCGTTTATTGGGTTTAAGTTCAAAAAATAGGTGATGAGTTTGGATCATTTGGGTATATATATTTTTTTAAATATCCGTACTCTGACCTGAACCCGTTCCAAAATATTTAGTTGGTCATTACTGTTTACTTTTGGGATTGTATAATTTTTATTTAGATTATTTCCTTTTATTGGATTTTGTAATTTTAAATTAGATTAAAGTCATTTTAAACTTTGAATTTTGAGTGAGATTGTTGAACAAGTAGCCTATTGGTTTAAATTTCATTAAATAAAGATTAGCCTCTAGTTGCAGGTGTGTGCGAGAATGGATATCTGTTACCCAAGGGTGTGGATTTGGCCTTTGGTCTTGAATTGGGGTAGGGCATTTGATTAGGGTTTGGGCACGGATATATATGTCTTATCCCACCCTAATCCAACCCATTGTCATCTCTAGCTAGTAGCTACATACTTACATTTAGAGAGCTATACAAATATTGCTCCAATAATGCTTACAGTTTTGAGCCAATTACATATAAATTCACTTTTGGTGACATTTGGTTTTTTTTAAGTCACTCAATATTTTTATCCTTCATAAAACTATCAAAATATTTAAAATTTCAATATTTATAAAAATGCCACCACATTCTTAATTTTTTTTTAAAAATGTCACCGCGTATGAAAAACTACTGCTGCTAAGCCGAGAAACTAATGTCATTCTTCAGAAAAGCTATTGTCATTCTTTAGGAAAATTTAATGTCATATTTTGAAAAGGTATTGCCAACGAACAAAAAAGTTACAGCCATTTTCCAGAAAAGTTATTGTCATCTTTTGAAAAACTATTACCATATTGGGAAAAGCTACAAAGAAAAGTTATTATGGACCAACTGAAAAGGACAAAAGGTCATGCTGGCAAACCGAAAAGTTATTGCCCCGACCCAAAAGATACTAACATGTTTTCAGGCTAAACCCGACCCGGTTGGATCTCCGCCATCCGACCACCGTTCGACGGCAGACCGGTGCATATGTGTTCCTCTCGCCAACGCGAGTCTATCCATGCCCATGGATCGTCCATTCGATCAATGATGTTAACAAATCGATTCTCGAAATCTCATGTTTCTCTAGCAATTTTTCGCTGTTTTTGGGCAACTCTGACCATTTCTATCACCGATCCAAGTATGAAAATTGATCCTCTCGTTATGATCTAGATCTTCTATAGCTTGGATTTCAGTTTTAATCAATATATGGAGAAGATCTTTTATGTCTCTCTTTCTCTATGCATGTTTCATTTTTTTTTTGGGTCTAAGTGGCCTGATGAGGGACCAAAATATTTGATGACTTAGAAAATAACAAGATCCACAAAAGTGACCTTATCTATAGCTAGTTTTAGGAAGCCAAAATTATTTTATTTTTCTTTAAAGTAATAACTATTGGCAAAGAAATTAAAAACTAAAAAACATATAATTTACTATTGGCTCTTAAATATAGTATTATTGGAGCAGTGATGAAACCCCTATAAACCCTTTATAGCTCCCACGCCACAAGCTCTTTTTGCAACCCCTATTTGACAAGTTCACGGGTCATACCCATAGCAAATTTGGGCCTAGTTCCTTCATTGTAAATGGATAACTGCAGCTCATAGTCCATATATTTTAGAAAGTGCTCATACAGTGGATTACTGAGGTATCAATGTTGTACATTTACAGGGGTGTCCTTTCTAGACTAAAAAAATTGATAAACCGTACCAAAGCGAATTGAAAAAAGTTCAATTTAAACCAAACTGAACCGAACCGGTCGACGGTTATTAAAATTGAACCAAACCAAACCAACTTGTGCGGTACATTTCTCTCTTTAGTTCTTAAGATAAATTGTCAAAAACCGAACCAAACCGCTAGAATATAATTAATTAAAATTTCTAGTTTTATTGTAGAAGGTTAATTTCTATTATTTTTTAATTTCTATTGTAGTCTCTAACTATACTTTAATTCCTATAAATGTTTAATTTTCTATTGCTACTTTTAATTTTTTTGAGTAGTAACTTAATTTTACGGTGTGTTTGGATGAAGTATTTTCTATTTTCACAAATATTCTTAAATGATGGGAATTATGATTCCATGAATTTAAATTCCGTTAATTAATAATTCTATTGTTTGTATTTCATCATTTAAAATTTTAAAATGACAAGAATTTAAACCTGCTTGGAAGGAATTCAGAAAAGACACCTATTTTGGAAGGAATTCAAGTCATGAATTTGGGGAGGCAAATTCCACGATTATTTTCCATGAGAATTGCTAATTTCACTGAATAAGGAAGCCAAACACTAAAATTCAACCGGAGGAATTGTAAAATTCTTATTTTTAATTAAATTCCCTCACTTTTTCCTTCATCCAAACACACCGTTAAAGAAATGTTATTAACACGCCTCCTATTATTGTTTACACACATTTTCTTTGTCTTTATTGTTTATATGGTCCATTGTACCCTCAACACAATAATGAATTTAGGGTATTATAGACCATTAGTATAATAAAGACAAACAAAAAGTGTGTTAATAACAATAGGGGGTATGTTAGTAACAACTCCCTAATTTTATTGTAGTTTTATCCGCTTGCTTGTTTGTTTTATTCTTATAGCTGGTTTAAACTATAAAATAGGCTATAATATATTCTCAATTTATCTTGCCTTTTTGGTCTTCTTCTTCTTTTTATGAAAAATCAGACGATACTTAATATCATGACCAAAGAATGACACATACATCAACTCCTAGGTCTGAGCCCAAGTTTGTTAGGGTTAGCTAAACAACTAGAAATTAAAAGCACCACTCACTATACCATGTTCGCTCGCTTTATTAAAAACGAGCATACAATTGAAAACAAATCTCAAGTAACACCTAATCAAACTAGTGAACCAACAATCTCCATTGCACTCAATTGTGATGAAATTGCAAATTCGTCGACTAAATGACTATGCGAAACTTGTTAACTATTGTAGGCTAACACACCTATGAGATTAGGTGGTAGGAGAGGGTACCAAAGCACACTCCTTAGGCCCTAGACCAATCAGGAGAACCCACATCATCTCAAACCCAGTGAAAGCCCCAAGAGCCTCACACCAAGCCCAAGATATGCGGACACCCACAGAAAAATACGGTGGCCTAACCCTGGTAGAAGACGGCACCGACCAGCAAAGAGAATCCGGTGGCCTGAACTGCGCACCAACCATCCCCACGTGAGCGTACCACCAACCCATCGGAGACACCTCCCTCTATGGACTGCCGTTGCCGATCTCACCTCCCAAGATCATCACGGTCGAGATGTCCATGATGGAGACGACCAAAGCCGCCCTTGAAATTAGAACATGCCGCATGATTATCCACCATGTAAGACATAGAGAGACGACGACTAGAGCCGCCCTTGATGCCGGAACCCACTGCACAAACCTCGAAAGAGGCGAGGACAACAACCGGATTGATCGTCGATAAACATCGACTCTGGATTGAACACCCCCAACGGCGTCGCTGCAACTCCCAACCATGACAACGGCTAGGGTTTTTGGAGAAGAGAGCTCTCATAGTTTCAACATGATCCTAACTATTAATGAGTTTCAATGCCTTTTTGGTCTTTCAATGCATGGTCTTTGGTTTAAATATATTAAAATTGTGGATATTGATTTAATGTGGAGAAATACTAATTATGTAAAATTACAATTGAAGAAGTAAAATTTTGTTAAAATAGAGGTAAATTCTTTAAAGTCAACGAAGTTAAAACTAATTCATATGCTGGTTAACCAAATTTTCTATGCGATTTCAGTTTTTAAAAATGAAAACCGAAGCCATATGTTTGGTTAGCAGTTAATACCAAAAAACTCAACCGATAGAACCGAGTTCACCCTATACATTATACATATAGCACTCTCAAAAATTGAGACTTGACAACTTTTTTTTTTCATGAACAATTTTTGCGCCTGTGATACACTTCAAAACCACCTATTGTAAATGAAATTAGTAGCAACTACGTACATATGTCTTGAGTGACTAAAGCCTCTGTAATCACTAGATAAATACTTATCAGTGGCCTCTGGGCACTTCTCTTGACACTAATGTACAATTTTGTAACCACGGGACTTTCAGCCACAACACAATTCATATATATGAACCACATTTCATGACTACATACATTTAATATTGGGATCTTTTACTTGAAAACTTTGTTGTGGTACCTAGAAACTCTCTTCTATTTCGTTCCTAAATACAAATCAAGTCCAAGTTTCTTTCCTTTTTTCAATAATAAAAAAAAGTTTGTTTCCTTTTCGTTTTTGAACAAAGATCCGAAACGAGCATAAAGGAGATTTGGAGATGGTAGGTATTGGACCATCAATATCGCTTGAGAGAATGAGGTCTAATTAATCATAGCTGTACTTGGTTGCAGATCGACTGTGACACTAGCCAGCTGCTTGCAGAATCATGATCGATCAGCTGCTCGATGTGTCTAATCACGAGCTGTGATCCTGCAGATCCTCATCCTCTAGCTAGCTTTCTCTTTCGTGCTCTCTGTTGCTCTTCCATCTTTCATTTTCCAGAGCGTCCTTAATTTGTTATCTCTGTCCTGAAAGGAAAATCGAGAAAATCGAGCATCCAGGAATGGAAAAGGTAATGATTCTGATCTTTAGGGACCACCCAAGATTCGTGTATATATATATATATGTACGTATAGTTAGATTCCACACAAACCTAATTTTCTTTGACCATATATAGTGAGCTATAGCACTGAGTTATTTGAAATGCGATACTGTTCCTATCATGGGGCTGGTGAGTGGGATTCATCATGTCATATCCTGCGTAAATATTTATGAAGCATGCACAGCTAGGGTTTTAGACTTCAGAGCATTGCTGGCAATAATGACTAATGATTTATTGCTGGGTTCATATATAGTACATTTAATTACACAGTTCCTGTTCAATTTCAACACATACAACGACTACTACAGAGTACAGACCTTTAGCATTGATATTTCTGATTCCGCGCTCTGAAACCAAACAATCAAAAGGAAATGGTGTACAGTTATGGGCTAGCTATAGCTTAATAGTTAGCTAGCTCGTGTTGATGACTCTAAATTTCATGATAATGAATTACAAGTCCCAATGTGTATCTTTTTATTTTTGGTTTTTAACTAGCATTTAGCAGTATGGACTTCAACTAACCAAAGCAAGCCAGAACTGTACAACTCTCACCTAGCTAGAGGTGTACAACGGTCGGGGTCGGCATTGACACAACACGATTAGCTAGAGGCCGGGGTACAACATATAGGCACGACAAGAGCACAAAAAGTAAATGGAATAGGCGGTAATGCAAGAGTTTCTGGCGCACCAGGCAGCCGCAGGACACAACACGAGCATGAAGTGGATCCGTACTAGATATGAAGGGGATCAAAGTCATTAAATAACTTAACCCTAACCTAATTCTCTACCTCCCCGCTAACCTCGATCAAACATTATTCTTTCATATTAGTAAAGTTCAAGTTTCAAATCAAAAGTAATTATTGGAAACATGAACTTGTCTTGGATAAGTTTTATACGATTAATAAAGCTAAATGAAAAACGGATTACGACTAGGTACATGCCCATTCCATTTATTGCACGGCACGATCACGAATGAGTCATTGTCCGCGAGCTAGGACTGGCCTAAGTTTTCGCGGCACAAAGCACGAATTGGCCCGACTTAAGTAGCCAAGTAGTTCGTCTCAACTGTTTTGTTTGACTTATCTACTCTCGACATCCTTTTTCATGTATGAACAGTAGATGTAACTAAGTCAAACAAACATATGAACAAAATTGTCTATCTGCTGTATTAATTAATCACGTAAAAGTGAGAGCATCTAATTCAAAAGTAATTACCTGAAAATTAGTCTATATATACTTGATTATCTTCCATTACGTGGTGCTTATTAACTTTAATTAGTTTCAATTGGGTAGTAGTACACTAGTCCCATTGTCCGAAAAAAAAATCCCAACTCCCAACTTTGCTGTGTATATAGTCTCTTCACCTTGGTGGGAAAAAATATAACGTGAAATGAAAAATGAAGTACACACATCTATATAACTGTGGATATATAAACCCCACAATTAATAAATTAACATGCATCTACTCAACAATGAAAAAGGACAGCAAGAACTCATAATTAACGAAATTAAATTACAAAGGCATATATATATCAAAATATATGCATGCATTTAAATTTTAGATTATGACTACCTAATTAAGATAGAGAAAAAGTGTCGGTGATATTTATAAATATATATAGCTCAGCGAATACCCCACGTTGCACTTTTACATGGACGATGAAGCATGCAGTATGTTAGTTATAATGCACTAGGATCACGAACTTCAAAAAAGGATCTATTCTTGACGACGATGTCGTACATATGGAAGGACTTGAAGTGATCGAAGTTCGTAGGGAGAGAGATGAGGTGAGCCGAGTTCTCGGAGCGGTGGAATTGCACGAGGTCAGGTCGGAAGAGTGAGTTGGGCTGGTAGCGAGTCCATCCGAGTTCAGTGAGTCGCTGCTCGAGTTCGGCGTAAGAGCGGATGACCTGGTTGGCCGGGAGAAATATCAAGACTCGGGGTCGAGCACCGGGGGCAGTGGCTGTACCCGGATAGGGTGGCTCTTTTTGCTCGAAGGATTCGCGGGTCGGGTTCCTGATCAGCCGAGCGACGCCGTTTTTGTCGAATATCCACACGCCGGACATTGTGAAAGAGATACAGAGAGGAAGAAGCAATGGGAGAGATGGAGTTATGGAGTTGTGATGTGATAAAGTTTGAAGGACGAGAGGGACAGCCGGACAGGTGAGAGTGATGAGTGATGAATAAAGTAGGGTTATGTCATTTTGTAGGGAAAGTTCGCAAAACCCTATTCTACTTATAGCAGGAGGGAAAATATATAATGTTAGAATAAATAATGTTGGATTAGCCAAAAAAAATAAAATAAATAATGTTAGGCCGGGTCATGTTGTGTTTTTAGTTCATGCATGTTTTTTCAGATTGTAATTTTTTTTTGGGTTAATTTTGAAATTTCGTAGTATACCGTTGAAATTGCCAACTTTTCATCCAATCACACACACATACACACACACCCGCATGCAAACCGTTAGATGGTGAATATGCAATTGGGTGAATAGAAGAGTACTCTTTGGTAATTTAGAGTCTTTGCTTTTTATGAGCAACTTGATTCTTTTTAGGTTTCAAGTGAGATGAATGTTGGAGAGGTAATGCAATGGCAAAATTGGTAATTTATGCAAGTCCCTCTAAGTTAAACTGTAAATTAGACTAAATTGAGCAAAAAAAGAAGGATAATTTATGCAATTTAATTCAATTATGATTCAATTTAATGGATTCAAGTAGCGTAGGTTCATCATATGTCCTCTTCTAAATTACAACAAAATATATATCAGTTAATGATAAATTAGTCCTATAGAGAGAGTTTGATGTTAAATTAAACTTCAATACTTGTCCATCCTAAATTAGTCCATAAATTATTAAATTTATGTTAATTCAGTCCAGCTTTAACAACATGATTAAGTTGATACAATTTTCTCTAAAACTTTTTAAAATGACTATTTTGAGTTGATACAATTTTCGCTCGCGGTTAAAGAAACCTCAAGAGAAATTGGTTTTGTTGTTCATATTGCCACTTTCAAGAAAAGACTGCGGCTATATCCACCCGACCTAAAACTTATTACACCCCGCTCATAAATAATTTTTTTTCCTCTTTCCTTTCTTCCTCTCTTTCCCCCAATCTAAGTGCATGCTGTATGTGCATGCCTTTTGCATGCCAGTTTGCTATTGTGCGTCTCGATCAGTTTGTGTTTCTTGTTTGCCTCAATTTATGAATGAATAAAATAGATACATGAATTGCATTAGCTCTCTGTGGCCGGATCTCCACACACACACACACATATATATATATATATATATACCCCATCCCATAAACTAAAATAACTTCTCCATTCATCAAACTATTAATCAAAACCGTCTATATTTTAGGTCATCATTCAAGGATCATTTTGATATAAAAATAAAATAAATCGGAAATTATTTAGCCATTTGATTACCATATTCATCGCTTCAACCTTATCTGACAGACTGTATTTGTCTATAAAACTATATAGCGAACAGACAACCAAACAATCTCCGATTCGGCTGATTTTTTGCAAGGATAATTTTTGAAAATAAATCTAAACGATGAACGGTTATGATGATTGAGTTATATTGTCAATTGGTCGAGATACATATGTTCGCATTTTAGTTTCAACACGGCGCATGTGAAGGGGACTGTATATATATATATTCATTAGTTAACTCATGTTGGAATTTGGAAATGAGTTTTGGAAAGAAAACCATGACTTTTGGAAAGGAGTATCTTCATCTCGTGTTAGTCCCAAAGGGAATGATGCAACACACATGGAAGCATAAACCAAAAACTTTGAGAGAAACGTTTTTCAAGGTTTTGATAATCATTCACGAGTTAGACATCGAACAACTTAATCATGAAGAATTCTCTCAAAAACCGTTTTAAACTCACTACTCCTTAGAAAAGAATACTCAGAGAGTTCTCAAAAAACACAGCAGCCAAAAAGATATTTTTCTAGAAAAACATTGGTGAACCTAGCAACCTAAAACTTGTATTTATATACGTAAAACTCATAAAGTGCGTGCTAAGGTTGCTGTTGTGCATGAGCTTCACCCAAAATTAATGAATGTAGATTAAAGTAAAAAGTCATGTGAAAAAATTGTACCCATCAATTTACATAAAGACAAAATTAAGTCATAAATTTAAAAGTCTTTTATAAACGTAACAACTCAACACCTTAGACTTAAAAAAAGATTATGTAATCCAAAAACAAACTTTGAACACATGTGTATGCAAACATACCTCTTGAGTGTGCTGAAGTAAGTTGAGTACTAAGTTCAATATTTGCAATCTTCTGGAGTTCCAAGAACATGAACTATACTACTAATTAAACATGAGTTAGTTGTGAGCTTAGGAAATGCCAAGTGTAAAATTTTCACACTAATACTTACTGATTTTTTTTTTCGATACTGCAAGTGGATTACTGATCATGTTATCACATCCACCTTTTCCACACATTTATAGGACTCTAACCAGAGTCATGGGGGTTGAAAACACACACAAAACTCATTGGGCTATAAAAGTTATGCAGATAATTATTGCAATATCTCTCTCTCTCTCTCTTTCCTTTGTCCCTCTTTTTCAAAACATGTTTCTATGAGCAATTTCAATCCAACAAAGCTTAATTTTAATTTTTGGTTGAGAAAATAAATTTTGGTGCCTTTCTCAATGTTCATTCAGCGGATATATATCGGTAGCAATTTTATGGTTTCCATCTCCTTAACTCTAGCATCCCATATTGATGATTGGATGGGAGGCAGTGCCAATAAGGAATTCAGACCAAATTAATCTACTTCAATACCCAGCAATCTTACAATCAACTACATAAGCCTCTTAAGTTATTTTATTCTGGAATTTGGCAGAATAGGTTTGAAATTAGACGTGGGGTGTAAAGAGTGTAACAGAGGGAAAAGTAGGAATATATATGAAAAAAATTAATTATGGGATGTATTTTGAAGAAGGGAGAATTAATCCATTGAATTCTATAGGTTTGAAATTAGACGTGGGGTGTAAAGAGAGTAACAGAGGGAAAAGTAGGAATATATATGAAAAAAATTTAATTATGGGATATATGTATTTTGAAGAAGGGAGAATTAATCCATTGAATTCAAAGAGAAGCATACATCAATTTTTTAGGACCTAGCTAATACTCTGCTGGGAACTGAAAGAGATAAGTAAAATACTCATTTAGTATATAAAGCTTGATACGTTACATTGAGACATTGACAAACGACAATGTATAAAAACTCACACAATTAGAAGGAAAATACACCTACAAAGTCGCTTGAGCACTCGATTGTGGTACATCTTAGAAATTGTCTTCTAAATGAATCACAGTTTCGACCAATGTCAGCACACCATCACAACAGAAGCAACACAAAGCTTCTCCTTGCCTCCACTGTGAAGACAAGAGGTCGGCTACTGAATCAAAATCAATCCTCTAGGATTCCAAACTTTGAGCCTGAAAAGTTTCGGTCATGTAGCTCAACTGCTAAGGGCACCCAAGCTAATTGGGACAACCAAAATCGGTAGAGGGTGACCAAATCAGCACCACCACACAAAAACTTGATCAACAACAACAAAAGTAACCAAAGCCAGACCAAAGTCAAGCCACCACAAACCATCACAACCACCACAACCACCATGTTCTGCCAGACATGACCACGACGAGAAGGGGCCAATGATTGACGATGAAATAAACCACCCTTTACATCGAATCACTCGTCTCTAGTTATAAGCCACTGAAATGACGAAGAAAGTCGGACTGAACATTGGTTGACATTGACACTGAAAAAGATTCGACTCCCTTGGGCGACACTGGAGCAACCAGCCATGACGGCGACTAGGGTTTAGGGAGAGAGAAGCTTTCTCACCCTCTCGCTTAATCGATTTTCGCAATTATGGGGTGTTTTGAGTCCTAGGTAGAGTGCATATAGCCGCAGCCATAAAATACAAGCATATTGTTTATTCCAAAAGTATGAAAAGAAATTTACATTAATTCATGAGTGACAGTGTAATGTCTTCCATAGAGAAACTAAGCCCAATCAAAATACTATATTCCTAGTTCTATTGCCGCTGAGGTGATGGTGGTGATTAAGGCAATTGAGATTGCTTGGATTCGTGATTGGAAGCATATTTGGCTCAAAGTCGACTCATCTCTAGTTCCCATCGATTCTCCTCATATGGTGCCTTGGAAATTACAGGTTGCATGGAAGAATTGTATTCATCGAATTTCAATGATGCATTTTCGTTCTTCATATATCTTTAGAGAAGGGAACCAAGTGGCTGATGCTTTGGCCAATTTTGGTTCTTCGTCAACGAAATTCACTTTTGGGACTCATCTCCAGGTTTCATTAACCACTTTTGTATTAGAGATAAATTGGGTCTTCCTAATTTTTGTTTTACATGATTTCTCTGGTTTGGTGATCATTGGAGCTTCTGCTTCTTAATGACATTTTATTTGTATTGAGATTAGCGGGTTATTGTTTGTCCGTCTTTCTCCTCCGTTGGTTTTATTGTTAAGGCAAGGATATGTCTTCCCCTTATATTTTTCTTTTCTTTTATGCTTTGTTTTGAGGTTAAAAAAAAACTATATTTATCTCTATTCATTATAAATCACGCTAGGTTCATGACATATTTTTATTTTTACATATAGTTTATCCAAATTTCCAGCAACTCCATAACAACAGTTATTTTTAGCAAATTTCCAGCAACTTCATAACTACTTTTTTTCCGTAACAACAAATTCATCCAAATTTCCCAACAATTTTCTGAACTCGATTTTCCTCTTTTTCTCCAGGTCAGTCAATACTTGTGGGCCATGGGAGAGACACGTGGAGACAGGAGAATGGATATCCTATTTGGCAGTTTTGATCAGGTACTCCTGCCAGATAGCATCTCCATTCTTAAGTCTCCACGTGTTTCTTCCATGGCCCACAAGATCAGAGCGATTGGGACACGCGACACCCCACTACTAGTCTCTCTAAATTCCACAATCAATATCAGGTCCCTTGATCGAGTAGACTTCCCAGCCATAACTAAAATCACACCCTTACGGTGGCGAGTAGGCTTTCAATTCCACACTTGCGAGACGCTTTGTAAAAAAACAATGACTAAAACAAAAATCGGAAACGAGGGAACGGGTATGTTTTTTCGGGCAGGATAGTGGATTTCAGAGGAAGCCAGTCCTCATCAGTCATCACTCTCGTTGCCTTCTCTCTCTAAATTTCCAAAATTATTCTCGCTCTCTTTCTATCTCTCTCTAAAAACCCTAACGCCCATTCTCTAAACCACACTCTTGTGCTTCTCGTCGCCGCTGGCCGTCGTTACTCGCTACGGCGTCGTTTCAGCTTCCGGCGTTTAACGCGTTATCTGCGTTTATCGCATTATCGGCGTTGGTGATCGTCGTAAGGAGCGAAGGAAGGAGAGTGCGGTTTTGGCTCTGAGGGACTTGTACCACGGCGTCGGTGACCGGTCTCAGTTTCAGTCAACATTACGGTGTTTTTGCTCGCCGAAGCGATTGGGGTATCGGAGGTCTTCTTTCTAGAAAGCTTTGTTGATCGAGTCTGCGAAGGTAATTTCTGAACCTAATCCAAGTGATTTAACGCTGTTTGGTGCCTAAGGAAGACAGAGGCGTTCTGTATTTTGGGCCACCAAACAGAGGGACTAGTTACTAAAAGAAATTTCTGCTTTGCACATTGATTGTTGTGTTTATTTGGTTGATTGTTGAACAGAATTGGTTGTTTGTTTGCAAATAATGTTTGGAAAAAGAAAGAATAGTGTATGGTTGAGCCCTGGGTTGTATATTCTGTAGCTGAAGCTTCACCAATTATGTAGAATATATCTCTTTGGCTAAATCCTGCTAATTTTTCAGTAAACAAGAGCAACTTCAATGTTTTTAACAGCTAAGAGATAGGGAGCATGTTATTTCAAGTAAAACTCCATGTAAAGGTAAAAAAGGACAATTTGACATGATTTTGGTGCATGTACCTAAGATATTGAACTGATATCTTGAAATTACATGTCCCAACTCACCGAGCGTTTGTGAAATGTTTAGATGTGTGGTTTTGCTCACTAAGAAAGAGATTTCAAAACCATACTTGTGAATCTTTCTTTCTCATTTATATAAGACTGGAATTAGGACTTTGGACTTTAAATTTTATGCATGGCTAGAAGTTGAGGGGCTTGATCTGTTACCTCATCATCTGCATAATCTTGTGACTTTGAGATATTCAGCATATTCTCAAGGAAAAGAAACAAATCTTAGTTATCTTAACTGTAGTAAATGTTAATGGGGTAAAGATGTATAATTTACAAGTGTGAGATAACAAGATTTGTACTAATATTATAAGACTCTAAGTTAAGCCTTACATTTTGTTGTAATGGTTACTGGCCACTTTCAAAGTGTGTGCTTAAATATGATTTAAAAATATTAATAAGTAGGTAAAGAACTTGTTCTATGTCTTATTTTCAGAGTTTTTATAGTTGGTTGATGTGCTGGAGTGGATACTACTTGAATGACAAAAAAAAATGCGCTGTGTATAAGCATTAATGTTAAAGATCAATTATTGATCAGTTCATGAGGCTGACTTCTTAACCTTAAGATTTTACATGTCTCACTTAATTATGCTGGTCTTACATGCACGAGTTTTTCTTACTGGTGACATGTCTTCTTAATGTTGTAGGTTACTTTACTAATACCTAGTGGTTGCTCTGGTAAAAGGAATTAACATTGTTCATGACTTCTCTTGTTCTCATGTTTATATGCATAAATGAAAAGTCATTTCTATTTGTACTTGTCTTTGTGAAGCATGTTCTAGTTTTACTTATACAGTTTAATGTGATTTCGGGTACCCAAGACTTTTGCATATAACAAATGTAGCTGTTAGTAGTGCTGTTACTGTCATGGTCCATTTAGGTTGCATAACATAGACATTTAAGTTTTGTTGTTCTCTTCTTTACTAATTATTTACTGCTTAAGTTTTGTTTTCTTAGGAAGATTGAAATATATGTGATAATGAATCAGTTAAAGTACACTATGAAACTATGAAAAGTAATTGAAATGACAGAATATACACCAAATTGAAGTCTCATAATTGAGGTTGATGGGTATTAAAGTCAAGATTCCATACATTCTCATTGCATTAATTAAAGTTACCACTATGTATTTATTCAAGGAGGGCCTAAATTGTATTTGGGGGTCTCTATTTGTGGCTTGTTTTCTTCAGGCTATTCTTGTACCTTATTGCTATGTTTATATTCTTAGAAGAGAAAGAAGTGAGATAGAATCTGAAGTTTAATGTTAGATTTTATTTTTGCATTTCAGGTTTGATATGTCTCACAGATTAAAGGAAAAGAAGGATAACCGGTCTGATTTCAAATCCTACGAGGATAAATATTATAATGAGTTAAAGAAAGGTAGTTACAAAATAAAAAGCTCTGATTCAACTTACAGATGTCCATTTTGTGACGAGAAAAGGAGGCAAAGTTATCGCCTAAAGGAGCTTTCACGACATGCTTCTTCTATCGGCAGAGGCTCACATAGCAGGGGTATAAAAGACGAAGCCAAGCACTGGGCTTTGAAGAGTTACATAGATAAATATCTTGATGTGAAGAGTCTGTTAGAATCTGCAAACAAGATAGAAGGGCAGAGAGAACCTGCACGTCCTGCACCCAAGATAGAAGTACCTAGAGAACCTGCACTGAAGCTAGAAGGGCCTAGAGAACCTGCACCCAAGAGAGCACGTCATTTGGAACCTGGTCCCCAGAGAGAATCCCCTATAGAGCCTGCCCAGATGATAGAAGTCCCTATAGAATCTGCACCCAAGAAAGAATCCCCTAAATTGAATGATGACAAATTGTTTGTATGGCCTGTGATGGGCATTTTGGCGAACATTAAAACTGAGTTTAAAGGTGGGAAACATGTTGGTGAAAGTGGTTCCAAAATGAAAGCCGAGTTGGCAGCAAAAGGTTTTAACCCTGTGAGGGTTCATCCTTTATGGAATTTTCGGGGTCACTCTGGTTTTGCAATTGTTGAATTTGAGAAGAACTGGGAAGGTTTCAACAATGGAATGTCCTTTGAAAAGAGTTTTGAAGTTGATTCCCGTGGAAAAAGGGACTATAATTTTATGAGGAATAAAGGAGATCAATTATATGGATGGGTTGCTCGGGATGATGATTACAATTCGAGAAGCATTATAAGTGATTATCTTCGCAAGAATGGAGATTTGAAAACTGTTTCTGGTCAGCAAGCTGAGGAACAGAGGAAAACTACAAAGCTTGTATCCAATCTCAAAAACACCTTGGAGATAAAGAATTCACATCTCGAGGAGATGCAAAACAAATGCCATAAGACCGCTAATTCCTTAAACAAGGTAGTGCTTGAAAAGGATGCGATACTCAAAGCTTTCAATGATGGTATGCTCAAAACTTCTTCACCTTTGTATAAGTGAATTCGCTTTTGAATTTAACTTTTCATTTTCCCAGTTCAATTTTATGACATCTTACTTTGAATGCTCAAGAGTTCTTCAACTTTGTATAATTGAATGCACGTTTGAATTTAACTGTTCATTACAATTTTGTGATAGCTTACTTTGAATCTCACTTTATGTTGTTAGAAAGAGACAAAAGGGAACAAATGGAAAAAGAACAGTTCAGGAGAATATTAAGAGACCATGAGAAAGTTGCATTGCAGTTGGAAGCTCAAAAGAAAGAGCTTGAGCAGCGGGAGAAGCAACTGCAACAACGTAGGGCACAAAATGATAGCGAGAGGAGGAAACTCTATCATGATCGGAAAATGGTAATCTTATGGTTCTTATCTGTCGAAGAACTTAGGCTCTGTTTGGATATTTGCGGTTGTCTACTGGCATTAACTGTCAAGTTGTATTTGTTTCTTGTTCAAAGTCAGTTTAAGTTTGAAATTGATCTAACTTATAAGTTTGGGCGTTAACCTTGGAAATTAGAATGCTAGAAGGAGAAGGGACAACTAAGAGAATGGGATCAAAGAAGTATAGAATTCCCACTAAGTTACTTTATACATTTTTTGCTGGACCACTTATATGATGTTCAATTAGAATATTAAAGATGATTCTGAAAACTCTTGATATTAGCTAGAATAAGAAAGAGGATTCAGTATCTCTTGTCCTACTTGCTCCTCGTTTGAGCTGTTAAAGGTATTGAGGTGTTACAAATCTGACCTCATTCAAATTTCAGTTTCTAGCATTCCTACAATATGTTTTTACTTTTCATTCTTTTTCATGTATACATCATGGTTGTCATTGATTACTGCGCTCCTTTGACTAATCTAGGTTTCAGAATCTGATTGTTTGATATTTATGTCCGTGTTATTGCAAATGATTATTAAACTGATAGATGTCTTTCTCTTTTAGAATGAAAGGGCTACCTTGGAACAGAACAAAGCTGATGAAAATATGTTACGGTTGGCGGAAGAACAAAAGGTTTGTCTTCCATTACTTTATTTCTGAGACTTTGTGGATTGGATGAATGAATCATTGGAATTTTGTCTTTAGTAATTGACTGGCAATTGCAGAAACAAAAGGAGGAACTTCGCAAAAAAATCATTCAATTGGAAAAGCAGCTGGAAAAAAAACAAGCACTGGAGCTGGAGATAGAGCAGATGAGAGGTGCTTTAAAGACGATGAAACACATGGATGAGGATGAGGACATGGATGCCAAGAAGAAGATGAACGAAATTAAACAAAACTTAGAGGAGAAGGAGCAGGAGTATGCTGATGTAGAAGCACTCAATCAAGCGCTTGTGGTCAAGGAGCGGAGAAATAACGATGAAGTGCAGGAGGCTCGCAAGGAGCTAGTCAATGTATGCACTTTTGATCTCTGTTGTTTACTGTTGCTGGTTCATGGAATCTACTGTTTCTTGGTTCATTGAATTATACATCTCCATACGCTTCATACAGAAGTAATGTCTTTAAAATTGATATGCATAGATAAATTAAAGCTTCAAGATTTTATTTCTTGAATTTTCGTAATGTATAACACATTGAGTTCAAATCTCATGTATATACTAGCATGCTTGAAGATCAAGTTGGAAAACCAGTGCTTGGTTAATTGAATTATGGGTTTTTATCACATATAGTACCTGAACTATTTCTCCATTATATACTTGGTACCTCAACTTTAATTTTTGTCACAAGTAGTATATCCTGGATAAGATTGAATTATATATCTCCATATGCTTAATGCAGAACTAATGTATGTATAATTGATATGCCTGGATAAGATTGAGCTTCAAGATTATATTTGTTGAGTTTTCGTAATTCTAATACATGTTGAGTTCGCATTACATGTCTATACTAGCATGTTTGGCGATCGAGTGGGGAAACCAGTGATTTGGTTTATGTGCCATATGCAGCATATATTTGTTTTTTATGAAAAATACTGGCTATGAGGTTCTAAATCATTGAATTGTCATTTGAACAGATAGAATTTGCTTCATACTTTAGAATTGTATATTAATTGGTGATCATGATCCTTGCATACGAAATGCTTTTGTCATGTTCTGGGACTCTAATCTTGTATTTTGCAGGGACTGTGGGATCCAACAAACCAGGGCAATAAAAAGACCCGTGCTCTTATTGGTGTGAAGAGAATGGGAGATCTTGACGTCAAACCATTTCAGATTGCTATCAAGAGAATATGTTCCGAAGAAGCAGATGTGAAGACATTGGAGGTATGCTCTCTGTGGGAGGCATATCTTGCAGACCCAAACTGGCATCCATTTAAGATCATCACTGATAAAGAAGGGCGTGCTAAGGTATACAATTAACTTCTTTTGTTGCTTTTCCCTCTATAAATAATTGGTTTATTTCGAGTGCATGTGGTTTAAATTAAGAATTATTCAGGTGATTGCCCTGTAATTATGAGTTCTTGGGTTTTTATTGAACTTGAAATCGGCATTTTTTTTCTCATAATCTTGTCAACTTTATTCTCATCACCCTCTCTTCACAATAGAGGAGAATTGTGTTTTTATCTAAGTATCATGCGCTGTCTCACAGCGAGCTTGTCCCTTACGTTAGTTTGTGTTGTTGGGTGCAGGAGATTATAGATGAAGAAGATGACAAACTGGCAGGTTTGAAGAATGAGCTTGGTGATGAAGTGTTCCAGGCAGTTGTCACTGCCTTGATGGAACTGAATGAATATAATCCCAGTGGCAGGTATTCCATAAAAGAGCTATGGAACTACAAAGAAGGGAGGAAGGCCAGTCTACAAGAGGGAGCAGCTTATCTTCTGAAGCAGTGGAAACTGCATAAAGGTCGGAGAAGAAACTGAAGGCAAGGAAGAAATTGAAGGCAAGTATTTAAATTTTACTTACAGCATAGCAAACATATGGTGAATTATCTTTCAATTTCTATGCATAATTGCATATAGTAGTTAAGAATTGGATGAAAAGATCCATTCGGGAATGTTTAGGAATAACGAATTCATGTGCTTACATCAGTTATCATAATTTAGAATCTTAGATTAATGTGTTCCGAATCTACTGAAATGGATTCCCTTATACTTCGTAATTAATTTTGAATTAGGTACATATCTTTGAAGATCGTATGTACAGTCCAAATGACTTTGGACTTAGAAATTATGACATCATGATTAGCATATAATGTAACGTCGTTTCACCTACGATTACTGTTGTAATATAGATTGTGATGCAGAGTTTAATCCCTAGTATTGAGATTCGATATTCTGACTAGAATGTGTTGTTTTTTTTCTAGGCATTGTGGATGGAGAGTGCTTGAAGAGCTTCGTTGTTGAACTATCCCGAGGCTACTGTCGATGCTCTTTTCTCTTGCTTAACTTTTTTTCAGAAGAACAAATTTAAAATTAAGACCTTTTCTTTGGGTGAGATCATATGAAATTGTAGTGTTATATAGGGCATTAAACTTGTATTAGTTGTTGATTGCCAACAAAAAAAAACTTTTATTAGTAGTTGGAAAGTATGATTGTGCATGGTCGCATTTGGCCGTCGATTGAGCTCAGAAATAGTTGGGGCATAGATCCCAGATTTACTATTCCAATGTTTTCTTATCTCTTTTATTTGTATTAGTTGTCTGTCTCCGTTGGCACAGCAGACTTGGGATTATCCCCTCTGCGCTATCAGCCTATCGGGACCTTCAGTTGTGGGCTTCTTCGAACCCCATCCAATTTTCCAAAGTCCTATAAAAGAAGGCCCCAAACTGAAAATTGAAATCCTCCAAGTTTGAATCCTGTGGGAGCTACATGATGGTTCCGAAATCATGAATATAATATCGGTTGCAGTAAATACATATTTTTTTACTTGATAAGACTATCCTTAGTCACATCCAAAGATTTTCTTTTTGCAACATCCTACTGCGGAGAGATTCCTGCTGCCAAAATCAGAGCTTGCTCATATCCTCACGCCATAGAGAAGAAAAATTGGTAATGCAATGATCACATCATCTGTTGTATTTGGGAGAGTGACATTAATTGCTTCAACTACTAAAGTTGCTTCAACTACTAAAGGCACCACAATCACAAAAACCGATAACAAGCTTGGCTTTCCTTCTTCCTTGTTAACACTTGCTCTTGTTTCCAGCAGTGAGCAGAGTGAAGCACTTGGGTTTGGAGAGGTGGTATATAATCACTCACATATCTCGATGTTAATGGAGGCCTTGGATGAGGAATTGTTTGTGTGGCCTTGGATGGGCATTTTATCAAACATTACATGTGCATCAGAAGAGGAGGGAAGTAGTAATTCCCAGCTTAAAGCTGAGTTGAAAGGAAAAGGTTTTAATCCTGTGTGGGTTCACACCATGTGGGACTCTGGCTCTTCATTTGCAGTTGTGGGATTTGAAAAGAGCTGGGGAGGTTTCCATTCGGCAATGTCGTTTGAGGAGAGTTTTGAAGATGATCATTGCGGGAAGAGTGACTATTTCGGATGGGTGGCTCGGCAGGCTGATTACAATACGAGAAGCATTGTAGGTGATTATCTTCGCAGGCATGGGAGTTTGTATGCTATTTCTGATCAGGGGACGATTTCGAAGCTGGAGATGATGAGACAGTATCGTGAGACAATTGCATCTTTGCACAAGTTAATGGCTGAAACAGATGGGATGATCCAAGCTTATGATTACGGTAAGCTCAATTTTCATTTTCCTGCTTTCATTTCTGTGGTATATTTCATTTTTTTGTTTTTGTTTTTTTTTGGTTAGAAATGCATCAAAGTGTTGGCGACCAGCTTGAGAAGATGATGTTAGAGCAAGGGAAAGCCACTTTGCTATTGGAAAGTCAAAAGAAAGAGCTTGAGACAGAGCTTGAGCGATGGGATGGTCGGAAGGAATATATTTGGAAAAAGCGTTGGCAGTGTAGAGATCGGAAGAAAGAGTGTGAGGAAACGCTGGAGCAGATTGAATCTCTACAGAAAGAGCTTGAACAGATTGAACCTTATAAGAAACTACTTCAGCAAAAGCTTGCTGAGCAGATTGAACCTCACACGAAATGGCTTCAGCAAAAGATTGACGACACTGAAACTCAGGAGAAAGAGCTTCAGACAAAGCTTGAGCAGACTAAACCTCTTAAGATAAAGCTTCAGAAAAGGTTTGATGAGATTGATGCTCAGGAGAAAAAGCTCCAGAAAAAGTTTGAGCATATTTGCAACACCAATATTAATGAAAGGTTTCAGATAAGGGGAGCTTTTTCTTATGAGCTTCGGAGGATTAATCTGGAGCAGATTGAATCTCATAAGAGATGGCTTCGGCAAAAGTTTGAGCAGAGGGCCCAACTTGAGAAAAAGCTTGAGCATAGCGAAGCTCAGAAGAAAGAGCTTCAGAAAATGATTGAGCAGATTGAACCTCAGAAGAAAGAGTTCCACAGAAAGCTTGAGCAGATTGAGCTTCAGAAGCATGAGCTTCAGAAAATTCTTGAGCAGAGTGAAGCTCATAAGATAGAGTCTGAGAAAAACCTTGAGCAGGCTGAAGCTCAAAAGAAAGAGCTTCAGAAAAAGCTTTACGATAGTGAAGCTCACAAGATAGAGCTTGATAACAGGTTCTGGTTGGCCAGTAGGAAGGTACGTACCTTATGCTAGAACAAACTACAATATAAGATATTCTAGTGATATCTCATTTCAAGATCCAAGTTTAGTGATTCTAGATTTTCTAGTGGCCATAATCTAATTGCCGAGGTATTCTTGGCAATTATTATCTTATATGAGCTAACAGTGTGGCCTTCTCTATTAGGTTGAGAGGGCAACCTTGGAGCACAAGAAGACATTACTGTTGGCAGAAGGACAAAAGGTTTGTATTCCATCAACTGTTTGAAACTTGGAGATTCCGTTGAAAGAATCATGCATGTTTAGTCTTTGACGACGTTTCAATTTTGGTGATTGATTGGCAATATTGGCAGCGAGTAAATTATGATCTTCACCAAAAAATAATTGAATTGGAAAACCAGCTTGGCGAGAAGACAGGGGAGTTGACCTCTGCACAAGATCTGAACCAAACACTAATTACCAAGGAGGGCAACAGCAATGCTGAACTGCAGGACGCTCGTAAAGCGCTAGTGACTGTATGTATATATATATATATTATAACTGTGGCATTCTTGTTCTGTAATATCTGCTTTACAAAGTCAAAGGGCATGCAATTCCTTAAGAGTTTTGATTGTGGACTCAAAAGAAAGACACAGAAGATTCAGTTACAGATTGTTGAATTCATTTGTTCTCTCCGCTGTTGCGCGGTCTTTTGGTTAGATATCTGTTATTTAGTTTCTTTTTCTTATTGGCTTTTCTAGTACTATTTTCTACGGTAGTTACCTTTATGTTGCACATTTCCAATGTATGCTAAAAAGTAAAAACTTGCATGTCCTGATTGATTGAATCCCCCATTAACCACGTTTTAAGTTTTTAAGACGAGATATCCGTTGGCTTTGGAGGTCTTTAATCACATGCATTTAGCACCTATGATCGGTTGATGATAAACCAGCAGAGAGATGATGTATGTACACTGTTCTAAGTCCAGTTTCACTCTTAACATGTTACTTTTTTGGTGTGATCTTCTGAACATGTCTCTTCTACAATGCGTTGGAGAATCCACCAACTTTTAGCTTGATGATTGCTTTGTTGTGGCTTAATCGTCGTCAATGTGATAATACTAGTATAGTCAGTTGGAGTATACTGTTGTGTTTTGCAGGGATGGGAATCAGCAAGTCGTGCTATTGGTGTGAAGAGATTGGGAGATCTTGACAGCAAACCATTTCAGACTGCCTGCAAGAGAATATATTCTACAGAAGAAGCAGATGACCGTGCTGCGACACTCTGTTCTCTGTGGGAGGAATATCTTAGGGATTCAAGCTGGCGTCCATTCAAAACTAGCACAAATTCGTTAGGAGATTGCGAGGTATTTATTTTCCTTATAATGTAGCCATGAATAGAATACCATTGTTGGTGACTTCAGTTTCTCTTGCTCCTGCTAGACCGTTTTAACTTCTCATGAGTGCATGTACTTTCGATTAAAGAAATATTCATGTTATTTTTCACACAAATACGAGCACAGGTTTTATTGATGACGTACATATCCATTTTTCCTTTTATGCTCATATTGTTAACTTATTTTCCTCTCACAGCTGCCCAACCTATAATAGCCTTTCCTTTCTAACAGTGAGCTTGGATTGTACATCTGATGAACCATTGAGCCAATGCCCTATGAATGAGATTGTCCCACTTTAATAATCTAAGACTGAAATTCTTTTGGGATGTTCCTTGAAATTGCTTCGCTAACATATTGGATGTGGTTACACAGGAAATTATTGATGAGGAAGATGAAAAATTGAACGAGTTAAAGAATGAGTTTGGTAATGGAGTTCATCTGGCTGTGTCAACTGCTTTGCTGGAATTGAACGAGTATAATCCTAGTGGTAGGTATACAGTTGAAGAACTATGGAACTTTAAAGAAGGAAAGAGGGCATCATTGAAAGAGGGAATATTGTATATCCTGAAGCAGTTGAAAACACATAAGAGGAGAAGATACTCATGAAGGTATGCATAAAATTTTTTACTTGCTATAATTTGGCCAATGTATGATGAATTATTTTGGAGTTCCAAACTTGACTACTTGAGTGATAATTCCTACTAGATTTCTTTCATTCAATTGTTAATTAGGAAATGGATAATGCAATATAGAGTGTTATACTTCTCTAAGATCCTTTTGTCTGAATTTCAGAGTAGGGGGTTGTCTTTGTCTGGAGAGTGAAGGCGGCGCTCAAGAGAACAGAGAAGCTGCTAAAATTTCCTGTTATGAAACTTTTGAATCAGTAGCCCTACCGAACCTGTTTTGTATGTGAAAATCAAGTAATGTACGTTTCAGTGTAGTTTTGTAATCCAAGTTTTATTAGTGAGGAAACAAATCACTATGGTGGGAGCGTTATGGTCAGACTCAGTACCCTTTTTACATGTGTAAATTGTATGGTAGACTAGTAGTTAGTTCTCTCATTAACTTTTTCTTTGATTTATTCTCTCAATAGATTATTATTAGGTCACTGATACTGGCTGTTGTGGATGGATTGCGCAAACATGTTCAGGTTTTTTTTGGCAGATAACTTGAAAGAGGGAAGCTTCCAAAATGCTCGAATATCAGTTGCTCGTAATGATTTTTTGTTTTTGTTTTTTTTGTTTCACTTGCTCATCTATTGTTCTCAGATGAAAAGATTGAAATTTTCAGAACATTTTCACGTTAAATTTTCGTCCTAACGAACACAAAATAACACTCGCAAACATGTTAGATTCGTTTTCATCGCAATTAGGGTTGGCTTATAGGAGTAGGAAGTCATTGTAGACTTGTAGTGCCATATGAATACTTGAAATAGTGTTATATTGAGTTATTGACACCCCTATAGGCCTATATGAGACTTGATGGTTAGAGATGGGTTTTTTTTTTGGAAAGGAAATTTTTTTTATTGCAGTCTTAAGTAGGATATAATTATAAGCAAATGCATCCCAAACAAACTCAGGAGTAGGTGTGAGCCAAAACTGAATAACAAATGACTCATAAGCAAAACTAGCTAAATAATGAGTTACACGGTTAGTTTGTCTGGGTTTAAAAGAGACAGTGACTTGATGAAGATGAAAGAGCAATTCATTTATGCCATTTAGAGTATGACTTACCACTGATTGATCCAAAAGTGGTCGGAGATGCCTTAGCCGCACAATTAAGGAGTAAAATGCCTCTTCAAATGAATAATAATAATATGGTTAAAATGAAATTTTCTCAAGGTTTGAAGTAGGGTTGGCCAGCTGGGCGGTTTTAGCCGAACTGGATTTAGCCACAATTTCGACAAACTGACATTTTGGTACAGCTCAAAACCCTTCAACTAGGTTATGGTATAAGAATTTGCATACCGACCGACATTATATATAAGTGTATATTATCTGTATATTTCTCGAATTATCCTAAACTCTAGGAGAAATTCTTGGATTCTTCTACTTGAATGAAATCGGAATAATTCCCTTCATTTTAATGTTTCTACATTTGGATGAAATCATTCAAATTATACTTATCAAAAAAATTCAAATTATTTTTCACTTAACTAAATACAAAAATATCAATAATTATTTATTAATAATAACTATATATAAAATACATATAAATCCATATTATTAAAATATCTAATCATATTCTAAGATAACCTATATAAATAGTTTACAAACACAATAATTTTCCTTACACTCCCCTCAAACTTTCTTTCATTTTCTTTAAAAACCTTCAAGAAACAATAAAACCCATGAAAAATAAACTTTCGAAGGAAAAATAAACCACCCTTCACATTTAAAATAATTAACTCCCCTCTCCACCTCCCCCGATTCCTACAATATATCTCGATAACTTTAACATACCAATCTTTTAACATTTTTTAAACACTTACAAACACTTAGTAAATAAATTCCACATTCTCCTCATCTAACTTGATTCACTTAATCTTTGAGAATCCGTTTTTGATTATAAAAATACTTAGCATATACTTTATTTCCCCTTTAATAAATTCTTCACATCTCACAACAGCATATCCTCATAAATCAAGTAGTTCCTAAGTGGGAACCTCAAACCACTTATTCCTCAATAGTTAATAATAGACCCAACCATACACATTAACAATTTCATGTAAACAATTACTTCAATTCGAGGAAAAACTAATTGCTTGGGACCTCCAAGATATCTTTACCATGGTAAATACATAACCAATTTGGGAACAACAAGCGAGAGTACGATATTAGCAAAAACCAACCAAAACATCCAAGAATTTTTAGATATACGAACCCGACAACCGGCTATTCTTTTAACCCTCTTTTCCAAAAAAAAGTCCTAAGTAAATTTGGGAGAAACTACTAACAAGTCAAAACAAAGATAAATTAGAATTATATATTCTTTAGAGAAATGACTTTATAGCATAAGGAGTAAAGGATATTTTAAACATACAGAATGTAATAACACCAAACGTTGACTCCTCAAAAACCGGATAAAAAACACTCTAATAAACCAAAAAATATTATATCCCCAAAAGCAAAATTTTACTTATAAATATTTATAATATTTGATTATAAAATAACTCAGAAAAACTCCAAACTATACATTTTACAATTAAAATTATTTTTTAACAATTTGTTTTAAAAAGAAAGCTCCCTGATGTAAGGGGCCGGCAGAAAAGAGAAAAGGGAAAAAAAAACGTTGCGGTATTTACCAACAAACAAGAACGATGGTTGGGAAAAACAAAGGAAAACACTAAAAAAAATACCAAAAAAAGAAATTGTAAAAGAAAAATTAGAAAAGGGGGGGCCTAATTGAGGAACAAAGGAAAGAAGGTATTTAAAAAAACATAATAAAATAAAAAAAAAGAAATAAAAAAAAAAAAAGAAAAAAAAAAAAAAAAAATATATAAAAGGGACGTTAGCAAATTAAAAAAAAAAGAAAAAAAACATAAAAAAAACCCAACCGAAAGAAAAAACTTTAACTTTTACTAAAGAAGATGGCATTAGGGGTGCTCATGACTTACATATACCGCAAGCGATATAAAGCTCGATCACTCCCCAATACTTCTCATAATCTTTCGAAGTAGGTATAGCTTGTTGTCTTTTTGCTCATATATTTCACCGAAAGTCCCACGCCATAAGAGGGGCGGGATGTAGAAGAAGGGAAGTTTTAAATCCCCGAGAAAAACAAAACCGCATCAAAAGCGGAACTTTTAGAAAAGACTTACTTGGTTTTCTTGGAATTTGAATATCGGAGATCCAACGGTCCGAATAGGCTGAAATTTGAAACCGGAGTGTAACACACGTAGGAAGTTCTTGACAAAAGCGATCCAACGGGGATCAGGGAGAAAACTTCGAAAGGGGCTGGGATTTAGGTTTTAGGTTGAGGATTGAAGTAATACGAGATAACTTTATTAAGAATAAACCATATATGAATAATTACAACCATAGAGAGGAAAACCTATCAGATCACGCGAAAATAATTTTATTAACTTTTAATGGCGTGGCACAATCTTGCAGAGAGTATTCAGCTTACGCTGAACCCTCCCGCACTAGATTACCCAACACTGAACCCTCATTTGTCCTCTCTTCGACTCTTACCCAATTCCGCGCCTCCCTCTCTAACTCTCTCAAATTCTCAAACCTACCCTAAATCCCAGATTCCGGCCTCGATTGTGAAACCAGTACCAGATTTAAGGTCGGATTTGAACATTTATGAAAATCCCCAATTTTTCAAAACCATAGGAAAAGCGAGAGAAGGTGGTTCACTCTTTCAGCAGTCATCAACTCACTTGAAGACAAGTAGGAGGGTAGGAGCATACGTTTAGGAGTTTTAATTTGGGAGCAAAGGTAAGAGAACTTAAACGTTTTTAGAAATTGGATTCAATATTGCTTCTCTGATTCTGTTTTGGTGATAAATTGATGAAATGTTGGACTGTGAGTTATTGAAATGTTGGTGATAACTTGATAATGATGTAATTGTGATACTTTGAATTGAAGATTGTTAGTTGTGTAATTGTTAATGGTGATTCTGTTTTGCTGATGATTAAACCAGATGTTGAAAGTTGTAACTTCTGTCTTCTGTGCTAAAGAAAATAAATACTTGTGTAACTTCTGTGCTTAAAGACCCTTGTATGTTTCAAAACAAAAATAACCAAAGGAAAGCTGAATATTCAAGATTAACTTTAAGACACAAAATACACAGAAACGTAAAAGACCCTTGTATATTTGTTTGATTTTGTGATCTATTGTTGTTGTTTTTGTTTTCTATTGTTTTTTTCTTTGACCTTTTAACTTGCAAAATGTATATTTTTGGTTTCATATTGGGACATTTAAAACACAAGCATCATAGCTTGATCAACACTTGAATTCAAAATCAAATTTTCTGCAGTTAAGATGGGATTTGGAGCACTAAGGTCTTTTTGCCGACCCCTATCACGTGCCATAATATCTCGCACCTCGACTTGCTCCATTACATCGTTTGCTGCTAATTCCGTGTGCACAAAACCTGAGCTCCGTTTTGTTTCTGGTGGCCAGGCTCCATGGTTCCTTCCGTTTTTGAACCATTTCCACAGCTTGACGGACACTCGTTTCCCAAAACGGCGACCCAGCGATAAGCCTCGTCGAAAAAGGTCCAGCATAAGACCTCCTGGTAGGCTCTTCACCCAGTGATATAATGCACTATTTTAAATGTTATGAACTTATGATTGATAATAAGAAAAAAAATTCTCGGTCTGCAATGATGTGAATGCTTGGCCGGTTGATGTTAATTTACAAGATTAGGGTTTTTGGAAATGATTTAGTTGGAGATTTGGCTCAAGTCAAGATTGATGTTATTATTTGAATGCAGGACCATATGCTGGGGTTCAGTATGTTCCTGGTGAGCCAATAGTTCCTAGCAGACCCAATGAAGGAAGTGTGAAGAGGAGGAATGAGAAGAAGCGCATGAGGCAACGTCGTGCATTTATTTTGGTGTGTATTTTATTAACTTCTTCACCTCTTAGTCTCTCTTTATTATGTTCAAGTCGTTTTTTTGGTCTATAATGGTTTGGAAGTACAAGTTTTCAACGAAATAGAAGTAGAAGCACATTTTCCATGAAGATAACTTGGGCGCCTTATGGTTTGCTGAACTTTCTAATCGTCTTACACTCTTACTAAGAAAATGCTCAATTTTCTGATAAAGCTTACCAGAATTGGACTTCATTTGTTTGATAACAATGATTCAGGCACTTGCTCATGGTTAATTTCTGCATGAATAATAGAGCATTAATCATCCATACAATTGATAGGTTTTAGATGGACTAGGTGGGTTAGTAAGCTCTGGGTCAGTAAAAATGAACTGGCAGTGTACTGCTATAAGAATCAGTAGCACATCCTTGGCACAACATGTCAGTAATTTACCTTGCAAATGCTCCTGTGAAAAATGATATGTCTTGCAACGTTAAAAGTCAAATTGTCGAAATCGCTTGCTTTCATTTTGGATGATACAATTCTCTAGATGGAGCACCATACAATTTCTTACCAGGAGGGATGATTTACTTGGTTTTGGTAGCAGTTGCATTGTTTAGATTGTTTTACCTGATTATAGGATACTGGACTAAGCACAAGGGGTTATGTTTCCCCTATTTCTTTAAGCAAATCTTTTGTCCAGTTATATGTTGTTAAATGGAGTAAGTTTTGTTTGCTCTTGTTCTTTGAAAGAGGTCTTCTTGTCAACTGTTGTATTTGCTGTGTTCTTTAATAAATTTTCAGTTTCTTTCCACCAAAAAAAAAGTACTCTAACTCGTTTTCACCCCGGACAATGCTTATGCTGGGATGCAATTTCAAATATCTTCCATTTGCGTGGAACACAAGCTCTTTCTGTTTTTGATTTTTTTCGTCTAATATGGATTATGTTTTGATATGTGCAGGCGGAGAAAAAGAAGAGGAAAGCTCTAGTGCAGGAGGCCAAAAGAAAGAAAAACATTAAGAGAATTGAGAATAAAATGGCTGCTGTTGCAAGAGACAGAGCATGGGCTCAAAGACTGGCTGAGCTGCAGCAGTTGGAGGAAGAGAAGAAGAAATCTATGGCATAGGATCTTCTTGTCCAACCTCATTGCTGAACATTCTCGCTATAGTGTTTTTAAGCTCATTTCTTCCTTCAATCCATTCATAGGTGACCTTGCCTAGATGGACATTATTTTGCTTTGTCTAGCTAATAGACTGGGGTTCTGAACCTCTTCTAGCTTGTGGTGTCGACGATGGTAGGAAATTGGATGCGCTCTTCTAAAGCAGCATTAGTTTTCTGCAGGTCTTGAAGTAGTAGCACCAGGGTTAGCCTTCTCAGATTCCATTGAACATTCAAGCTAGTTTTTTTAAGCTCGTTGTTCCATTTTGTTGTGGACTCTGAAATCTGAAAATTATGAATACACAATTGCTGGGAGTAAGATGAACACAGTTACACAGGGTTTAAATCACATAGGGCATTACAATTTGAGAGAAAAAAAAAAACAACATTACCATTTGAGCTAAACTGTCAATATCACATATCAATCACCGGAAATAAAATATGCTACAACTGCTGCAGCTCTCTTGTTGACACATCAGATTGAGGTTTTTGTTTGAAGATGTCGTTCCATTTCAGCCAGGAGACTGGGAACACAATCACGTCATCACAATGCAAATTTACGTTCAAGTTCAACCACTATTTGTTTCATTAGGCTAAGAAACAAAACATACCAACGGTTGTCATACCTTCAATCAAGACAAGCTCGCTCAAAGCTCGCTCAAAGCATTGTTCTACATTTACTCGTTTAGTCGAGTTTTAGCACTACATTCAATAAAAAGGCATCCATAGTTCCATACTCTCTGTCTCTCTTGCAAAGTCCATCCCCACTTTTTTACTGACGACCCTTTCACTTTCCAGTAAATTAAGAAGTACTGACAAATAGTGACAATAGATGGAAGAACAAAAATCTTTGTATTTAAATGCATAATCATTAGCTCACAAGTTAGAATTACAACTCCAAAATTAATATAATTATAATAATTGAAGGTTAAAATCATCAGACTGGCTAAATAGATATATCTTGATGTAATAGGTTAGGGACATTTTGCATACTGACCAACTATTCAAAGATGACTTACATTATTGACAACATTGATGACACTTGTTCAACACCTTGGCGCATAAACATGCTCGTTTAAGATATCAAAACATTGACATATTCTTTTGAAATCATTCATTTCAAGCGTGTTTTTGGAGACACTAATTTTATAACAAATATTATTACGAATTTATGACATGTCGTAAACACTGTTGCTATTTGGTCAAATTGCATGTCTTTCTCTCTCAAAATGTTTAGGTTAATTTGATCAATTGGGAGAAACTAAAATGATGGAATTGTGTGGATTGTTTAGTGTTAATTGTAAAGACAAAAAGTTTTTACCAATCCAACCTCTAGCCTAGAGATTTCCATGGATTCCAAATTTTATTTTTTATTATTATTTCATTTTTCCATTTCATCTTGTTATTCTATGATCATCTCTCTCTCTCTCTCTCTCTCTCTCTCTCTCTCTCTCTCTCTCTTTATTACCCACAAACTTTTATGACAAACAACAAATAAAAATGTCGCAATAATGTTTTTTTTTTCAAACTAATATTTCTCTTAAATTTATTTTTCTACAATATTTTTTTATTACCAAATGAAACGAATCAAAAAAAATTATATTTAAATTACAAAGAAAAAACTCAAACACTTCAATTTCTACAACCTAATGTACTTAATTATTATATCTAGAAACCGAAAGCATGAAATGAAATAGAGGAAAAAAATAAATTTGGTGGTAATTATTGCAAGTAATTGATCGCTCATAAAGATAAGCGGCTTCTTTCCTCTACTTGATGATCTGTTCTTGATGAGATTTTTGTTTTCCTATTTTGGTATATATGAAACTATGAAGTTAGAAAGTTTTCATGTTAAGTAATTTATTTATTTATTGGGCTTTTACCAGGTATTTTTCTTGATAAAATGATGAGTATAAAAAGTTTTTCTAATTCCATGAGAGTTCTTACAAGTCCATATAAGTTTATCTTTTAAAATCTATAGAATTTTAAAGATTTGATAAATCTGAAGATTATAATTCCATAGAGTTTGTAAATCCATAGATTCTTTTTAAATCCATCACTTAAAAAAAGTCTTCATAAATCTAAATACAATACACCCCCCTAAAAGGTTTAGAGATAGAAGAAGTGATTGTAGTATTGAGCACACCTTAATTGATGGCCAATACACTATATTTATATTGAACCGAATATTGTAGATGAATACAAGTAGTTACAAATAATAGAGTAGGACTCTAGATGATAACAATAAATACAAATGATAAATACAAGTGATAAGTAGATAATCAGAACACAAGAGATTGATGTTATCTTGCCAAGTGATAAGGACTAGAGTGTTGATGTATCAGATGATTCAGATTGATGAACATGAGAAAGAGGTGAGATAAGCTTAGAAGACTTGAGAGATAAGAGGTTAGATTTATCAGAAACTTCTTGTTGAAAATTTTCAAGATGTTGTTTTCAACATTAAAAAAATAAATGACACACAATCCTCTCAAGTCCTCAACTCTTGCCCTGCCCGCCCAATTCCCCCCCAAGCCGCCGGTTGCCACTTTCAATTTGCCCCGTCCACGTGTCTTCATGAACCACGAGATCAGAACCAAAAGGAAAAAAAAATATAATGAAAGGCCAGGTTGGTAGGTTTTTGCATCATTGTGAACCGGTGAAACCCAACGAAGAGCGTTTGGTTTCTCGGCATCCACAGCAGTAGAACTGTAGAAGTAAGAGGGTTCGCTAATCCAAAACGAGTGATCAGCACATTCTGGTTCGTGTTTTATATGCTGTTTTTGTTCTTAAAAATGAAACCTACCTACTGTTTGGTTGCTGAGAAAACGTCAAAGAAAGTGGAATATTCGTGTTAATGAGTTTGGCTAAAAATGAAATCCACTATTTCTGACCTGCCGTTAAACTGCGTGTAGTATCAACCCTTTGTCTTAATTATGTAGTTTGGGTACTTTCTCTCTACATGTGTTGCTGTTTTCCTAAACCCTAAACCTTTTATCTGCATGGACCTTGTTTCCTTGTTTGGTTGCTTTGAACAGGTAGGATAATTATTCTTCTAGTTTTTAGATTAATTTTCTTCTATTTTGTACCTTTTATACTTTCTATGTTGCAGTTTTGATTTGTCTTGCATATCAGAAGAAATGGATGTTGGTGATCAGTCTGCGTTTTGTTACCAACATATGGATATTGGTGAGTCTGATTCTACTTTTAAGATGCGCAAGTATGTTCTTTTGGCTTTGGCTATGTAAAAGGGTTGCAGGATAGCTTACTTTACTTACCTTCCTATGTTGATAATCAGGAAAATTGCAACAAAATGTACGTCATCTCTTTGAAGAGGCCCTCTTAGAGCAAGGAAAAGTCTTTACAAACTCCCAAGCTCAAATAAATGATCTTAAGAAAAAGCTTGAGCATATCAGATGTCAACAGAAAAAGCTTGAGGAAAAGCTTGAGCAGAGTGAAGCTCAAAATGAAGAGCTTCAGAAAAAGCATGGTCACAGTGAAGCTCAGAGGAAAGAACTTCTGAAAAAGCATGAGCAGAGTGAAGCGCATATGAAAGAGGTTCAGAAAAAGCTTGAGCAGAGTGAAGTTCAAAATGAAGAGCTTCAGAAAAAGCATGATCACAGTGAAGCTCAGAGGAAAGAACTTCTGAAAAAACATGAGCAGAGTGAAGCGCATACGAAAGAGGTTCAGAAAAAGCTTGAGCAGAGTGGAGTTCAAAATGAAGAGCTTCAGAAAAAGCATGATCACAGTGAAGCTCAGAGGAAAGAACTTCTGAAAAAGCATGAGCAGAGTGAAGCTCATACGAAAGAGCTGCAGAAAAAGCTTGAGCAGAGTGGAGTTCAAAATGAAGAGCTTCAGAAAAAGCATGAGAAGAGTGAAGCTCATATGAAAGAGCTGCAGAAAAAGCTTGAGCATAGTGAAGCTCAGAACAAAGAGCTTGAGAAATGTGACGAACCTCATAAGAAAGAACTTAAGAAAGTGTTTGAGCAGAGTAAGACTCAAAAGGAAGAGCTTGATAGAGTTCTTAAACTGTACAATGATGCTCACAAAAAATTGGTATTCTCACTCAAATTCAATTAAAGTTCTTTTGTTTGTTGGGTAATCAAGTGGCTTAGATACTCTTCGCAATTATTCTTAGTATGAGCTAATGCTATACCCTTTTTCCCCCCCCCCCCCCCCCCTCTCTCCCCTCTCTCTCTCTCTCTCTCTCTCTCTCTCTCTCTCTCAGGAATTTATGTATACCTTGGATGAAAATAAGGCTCCTAAAACAATCTTAGTTCTAAAGGTTTGTTTTCCATAACTGTGAGATTTTGATAAATCAACCATCGTATTTTTGGAACTTTAGTTTTTGGGATTGATTTGCAATGCAGGAACAGAATAAGGAGCTTGGTAAGAAAGTGATTGAATTGCTCGTGCGTTGTGATCTCCATCATAAAAAAATGGATGTAGTTCAGAATAAGTTAAAGAAGAAGGAAGAAGAGTTGGCTGGAGTAGGTGCTCTTTACTCTACACTTATTCACAGGGAGACCAATGCTCGTGAAGAGTTGATCAATGTACGTTACCATCTTGAAAAGACCTTTTTAGAGAAAGAAGCCTTTACAAAATCTGAAGCTCTAAAGAATGATTTCAAGACAAAGCTAAGGGAGAGTGAATCCCGAAGAAATGAGCTTCAAAAAAGGCATGATCATTGTAAAGCTCAGAAGAAAGAGCTACAAGAAAAGCTTGAGCAGATGGAAGCTGAGATGAAAGAGCTTCGGAAAAAGGATGATCAGAGTGAAGCTGAACTCCAGGAGGCTCAAAAAGAGTTCATCAATGTATGTATGCAAAAGGTTTTCAATTTATGTAGGTGTGTTATCATGCTCCATACTATTTTATTAAAATACAAGAAGCTTACACTATATCATGGATTTAAAGATATCAATATCCTGAAACAAAGGGCATGAAAATACTTTACAATTTCGATCTAGGAGATCGAGGGCTTAAATATGGGTTTGAAAGAATCAATTAGGCCTTAACCAATGGCAGGTTTAATAGTCTATATGTACTTTTTGCGTTTTGTATGATTTTTTTTGGATTATATATCTATAATTTTTTTTTTTGGAGTGTATACCGGTACTTCATTTTCTTATTGGTTTTCTGTTATAAGTCTTGACATGATACATAGGCTTTGGATATTTAGTCTGGATTTATCCCATGTTCAGCACTAGCTTTAAACATCAGGCTTTGTTTCCCAAATACCATTTTCTTTGAATCATCTTCAAATACAATTTTCTGTTTAACATAGAATTTTTTTTTGTCTATTTTTTTTTTGGTTATTGTGAACATGTTACTTGATTTATAATCGAATCGTGTACGTGGATCGAAGGATCCATCCAGTTATAGGTAGATGACTTCTTAGTTTTATATTAATGGTATAGTGCCTTTTCATTCGGTGGGATCATAACTAATTTTGGGCAGTGCAGGGACTAGGGGAATTAAGAATTTGTGATATAATTGGCGTGAAGAGAATGGGAAAGCTCAACAAAGAACCATTCCAAACTTCATGCAAGAGACAATATTCTGTAAAAGAAGCAGATGACAAGGCAGCAACACTATATTCTCAATGGGAGGGCTACCTTAGGGATCCAAACTGGTATCCATTCACTACTAGCAGGGGTGCTTGTGGAAATTCTAAGGTATATATGTAATTTATTGCCCTATCAGTCCGTTAAGGCTTTAACCTTTAGAGTACCATTGTTAGCGGATACATTTTCTATTGGTCCTGCCATACCAGTTCTACTTCTCATGCATGAGTGCAAGGATTCAATTGAAGAACTACTCATTTTGTCATTCCTGGAAATACAAGCTAGCGAAGTTGTTATCGATCAAAGACATATTTGTGTGACCAATCCTTTGAACTTGCAATCTTCATGTACGGTTTGAGGCTCATATTGTTAACTTTTGTTTTCCTCTCACACTGATCGGTCTATGTACTGGTCTTTCATAACAGGGAGCCATTTGTTTTCCTATTGCTTTATTTATTTATTTATTGAACCATTGAGTCAGAATCCATGCATTTGTCATTCTAAATTTCCATCTGGTTTGCTGACTGGCTTATATCGGATGGGGGTATGCAGCCAACTATCAATGCAGACGATGAGAAATTGAAACAGTTAAAAGTAAACGGTAGTGAAGTTTACGAGGCTGTGACAACTGCCCTTGTGGAATTGAATGGCTATAATACCAATGGTAAGAGTGCGATAGCAGAATTATGGAATTTTAAAGAAGGGAGGAAGGCAACATTGAAAGAGGGAATATCGTGTGTACTGAAGCAATTGAAACTGCAGAAAAAGAGGGTTGTTAAAAAGTTGTCAGAACAAAAGGTTCGTTTCAATTTATATAGTTGAAACTAGGAAGTTTCATTGAATACAAATGAGTCTTTGAAAATATTGTTGAATTGGAACAGCAGCTTAATGTGAAGAAGATATGCACAGATGAGGGGATGGATGAAATTCGAAAAAAGTTAAAGGAGAAGGAAGCCGAGTTGGAAGCTTTAGAAGCTGAGTTGAAACATTCAGAAGCTCTTAACACTGCACTATTTGTCAGGGAGCGTCAAAGTAATTCTGAACTGCAGGAGGCTCGCAAGGAATTAATCAGTGTATGTTTTAAACTTTTGTCTGTTCATTCATTTCGTTATTGTTTGCTTAAAGCCTTAAACACAAGATGCGTACACTATTACATGAAAGTAATTGCATCCATGTACAAAAGGACACAACATTCTCTGTATTTTCAAGTGAGGGTTGATAATGTGGAGAACAGACTCCAGACTGGGATTTTTCGATCTATAATTTCTGAGGCTAGTACTACTGCAATTGGTTTTGAGCGTCTAATTTCTGTGCCTTGCAGGGACTGGAAGATCACGGTTTTATTGGCGTGAAGAGAATTGGAGAGCATGACATCATGCCTTTTGCAACAGCATGCAAGAGAGACCATCCTACTGTAGAAGCCAATGCTAGGGCAGAGGCACTATGTTCTGTGTGGCAGGATTATCTTAGTGATGCAAGCTGGTATCCGTTCAAACCGATTGAGGATGAATTTGGAAATCGGAAGGTATATATAATCTACAAAACTAATCAACCATATCCAACAATCAGTAGCTAGAATACCATTGTTGATGACATTTTTCATTTGTTGTTGGCTCTATGCTATATTGGATGTAATGCAGGAAATTATTGATGTAGAAGATGAAAAATTGAAGAATATCAAGGGCGACGATGCAATGTATGAGGCGGTCACAACTGCGTTGATGGAATTGAATGAGTATAATTCTAGTGGTAGGTATGTAACAGAAGAACTGTGGAACTTCCAAGAAGGGAGGAGGGCAACTCTAAAAGAGGGATTATCCTATATACTATTGAACTGGAGACCTCTGAAAAGAAAAAGAAAAATTTGACTCATTAGCAGGTAGTTTTTAGTTGGATGGTCCAACCCTAAGAACTTATCTGTCTCTTAATGGATACCTGAAAGTTAAGAATTTTCTCTTAAGAGCGCCAACTTATAATATTTTTGTAGTAGTTGTTGGAAGTTGTAACATGCTAGCAATATACACTAATCTTTTGGTTTGGCCGTTTGGGTTTATCAGCTTTGATTGTCTATATATAAACAGGAAGATTTATTGGACCAACTACTAATTAAGGACAATATATAAGCCAGACAGAAGCTTCCTGACGGAAATAATAATATATATATATATATATGTATAGTAGTTTCTTTTAATTAGAAGCCATTCTTGCTACTGTAACTTCAACGAGAAGCTTAATCTGTGCTGCAATCACGTCAATCACTTCAACCATTTATACACCAGCTAGCAGAAGGCTAGCTCACTTCCAAGGGAAGCTTTCCTCTTCCTTCTTCCTTTAAAATCTCAATACTTCAATAGCTTCTTTCTCCCACACTACTCACACAGCTGGGACTTGGGAGAAGAATTTAAGCAAATAAGAACATGGACATGGATATGATCAAAGCTTGTCAAGAAGGTAACAAGGCTCAGACTGTTAATTTTCAGCTGCATTCAATGAGTTAATTCATTTAGTTCCTGTCCCTTAATTTATAGTGTGGTAGCTAACTTTCTTTACTTCATGAAAATGTTGTTAGAAGCACGAAAAGTGCAACAAGCTGTGAGTGAGATGAGGATGCTGATAGAGGATCAAGAGATACCCGAATCGCAATTGGAAGCTCGAAAGAAACATCTTGAGCTGCGTGTGCAACAACATTGCCAGAAGATAGTACGTAGTCATATATTATCTTTAATCTTCGGTCCATATATTAAATTTAAGGCTCTAGATGTGGTGTTATACTGTCTGTGCCTTATTATTTCAGGTTGAGAGGGCACATGAAGAGGTGTTACGGTTGAGAAGGGAAGCAGAGGTTTGTCTGATTTTCATTATTAATCTGTTAAGTAGAATTAATGAAACTAAATAGCAAGCTAGGAGATTAATCATATACTTGCCCAAGTATGTGAGTAGTCATTTGATAATATTTTGTTATGCTGATTGATTGGAAATGACGAGCAGCAATTTGAAGGAAAAAGTAATACTGAATCTGGAAACAAGGAAGATTGACGGGCACGAGCTAGACAGACGGTACATGCAGAAAATGGAGAACTTTCGATCTATAACTTCCTAATATAGGAACTTTTGGAGTAGCTAATAATTGTAAGATATTAGGAAGCTACACCGCCTGTTTTGCAGTCCAAGCTTGATCAAGCCTACTGAAATTTACTTATTAGCCAAGAGTGCCCTGAAGTATGCATGTTTTGTGACCACGACTAAAATGGCAGATAGCTTCTTTGGGTACATGTCAATTTCAACAAGTTTTACCGAATATTGTTCGACTTTCTGCGGATGGAAGATCAATTTCTCTAATTTTTCCACTCATGAATATAGGGCCGACTTGGATAAAACATTAACATGCTCTACAAAGATTAAATTTTTGATGGACACTGAAAATGCGAATAGGATTAGAAATTACTAAATTATATGCGAGTCTGAAAATTTGGGAAATCATCAGGCGCCTTCCTCCTCTATGTCACTGAAGTAGAGCTGATCAGCAAACGCTTCAATCTGCTCCGAAGTCCATCCAAGCATGTGGCGTCTGCCCTTGTAGCAATCGCTGTACCCAACACTGTATTGCTGGCTCTCTGTCATAAATTGTTGTTCTTGGAAGTCTTGATACAAGTCTTCAGTTAACTTTCTCTTCTCAACCTCAAATTGCTTCTTGCATAATTCCAAACTCTTCTGGGTCTGCTCCAACTCAGATTGGCACTTGGACAAGTCCTTTTGAACGTCCTTTAATTCCTTTAAGGTCAAATCTCGCTCCTTGGAAGCCAAGTCTCGCTCCTTGGAGACCAAGTCTCTCTCCTTAAAGGCCAGGTCTCGCTCTTTCGTCAAATTTAGGATCGTGGCTTCAGACCAGTCCATATAAGTGCCAACCTGCAGAAACACAAGTGCATACCAGACCCAATTAAGATTCTCCTAACTTAAAAACAACAAACAGAATGGTCCTTTTGTATTGATGAATTTAAACGAATAGACTTGAATTTTAATTATTAGGGTAGATTACTTTAAAAATTACAATGACAGGATCGACCATTCAGAAGGGGTGATTCCGAATCAAGGGATTTGCTTGACATAATTCTAATGTTCAATCACAAGGGATATGATTTGAATGGGAAGGAAAAGAGTTAAAGACATGAATTTCAAAAAGGGTTCAGTTAGTTGTTTCAAATGTATTTAGTCAAATGCATTCTTTCAAATGGAGATTGGCAGTAGAATTGAAATAAATAGCTACAATGCAACTTGAATTGGATTTGGAATCGTTATATACAAACAATAATGAGTCATTTTAACATATCTACTTCTTTCTTGTTCTTCCAAAACAAATCCATATGGTCTACCATCAAGCAATTCAAGTACACAGTATGAACTAATCCCTATAATTGAAATCTTTCATACCAAACAGGATTATATATGATCAAAATGTCAAGTGAGCTAAAATCCAAATAGACAGGGTTTTGAATGTGACTTACAGAAGCACAATGCTGGGAGAGCCCAGCTCTCAGATTCACAGGGCTTACTAGTCCTCCACTAAAAAATGCTGGTACTTCAGTACCATTTACCACTGGGGTTTGGGGTTGGGGTGGTGGGGCCATCACAGAGCTTCTTGGACCATCAACCTGTGGTGGATTTGCTGTTTTCCTATCAGGCTTTGAGGACAAAACAAACATGAGATTGATGGGATTATGTAACAAACAGAGAAATTGCTCAAAGAAAAAGGGAAAGGAGGAAGCTTTACCATGGTGCCGAGCCGCTTCTTGGGAAATTTACCGCCGGTTGATTTCCGAGCAATTTGAGCTGCCTTGCCAGGAGCCATTTCTGATTTCTTCTCAGTTTGTAGTAGCACATACACAAAAGATTAGACAGAAGAAACAAATAATCGATCAAATTGGATACTGAACGGTGCTAGCAGCAGTGCAGGGATTTTAATTCAGAAGACGTTTAATTTCAACATTTCACTGGCTTCGACTCCACTGTTGGCCTGTTGGGTAATAAGAACACTGTTCAATTTTTATTTTTATTTTGAATTTTTATATTATTCTCTCTTTCCCCCTTGTATTTTCTTTTTCTTATTTTAATAAACCAAAATGGAGAGATGGGCGGTGGCCAGTGGGTTTCCGGGTATTGTGGTTCTCTCTCTTATACGAGAAGTGTAGAAGCCTTGAGCGACGATCGCTGATAAGGGGTTGATATCGTTTTATTTATTTTGTTTTTATATAAAAAAAAAGTATTTTGTGAATAAATGCACCAATCCTATCATAATACAAACCACACACATATATAACTTGTGTTTTGTTTTTATTAGTGTTCTAAACATTCCGCATAGGTCCCGTTTAGGCTCTAACTTGAGGTCAGCTGTCTTGATTCGTTGCAAATTTGTCTAGGCGGGATGTGCGAGTCAAAGGCCTAGAATTATAAGTATTTTTTTCTTTATAAGTACTCATTATATACTTAACTTTTTCTCCATAACTGCTCTCACAATTTTTTCTTCCATATTTTGCAATTTTCCTCCATATATTGATTTTCTATTTTTAGAGTTTAAGATGTGAAAGGGGAATTTTGGGCATTCAAAAATTTAATGATGGGAAGTAGGAGTTTGCTTAATATATAGGATAAAATATACTCTTTTTCTTTGAAATATGTGCATTTTCTTATCAACAGTCAAGTGAGAAGTCGAATTTGGAATCTTTATTAACACTTTGTAGGAGAAAAATGTACTCTCACTTGAAAACATGTGCAACCCCCCCCCCCCCCCCCCAAATTGTTTTTTTTCTTCGTTTAATAAACTATTTTTAGCCAAAAAAAAACCACTTCAGTCTCTTTCGTTATCATTTTTATTTTTTAGAATAACAAGAAATTGTATTTCACTAGGTACCCTAGTTGCAAAATGCAATATGTTGTTAGAATAGGTTTTAACCGAAGTGTCAATTAGAAGAGCTAACTTTTATATTTAGATAAATAAGTTTGAGAAATTCTGCAATGATCCGAACATACCATGTTTGGAGGGTCATCATAAATATCAACTATTGAATTTAGTAAATACTCATCTTACATTCTTACCCTTGCAATCTGCCAATCTCCCTGCAAATGCACCCCACCGTACTTCTCAAATACTACTCCGGTACACCCCGGAGCACTGAATCAACACCCAATAAGTTATGACATAGAAGTAAACTAGTAAATTAAGCATGTTACTTTTTTTTTCAAGACAGATGGTCACCACTCCCAAAAACAAGAGAAAGCTTCCCCTATTCATTGATAAGAAAAAGAAAAAACGTGAACGGTGATTGGATTGATGATAAAATAGAATCGTGGGTCTCGAACAGTGATTCAATTGGTGATAAAGAAAGAGAATTCTTGGTTCAGTTCTCCACCTTAACGACAGAAAAAAGGATTGATCAAATTCTATTGAGTCTGACTCATAGTGATCATTTATCAAAGAATGACTCTGGTTATCAAATGATTGAACAACCGGGAGCAATTTACTTACGATACTTAGTTGATATTCATAAAAAGTATCTAATGAATTATGAGTTCAATACATCCTGTTTAGCAGAAAGGCGGATATTCCTTGCTCATTATCAGACAATCACAGAAGCTTCTCTCTCTTTAATATAAATACATCCAGGAGGCTTCCCAGGGAAGCTAGTCTCCCTATTTCTTTTAACAACCCAACGGAGCCCCAACCATTGCAGATCGACGATCGAGTCCTCTCAACCTAGCTAGCAGCTAGTTCACAAAATGGAGATGGGAAAAAGGAAGAGGGAAGATGAGAAAACGAAGACTCTCATGCAGATGGAGCGCGAGTATCGTGAGACCCTCGCAGCTTACAACAAGTTACAGCGCGAACATCACCAGTATACTACTTACTATCAACATGGTCATTAATCTAAATTCAGATTGATTCTTCATTTCCAGATTCCACGTAAATCAAATGAATGAATTAAACGATTTTCGATTTACTAAGGTTTAGTTTACTTCGTTTTTTCATGTTGTTAGAAGCACGAAAACTTCAACAAACTTCAAGTGACTGCCGCGAAATGTGGTTCTTAGAGAAACATGTGAAACCCAATCTATTTCTATTGGAATCTGAAAGGAAAACGCTTCAGCAGCGCGCGGGTGCAACAACAATTCCAGCAAATGGCATGTTCTTCATATATATCAATGTTAATTCCCATTCATTTTCGGTCAAATGTTAATTGTTCCTACTGTGAAATCATACTGTACATGCCTTGTTCTTTCAGCTTGATAGGGCTGTCTCGGAGGAGAAGAAGGCACAGGAAGAGGTATTAAGGCCGGTGGAACAAAGAAGCACAGGTTTGTTTGTTTAGTTGGTTATTGAATCAGCTATTCAAATACCTAGCTATATATATATGTAATAACTAATATGAGTGAGTTGTCTTAATTTGACATTTTGTTTCTGGTGATTGATTGGAAATGGCAGAGAATTCGCAGGGAATTCAATGTCGAATGAGGAAACAAAACTCTAAGGCCATGGGAAAGAACAAGGCTCTGGAGCCGGAGATTAAGCTCGCGGAATTTACAGTGGAGAAAGCTACTATGATTTATTTTTAGGAAGCTTCCGGTATTGATTTGGCGATGTAGACTTGTTTTTCCGGGATGGAAGCATAGGAACTTCGTTGAAAATTAAGCAATAAAAAATTAACAGCACAAGGAATGCTTGTTTAAAGATCTTTAAACCTAGCTTGAGTATGGAAAATGGCCTCAGTCTCTTATTGATCATATTCCTATCATGCATGTTGCTAATTAATCGCATCAAATGCAGTGAAGATCGATGGCTTTCTGAATGCAACGAACACAATATGAAAGCATCATATTGATGAGCCCACAAAATATATATTCAGTGAAGATCGAAAGAATGCCAAAAAAGCCCTGGCAACAATTAAATTAAGGATCTAATTAAAGAACTAAACAAAGGCGAAATGATCAAACCTTCTATAGTAAAACAGAGTAAACTGGAATATTGCATATAAAAACATCAAAGGCCAATATACTCATTCGGGATTCTCTCCGCCATTGCCTCCAACTGAAGGTCCACATTTTCTACTTGCAATTTATTCTGCTGCCTTAAAACTTAAAGACTGGCATAGCTCTAGTTGAGGAGATCGGAGGAGTAAACAACCAAACATATATACAATTTTTTGCAAATAACTTTTTTAGTATTACAGATAAAACGCTTATATATATATATATATATATATATATATATCAAATGAAAATTCTACAATACTGTATAGAGTCCATCTCATTTCAACAAAAAGTTTCAATATTGTCAAAGCAGACAATACTGTAATGGTCGGGAATTCACTTATCTTCACTCTATTTAAGCCAATGGTATTTTTCCAGGTCTTAAGCACGAGACTGACTTGCGACTACACTCACAATAGGTCTTGCTTTGTGTGTTAGCATACACGAGTTGTAAACAAAGATATCCATTATCAATAAAAATCGAACACAGATATCCAAATTCAGTAATTCATGAAGAAAACAAGAAACTTGATGGCTAAAACATCTGAATGCAGTCCAAAATATCACTCAAAACGACTAGGACTCTCTTTTGAACCCGATCACCCTTGATATTTCAACAGTTGAGGCAAAGTTTTAACATATGAGCCTTCTTCACATTTCACACATACTAGTTTCTGCTATCAAACAGAAAGATAAACCTAGAAATTTAGACAACCAGGATTCTATCAACTCCATGGACATCGATGCAAGGAACCTCTTTTACAAAGCGATCTCAAAATTAAAGTCACCCACTTTCAACAAGCAATCAGTATATCCAATGGGGTGACTAGATTATTTTTGTAAAATAGTAGGATTTGCTCAACCACACCAGGGATAGTTCAGAATGACAAGTGTGACCACAAACTGAAAATAGCGCTATCTCCCAAAAGTCAAATTGAGCAATGAATAATGATTTCATTGATAATTAATTCTCTTTACAATGAATGATATATATAGAAATATAGACAATTACAACTGCTTTTACAGTAACTAAGCACTAAGCCATGTAAGTCAAAGATGGGTGTTTTCTGCTTGCTTTCTGATTGCTTTTCTTTTCTGGGAGTCTTTCTGCTTGCTTTCTTTTCTGGGAGTTTGGGAGGTGCCAAACGTCTTTGCTTTACTCTTCAGTCAATATATGCATAGCACACACTTCAACACCAAAGGCTGCATACTGATTCAAAAGTTGGAGCTTACAGTCTGGGATTTGCGTCTCCTGCTTCTTCGTCAACTCTTTCTCAACCTCCTCCTCCCAAGCAACAGGGGTACCGACGAGAATAAATAATAGCGAGCAATATTACAATCAATTTGGCTCCTCAATAGCCAATACTGCACATACATGCACAGGCAGCTAACCGGGGTTGACACCAATCTGGGTGGTTAATGTTATAAATAATCGTATAAATATACACATCTGGGGAGATTTCTTGTAGTGGCAGTGTGTGAATGAAAGGGTGAACATCAACGGTATATGAAATCTTATGAAGAAGATAGTTAAGCTCAATTTAGATTTTTTCATTTCCAGCTTCCATGTATACACAACAAAACTCCATATTGGAGTCAACTTCCATGCATAAACCCTTGTCCACAAAATAGAAGCTGCAAAAATTGACACTAAAATGCCAATAAGATTAACTCTTACTAACTAATACATAGGAGTATGACATGTAGCCTCTACAGATGTGATTTTGGCAGTTTGCTCATCATCTGCAAGACAGGAAGATCAGTAACCTCATCGGCCAAATTGGCATCATGCCATGCGTGGACATAAGCATGAGACTTCTTGAACCAACCATCTAGGTACCCTTTGCAATAGGCATTTTCCTTTTCCTTATTCACCATTGTTATCTTCTTCGCCATTTCAATCCTCTCAGCCTCCCAGACCTTGTTCCCTAATTCCAAGCTGTTTCGATAGCTATCCCGTTCCTGGGAAGTCTGCTCCAACTCAGCCTCACTCTTGGACAAGTTTTTCAGGACCTCCTTTAGCTCTGCTCCAAAGACATTAAACTGGTTAGTGAGTCTATCAGTCAGTGATTTCTTCTCAGCCTCCCACACATTCTTCCCTAATTCCAAGTTGTTTCGGTAGCTATCCCGTTCCTGGGAAGTCCGCTCAAACTCAGCCTCGCTCTTGGACAAGCTTTTCAGGACCTCCTTTATCTCTGCTGCAAAGTTATTAAACTCCTTATCAAGTCTCTCAGTGAGTACTTTCTTCTCCGCCTCCCACACCTTCTTGCCTAACTCGAACTCAGCCCAAGCCTTGGACCTGTCGTTTTGGACCTCCTTTAGCTCTACTCTCAAGTTGTAGGTCAAACGCTTCTTGAAAGTCTCAAACCCGTCAGGGGAACCGGAGCCATTCTGCACCAATGATTAAACACAAGTGGAAACCCAAATTTAAATTAACCTTAAACAACTTTACTACTACATAAAATATGAAGTGAGTTGTATATATGGGTGCACATAATTTTGTATCTACTAGAGCACTTGCCTCTTCATCTTGGGACATCTCCGGTTCAGAGTTTGCCTCTTTCTCTTGGGGCATCTCGGACTCAGAGCTAGCCTCTTTCTCTTGGGGCATCTCGGACTCAGAGCTAGCCTCTTTCTCTTGGGGCATCTCGGACTCAGAGCTAGCCTCTTCATCTCGGGACGTCTCGGACTCAGAGCTGCTGCTTGGATTGGCCAGCACAGGCCTCTTTTAGGATTTCAAACAAAAAGAGAAGCTAAGAATCGTTCTGTGAGGACTTTCAACAAACACCTGCCGTGCAAGAAAAACACAACCCAGCTTGAAAATGCCAGAACAAAAAACTCACCGGAGCAGTACAGAGCCGCTTAGTAGGAGGGAAAATATCACCGGTTGTTAGACGAGCAACTTCCTTGGTACGCATTTCTTCACAATCACAGATGATGTAGCGCACGCAGAAACTAAACCCAAACAATCTAAAACCACAGAGCAAGAATGAAGAATTGAACCAACAGAAATTAATGTATAAATCTGAACCCACTAAATAAGAAAGGGAAAGGAATTAGGGATAGAAAGGAACCACCTCCCGGCTCCCGTACCGTAAATAACTTAGAAGAAAGCACGAGAGGGATTTGACATATCTTCTGGGTGCTTTGACTGAGTGTAGGTGTTGTCCTGCTTCCTCTTTAGGGCAAGTTTGCTTCCCCCATTATTTTGGTGCTTGTTTCAGCAATTTACACAAAATGTTTGAATCTAACATTTGGGTTTAATATTTATTTATTTTTCTCTTTTGTCCTATGTTACACAAAATATTTTTTTTTAAGAGAAACGACCATTTTTATTTATATTTCATCATACTTTAAATGCAAGTGGTAGTGAGATTTGAATATATGACTTTTACATTGTTAATTTTATCGATAACCTCCAACACCCTCTCATACTTTCAAGTCCAGTCTAAATTGATCTCGACTCAACCAATAATTAAAGGATGCTAATAACCTCAACCATGACTTTTACAGTGTTGATTTTATCAATAACCTCTAACACTCTCTCATACTTTCAAGTTCCGTCTAAATTGATCTCGATTCAACCAATAATTGAAGGATGGTAATAACCTCAACCACTTTAGAGGCACGCTTCAACCTGCATTCAGCACCAAAACACTTCAAGATGTATTATGCTTGGACCCATAGCAAGCCGACTAGCTACTTGAATATGACCTGAAATAAGACGACAAGCCGCAACAATAGAGAAAGACCTGCTATCAAATCTGATTTTGTTTCGAGCATGCGAAACGATCCATAAAATCGATGTGAAGCATATCAACCAAAACTCTTTAAGCTGGGGACTTCGCCCATTGTTAAGACCCATAAGAAAAACACACATTATTGAAGGAGGAAGCATTGCCAACAAAAAAAAAAAAAAAAAAAAGATATATAGCAGTAGAGAATGAACAATGAATAAAGATATGGCCTAGAGATTCAGTACTAGCACCAGCAAGAAAGATTGCAACGGGAAACCAAATCTGAGATAGAATGACTTCTTGTATAATATGTTTTCCAATGAAAACTTGACACTTGTTCTTGTTAATAATTTGCCCAGAAACACCCACCGTACTCATCAAAGAAATTCAAAACTTGAAGTAAATTGTGCTGATTTTCTCGACAATAGTCTTATATAGTTGAGTGACTACATTCTTTTAAGTGGATTTTATCTTTTTTGGTTCAAGTCTTTCTTGTCATTTAATCATGGCAAATCAAAATAAAATAAAATCCATGACATTCTGCTTTATCTCCAACTCTGATTCTACATGTTTTAACAACTCCAATCCAATCAATAACTTTTTTCTAGTGTAATCTAAAAGATTTTTATTTTCCTAGCCTGTCTCTAAACAATAGGAAAGCATCATTTTCTGCAACAAATAAATTGATCGATAGCTCAAGACCAAACTCATTGAACTATTGAAGCCGTTTAAGCATTTCATTTTCATCAACATGATTACATTAGTGCATCTAGCTGGATTACAAACTTGGATGACAAGGCAACCAAGTACAAGAGTACGTGGTTGAGAATTAGACGAAAATAAAACCACAAAAATATATATAACGTACGGTACTAACCGTACTATCACCTTACATATTATTTCTTTGCTTAGTAAGAAACTGCATTGCTCTTGTCAAGTAAGACGAGGCTCTGTTCATAATTAAGAATCAACAAATTGTAATATTGATATCCCAAAATCCCAAGACTTTCGAATTGTTGGCTCACAAGAAGGTCTAGTGAAACCAACTCATGGTCATCTCCAACATCGATCCCTAGCTAGCTAGGTTCTTCAAGAACCAGCACTACTTCACTGCTCTTCCTTAAACGCAAAGCCTTGGCTATACTAATTTTATCCGGACCTTATGGACCGAGATAGGTTTATCAATTTGGTCCACCACTCTTTCATCATCCATATTTCAAGGAAAGAATCTTTATAACCATAAATCCATTTTGAACAGATGGCCTAAACCAATTCCAACTCCATTTCAAACTCATTGGCATCATTATCTCGTAAAATAGCTCACTAGCTAGTACTGCCCACATCAAATGTCTTCGATATATAATGTGAGCCATAGTAGCAGGCTGATGAAAGCTAGCTACTATAATGTCCTTTTAGGAAGCTTTTGGAGTAGCTTGATCTTGTATTTAAGTACTCAGGTATTGAAATTTTAATGCATTCTTGTGTTTTGGAGTGAAGGTTAAGAACTTTGTTATAAAGAAATAAAAAAATGAACAGCAGAACGTTGGCTTGTTTAAAGATCTCCAAGGTTGTGTAGGAACCCAAACTTTATCGCCAAGTCTATTCTTAATTTGGATACCTTCGTTATTATTGTATTCCAAAACATTTAAATTAATTTTGAGGTTATTTACCAAAACAAAATAAAACTTATTTGCATATATGAAGATCCTGCATTCCAATAAACTTGGTACTGAAAAATAATGACATCAAGTATATATCTAAGACATGTGAGGTCATTTCATATAAGCTTAGTGTCATAGTTTCATTGTGTGAATAAAAGCCCTCTTGCCATTAAAGGTTCTTCTCTATATTTTTTCAACTGGGTCTTTGTATAAACTGGCAAGAGGCTGAACAGTGTGTAAATGACAGGAGCCTTCCTACTCTATTAGGCATTTAATTAGGGTGTGAAAAAAACTCCATGAACCCATGTCCACAAAATAGAAGCTGCTAAAATCGACAATGCCAATAAGATTTAGCACTTACTAACTGATATATAGGAGTATAACATGTAGCCTTTACAGATGTGTCTTTGGCAGTTTGCTCATCATCTCCAAGACAGGAAGATCAGTAAACTCATCGGCCAATTTGGCCTCATGCCACGCGAGGACAAAAGCATGAGGCTTCTTGAACCACCCATCTAGGTAACCTTTGCAATAGGCATTTTCCTTTTCCTTATTCGCCATTGCTATCCTCTTCGCCATTTCTATCCTCTCAGCCTCCCAAACCTTCTTCCCTAATTCCAAGCTGTCCCGTTCCTTGGAAATCTGCTCCAACTCAGCCTGGCTCTTGGACAAGTTTTTTAGGACCTCGTTTAGCTCTGTTCCAAAGATATTGAACTCCTTATTAAGTCTCTCGGTCAGTGCTTTCTTCTCAGCTTCACACACCTTCTTGCCTAACTCTAACTCTAACTCAGCCTGGGACTTGGACAAGTCGTTTTGGACCTCCTTTAGCTCTGCTCCCAATTTGTTCAGCTCGTTCAAGGCCGAATCTCGCTCCTTCAAAGCTTGGTCATACTCTTTAGTTAAAACTTCTCTCACAGTGGTCTCATACCGGTCCACCAGAGCAGTGGAGCAGGAGCCAATCTGCATTGCATGGATTTAACAACAAATGCAAGTGCAGACTCAAATCAAAATTCAACTCAAACCAAACTACTAATACAAAATAAAATGTAAATTGAATCATACATAGGTGGTAATTAACAGTCTTATTCTTATATGTACATACAGAAGCATAAAGTAGGGAGAGCCCAGCTCTGAGGTCTGTGTTAGAGAATTTCTCAAGATTGGGCACTACCACAGCACTTGCCTCTTCATCTTGGGGCATCTCCAGAAGAGACCTCTTTGCTGATTTCCTAACACGCTTTTAGGATTTCAAACAAAAATACACGCTAAGAATTGTTCAGTGAGGACTTTTAACAAACACCTGGCGTGCAAGAAAAACACAACCCAGCTTGAAAGTTACAGAACCAAAAAAAAAAAAAACTCACCGGAGGAGTACAGAGCCGCTTAAGGGGACCACCATCAATGGTTAATGTTCGAGAAATTTCCTTGGTACGACCCATTTCTTCACAATCACAAATGATGTAGAAAACCCAAACAATCTAAAACCACAAAGCAAGAATTGAACAATCAGAAGGTCAAAGATTAATGCATAAATCTGAACCCACTAAACAAGAAAAGGGAAAGGAATTAGGGATGGGAAGGAACCTCCCGTACCGTAAATAACTTAGAAGAAAGCAGCAGAGGGCTTCTGTGACTGCTTTGAACCGAGTGTTGCTGTTGCATGGGGGGGGGGGGGGGGGGTGTTTCCTCTTCAGTGCAAGTTTGCTTCCCACTGTTTTGGTGCCCCTCGTTTCAGCATCTGTACTTTAACATTTCGGCTTTAATAATTTCTTTTTCTTTTTCTTTTTATCTTATGTTACAAAAATGTTCTTCAAAGCAAAAATGAATGAAATAGAACATTAGAACCTAAGAAAATTTTATTATATCCGAAAAAATTATGTATTAAGAAGCTTCTATTCACATATCTAAAATTGACATTTAGACCTCTCATCTTTTAAGAGAAAAACCTCACTGGTAGTGGTCGAATTGGGTTATCCACCGCCACCAAATGGCTCAAGAACCTTGATTTGGGGAACGAAGTAGTGAGTATGTTGTTACTTTCAAAAGTGGAAATAGAAATTAAATTAAAAAAATAAAACAAAATGGGCATGGCTTGTAGCAACGTGATGTTCGCCGGTAACAGTGCGCTCTCCATTCTATTTTGTTTCCTTCATTTATTATGAGTTTTATCAAATGAATTCTATTTCCAGCATACTGTCGACCATTTCAGGCAAGCCCCATATTTTATTTATTTGTTATTTGCTTATGAAATAGTAAAAATACTTGACGCCGTCTGTACGTTTGCTCGGTGTTAGAAGTTTCAATATGTTTTGTTGTCCCTATTTGATTAGAAATTAGAACTTTTTTGACTGAAAATTAACAAGAAATTTTTATAAAAAAAGTTAGTGAACCAATTGTAACGACGAATATTTCGTCGCTACAGGACAAGCCGCCTTTTATTTTTATTTGTTTGTATCATTTAATATCTATTTTTCCTTACGGAACGGTCAAAATACTTGATGCCGTTTGTTGCTCGGTGTTAGAAGTTTTAATATGTTTTGAGGTCCCTATTTGACTAGAAATTATAAATTTTTATATTGAAAATTAATAAGAAATGTTAAATAAAAAAAGTTAGTGAACAACTTTTAGCGACGAACTATTCGTCGCTACAGGGCAAGCCTCCTTTTTTTATCATTTAATATCAACTTTCCCTTATGAAATGATCAAATAGTTTACGTTGTTTGTTTGCTTGGTGTTAGAAATTTCAATATGTTTTTTTTTGGACGGAAGAAATTTCAATATGTTTTGAGTTCCCTATATGACTAGCAATTGGAACTTCTTTCATTGAAAATTAACAAGAATATGTTTTAAAAAATAATAATAATAAAAAGTTAGTGAACCACATGTAGCGACGAATATTGCGTCGCTACAAGGTAAGACACTTTTTATTTATTTATTTATTTATTTGTTTTATCATTTAATATCTATTTTCCCTTACGAAATGGTCAAAATACTTAACTCTGTTTGTTTGCTCGGTGTTAGAAGTTTCAATACGTTTTGAGTTCCCAATTTGACTTGAAATTGAAATTAATTCTTTGATTGAAAATTAACAAGAAATGTTAATTAAAATATAAATAAAAAATTTGTGAATCACCTGTAGCGACAATTAACTATTTCGTCACTATAGAGCAAGTCCCCTTTTATTTATTTATTTGTTGTTCATTTAATTTCTATTTCCGCTTAAGAAATGATCAAAATAGTTGACGCCGTTTGTTTGGTCGGTGTTAGAAGTTTCAATATGTTTCGAGGTCCATGTTTGACTAGAAATTGGAACTTCTTTGATAGAAAATTAATGTACAAAAAATGTTGATAAAAATATACAAAAAATAGTTAGTAAACTACCTGTAGCGAGGAATAGTTATTCAGTAAAGGGAAAGCCCCCTTTTTTATTTATTTATTTGTTCATTTAATTTCTTTTTCCGCTTACGAAATGGTCAAAATACTTGACGCTGTTTGTTTCCTCGGTGTTTAAAGTTCCAATAAGTTTGAGGTCTCTGTTTTGATGAATAAAAGTTCACACTTTTACCGACAACCAATCCGTCGCTACAAGCCATCCCCCATTTTGTTGTATTTTTATTTAATTTTTATCCGCTTGTGAAAGTAAATAATATTGTGCAGTTGCTGACCCAATTTGTCATCTTGGTGTTAAAATTCTCAATAATCATGAACCCTACTTTTGATGAATAATGTGGGCTATAACAAATGAAATTTTTGTCAAATTATGTAAACATATCATAAACAACTCCAACTCGATTCTCAGTTCCTACTTTAATTTTTACTGCTCATTTAGGAGCCCAAGAGAGTAGAAATAAATATATATTTAAGGGAGCTTTTGCCGATGACATGTGTTCCATTTTGTTTTCTTTTTTATTTTATATTTTATTTAATTTCTATTTGTTTTATGAAAATAAAAATAGTGCCCTTATTGAGGCAATTGGTTGTCTTAATATTTAAATTCTTGATAAATTCTAAGATCTTAATATTTTTGATTAATAACGTGTTCTATATAACAAATGAACATTTTGTCAAATCACACAAACCATGCCATACTTGATTTTCACTCAATTCTCAATATTCGATTTTAATTCTGCGTACAATTTAGTTTGGGCCTCAAGTGAGTCAATTAACGGTCGCTAAAGGTCATGCCTCAATTTTTGTCTTTCATTTAATTTATATTTTCTCTTAAGAAAGTAAATAATATATAGTGTACATTTATTGACATGATTGATTTGCTCATAATAGAATTCGTTTGATAAAACTCCCAGAAAATGAAGGAAAGAAATAATAGAATGGAGAGTATTCGCCATGCTCATTTTGTTTTATTTTAATTTCTATTGTTAAAAAAAAACTGCAGAAAACGAAATGCCCTTCGCGTAATCGGAACCCATATGATGGAAGTCTTTCACCAAAAACTCAAAAAGTCATGGTTTCTTGGGGAAAGAACAGACGCATGTTCCTGGCATACGCAAATTAATATTATTCAAATCCCAACAGAAGCCAAAAAGAAAAAGAAAAAAACACAAAACCCCTTGATCTTCGTTCTTAATTACAGTTAAGTGCCATAACTTTTTTAAGAGTGAAGAGTCCATCCTTCAGTTTATTTTATCTTTGTTTTGTGTTGCAGGTTTGAATCCGCAGTTCCTCAGAAGTAATATATGGATATTGGTGAGTAAGCCTGTGTTCTGTTTCAATTGAGGTTAAAATTTTAAAATTCCCGGTTCAACTTCAATTAATTAGATGCAATTTTTGATGTTGCCTTTGATGCCCTGAAAAAAAAACATCATGTACTTTAAGAAATAATTTCTGTCGTCCGGTATTTGCCGTTTCTTCTTTTTTCAATTTTACGTTGTTGTATAGGAAAATTGCAGCAAAATGCACACGACCAGCTTGAGAAGCCTTTGTTGAAATCTGAAGCTCAGAAGAAAGATCTTGAGAGAAAGCTCGAGCAGCTGGAGATGCAACTGGAACAAATGGTAGTCCTAAATTTGTGATTACTTGGATTTTACATGTGAGCCTTTGACATGTTTCTTTTAATCATTGACTAGTTATGGCAGAGAGAAACAAATGAACTTAAAAGGGAAAACATTGAATTGGAAAAGGAGATTGCTGCAATGAACAACAAACTTGAGCAGAGTGAGAGGGAACTGCAACAAATGGTAATCATGTTGTTTTGTTTTCAAATCACTAAACTTCGGCTCTGATTGGATTTATGATGATGTACCACTCACATTTATTTCCAGCTGGTATAAAATACTTGTTCAATGGCAACGTAACCAGGATGTTAAGTTTGCATTGACATTGGATATTTTCCGAAAGGTAAACAAGAACTAAGAGAATGTGAGATATAAAAAAGTTAGAAAATTCCGATGTTGTAACATTGAGGTGATACAGAGTCGGCCTAGCTCATTTCCAAGTTCCAACTTTCAGAAAGTTTACTCTGCATTTCTTATTTTTTGCAAGTATATATTCTAATTATCTTTTGACCGTTTGGCTCTCTCCTTGGTTAATCTAGTGACCAAGATATGTTTGGATGAGATAATCTTGGCAATGATGCTAATTCTGCCTTTTCCTTCAGACTAAAAGGTCTAACGACTTTCACATACTGCTAAACTTGGCAGATAGACAGTCTTTTTGGCAGGAATAAAAGAGAAAGGTTATATCCTAATAATTCTTGAAACTAAAAGAGTTGTTTGAATCAATCATGTACATATAACATATGAGTGTTGAAATTTTTGGTTTCGGTGATTGACTTGAAATTGTAGAAACAACATGAGAATCTTCACAAGAAAATAGTTGAATTGGAAAAGCAGCTCAAATTGAAGAAGAAACACATGGACAAGAGTGATCACAAAGTAGATGCAGCTCTCCAGGATGTGGATGAACTACAGGAGACTGGTAAGAATCTAATCCATGTATGTATATGAAAGATTTTAAATATCTTTGTGTGCTTTTCATTCATTCAGCTATAGAGTTTACATACAAGAAGCTTACACTCTACATGTAAGCAAGTGTGCCAAATTCCTTTCACATAAGGGCATGACATATTTTTACAATGTGAATATATATATTTTTCCGACCACATGCAATATCAATCGAGGCTAGATCAAGGGCCTGTTTGCCCCTTTACATTATGCTATGAGGTTTTTGGATCACACATATAAATGTCAATGTAATCCAGCCAGTTTCTTATTAGCATTATTTTGTAAAGTAGTTTCCTTGATACAGAAGTAATGTATAAACCCGTATACATTAGAGTGTCTTGACGATTATTCACATGTTGTTAGCAGGTTCTGTTGATGCAAAGATCCAGTGGTCGAAACCAGTGACATGATTTGTGTACATTGTCCCATATACAATTTTAATTTGAACATGTTAGCTAGATGGCTTCTTCATTGTATATTTCTGTTTCATGATCCTTGCTTGTCAATGTTGTAATGCTCTTTTCATTTTGTAGAAGCCTAGTTTAATTTTGTCCTGTGCAGAAATTCATTCAGGGAAAGTGGCTTATTTGTTGAGATGATCGAAGAGAATTGGAGAGCTTGACAAGACACCCTTTCAAACTACGTGCAAGAGAAAATATAGGGGGCAGATGACAAGTCAGTGGCACTACAGAAGCTTTTTGGTGTGCTCAAGAATGAAGAAGCTGTTATTGGGAAGCTTTTCTGTTATCTCTGGCTTCTTGTACTGATTCCCAACCCAACCTTTTTAGTATTTATGTCTGTATTATTATCTTTTCTCAGACTTAAGCATTAATATGGCAATGTTTTGACCAAAAAAAAAATTTCAATGCACTGCAGAGTGTTAATGATGGATCCCATTTTTCCTTTGTCATAATATCAATATCTGCAAACTTTTCTGTTAACTAATGAGGTGTTAAAGGAATTTTTTATAGACTTTGTGTTAGTGTTTTCTGTCGATGTACTAGTATATATATACAGTTATTCTATGGAGGAGCATTTGCATCATCTCAGCTTAGTGTTTCAGAAGCTGGGGGTCTAATGCAGTTGTTTCTACACACCTACCTATCTCCCACAGTTGATCCAGGTAATGCAGTGGTTTCCGGCAAGGATTGTAGCGAGGAGAATGTTTCAGAAGTGCAATACTGCCACAACCAAATTTTTGGTCAATCCAGTGGGTTGTTGCTGCCCCCACAGATGCAACTTGGGAGGAAGCAGATGAAATCATCCTGCGCCATCTTTCCTTTCAGCATGATATCAGTTCAATTTTGAATAGGGGTGGAGATGTCAGGGTACCAACTAGTATTACATCCCCACCATGCCCAATGAAGCAACCAAACCATAAAGTCAGAGCTGTCGACTTTGCATCGAGAGGAAAGATTCACTCAAAACGCAACGTTTAGTTAGTTATGATTGTTAGTCTGAAATGTTGACACTTGTTACATTCACAGCTGGCCTCACCTTTCTGACCGTTGTGCGTTATAAGCCATTTCCGGCCATTGTAAAAGCTTAAGCTTGAATTGAACAGAAAAATTTCCATTTTTTCTTTCGTCTTTCATTTCATTTCTGTATTCTAGTATCTGTCAAGAGGAGCAGAGAAAAGAAAATGAATCTGATGGAGCTGCAGAGCAGATTTCGTGATCTTCGTGAAGCTTTTGCTGTAGCTTTGGGTAAACATAAAGAGAGAATCCTAGGTTATTTAGAAGGTAAGCTCATGATCTTTTTTTTCTTTTTTGGGTTAGACTACGGTAACTGCTCAGATGAATTGTTTCTTGATTCGTACTGTGTAATTAATGACTTCAAATCTTTATTTCTTGTTTTAGTTTGATTTCTGTGGGATCTATCTAGCTTATTTACTTCATCTCTAACTCATGTTATTAGAAATTCGAAAACTTCAATTGGAAGTGGAACAAGATAGAAGTGAGACCATGAGCAAAACAAGGAAAGAGCGTGAGCTGCGCGTCATACAAACGGTATTCATATTGTTCCCATTTAATTGGTTTCTGGTAAAAAAATTACAATCTATGAACATGAGCTCTGTTTGGAACTTTGGATAGTATAGAGATCAAAGTATTTGAACTTGTGCATTATAAGTTTCTGCATTAATGAGATGAGAAATTTAGCAAAACTTTCCTTAAGATGACCCAGAATCACTTGTCTCAAGTGGTTCTATGGTTTGAATGCTTGAGATGGTAGCTTGATCGGTATAAAGTGATCACCTCATTTTGAAGTTCCAATTAAGTTTTAGTTATTGTGCCTTGAAATTACTATTCCATATGAGCTAACCTTCTTTCTTCAGGTTGAGAGGTCTTGTTTGGAGCGAGAGAAAGCTCATGCAGAATTATCACGCTTGGTAGATGAAGTAGAGGTTTGTTTTCCATCATTTGTTGTAAATCGGTGATTTTGTTGAATCAATAGTATATTATGAGTTTTTGATGCTTGGTTTCTGCTAAAACTAGGAGATTGAGTACCTTATGATGAGAGGTGCTAGGACTGAAGACCACTAAATGCTGAAGACTAGAGAGTGGATTTAAATTTGTATGCGTAAATCTGTGGTCAAGGTAATATTTCAATGTAGTGTTGTGAATTAATTGTGATCGAGGTTTGTAGTTAAGAGCACTGGTATTATATTCTCAAGTTCAATATATGATGTAGTTTCCTTCTTGGAATTGGATTTTAAAATCTGCTTTTCTTGGCCTTGTGGATTGAATGCTTTAGGAGATTTGTTTGTGTATGCTTGAGCTATCAGTCAATTTGCTAGCTTCTTTCTGTGATTTTTTTTTTTCAGTGTTAATCTGTTGGAGGATGGAAATGCTTATTTGACTAACAGAATCACAATCCCTAAACTGGTACAAATGATGGGTCCTATGATTTTACTAACAGCATCGAGATGTAGCCTCCAGAGGCTCCTGTGTGTCCGCAGCATTTTGCTCATGATCTGCAGGAGTATCCTCCTCGGCCTCATGACATGGCAAGACAACATGGGCATGAAGGTCCTTAAACAATCCATTCAGGTACCCTGCGCAATAGGCCGCCATTCTCCTTTTCCTTATTATTCATTGCTATCCTCTCAGCCTGGGACTTGGACAAGTCCTTTTAGACTTCATTTAGCTCTGCTCCGAAGTTGTTCAGCTCGTTCAAGGCCAAGTCTCGCACCTTGAAAGCTTGGTTGCATTTGCTAATGGAACATTTGCTCTCTTTGGCCAAAATCTTAATGGTCACCTCATACAGAAGCTGCTTTCCTATTTGCGCTGTCAGTGCTATCTTCTCAGCCTCCCACTCCTGTCTCTTACTATGCCTTTCAGCCAGTGCTATCCTCTCAGCCTCCCACTCCTGTCTCTTACTATGCCTTTCAGCCAGTGCTATCCTCTCAACCTCCCACGCCTTCTTGCCTAATTCAAAACAATTTTGCACCTCTTTTACCTCTTCTGCAAAGTTGTTCAACTTCATCAAGGCCAAGTCTCGCTCCTTCAGAAGTTTGATTATACTTGCCCATGAAGTTGTCGCGCTCTTTCCTTAGATTGCTCTTCACACACAAAACGCAAACAAATTTGAAACTATCAGAATGCAAGCATTGAAAATTCAGAAACTCAAAGATTGTACGTAAATCTTGATAGAACATATCAACCACGCAAAAGAAGTGAAAATTTTGAGAGGTGCGTCCAACAGCTCAGCTACTGTTTCCTTTGGCAATTGTGGAATACTGAATAGTAGCAATTTGAACTATAGATCTCAAGGTTGAAGTGCCATATCAACCCTAATGGCCCAACCAATAGGCTTACTGTTGGAATGAAAATGTTGCTAACATTCTCTTTTTAGCTTTAAGTAAATCACATTTTAGTTTCACGTATACAGGTCTCCTAGTTTAAATTTTGTAACTTGCTAAATTTGTAACTAGTTGGTTTTGCATTTCGGTGATGACATTGTCAATATCATTGATGAAATCTAAAGCTTGGTGTTCACTCATGGGCATATGTTCCTCATTTTGTAGATCTAGTCCGAGAAGCTTCCACACTGAGGGTGTTGTTGAGCTAGGCATTTTGTTTTCTTTTCTAAAAAGAAAGAGCTAGTGGAGATGTAATCATGTAAATAATGTAATCGTTGCAATGTACGTATCCAAACACATTCCGTTTGTAATAAGCTAGCTAGAACGCAAGAAGAAAGGCCATGGGTCATGCAGAAGAGACCGTGCCTGGTGTCACGCACAAAAGGCTGTGGCTCGCCTCACGCCTAAGAAAATGAGAGATTGATGAGGGAATTTGTTAGAAAATTGTGTACAAATACAACTTACTTGATTCTCACTCTATGTATGGAGCAAGTTTACAAACTATGTCAAGTATCTGTTAGCTGAATTTGGTATGGAGAATTAATGCAGGTAGAACCACTTTTAGCATCACAGCAGCAGGAATTTTGCCGGCCATAATGCATTAGTTTTTCTGTAGTTTTTGTAATGAGACGTTGGAGGAACCGATATCATTAAGGCATTTAAGTCGATGAGTGACACATGTGATAGAATTAACATGTCAAAAAGAAATAGGGAGGAGTGGCAAGAAGTGAAGAAACATAAAAATGATATCCATTTTCGGGACATTTCTGAAGAATAGTGATACTTCTTAGAGGTCCGCCTTTTGAGTCCAAATCTGGTGGAAGGAGATTCAAGTTTAGTTCGCCCAAGGATTAATTGTCAACTGTATTCTTTGGGGGCAAGTATGACTAGGGGAGGATCCATATATTTCTATCATATAGGACAGATTTCAAGTCTTGTATGTAATCTAAACTTAGGATTACTAATATAAACACAATCACAAAATATATAAAACACATATAACTATAGGCATGCTAAAAATAGGACAAGAACAAGTAAAGAACTTACCTGGAGCAGTGAAGGAATCAAATGCCATTGAAGCAAGGTTAGATCTTCTGCAATCTCTCTAGGTTCGAGTATACTTTATATGGGGCAAGTAATCGTAAGTCTCGTGATTAGAGAGTGCAGGGACCTAGCCTATATATAGAGTTAAGTGTCTTAGGAACCTTCCCATAAGAGTGTCCCTAAACACTTAAGGAATAATCTCTATGTAATATGTATCAATATATTCACTTGATGAACAAGTATTGTTAAGTTCCTATTAAGGTAAGGAATTAGATACAAGTTCCTTACATACTCGGGATTAGATCTTTAAGTAATCTCCGATTAATTCATCCTATAGTAACTACATGTGATTACTTAGTGTGTAATCATAGTCCAATTCTTACATTGTAAAGTTATATATGAACACCATAAATACCAAAGTTCCTAAACTTTGTATATATGATATCAAAATTTACTAATATAATTATAGGGATAATTATAACTTTAGTCCCTGAACTATAACTCGTTCGACACTTTCGTCCCTGAAGTTTAAAATATATCACTTTCGTCCCTGAACTTCAACACCAACTATCACTTTCGTCCCTGACCGGAACAAAATGGTGCAAAACCTATGCCAAAATGTTCGCAAGGATGAGAGGAGTAACTTTTATAACTGGGGCTAAGCTCGATTCGGCCTAGAATTGGTCGAATTTAGCCCGAAAACTTATGGTGGTCGGAACTTTAATCGTAAAATTCTCCTCCTTCCGACGACGGTTTGAGGCTATGTTGGTGGCGTTGAACTCGCCTCATGGAGGACTTCAAAGCCCAATAGGTGTTGTCCTCCGATTTGGCCGGAATCGGAGGTGTATTCGATGAAAACCCTCGGCAGGGACGAAAGTGATATAGAATGTTAGAGTTCAGGGACTAAAGTGATATATTTCAAACTTCAGGGATGAAAGTGTTGAATGGATCATAGTTCAGGGACTAAAGGTGATTTTTTCCCATAATTATATTTGGAACACCATTTGATTTACTAATATCACTCCGAAACCTCTGTGAATACTTTTTAAGCATTTTTTGTTTTTACTACAACCGTGATTTCTATTGATTTCCAAAAACAGATATGAAAGAATAAAATCTTAACATAAAACGTCTATAGCCATCACAAAGTCACAATAAAGCTTTGGAACCAAAACCCCTATATAGATCGAGTTGGGTACAACAAGCAGCAAGTAGTAGTGATTTTGGTACACAAAAAAAAAATTTTACAAACCTTAATCATTTTAGAAAATTAGAAATTGAGGAAAATTAATGATATATATGAAATTGGCTAAAATTGGTGAAATTTGATATAACAAATAAGAGATGGAGAGAAAGAATGAAAAATCTTGCCTCTTAATTCTTTTCTTTCTTGCCAATTGAGAAAGAGGAATACAATTGCTTTAGATTTTGATGTAGAACAGTTTATACTTCTTGGCGGGTTTTGAGGTTATTAGATGTTTAGGGTTTAGGGTTGCTATACCTACTGGTTCAAAGTTGCTAGCCTTACTGTTATACATGATCAATACTGTTAAGTGTGTTTTTATTTTCGACAATGTTTGGGTTGTAGATGAGTCACATTAAATATTATAAGAATTGTTACGTCGTTTAATTACAAAGTAACAAAACATATCTAAAAAACAAATACAAAAAATTGTCCAAAGAAAAAACATAGCTTAAAAAAAATATTGCAAAATATCGAAATGCCTACTAAAGGGTTGCTTCGTTCCTCCGATAGCCCACTTCTTCGTTTTAAAACACCCCAACTCTTCACTGCCTCGCTTGTTTCCCACACACTCAAATTCTCAAACAGTTGGCGCGCACACAGTTTCTGTCCGTTTCGAAACCAACAGGGATTGAAAAGAAAATCAACCTCATGGAGGTGCAGACCTTGCAGTGCGTGCTGAATATGTATCGTGAATACCGTGTCGCTTTGAAGATGTTAATGGGTGAACATCAAAACAGAATCCAAGCCTTTGGTGAAGGTAAAGCTCAGATTGTTTCTAGCTTGTATATAATGAAACTTTCAACTTATCTATATGCCATTCTAGTTTGATTAGATTCTATGGTAGCTAGCTTACTTTGTCTTCACCATTTACTTCATGTTGTTAGAAACACGAAAAGTGCAATTGGAAGTGCAACAAGCTGAAAGTGAGTTCACCATTTTGTTAGAGGATCAAGAGATACCGAAATTGCAATCGGAAGTTCTATGGAAAGAGTTTTGGTTGTTTTCTCAACGATGCGAACAGAGGGTATTCAGATTGTTAATATTTTAAAATCAATGATATTCTAGAGAAATGTTGCTTGAGATTGGGATATTTTTGTTTGCTCATAAAGTGCCCTCATTTTCAAGTTTAGCATTAGTCCTAAATATCTTTTGATTAATGTTTTGTCTGTTTGGTAGTCTCCTTTGGGTAGTTATAATGTGATTGGCTGAGATATTCGAATGCTGTGTTCTTTCAGATTTTGAAGCTTGACTTGTTTCTAAAGAAGATGGAGGGAGAGATGTCATTATTGGAAGAAGAGGAAGAGGTTTGTTTTCCATCATTCTTCGTAACTTTGATTTGGTTGAATCAATTATACATGCATGAGTTCCTACGATTTCTGAGTCCTTGAGGCTTTGTTTTTGTTGAAAACGTGAAACTAGGAGATTGAGTACCTTCTTTTGAGAGTTGCTAGGATTGAAGACCACTAAATGCTGAAGAATAGAGTGGATTTGTGTTTGTTTACGTGTATATATATGGCCAAGTAATGTTGAACTTGAATGTAGTCATATGAACTGTGATTCAAGGTTGTTGTCAAGAGCACTGGCAGTAGTATATAATTATATATATCTCGTTCACTGATGTAGTTTCCTTTGAGACATTGGATTGTAAGAGTTTGTAATACATATTAGAATCTGCTTCTTCTTGGCCTCGTGGCTGGAATGCTTAGATAGATTCAGCCGTGTATGCTTGAGCTATCAGTTAATTTGCTGCTTCTGACGATGTTTTTCTGTTTGAAAAGGTAGATAATTAAGTTAGATTGCAAATAATTGGGAGCACACAATCACACAAAATGTTAAAGCCTGCAGGTTTGAAGCTGAAAGTAGGTGCTTGTTTATACAAAATATTGAACCAACAGAATCACAATCCCTAGTTTTGGTTAAGCTCTAACTCCCCAAATGCTCAAACCTAATCAAATCCTGATGACCACTCCGATCCTTATACAGACAGCGTATCGTCACCTATGGATCAGCAGAGGATCCACCACTTCCTGACTTCCAAAATGTCTGATAAAAGTACGAAGAGGAGAACGTTGCGGTGTAGCCTCCAGAGGTGTGTGCCTGTCCTCAGCAGACTCGTTATCATCTGAAAGAGTGACCTTTTGGCCTCAGGACATGCTAGGACAACATAGGCATGAGGCTCCCTGAACCACCCATCCAGGAACCTGCTCAATAAGCGTTCTTCATATCCTTCTTGTTCTGCTCCCGGTCACCCCAGCACTTGGACACCTTCTTGTCTTTACAGGCCTCTGTTAACTCTGCTTCAAAGTTGTTGAACTCCGTCAAGGCTAAGTCTCCGAGTCAGACAACTCCTGCAGACCTCCTTTAGCTCTTCTCCAATGTTGTTCAACTCATCAAGCTTCTCAGTCAGTGCTATCCTCTCATCCTTCCATGCCTTCTTGCCTAATTCCAACTCAGCCTGGGACTTGGATAATTTCCTTTGGACCTCCTTTAGCTCTCCTCCTAAATTGGTTCACTCTTTCAAGGCCAAGTCTTGGTCCTTCAAAGCTTGGTTGTATTTTCAGATTTTCTAATACAGCCTTCGCACTCTTCTACCAAAAAATTCCTCATACAACCGCTCCTTTCCCTTTTCAAGGACCTCAGTGCTATCCTCTCAGCCTCCCACACCTTGCCAAATTCCAAGTCATCTTGGGCCTCCTTTGGCTCTGCTCCGATGTTGTTCAACTCTGTCAAGGCCAAGCAAGCTAATCGAGCTGTCAGTCTGTCACGCTGTTTCATCAAATGTCTATTAATGGCCCCATACCTGTCCACCATAGCAGTGGCGTAAGATCCAAGCTGCAGGAGTGATATAACACAAATGCAAGTGCAGACCAAGAGGCCAGAGTTATATGGGACTTAAACAACAATTACAATACCAAATAATATTTCAATTAGCTAAGCTAGTCATATGAATAAAATGTGCTTCCAGAGGCATAATGGTGGGAGAGGTCAGCTGTGAGGTCTGTGACAGAGAATTGCTCAAGATTATACACTACCAGAGCATGCTTATAGTATCAAAACTTGCCCATGTATAACTGATAATATCCCATCTTTAGGCTACACATGTCCTCCATGGCCAGAAAATCAGATTCATCAGTACAGAAGGTACTAGAAGGATTAATAGCTCTGCCTTGAGAGGATTCTATGGGTTCACATATTGAAATTTGAGATTCTATGTATGCTTCATTTATTGTTCAATAATAAAATCCAGTGTTTGGTTGCAGTGACTGTCAGGAAGATAGGGGAATTATTGAGCTTTTAGTGTATTGAGGTATGAATGTTGAAGCTTCAATTTTTTGTAACTCTACTCAATTCCTAATCTTTGTATTCAATTATAATCTGACCAGATTGTGCTTTAAATCTGTGCTATTTATTATGGGATGTGGATTTAGTGCTTAAGCTTAAAGGGCTTCATTTTTGTATGCTTGAACTTGAAGCTACTTTCCCTTATCTGGTGTCACAAGAATAGATTGAAAATTCTTCTTTTTACTTGGCAATTAATATGGTTTTAATGGTATTTTCAATCTATTCGTGTGCAATATGGTTTTTCTTTTTTCTTTCCTTTGTCAATCTTTGTAGGATGAAAATGTAAGTAACTTAGCTTGCAATAAATGCAAAACATTTGGAAGCATATAAACACAAAAAAGGTGAAAGCCACCATACTCAACTGCAAGATGTCCCAATCATATCATGTTTGAAGCTGAAACCGGGTGCTTATTCACAGACTCAACTTGATAAACCATATGAATCTCAATACCTAATTTGGTTAACCTAATCATATACAAATGACGCATCCGAAAACAGCATATCAGCACCTATGGATGAGCACTTCCGAAACGTCTAATTAAGGCACGAGTATGAGAGAGTGGATATGTGGCCTCCAGAGGTTTTTGATCTGGAAGTGTCACTTCCTTGGCCTCATGGCTTGGTAGGGGCATATAGGCATGAGGCTCCTTGAACCATCCAGTCAGGTACCCTGCACAATATGCATTCTCATTTTCTTGAATGTGCTTCTTGTGGATCTTCTCCAAGTCAGACAACTCCTCTCTGATCTCCTTTATCTGTGTTCCAAACTTGTTAAAATCCTTGTTAAGCTTCTTAGTCAGTTCCATCCTCTCAGTCTCCCTCAACTTCTTGCCTAGTTCCAACTCAGCCCGGGACTTGGACAAGTCCATCCGGACCTCATTTAGCTCTGCTTCCAAGATGTTCAGCTCATTCAAGGCCATGTCTCGCTCCTTTAAAGCTTGGTTGTATTTGCAAGTGGAGTCCTTGCGCTCTTTTGTCAAAATTTTATTTATCAGTGCTATCTTCTCAGCCTCCCACACCTCCTTTGCATTAGTAAGTCTCTCAGCCTCCCCACACCTTCTTTGCATTAGTAAGTCTCTCAGCCAGTGCTATCCTCTCAGCCTCCCAAACCTTCTTGCCTAATTCCAAGTCATTTTGGGCCTCCTTTAACTCTGATCCAATGATGTTCAACTTCGCCAAGGCTGAGTCTCGCTGCTTCAAAGCTTGGTTGTAGTTGCTAATCAAGTCATCGCGCTCTTTGGTAATGATTTCATTTCTCCACTTATCAGAGCCAACCTGTAGGCAGGAATTAACACAAGTGCAAGTGCATCCAAAATTATATGAAACTCAATTCTTAAACAGAATCAATAGTACCAAATAAAATGCAACTAGGTCAAGTACCTGATCAAGTTCATTCTTTAGATCCTTGATTTGATCTTCATAGCTTAACAAGGTTGTACGCTGCTCTAAGACTATGTTGTCAAGCTCTTTCTTTTGAGCTTCACTTCTCTCAAGCTCTTTGTTAAGCTCTTTCTTTTGGTTTTCACTCTCTTCAAGTTCTTTCTCAAGCTCTTTGTTTCGAACTTCAGTTTTATCAAGCTCTTTTCTAAGATCTTTCTTCTGCTCATGAGATTTTAACAGAGCTTTGTGCAGCTCAACGACTAACTTCTCAACATGGCTACGTACGTCCAGTAAATTTTGATGCAATTTCCCTAATATAAAATGAAAATAAAAGTGAAGTACGTACGTACATAAACAAAATAGAATAGAAGAAAGATAAATAGAGCTAATTAAGAAAAATGCTACAAGCACAATTTCGATTGGTAAACTTGGCTCAATGCCCAAAGTAAATATATTTGGGCATCTAATTGAAGTTCAGTCAGAAATTTGAACTTTAATTTTGACAAGACTCAGACTTAACTCTTGCCAAAAAAACTCAGGCTTACCAAAATGTTCTACTGGAAACATTGCAAACCTGAAAAGAAAAAAAAAACAACAAAAACCCCATAATATTGAAAATCAGTCCAATCTCTTCAAAGCTACTAAACAAGTAATTAAGCTACAACAGTATAAAAAGTCTGAATTTTTACTATTTCCAACCTTTTAGATACAAAACCCAGGACACCCAATTGTTCATTTTCTTAATTTCTGACTTTTTTCTTAGCAAGCCAACACAAAAATCCACAATGCAGTCATTTTTTCAGCAAGAAAAACAGCTTAAATGCACAATAGCATATCAATCTGCAAAACAAGAAAGAACGAAAGAGGTGGTATTTCTTACACGGAAAACAAGGGGAAAGAACCCTACTTGAGCGTTCTTGCAAAATCAAAATGTGGGATTTCAAGTTCAAGGTCTGAACTTTGTCTTTGTCTTGGTGTGTAGTGTACTTCAATATTTGGAGAATGACATTGATGTTGAGGGAGCGGAATATTTAAAGTTATTTCCCCACCGAGAGATTTTGGCCCTCCATTTAGAAATGGAGGGCTAAGATTTGTTACATTTTTGGGGTGGGGTATGAGGTTTAGGAAAAGTGCAACAAATCTTGGCCTTCCATTTCGAAATGGAAGGCCAAGATCTCTTAGTGGCCAAGATCTCATTCCATATATATTGGGATAGGTACAGACTACCTTCTCCAATAAAGCCTACACAGCCATACTTTATCCCATGAAGCCCATACTTTACCTAATTACCATCTATATAATCAGCTTAGACTAGTTACATCAACACATGGTACGTGGTACTTACCACACAACCTAATGATTATTAAGTATGGTGGCAAGTACAACCAAGTACAATAAGAAAGTGACAACACTAATAACACTTTACACTTCTCAATACTGAAAAATGGAGCAGCTCCTATATCTCAATTAATTTGGTGTTAATTATTTGTTTTTCTATGTTTTATATTAAAAATTGATTGTTTAGCTTGCTACAATGTACCAATATGTCATTAGGACCTTCATTCATGCCTCCCAGCAACTACAGACCAAAACCCTTTTCCTGAACAAATTAGCTGAAACTCGGTGCTTGTTCATAGATGGACCTTGCTGATAAACCCTAAATACCTAAATTGATGCCCTAAATTATTGAAGAGTAGCTTTTTCTTTCTTTCTTTAAAAAAAAAAAACTAACTAAATTGCAATCCGTAATTCGGTCAAGTCCTAGCTAAATCCCCAAATAAGCACTTATGGATCATCAGCATAAACTATGAGTAAAGATAATTGAGATGTAGGTACCAGCGGCATGCGCACTTATGGATCATCGCAATCCCTAATTTGGTTAAGCTCTAAAACCCCAAATACCCAAACCTAATCATATACAGATGACACATCCAAAAACCAGCATGCATATCAGCACCTATGGATCAGCACTTCCGAAACGACTGATTAAGGCACGATTATGAGAGAGTGGAGATGTGGCCTCCAGAGGTTCATGATCTAGAAGAGTAACTTCCTTGGCCTCATTGAGGCTTGGCAGGGCAATAATATAGGCATGAGGCTCCTTGAACCACCCATCCAGGTAGCCTGCGCAATACGCATTCTCCTTTTCCTTGCTATGCTTCTTCTCGTTCTGCTCCAACTCCTCCTTCACCTTACTTAGCCTCTCGGCTAGTGCCACCCTCTCAGCCTTCCACACCTTATTGCCTAATTCCAAGTCCTGCTGGGCTTCCTTTACATCTGCCGCAAAGTTGTTCAACTCCGTCAAGGCCAAGTCTCGCTCCTTCAAAGCTTGGTTTTGCTTGCTAATCGAGTCATCCCGCTCCTTCATTAAAGTTTCTATAGTGGTCTCATACCGATCTACTAGAGCAGTGGCATAAGAGCCAACCTGTATTAGCATTTTAGACCCAAAATTATGTATAGTACAGACTTGAACAGCATTAATACATAGAAACCAAATAGCACTATAAATGGAACTTACAGTAACAAAATGGTGGGAGAGACCAGCTCTGAGGTCTGTGACAGAGCATTGCTCAAGATTGGCCACAACTAGAGCATTTGCACCTGGTGATGGAGCCATCTCTGAGCTGCGACTTGGATCATTCACCCGAGGCCTCTTTCCCGATGATTTCCTCACAGGCTTTTTTTGTAGAAAAAGAAAAACAAATCTCCAATAAGAATCATCAACTAGGTGCATTTTAACAAACAGAACGCATGAAATATGAGCACAACCAACTCAGAAGAACGCACCGGGGAGCCGAGACGCTTCTTGGGAGCCTGACCACCGGTTGATTTACGAGCAGTTCCCATTGTTTTGATACGAGCCATTTCTTCTTCACAGTTACAGATTCGCACAACAACAACAACAACAACAACAAGCACACAAGCAAAGTCTGAGATATCTTCTGACTACCTAGTTGTTTGTGAACAGGGAGATACGTTGCGTGCACTGGGTTACTCTTGCACACCCCTTTTTAACTTGTCAGTCGTCACATCTTCACATGCAAAGAGATTTTTTAACTCCGCAGAAACAAGTTCAAATTGCAACCCATTCAACAAAGTTCTTTCTCTTATCTATTGGTCATACAGCTGTGATCAAAACGTACAAAACACAAGCCTTGTTGCTCTTGGGATCCAACAAGTTACAATTTCAAAAATCTACACCACATAATCTGCCAAAACGCTTTAAACTTCAAAGTTTTAGGGTGGTGTTTATGCATCACACACCTATATGATCGAGAATTCTGCTATTCAAACTAAAGTTTTTGGTTGACCAAAAAAAAAAAAGAGTTTTTGAGTGATCATCTTTTTGGTAATCAAGGTCAAGATTTTGGTAAAGATGGTCACGGTTGTGTGTAAATTTGAGATGCTATATCCCAATGCCTGAATTCCGATCTTCCCTGAATGAGCCTTGATCCTTGAGGCATGGGCTACTCCATTTGGGCCTTTGGCTGGTTCCAAGTCTGGACCCCTGACCCGAGCGGTCAATATTTTTTTTTTCTAATCCTTTCTCTCACTCTTCATTCATCAATAGTTCAATACTATTGAGCTTCTTTATGTTCCCACGTCTCCTTCTCAGTAAAAGTTTAAAACTAACACAAGTTCTAATCTTTCTCTCCTATTTGGTGATTCCATTGGTCGGACTACTTCTGCAAATGTCATAGACGCTGTGGTAAGTGAACCAAATAACAGAGTTTTTGGGTTCTGTTTTTGGTGACAAACTAGTAAAACACCATATGAATAGTATTTCATCTTTTTGGTTTGGATTTTTATAATTTTGTGTATGTAATTGGTAGAAAACGAAATCTGTTGCCTTTCGTTTCTCTCTTGGGGTAAAGTGCAACCCTATATCACTTGTTTGTTTCTCTGAAGAATAAAAAAAACCCTAATTGACTTGGCGGTTTGTATTTACGTAGGCTTTTCATCTTTTACAGCCTCAAGGTAGGCGACTCTGTTTCTGGGCAGCATATACCAGGTTTTATAAGGAGTAAGGATGCTTTGGTTTGCATATTGATGATTGTGTGCGCGTATGCTCTGATTTATTGATAAAAAATGAACTGCATTATTTGATTATTTGTTTAATAAGGAAGTCAAAAATTAATATTGGAAATTTAATGCTAGTGTTGAAGTGTTCTGATGTGTTAAATGAATTTAGTACCTGCCCTTTGATTTAGTTAGCTTACTTTTTTTGCTCTTGTTTTCTGATAGATACTTGTCCTTCTGCTTCTGGGAAACAGCAGAACATTTAGACAAGAGGGCTAATTTCTTTTATCTATATATATTTTGTACATTTCTTCCTTGTTTAGTTGCTTTGAATAGGAATAGTTGAATCTGAATAGTAGATTTTTGTTTCCCCTGATGTTTTCTGTATTGCAGGTTTGAAATGTCTCAAGATTATCAGCGAAAAAAACAAAAAAAAGAAATGTCTCAAGATTCAGGGCTTAGAGCGTTGTATCACAATTCAGAAATAATGAATATTAGTGAGTCTAAGTTTTGTCTTGGTTAAATTTAAAAGTTGTGATTCAAGTTTGATTGGGTGGCCTAGCTTCAGTAGCTTGTTGTTATATTGAATTATTGACATAATACTATAATAGGAACACTGCAACACAATGCACGTGGCTACCTTGAGAAGGCATTTTCGGAGCAGGAAAAGGCATTCCTAGAGCACGATGAAGCCTTGTTAAAATCCGAAGCTCAGAAGAAAGATTTGAAGAAACAGCTTGAGGAGAGTGAAGCTCAGAACAATGAGCTTAAGAAGAAGCTTGAGCAGAGTGTTGCTCAGAATAAAATGCTTGCGCAACGTGAGAGGCAACTACAACAAGGGGTATATCCTTGTTCTTCTCTACTTAATATCAATTTTTGTTTGGATTCTATATTCTTTTACCTCTGCAATGAACCAAGGATTCCATACTATACGTTTCTAACGTCATTTTGAAAGTGTTCTTATTTAAGGTTACTGTACACGTTGGGATGAGAACTTAGTTGTGTAGTTTCTTTCTGCATTTCTGAGTAATGCTGAACCACAAAATTGTAAATTACGTCCTATTGTAACTGATGTTATAATCTATTGTCCATAGATTATTTGGCAGCAGCTGATCATCTATTAACATTTTTTTTTGTTACCTCTAGAGACTATTTTTCCAGAGTGAATTAGGTACAACTGTACAAGAAGAGTTCTAAATCAGTGAGATAACAATACCAAGACAATTGATTGATTTTGACATAACCATGAACAGTTAAATCTAGGCTTGTTATCCAATTATTCATTGATTCCTTGAAGTCAAGCAAGGCTGTCTGTTGATTGATTTTGGCATAATGATAAACACTTGAATCTAGGCTTGTAATTCAAATTCTCAGACACGAATTCAATCAAGTTTGTCTGTGGATTGAATCTGAATGTGGATTCAAGTAGTTATCTGTTGGTTGTCTAGCTCTTTCCTATGGCTAATCTAATGTCGAGATCTGATAGGTTGAGGTGCTCTTATCAATTATATATTATTCAGTATGAGCTTATGTAGTGCATTTCTCTTTTAGAATAACAGCATTATGTTCGAGAAGAAGAAGGCAGATGAAAAGGTGTTACTGCTCTCAGAAGAACATAAGGTCTGTGTTTCAAGATATCTTTTTTCTTTTTTGCATCTGTGATATTCAAATGAATTTAGCTTTGAAATTCTGCATATGTTGATTGACTGGCAATGCAATTGCAGAGAGCAAAGATTGAACTGTTCAAAACAATCATTGAATTGGAAACGCAGCTTGACGTCAAACATACATTTGCCCTCGAGATAGAGCGTATAAGAGGTGCTTTATTGTTAATGAAACAAATGCATGAAGATGGGGATTTGAAAGGGAAAACGAAGACGAATAAGATTCAGGAATTGTTAAAGAAGAAGGAAGAGGACTTGACCATGGTAGAACTTATTGTCAAGGAGTGGATAAGTAATGATGAAATTCAGGAGACTCGCAAGGAGCTAATCATAGTATGTTCTTTCTCTTTTAGGGTTTAAAGTGGTAATTTAACTCATGTAGCAGTGTATCAAATCTCCTGATAAGTAAGACTGAACTAATATGCATGCTTTGATTAAAAGAGTCTACTGACCATATTTATTGGTTTTTTGTAATGTTGAAAAGCATGTTGAAACATCTGTTTCTTTAAAGGCCAAATCGTTACAACTTTCAAAGGATGCTGATTTAGGATGTTTCAATGACATGGACATTGTTTCATTTCGAAATATGGCTTAATTCGTGTTCATCATCCTTGTTTATCAATGTGCCCCTACGCTTTTCATGTTGTTGGGTGGAGTTCAATTTATTTATTTTTTCTCTGTAGGGACTGTGGGATTCAACAAACCAGGCTTTTATTCATGTGAAGAGAATGGGAGTTGACATCAATCCATTTCAATCTGCAAGCAGCAGAAGACTTTTTAAAGAAGTAAATATTGAGCTGTTGGAGTTGTGGTCTTTGTGCGCCGAATATACTAGGGATCTAAGCTGGCATCCATTCAAGGTTATTGTGGATGAACTAGGAAATGCCAAGGTACTTCAATATAAAACCACCAGTGTTTTGTGACTATCCTTCTATGAACTGGCAATCTTTAGCTATAAAAGAGGGGATTGTGTTTACCTGGTACATTAAGCTTCTAGTTTTACTGTTAATGGACTGTCCTTTGATCACTGCAGGATTCTAGTTTTGATCTACGTGTCATGCATAGTTTCTAGTTTCTGTCATGCTAACTAGGTTATATTGGATGTTGGTATACACTTTACAGGAAATTATTGATGTGGAGGATGCCACATTGAACTTGGTAAAGAACCAGTTGGGTGATGAATTTTACAAGTTCATCACAACTGCCTTGGTGAGAGTGAATGAGGATGAGAACAGGAATGCGAACAAGAATGATCCCTTTTATAGATATATAAGACCAGTTATGTGGAACTATAAGACAGGGAGGAGGGCAACAGTAACAGATGTTTGTTTCGATGCAATGGAGTGGTGGAAAAAAGCATAAAGGGTGAAGAATATTCTAAATGTACTTGCGAGGTAAACGTATCTTGAACTCTAGAGTTTTCCAAATAAAGATAATTGGTTTGTTTGAGTTCTTAAATTGCATGTTTCTAGGCGGTTATTGGTTAACCTCCCAAAGACTTCTTTCAGAATGTCGTGTAAATTATGTTTTACATCAGTTATATGATTCAAATTAATGTACTGCAAACTCTTTTTGTTGAACTGGATTGTAGTGAAATTAATTAAAAAACAGTTGGTCCTTGATATAATCTCATATTGTAATGAGGTCCTCCTCCTTGAATTTGTTAACATCTTTTGAATGAACTGGTTCTAAATTGGTTGTGATAGTTTGTTTAAATGTCAGCCAAATGGCCAAATGTGCTTCTCTGCAAATGAATATGATTTCATTGCTCACCAGATCGATAATGTATTATTCTTTCATGTGATTCCTATCTACTAAGCTCACATTGTGCATGTAATGCTCTGTTTGCCTTTTGAGATATCAATTTGTATGGAACTTCAGAATTTTGTTTTGGTCAAATGCGTTCAAGAGTGGAGAGAGCAAATCAAACTGTTCTTTGATTCTCCTTTATACTTTTTCTGTTAGGAAATTGCACAGATATTGAATGAAAATTTAACAACGTACTCAACCCATAAGTTTGAATATGCAAGGAAATAAAAGAGATAAACAACACCGAGAAAAGCAGCATGCATATCAACACCTATGGATCAGCACTTCTGAAACGACTAATTAAGGCACGAGTATGAGAGAGTGGAGATGTGGCCTCCAGAGGTTCATTGAGGCTTGGCTGGGCAATAATAAAGGCATATATGAGGCTCCTTGAACCACCCATCCAGGTAGCTACCTACAATAATAAAGGCAATACGCATTCTCCTTTTCCTTTGCTATACTTCTTTTCGTTGTGCTCCAACTCCTCCTTCACCTTACTTAGCCTCTCGGCTAGTGCCACCCTCTCAGCCTCCCACACCTTCTTTCCTAATTCCAAGTCCTGCTGTGCCTCCTTTACATCTGCCACAAAGTTGTTCAACTCCGTCAAGCCCAAGTCTCGCTCCTTCAAAGCTTGGATGGGTTTGCTAATCCAGTCATCCCGCTCCTTTATTAAAGTTTCAATAGTGGACTCATACCAGTCTACTAGAGCATTGGCATAAGAGCCAACCTGCATTAGCATTTTAGCTACCCAAAATTATGTATAGTAAGACTTGAACAGCATTAATACATAGTAACCAAATAGTAGTATATATGGAAATTACAGAAACAAAATGGTGGGAGAAACCAGCTCTGAGGCCTTCGATCGACAGAGTAGTGCTCAATATTGGCCACAAGTAGAGCATTTGCACCTGGTGATGGCCGGAGCCATCTCCAAGGTGCAGCTTGGATCATTCACCCGAGGTCTCTTTCCAGATAATTTCCAATAAGAATTATTAATTAGGTGCATTGTAACAAACAGCAGAACGCAAGAAAGATAAGCACAACCAACTCAGAAGAACGCACAAGAGAGCCGAGCTGCTTCTTGGGTGCCTGATCACCGGTTGATTTATGAGCAGTTCCCATTGTTTTGATACGAGCCATTTCGATCTTCTTTACGGTTACAGATTCACCGGTTGATTTGCATGTACGTACGTAGGTGTACGTGATTGAAACTGATTGCGTTTCAGCTGCATTAATTAATTGGCACACTTGTAAATGATCGATGTGTACATGTAAACTGGTAGAAAAGGCATCAAAAAGAGTGAATGAAGATTTTTTTTTGGACAATGAGCTAGAGTGGATGTAAACAAATTAATGATTGAATGAACACGCTATGTGTATATAAATAATTAAATATATAGTGATAACGATGGCAAAAGGAAGGCCGAAAGAAAACAAATTAATGAATAGAAGTGGCCTGGGTTTCCCACACATGTTGCCTGCAAATGAGTGATGATTTGTGCAACCTACAGTTCGTATATCCCGTCTCATCTTCACCCAAATAATTGAATGAATTTGCAAGATTTTCAAATACAAGGTGGAAAGATGATGCTCATGTAATTGGAATAGAGTCATAAAGCTAGCTTTTTAAAAGAAGCATCCCATGGCCCATGCATGAAAAAGCATATACACTAACAAGTTGCTTAATTGGATGGATTTCGATCGCTGTGGATTTAAGTCGGTCGTCCACAAGTTTCTCATTCAGACTCATTCATCAATAATCTTCTTCTCTGAAGTTGCTCTATCTGTACTGACTGTACGTAATTGGTTTGATCCCCAAGCTGCTATAGAATCGTTTCAGTGTTTCCAGTTGCCAGTCTCAGTTTAAAGAAAACAAAACCCAACTGATAATCAAACAGGTATTTATATATATATATATTGCCTTTGCATGCCTTATTTTACCCTTCTTTTTGCCTGCTTTTACTGATCCATCTGCAATTTGATTTTACTCTCTTCTTACTTGTTTAAGCTTATTTAATTATTCTTATTCACAGACCAATTGAATTCCTACTCCTTCGCTGCTATAAACTTGATCCTAAGTAGCTTTAGTCATAACCAAAAGAGAGAAGGTACGGCCTTTAATTTCCTACCTTGTTAATTTTATTTGCTCTGTTTTCCTTCTTGAAATCAGTCCTACCTTGTTAAAAAAAACATATTGAAATGTATGGAAATGCAACCAGGTCGCATTTATAAAACATGAACCTCCAAAAGTAAAGAGCAAAAATAACAGTTTTAGCTGAGAAATGTAACTAAATTTATGGATTTATATCATCCTTGAAATAGAGTTTTAGTACCTTTTCACCTCCTCTCCGTTTGACACATCATAGAGACATAAAGTGAAACAAAGGATGGACAGTAAGAAAGTTGAACCAATGGCGAGGTAGTCAAAGTTATTCTAGTTAGTTTCCCTGAAACTCTTTGATTCTTGATTATAATAAACTACGACCCGAGAATCATCATCGTTGAACATCAGGATTTCCCCATTACTCAAAAAAATAATTGGTTCATAAGAATCGAAGCTAAGTTCCATTGGACAGAAGTTTTCAATAACAACACTTTTAGTCCAAGAACATTGGATACCATAATCCTTCATAACCCACATGTCAAATTTGCTAGCATCGATCATCTGCAAACACAGATATTACTAGACAATCTCCTAACACTCCCAACTTCAAACTATCTGAATACTGCTTCTCTATTGGTCCGAAGTTGCTAGGTGGGTGTATTCGTCGAAATTGTTCTGTTTCAAAGTCGAAATAACGTATAAAGTCGCTGCTCTTACCCCAAAAGGAAGCCCAATGAAGAGGTCCATGTAAAAAAGCATCGAACGGTACCCTGAGACTACTCCCGCACCTAGGAACATTTCCAATGCTTCTCCAAACTCCTGTGCCCTACGGTAGTCGTCGCAGGAGCTCGATGGAGCCTCATTACATGATGATCTCAATGCAATCATAGGATGAGAGATTCGCAATAACTTGCACTTATTGGTCACAGTGCTGAAACCAAGTCCAACAAACTCACCCAAAATTGGATTGCAACCATCTCTTTCAGGATCCCAGCGGGTGATCTTGAATGGTGGAGATGGGCAAAACGAGAGTCAGAAATTATAAAATGCCATGCTTTGCAAACACACCTGCAGTTGAAGAGGAGCTTGAATGAGAGCCTTAAGAGAATATCCATGACCACCAAGGCCTGTCAAAGTTGTTGAAATCTGCAAGGGCGGCCTTTGAGTTGCTAATCTTCTCCCAAAGGATGAAATTCTGCTATGCTTTGGGAGCCAAAAGAATGACCGTTGGTTTTTGGGTATTGAGTTCTGACTCTTATTGATTTTGCATTTTAGGTAGAGTGACTTTTGGCTTTGGCTTTGGCTTAAGAACTTCATTCAATGCACGCCCAGAACCCTTTATTACATTAGAAAAAGTAGTCAACTAATTAAAGTTTGACACACCCCTTTTGTCACATCGTCTCAACCGTCACTCTTTGCATCAAATTTGAGATGGGAGCCTCTTCATCAAAGAATCGACTCAATATCCCAATACCTGAATTCTGATCTTCCTTGAATGAGCCTTTGATCCTTGAGTCATGGGTGCTGAGATTATTGAATAGATGTAGAAAGCAATGAAAAGTATGGGCACCATTCCTTTGGTTCTGTTATCAATACATTCACAAGCAACCAGCATGAGTTCAATTCTTTCTTTATTATTGTTGTGACCATCATATTCCTTACAATGGGCTACTCCATTCGGGCCTTTGGCTGGTTCCAAGTCTCTACCCCTGACCTTAGTGGTCAATATTTTTTGAATTTTTATTACAAATAATACCTGAACATGATACATAAATTACAATTTGTGATAAAAATCCTATTTTTTTTAATCTTTACTTCCATTTTCCCTCTCACTCATCATTCATCAATAGTTCAATACTGTTGAAGTGTTGAGCTTCTCTATTTTCCCACATCGATCTCCTTCTCAGTAAAAGTTTAAAACTAACACAAGTTCTAAACTTTCTCTCCTATTTGGTGATTCCTTTGGTCGGACTACTTCTGCAAAAGCCATAGACGCTGTGGTAAGTGAACCGAATAACAGAGTTTTTGGTGTCAAAGTAGTAAAACACCATATGAATAGTATTTCATCTTTTGGGTTTACATTTTTATGATTTTGTGTATGTAATTGGTAGAAAACGAAATCTGTTGCCTTTCCTTTTCTCTCTTGGAGTTAAAGTCAATCCTTTATCACTTGTTTGTTTCTCTTTAAAAATAAAAACCCTAATTTATAGACTTTGCAGTTTGTGTTTAAGTAGCCCTTTCATCTTTTACAACCTCAAGGAAGGCCATTCTGTTTCTGGGCATGATATACCAGATTTTCTAAGGCGTAAGGATGCTATCGTTTGCATATTGATGATTGTGTGCGCGTATGCTCTGATTTATTGATAAAAAAAATGAACTGCATTATTTGGTTGATAAGGAAGTCAGAAAAATTGGAAATTTAATGCTAGTGTTCTGATATGTGTTAAATGAGTTTAGTACCTGCCCTTTGATTTAGTTAGCTTACTTTTCTGCACTTCTTTTTTTGATCGCTACTTGTCCTTTTACTTGTGTGAAACAGCAGAACATTTAGACAAGAGGGCTCATTTTCTTTTATCTGTATATATTTTGTTCATTTCTTCCTTGTTTAGTTGATTTGAAGAGGAATAGTTGAATCTGAATCGTAAATTTTTGTTTCCCCTGATATTTTCTGTATTGCAGGTTTGAAATGTCTCAATATTATCAGCCAAAAAAAACAAAAAAATGAAATGTCTCAAGATTCAGGGCTTAGAGCATTGTATCACAGTTCAGAAATAATGAATATTAGTGAGTCTAAGTTTTGTCTTAGTTAAATTTAAACGTTGTGATTCAATTTTGATTAGGTGGCCTTGTTGTTATATTGACATAATAGGAACACTGCAACACAATGCACGTGACTTCCTTGAGAAGGCATTGTCGGAGCAAGAAAAGGCATTCCTAGAGCAGGATGAAGCCTTGTTAAAATCCGAAGCTCAGAAGAAAGATTTGAAGAAACAGCTTGAGGAGAGTGAAGCTCAGAACAAGGAGCTTAAGAAGAAGCTTGAGCATAGTGTTGCTCAGAATAAAGTGCTTGCGCAACGTGAGATGCTACTAAAACGAAGGGTATATACTTGTTCTTCTCTACTTAATATCAATTTTTGTTTGGATTCTATATTCTTTTACCTCTGCAATGAACCAAGGATTCCATACTATGCGTTTCTAACGTCATTTTGAAAGTGTTCTTATTTAAGGTTACTGTAGACGTTGGGACGAGAACTTAGTTGTGTATTCTCTCTGTATTTCTGAGTAATGTTGAACCACAAAATTGTAAACTATGTCCTATTGTAGCTAATGACAAAATCTATTGGCCATAACTTAATTTGTTAATGTACTTTTGGCAATTATTATTTGGAGGCAGCAGATCATCTAGTGACCGTTTTTTTTTATTGTTATCTCTAGTGACTATTTTTTCCAGAGTGGATTAGGTACGAGGAAGAGTTTCTAAATCAGTTTGATAACAATACCGAGGCAAATGATTGATTTTGGCATAACCATGAACACTTCAATCTAGGCTTGTTATCCAATTATTCATTGATTCCTTGAAGTCCAGCAAGGCTGTCTGTTGATTGATTTTGGCATAATGATAAACACTTGAATCTAGGCTTGTAATTCAAATTCTCAGACACCTTGAAGTCAATCAAGGTGTCTGTGGATTGACTCTGAATGTGGATACAAGTAGCTATCTGTTGGTTGTCTAGTTCTTTCCTATGGCTAATCTAATGTCTAGATCTGATAGGTTGAGGTGCTCTTATCAATTATATATTATTCAGTATGAGCTTATGTAGTGCATTTCTCTTTTAGAATAACAGCATTATGTTCGAGAAGAAGAAGGCAGATGAAAAGGTGTTACTGCTCTCAGAAGAACACAAGGTGTGGTTTTCAAGATTTGTTTTTCTTTTTTGGACCTTTGAGATTCAAATGAATTTAGCTTTGAAATTCTGCATATGTTGATTGACTGGCAATGCAATTGCAGAGAGAAAAGAATGAATTGTTCAAAACAATCATTGAATTGGAAAAGCAGCTTGACGTCAAACATACATTTGTGCTAGAGATAGAGCGTATAAGAGGTGCTTTATTGTTAATGAAACAAATGCATGAAGATGGGGATTTGAAAGGGCAAAAGAAGATGAATAAGATTCAGGAAGTGTTAAAGAAGAAGGAAGAGGACTTGACCATGGTTGAACTTATTGTCAAGGAGTGGATAAGTAATGATGAAATTCAGGAGGCTCGCAAGGAGTTAATCATAGTATGTATATTTGTTCGTTCTCTTTTAGGGTTTAAACTTTAAAGTGATAATTTAACTCCTGTAGCAGTGTATCAAATGTCCTGATAAGTAAGACTCAACTAATATGCGTGCTTTGATTAAAAGAGTTGGTTTTTTGTAGTGTTGAAAAGCATGTTGAAAGATCTGTTTCTTTACAGGCCAAATCGTTTCAATGGCATGGTTGTTGTTTCATTTCGAAATATGGCTTAGCTCTTGTTCATTATCCTTGCTTATCAATGTACCCCAACACTTGTCATGTTGTTGGAGTTTTATTTATTTATTTTTCCTCTGCAGGGACTGTGGGATTCAACAAACCAGGATTTTATTCATGTGAAGAGAATGGGAGTTGACATCAATCCATTTCAATCTGCAAGATATTTTAAAGAAGTAAATATGGAGCTGTTGGAGTTGTGGTCTTTGTGCGCCGAATATACTAGGGATCTAAGCTGGCATCCATTCAAGGTTATCGTGGATGAAGTAGGAAATGCCAAGGTACACACACATTCAACAAATTCTGCGACTTTAAAACCATTGTTTTGCAACTATCCTTCTATGAACTGGCAATCTTTAACTACAAAAGAGGGAGATTGTGTGTGCCTCAACTGCGCCTTGTATATTAAGCTTCTAGTTTTACTGTTAGTGGACCGTCCTTTGATGACTGTAGGATTCTAGTTTTATTCTACGTGTCTTGGAAAGTTTCTATTTTCTGTCATGCTAACTAGGTTATATTGGATGTTGGTATACACTATACAGAAAATTATTGATGTGGAGGATGCTACATTGAACTCTGTAAAGAACAAGTTGGGTGATGAATTTTACAAGTTCGTCACAACTGCCTTGGTGAAAGTGAATGAAGATGAGAACGGGAATGTGAACACGAATGATCCCTTCTATAGATATATAAGACCAGTTATGTGGAACTATAAGAGAGGGATGAGGGCAACAGTAAGAGATGTATGTTTGGATGCTATGGAGTGGTGGAAAAAAGCATGAAGGGTGAAGAATATTCAACATGTACTTTTGTACTTGCTTGGTAAACGTATCTTGAACTCCAGAGTTTCCACATCAAGAGAATTCATTTGTTTGAGTTCTTAAATTGCATGTTTCTAGGCAGTTATTAGTTAACCTCCCAAAGACATCTTTCAGAATGTGGTGTAAATTATGTTTTACATCAGTTACATGATTCAAAAAATTAATGTATTGCAAACTCTTTTGTTGAACTGGATTGTAGTGAAATTAAAAAAGAGTTGGTCCTTGCTATATTCTCATATGGTAATGAGGTCCTCCACCTTCAATTTATTAACATCTTTTCAATGAAATGGTTCTAAATTGGTTGTGATGGTTCATTTAAATTGTTTAAATGTCACCCAAATGTGCTTCTCAGCAAATTAATGATTATGATTGCATTGCTCACCAGATCGATAATGTATTATTTTTTCATGTGATTCCTAACTACTAAGCTCACATTGTGCTTGGAATGCTCTGCTTGCATTTTGAGATATCAATTTGTATGGAACTTCAAAATTTTGTTTTGGTCAAATGCGTTCAAGAGTGAAGAGTAACAAACTATTCTTTGATTCTCCTTTATAATTTATCTGTTAGGAAATTGTGTAGATATTAAATAAAAATTTAAAAACATACTCAATCCACAAGTTTGAATATGCAAGAAAAAAAAAAGATAAACAACACTGAAAATTAACGTGGTTCAGCAATGTGCTTACGTCCACGGAACAACGGCAACAAAGAACTTTCATTATTCGAATAATAAGAACACCAAGAGTAAACAACTTCAAATACAACACACTTGACCCTTTTTGCGCTACCTCACACAGTCACACACTCTCTCTAACTTGGAGTGACTACACTTGCACTATATCTCACACACTTTCCGACTCTTGCACTTCGTTCTCGCATGCAAGCTTGCATGCCTTTTAGAGACAATACTATATGATAGGTTGCAAGTGTGAATGCATTGAAAAGCCTTTAAGCCTCCCATATTTCATGTTCCATGTTTGTATGCAATATTAATTGCATATCCATTCCTTCTTCAGAGATCGAAGAATGCAATCTCCAAGCTATGCGGTAGCTTTGTTTCTTATTGTCAACAATTGCTGCACCAACTTTGCTATTCATATAGCAACTAGCCTTCTTTGCATTCAATGGGTCATCAAGGCTACAGCAAATAATAATGCTTTCCTCATGTAGCAAGTCATCAACTCACCATATGCTTTCCTCATTAAGGAGGGACTGACCCATCATTCCCCTGTCCGAGTAAACTGGTTGATTACCAAAAGAGGTAAACTAGCTTGATCTTAGCGCAAACTATTACAATAACTGTAATGAATGTTCAAAGAGAAAGGTTGAAGAGAAATGTAGTTAACATTAATTTTGAATTATTCGTCTTGAATTATATATCTTGAATTATCGATGATAACAACGATTTATCTTCCAAAGAGTCCAATACTAAGTATTAACCACTAAGAGCATCAGCAGTGGGGACTCATTTTTTGGACTCAAATTTGAGTCCAAATTAGCCGGAATAGTGATATGAGTCAATCTGAATAGTGTACAAAATGACTTACTTTTATTGAGTACTGCAGTGGTGCAAGACTCATTTATTTTAGACTCATATTTTGGGACTCATATTTGAGTCTCAAAATATGAATCATCACCACTGTGACACATATTTGGACTCAAATATGAGTCTAAATCTCTTTATGGTTTGCACATGGGGGACCCCACAAATGAGTCCAAAACAATATAGGTCCAGTCTTGGCCTATATTTGTCTAAAATTGGACCTATATTTGAGTCTCAGGCAAATATATGTATATTTTATTCCGACCCACTATGGGTAAGATTCTTGTCTTTTGGACCCAAATTTGAATTTTGGACCCAAATTTGAATTTTGGACCCAAATTTGGGTCCACATTGTGGATGCTCTAATGAGAGAAGTTTTGGACACTCATACTAGTCAGACAGTCATATCCATCCTCACAAAAGTTTGACAACGCAGGCTCCCTTTCTGTCACTTCAGCACAACTTGTAAAACAAATCCTACAAGATTTTATGGTAGAGATTTTGTCTAACACCAGCTACTACCTAACCTAGCTAATTTTTTTTTCAAAATAACCTTTCATTACCCATGGACAAAGTGGCTTGTTGAACAAAATAAATGTCACACCTCTTCATCAATTAGATGCATCATCAAAGAGAACTAAAAGAGGTCCAACTTTTTGTCAATAAATTTAATTTATCTAACAAAAAATATAAAAAAAGAATTAATTTTAATATAACCACGATTACAATATACATATATATATATATATATAGAGATAGAGAAAGAGAGAGTTTTTGTCTAATAAGAACAAAGAGAGTAATTAATCAAGGGCCTTGTGTCAAGGGCTTACAAGGCATCCTCCACATAGTGGTGACAATGTTGCCAAAACATTTGCAACTTCAAAGTTTTGTTTCACCTTATTTGTGTAGCAACCCGTACTTGTCCGGTGGGGAATCTTTTTGGCCGAACGGTTTATGGGTGTATTTGGTTAGACTTCTCTGAAATGAATAAACCGAGAACACCATAGTCTATATATCGAACTACACTTCACTTATGTAATCATTTAATGCCTTATTTAGTTACAAGGGAAAAACATTCATATGGTACCTGGACTATCACCAAATGCAATTTTTGGTACCTGAATTTTCATAAAGAACCTGGTGGTACAGAACTATTGTTCCGTTAGCCATTATAGTATCTACCGTTACATATTCCGTTAAGTGCTGACGTGGTAAGGGTAAAAAAGTCATTTCATTTCATTTATTTTAAATTTAATATTAAATTTTTTTAAACTATTTTCTTTCATTTTTTTAATTTTTTCTTAAGCTTAGTTTATACAATTATTTTTTTGGTGTATTTTTATTTTATAAATACTTGTGAGTTATTTTGAATAAATTCTTAAAACGCAAAACAATTTGTGAACTTTGTATTTTACAATGAATTTGTGTAAATTATTATTATGTTTATTATCTATTTAAAACTTGATTTTTGTTTTATTTCTAATTTTTGTGTGTTAACTTCAAGTTTATTTTCTTAGTTAACACTGAGCTAACAATAAACCACTAGTATTTTGTAAACTTAATATATAAAGTTCACAAATATTTATAAAATACAAATACACCAAAAAAGTAATTGTATAAACTAAGCTTAAGAAAATATTTAAAAAATGAAAGGATATAGTTAAAAAATAAAATAAAAAGATATAAAAAATATTTAACTAAGAAAATAAACTTGAAGTTAACTCACAAAAATGAGAAATAAAAAAAAATCAAGTTTTAACTAGATAATAAACACAATAATAATTTACACAAATTCATTGTAAAATACAAAGTTCACAAATTGTTTTGCGTTTTAAGAATTTATTCAAAATAACTCACAAGTATTTATAAAATAAAAATACACCAAAAAAATAATTGTATAAACTAAGCTTAAGAAAAAATTAAAAAAATGAAAGAAAATAGTTTAAAAAAATTTAATATTAAATTTAAAATAAATGAAATGAAATGACTTTTTTACCCTTACCACGTCAGCACTTAACGAAATATTTAACGGTAGGTACTATAATGGCTAACGGAACAATGGTTCAGGTACCACCAGGTTCTTTATGAAAATTCAGGTACCAAAAATTGCATTTGGTGATAGTATAGGTACCATCTGAAGATTTTTCCCTTAGTTACAAACACACACTACTAAGTTCGACCACTTCACGTTATTTTTAAACCTTAGATGGACCTACGTCCATTGTGAGTGAAGACTATTGTTTTACGAGAATTTGTAATTACCCTAAATCCTACATTAGTAAAAAGTTAATAAATTTGTGAACTACGAAAATTTGGGCCATAAAACATCGTTTGGAGCTTCACAATATTACATTATTATACAGCTTTAGAAATAATTAAATCCACCGATATAGCTTAATTATAAGTATAATTTATTTTTTTTCTAAAAAAAAGAAGAAGAAGTATAATATAATTTCTTATTTCTCTCATCATTTGGATTAACCCTAAGAATTTAACTTTAAGGTGTACATAAGCACAGAAGTTTCTCCAACATCCGGATAAACTCTCCATTTTTTTTTAAAAATTTAAATTCTACAACTTGGTCCATTTCATTAAGATATTTTTCAAAATAAAAAAGAAACTTTCTAAGCTTGAAATAATCCTTAAAATAATGTTGTAAAAACCACCACCGGTGGTCAAGTTGGTCGAGCCTCCAGGTGTGGTACCCCCCCACCCGGGTTCGAATCCTACTGACTACGGATTGGAGTTAAATCTCAATTCATTCTGTGGCTGGCCATGGGGAGGGAGAATTTGACACTGCCTCCGAGTAGATTAGTCTTTAGGCCTAGGAAGCTTTTAGGATACCACGATTTCGATCAAAAAATAATAATAATAATAATAATAATGTTGTAAAATGTCAGTTCGAACCAACATGTTAAAACTGGATCGAGGTAGTTCGGTTTGAATCTGATGGAACCAGAAGACTAATGTCCTTGAAACCTAAGTTGTTCTCGTCTGTGGTGCAATGCTCTCTATTTGTGGACACAGAACAGAAAACTTTTACCAAAGCAAATCTCTTGTTTCATTAATTTCTCTTCTGAAATCCTTTCCAACTTCGAAAAAAGAACTTGACTTGTTTGCCTGGACATGACAGCAGAACCCGCTCAATACACTACACGTGTTCACAAACTGCAACCTCAATGATGATTATTGCTTTCCCCTCATAATTTAGAATTTAATTCGTCAGCTTTACCCCTTCATTTCTCTCTAATCAGATTCATCTAATGGTTGTTATCGTTCCTCTCGAGACCTTTCTCTCACCTCTGTTATCTTCTTCCTTTTACCATTTGTTCTGGTCACCTCTTTAACTTTATTTTTTCATAAACCTACTACCTCTTCTTCAGTTAAAAAGTTTTCATCTTTCTCATCTTTGGTGATTGCTTCTTCAGACTTCTTCTGCAAAGCCATAGCTTTGGTGGTAAGTCTACTAAATAACAAACCCTTTTGGCTTCTATGTTCCTAGTAAGAACTCAATAAAAGACAACCTTTTTCTCTGGGGTATAAATAGAACATTCCTTTTTGGTCGTCCTTTTTGGTGATTTTGTGTATGTGATTGTATGGTTAAAAAATGAAATGTATTGTATTTCCTTTTTGCTCTTTTGGGGTTACACTTTTACAGGGAAATCCATTGTGTTATTTGTTTGGTTGCTGAGAAAAAAGAGGCAGAAGCTTGCATATTGATCTATGCTTTTGTATTAGCCATTAAATGAGTGTTGTATACCCTTCTGCTTCTGTACTTGTGAATTATCAGAACAGTTAGGCATGATATTCTCATCCCTTTTAAGTATTTGCATAATTTATACCCTGTTTAGTTGCTATAAAGAGGTAGGGTTGAACTTAAATCTTTGTTTCTTATTTATTCTTTTTTTTTCTGTATTGAAATTTCAGGTTTGAAATGTCTTCAGGAGAAGTGGATGTTGGTGAGTTTGAGTTTTGTTTTAATATCTGATTCAATTTTAAGATGCCCATTTTTTCTTTGCTTACTCTACTTCTTTTTGTTTTGTTTTCTTGAATAGAATAATCGAGGCAAATTTTAGCTTACTTTATTTTATATTTTATGTTGTAAATTAGAAAACATAAGGCAAGATATACTTCAAGTATTCTTCAAGCTCTCAATAGACTTCTCGGAGTCTGAATCTCAAAGGAATAATCTTGAGGAAAAGCTTGAGCAGAGTGAAGCTGAAAAGAAAAGGCTTAAGAAACAGCTTGAGCAAAGTGAGGCTCAAAAGCAAGATCTCAAGAAAGAGCTTGAGCGGACTGAAGCTGAGAAGACTGAGCTTAAGAAGAAACTTGAGCCGACTGAAGCTCAAATAAAAGAGCAGCTCAAAGTTCTCGAGCAGCGTGAGATGCAACTGCAACAACTGGTATTAGTTCTCTTTGATTTTCTATTTAAAGTGAATGAGATTTGGTTCTATAAGTTTCTAATGTGATCTTGATTTTAAGTTTGGTGCACTGCCATTGGGGTCAGAACTTTAATTCTCTTGAAGTTCTTATACATATTTTCTGTTCCACCTATTTTATATCTAATAACAAGAATCAGCCACACACTATTGTAGTACTGCACGGTTGTGACTAAAGGTGGCACAATGTTGTCTTCAAGATTTAGCATATCTTCCCTTCTAAATACCCTTCTCACTTGTTTGGCAGTTTGGTTATCCTTTTGCTACACTATTAGCCTGAATTTGATTTGACCATTGACAATTATTGTTTTCTAGGAGCTGATCATGTAGTGGTTTAATTTGTCTTTCAGAATGATAGGGCTTGCTTTGAGAAAAAGATGGCCCATGCATTGGTGTCGTGGTTAGCAGAAGAGCACAAGGTTTGTTCAATTGTGCGATGTGTTTTAATTGGGAGAATCAATCAGATATGCATGAACCTTTACTTTTATGCTTGACTAGAAATGTCTGGAGGAGAATGAAAAACTGTACTGGATAAACGTCGAGTTGGGGAAGCAGCTTGATGTGAAGAAGAAACGCATAGTTGAGTTGAAGGTTATCACTAATGAATTTCGAGCAAAGTTGAGGAAAATGGAAGAGGAATTGGCAGATCGTGAAGCACTCAACCACATGCCTCTTGTCGAAACGAATGAAGTGAATGTGGAACTACAGGATCCATAGGAGGTTTGTGTTGTTCTCTTGTAAGCATATGCATAAATGAGTGAGCATATATAAGAAGAAAAATATGAGCCATTATATTGCCAAACACCATTTAAGATTTGAGTCTTGGCAATCCAATGGCTCAGATATTTATACTTATGTATGCTGACATTTTTTTTTCTTATGCTCACAAGAGAATTACTCGATCTCTTTATTATGATGATGAGTAATACGACCATCACTTTAGTTATTTTGTGCTTCTGAAAAAGTTACGGTGACCCTTCACTTTCATAGTAGTTGAATCATTTTTTTTTTGGCAAATATAGTTGAATCATATTATGGTATGATTTGTAATTTTGTACCACAAGTAACTCATGAATACCTGCTAACTTTGATTTATAATCGAAGGTTAAGCCTTCTTGTGCTAATATGGATGCTTGTTCTTGATATATTGGAGCCTCCCCTTATTTTGTGCTTATTCGTTCTTATATTTTTGTATTTTATTTGAGATTGCATGGTTTGTGCATTTTTGTGCTTGGTTTGGGCATTTTTGTTCTATGTAGCTCCATTTCTGTGCTTATAGACTGGATGTACTACCAATGTTGTGGAAAGGAGGAGGGCGTATGGTATCAGGGTCCTCAAGTTTCACATGACCCCAATAATTGCCAATATTGGGGTCAATAACCTATTTGTTGAGAAAATACGTTGTTGGACGAATATACTCCTAGTTTTGACGGCAAATGTGTGGTAAGTACCAAAGTGCCCGACAAAAATATGTAGTTGTAGATGACATTTTGTTAGTTTTTCAATATGATGTATCAAAGTATCAGATTCGTCAAGTCTTGTTTGTCCTAAAATCCCTGTTTCTTATTGTTAATTACATGACCTCCTTAATTATTATTACCAGTCATTATTAGACAATAGTCAACCTAGTAGTTTCAATGTGATAGCTAGCTATTACTATTAGGTAATTCCGTATGTTTAAGGTTTATTTCCTTATTATAACTATTCACTTCTTGTACCTATTTAAACTCCTCTCTAACTTCAGGAGATGAATAGACACACAGAAATTCTCCAACTTCTACACTTATAACCACCAATATTGGATAGGAGAGAATACAAACTCAATATTCGATAGGAGAGATACTACTCCTAACTTTAATGGCAAATGTGAGGTAACCAAGTGTTTGACAAAAATATGTAGTTGCGGATTGTCAGTTTTTCAATAAGAAAATGTTTGGGATCCAAAAAATTTGTATCAAAATCAGTTATCAAATATTCAAAAATTTCTCAATAATAATGTGACGTTTGCCAAATCATCATTTTGATTTCCAACATGTCTTAAAAAGTTATAATTAAATAATGTCAAATATATATCAATGAAATAAAATATAATTCGAATTTATTGTTCAATGTAACCCGAAAGTATTTACTACCATATTAATTATGAGAAAGTATGAATTACCATTAATTATTAGAAAATATATATGGTGATCAAAAGAAAAAAAAACAATGATATTGTGAGTAAATTATCTAATTCATTGGAATGAAGAGAATCCATCGCACCAATCCAACTACCACCCATTCCCACCCAGGCACCCAATGCCTAGTTTCAATTAATTTTGTAATGATGAAGTTAATATCTATCTATAACCCTCTAATATTATTAACAAAGGGAATAATTTTATGAGTTCCATATGAAAATCTTGTATGTCAATAGGGGATAGTTGTTCATTGCTGTTGAAATTTTTTTCTCTACAATTTTGTGCGATGGGATAGTTGTGCGTAGTGGGTCTGTTGAAATTTTAATAATTTTAGTTTTATTACGTTAATTAAGTTACCAATTTGGCGTTAAAATTAGGAGTATTTTTGTCTGACTACATATTTTCTCAATATTTTGTAATGTAAGTTTGACATATTCAATATTTTGGTCACTATAGTTTCAAAAATATCACTTTGGTCTTTCAAATTTGAAATCGTCTTTCACTTTGTTTTTTTTTTTTTTTTTTTTATGGTTTTTATTAACCAAAATGAAAGACGATTTCAAAGTTGAGTGACCAAAGTGATATTTTTAAAACTATAGTAACCAAAGTATCGAGTAAATTAAATTTGAGTGACAAAACGTGATTTTTTGCCTTTTTTTCATTTCTTCTTTGATTTTAGTTATTATTTAATTTCAAAAATAATATAATAAAACTTAGGAGCAAATAATGTGGAAAAACTAAATAAGCAAAAACGTATCTTGCACGTGCGAGCACCACACACACATGTGCTTGTAGAAATGGTAGTATAAGATAATATAGCAAGTAAAAACCACACTCCACTTAACCAACCCTGACCCCCACATCTCTATGAGGAAAGTTGAAACTAAATAACTTAATTGAGGCCTAAAGCTTTTCTCAATACACAAAATTTAGGGTTCATCTAGCAGAGAAAATGAGATAGAAGGTCAACAATTTGGTCGCTTTAGGGAAAAGACAAAAATACCCTTACATGCCAACACGAAAAGAAGTTGGAAGAAACCATCAAATTAAAGAGGATGGCAAGGAATCGAGACATTGACTGTAATTAGAAAAGTTAGAATAAGCCAACCAAGATGTATCTCTCATAAGAGGCTTCAGCCTAGCCTTCAGGCGTCAAAACTCAAAACTGGTCATTAACTACCCCTTCATCGGCAGTCTCTTAATCTCTTTACGCTGCTTTTGGAGGGGGCAAAATAACAATTAAGCATCATTTTTCTCTATGCATGGCTGCATGGATCTCAATGCAGTATACGGTTCTCCTGCACCCTCCTCCTACGTACTTTGTTAATATGCTTTTTGCCACCATTACTCTCAATATAATATTACCCTCATATATAACTACAGTTCCAAAGGAAACAACTTTTAACTCTCATCATCTCATGGTACCATCATTAATTTCCGAATCTCTTTCTTGGAATTTTTTATTTTCTTCTTTTTAAATTTTTGAGTTTCGTCACTCGAAATATATTCTTAAAAATAAAAGTTAATTAGTAGAAGCTTATGTTGAGATTGAGAGACTACTTGATTATCGTCTATATTTTCTTAATAATGATCCTCAAGAACTTGATCAACTACAATTTTTTTCTTCGTTTCTCTGGTCACAATTCATCTTTATTTGGTTGTAAATTTTTAATTAACTTCGATCTATATCGGTGTAAGTTTTGTGGCTGCTGGTTATCATATTTTCTGTTTAACCCAATAATCTTGTGATTCTTGCATATATATATATATATATCATATGTTTCTTTTCCAAGGAAAATGACAAAAGACTTATCAATGAAATTAAGAAGAGAAAACTTAAAGAATCGATCTCAAAACTCAACGTCAAAAAAATCTGATTCCAATGAATAATACATAAATTGGATTTCAAGAAACAAAGCTAACTAGCTAATTAACTAGCCATGCCTAGCTTGATACATAGTAATGAAACAAACAAAAAAAAACAAGAAAAATATAGCCGGTCGGTTCCGCGCGGTTAATCCCAGTCATTTTCTTCAGCCCCTATTTCTTTGCCAATTTCTCTCTCGAAGTAGAGTTTGAAAGCGGGTTTCAGATCATCATACTTGATAAAGAACTCATTCGTTTTGCTGATCGTGAAGATGCTTGTAGGAGGAGGTGAGGACTTTCTTGGGGTTGGCGGGACGGTTAAGGTCTCTTCTTCATCTTCGTTTTCTTTGCCTCTGGGTTTCATCTTTAACTTGGTTAATCCAGAGATACCTGCCATCTTCTTGCTGCCTTCAGATTCAAGAGCGCTTCCATCTACCTGTGAGTTCTTTGAAAAAACCATGATCTTAAGAAAGAGAACAAGCCTAGGCCAAAAGTTTGAACCAATTAAGCTAGGTCAAGGCTAGGAGGATTGTTGAGAATTAATTAAGACGTACTAAAGGGCTGTATATATAGGTTTTTCGTCGGCAAGTTTCCTTTTGTTTTGCAAAGAGACTCCTTACGAAAGTGGGATGAGAAAGGTTTCCATTTCCCAAATTGAATCGGAGAGAGACATTGAGGCGGTGGTTTGCATTACAAGCAACTATCTTATATATATCGCCAAAAGAAAAAATATAAATATAATTCTAATAAGATTCTGGTATAGTCTAATTAAAAAGTTCCACATTTCACTTTTGATCGTTTTTTTTAAGAAGAAATAAATTGCAATATAGATCCTCTATTAACCACAGCCACTAAATTGAAATTAAAAGCTAGCTTGCAACACTTATAACGGGAGACTATTTGAAGTTTTTAACTAAAGTCTAGTTTAATTGCCGAAAGAAATTTTTAACGGGAGACTATTTGAAGCTTTTAACTAGGAGCGCTTTTGTTATGAATTCGATCCTTTTTACAAAAGGTGGTTTTAACTAGGAGTGGGGTAATTGTTTGTTCCATATTTCTCAAATGCAATTCCGATGCTCTCATATTTTTTGAGAGGGAAACCAAGTTGCAGACGCTCTTGCAAACTTTGGTCTCACATCAGATACTATGGTTTGGTGGGATTCGCCTCCGGCTTTTGTTGTTTCTTTATGCCTTAGGGATTTTATGGGTCTCCCTAATTTCCATTTTCGGTAGATTGTTTTTGTTTTTGTCTTTCTCTTTTAGTTTTCTTTTTGAGGGGTTTGGTTTCATGTCCCCCCCTCCATTAAAAAAAAGGCGGTTTTGTTAGAAGCACGTAGAGATTTTTGATAAAAATGTCAAATGTTTTATACGTACGTAAAAGCACTTGAAATGCTTGTTTTAGGAAGCATATGGCAGAGTGCTTCTTAAAACACCACCCAAAAGCGCTTTTAGGATTAAAAAAGCTAGGGATTCCTGTTGATTAATAATCAAGGCACAACTCGTGATTTTGATATGAAAAGGGAGGTGTTCAAAGATGTGGTCGAAGATAGATCGACCGAGAAGAAATTTACATGTCCTCTTAAGCCAAGCCTGATGACTTTCAAGGGAATGAGATAAAAAAAGGGCAGATTAAACCATGAATGTATTGGCTAGGTGGCTTAATTAAGCAGATAAGCTAGCTTAAGCTTGCTGATCACGTTTGCTGAGTTAGGATCCATTCACTGTGCTATACAGCTGTCAACACGTGGCAGCTTCTTATGCTTAGTTAGCTAGTATAAATAATTTTTTTTTATAAGCTAGTATAAATACCTTGTATGCTACTGTTGAAACCAATTCTGCAGAATCATTCACAGAAATATAGTTCATTTGCTTTACTTTTCTCTCGAGCTTTTAGACTAGAGTAGTTATTAATTAATTTACTTGCATGGATTACAGTTTTAAGTGTGTTCATCTTAAAGAATCTTGTGGTACTATTCTCTGAAAAAATAAAGAGGTTGAACATTTTAGTTTTGTACTAGTTGCTATAGCTAGCTACATATATACTTTGCATCTTTTATATGAAAAACTTGATGAATTTCTTAGTTTGCTTTATTGCAGATAAAATAGCTAGTGGCTTGCAGGACATATTGGTCATCCTTTCCTATTAAGCAAGAATTCGCTAAAAGAATTGATCCAATGTCATACACTCACTCACAGATATAAGAGCTATATATATATATATATATATATACAAACCTAGCTTCATATATAAGTTTAGGGTTCAAGACTATTTGCAAACAAAGACATAAATATAGGCATAATTGCCAAAATACACCCCAAACTTGGCCATAATTATCAATTTGCACTCCAAACTTATAATTGATCGATGAATTTCACCTCCTGAACTTGGTAACAATTGCCGATTTGCACCATATCTGTCAAATTCAACGGTTTCCATCCAACGTGAGGGGCATTATGGTCAGTTTATATTTTTTTAATTAACACAATTTTTTAAAATTCAGATCTCTCATCTCTCTCTTCCTCTCACTGTCGCCGGCGAGCAACCCTTCCTCCGGTCACCTTTGTTCGACACCTTCCCCACCAAGAGGAGCGGCTGTCTTCCCCTTTCCTTTTTTGTTTTTCCCTTTCTTCTCTCTTGGCCGGCAACTCTCCTCTCTCTTCTCTGCTGCCGGCAACTCTCTCTCTTTCAAATAAATTAAGCGTTCCTTGTGTAAAGTATCAACGCTGCAATGTAAAATAAATACCAGTCTTACTATGTAATGTATGTATCAATGTATGGTATTGCTGTTTGTTGCATAACTTGATTACTGTACCAAAAAATTACCCATCTATAAAACGATACCTGGCCACGGAAACCTTTGTTTGTAATGCTTCATGGCCACCAAGCTGCCATGCGGTTGTACGGACTGATCGATATTCCATTTGCTTGCACACATGAATGTAAATCTTTAAAAACTATGCAGTGCAGAAGCCAGCAAATTAACATTTTATATATACCACTAGTAGCAAGCTAGAGTACATAACTACATACTGATAAAGTACTATATATGAGCGTGACCAAAAAAATTAATCGGCAATAATTAGATTCGAGAAACATATGACTGTTTGGCTAACAATATTAGTGCGTGAAGTAATCTGAAAATTTGATCACCTCCATCTTTTATATTTCCTTAAAAGACAAATGTATATCACTTTAATTTGTTCAACTAAACTAACATGCATAATCTTTCGTTCCTACATAATGCTATGAATTTAACTTTTGCGAGTGACGTACTAGTCATGTACGTTATTCTGGTTTATACTCATGCATTATCGATCATTCACTACCTTACAAAACATGACTTAATTACAATCGATTATATCTGTGTGACATTCAAAGTAAAATAACAAACTTGTGTTTTTTGTTCAATAATTTTTTTTATATGGATAAGGATACAACTAAAAAAGTAATATACTAATATACAATGTTGAATGTTGCATATAGATTTATGAATGCGATGTTGGAGGAAACCGCTATACTAAATTATTTAGGTTATTGTTCTGGCTCTAGCTCTGGCAAGAAAGACGAGGACTGTATCGCAATCACAACTTCGCTGGTTTTAGGCACCGGGGAGAAATCTTCAGGGCGGTGAAATGGGGTTGATATAGACATTGCTGCCATCTTCTTGTCTTCAGATTCAAGGCTACCATCTAGCTTTGACTTCTTTGAAAAATCCATGATCTTGATAAGAGAGAACAAACGCGGGGCAAGAGTGTGAACAAAGGTCAAGGAATTAAAGGAAGATTGTTGAGAATTAAGGGGGTACAAATTAAGGTCTGTATATATAGGTGTGTTGGCGGCAAGATCCCTGCCATCTTCTTGCTGCCTTCAGACTCAAGCCCTCCAACTAGTTGTGAATTCTTTGAAAACGTCATGTTCTTGATAAGAATGAGAACAAACATAGCTAGGCCAAAAGGATGAACCAAGGTCAAGGCTAGGAATTAAAGGGGAGGATTGTTGAGGATATATTAAGACATACTAATAATCCTTGTATATATAGGGGTGTTGTCGGCAAATTTCTTTTTCTTTTGGAAATAGAACTCCTTATGAAAGTGGGATATAGGTTTCCATTTTCCAAATTGAATCGGAGAGAAATTGTGGCAGTGGATTGGTTTCCAAGCAACTGTGTTATTATTGCCAGGAATATATATATATATATATTTTTTTTTTTAATTCAAAAAAACATATTTTTATTTTATTATTAATAAACTTTTTATTAATAAAATTTTATAAAAACAAATTTTTTTTACCAATCCAAAACAAAACACTTTTATTTTAAACAAATCACATTTTATTTTATTACCCAATAAATTTTTATTGATTAATAAACTATTTTATTAAACATAACATAACACCAACAATCTTATCATTTTATACCTCAATAACCAAAATTATTGACACAATAAAAAAATTATACCACAATAAAATATTTAACCACAAAAATATTTTATACCCAATAAATTTTTAAAAATTATATTTTCGTATGAAAAAAATAAAATTTTATAAATCAATGAAATTTTATTTAATCCACCAACAAAAACAAAAAACATTTTGATATTATTGACTTTAATAAAATTTTATAAAATAAAATTTTAATTTATTAATCCAAAAACAAAAGAATATAATTTTATATATTTTATGACCCAATAAAATTTTATACAATAATTTTTTTATGACAATAAAATTTTATTAACACAAACCCAACACTTTACCCTGAATTTCTAACACTTCAAAGTAAATTTCACTCAGCACAACCAAAAACTAGTTGAATTAATATTTTTAATTTACCCCATTTTTAACTAAACACCCAAACACTAAATAATTTAGAATATCATTTATATTCTCAAAAAAGACACAATTCATACAAAACAATACCCAACCAAAATCTATAGAATACCAAACCAAACCCAAAATAGAACCTTGAAAATTAAAGAACTACCACAAGATAACACTATTTTTTTCTAAAACAAACAAAACTCCATAGATTTGATTCATAATAAAACCAAACTCAATTCAAAAGATAAAACACCATTATCTGGCATAAAATCTAATACCAACAAAACAATTTTTTTCAACTCTAAAAGCAAAAACAAAGAACCTTCTTGCTTTTAGACGCACCAAAAAGCCAAAGGCCACACGCGAAGCCACAAAAGAAATAAAACAAAACAAAAGGGACCTACGGGATATAAAAGGAGTGGAAAGAAACACCACACAAACCAACAAACAGCATACCGCCCAAAAAATTAAAATAGAGAAGAATGAACTTGCACATAAAGAAAGCCAAAAATAGTACAAGAGCGAACACAAAAAAAGACACAAGAACAACTTGCAGTAGGAAGGGATGCCAACTGCCACTAATTCTCAGAATGAAACACGCAAAGGGGTAGAGGAGTTTGAACACCGAACCACCCCCTGATTTAACGAAGCCCCCGGTAGAGAAACCTCCATGCTGGCTTGCCGTTTGGCTAAGGTTGGACGGACGGGAGACCCAAAAGGCAAGGAAAAAACAAAAAGAAACGAGAGGACCCAAGGCACCCCCAGAGAAGCAGGGGGACGGAACGTCCCAAACCCGGCCACGGCCGCCGACCCCCGGCGGCCGGGGCCCCCGGCGCGCGGGGGGCACCCCCCCCGCCCGCCCGGCCCGGCGCGTGACCCGCACGAAACCCCCGGCGCCAACCCGGGCCCCCCCGCCCCCCCCCCCCCCCCCCCCCCCCCACCCCGCAACCGGGCGGGGAGAAGAACGGCCGGGGCCCGGGAAAACGGATATACATATTTTTTCATAAAATTTAGAAAAACCTTGTAGTAGTATTTGTGTTTATTTCTTTTTACTATGAAAACCCTAATAAAGTAGGTTTGCTGAGTGAGTCCAAAGAAATAAAGAGCTTTACAGAGAAACTAATCAATTTTTTTTTAGAGGCAAGAAACTAAACAACTTGTATTAATTGTAAGTGGTTTAGTGGCACATAATTGTATTTCTTTTTACTGAAAAGCAAGAAAACCTAATGAGTAAGTTTGGTGTTCGACTATCATGCCACTACAACAAAAAGCACTTTTGGAGACCAAAATTTTTGCGATGAACTTATTTTCGTCACTGAATGTCACATTTTACGAGGAATATAGCAGTTCCTCGCTAAATATAATTGAATTTCAGCGAGGAACATATTTTCCTCACTAAATGTCACTTTCTACCAGGATTATTTCAATTCCTCGTTAAAAGTGATCATAATTTTGTCGCTTAAATTGTTATATTATTAGCAAGAAAATATGAGTCTTCCACGACGAAACATGTTCCTCGCCAAAGCGACCTTTAGCGAGAAAATAATGTTTTCCTCATTATATATTTGGTGGGAAACATTGCAAGACCTGCCAAATTTAGTAGCGACAAAACTAAAGTTTTCTCGCTGATAGTACATTTTCTGCGAGGAAAAAGTACTTGCCAAAAGATACAATTATCGAGGAACTAATTAACTCATCGTTGTAATTTTGGTGGGAAGTTTTCTCGAACCCACCAAAATTAATAGCGATGTAATTAAACCTTCCTCGCACTTGATATATTTAGCGAGAAAATAATTATTTTGTCGTTGTAGATTTTGGCCATAAATTTTTTTAGACCCGCCAAATGTTGCGGTAAGAAAACTAAATTTTCTCGCAAAAAGTAAACTTTTAGCCATGACTAATTTCTCGTTAATTGTAGTTTTAGCGAGAAACTAATTATTTCATCGTTGTAGGTTTTCGAAAAAAAAGTTTTATAAAAGGAACCAACCATTGGTATTATTTTATCATTTTCAATTGATGAAAATAAAATAATAATGAATAGAGTGTAGCAAAATAATTGGAACAATGTCTCACAATTTCCATAAATAGAAAAAATAATAAACTATTCAATAGGTTTAATATAATAAAAATATATATGAATATCATTAAGCCATAATGGCACAGTGGATAAGGCACTACCTTGTAAATACTAAGGTTGGGTTTGAATCCCAACAAAAGCAATTTGACTATTTATTTGGTACCTCTAGACCAAAGAGGGAGAGAGGTATTAGGCTCGGTCAAAAGTGTTATTTAATTTTTTAAATTTTTTATAAATTCGTAAATTAGTTTTTATCATTAGCGAGGAAATAATCATTTTAGCGACGAAAGATATTTAATGACCATTTTTTAGCCTCTCAAACTTTTTCAATGAGAAAAAAGTATCAATTTTGGCGAGGAGAGAAATTGTCACTAAAAAATAATGGCGAGAAATATAATTTTCATCACGAAAAGGATTTTACGAGAAACTATTTATTTTCTCTAAAAAACTTTTCTTGACGAGCTTTCTACGACGAACTCACGACGAAAAAAATTTCCTCGCCAAAATACTACAGCTACGAAATGTCATTTTTCAACGACAAATTTGTTCCTCACAAATGAGATTTTTTGTTGTAGTGTGCCCAGTCTCCAATCCATCAAGTACACAAACGTACATAACCATCTCGATCAACAAAAGAAAAATAACCAGCAAAAAATATTGAATAAAAACAGAACCTACATATATATAACCAGAAGTACGTACTATAATCCTAATGGATATATGGTCCGCTAAACCCACAACGCTAGCTTGATTTTCTTAAAGAATGGTACACATACGCAAACGGTTTTCGACTAGTTCTTCAGATCAGGGCAGCTTTGTGTCTTCTTCTTCAGGTCTTCATCATCATTAAGCTTGGTGTCTTCTTCTTCTTCTTCTTCTTCTTCTTCAGATCTTCATCATCTTCTTCTTCAGCTTTGAACCTAGCTAAAATATGAACCAAGCACAATAAGTCAATAATAATGAACCAATCATATAAGGTTTATGGTTTAAGGGTTATATATTGTAATTGATCGAGCATTGGTGTATATAACTATATATAATATCGAACATATATATCTTTACAATAATCGATTAAGAATAACGTACATACAAGTATGTACTCGATCACCCTCATAACTGAAGAATGAACCGGGTTGGAACTTCATGGATTCTTCTTTCGACTCCATACTGCTTGATCGACTTGCAGTCACCTGATCGGGGCCACTGGGGTTCCGATATTTCCAAGGTGTCAAGAACGAGTGATCAACCTCCAAGAAAGACGTTAGTCGCTTGTAGTGATCGTCATCCATAGTTGCTTGCTGCTGATCAGCAAGTTCTCGATCAACAAAAACATGCTTCAACTTTGGATATTCTTCTTGTTCCATTGTCCTTTGGTTTCTAAATTATGTGCAACTATGGTATCGTCTTGTTTGCTTGGAATAATTAACCTGAAGTTTCCTCCATCTCTTAATTATACATAGCATTTGAGGGAGATCAAATATATTGGGTAGTTCTACTTATAAGAAAAGATATGGGATTCGAGGGAGCTAGCTTAATGACCGTATTCCGATCCTACTTGGAAAAGGTAAGGTTTGAGGGAGTTTAATCCAAATTATGGTACGTACGTACGTAGAAGCTAGCTAGTATTTACACAGACTATGCATGTGAACCTGTGATGATAAGAACTTAGAAAAAATTTCTCGCCACTTTTCAATCTTTAATTAAAACTAAAGTAATTTTTTATTGATGAATTTTAATCTCTCCATCACATGCCAACTAAGTTTTTTTTTTATAAATATTTTAAGAACGATGAGTCAGTTATTCAGTTTTCTATATTTCAAAATATTTACGATACATTTTAACCTAATCTTTAATTAATTTTAAATTGTAATTAACTTCTCAAATTGGTAAGAACTTTTTTTTGTCTCCCACTAGTTGTATCAATCCATTTTGTTAAGGATTGAAAGACAAATGAAAATATAATAGAAAAAAGCTCTCAACATGTTTCTCCTCGATCAGCCGTCCCCCTTTTTTTTTCTTCTTCTCTCATCGATCCCCCCTCCCTTTTCCAAAAAAACCCCCCAAAAAAAACCCCCTTTCCTCCCCCCCTCGATCAGCCGTCACTCTCTTATTTTACCAAAAGATAGCGGTGGCCTCCATGCCAACCCATGCCATCTCAATCATTGCATCACCGCTCCTTCTGTGATGTGTCAGTTCCTCGTGTGGGTTTTCCCTTAGCGAGGCCAAGTTCACCATGGTCTTTTGACAGTGGTGATTTTACTCGTTGGGATCTAGATTTTGTTCCCTTCATGGCCTTCAAGGGATGTATTATGTTGTTTGTTCATCTATGCAACTGTGCTTTCTTTACGATGGTGCCTTGCAAGATATGGTGAGTGGGTGGAGTCGCCAGCGTCTTCCTCCAGAGGATGGATGGCAGCGTTCGTTAGCGGTGCCATATGCTGCAAAAAGGAGTTTGGCCCTCTACGTCTCATCTACACAACTGCTTCTCCCCGCCCTCTGTTGATGGCAAGGAGAAACTCTAGTTTCATTTTTTTGGTCTTATGCCTACAATTGTGATTGTTACGTATAACAGTTAATCTAAGATCTTTTACAAATTTTAAAAATGCATGGTGGAAAAAAATTTTATATATATATATATATATTATACGTAACGGTGTAGGTAAATTAACAACACTCAATTTTAGAAAAACTGCAAAATGTAGGTCGATGTACCTTAATAATTTGGTAGTGAACCATGGATATAGTATGGAAGAACATGTCGTTTGTTAATAAAATATCAACTAAGCAACAATAGTAACAAAAAATAAATGAAAAATATAATACCTCATGACTATTGAAGCCAAAAGAAGAAGGAAGACAGACCGAATCTTGAGACTCTAACTAAACTCTAGGTCGCTGCACAACGTCTCCCTAATTTCTCATTTCTTAAAACGAACTCTCATCTCCTTTTTCTTAAGAAACAATGCTGGAAAAAATTGTATTGTTGTTTATGAAAAAATATTTAAAATTAAATGGTAATATAGTGACAAAATATCAGGAAACTAATTATTATTTGTATCAAAGCAGTCATGCAATTAGGTTAAGGGGAGAATCAAGATGCAAAATGTGATGATTTATAGGGCTGATTCTAATTCTAGTATTTATGGGCCCACTCCCATCAATTCTCATTTGACTCATCGCTTTGTAAATAAATATCAAGAAATATTTCAATTATAAAAAATTCAATGAGAGGCCTATGATTTGATCTTGTAGCATAGTTTAATTTCATTTTGTAAAAGAGGTCATGAGTTAGAGTTTAGTGTCTAGGAGTTGTTATATAATCAAATGAAAAAATCCAAAAAAATTAATCTTTGTCAACTTATAATGTGTACATGTCAAAGTGACAAAACGACCTAGTTTTAAACATAAACATAGATAAATGCCATAAAGGGGGCGGAGAATCCAAAATCCGTGATCCATACACTTGAACTCGATGAAGATTTAACTGATGCTATGTTTCGAGGGCAAGCAGGAACATAGAGGAATCGCCAATTAGGACGTTCTGGTTTGCATATCTTCTCTTGATAAGTGCCTATAAGCTCGTTTGCATTGTTTAGCTTCCAAGAAAAAGTTAAGTAGGAGAGTAGATTATAGGTTATAGCTTGTGTTCTGCGACTCGTATTCTTATCGTTTGGGACCTGCCCCTGAAATAGAGAAATGGGTTGTAGAAATTTTCCACCGTTGGTTTTACTCTAATTAAGGGAGTAATTCTTTTCTTTTTCTTGGTTTTTCCCTTGTTTAATTTTATTCAATTCCTGTATTGCAGGTTTGAAATGTCTGCCTATTCAGAAGGAATAGATATTGGTGAGTCACGCAGTCTGAGTTTTGTCTCGATAAAAGGTTAAAATTTCAAGTTCAACTATAATTATCTAGCAACCCATGGATGTTGCCTTTTCCTTTGAAAAGGGCATGAATTAATAGTACCAACTGATCTGTAGGAGTGTTTGAATCATGCTTCTTGTATCCGCCGGGTGCCGGATAATTTTTTTCCTCATACAGTGATTGGTACTTCATATATGACTTTTAGTTCTCTTATTCCATGTTATTTTGTTCAATAGGAAAATTGCGACATAATGCACATGTCCACCTTGAGAAGGTATTCTTAGAGCTTGAGCAGAGTGAAGCTCAGAAGAAGGAGCTTAAGAAAAATCTTGAACAGAGTGAGATGCAACTACAAATCTTGGTATTAAACTATTAACTACTATTATTGATCGATGGTCTGGATCACTAAAATTTAAATAACTTGTGGTACGGTTCGACTTAATAACTTGATATGCAATTATTCATTGTAGTAAGGTGACTAAGGTCAAAGGTTGTACAATGTTTGTCTATTGATGATTTATTAACTCTTTCTTACTAATTATCTTTTGGTTATTTAGTTTTCTCCTTCTGCGAATGATTAATCTACTGGCCAGGATTTGATTTGTTGAGTACTATTGGAATTTTCTTTATTTTAGTGGAGTCTGATGTAATGCCATATGTTTCCAGAATGAGAAAGCTACCTTAGAGACAAATAAGGCCAATGAATTGGTGTCATGGTTGGCAGAAGAACGAAAGGTTTTGTATTCCGTTATTGAAGGTTTTTGTCGATGAGTCGATCATATTATATCAATGAACCTTTGAACGTACTGTTGTTTCTTTTTTATGATTGATCAGAAATGGGAAAGGGAGAAGCATAAACTTCAAGAAAAATTAAAGGAAAAGGAAGAGGATTTGGCCTCCAGTCAAGCATTTAACCAAGTACTTATTGTGAAGCTGAATGAACATAATGCTGAACTGCACCAGGCTCGTCATTCGTTAATCATGGTTGGTATATTTGTTATTTCTGTTTGACATTTTTATGATTCTTAAATTATTTACCTGCAGTGTGGTTCTAAACTTCTAATTGGTTGTAAAGTTTATGTTGTGATGAAGCTGGGCTATATATTTATACAAGATTGTCTTGAACTTAATGAAGGATAATGGCTGTCAACTTGGTTTATGTAATTTCAAATGTTTCATATTTCTTTCCAAAAGGCAGTGGCAAATTCCTTGTTTGATCATTTACTCTATACAATTGGGTTGAATCTCGGAGATTGAAATGTAATGAATAGTTGGTTCTGATAATTTCTGTGCAGGGTTTGAAGGAATCAGCAAACGACGCTTCTGTTGGGGTGAAGATAATGGCAGACCTTGACACCAAACCTGCAACCCAGAGAATGCCTTCTATAACCATGGAGGTAGGTTCTCTGTGGGAGGAAAATCTTAGAGATCCAAGTTGGCATCCATTCAAAATTATCATGGACGAAGAAGGAAAGACAACGGTATACATATAACTATCAACCAAAATTCATATTATACATGGGTGTTGTGTCACATTGAGTTATGGATTGTTGTGATTGCATGTATAGGAAGTTATTGATGAAGAAGATGAGAAACTGAAGAACTTAAAGACAGTGTTTGGTGATGAAGTTTTTGAGGCTGTGACGACTGCCTTGGCAGAATTGATCGAGTACAATCCCAGTGGTAGGTATCCAATGCTAGAGCTTTGGAACTTCATGGAAGGGAGAAAGGCATCGTTAGCAGAGGGAGTATCCTACATTATCAACCATTGGAAACCAAGGAAACGAAGAAGTATTGATCAATGCTCCCAAGAGCAGAATAAGCGGTTTCACTGTCCGACAGGAAAACGTAGTTAAGTTTGTATTTGGATTGAACAAAATAGCAATAGGAATTTCCTATTTAGTGTGGCTGTTAGTTTAGTCTTTACCTCTTTCCAGACCATCATCTGAATTTAGTCACTTTCTTTATAGCTCAAATAGTTCAATGTTAACCCACACTCATGACGAGCATTCGACTAGATGAAATTTTAAACCTTTATCATCATACCATGTCCGAAACCCATGTCGAATAGATAGCACACTCTCACACAATTTTTGGGAACAGGTTTAATTTGGTAACTCACAGTCTGTGCAGCATTCCCACAAGTACATATTGTTCCAGTGAAGGAAGTAAAGGAGGACATTGTTGCTTCCTTACTGAGGTGAGGTGGAGTAAAATTTCAATTTCTTCTAACCAAAATTTAAAGAAAAAAGAATTGAGACCAGTTCTTGGATTTTTTAACTAGACGGTTCTGATTCAAAAAGCATTTCCTTTGTGGACCTTTTGTTCTGAAAGTTGAGTCCTGCCTATTGGCATATCTGTCTGATATACATTCTATACCTTCCACGTGTCTTCTGTGACCACATGATTAGATGGAAAAGGACCAAACATCGTATGTGATTCCTGGCACCAACATTCCTTAATTGGCTTGAACCAGTCTAGTCATGATTGACAATAAAGAAAAAGGTATAATCCATGCATATATTTATTATACATCTATGCATGTTGTATATCACTATGCAGAACCGTTAGATGATATTATGCTATTGACTGTATTCCCAAAGTATGCTAATCCAACGGTAAAAACTGGAGATGCATATCATACATATTAGAATTTTCCCTAGTCATAGACCAAAACAAAGATCAGAACTTGAAACCCCAAGTACTGAAGTAGAGATATTTTCGGAAGAAGGCTGAAACAGAGTTCTTTGCAGCTGTGTTTTCTGGTCAGCAAACTATGAAACACCGCTGGCTTCTTTCTGGGTTTGCATATTTGATTTGTTTTATTGGTTACTGAGAAATGAGTTTTCATTGTGGACTTTTGTGTTTGGTTGCTGAGAAAAAAGTGAGGAAAATAGGAAACTGAACTAATGATTCTGGGTCTTGTATTTAAAACGCCCCAAACAGTAAAATTTCCTTCGTTTTCTGTGTTTTTGTACCTTATTTCCTAGTTTGGTAGGATTGGACTGATTTTGAATCTTGGGGGTTTTTTTCTCTTCCCCTTTTCAGGTTTGCAATGTTTCCAGGAGAACTGCATCTTGGTGAGTCTGATTTTTGTCTTAATTAAAGTTTAAATTTTTGATTCAACTGTAATTAGAAGCCCAAATGTGTTTCCTTTGAGGCATTCAAAAGGAAGCCATGCTTGCCAATCAAAGTTGTGTTTGCATGATTGCATATTGCTTCTGGTATTTTTCTTAATTAGCTTCATTTGTTTTGTTATATTTAAGTAGTAGCTTCCTTTACGTTGTTTAATAGGGAAATTGCATCAAAATGTACTTGACCTGCGTGGCCATGTTGAGAAGGTAGTCTTTGAGCAGCACACTGCTCTGTTAAAATTTTTTGAACAAAAGAAAGTTCTTAGTAAAGAGCTTGAGCAAAGTGAAGCTCGAAGACAAGAGCTTGAGAAAGAACTTGAGGAGAATGCAACTCAAAAGAAAGAGCTTCAGAAAGTTCTTGAGCAGAGAGAAGCTCAAACGGAATATTTTGAGAAAGAACTAGAGCGCAGTGAAGCTCAAAAGCAAGAGCTTGAGAAGAGCGAAGCTCAAAAAGAAGAGCTTAGCAAAGAACTTGAGAGGAAGGAAGCTCAGAATGAAGAGCTTAGGAAGTTACTCTTACAGCAGAAAACAGCCCTGTTAAAATATGAACAACAAATGAAGAATAGTAAGAAAGATCTTGAGCAGAAGGAGGCTCAGAATGAAGAGCTTAAGAAGGTACTCTTAGAGCAGAAAACAGCCCTGTTAAAATATGATCAACAAATGAAGGATCGTAAGGAATTTCTTGAACAAAGTGAAGCTCAATGCAAAGATCTTCAGAAAGAAGTTGAGCAGCTACTTAAACTACGTGACCACTTCAAGATGGTAGTCTTAGAGCAGCATATAGACTTGTCAAAATCTGAAGCCAAAGTGAACGATTTTATGAAAGAGCTTGAACACACTGAAGCTCAAAACAAAGAGCTTAAGAAAGAACTAGAGGAAAATGAGCGGAAGAGAGAGCTCGAGCAGCAAGAGATGCAACTGCAAAAAATGGTATTTGTATTCTTCTCAACTTAAAATATATCGACTTGAGCCTTGTTTGGATTAAGTAATGGTTACAGCAGCCATGAACTTCCACCTTGTATTTGTAGTATAAGTGTATAACCATGATCTGGATTTCAATTCAGTGCATCGACATTAGAATCAAAACCTTCTCTTAAAGTTTCGTTTTGCCTTTTGCTGATCAATGCATTTGATATTCTATTAGAATAGCACGGATTTATGAGAAACTCTTTCCTACTTGGTTCTGGTTAATGGCCTTTCATTTGTGTCTTGAGAATCTTGACACATCTTTTCCGACCATAGAAAGAAAAAAAAAATTCACATTTAGCATCTCTTCCATGCAAATTATCTATTAATAGTTTAGTTCTCTCCTTTTGTAAATCTAGTAGCCAAAATTTTATTTGTTGGTAAACTGTTTGTAATTATTATTTAATCTAAGCTGATGCAGTGTTTTTCTCTTCAGAATGAGAGGACTGCCTTGATAAAAGAAACGGCTGATAAATTGATGCCACTGTTGGCAGAAGACCTAACGGTTGGTTTTACATGAAGTATTTTAACTTGGCAATTCAAATAGGTGAAACAATTATCTACTCATATTAACCCTTCAAATTTTGTTTATGATTGACCAGCTATGCCATAAAGAAAAGGAAAACCTTCAACAGAAAAACAATGAATTGGAAAAAAAGCTTGAGCAGTATGAGAAGCAACTGCAACAAATGGTAATTATCTTGTTCCAATTCTAAAATCAATGGACTTAGGCTCTGTTTAGATATTGTAGTTATGTATGGCTTGCATTTGTTTCGAGCTAGTAACATAGTAAGCCTAGTATATGGTAGTTGATAGAAAACTATATGATCTGGATTATAAGTTTGTGCGTTGACATTGGAACTAGAATTTCAGGAGAAAGAGAACTAAGAGAATGTGATCAGAGAATTAGAACATTGCCATGAAGTTTCACCTTTACAGTTTTGTTGTTCCAGTTGTTTGATATTCAATTAGAATAACATAGATGAATCAGGGACTCTTGTTATTCTTGGTTCTAGTTTGAGGAGGTACAGAGGTTACCATTTTGCAGTTCTAACTTTTAGTAATTCTACCTTGCATTTCTTTCCTTTTCTGAGTATACATCCTAATTTTGTTTTCTTTTGATTGTTAGTTCTGTCCTAATCTAGTAGCCAGAATATGATCATATCTTGAAAATTATTATTTAATATGAACTAATGTTGGAATTTAAGGTATATATTTAACTAGTAAGCACTGTCATACCATCAATAGAATACCACTGTTAGCTAGTTCTGCATATACCAGTTTAATCTTCAATTGAAGAAAGATTCATGTTATCATTCCTGCAACTACGAGCATCATTTTATATAAGACATATCCATGTGGTCAATTCTCTGAACTTGCAATCATCATCTTTCCTTTTCTGCTCATCAGGTCAACGTACTTCTTTCTCCTCTCCCATTCCTCAACTTATAGCAACCTTTCTATTATAAGATTTCCACTTCTGTATCATTTTTCTGTAGCCACAACTAGGGAGATTGCGTTTTCTCTTCTGTACTGGGTTCTGTATCACTGGATCCAACATTATAATTGTCTTTCTTTTGGCCCGTCATACATAATATGAACCACTTTTCACTTTCCTTCTGCCTTGATAAGTCGGAATTATTGGATGTTGTCATACAGCAAAGCATCGATGAAGAAGATGAAAAGTTGAGAAGTTTGAAGGACAAGTTGGGTGTTGAAGTTTACAGGGCTGTGACAACTGCCTTGGTGGAATTTTATGAGCATAACACCAGTGGTAGCCCAGTGTAGAATGGCAGAAAAGCGGTAGAAGCTGAAGGTATGCATTAAAATTTGACTTCCTATGACAAACGTATGGGGAATTGTGTATAGCGCGCTCTCTCTGTGAGTTATAATTCTCAATTTCTTACTAGAATTCTGTTCAAGTTTCAGTAATATGTTGGTTAAGAATTGAATTGTAGTATCTTTGGTATTGTTTAGATGTAGTTACATTACATACTAAAAGTAGTGCCTGGCAAAGTCCATTGGATTCGCCTCTAATCTTCCATTGGTTTGGTCCTAAGGGCCAGTTTTGGATTGCTGTTAGTTTTTGTATGGAAACTGTTTGGTGTAGTTAAATTTCCTGTGTCCCATGGCTGACCGTTGATTCTGAATTGTCTTTTCTTCATTTCAAAGTTCATGTTTATAGGGAAACATTTCGGAGTATCTGATAGCATCGAGAGGGAAGGCGGCTAAATGCTGAAGTACCACTAGTAGTTGCTTACCACTGATTGATAGGAAGCTTTGGAAGAAACTCTTGTACTGACTTGTTCACCCAGCCTGATGTGCATGGATTTCATACTTGTAATTATAGTTAAGCTTAATTAGGATGACATGTCTAATTTTCTCTCCTTTTCTACATCTAAAAGTTGATGTCACCCTTACTTTATACTTATAGTGATTCAGCAGTTATTCCCCGCACTCATTTTTTGCGTTTGTTCATTATACTTTTTCCTTTTTTTCAGCTATCAAAAAAAAAAATTTTTTAAAATCGCTTTTTTTGTTAACTACGTAAGATCCGAGGTTATGAGTTCGAGTCATCATGAGGGTAGGAATGAAATCATTTGATCCTCTTAAAAAAAAAGAAGTTAAGTACCAATCGGATACTAACTTTGAATGTGAATCTAACTACTATGATTGTACATAAGATGAAGATAAATCGGATACATATACAATGATCCAATTTATGAACCAATTTGATTGTTATTAAAGGCCTCAAAACTGTGTAATTAATTTGTGTTATTGAACTTAACCCTCCCCTTAACCACTTGAACTTGGGCCCTGTTACGAAAAGGTGGAGACTTGCAAGTACAAGTGCTTATTCACTTCACTCTCTACATCACCCCACGTAGCACAGAAGTAAAAAAGAAACTGTACATACTGTAATTAAATATATTTTTTCTCTTCTCTCTTTTGCCCCTGCTTTCCCTTTCTCTTTCTTCTTCCTCTTCCCCAGTTCCCCTTCTCTTTCTTCTTACTCTTCTCTTCTTCCGTAAGAACAATTTATTTTCTTGGGGAAAATCCCAATTTCATGGCTACCACTTTGATCTTCAACTCCTCAGCACTCAGAAGTCCGATAAGTGTTGGGATTTCTTCTTTGATGTCATCCCCCAAAGGAGTTCGGATGAAATGGATCCATTGAAATTAAAGCTCCAAAATGGGACAGTAATGAAGGGGTCATGGTTGTGCAGCTGCTGTGATGGTGGTGATCTCAATTGCAGGTGAACAAGTGGATTGCCTGCGTTGGTGATGATGAGGAGGGATGCCCAAACTAATTGGGCCTGTGTTGATCGAAGGTTCCAAGACCGGAGAGGTTTACAGTGGAGCTATGGTGATTTGGAATTGCAGCAGCGGCGGCGCTGCAAGTGATGGCTCGAAATTGAGTGATGATTGCGGCTGGGCGCTGACTTGAGCTGGGATTGAGGTTGCTTTAGGTGGATGTGAGTTGCTGTGATGATGATGAAGAAGCTCGGTGGCTTGGGAAATTGTTGTGATGATAATGTGGGAATTGGCAAAGGACGAGAGCTGCTGCCTTGTTTGCTTGAGTTGCAGGATCAAACGAAATTAAAGCTCCAATAATCGGACCAATTAACATCAATCCCACAAAAACGTCCTTATTGAACTTAACCAGAGCAAGAGCAACAAGACCACCTTGGTCTTTAACCCAATTCAAAAACAATGACTCGCAGACTATAAATTCAACAATGGAAAACACCTTAGTTTTTTTACAGCAGAGGAGAAGAGGAAGAAGAAAGACGAACGGGAAGCAGGGGCAAAAGAGAGAGGAGAGAAAATATATTTAATTATGCTACTTTGTTTTGACTTTTATGGGACAAGTGTTGGGGTGTGGCTGACTCAAACGCATTAGCACTCCCCCCGTCTTTATATTTACTTGGGAGTGTCAGAGCTTTTATTTTCTCCAGAGCCGAATTGAAGGAACCGCTGTTTTCTCCAGAACAGAAAAGAAAGAAGCTTAACTGAAGGAAGCATGGCGTCCCTTTTCTGGTTTGTATATTCATCTTGATTTTGGCAAAATGGAATCCATGAGATAATTTCATTGAACTTTGATACTTTGGGTTTTTTTTTTTCCTTTGATTTTTAAGGTATTGCATGTCTTAACTAATAAAGGGTCAAAATTCTGATTCAAGTTTAAATGGATGCCTTTTGCCTTTTCCTTAAAAAGGGCTTTAAGATCACCAACTGAAGTAGCATTTGCTGATCATTTCTGATATAGGCGGGGACCCCAAAGTTTGTATCTTTATGTTCATATGATGATTGTACATGAAATTAACTCTATTCATTCTTAGAGGAGGATAAGGCCTTGTCCGAATTGAAAGCTCGATTCGAAAGAACTTGGGAAAGGACTACTGCAAGAAAGAAAGATATTAAGAAAGAGCTTGATCGATTAAATGAAGCTTAAAAGAAAGAGCTTGAGCAGTATCCAACTGCAGCAAGAGGTATTGTTATTGTTCTCAACTATAAGTTAGAGTGCATGTTTTACTTGAGTTTGAATGTGATCTAGATTTTAGTGTGGTGCATTGACACTTTGATTACAACCTTCTTGACAAGTTTATCTTTTCATGGCAGTTTCTGTTCCACTTATCTGATATTTGATTAATCGGACACTTTATCGATCCTACTTGGTTATGATTTAAGGTTGTAAGTACAATGCTGGCTTCATGATTTAAGAACTCTGCTAGTCCTGGCTCATCACGTTTGGTTGCTCAATCATGATTTAAGAACTACGATGTAATGGGAGCTGATGTAGTGCTTTTTTCTTATTCGAAGACTGGCCGGGAGATTGAGTTTCACGTTGTTAAAACTCCTAGAAAGTATAATAGTCTATGGAAAAATAGAACAAAAACTACAAGCACAACTTCCTTCCAACACAAATGAAGAGTAGAAATAAATGTTCCTTGACTGCTGTTAGATTCTTTAGGGTATTGATACTTGGGTTAAATTTTATGTATGATCAAATTTTGTGTCATAATGTTTGTTATTAGCATGTTAAAATTGTGTATGTTATGCTTTAGGCCTTCTGCCATTGATGTTATTGTTTTAACAGTATGATAAAAAAAATTGAGGCTTTTAGAAGTATTCATGTATGCCAATTGTTGTTTCATCTTTTGACAACCTAGCTTCCATGATCATTTTACAGGATATGCCAACGGCACATACTTTGAAGCACACCGGTGAAACCTATTCCGCATCCGTTACTTGTCCGTCACGTCCCGAAGATCGCATAAAGGTTATAAAGGAAAAGTTGGATGATGTTCAAATGGAAAGGTTCAAGTCATCTTGCTTTGGACATCTACTAAATATTAATCATCTTCAGTGGAGCGGACAACTTGTGCATGCACTCTTGCTGCGACAAGCCTCTTGTGAAGGTGATAAACATGGCCGGGGCTTGTCGTTTTTGATTGGCAAGTACGTGATACGGTTCTGCGACAAAGATTTTGCTCTGGTAACTGGTCTTCGTTTTGGCAAGAAGCCCATGCAAATCTCCACAAGCTCCCAAACTGAAGATGAGGACATGACAATTAGGCTTAAGGGCCTCTATTTTCCAAAAGTTAAAGCTGTTAGCTACCGTGATCTTGAAAATGCATTAAGATCATGCACTCATCCTGAAGACATATTTAAGCTGGCCCTAGTATACTTTGTTCACTGTGTGTTGTTGGCAAAGCAATCAAGGTCTTTCATAGATTTGAGGTACCTCAAACTAGTTGACGATCTTGAATCATTTAACCAGTTTCCATGGGGGTCGTTATCCTACGAGTTGACCATTGATTTTCTGTCAAAGGCAACTGAAAGAGGCAAAAATAAGTACGAACTTTGGGGGTTTCCTAACGCATTTCAGGTAATGTATGGTTTAGAAAAGTTTATTACCCGGAGGTAAGTGATCAAAAGTTCAAAACTTCCAGTTTTACATTTCTGGTGGATTTTCAATCCCAGGTTTGGGCTTATGAAAGCATTCCGGGTATTGCACAACGTGGATTTGCTGAGAAAGTTGAATGTGAGGCTCACCCTCGCATCTTGCATTGGAAAAGCAGGGGTGTTCTTACACATAAAGTCGTTGTTGATCATATACTTCAGTGCGATGAGGTGAGTATAGATGATTTAACTATAATTTGGTTTCTTCACATGTTTAGATTATAAGCAATATTCTGATTCCTTTTACATGCATTGTTAGCCTGATGTTGAGTTTATGGTTATCGAGCCATCTGTCGATGAAAAGAATCAACCTTATTGGTGTGCACGATGGGAGTCCACTGGTGGTGACGAAGATGATTGTAGTAATGCTCATGCTTGTGACAAGGTGCAGGATGGAAGGTTGAAGAACTCCAAAAAAGCAAAGCAGACCAACTTAACATCAAATAACTCAAACACTTTGTTAACAGATTGCAATGAAAGCTTTTTGGTATGCATAACAGACTGAAGGTTTGAAGATTTTTCGTGTACTAACTACTTCTTATTTGAGTTTTTTTTTCCAGGGTGATATTCAGGAAGCAATGGCCGCGAATTTTAAAACAGAGTTGCATGAATTCAAAACGCAACTCCTGGGTGAATTACCTTCTTTGATAAGAAAAGAGATGGAGGAGGCCTCGAATTCCTGTACTGTATCTGAACCGATGAATGTGTTACATGAGTTCAAAACTCAAATCCTGGGTGAATTACCTTCCTTGATAAGAACAGAGATAAAGGAGGCCCTGAATTCCTGTACTGTATCTGAAACAAGGAATGTGTTACATGAGTTCAAAACTCAAATCCTGGGTGAATTATCTTCCTTGATAAGAAAAGAGAGAAAGAAGGCCCGGAATTCCTTTGTATCTGGAACGAATGTGGACGAGTTTGTGGGATCTGGTTATACTTGTGGAGTCAAGGATGCGTTTGTCAACAAATCTGATAAGGTAAGTTTCAATGCACTTGTCAGTTAAGAATTAGATGATAGGATCTTGTTAGAATGAAAATAAGAGAGATCTTTTTCTCCCAATCTTACTAGTGTATTTATAAGTGTTTTTACCTAATAGATTCATGACTGACTTAGAAAAGAGTTTAGAGAATAAAACCATATTACATTAGTTTTCTTCTAATTGCGTCTTCAATAGCTAAATTACTTCCTAATCACATAACCAATACCAAAATGACACGTTTAGTTGGTCAGTTATTTCCAGCAGAACTTTGGTCATGTTGGAAATGTTTTTCTTCCTTTTTCTTTTCTTTTCTAATGATTGACCAGCTATAGCAGAGAGAAAATAATGAACTTCAAAGGAAAAACAGTGAATTGGAAAAGGAGCGTAATTTGAGGAAGAACAAGCTCGAGCAGCCTGAGAAGCGACTGCAAGAATCGGTAATTAATTAAATTGTTCGGGTTTCAAAATCAATGGACTTGGTGTTCTGTATGAAATTTTGAAGTTTGAAATACTATTTCTTTGTGATTTACTAGCGATGGCTAAAAGAAAATGATGAACTTCACAAGAACATTGAATTGGAAAAGCAGCTTAATGTTGAGAAGAAGGCTATGGAGCTATGTTCTTGCTTGAAGGCTTATTTTAGAGATCCAACCTGGAATCCCTTCAAGATTATAATAGATGAACAACAAAAGCCAGTGGTATGCATTTAACTTATCTAGCATTGTTGCTATATTGAATGTTTGTTTCCCCTAATTCCGACGTTATGCGTTAAAACCATTGATAATGGTGCCCATTTTTCTGCCATTGCTTATACTTAATTTCTAAAAATTTAAGCCACTCACTTCCCCACCTGCCTTACTTGCTAACCGGGTTATAAGGGATTTGAGTTTTGTAGGAAGTTATTAATGAGGAAGATAAGAAGCTGATGAAATTAAAGATGGAGTTTGGTGATGAAGCTTTTGAGGCTGTGACAACACGGCTTGGGGCTTGGCAGAAGTGAACGAGAATAATGGCAGTGGGAATTTCAATGAAGAGCGGAGGGAGCATCATACATGCTGAACCTATTTTGTGTACAAAACTTGACAAGCAATATTTCAGTGTTGCAATCCTGGTTTGTAGTTAAGTGCACTGGCAAAACATAAGATCATAGTTGGACGGAAACGCTTAGAGTTGTTTATATTAACATTTTTGGAGCAAGCATCAGATAGCAAAGTGAAGGCGTCTAAATGCTAAAGTAGGAAGCTTCTGAAGTAGCTCTTGTGCTTCCCTGCATAATTTCCTGAATCTTCTAAATTGAAAATAAACTATTTCTAAAATTATGTATTAGACTTTTAGCGGGTTAACTGGTCATGCTCGGGCGACGCCTGATCAGTTGTAGACTGAACCCAATGGGACACTACATCTTGTTAATCGTGCTCGATGAGTTGAGCCACTTTAAGCAAGTTAGGCTCGTGTCGTTATCGGAACGAATTTGCACCCATGTTTACACCAATGGCATAAATAATTAAGGTGTCAGAGGACTAAAATTTTATTTTGGAATATGAATAGATACCATTAAAATGTGGGTCATCGATTTCGTGAGAATTTTGAACGTTTCTTTAATTAATACATAGGGAAGATCCACAACCATTGAGGCTTTGCGTTGAAGAAGTAGATATAGTTATATTCAAGAAAAACCAATAGTGAATAGTCACACACATATATATGTATATATATATATTAGAACTATGTACTTTTAAAGTATATAGTCGTATATAGTAGAGAAAGCCCCTATATCATCTTGACACTTTCTTTTGTAACCCTTATACAATATCTATAAAATCATGCCCTGTTTGGAAACTCATTTATACACGCGAGCATAGCGCGCACAACCCGGCCGCTAGTTAGTACATAAATGCAAGACATGCACCTGGTTAGGGTTGGTGGGGGTAGGAACCAAAGAGTTTCCATCTTTCTTAAAAATCCAAATATTCATTTCTTTGGTTCCCAGTCATGTAACAGTTGGCAACCAAGAGGTAGAGTGAAGTACCTGAACAGTCTCATATAATGGAGGAGGTAGTGCAGAGAGAGTTTTCTCAACTCCGTGCATCTTTGATCAAGTTAAGAAATAACATGGAAGAAAAGAAGACGATGGCCAAAGCTATCGAAGCAGGCAAGCCCCGAGTTTTTTCCTTTTAAACTTGTTCTTTAATTTCTCTTCCTAGTTATATTTCTGTGGTAGCTTAACTAATTTATCTTCACTTCACGTTGTTAGATGCACTGGTGAAAGCACAAGAGTTGCTAGACCGCCGCAACAAGTTGTTGCTGGAGGACGATAGAATATTGACATTAGAACTGGAGCTGCTACACGCGGTAACCATATATATTCTTCTGATCGATCTTAACATATTCACATTCATCAATTTAATTCATAAGAAATTAAAAATAGAAAAACTAATTGAAAATATGTACGTTTTAGGGTTAATTGGCCAAATGGGACCTTTGTGGTCGGCCACAATTAGGATTAATTAGCCGAGTGAATATTGGAAATAATTGTTTCATTTGATCGAGTCATTGCTCTACCTTTGTCTTTCAGCTTGAGAGGGAAAATGAGAAGGAGTTACTGTGGGCAAAAGATGAGGTTTGTTTTCCATAATGTTTAAAGATAGGAGATTTGGTTGAATCAATCATGTATATGCATGCATGTTTGAGTCTTTTTGACAGCTGATGATGGCGGTTTTTTTTTTAGCTTGACGGCATCCAGGCAGATAAGATGGCAGTGGAAGAGGCTCTACTATCAGCAAAAGAGGTTTGTTTTGCATTATTTTTGAAACTAGGAGATTAGTTTGTATCAGGCATGAGAGAGTATATATTGAGGTTGAGCTTGACATTTGACACTTTGTTTTTGGTTGTTTTTCGCAATCGAATTAAGTTTGGTAGCTATCAGGCATGGGAGGCTGTGGTTGAGTGCTTGAGGTTGGAGTTTCTAGGCTCTAGTAGTAGTGAAAGTGAAGGCCGCTAAATGTTCAACAATGGATGAGACGCTATCTGTTAAAGAGGCTTTGGACTAGCGCTCCATGAGCTACCAATCCTGGCGTATCATATGAAGTAATATTTCAATGCAGACTGTTATCTATTTCATTTTTTCACTGTTTAATTATATAGCAAGCTTCTTAATTTGACAATAATAACCAAAGAGGAAACACCAGGCTCCAACCTAATAGAGATCGAACACAGAGAAAAGCTTTTAGCTAGTTATATATCTTGTTAACAATCAATTTTCTGGGTAAGCTTGTGGACCAATTGTGGTACATGCATGTTTCTTATATATATTGCTTTTCATGTAATAATTTACCACTTTAACAACTTTGTTGCCACTACAACAACTCATAACAACTCATGTGGTAACAAAGAAAAATTATTTGTTAAGGTAAATAAGATTCTCATTAGAGTAAAATAAGTTTGCGTTTTAGTAATTTAAGTCTTGAAAATAATAATTACTTGTATGTCATACATGTATGTAGTGTAAAATTATACCAATTTTCTAGTCTCGTTCATTTCGATCTCCATAATATTTATACCTTTTCTAATTTGGTTAAGTCTACGTGGGTATCAAGATATGGACTATTTAACAGGTCCCATCCCACGAAATTGTGGAAACTTGATTTAAAAGCAAGGGCTAATTATAACCCAACCCTTAGACCTTTCAGACCTCGATCAACTTGTGTTTTTGTGGCATCGCTTAGCTTGTCTATTGGAGATAGTTATTTGCATTTGAGAGGCTAAAATTTTGGTTTAGCCCATAGATTGGAGATGGCCCAACTGAAGTAGCTCGCTAGAGGTTAGCTCGAGGGGTGCGGTAAAGTTGCCATGGATCAAACCATTGGCAATGAGCGCGCTAGGGGTTAGCTCGAGGGGTGTGGTACAGTTGCCATGGATCAAACCATTGGCAATGTAGCGATAAGCTGCTTCTGTTAAGTGGATGCCGTCCCAGTTTGCATACAACGATGGATCTTTGCAAGCTTTAGAACCAACACGTCCACACCATGCCGAAATATTGAAATTGTAAGGTCCTCCCCCTCCACAACAAGCTGTTAGACTCCCACTTGCGAACCCTAATCAAATGTGCAAGAATTAAATAAAGTTAACGATAGAAATATCTATTAAGGCATGCAGTTTCTCGAAGTTTGACAAATTTTTTCCATGCGCAATCAAGTAAACTAAAAATTAGACATGAATGCCTCTTGAGTTTCAATTTTTTTTCCTAATGCATGTTATCCATATCGTCAGATATGTCAAATATTCCTGTCGATTATCATTATTGTGGGCCGGCGGTCTTCAATTTCATTGGTATTCTTCAAGAGTCTGATTAAGGTAGATTGAGTTTTATAAATTAATGAAGAGAAATTTTGAGCTATATGTGGACAAATTACTAGAGGTTAAAGTGAGTGAAATTAGATCAAACCTAGTTAGTGGGAAAATAATATATGCATGTCGATGTAGGGGAAAAATTGATAAACTATATTACATATATATGGATAAGTCGGCAAAAAGTGAAACCTAAAAGGCATCCAAGCATAAGTGAAATACAAAGAAATCTCACCATTAAGTTGAGGAGCAACAAACATAGGCATTGCAGCCTCAAAGTAGTCAGCATATATGATCCTTGCATGAGGGTACTTCAATTTTAGAAACCATAAGGCAACTTTAAGCGCACTGTTATGGTACTCGGCAAACGTATTTAAAGCCTTCAAACACCCATTTTTTTCATCATAAAAAGCTTGTTTAGATTTTTTAAATAAAGTCAGGTACATTGCTGAGCACCCAATTGGCAAATTTCCAGGCACCACCAGCTCCACTGCTCCTTCTTTTATCAATGCCTGGTTACCACAACAAGATCAATTACTAATGAATGTTACAACTATTTGTTAGACAATAAGTATTTTAAATTTTGGGTGTCCGAGTTGCCAACCATAAAAAGGGGGTTTTCAACGTTCTACATTTTAGCTATAAATAAAGGAGAAACAAATTTGGGGCCGAAGATGGTTGCCTCATTTTGCAATTTTCATATACATCGATCCCTAATACTTTTTATGTAACATTGACCGGTGATTGACTAATATGTACAAATTAAGGGTATGACTATGCTTGTTCGTCAAATGTATCATGTCATATCGGAAAGTAAATATAGTGAACAAATTTGATGAATCTAGCCTTTTAAGCAAAAAGCGATATTTGATGTGACATACGCTGGTGGCCGTAGTAATTGCATCAATAACAAGAGGAACTGAGGCTATGATCTCATCAATGCTCCTACCAACAAAGAAGGGGTAATTGTAATCGTTTCCACCTATCTCCCCCACCAGAAACAGAGCATTTTGGAAGTAGTCGTCACACTCTGTGAACAAATTAATTAATAGTGCTGAAAATTAAGAAAGTAGATTATATATTGAAATATGACCTATAATTACCTTGTTTGGTGCTGCAAAGTGAGGGCTTGAGCTTCTTGAACCAACCAAGCTGGGTGCTCAAGGAGTAGTTTGTGGTCAGACTTGATCCAATTTTCCTGTGGTAGAAGAATTCAGGATCAAGTGCAGTGGCTCCGGCAACAGCAAAGTTTACTCCATGGGAAACGTTTTGGTCTTTCTTTAGTCCTAGATAGGGTGGTAAATATGGTAACTCAGATGCCTCAGCTACAACAATAGTCAAATGTCAAAATAACATCATCTTTCTTATATATATATATATTTTGTCCTCGTGTCTAAAATGACGTTCACAAAAAGATGACATAGAGAGGATCGAGATCGAGGGAGGAGATACTTACCAATAAAATCAACTATAAGGCGCCCATCTGAACACCGGCCAGTTGCATTGCGGAAAAAAGTCTCTCCATAAGGGAGCTTTCCATTGACCGGGAATGGGCGGGCACTGGAGAGAAGGTAATTTCCGGTGTCACTGAGGGAGTCGCCGAAGTTGAATATAGCTTGATATTGTTGAAGACTTGATGACATTGTGCTCAAAGTCAGGAATAAAGAGGCTAGTAGGATAAACAACTTCATGTTTCGTCAATTCGGCTTTCTCTTTGTGTTTTGTGACTCGTTATATGGTGAGTTACTTGGTACACGTACGTTTGGAGAAGCTTTGACAAGTAATGTTTTTTCAAAGTAAAAAGTATTATTTCATTAGGCTTCAAAAGCAGCTGTTGAGATTTAAGTCTTATAGGCGCCCAACTTCAACCAGATTTTGTTTATGTTGTTGTAATTTTAGCTAGAGTTTGGTTAAATATTGTATAATATTGCTACCATTCATAGTGGTGGTTGTTACATATTGTTGGAAATGCGTTGCAAATTCCATGATAAATGCTTCACCTTGTTAACGTAATCAGCTAATTAATGAGGTAATATGTCGTAATACCTAATTAGTTAGTTATCTTTGTACTAGTTTGTTATGGTACGTGTGTATTACAGCTGTAGGCAACGTACCATAACAAACTAATACAAAGATAACTAACTAATTAGGTATTACGACTATTTAACCCTAATTAACTCATCAAGTAGAAATTAACTAAATTTGGCTTTGCAGATCGTTATCAATTTAGATTATTAGAATGATTTTACTTCATAATCACCATCTCTCGATCTCTTTTTGGCCTTTTAGGCCCCATGTAACCCAAAAAAAAATCTACATCTCTGTTTGCCCTGAGTGGTAAAATAGCTATGATGATATCCTTGCAACACAAGGAAGGCCCCAACACATATATGATGTTTTTTACTACACAGTACATTAATCATCTTCTCTATGATAGTAAATGGTAAAGGAAATCAAAATGAACTAGTTAAAGTGAAACAAAAGTCATATTAATTAAACTAGCTTTTTAACGGGTATCTTCTGAAACACATAAGGTACTAAGATAGAGAATGGTGATCTAGAAGAGTTAGTGCAGTGCTAGCTCCAAAGAGTTGTTCCTAGACTAAATTGCCTTGGATTCGATTCCTCTCAGATATCTGGAGTGGGGGGTGGCGCTATTGGATTAAATTATTGTCATGCATTAGCAATAAGGTTCTAGAGAATGGTGATCTAGAGGAGTTAGTGCAGTCCTAAGTCCTAACTAAACCAACCATACGATTTTCAACGATCGAGATTCGGAGGTAAATATCGATCTTTAGATTGCAAAAAAAAAAATTATTGTTGAGTAATTTTCTTTCATCGAAGATATCTTAGAAAGAAAAAAAAATACTATTGTTGAATGATCTTTGCCAAGAACAGGTTCGTCAGGAAAGATCTGTTTCCTATTATTTTATTAATATATTTCTTACATTGAGGGAATTAGGCGAAGGAACTTGTTAAATAATCTCTGCCGACGACATTTTCATCGGGACAGCCTTATTTCCAATTATATTTATATTAATTATTTTTTACATCACGGAATATTTAGAAATCGAAAGGCAAACAGACCATGTGGTTTTCAATGATTGCAGAGGTAAATACTTTTAAATTACAAACAAAACAAACTATTTTGGATGACAAATCCCTTACTAATTACTATAGAACACAATTATTATTTGAATTTTTTAAGGCCTCTTGGACCGGCCACAGAGCGAAATCACGTAGTCCTAACAAAACTAATCATGCAATTTACAACGATCAATATTAGGAGGTAAATATCTTTAGATTGCAGAAAAAAAAAATTATTGTTGAATGACTTGTTCCAACGAATATTTCGTCGGCAAATGACTGTTATCTATTATTTTATTTATTTGTTTTTTACATTGAAGATATTAAAAAAAATACTATTGTTGTATGACTTAGACCGACGAATGGTTCGTCAGAAAAAGTATGTTTTCTATTATTTTTTTAAATCTATTTTTTACATTGTGGGAATTTGAGAAATTGAAAAGGCGAAAGAACTTGTTGAATGATCTTTGACAACATTTTGGTCGGGAGAGACTTATATCCTATTTGTTCTTTTAATATATTTTTTACATTGAAAAAATATTGGATATTGAAACGGTGATTCGACTTCCATTCTCGACGGTCAGGAAGCCCTATTGGAATCCTAATTAAATAAAATCAATCATATGTGTGCATGTTTGAGTCTTTTTGATAGCTGATTATGGCGGGTTTTTTTTAGCTTGACCGCATCCAGGCAGATGAAAGGGCAGTGCAAGAGGCTCTACTATCTGCAAAAGAGGTTTGATTTCCATTATTTTTGAAAATAGGAGATTAGTTGTATCAAGCATGAGAGAATATATATTCAGGTTGAGCTTGACATTTGACAGTTTGTTTTTGGTTGTTTTCGCAATCAAATTAAGTTTCATAGCTATCAGGCATGGGAGGTTGTGGTTGAGTGCTTGAGGTTGGAGTTTCTAGGCTCTAGTAGTGGTGAAAGTGAAGGCCGCTAAATGCTCAACAATGGATGAGAAGCTATCTGTTAAGAGGCTTTGGACTAGCGCTCCGTGAGCTACAATTCCTGGCCTATGATATCTTACTATATATGTTAATTTCTTTCAAAATATACCATCTATATATCAAGTAATATTTCAATTGAGAATGATAATAGAAAGCTTCTATTTCATTTTTCACTGTTTCTATAGCAAGCTTCTTAATTTGACAATCATTTGACACCAGGGTCCAACCTAATTAATTGAGATCGAACACATAGAAAAGTTTTTACTTTCTGGGTAAGGTTGTGGACCTTGTGGCCGGTACATCCATGGTTCTTATATATATTGTTTTTTCATGTAATAATTTACCACTTTAATAACTTTGTTGCCACTATAACAACTTACGGTACATAACAAAGAAAATTTATTTGTTAAGGCAAATAAAATTTTCATTGAACAAGTTTATGTTTGAGTAATTAAGTCCTCAAAATTATATCAATTTTCTAGTCTCAATCATGCCTCCAGAATATTGGATCCTTTCTAATTTGGTTAATTAAAGTATTCGTGGGTATCAAGATATGGACTATTTATCCCACCAAATTTTGGAAACTTAATTACAAAGCAAGGGCTAATTATAGCCTAACCCTTAGACCTTTTAGACCTCAATCAACTAGTTTTTTTGTATCACCTGCCTCGTCCATTGGAGATGGTTATTTGCATTTGAGAGGCTAAAATTTAGGTTTAGCCCATGTATTGGAGATGGCCTACTTGAAGTACCATGCTAGAGGTTAGATCGAGAGGTGTGGTAAAGTTGTCAGGGATCGAACCATTAGAAATGAGCGTGCTAGAGGTTAGCTCGAGGGGTGTGGTAAAGTTGCCATGGATCAAACCATTGGCAATGTAGCGATAAGCTGCTTCTGTTAAGTGGATGCCGTCCCAGTTTGCATACAACGATGGATCTTTGCAAGCTACATGACCAACACGTCCACACCATGCTGAATTATTGAAATTATACGGTCCTCCTCCTCCGCAACAAGCTGTTAGACTCCCACTTGAGAACCCTAATCAAATGTGCAAGAATTCAATAAAGTTAATGACATAAATATGTAAAACTTAGCATGCAGTTTCTTGATCAAAGTCTGACGAACTATTTCCATGCGCAATCAAATAAACTAAAAATTTAGCATGAATGTCTCTTAAGTTTCAATTTCTATTTAATGTTATTCTTATCATCAAATGTGTCACGTAGCCATGTGGATTATCATTATTGTGGGCCGGCGGTCTTCAATTTCATTAGTATATATTCTTCATGAGTCTGATTAAGGTAGATTGAGTGTTATCAATTAATGAAGACAAACTTTGAGCTATGGACAAATTATTTGAGGTTAAAGTGAGTGAAATTGGCTCAAAGCTAGTTAGTGGCAAAATGGAAATGCATGTCGATGTAGGAGAAAAATTGATAAGTCGGCAAAAAGTGAGACCTAATAGGCCGACATCCAATTAAGCATAAGTGAAATACAAAGAAATGAAGGATAGAAGAAATCTCACCATTACGTTGAGGAGCAACAAACATAGGCATGGCAGCCTCAAAGTAGTCACCATATATGATCCTTGCATGAGGGTACTTTAGTTTTAGAAACCCTAAGGCACGTTTGAGCTCACTGTTATGGTACTCGGCAAACGTATTTAACGCCTTCAAACACCCATTTGTTTCATCATAAGAAGTTTTGTTAGATTCTTGAAATAAAGTCAAGTATACTGCTGAGCACCCAATTGGCAAATTTCCAGGCACCACTAGCTCCACTGCTCCTTCTTCTATCAATGCCTGGTTACAACAAGACCCCCCCATCAAGATCAATTACTAATGAATATTAAAATTATTTGTTAGACAATAAGTATTTGAAATTTTGGGTGTCCGAGTTGCCAACCCTAAAAATGGGGGTTGTCAACATTCTATATACATTTTAGCTATAAATAAATTCAGGGTAAACAAATTTGGGCCGAAGATCGTTGCCTCATTTTGTTATTTTCATACACATCGATCTTTAAAACTATTTATGTAACATGAACCGGTGATCGACTAATATGTACAAATTAAGGGTACTATGTACTATACTAGCTTGTTCATCAAATGATATAGCAGTATCATGTCATGTCGAAAAGAAAATTAATATATATAGCGAACAAATTTGATGAATCTAGCATTTTACACATAAAGAGATGTTTGATGTGACATACACTAGTGGACGTGGTAATTGCATCAATAACATGAGGAACTGAGGCTTTGATCTCATCAATGCTCATACCAACAAAGAAGGGGTAATTGTAATCGTTTCCACCTATCTCCCCCACCAGAAATAGAGCATTTTGGAAGTAGTTGTCACAATCTGTGAACAAATTAATTAATAAAGCTGAAAATTAAGAAAGTTGATTATATATTGAAATGTGCATGACCTATAATTACCTTGTTTGGTGTTGCAAAGTGAGGGCTTGAGCTTCTTGAACCAACCAAGCTGAGTGTTCAAGGAGTAGTTTGTGGTCAAACTTGATCCGATTTTCCTTTGGTAGAAGAATTCAGGATCAAGTGCAGTGGCTCCGGCAACAGCAAAGTTTACTCCATGGGAAACGTTTTGGTCTTTCTTTAGTCCTAGATATGGTGGTAAATATGGTAACCCAGACGCCTCAGCTACAACAATAGTCAAACGTCAAAATAACATCATTTTGCTTATATTTTTGTCCTCGTGTCCAAAATAACATTCACAAAGAGACGAAATAAAGAGGAGATACTGACCAATAAAATCAACCATAAGGCGCCCATCTGAGCACCGGCCAGTTGCATTGTGGAAAAAGGTCTCACCATAAGGGAGCTTTCCGTTGATCGGGAACGGGCGGGCGCTGGAGAGAAGGTAATTTCCGGTGTCACTGAGGGAGTCGCCAAAGTTGAATATAGCTTGATATTGTTGAAGACTTGACGAGACTGTGCACAAAATCAAGGATAAAAAGGCTAGTAGGATAAATAACTTCATGTTTTGGCAATCCGGCTTTCTGTTTGTGTTTTGTAACTCGATATATGGTGAATTACTTGGCACACGTACGTTTGGAGAAGCTTTAACAAGTAATGTTTTTTCAAAGTAAGAAGTATTTCATTATGCTTCAAAAGCGGCTGTTGAGCATTAAGTCTTATAGGCGCCAAGCTTCAACCGGATTTTGTTTATGTTGTAGCAATTTCAACCAGATTTTGTTTATGTTGTTGTAATTTCAAACTGATTTTGTTTATGTTGTAGTAATTTTGGCCAGATTTTGGTTACATATTGTATAATATGGCTACTATTCATAGTGGCGGTGGTTATTGTTGGAAATGGGTTACAAAATCTAAGATAAATTAATGCTTCAACTTGTTAATGTTATCAGCTAAATAATGCATTAATTGAGTTAATTAGTCATAATACCTAATTAGTTAGTTATCTTTGTATGATTTTGTTATGGTGACCTAAAATTTTAATATATGTGTTTTACACTTTTACGGCTATAGGCCACGTACCATAATAAATTAATACAAAGATAACTAACTAATTAGATATTATGACTATTTAATACAAAGAGTTTGGTTACATATTGTATAATATTGCTACCATTCATAGTGGTGGTTGTTATTGTTGGAAATGCATTGCAAATTCTATGATAAATGCTTCAACTTGTTAACGTAATCAGTTAATTAATGAGGTAATATGTTGTAATACCTAATTAGTTAGTTATCTTTATACTAGTTTGTTATGGTACGTGTGTATTACAGCTGTAGGCCACGTACCATAACAAACTAATACAAAGATAACTAACTAATTAGGTATTACAACTATTTAACCCTAATTAACTCATCAACTAGAAATTAACTAAATTAGGCTTTGCAGATCGTTATCAATTTAGATTATTAGAATGACTTTACTTCATAATCACCATCTCTCGATCTCTTTTTGGCCTTTTAGGCCCCATGTAACCCCCAAAAAAAAATCTACATCTATGTTTGCCCTGAGTGGTAAAATAGCTAGGATGATATCCTTACAACACGAGGAAGGCCGCCAACACATATATGATGTTCTTTACTACACAATACATTAATCATCTTCTCTATGACAGTAAATGGTAAAGGAAATCAAAATGAACTAGTTAAAGTGAAACAAAAGTCATATTAATTAAACTAGTTTTTTTAACGGGTATCTTCTGAAACACATAAGGTACTAAGATAGAGAATGGTGATCTAGAAGAGTTAGTGCAGTGCTAGCTCCAAAGAGTTGTTCCTAGACTAAATTGCCTTGGATTCGATTCCTCTCAGATATCTGGAGTGGGGGTAGCGCTATTGGATTAAATTATTGTCATGCATGAGCAATAAGGTTCTAGAGAATGGTGATCTAGAGGAGTTAGTGCAGTCCTAAGTCCTAACTAAACCAACCATACGATTTTCAACGATCGAGATTCGGAGGTAAATATCGATCTTTAGATTGCAAAAAAAAGGTATGGGATTTCTCGTAGCATCAAAGATCCGAAATCCGACGGTTGTATCGAAGACCGTCATTGTGAGAATCCCTTTTTGGATATCAATTCTTGTCCCAGCAGTGGTCATGAAAGGCCTTCCTAAGAGAATATGCATCTCTTCTTCTCCTCCACTAACTATGTTCTTCATGTCAAGGATCACAAAATCAGCCGGTATGAGGAGTTCTTCAATCTTCACAAGAACATCCTCAACTATTTTCATGGGCTTAACTTGGCTCCGGTCTGCTAGCTTGAGTGTAATCTTCATCAGCTTGATGTCATCCAGTCCAAGAGTCTTGTACACATCATAAGGCATCAGATTGATTGATGCTCCCCTCCCAAGTCCAACATAGCCTTGTCGAATCCCTTGTTGCCTATGATGCAAAAGACCGTGAATGAAACCAGGATCCTTAAGCTTGGGAGGAAGCTTGCCTTGTAGGACAGCAGAGACATCCTCACTCAAAATGATTTGTTCATCCTTCAAGAACTTCCTCTTGTTGGTGCACAACTCCTTCAAGAACTTGGCATAAGGAGGGAATTGCTTGATAGCATCTAGAAGGGGAATGTTGATGTTAACCTTCTTGAACAACTCAATGAATTCTTTGCGATACTTGTTGTTCTTCTTCTGTAAATCCTCCTTCCTTTGAGCTTGAGGAAATGGAAGAGGCACTTGATGTGTTGTTGCATGTAAATAAGGTACAATCAAGTAACATCTCCTTGGAACATCATTGCTTGGCACTTGTGCACTCTTCAACTTGCCATCATCTTTGTCAAATATGACATTCTTGCTCTTTGTCTTGTTGTAATCCCTCTTGTCAAACTCATGATCAAGAGATAGCTGCCCAAATTCATCCCCCAATGGTGTGCCATCTTCATGATTGAAGACACTAATAGATGAAGGTTTGGACACTTCAACAATTTCTTCTCGGGTAGGATTTCTTTTATGTCCAGGCCCCAGACGATCGGACGCTACTTCCTGGCGTCCGGACGGATTGTACGGGATCTCTAAAAAACCTGGTTGAACTGGCTGGCGTCCGGACGGCACTGCTTCGCGTCCGGACAGATTGGGCGAGTTTTCCTCACTGACTAAAGGGTGTCCGGACGACACTGCTTGGTGTCCGGACGGATTGGCTGGCAGAGAACTCTCTTGGTTCAGTTCTCCATTCAATGCTCCTCCGGTAGGTACATTTTCTTCCCTACCGGCTTCCTTATCCTCCCCCTTGTTTCTCCTCAAATTCCCAATAACAACACCTCTCTCCAAATTGCCGGATGGTACATTTTCTTCTCATCCGGCCCCATTCTCCTCAAATAAACTTTCAGAAATTAAACAAGGTTCCATGAATGTTGTAGAAGAAGGGGGCATATATGTCAGCATGGGGGTCATAATTGACAAGGTTGTCGTAAGACCTACCTGAACAAAGGGTGGTGATCGCCTTCACACTTTCATGCCTCGGATTTTGCTCCGGTTGTGAAGGTAATCCACCTTATTGCCTTGATTGGAGTTGCTTGGAGAGTTGACCCACTTGAAGCTCTAATTTGCTCAATCATTGGGACACAATGGACACACTCTGATCGGTCTTAAGCTGGCTTGCATAGAGGACAGTGAGTATCTCCTTGAATGTAGACTCCCTTGAATCATTTGATTGAGCTTGGTGTTCTCCCTCTTGTGCTCAAATCCGGGAGGTGCTTGGTATGTGCTTTGTCTTGGAGGGGCTTGTGAGGTGCTTGCCTCCTGAGCATACATAGGATTAGGAGCTCCTCTTTGATAGGTGCTAGGGCCTTGGAACCCTTGTGATCTCCCTCCTTGATAAGATTGGTTTCCTCCTTGAAACCTTCCTCCAACAAATCTACCTCCTTGGTAGTTGTTACCCCCTTGATAGGTGATGCCCCCTTGATGGCCTTGGCTGTTGGTTAGGGCTGCATTCTCCACATGCCTCTTGCCATAGGAGTAGTGAGGATGATTGTTGAGCTGTGAGGAGTGGTGCTCCGGATTGTAATTGTCCACTTGATACAATTGCTCATCCAACACTCCTTGTTGAATGGTGGCTGAATAGTATTGGCATTCAATGGTTTCATGCTCCAAGGAACCACAATATGAACATGAAACAACCACTGCATTGACTTGCTCACTTGGATGAGGAGGAGCTGCATTGCCATGTGCCTTGAGCAAGAGATCAAGCTTGGTGTTCATGGCAGCCTCTAGTTGCTCAAACTTGGCATTCATAAGATCATCCACTTGTTGAATTTGAGAGACACCTTGGACTGCCCTTGTCCTTGGCTCTACTCCTCTTGGTTCCCTTCCACCAAGATGTGGCTCTTCTCTTTCCCTTAGCCTTGAGTCTCTTCTCCGGTCATGATTGTCCCACTGCCCGGATTGAATAGAGAGCTCCTCAATGATGTCCCATGCGGCATTAGGTCCTTTCTTTTGGAAACTACCGCCACAAGCGTTGTCAAGCCTCCTCCGGTCATCATCAAATAGACCATCATAGAATGAGGAAACAAGCTTTCATTTACCTATTCCGTGGTGTGGACATCCAAGCTCCAAGTCCTTGAAACGCTCCCAAGCATCATAGATAGATTCACGCTCACCTTGCATGAATGTAGTGAGCTGAATCCTCATGGCAGTAGTGCGATGATGAGGGTAATGTGTGTTGAGGAACACCTTCTGCATGTCATCCCAAGAACGGATGCTTCTTGGCTTTAGCTTGTGAAACCATATCTTTGCCTTTGCCTTGAGTGAGAATTGGAAGAGCCTAAGCTTCAATTCATCATAAGTCAATCCTCCTCTGTTTAGGGTGCTGCAAATGGCATCAAAGTCGATGATGTGATCGTATGGTCTCTCCTTCTCAACTCCATGGAAGGTAGGCAGAATAGACAAGATCGAATGCTTGATCTCGTATGCGATTTGTGGATGTGGATGGATAGTACAAGATGGAGCATTGACGATGCTAGGATTTGAGTAATGACTCAATGGTAGCTCCTCTTCATCAATGGGAGGCACTTGATCATTGTTGTTCACATCCCCCAGTGTCTCTTTGGGTGGTGTAGGCTGCTCTGGAAGATGTGTAACTGGTGGAGCACTTTCAGTTCTCCTTGGTCTACCTCTTCCTCTTCCTCTTCCCCTTCCTCTTCCACTTGGTCTTCCTCTTGTGTCTTCACTCAAAACTCTCACACTTCTCAACACAATTTGATCACTAGAAGTAGAGGACACGTTCATGTACCTTTAAACACAACAAAGGGTGAGTATAATCAACACTTGAAAGCAAGGAATCAATGACAAAATGGAATTGGAAGCAATTGGAAGCAAATAGCACAAATCAGAAACACAAAATGGTCCCAGACGATCGGACGCTAGAGAGGGCATCCGGACGGATTTGTCGAGATTAGGCTTCTGTCTCAAGGGCGTCCGGACGGATTCAGTGAGTGTCCGGACGGATGCAAAATTTCAGAATTAAGCCTAGTTACAGAGAGTTCAAAAATAATTACGAAAAATGCCACTGTGAACAACTTCTCTGGGTAGCAGAGAAACAAATCACAATTTACCTAGGCAAACCTTAATGAAACACAACCAAATTTTAAACACAACAACTAGATACACAAAAGAACTAGCACACAAATTTTTAGATTTTTCTGGGTTGATTTACTATGCTAACAAAAATCGGGAAAAACACACAGTAGCAAAAATGATGCTTAGTGACACTTTGGAAACAAAAACAACAACAAACACAATTATGCTATGAATGAAAGACACAACAAACACTAAGACACAAATATCAAACAATTTATACTACAAGAATAGTGCAAAGACACCCCGGATGCGGGTCACCAAGGAATCAAAGATGAACCTCAATCCCCGGCAGCGCCCATTTGACTCAACGATAATTACAGGGTGAATGTGAGTATCGCATGACTCAACGATACTCACATTCACCCCGTAATTATCGTTGAGTCAATTGTTCATCTACATAACGTTTCAAGCAGTTAATTCTTGTCTTGGTTTTGAGGATTACTCTAGTCTTCAGGTTCTTTGTTCTTCGAAGAATTTGTTTTTGACTAGATTAATAATAAAGGGCCTTGAATTTATCTGGCGACGACATAGCGAGTTTGCTTCATGTTGTGTTTTTGCGGATAGCTCAGGCTTTCAATTTTTATTGGTAGATTTTTTCTTCTACAATATGTTTAAAATTTGATTTTACTTTCTTTTCTTATGGGTCATCTTTAATGAGCAAGATTGGTTTTGCTGGTCTCAATGACAATACTTGCCGGAATTTTTCTGTTAGAGCTGGAGATTGCTAACGACAGTGATGCACGGTGACGTATTGTTCTGGGTTTAGAATCGTTGATTAGAACACTCTTGTGGTTTGTACTACTCATTTTCAGGAAACAAAGCGAAATTACTTGTTATTAATCTAGTTGCGATGCAAATATTTATTGAAAATTGAAGGGGAAATTAAGGGAATAGAGTTTCGAGCGCTGCAAACATTTATTGAAAACATTCCAGTAAGCGCTACAATTATACGACTCATCCCGATTGTCGAGAAAGGTCATTTCCTAATTATTATTTTTAATGAGAAAATTGAAAACTTCTAAAACTAGAAAACTACTTCAATTGGGGTCTCTTGGGGTAGATATTCCGAATAGGAATAATGAACTTCAGGCATTAGAAGTCGCTTTGGTATAGCATGTGAAACAAAGCGAAATTACTTGTTATAACCCAAAATCTTTGGACAATTCAGCGTTTTTGAAACTTCAAGAAATTTCTAGCATTTATTTTTTTATTTTATTTTTTTAGTATAAAATTTCTAGCATTTATTCCAAGTACAATAGGCACACAAAAAAAAATGAAAACACAAAATATGATTTCTCCCGAAGGCTAGTAGTGGGTAAGTGTCATTTCTTAATTATTATTTTCAATTTGAGAAATTTGGAAATTGAAAACGGAAATGCATGTGATTCAGGACTTCTGGGTCCATATTTTTCGAGTTCAATAATGATGAACTTCATGCACACTCTTTTTCTGTACAGGCCCAAAGCCCAACAAAAAGTATTTTTTCCGTTTTCAATTTCCCATACACTTATTTGCTCACTTGGTTGACACCATCGTCTTGCTTGTATCGAGTATCGACCATTAATCTCAGCTTCCTTGACTGTATTTTTTTTTCCTTCAATAAAGAGCTCAAATCAAAGCTCTACTGGATTAAAGTGCTTCATTGCAGGCAAGCCGCTTTCGATTTCAAATATCTTCAAATACATAATCTGCCAGATCACAATTCCCTTTTGTTTCACAATTCCGGCGAAGATTTGAGTTGGGGCTTCGGAATTTCAGGTTGGAAATGTCTTCACAGTTCGGAAAATCAAACGGGTATTAGCAATTCTGGAAGAGCATATATGCGGACGACAATTATAGTAAGTAAATTCAGCTCAGAATTCTAGTTCAGCTTTTAGATTCCCACATTTTCCTGACGAGGCGAAATCACCCACTTTGAGTTTCAGAGAAACACTGTCGTAAATTATGCTATCTTGTTGATTTGGGATTGAATTTTAATCTCGGGTTATTTGTTTTTTTGTTTCAATTTCTGTATTTCAGGTTTGAGATGTCTCAGCGGTTAGTTGAGATGTCTCGGTGCTCAGAAGAAATGGACATTGCCATTGGTGAGTCTCATGAGTTTTGTTGTAATCAAAGTTGAAAACTAAGAGCCTTTCCCTTTTGAAAATGGCTTAAATTTCATGTTTTGTGTTAACTTAGTAGCATTGTAGTATTGCTTATGTTATACAAATGAAGGTGCTTTAAATTTTGATGTTTGTTTTCTGTTTCATTGCTGTTGTAGCTTACTGTATTTTTTTTTTCTTTTTTCATTTTATGCTGTTAAATAGCAAAATTGCAACAAAATTTTCAGGACCTGCGTAACAACCTTGAGAAGGCATTTTTAGAGCAGGGTAGAGCCCTATTGAGATTTGAAGCTCAATGGAAAGATCTTAAGTCTGGGCATACGAAAGAACTTGAGCAGCGTGGTCTGCAACTGCAACAAAGAGTATTCTTCTTTTTCTCAAACTATGATTAATTGTACTTTGGTTTTGTTTGGATTAAGTAATTATTGATCTCTTCCATGAATTTCCACCTGGTATATATTTTGCATGCTAAGTCCTCATATGAGTACATAAGTTCAGCAACTATGACCAACCAATGCATTCATTTGTCAGACTCGGCATAATTGTTGAAAAAAAAAATGACCCGTTAAAGAAATTCACTCATAAATGCATTGGTTGCTCACAGTTACTCAATTTGTGTTCCTCTCATGATCACTTCTATAAGGTAGAGCATTTGTATGCCAATTTGAATGTGATGTGGAAGTTAATGACTTTGGCATCAGAACCTAGTCATGAAGCCTCTTTGTGCTTATACACACTCAATTAGAAGAAAATAGATTATTTAAGACACCTTCTGTCTTACTTGGTTCTGGTTAAAGGTGTGCAGTGTAATTGAGTTTGTTGGAACCTTCTGGTGAGTTGTTTTAAATTTTATATAGAAACCTAGAGGGGCCTGAATGTGGGAGTTCAAGAGTTATCTAAAAATGTTCTAAAGAAAAGACTTGAATCTTTACACTTGTGTCGTATTTTGTTCTGTTAAAGGGTTAGAATGTCGTCTTTTATAAAGGAGAACCATATTGAACTGCATTTTGAGGAACCCTCTGGTTAGTTGTTCTGAAATTTTTACATCAAAAACTAGAGATCACTAAACGTGTCATCGAAGTGTTATCTTGAGTGTTCTAAAGAAAAGACAACATAGGTGATCCACCATAATTGAACTGTATAGATACCCTATCAATGACACTTCTACAGTTCAACCATACAGGCACTGATGGATACAAGGATTTTTAATAGGATGGATCCATACCCTGTTGCATTTGTATGGACTGTTAAGCACGATATTATGGGGTGTGTCGTTATCACCACCGTGGCAGCCTGTCATAGTTTTACGTTCTAATGAGATTTTGACATTTGGCTGATATTAAGTTATGCACAACAATCGCACATTGGAAAGACCAAATTCTCCCATTAGAACCTACCTTACAAACAAAAAATTGTCCCAAAACCATCGTAGAGAAGTATCAACTTTGCATGACTATTCAACCCTGTACTCCTGTAGCTCTCTCAAAATCATCAAATGGATTTTGCCACTGTTGCCTAGAGCATATACATATTAATAGGATTAGAAAAGTGTGCTTGGGTTTGTGATTTGCTTATTAGGATCTGATTGAAAATAAGCTTAATTTACTTTGCATTTCCTAAAAGAAGAGGATTTGCCCCCTCCAAATGGGTAGATCAGCCTCCATTCTCTCTAGTTAGCATTCTAGCCTCAAGTTGCAATTTCCACGTGTACATGTTTGAAACCTGTTGCAACCTGAGAATCAAGATTAGAGTGGAGTTCCATTTGCCATGTCCACGAGATTAGAACACGCAACTGGTTGAGATTTGGCCATGTCCACCTGTCGAGGTTCAAGATTTTGCAAGCGAACATTCTACTCTCGAGTTATTTTGCTTCTTGGGTCTTTGAGTTTCGGTTTCAATTTTTATTTTTTCATATGATGCTTGTGTGGTCTTAATGTTGGACACGTGTACATGGCGCTGTTTTTTGGTTATCCCTAATCAAATCCTTTTATCACTTATCATAGAAGAGATTAGAAGAAGAGAAAGCTATTGCAGATTTCAATCTTCAAGTGAAGACAACATCTTGTATTTGTCTTTTAGGAGAACTGAAGTTACAAAGTCCTGGTAGCAGAGGTCTAAAATTGCAGACCTATAGTAAATGTAATTTTCTGAGGCCACTATTCTAATGGCATAAGTTCAGGTTTCATGTTGCTATAGGTTTAGTCTTCCAACTTTAACATTAAGCTAAATGTGAGAATCTAACACCACGTAAGATTACACATAGTGTTACTGTCACACAATAACCTCTTGGCTGTTGTGGAAACACTTGTATCTATTTGGTTACATTCTGGATATGTAGTCAAATAAATATAGCCTGTCTGGCTATATTTATTTTATGGTTGTTAATTTCATAGCTAACGGCCTTTTATCTTTCAGGGTATCTCAGTACCTTCAATTGGGATACAGCACTTCCCTTCTGCAAATCCGAATCCCACCTTGTGGAGTAACAACACTACTGCTCGGTGGAGTGACACCACTACCCCACTGCCTCCTAGAGATAGCACAACGAAACTTTTTTGTGACGTATGCAAAATTTTTTGTGACACTAAGAATGTACTTGATAAGCATAAAATGGGAAAGAAGCACCAGATGAATCTGGGAAAATTGAAAGGTAAATCTGTAACTGGACAAACGAGTAAGAAGAAGGCAGTTTATCCACCTGAAGAGGATTTGCAGACCAAGAAACGGAGGGTTATTGAAGGTGGTGCAGCACCCCATACGTTGCGGACTTGTACTATATGTAATGTGGTGAGTATTAGTGCGACAGATTTCTATAATCATCTTGCCGGACAAAGGCATAGAGATGCTGTTCAAGGGAGTAATGCCGCTGGGACAAGTAGCTACGGCCAGCTGAGAATAAGAAATTAGGGGGGGAATAACTTGTAATTGTGGTAGTTGTACAAAGGAGAACCAGCCTTGCTCATTCAAACAATTTTATAAGTTCAATATAGTGAGGCTGTGTGTTTTTAATTTTATTTAATTTAGGGATGTATGTTTTTTAATTTTATGTATTATGTATGAACTCTGGGGATCTTAATAAATTGTTTTATGTACCTTTTAACTATTGATTGGAAAACAGGAAAAACCAAAGGTGTTCCTTGATGATGATGAGTGTTAAAATGAGACCTGGAGGTGGTATCCATTATCCAAAGCCTATATGATTTTGCTTTTTAGGGTAGTAGGAATCCAAAGAAGTTTGCACAAGAAGGTATCCAAAGCCTGCTTTATTCCAAGAACTTAACCAACCACCAGCATTCTTTCTTAACAGAGCTGTAACAAACCCAACCCCACCCCATGTGCAGGTTTGGTGAGTGCATACTGCATAGGCATTCATTTCACCTATTTGGAGTCATGGGTACCAATTTGAAGGCCTTCACTTTTTGGTAAATGAAATATAATATTAAGCATGAAACCTGTTAGTCATATTTAAACCCGAAACTGCTAGTCGGATTTATAATCAAAAGAGGTATTAAATTGATTAGTTGTACGATAAAGAGCATACCAGATGAATAACCAAAAAAATATCTTTATTTTGCTTGTATAAATCTAGTAATCTACGTCGTATACAAATTGGAAATGAACATGAAACTTCCTTAACCCTTTGCTTTCTCCAAACTCTTTGGAAATGAATTGGAAACTTCCCATTTCCAGTTTAACATTTGTCAGATGCAATAACTTTTGTTTCATTGGCTCAATGCTAGTTCATCAAGAATAACACAATGTAAATATCGCACCACTATATCATTAGATAGAAGCATATACATGGATGGAAAATCATGATGTATAATATAAAACGGTATACAATAGAAGGTCTCTAACACAAACCAAGTTCTTCATGGCTCTTGCAAAGTAGCCAAATTAAGAATAATGCCAATAGAAACAAGCCAAATACTTTGAAAACAAAATAAGTTACTACTACAAAGCCATTTCTCAAGGCATAGGTATATGAGACATATACTACAGTTTTTGCTTATATCAGTATTATAGGCCGCGGGCTACAATCTTTTGCAACCGCCTCAACCACCCCCTACAAGTTTCCTCATTTGGGCTTTAATGTAATTTTCCCTCTTACCCTACTTACTCCCACCACACTCTCATAAGTCACACCAAAACCCACCAATCAAAAAGTCAAACTTGTCCCTAAAACACTTTCACATTCTCCAACGCCCGGTCAAAAGCAGCATCCAACGGAATGGCGCCAAGAAAGGGTAAAAATGGAAATACAATAATATGGCGGGAAAATCATTAAGAAAAAATTGTTGACTTTTTTGGGCGTCGGAATCAGACTCGGAAATTCTTTCCGGTGAAAGTCTGACCGAACTGCCAGTTGGCCGGGACTATGTTCCACGAGGTGGAGGAACGTCGGTCACTGCCTGTGACCCTGAAGGAAAGTGACTGACCAACCAAAACAGAGTTTGACTGCCAGTTTTGACCCCAGTTGCGGCTCAGGCTCATCCAGCCGGTCCTGGACCCTTTCACGCTCACCCGCACGACATCCCCTGCACCCGCAACGTTGGAGACCAAAACCAGGTTGAAGTAACGGAAGCCGTTGATGGTGAACCTGATTCCTCCGCGCTTGCGGCATGGCACCCTGCGCAAAAAGACAAAAGGAGTGAGGACGAGTTGGTAATTTCGAGTGCAGTTAGTATTATGTTAACGTGGATCGCGGACCGTGTTTCTAGGTGGACGTGACTAAATCAAAAGCCCCTTTTCACATTGATCAACGAGTCTCCGACTTTTGGAGACTGTGCTTTAGCGTGGTTTTTGATTTCTACATGCCTATCGTACCTTGTGCCGTCAGATTCTTTGGTCAACAAGTACGTACGGTGCAGATCTCCCCAGTAGTTTCCAAACACCAATCAAGGAAAAAAGCTTACCTCTGCTAGCTAATATAAGTTAGTGGACTATAAGTCAAAATTTTCTTAGAATTAAAAATAATAGAATATCAAATATTGAATTACAGTTTCTGATTTGGCACCAAACATTCCCCTTCAAATAATACACTTTATAATTCTTTAACTCTAAAATAAGTGACCCATAAATAATGACTGGCAATGGCAACTCTAATGGTTAACAATATTTACTCTAAAACGTTTAAAGTCCTGTACGCGAAGACGCTCGTTTTATTGGCCAAACCAAAAGGTCGAAAATTAGGGCAAATGCTGACATATGGCAGCTGAGACACTTCCATGAAATCTAAATAGCTTATGTTAAAACTTGATTTAAATATTCCTATTGGTCATTGTTGGTTTGCTTTTGAGCGTTTTGGGGACCAAATCGGCATAAAGTGAAATAACATAAAGTGAACAATAAACGTCTCTTGGGGTTAGCCGAAGTGGTAATAAAGGCTGAAGAATTAGATTAAGATTAGGCTACTTCAGAGTTTGATCCTGAACAAAAAAAAGTCCAACAAAATTAAGTGAAGCCAATAACTTAAAGCATATAAGGTCATTACAGTTACAAGGTCAGTAATTAGATTTGAGAGAAAGGTAGAGCCATGGGCCATGGATGATCTGGTCAGTCCTTCTGCAAAAACAATAACTACCCAGAACAGAAACCCAACACATTTTCAGACTGACCCACAAGATAAAGATAGATCACAAAATGGTCTGATTGGTATCTTGGTGCCACATTTACCACTTGAGAATTAAAAAATAATAATTCAGACTGTATTTCCGGTAAATTTAGTATGTGGGACGTGGAAGCATTGAACTTCCTAAAAGGCAACGTGCCCATGTATTAGTTCAGTCTCAGAAATACTACAGCTACTTCAAAAAGCAAGATATGACCTCCAAATTGCCCAAAAAACAGAGTGAAAACAGAGCACTGTGTTAAAATACAGGTTTTACTGCTTCCACATTTTCCACTTATTTCGGGTAAAATCTGGATTTGGAAGCCCTTTAACGTCCTTTTGAAAATAACCCCATTTACTCTCAACAAAATGTTTCAGCTACTTCAAAACCAAGTTTTCACACAAAATTACCAAAAACAGAGCTTTTAAGCAAAACTTAAAACAGAGTAAAAACAGAGAAGCGAGCTTTACTAACCTACGGTAGGAAACAGGAACAATCCCAGCGCGGTACTCAGCGATCTTGAGAAACATGGGCATGGCAAGGTCAAAGTGAGGCCTAGGAGGGTTACACCACCCACCATTGTCGCTGGGCTGAGCAAAGTTTGGTGGGCAAAAGTTAGTGGCAGTGATGAAGATCGACGGACTTCCGGAGTGACACCAGTTGGGGTCGTTTGCGCACTTGATTTCGAAGCAGGAGCCGCAGCTGAGCCCATTGTTGAACAGCGCCGTGCTCAGCGCAGCTGTGCTCACACCGTAACCCTGGCTGTAAAGATTACCGTATCCACAAGCACCTCCTGTAAACAACACAAGCTTTTAGACGTCTAGTCCAAATCTGAAATTAACTAGCTCAGTTGGATAGATCATCTCTGATGGGTTTGGTGGCCGGAATTCGGAAATGCGGGCCTGAAAAAATAAGAAACTTAAGCAAAGGTGAGATTCGGTAACATACCCATGGTGCCCGAGGCATCGGAGCCACCGTAGAAGGTGGCATGAGCACCTTGCCAAGCACCACCCGTGTAAACCCCTGGGATTCTGGCCTCAGCCAACCACATTAGTGAAATGAGAAGAGAAGCAATGCAAGCCAAACTCGCCATAGCCATTTTGCCCCTCTCTTTTTTCTCTGCAAACTAACACTAGAAGGAAAGATAGATAGGGGTGAGGGATTAAAGCAGGAGGTTGAGGGCTACTTATGGAGGTAGCTTGGGGCTGGCCCCGAGTGGCAAAGCTTGGAATTTTCACTCATTAACAATACCCCTCCATATTGTTTTTTCTTCTTTCCCCATTCACAGTCTGTAGCGCGTGTACATCACCGACCAATTTAATTGCTTGTTGTACGGATAAGTGTGGGTCCTTCCCCATGTTAGTCTTCTATCCCCTGGTTGGTGGGATGTTGTGTTTTGCACGCTCTAATGAGCGAGTGTCGAAGGACATCTATATTCTTTTTCCTCTTTTTTTTTTTAGGGTCGTGATTTTTTTTTTCCTCTTTTTCTTATTCGCAGTGTTCGTTAAATTTTTCATTTTTTCTTGCTCTCACACCTAAACTCGTTTAAGCTTTGTCTTTTGTCAAAGCACAATCGCGCACAACACATGACCATTCAGCTAAAAGAAGAAAAACTCTTGCCTGCAAAAATAGGAAAATGAAATCATTACTCAAAGCGATGATGAACAAGCATGTTCATTTTATGGGTTGTGCTGTTTTGTGTGGGAGATTCAGATCAATCCAAAATACTCTCTCTGCCTATCGCTCATTGTTTTCTCCATTCTATGGATACATATGCTATCTGAAAAGTGAAAATATCATATTCAACTTTCACGTGAAGTGACAAATAATCAAATTATAAAACAGATAATACAAAATTTCGTGTATATGACTCTTAGACACAGAGTTTGGATAATTATTATGTTACGTTAAGAGCGTACAATTCTATTTTATTTTCACATGTGAGAAAGATGACAACAACTTGACGGTTCTATTTTTCGAGGGATTTCGTTGAATATTTTATACATAATATAATATAAATTTATAATTTCTTTAACCTCTTTTGAAACTCATTTGTGACATAATATTTCTCTTAATATGCATCATAATAAAAAAGACTAAAAAGGTGATTAGGCCAGTGCAAAGTGAGAAATAGAATCTTGAATCCTTAATTAGTAAAGTGAAGTGGAGAATGTTAGATCTAGCCATCTAGGCTCTAGAAAGAGCAACTTTGAGTCCTTCTTAAGTTGAGCCGTGATATGCGGCTGGGATTTGATGACATTCTTCAGGGGCCCGCAAAAGATTTCATGGGGATTGAGACAGGTTTACAAAATAGACAAAATATATGCAATATGCACTTTTCAGAAAAGAAAATTGTGAAATACAATCTAAAAAAAAAAAAGAGCCCCGCTGAATAGGGTGTAGTGTGTACCAGAAATTCGTTAGTGGGTAGAGAGGTGCCCGAATAAAAAAGCACACACCTACTGGCTCCACACCTAATGGCTATTATTTACCCATTCAATATTTTATTCCTAAATTAATTTTTTATTCCATTGTGCTGTCAACATGCAAAAAATTCTCCTAATGGCTAATGACCAATGAAGAAGCTGTCAACTAGAAGATACCGAGTGCGGGAAAATTATCATGCTTAATTGCTTATAAATGGCCTGTTTGGGATTGCTTCTGAAAGGCATAAAAGCGCTTTTATACAAGGAAGCACTTGCAAGTGCTTCTCAAAACCACTTCCAAGTGCTTCTAAAACTCACCCAAAACAAATTTTATTTTTTTTAATTTTTTTTATATTTATAATTAATTTTTTCAATTATTTCAAAAGCGTTTTTGGGTCTCTAAAAAGCAATCCCAAACAGGCCCAAACTCTGTCGAAAGCAAGAATAACTCTCTCTCTCTCTTCTAAACTTTGCATACTCGAGCAACTCTAAAATTGGTGCAATAAAAGAGGAAATAGGGCAGACTTTAATCACACAAACTTGCCCCACAACTTTTATAACAAATAAATCAAGTCTCAAATTTAACAATATGTTAATGAATTGTTAGTTCAGATGAATTATTAGTTATTATATCAATCAATATAAAAAGATTTTGAATTCATCGCTAAGAAAGCGAGTTTATGATTTAACTTGAGTTTTGAGTTCAACCCATAATTTAAATCTACTTTTTTTTTAGTTGTAAAAAATTCAAATAGAAAAGGAGTACACGAGAGGGGGACCTAACCGAAACCTCCCGAAAGAAACAAACAACGAAGAACAAAATTAGCGAAAGCGAAATTGAGGAAGACCAAAAAAATCATTGTTACAATGCGAAAAGATAAACTGAGGAGGATCATTCCACCATACCAATTTAGATAAAGATGAATCATGATTTGCCAAAGCATTGGCAACCTTATTTCCTTCCCAACAAATATGAGATGATCTAAAATTTATGTGGGAAATCCGAGATAAGCAATTGAGCCAGCGGACTTTGAGTTGCCAAGGAATCAAAGTAGGAGAGTGAATGTAATCAAGCACTAGGGAAGAATCAACTAAATCTACTTTCTAATTAATAAATCATCAACTATATTTTAAAATAAACTTATAAACTAGTCAACAACAATATTGTGAGATTGACACTTAATGTATCCGGTATCCGTTATTTAGTGGAACCCAATAATACATGTTAAGATATAGATTGCTAAGATCATCTCCAATGGTTGGGGCCAAACTCATATCGGCACCCAAAATAGCTTTTTCATATCCAAACATTATTGTGCTAATGCATAAAAAAGTGAGGTGTTGAGGATGGTTTGACACCCATTATTGGAAATGATAGTTTAACTACATGAATAGTTCAAAAATTGAGACGCCAAAATGAATCTGACACTTGAGTTTTGACACTACCATATACATTGGAGTTTATAATTTAGCTCGAGTTTTCGAGTTCAACCATAATTTATAAACTAAACCCTACTTTCTGATTAATAAACCGTCGAGTAAATTACAATCGAGAAGGATATTGTGATTTGGGACGGTGACTTGACTTGTGTATGATACAAATACCGTGTCTTTGGTCGATGCGAAGTGTACAATCCAGCTTGCCTAGCGGGACCCACATTATCCCGTAATCATCGGTCCATATACCCCGCCTTGCTTGCCTGGCTTGAACTATAAGTGGAGTGGGGCACGAGTAAAACTGGAATGGCACATAACAAAAACTTAATTAAATAGCATATACCGTACTTTTGTTAATCTCGAGCCACACCCACAGTAGAGTGTAGTAGACCAAACTCCATTATTATTTGTTTTGCTTTTGGCCGACGTATATATATTTACATAATTATGCATGTAATTTCTGTCACGTTTTGTCCCACTTTAACCTAACTTTCTTTAGCTTCATGCAATCTCTCCACGGACTGCGCACTAATAACAGTGGTCAATATTTGCCATCTTAATTTCATCCTAGGTCTGTCAATGTCTCCGGCATTAATCTTCAAATTTTGAGCGGAGAAATTAAGACATCCAATTCAAAATTGAAACTTGTATAATACATGAAACACTTTGCATTCTTGCACGTGATCACAACGTTGAACTCGATCAATGAGTGAGTCTTGGAGGATTTACTCTATACACTAGAAGTTTTTTTAATTACCTTATCGAAATGTCGCTTGCCTCATTGTTTTATTTGTTCGTTCAGTTAAATAAACAGTAAAACACATAGAAACGAGTTAAGAGGATAAATGTAACTATGTAAGTGGAGTCGAACTTGTAGTAAATTATGAGAACAATTTACGTTCTATCTTTTTATAAGATTATCGGTGCAAAGTGTTTTGTAGAAATGTCTCGGAGTTATTTTACAAGAAATTGTTGGAGTCGAACTTTTAGCAAATTATGAGAAAATTTTACGTTCTATCTATTTATAAGATTATCAGCCCGTTATGACTATGTAAAATTCTCGATTTAATCTAAATAATGCTTGGAGAAGTTAAAAAAAAAATCATGAATTTGCTACTACACATATACCTCTACGAGTCTACGAAGTGCAAAAGCTTCAAGGCCACACAACTAGTTTACCACTATTATTTCATTGGATACCATATAGAAACTAGGTGGTAAAGGTTAAATGGTGATGATGAATATGATTACCTCTCTCGATTTTCTCCTTTTCTTTTTACCTTGTTCTTTTATTTTTCCACGAACCTTCTATGTTTGTCAACATATCAGAACTGTGTAGTATCTACATCAAAAGAAGCGGAACAATGGATTTTGTGGTAGACTTGGCATGCATGCATGTTGCAGGAAATTTCGAATCACATAATTACAGTCCATATTTTGGTGGGAAGATGTTAAGAAATGAACGCGCGAGAGTTTGAACTTTGAAGTCCATGCTAATAGCTCGACTTTTAGTAAAACCTAAAATCCATGAATGTAAGGAACAAAGGAAACTCCCCCACAAATCTACCAACTAAAACCAATATATCCACCGTAGGTCAGGATACAGAAGCACCGTTCGTTTTTTCCAGAGCCTGATAATGTGCTTTGAAATCCATGCCAATAGTTCGACGTTTAGTAAAACCTAAAATGTATGAATGTAAGGTACAAAGGAAACTCCCCTACAAATCCACTAGCTAAAACCAATATATTCACGGTAGATCAGGGTAAAAAAACACCATTTGTTGTTGCCAGAGCCTAGTAATTTGTTGTATCAATACAAAACATGTATCTAGCTAAACTCTTGACTGAAATCTCAATACGAAGGTAATGAATAATACATATCTAATCATGACTAAAATAGGGTAAAAACCCAATATAGTACCCAAACTATGGAGAAAAACCCTTTTTGGTACCTACAAATTTTTTTTACCCAAAATGGTACCCGAACTATTATACATTTACCCAAAATGGTACATCCGTAACCCAAAATGGTACCTGAACTATTGATAATTACCCAAAATGGTACCTGAACTATTGAGTCATTACCCAAAATGGTACCTGAACTATTGACCATTACCCAAAATGGTACCTGACTTAACTACGGAGGTACCATTTTGGGTAATTATACAATAGTTCAGGTATCATTTTGGGTAACAAAAATTTGTAGGTACCAAAAAGGGTTTTTCTCCATAGTTTGGGTACTATATTGAGTTTTTACCCACTAAAATATCGGGTATCGATTATTCAAAAATTGAAAATTTTCATGAAAATATGGATATCGATAAAAAATTTATAAAAATTTTGGATAAAACTTGTAGAATGAACTAAAAATATAGTAAAACGAAAATATCGAAAAATTATTATATTTAATTTCAAAACTTATTAAAAAAAATAGTTCGAAAAAAATATCATTTTTGACCTTATCCCTAATTATAAAGATAACAATTCTTATTTGGTAGCCACATTAGCCGCATGTGCTTCTCCCTCCCTCACCTCTCTGATTTTATTTCAGGGCCAATGCATATCTTCCACGTACAGCATCTTGCATGACGTTGTGGGGGTAAAGATTTGATGCATGCGGGACCAGCATGACATTGGACTCATGATGAACTCTGATTAGAGCGTGCGCCTCACTCGCATCCATGTGACCTTAATTATTGTAAACTGATTTATAGCTCCTGCAAGTCAACAATAGCCGTTCACGTGAACCTCAGTGTCTGGCACTTTGCATTTGTCCCCAAAGTTTTTTTAATGAGATTGAATAGTATCAATTTTCTCTTTTTTTGGACATATTTATTTTCATGCAATTTTTTTTTTAATATAGCACTTATCAATTTTTTTTTAAAGAGGATTATTTTTCTCGTTTTCAACTTCTCTCATCCAAGAACGAAACAAACACATTAGTTACAATAATAGTAGGAGTATGTTTAAGATTAATTTGTTTAATTTGAAGGAGAAATAGGTGTTAGATAATGAACCATACAATTATTTATTGAAATCATTAAAGAACAATTAATGAAAGTAAATAAAACCCTCTCAATGTAGAATTAATGTTAAAAAATTATGGGTCGAAGGTGAACAATTACAATGAGGATTATAAATACGGTTTTATTAAATTGGAATTGTTTTGAGTTTTGAAAGAAGTGCTTTTGTTTGTCCCAAGTTTAAGTAACAGGATTATGATGAAATAGTTGGTTGATTCATGACTTTTTTTTGTTTGTTTTTTAGAGAACTCTTGCAGTATCCTAAAGATTTCCTAGGCCCTAGGATAAATTTCCAGTCGATAATTTTGTTAGAATATTTTCTCCCTCTGACCACTACAAAATGAATTGGAATTTAACTCCAATCCGCAATCGGCAGGATTCGAACTCGAATTTATTCATGACTTAAATCTAAATATTAAAATCTTTAAATATAAGTGAAAAAGTTTATTTGGGATCGACTTATAACTTTGTAGCAGTTGGAGACTTGGGATCTTGTTCTAGACACAAAGTTGAAGGATATATAAGGCGGTTGCCTCATTAGGATACCCTCAAAGCTGGCCTTAAATTTAAGATCGTTCAATTAAAATGGTTCGTTCATGCATAACCAATTGTTAAGAAAGAAGCTTAATTTAGTATAAATTCCACAAAATCATGCTTTTATAATGCAAGTCTAAGATGCTTAGATCAAATTGTATAGATTGATCCTACGTAGATAATATAATCAAATGCTAGTAATGCTAACATAATCCTAACGTGCATGAACTTGTATTACCAAATGACTTGTCCACCATCTTATTATGTCGACTTTGAATTAAGCTTTCATTGTGTGCAATTTGAGCCCCAATTAAAAATGGGTTGACATCTTCATAGCTTAATTCTTTAATTAGTATCCACTATGCATGCTTATATCATGTACGTGCTTATGTCAAAACAAAATAAAATTGGATCATATAATGTGTAGGTCGAATCTAAATAATTTGATCTTTATATTATGAAGGATTTTGTTTTATTATAAATGGGGGGCTCCATAACTAACTATTAACCGAAAATGTTTGACCTATGCTATTGGAACGTTTCGATTTGGCTATAATAGGCTCGAGCATTTTAATTTCTAATAATAATGCATTTTCCACTTGATCTTTATATGGGGTTTTGTCTTATTAATTGTTTGATTAATCTATAAAGAAACTTGCTTTCATTGCTTATCAATCGTTTAAATTTTGAAAGTTCCTCGTCCTCATTTGCCGCTAATATATATATATGTGCACGCGCATTAGAGTTTCCCTCAGATCTTTACTATGAGTTAGTTCATAACCCATTGATTTTTCATCGACATGACGTGCTTTGGTCGATGGTGTGAGTGAATAGATCATGTCTTTGTTTACGAAAATGCGTACGTAATTTGTGTTAATTTAGTCACATATTGTTTAGGTACGTTGTTGTTTGAAAGGTGTATATTAAGTTATTAACACATAGTAGACAACCTTTTGTTTATGAGTTTGTTTTTTAAGGATAAGTTTGATTAATTCATGCTAAAGATTAAATGGTAGGTGAAAACTTCATTAGCTAGGATTTTTCTTTAGGTGACATAATTTTCCTATGTTTTGGTAGGTGATTGCAATTGGTCTGGTGTCTTATTCATAACTCATGCAAGGCTTTAACAGTTGCAAAATGTTTAGAGAAATGGACTTTTTTTAATAATAGAAAATAAATTATAAACAAAAATCTCTAACATAATCAGATCCTAATTGATCAAACTGAAGAGCAACACTGACAGAGAAAGACAACGAATGGTGCCATATATCAATTAAGAAGAGGGGTGCAAATAAGGTGAGGATACAAGTGCGTGAGCCACAACATTTGTTTTCTGAAGTCATGTTTAAATTAAGGAAATATGTGAAAATTAAGTCAACTTAAGAATTGAATATCTCGGACCAGAAACTCAATACGTCAAAAAATGTCACACTTCTCATTGATACTATTAAAATTATCTTCCATTGGAGAAATTTTTTGAGACTTCATTGCCAGAAAAACATCTCTAATGACATGTTTATTTACTTAAAATGGGTATCGGAATAAAGGAATTGATTTACATTCATGAGTTCTCTTGTGTTTACTAGCATGCACATGAATTAGAATGGTTGTGGGTCTCACAAAAAAAGTGACTAAAAAAGTGACTAAAAAAGTGAAATTCATTCCTGAATATCCGGAATTTGATTACCAAGGAGGGGTATGTATTAAGAATGAACTCCGATTCATTTACACATTTTCATTCAAAGTAAATAAACATGTCATAAGAGTATAAGGTTCAACAACAAGAGCATTAACTAAACCAAAATTTTCAGCAGCAGCAAACATTTATACATATGGATGCAAACCATTTTCTAATTCAAGTCCATCTGTCGAGTGGTTTAAACCAAATCGGATGTGATCAAATTCCTCAATACTGGATACCCTCATCTAGCTAGCTAGTTTGAAAGGAGCTTCATAGTAATCCTATCACATGGTATGTCACATACACATATGGGTGACCCTCTTCAATGTGCTGGGGTAAGCATTTCATGTGGGTGAGAATATGGCAAAGATATAAAACATATATACCCCCGGGTAGGACAAAAGAGAGAAACTTGGCAAGGAGGACAAGAATATATTTAGCTATTTCATGCATATTTATATTTATAGATATACACATCCATTCTTTCCCATCCCTATCTATGATCCTTCCTCCATGTGAACTATAATCTATACCAGATCCATAATGCATCATCTGGTTTGTCAAATTTTGCAGCCTACATGGCCTCATGGATGTGACCTAAAAAAATAAACAAAAAATATAAATAATAATTGGGTTTTTCGTGCATAATCCAAAGTACTGTCCTATATGTTCGAGATCTTCGAAGGGTTTAGTGGTTCGGATATGATACTGTTTTTATCGTCTTGCAGAGATATATTATTAGGGTTTGTCATTGATGCAGTAATGCACAATGAGACCAAATAATGCAGTTGTTGGGGTGCAGGGTTACAAAAGCTTACTAGAATGACTGGATTTCTGGAGCAAAGCCTCTCCTTGCATGCACTTTGGAATAATATATGGGGACGGACTTTAAGCCAGTTTGACTGGGCAGTAGAGGAGAGGAGGGCAAGTTTGTCAGTGAAGCAGAGTCTGCTTTAGGAATTGATTCAAACTAAACTTAATGAGAACATATCTCTGATAGACAGTCTGAAAAGCTAGATTTATATACATGTATACGTATATTCTTCAATTCAAAGATGATGGTAACCCTAAATATATTACTGTTTCCTGAGTTTGAACTCTATGAAGTTCATATGGTAATGATCACCTCCAATCAGTTGGGTAATGTTGATGCATGAAATTTCGGAGAGAGATCCACTAACAGAAAATTTTCTCTCCATTGATCGAATTCTTGAGAAGCATGGACGCGTCATCGAAGAGGAGAAAGGGGACCTGCAAAACAAAAACACTCCGATGCCAAAGTCAGTCCCTATTCAATAAAAACATAAAATAAATCGGGCAATATACATGTTACCATTCTCTCATCAATCAGGTCCCATAATTCTGATCCATCCAGTCCCATTTTCCATTGATTGTTCATCAATTTATAATGCAAGTAAGCTTGGCCCTTACTCCATGGTGTTTAGCCCTCAATTCATGGTTGTAGTGGGAGGAGTGGAGCTTTCACGTCCTCCTATAATGCTGCCCCAAGTTTCTGGGCAACTCCTATATTTAAGGAGTTTGTTGTGTGCTCTCTACAAAGTTCGGATAGCCCCCTCGGACGTTTTCTTCGGACTTCTCCCTCGGACAAAAAGGTTTCCCTAGCTGGTTTTCTGCTCGGCTGATTTTCATTCCCCCACAAGTACGAATCTACAAATTTTACTGCATTAATTTGACTTGCAACCTCAATTATAAAAACGGTTTACTAGACAGTTGTATATTATGATTTATTGATTGATCGGATGAATTTTTATCAATGCTATGGTTATTCGTAAAGTTAGACCTAGGTCTTTAAACTTTATTGCTTCGATATTAAGGTTTAGAACGTAAAGTTTTTGGTCTAGAAACACACGGTAAATATGTTCATACTTGTGTCATGCATGAATGTATTGTGCTTTTGTCGATCTCATGTCGTGAAATGATATAATCACTGGATTTTCATACAAAAGATGTTGTCGAGCCCTAAAGACCTAAAAACGAGTGTAATCAAACTTGGCAGGTATGAAAATGATCTACTAAAATGACCTAATTAATTAACTAATTTTAACTGAAATTACGTAACAAGCAGGAGGTTCTAGTACTGTGCTATATGCAATACATTTTGAATTTTTTTTTAATCTTCTCAATTTTTCAGTAACTCATTGATAATTTTATGATAATTAATATTGTGCACGTATCTACTATCTACTATATCCGGTAACTCAAAATAAAAAATATTTGGTGAAATATATAGTATGTACACTCAAGAAAATGTGATACATGCAAATGAATGAATTGATTCATGAAGCTACCCCATTTAATTAAAGATTTGAGGTCAATCTCAATGTGGAGCATATGGTACGGGACTTTCGGCTAGACGACATTTTGAAGCAAGGCTACATGCATAATTGCATACTAGCAATAGGGGGTACCACCCATTTGGTGCAGTTCATTGAAGGAAAGTCTAGCTTCATAGATTCAGGAATTCATAATAATAAGCATGGCTACAGAATGATTGAAGGAGCCCTTAGAAGTCCTCCTTTTGGTCTATAAGAATGGATCTTGATCCTTCCTATGGGGGCCAAATTATAATTTGAGGTAGGGTGGTTAGACATTTATAATTCAAGGACAAGAGACACCTAAAAAGGGATTGAATTAGAGAAATTTGAGGGAAACTTGCAATCCTTCAATTTGTCATTCTCTTAATAAGAGATTTCTCAAATTATGACAACTTTAAAAATTGCATGTGAGACCCATTTTATAGTGTTCCCTAATGAATTTTTTTTAAACAATGTTCACTAATGATTTAGGCTGTTCATATGTTAGGTCCTTAAACAATAATCAATATATAAAACATTAATCAAATCAAAATCATACTCATTAGATATCCTTATGACAGTTAAAATAGTTATAAAAATATTCACCTTTTCGGTTTATTTAGTTATAGCATAATTAGACTTTTTTTTTTTTCAATGAATAATTTTTTGCCAACGGCATAGTGAATGGAGGAGGACGTTGAAGTGGAAGGAGGAGATGAGAGATATATATATATATATATATATATATGTTAATGTCGAAGTAGATATTGGTTTATGAGTTTGGTCTATAGTGATTTTTGGGTCATCATACTCAATTGACTTCTCTTTTACTTGGCTACGAGATTTGAGGGTAATTTAAGTTAAAAACTTAAAAAATGGCTATCGGATTATCGAACTATTTAACAAAGTTGACCTTATATATCCCTCAACAAAGTTACAAAATTTGAGAAATAATCATATGCCATAAACAATATTTTCATACATTTAAGACGGTTTCCTCTAGTATTGGGAAGCATGGCCCTATATATGTCCCCCTTTCAAGTAAATTCGATTGAAAGGAAATGTAAACCAAACAAACAATAATGATAGTCTTAATGGTCGAGTTCGCATGCACGGGATCATCAAGATCATTGATATGGTTGGAAGTAGGGACCAACAAATTTGCCAAACGTACAACCTACTATGCATAAATCTAATTCTAATTCTAATTCATGCCTACACAGATTGGTTGTTTGCACCTTTACGCAATCTAGCTCCATGAATATAGCCACAAGTTTCTCAACCAAGCAAATGGGGAATCATATCTAAGAGACCAACCAACGACCTTTCTATCCTCTTTGGTTTCTTCTAAAACACCAACATATGCAGGTGCAGCACCATCACTATGTCTGTCCAAAACCCAAATCAATGGCCCTATTCTTTCTTTCTTTTTCTTTACAAATTCCCAAAGTGCTCGGCTTCTCGCTCAAAGCTTGTTAAAAAGACCAACTACCACACCCAACCAACTTAACTGCCTCTTGTATTATAAATTTATATTATACCCAAAAAGGGGGTCAAGATTCCACAAGAATTAAAGAAAACTAGCGAGCCTCCTAATTGATTAATGGTCTTTAATTTGCTTGTTGATGATTTAATTAGAATTATGAGGAGTCACCTACCGCATGCATAAAAATTTGCAGAAGACATTCCATGGACTAACTCACACCATCCAATATATTGGAGCTAAACTGACAGCCCTTATTTATTTGGAAATACTGAAAATAATGATCAAAGTTGATTCTTCTCCAACTTTACCAAAGTGGGTCTCAATAAATTTATATCTTAATTAATGTCATTAGCTAAAGTAAATGAAATTAATGATGAACTTCAGTAAAGTACTACCAGCAAGGTAGCTAGTTAATTAGTAGACTCGATCGCTCGATAGCAATTAAAGATAGGCTAGAACAATAAGTTAATTAAACAGTGGCACAATAAGTGAACTTTCAACCCTTATTGCCAGCTTGATCTGCACTTATGACATGTTTACGGATTGATTTGAAATGAGAAAAAGCAAGAGAAAGAAAACTAGGTTTGAGAGAAAGAACACGGTAAAGAAAGAAGTATTATCATCCCTTGTTTACTAATCATATTGATTCAAAATTAGAATGAAGCTGATTCTCATGAGTTGTCCCAGGAATCATTCCCTTAAACTAATATTAAGGAGTAAAATAAATAATATTTCTCGTTATTGAAAAAAAAAAATTTCACATAATTATAATAATTTTGACACTTTGGTCACTATTTTTTTTAACTAAAAATAACTTTGACATGAAAATTTCATTACAAGGCCATGTTTGGTTCATGGATTTGAGAGATCAGGAAAGGAAACTCTTTCCTTTCCTTTGTTTGGCAAACACAAATTTGGGAAGTATCTTCCTGACATATGGAAAAATAATGGGGAAGATCATTCTTTTCAAACCTCATGAGAATGATGTTCCCTTCTCTTTTCCCTGCATTAATTACGAAAATTTAAGACTATAATGACCTCATCCAAATGTACTATTCTCAAATATACTCATGAAGAACATTAATATACTTTTGTTTTCCTTTGAATACAAGGGTATTATTGAAACATTATTATATTTTTGCTTTCTTTTCTTACATTAACCAAACACTGGAAAGCGAAATTAATCAAATGGTTTTTCCTGAATGATTTCCCTACTTTACCAAACACAGGAAATGAATCTTGACAGGAATGTTAATTTCCCATCCCCATGGAAAAGACAAGGGAATTGACTTCCCTTCCGTAAACCAAACGAGGCCTAGGAGTAATTCTCATACAACATTGGCCTTGCGTTTAGATGACCGGCTTTTGCTCCAAGATTTGGGTTTTTCTTTTTCTTTTTCTTAAAAGATGATCAAAAGATTGTATTCTTACCCCCATGATGACTCGAACTCATGACCTAGATCTTAGGTAGTGGGTACTCCAAGATTTGGGCTTGATGGATGATGTTATATAGCCGATCTTCCTCCTTGCTTGACCTCCATCACTTCTTTTTTTTGTTTTTGTTTTTGTTTTTGTTTTGTATCAGTTAAGTATTGCAAGTCATTCGCTGCTCTTCGAGTTGTTTACCTCCCCGTCCTATTTCTCTGTTTTAGTTTCCAAATGGCATGTGTGCTAGCAAAGTTGTTTATTGTCTAAGACTTGGATATAATTGTAAATGCTTATAGTTCATTTTTATCTCTTCATTAACTTCAAATAAGTGTGATCCATAAGTATAGTAAGTCTTGCTACAAAATTCAAAATCCTGCTACTGTTTGCATTTGAGGACCCTTTAAAGCATTTACATGCTCTTCTAATTCAACTTACTATTACTCGTACAACAACAACAATAAGTCAATAACCAAGCTGTTTATTCCCCTTCATGTACGTCTTAAATCTTTTTATTTGCATCCGTTGAAGAGCATTCGACATAATCTAAGTTGATCGGTAAATATTTCGGAGCTTGCATTTGGAACTGTATGTATTCTCCAATGTTGTTTCAATTTCTTCCAATATTTCACTCGAGAAAAAACAAACAAATAAAACAGTGACAAAATGCTTAAAGAGCTTGGTTTTCCTAATGAAGGAATGCTTGGAATTAGACATTATAGCATTGAACAATTCACCATTATACAAATTAATTGTTAGTTGTCATGTGAAAAAAGTTGAATTGATACATTATGTTTATTTTCAGTAATGAAGTTATTGTGATTGTTTGGTACTTTGGTAGACTGGGATTCACAGATAATTGTTTAAAAATTATAATAGGTCAACCAATCCACACTTGGCAATTACACCTTCCTATATATACACCTATAACATTGGGCCATCAACAAGCAAACCAATCCACACTAGGCAATTTTTTTTTTTGGTTATCCCAGTTGGTGCAAAGAGCCACAGGCTACACAGCAGCTGACACCGTCAAAAACCTTTGGTGAGGTTCAATGGGCTGCATGTTTCCTCAGATATTGAGGACATGGCCCATGGGGCAATTGGGAGTTTGAGACTTTGAAGAGGACAAAGGCAGTGAAAGAATGAAAAGAATATATTACCAATGAAAACCATTGCTTTGGTAAATACAGAAGATTATTCTCTACAGGTATAAGAATGAACCACATGAATCATCTCTTGCTTGCATGTGTATGTATATGTATATCAACTGCAAAGCTCCGTACATAGCTGCTGAATCCGAGAAGGGCTGTTATCTGCCAATGAATACGTGCCGGTTCTCCCGTTGCTTGAGCAAGTCAAGTTCAGTTGATTTCCGAGCTGGTTCGTCTGCAAGATTGGTGAATACATGCGTATATACAGAACCATGTATCAGTACAAAACCAATTTACAGTAACCTACATTTACATAACTCTCTCTCTCTCTCACGTACTGATGTGTTCCAATTTTAAATAGCCTAAAAACTCAATGCCCAAAACAAACTCAAGGCTAGAAGCTTGAGAACCATATGGATGGAGTATAGCAACAGGTGAGTTGAGGAGCTCAGATTGGCTAGATGGACCTTTTATATCTCAGAAGTTTAGCAACACAGACACGAGCAGTGATAACTTTTTGAAACCATTTCTTAAATTTCGAAAACATTAGCTTAAAGTTTTAAAGAAGCACAGTGAAAATATGTATACAGTTAATATAACTAGAACAGGTTTCATCTGGTTTGATAATTTTCTCTTCTATATATCATTATATTGGCACCATCACTTTAATAAGCTAGTACTTCTATTTATCAAATTTTGTGAAAGTTATATGGGAAGAAAAAGAGTGCAGCATCAATTACCAGACACTCAATTTGGCGTGGCTGGCACTTCCATTTTGAGGTTGGGACACAGCTCAAATAATGACACCAGGAACAGTAGTCATTTAAATTGACTCCTCGAAGGAGAATAATCAGGCCAAGTGTATACCTGTTAAAATCACAAGACTACTGTAAGAAAATTCTCACATCTACTGATTCTAGGCACATAAGATGAGAATGAATTTCCATTTCCAACAAAGAAAGAACAACCTGCTATCAGTTAGTACTATCATCAAAGTGACCAATTAGTATTAGACATAGAGAAACAAATAGGTATCAAGGTTATCCATTGGTGACAGTGTGAAGATATAGATTATATGATATATAATGATCTGCATACAAAACTAAGTTCTCTGATTTGATCATAATTATCAAATGTACCTTAAACTTATCATGAAATGAATTAAATATGGTATAGAAAGTCAAACAGTTAAAAACCAGGGATTGAGGCACTTACCCAACAATCAATAGTATCAGAGAGATAACCCACAATACATACTGATATGTCTTGTGTTTAGATCTAACTGGAGTAGTGATATATCCAGGGGGAGCATTCCTTTGGTTAGCCCATTTAAACTGGGGGCGGATCAGAAACACAAATCCAAGGAGAAATCCAGAAACAAATCCTCCAATATGAGCAAAGTTGTCCACATGTGGAAGGATTCCCACTGCTAAATTTATTACGATGATGAAAATGAGAGTAAGCAATGCCGCTAACTGCACATAAAAATCTGAAACTGTAAGACGATAGGGTAGTGAATATAGAATGAAGAGCTGCAGCATTCAGCTTTAGGGTAGTGCATAAAAATCTGAAACTGTACAGAAACTTTCTTTACCTTATTTGCATATATTGTCCAATTTGATATGAGCTCCGAAAGCATGCTTCCTAGTAAACCAAAAAGTGCACCAGAAGCACCAACAGAAATACCATCTGTAATAAAAAGAGCTGAGAGCAAACTCCCGCCAAAACCAGAGATGACATAAACCAACCCAATTCGGACTGTAGAAGAATAAATCAGAAACGATTAGATTTTGAAACCAAGCCATGACATAAACAGTTGTACATAAAAATGTTACATACATTTAATCATTTTCTATTCACTTAATATAATTGTTTAAAAAATAAACGGCATCGTACGTGGAATATTTCAAATCATTACAGGATAGCCGAAACTTTCCTGTTCCCTTACAAATAATGGAAAATTGTAAACAATACACAGTGTTGTTTCAGGCAGTTTTATTCAGTAGAATGGAATACTATGTCTAAACTAAAGTTTGGATAGCCTGAAAAGCCACTACCATAATAATGTTTCTCCTGAACCTCATCTTACGTGTATCACTTCTCTTCTTTCAAGCACCCCGCTGAATAAAGCTTCCTTTTACTTTTATGGAAACCTATCAACATAGTTATGCAAGTTATTATGCAACCTGCGCTATATGACCACTGCTCTAGGATTGCAATTCAAAAACTTCATGCCTACAAACCTAGAGGCTAGAGCTGCAGATTAGTCTCAAGGTAGCCAAGTCACAAAAAATTGTTTGTATTTTTTCTTCATAATTTCTGTCGTGTGCTTTGTGTTTCACCACAGACTTGTAAATTCGACCGCATGTCAAGATGAAAAATTAGATACATACCAAACCCAAATTCTTGCTCAAGCCGAATACCAATAAATACAAGACTCAGCATATTGGCCAGTACATGGAAAACTCCAGCATGTAACCACATACACGAGAGCAACCGCCATGCCTGGTGATGTCCATGGATCATTTTCTGCACTTCTAGAGCACCCATCTTGTCTAATCTGAAGAATAAAAGCACATATAAATAATTTAGATATATACCCTTCTCTTCTGATTACAACTACGACCTGCTAAGACCTGCTAACTTTAGCAGTTATAGACTTGGGATGAGGCACATTAGTATATTACAACGAGGACATTCATAAATTCTCGAACAGTGCAAGCCCCTTCTTAGTTCTTACAAGAGAGATTAAGAAACAACAAGTAGGACCTGATGAACTATATGTGCCATATCTATAGCTTTTATTGTCAAACAGAAGGTAAATCCCCCTTAAAGCGCTAATTCTAGCTTGGGATGAGGCATATTACAATGAGGACATTAAACAGCTTATGAAGTTTCACTCACAAATCCTTGACGAAGGCATGCCCCTTCTTACTTCTTACAAGAGACAATAAGATTTAACAGTTTCATTTAACCATAATCATTCTGTTTATGGCCTCACAGAGCAAGGAAAGGTCAACGAAAAAAAAAATAGAAACCAGTTTGTTAAAATATAAAATAATGCTGAAAATTTAACTCTTAACATACTACAAGGAACATTTTGATTAACTCAACAAGCAAATCAAGCCAGGTAGTCCATCAATTCTAATAACATAATCTCCAAACGTTTCACACAACTTGATGACTGTTGCTATAAATTCACTCCACTCTAATTTCCCATGAAAACAATCCAAGCCTCGTCATCATAATTCCACAAAATCACAGATACAGTAGTTCACCAAATCAACAGCTATAATTTTCTCAGTGCCAACATGCATACACCCAATTATGAATTCAAATAACTCTTCCAGAAGCAATACACAAACCCAATTAAATCAAGAACACACATTTCATTTCAAACTGCAAATAACAATACAATAAGATAGAGAGACTTAAAAAAGAGGGAAACTTTACGTGGATGAAGATGGCCCCAGAAGTGGGTTTTCTTTGAAGGGCTGAAAAGAAAAGCGACCCAAAAACCGACCAATGCAAGTATGAGAGTTCTTGGGGCAATTATTCACGAACATGGTGACCACAAAAATGACAATATTCGCCACCACAAACCACGGCACCAGCCATGAATTCCACCTCTTAAACGGCCTGTAGTCGCTGAAAGTCCTCGTCGATGCCGGAGGTGGGCCCTCCGGGTGCACAACGTTGTCCCCCCGCCGTGGAGTGACCACCTTTATCTCTATCTCCGGAGAAGATTGCCTTCTCTCCATTACAATCTTTCTTCTTTTTCAATTTCTGTTCTTCAATCAGTGATTTTGATTCAGACCCAGAAATCCCATTTGGGTTCTGAAATCATATCAGGGATCAAAATGTGGATTTAAAAAGAAATGGGATTTGGATTTTTTTTTTCTTTCCTTTTCTGGGTCTGTGATTTAAAGTTTCTTGCTTTGAATGATGAATGTGAATAAAATGATGGCTTTATGGATGGTGAGTTGGTTTAGTCTCACAAGTCACAGCGCTCTCTCTCACAACAAACAATTAGCTTTGGCTTTAAGATTTTCTGGTAAGTGTGGTGTATGATCTGATTTGGGATTCGGATTTGGATTAATCTTTTACGAGTGAAATTGGTGGGTAGGCTTTGTGACATTTGCAGAGTGGTGATCGTTTTGGTTTTCGATAATCACAGACGTGTGTGTGAGAGTTTGTGGCTTTTGTGGCATTTGCAGCAGCTGGAAGGAAGGTTCTTCCTTTACACCGCCAGCATTGTAGTTATGCCAATTGTCATATCAATACCTACGAAAATATTGTTTCCATAAAGGATCATATATTTGTCACAGAAATCTGGCAGTCAATAACTACACAATATCTTACTTTTGGATGTAAAACTATTACATGATAAATCACTTTTTTTTTAAATAATAATAATAAAGAGAAGACAATTTTATTTATAAACAAGCAAAATTGCACTCTTAATAACTTACCTAATGAGACACGGCAGATAAAAGTCAATATCTAAATAATTTCACTTTTAATATTAATCATGAGTTCGTTTACGATACATTAATGCACTAATACATCAAGTAGACTAGTTCGATACATATGTAGACTAGTATGATACACAGGTAGACAAAGCTTGAACTAGTCTACCTTTCTATCGATCGAACTAGTCTACCTTTGTATCAAACTACTCTATTTAATGTATCGGTACATTAATGCACCATAGAACTTTCCATTAATCATAGCACACAATAAAAACATAAATAACTAATCTTGAAACTGACAATAAATTGTGAACTCAAGATTTATAGCTTTATGTGACATCTCTAAACCAAAAAATGGGAGGTAGGACCGGAGGAGCCCTCAAATCAAGACAACCTAGAATCAACAATTAAGCCATCTCCAGTGTTAGGGGGGCTAAAATAGACTCTATGTTAAATTTTAGGATTTTTAGACCCCAAAAAGCACTATTTATGCAAATAGTAAGGCCATTATTTTGACCATCTCTAATTCCTAAGGGCTATATGGTTTAGACCTCAAGTATTTTATTATTTTTAATTATGTTTTTCAAAATTATAGTATTATAATTAAAAAAATTACTAGCTAAAAGCGAGTATTGTAATATTGAATGGTGAGAGCTCTTCTTTCTTTCATCTTGCGGCGGCAAGACCGAGTACTTTGGCTTGCAACACTAGTGTTCGTGATGCCTGGAAGCCGAGCTTTTTGTGCTCGTGGATCTCTTCCGTTCAACCTTTTGGTTGGTGCACTTTTCTCTCCTCTTTTGATTCTCCGACTCCTCTCGTATTTGATCGGATTGGAGATGATTATGCTCATTTAACTCTTGTGAAGGTTGATCCGAGATGGTTGCCCTTGATTTTGGGTGAGTTACGCTGGATCTGGGATCCTGGGTCCGTCTTTCTTCATGTGCAACGGATCGAGATTTGTCGTGTCTTGTCGTTGCATCAATGGGACTGGAATGATGGGGTCTCAGCCTCTCAGGCTCGTCGGGGGTCTCGGGTTCGCCAGCGGCAATGGCGGGTCATGCGGTTCTGGGTTCCCACTTATTGTTTTGTGCCTTTGAGGGGGTTGTGGATCAAGGTAGGCGGCTGCGTACATGACAACGCCGAAGAGTAGGTGATGATGGTGTGGGTGATTGGGTTAGGAGGTGTAGTTTTGGTCAAGCTTGGGCTCCATTAAGGTTTAATGGTATTGGTTTGGTACTTGATCTGATGGGGCTAGTTGTGTATGGATCGGCATATTTTCGGATTTGGGGTCCAGGGGGTCGGTTATCCTTGTGGCTTAGTAAATGCACTATGCCTGAAATCGGAAAACTAGTTCTTTGGAGTTGGATTTGGGATTCGGGTACTTGGTACTGGTTAAGTAAAGTATGTATGCTCTTTGGCTATACTCTTGGTGGGAGGACTTCCCAATTTCGGAGAAATTTTGATTTTAATTGTCAAAGTTTTGTTCTAGAATTGGGTGATGGATCACTGGTCACCTTGTTACTGTTTTCACTGCGATATGGATTGATGCAGTGTATTGTTTCGAAAAAAATTTCATTTCGAGTTTTGTTCTGGTTATCTCTTTTATCAGATGTACTAGTTCTAGTGCATCTTATTATCTTGTTATTTTTATTGTTTGATGCTTTGATGCATCTTTACTTTGTAATCTTCAATTTGATTCAATAAAGTTTTGACATTTCCTCTAAAAAAAAACTATAGTATTATTTAATTTTACTACTACTTCTACTTTCATATAATTAACGTTTTTTTCCAACTATCTTAATCGAATAGCCCCCAAACTAATTTTTTGGTATGACCTAATTCACCCATTGGAGATGGTAATTTGCATTTGAGGGGTTTAAATTTGAGTTTAGCCCCTCCATTAGAGATGGCCTTAGATCCTAATAATTTATAGCCTAAGAGCATGTGCAATGGGGCTTATTTAGCCTAGTCTAAGCTAAACTATAGGTCATAGAAACCAAAAGTCAGTTCCAACAACACCATTATAGACTTGGCTAAACACAGACTGACTTTTGGAAAAGACTAAACTTAACATGTTCAAAAGCTAGGCTAAACTTTCAATCAATGGTCATGATTGAATAGTGATAGGGATCAAAGGCTTATTAACAAATTAGATTTTAGACTTAGACTTCATGGCTGGAAACATAAAAGTAATGAGAAGTCTAAATTGATAAATAGTGTCAATTTAGGAGCTTAAATTTTAGTTTAGACTTTAGTTTTTAGACTTTATAAGGTGAACATGCTCTAAAACACCAAGGCTTCGGAAATGTAGCCCACACACCGAATAAACTCTTCCCAACAATACGATGAGCCACCACCGAAAAAACACCGCCTAAATCTCCAACCAACCAAAGCACTATGAACACAACATGCAACCAGCAAGGAAAGACATCCTTGACCTAATCCCAACCCAGACCCTTTGAGGAGACCTTGATCGAACAAGCATAGCCAGATACTAATCGTTATTTCCATTATCTGTTTTATGACTTTATCACAATGCTGGTACTTGGTGGTTGCCTGATCTTCTTTATTTGATGAAAAAGAACGTGATATGAAACGTACAGTTTATAGTCTAAATCCAATTGACAGTTTATACTCTAAATCCTTGATGCCCATGGCCAACCATATATATATATATTTTCCAAAGTAATCACCTTTTTTTCTTGGCAAGAAAAGTAATCACTTTATTTGAATGACGTGATGCTCTCTCTTTCTAAGTGATTCATAACTTAACGAATGAGGAATCCCAGAAGGCACCAATTAAGTTGTAAATTTTGTTAGTTTCAATTCATTAATTGCATGAACAAAAAATATCATTCATTATTCTTTTCAAAAATAAAAATGCAAAAATTGAGTGTGATTACTAATTAGACACCTGCATATATCAAATTAATTCATCAAAGTGATTGATGATTAATTGATTATTTAAAAAAATTAAGGTACATGGATCCATCCCAATTGTCCAAAACCTTGCCATCACGCAATTACTTGGCAAATTCCATGAGCTAGCCAATTAAACAACTTTGCAATTTTGCATGCATTTGACACTTTTAACAGTAATCTTGGCTCTCTCTCAATTTTTTTAATAAAAAATAATAATACAACAAAAACCTCTACAGCAACCAAACTCAACTAGACAAAGCACTTGGAGGAGTCCGCCATCAGTGCATTTTATGATGTCCATTAACATATATATATATATATATATCTTTCCCTGCAGGCTTAAGGAGAAAATTTATAGAAAGGATTTATATACTTTTATTTTTAGGCTAAACCAAGGTTTTTTTTAACTCTATATATATGGTATGTACGTAAACACGCGTAGTGTAGTAATAGGATTTCTGTTGATGTGGGCTGTCTCAGTCGATTGAGAAATTTGACGTATGTAACGCTCAGTTTTGATTGGTCCACGTGGTTGTTGTATTTTGAAATATAATTTCATCAGTCAACAACATGCAATTGCAATGACACAAATTATAAAAAGATTTGAAGTTCCTCCGATCCATAACCATTTGCAGGCTAAGATGTATACTATTGGCATTAGCTAAATAGCATCACGACGACCAAAGAAGTGGATTCTTTGGCCTGGGTTGCAGGGAGAATCAAACATCAAGTGGTTTCTAAGACCACTCCTAATTACACTTTTCATCGGCTCTTTTGATACTGATTTTTAACCCTTTACTTGTGTCAAAATTTTACCATTGCTAAAATATGATTTTTATAAAGTGTGTCAACTAACTTTACTTGAAAAGCCTCATTTGTTTGTGAGTTATGATTTTTTAAATTTTTCGATTTTGAAAATCATAACTCACAAATGACTCTAGTTGTTCGAGCAAAGTTAGTTGAAAAAATTTTAAAAATTGTTTTTTAACATTAGTGAAGTTTTGTTCACGAACAAAATTGAAGAAAAAATGGGGTTAACACGTTTGGAGATGTTATGACATGCCCTATCATACTAAACATTGCCAACCTCTTTTTTCCTTTAACTTTGCCCCTACCAAAACTTCGTCATTGGTTACTCTTGATTTTTACAAGGTGTTCCAACTGACTTTGCTCGACAATCCAAAATCGTTTATTTTTTTTTTATGAATTTTCTAGTTTTCCAACTTTGGAAAATCGTAAAAAATGAACAAGTTAATATTTTTACGTTCTGTCGACTCGAGAAGTCCTTAAAAACATGATTTAATGGTGAAAAAAATTTGGTGTGAAAATAAAGAACATGTGATTTTGGCCAAAAAATCGTGTGTTATACACGGTTTTTGGTGAAAATCTATGATTTCGGCAAAAAAAAATCTAAAAAATTCACCATTGGCAAAACATGTTTTTTTTTTAAAGTGTTCCAATTGACATAACTCAAAAATCTCGAATCGTTTATTTTTTATGAATTTTCTAGTTTTTCGACTTTGAAAAATCACATGGGCATTGTGGGCATTCTTAGCATTGGCATAGGCATCGTTACTCTCGCTAGCATGGGTATGCATCGTTAGTTAGCCTCGCTAGCATGGGCATCCTTGGAAGTGTCGGAGGCACCTCGGGATGCCTCCTTCTGAACTGCACTATTCCCTTCAACTTTACTTATGTCAAAACATCACCATTGCTAAAACATGATTAATTTTTAAAAAGTGTGTCAACTGACGTTGCTAAAAAACCATGACTCGTTTGTGAGTTATGATTTTTTAAGTTTTTTTTAACTTTGAGAAATCATAACTTACAAACGACTCGAGCTGTTCGACTAAAGTTAGTTACATTGGAGACGTTTTGTCATGTATAAAGTTGAAGGAAACAAGAGGTTGGTATGGTTTGTCACGTTTGGGGGTGCCATGACATGCTCTGACATGCTAAACCTTGCCAACCCCCTTTCCCTTTAACTTTGCCCTTGCCAAAACTTAACCATTGGTAAGACATGATTTTTAAAAAGTGTTCCAACTGACTTTGTTCGAAAATCTTGAATCTTTATTTGATTTTTTATGATTTTTCTAGTTTTTCGACTTTGAAAAATCGTAAAAAAATAAACGACTCGATACTTTTGCGTTCTGTCAACTCGATAAGTCCTTAAAAATCATGATTTGAGTGTGAGAATATTTTGGTGGGAAAATAAGAACATACGATTTTGGCCCACGGTTTTGGGTGAAAAACAATGGTTTCCTGAAGGAAAAAAAATTATCAAAACTTCACCTTCGGTAAAACATGTTTTTTAAAAGGTTTTCCAATTGACATAACTCGAAAATCTTGAATGGTTTGTTTTTTATAAATTTTCTAGTTTTCTGACTTTGAAAAATCGCATGGGCATCGTGGACATCCCTAGTATGGGCATATCAGTCATTTGACCTATCTCAACTTTCAAAAGTGATTAATAAGGTACCTGAACTTTTAAAAGCATATCATCGGGATACCTCCGTCCATTTCTTATCATGTCTCTGTTAAATGAAATATGTTGAAACACATGTCTCTTTCCTCCTCTCACCTTATCTTTTCCTTCCAAAATTAATAATGCAATTAATTATTCTTCTTCAAAAATTTTTCTTCAAAATTTCATCATTATCCTCTTCCTATAATCAATAATTAAGTAGAGTTTGATTATTATTTTGTTTGGAGAGTATGTGCTATTTTTTTTTAGGGTATTACTTTGATTACTTTACTTAATATGAATTTAAGTACCGAGTAATTCAAATGCTAGATCATCCATACATTATATTTCAAACGCACTTTATGTGCATCATCCATACATGAGAAAATACTTCGGTGGCGTTAGATACTTCTCACCTCGATGTGAGTCAAAGAGAAAAATAGAGAAAAGAAGAGGATATAAGCAACAACAACAAAAATCATAAAATCCTTGAAAAATATCTCACATGGGCTATATGTGATCTCATTTAACTTAGTTATAACGAAAAATTAATAGAGGTATCCCGATAATGTGTTTTTAAAAATTTAGGTACTTTATTGATCACTTTTGGAAGTTGAGATATGTCAAATGATTAATATGCCATCATAATTAAGGGTGACGGAGATATCTCGATGATATGTTTTTAAAAGTTCATGTATCTTATTTATTACTTTTGAAAATTTGATATCTTTTTGTTCGATACACCAAAGTTTACACTTTGTTGGTGATAAAAATTCAAACTAATAAAATGCTCTAAAAATAAGTCATGATTTGTAATTTAATAATTTTGCTTTAATCAATATTCTTTCGCTAAAGAAAATGACAATACTATAATAAAATATCGATTAAAGAATACTGCATGAGAATCCACAAATGATATTTTAGGCAACTTCACCAATAACATTTGATACTGTGGTGGCCATTTATTTGTTATATATATGAAACTGAAAAGTCGCAACATATAGGAGTCCAACTGGTAAATTAATGTTACAGTTTATGAATCGTAAACGTAAATTTGGGATTTGTTATCAAAACATCCACAGCTTCTGAAACTGATTGGTCCCCCAAAATCTGATACAAAATAGAATGTCACTTTTGAATTTAATTTGCTTCATCATTATTCATTTCTCATTCTTTCCCTTTCTCTCTTCCAATCCATTTTCCCAGAAATTAATCCATGCTCACATGACACACCTTTTCAAATCCCATGCATTTCCTTGGCTCTAATTCAATACATTCATTCTTAATTTCTGAAGCAAACATTAATAAATCTTAATTTCTTGCGCTCCAAACAACGATTCTTATTCTTATTGGGGTCCTTTTCTTTTCCATTTTCCTTGCATGGGTTCCAATTCTTTTGCTTCATCCCTGTGTGGCATGATGTATTGAGGGTGATTCTTATTGATCCAAGATAGAGACAACGAAAACGACGACGAACCGAAGAAGGTTCAGATTGAGGGCCTTTCGTGACAACATGGGAAGGCCTTTAGTGACAACCGGAATATGCCGCCAATCCTGGTTGGTAGTCTTAGCCTGTTTTCTTTTGTGGTTTTTATTGATTTGTGCATACCATTCCCAGTTTATGGTCAGCAAGGGTGTCATGATCACCTTGTTCAATCACAACATCTTCGACGACAATGTCGTGGCCCGCAGCTCGAATTCTGCTGATCCTTTGCCTGATGAAAAACCCAATGTTGAAATAATTAGTACTAGAAAAATCCCAGATGAAAGGAAAGTTGTTTTCAATGACCAAAGTGGGGATTTCATTATGAGAACCAAAGATGTGTTCGATATCGAAGAGAATGCAAATGAAACTGTAGGGAAAATGTCGGATTCGAAGAAAGAAATAGATCGAGAAGCACATGAGGATTTTAATGGGAATAATGAAGCTCAATTTGATGTGAATAGGGTTACCAAAATTTCCATTAAGGAGGAAGATATTCATGCTGATACAAATTCGGATTTCGAATCGGAATCGGAATCTGATTTGTGCATAGGTAAGTATATCTATGTCCATGAAATCCCTAGCAAGTTTAACAAGGATTTGTTGCAGCATTGTGATTCACTTAGCAATTGGACTGATATGTGTGAGTTGTCATCAAACTTGGGTCTTGGAACTCATCTTCCAAATTTTGAGAGAGTTTACTCAAATACTGGCTGGTTTGCTACAAACCAGTTCTTGTTAGAGGTCATATTCCACAACAGGTTGAAGCAGTACAGCTGTTTGACAAATGACTCCTCTCAAGCTTCAGCAATCTTTGTACCTTACTATGCAGGCCTAGACGTATCACGGTATCTTTGGGGTTCCAGCTTTAAAATGAGAGATTCTGGCTCACTTGAACTTTTGAAGTGGTTGAGAGAAAAACCAGAATGGAAGAAAATGTGGGGTAGAGATCATTTTATGGTGGCAGGAAGAATTACTTGGGATTTTCGGAGATGGACTGATGAGGATTCAAATTGGGGGAACAAGCTTATGCTTTTGCCTGAGTCAAAAAACATGACCATGTTGACAATTGAATCAAGCCCTTGGAATAGTAATGACTTTGCAATACCATATCCAACATACTTTCACCCTTCAATGGACACTGAAGTGTTTCACTGGCAGAACCGAATGAGAAAGCAAAAAAGGAGGATCTTGTTCTCATTTGCAGGCGGCCCAAGGCCTAATCTTCAAGACTCTATCCGAAACGACATCATTGACCAGTGTAGAGCTGCAAGGAGAAAATGCAGGTTGCTAGAATGCTCTACTGGGCCAGACAAGTGTCACAAGCCGGTTTTCGTGATGAAAATGTTTCAAGGTTCTGTGTTCTGCTTGCAGCCTCCTGGTGATTCTTTGACTAGAAGATCAATCTTCGATTCGATTCTAGCTGGGTGCATACCGGTTTTCTTTCACCCCGGTTCAGCCTATGTCCAATATGTCTGGCATTTACCAAAGGACTACACCAAATACTCTGTCCTTATCCCAGCGTTCGACATAAAAAACAAGAAGGTCAGCATTGAGAGGATCTTGAGTAGAATTTCAAGACAGGAAATTGTGAAAATGAGGGAACAGGTTATAAGATTGATACCAAGAGTTGTATATGCTGACCCAAGTGAACAAATTGGAGACTCAAGATGATGCATTTGATATTTCTGTGAAGGGGGTTCTTGAAAGAGTTGACGCAGTTAGGAAGGACATGAGAGAAGGGAAAAATACTAGTTTTGATTATGCAGAAAAAGTGAGTTGGAAGTACAATTTGTTTGGGACAGTGGAAGAACATGAATGGGATCCTTACTTTGAAGGAGGATTTATGAATGTAAAAGGCTAGACAACAGAGATATATATAAAAGCATGCAGCATTTCATTGTAGTTGTAGACAGGTGAGCTATAGCTAGCTAGTTTATTCTTACGCAAACAGACGTGATCCTTCTGCTTTCTTCCTTCTTTTGTAGAGGCATTTCTGATATTCTCCTCTCATACAAATGATTGATGGTTTGGAAGTTGGAACATACAACAGATACAAATCTTAAAAACACCGTTGACATTCTGGATTTGTATTCTTATTCTCATGTATTTAGCACAATCTTCTAGATGAAGGAAATAGAAAATGGACGTGGATTCTCTCTTTTGATTTTTGGTGTGTGGATGTTTTTGGATCAATTTTATCTCAAAAATTGAACTAGTTCATTTCATTTTGCTAGTACATTCTTAGATTTATAATCAAAAAGTAAGATCAGAATCGATCCAAATAATCCTTACACGAAAAGACCAAGTAGAAAATTCATGTCCATATAGAATGCCTTCATGAATACAAATTCATGTTAACTTGCTCCGAAAAATAGGTAACAAGTCATTTGACTCACCTACAAATTAATGAAGTGTCCACAAATTTAGAATTAAGCTAATAAAATAATGGAAAATGTAGTTAGATCATTTTTAATAAACTTCTAAGTTAAAATTTGGACAAAAATTAAATCCTTGATAAGTGAGGAGAACGAAGGTGAAATGACTGAAATCCTTGACAAGTGACCAGTATTAGTCTTTATAAATCAAGTTAAATTGCAAGCAAGACATTAACGACCAGGCGTTTGTAGTCCAACGGTTAGGATAATTGCCTTCCAAGCAATAGACCCGGGTTCGACTCCCGGCAGACGCAACTTTTTGATTTCTCAGGGAGTGTTTGGATAAGGGATGAAAGTTCTTGAAAACGACGTCGAATCTTCTCCTTGAAAAGTATTAATTCTCTCCGTGTCTCTCTCTCTCTCCTCTTTTGGCTGACCAGAAAAACAAGCCACTCATCCACAGCCAATCAACCAACCCAGATATTTACGCGCCAAAACCAATTCCGTGGCCCAAACTCTCTCCCTCTCTCTCAGATAACCACACCTCACTGGCTCAGCTCCACGCTTCAGTTTCATGGCGGGCACGGGCGCCTCGTTCGCTCCGCACTTAACCGGGTCCACAGTCCCCGAAAGTTCCAGAACCCTCAGAACCGGAGCTCCATTTTCCGTTCGGATCTCCACGAACAGCAATAGCCTCGCAACCGCTCGCGACGACCTCGCCGATGGCCCCTACTGTATCTACGTCGGCCCAATTGAAACCGCCAGCAAGGAAACCCTCGAAGCCCTCTACCGTCAAGTATGGATTTGTTTCTGAAATAAACTTAAAAATCATTTCTTTTAATTTTGGGTGAAATTTCAATGTTTGATTGGTTTTTGGTGCGTGTGGCAGGCACGTGATGCGTACTACAGTGGTGACCCTTTGATAGTTGATGATATGTTTGATAGAGTAGAGGTATGTATCGCTCACTGATTCATTCTAGCAATTTGGGGCTTTACTGGGTTTTATGTATTTCTTACATTTTATTTGATTTGATTGGAAAACAGTTGAAGCTAAGATGGTACGGCTCCAAATGCGTAGTGAAATACCCTCGTTGCAGTCTTAGGCGACAGTCAGCTTATGCCGATGCTGAGGTGATTGATTTTGATTTTATGTCCAAGCGTTTTGCATTACCCTCTTGTTGTTATAAGTCTCCCATCAAAACCCATGTTATGATTCATGAATATTGCTAAAAAATTAGGGAAGAAAAAGGAAATGAAACTCAAACATTGATTCTTTTGGAATTGGGTTTTGTCAGTCACTTGAGCTTTGCTTTGGACTTTTACCTATGCATGTTTAGGCCGTCATCCAAGTGCTTAGGTGATTTTTGTTAGCATCGTTACCATATATTAGCAACTGACGTGTTGATCGGATACAAAAAATATAATCTTCGTAGGACATTATACACCATCATTATGCTATGTTATTCGTGGAACAGTGATTGTCTTTCTCTACTTGAATATTGAGTGACATGGATGTAGGGCAGGAAGACTTATCGCAGGCTTTTACATTAGCAAGCATATGGAGTCTCTTGCTTGCGTTTGGCAGTTCAGCGTGTCTCATGCCCATAATATACACTGTTGGCCTAGCTTATCAAGATGCATTCAGTCCCGGGCTTTCTTATGTAAACCAAGCATCTGCTCTTGCCATGCTAAATGGCCTTCTCTTCATGACATTGGGTTCTGTCATAGGTTTCCCGATTGCATCAGCTTCTGGTAAGTTAATCTGTATCCATCCTCCTTCAAAGCATTTGAAAATTTTCAAATGTAGCATTGGGTATAATGTCAAACTCTTTCATCAAATCGAAAATCAATAGTGATTAGGGTACTACATAAGTTCTGATCTTCTTATAAATGATATAAATGTCAGCATTTACTTAAGTTCCTTTTCTCACAGTTAAAGTACTTGAAGGCCTATGGAGGAATGACTTGATGGCACTGAAAGGGGCGTGCCCAAATTGTGGGGAGGAGGTGAGTTGATAATGACAGATTGTGACAGTGCGAGAGCTTCTAAAAGCTGTTACTTTCTATTCCTGTATCATCCATTTTGACTGATTGTCATAACCTTTCTTCAGGTATTTGCATTTGTGAAATCGGATCAGTCTAATAACTCCCCCCATAGAGCAGATTGTCATGTATGTGAATGCTTGCTAGAATTCCGCACCAAGGCTGAGGTAATTTGGTTTGCTTCTTCTTTCCCACATCGAGGAATTCATGTGTTTAAAATTTGTTCTTATTTATGAAGATTTAGAAACAAAGATAACAATTCCAGAGAAACTAGCTGTAATTTACCCAAGGATTCTCTATAGTCTAAAGTATCATTGTACTGAACATGCTGCACACTTTACCATATCAATAGAACTATTAGTCCACTTGAGCAAGAACTTAAACCCTAGCGCTGATGAAATGTAAGATTCTGTAGTAAGGGCCTCAGTTCTCACTTACCACTTATGCATATTGCCCCTCTACCATCTAAATTCATCCTATTAATGCATTTTAAGTTTTCTGTTGAAACTTCTTATATCAACCATTGCTTTGTTAATTTTGTGCAGAAACCCATTTCACCCCTGGGTAGAAGATGGGTTTATGGACGTATCTATCTTGTTTCACGAAAAGGTCGAGGCCGACTTCAAAGAAGGTTATAATGTCTCCCGAGTGCCAATATATATGCATTCTTAAACTTGTGTACAGTAGGGCAATTTTTTCCTGCTCCTTTTGTCCAATTGTAATAAACTTAAACTCAATCTTACCTGAATAGGATCAAATTCATATGCAGGAATAGGATCAATTCTATAGATTGTGCATCTTATGTCACGGAAATGCATTTCTTACAAGTTTAACTGTAGCCATTTGACAATGGATGGTTCAGCTTCTTTCGATTCATTCTGATATGACCACTTGGTAAATGACAGTAGTCCATCCTTCTTGAGATATATCTTACAGTTAATTTTCTCTTGCCGATAGTTTCGACCAATATAATTTAGAGTTCTGCTGTCATTCTTAATCTAAATAATTGATCAAGAAAATGTTTATTTCTGGTAAAGGGCTGGTTTGCTGGAAAGATTTTGTTCCTCCTTGCCACATGGTTCTTTTGACCAATATTAATGAAATCCTTTATTTGATCAAAAAAAGAAAATGTTTATTTCAAGATATCTTTTTAGGGCTTGTAGTGTGATCAACCACAAAAATGTCATCTGTTTTTCAATCTTCAAAATAGTACTCCTTACCGAAATGCCACTCAAGAAACTGAGTGATCCGATTCTTAAAGCAACATAACACTGAAATGCCCTCAATGAGAAGTACACTGCTTTTGCACTCAAATTCTCAATATTGACTAGCAACATAACAAACGAAAACATACATATATACCCCGAAAAACTGACAAGGCTAGAATCCCTAATGTGCACAGAGAATATAATGATGCAATTGAAACCACATTTCTTTTACATCTGTATCACGCTTAAAAATTCATCCCGATTCGGATGATATGACATTATGACTTGTATTCTTTAGGAAAACAGAAAACATCCTGCTTGTCAACCACATGAAGCAGCTGTGCAGCTAAGCCTACCCGAACTTTTGATTGCAGGCAATTTTATTAATGGCTACCAAAACAATTTTGATTATCATCAGTTTTGCAGGTCATACATTGCTACATTGCGTGGGTGTTTATGAAGGAACATTGACTGAAACATCTATTCACCATAATCAGATGCTAGCATGTCCATGCTCATATTCATAATGTTGCTTAATCATAAAGAAATGAGCAAACAGTAATGACTTCATAAGAAATTTTCTCATTGTATCCAAGGCTATCGCTCTTCATGCAACCAAGTCCTAGCGAAATTGAATAAATGGCAAATCAGAAGTGTCCCAAGCTGTAGACTAGAACCCATGCAAGCTGAAAAACAGAGAGAGAAGAAATGAGAATGAGGTCAAAGACCAAAAGAGGCTGTACTTATACGAGAAGTTAATCAATGAGAGAAAAGGGCAATTAATAAACTATTACCAGAAAAAGAGTTATGGAAGCAAAAAGCCCCTCTTGGAGGAGAGCTCCATGACCACCAAATTCTTCTTCATCAACCTTTAGTATCATCGCGTAGTAGCCATATATAATCCCAGTGGATAACGCCAGAAAACTGTGAACAAAATTCCACTTCATGAGATCAATATAAGAGTAACAAAAATGTTGTCATAATATGGTGGAAGAATATGCTACATTTTTGAAGACTCAAAACCATGAACTACTATTTTTGGAGGACATTAGGCAAGAAGAAAGGACTTTCATCTTACACATAAGTTCTCCTTTACTTTTCTTGATAGGAATTCGTTGACCTGGACTGAGACATAAGTTGTCACTGGATCTAAGTACTGCATGACCCAAAAAGGCCATCACATTGGTAACAGTGAATAAAAAATTGTCCCCACCAAGAACCCTTGAAGTTTAGGCCCCATTCCTTTTAGATAACCATAGTATCACAGAAAAACAAACCGCAGCATACCAGAAGCAAATCAATGAATGATCCATTTCTACAACTGAACTCACCAAGGTAAGACTATGTCAAGCAATGCGATTTTAAATTTAAAACTTAAGTTCACTGGAGAGCTCTATGACTCATCTGGGACTTTACATGCCCTCTTCAGAAAGGATTCAAAGAAGGCAAGACCTAAGAATTGTTCAATATTTCCTCTGTTAACAAGTAGATTGAGAAAGTAAACTTTATATGAGTACAATCTACTTGTGTCTAATAGAATACTAAGAGTATAGAGAATGAAAAGAAACAAAACATCTACAGCATTACTGATTAAACAGGAATGCAAAATGAATTGTTTTATAGTTTGAAAGTAGCGCCTAGAAATCTCCGATTCATGGTGATGTAAATATTTTAGATAATTCATAGAATGAGCAGCTAAAGGCCCTAACAAGCTACAAAGTCCATTATTACTGACTCCTAACCTTTATGCTAAGGAAAGCATTCTATTGAGCTGCTAATGATTTTCTTCTTTTTAATTTTTAATCTTTCATATTTTTTCATTATCAACTACTTGAACTTCCAAGAATTCATGCGCTTTAATAGGTAGCACAAACCTACATCTAGTTTACTCAACCTTGTAATTGATTTTTGAAAAACAAAAAAAAACAGACCACTAAGTTTCAAATCATCAAACATTGCCTCCCAACAATGTCCTGCTCGATTCTTTTCAAGTTTACATCAAAGCTTGACTAAATAAGGTCATTGGCAGCAATGAATGTGATAGTTCAGACTAAAGGGTAATCATCAACTTACATGACGAACCATATGCCTCCAACCAACGGTACCGCACCCCATAGTAGCCCACATACAAGGGCCATACCTTGTCGAATCCAATGCAAGACATCCCCCAATTGATCCTACACGAACACACAAAGCAAAATCAAATTCCCAGCCAAGACAATCAAACACATGATCCAAAATTTAGTGAAGAAATAGAGTCTATAAACCAAGCCGAAGCCAAAGCTGAAGCTATCAAGTTAGTCAAACCGTTTCTGCTCATTATATATCCAATGAATTCGACCGTTTCAATACTTCCCATTAACTTCAAAATCCTCAAAACCCATTATAAATACAAAAAACGCGAGCAAGAGATCAAACACTGTATCAATCCAAAATTCTCATACTAATCGAAACAGAGAGTATAACAAGAGAGAGGCGTAGTGGTACCTTGTCCCAGGAAGCTTCTGGATCCAACAACTTGGCGAATTTGAACGGAGACAAATGGCCGTTCTGGTGCTGCGGCTGCTGCTGGTACTGACCGTTCGCTTTCGCTTCTTTCATTCTTCGACTTTATACTCAAAACGATCAACGAAAATCTTCACGAAATTCCGCGAATTTTTTTCGAAAGTAACAGGGGTATCGATTGTTGGCTAATTGCGAGAGACGATCAGAGCTCGTTTAGGGTTTTGGATTGGGCGGAGAGAGAGAGAGTATGAATGTGACCGGAGTTATAATTTTATAAAAAGTGAAACTAATAACGAATTCATTAGTGAATAGAAAATTGAAGGAGCTTCGCTGTGGATCTGAGACGATTGGGCCAGTGTTCTGCACGTGATCACATCGCGAAGCTTCTTCCCACTTGAGAATTTGATACCCAGTCGGAGAATATTACCGTGCCGTTTTGGGCCTATGGAACCACATGGGCCTCTATCTCTTCTCTGTCCATAAAAAGGGAGCCTCTGAAGATCTTCTTCCTAGGCCCAAAATATCGGGCCATGATTCGGCCGGAAAATGATAGCGTACCAAACCGAAACCGATCTGAAAAATGGCAAAACCGTACCGTTTTATACTGACTGAAAAGGGGATCGGTTTCAAGTTAATAGTTAATACCAACCCCTTTCGTGTTGTGCCCAACCCTAGGCTACTTTTCTATTAAGTTACATTCATCTAAGAGTCATGCATTAGTGAAGTAGCACCATCTAAAACACCATACTAATTAGGAGAATTTATACTAGAATATAATTCCAACTGTATAGCACTCTTCTTACTTCAAAAGAAATGAAAAATGGGCTCTTACGATTAGTCCAAGTGGTGAAAAATAATGGAGAATTGAATTAGAGTTAAGTTAGGTCACGAGATGTGGTCCAGTAGGCGAATGTCAAGTCTGATGGTAATATCAGAGATTTTGGATTCGAAACTCGATTGTATTATTTTCGTGACTACTGGAGAGCGTAAGCGTGATGTTGTCCATGTAGACGTCGGTGTCGACATGGAATTCCTTAGGTTAGAGGTTCATCTCTACCAATTTAATAATAAAATAAAATAAAAAACAAAGGATCCCACGCGCCTTTTAGTGAACGTGAAACTCATTAAAACGGTAACCGCCAGGCAACGGATTCCACGTCCTCTGCCCTCGCCTATTTTTACCTCCTTTTTCCTCTTATGTTTTTCTCGGTTCATTTTCCCAATACTTGTTGCCAAAGGCTTTCCTGATTTTCATACATTTTGATCTTGGAATTATCGAATTAGGGTTTTCACATAGAGAGAGAAAGAGAAATGAGTAGCCCAAAGAAGGATCAGAACAACAAGGGCTTCTTCGCCGCCATGAGTTCTGGCCTCTCTGTGTTCAGCAACGCCATGCACCGATCCGTTGGCGGGTTAGCTTTCATTTCCTTCTCAATTACGCCCCCTTCTTTTTCAGTATTCAATCTCTCAGTTCAATTTTGCATGCATTTGGTGTCGTCGAATCCTAATTGTGTTCTTTCTCTGTAGATGTACTCTTAATCAGTTGTTGATTTGGATTGCTAATTCGACTTGAGCTCTGACATTTTAACCTTGCTTGCTTGTGATCGGACTCGAAATGTGTCTGTTTTCTTACACGTTTATGTACTTGCATTCATGACTGTGATCTCTTGGGTTTCTCTGTTTTTTCCCTGGCCAACTTTGTGTGTGAATTGTGTGATGGAGAGCTGTGTTTTCGGTTTGCGTGGTTTGATAAGTTATTTTTGTGATAAGGATGCTGAATCCGGGTTTCAAAAGGTTTAGCCTTTAGGATTGTTAGGTTTGTTGTGAGAGGCAGTGCCACCTTTTAGTTTATGAATAGTTACAAGTTGGATTTTTAACTTGATCTACAGTGTTAATCAGCTAGCTAGGCAGCTTGTGTTGGAGTTTTAAATGAGGACTCTTATGTATATATATGTGTACTTGTCTTTTAAAGATCAATGTTAGAACTAGCAATTTAGTTTTGAATAATTCATTTTGGTTATTAAATTGGAAATTAGTGTGCAGGTTGTTGTCGGGCATCGGTATTTAGATGCTTCTTGATTTGTTATAATCATCAAAGTAGATCTCTTGCTATAGAGTGAGTTGAAAAAAAAGCTTGTACTTGCTCAGGTGCCTTGGACTGGAGGTTATAAGTTGTAGGGCAGACCTATGACTGGAATGAAATTCTTATGGCTATTGGTGCAAACTCGACCTCACCTTAAAAAAAAAAAAAAAAAAAAGGAGCTAATTACATTTAATGAGTTTTGGGACAATCGCATGGATTTCATTAAAAAGCTTATAAATAACTTTGTCATTTGATGTAGCCATTAGTTCATCTGCTTGTGTACATATTGATAGAGGAAACTATCCTGGCACTTCTGATTTGTTATAAAGGAATGAGTTCTATCAGTTGAATGCGATTCTCCTGTTGCTTTTAGGATGCTTGGTCATGAAGGGGTGGAAGTTATAAATCCAGAGGGAGGCAAAGAAGATGCAGAGGAGGAAGCTCATCGGGGAAGATGGAAGCAGGAGGTATGCTACTTCTTCATCTCTACAATCTCCCTTTGAGGGATGTGTTGCTCTTTTATCATTTGCATTTGGTGATAATTTTACTATTTGGTGTCAGGAGTTGATTTCTAGCTTTAGTGTATTAGTTCAAGTATGTGTTTTTATAAGAGGGTTGGCTATCTGTTCAGAAAGGAGTGACTTTTTGTGCAATCTGTATAAATTTTGATGTGGCAATATGCCATTTTCATTTTTAATTCCAGAGTGCAATGCTTCTGGAGTCTTAGGTGGTCTTATGTCATTGCGAAAGGTGTAACATTAACTTATAAACTGTTGTAGTGAACAGTTTATACAAAAATTAGTGGCTGTGTAGCATTTGCTTGTCAGTTCCCCAAACCCCCCTCTCCTACACACACGCATGCACACACACACACACACAAATAAAATAAAGTAAGAATTCTGTTTTCTTCTTCATGAAAGCATGCTTAACCTGAATTGCTTATACATCTGAACTTTTTCCCTGTTAAAGGAACAAGACAGTTACTGGAAGATGATGCAAAAGTATATAGGTTCAGATGTAACATCAATGGTGACTCTTCCTGTACTTATTTTTGAGCCAATGACAATGCTGCAGAAAATGGCAGAGGTTCGTACTACTTAACATCTGGCAACATTCTTATGCCTGGATAGTTGTGCACATTGTATATATACTTTGATTATTGTGTAAACTGTGCAATACCTGTGACAGCTGATGGAGTATTCACACTTGTTGGATCGCGCCGATGAATGTGAGGATCCTTATATGCGATTGGTGTACGCCAGTGAGTATGCCTTTCCTTAATTATTTTTTTTCTTGTGATGCACATTCAAGTTTCATTTTATGATTGACGTATATTTATACATATATACTATTCATTGCAGCTTCATGGGCTATATCTGTCTACTACGCCTACCAGCGAACATGGAAGCCATTTAATCCTATCCTTGGGGAGACTTATGAAATGGTTAATCACTGTGGGGTTACATTTGTTGCAGAGCAGGTGAGCTTTTGAGGCCATGACTGTCCTAGTTTTTCGTGTATATGCAAAACTCCCCTACCGTGGTGTTCCACATTAGATTTTCTTTCATAGTCTTCAGTCATCCATTTAAGATCGTGAATAACCTTAAATGATCCATCATTTAACATTATTCCAGGTCAGTCATCATCCACCAATGAGTGCTGGACATGGTGAAAATGAGCATTTCACTTATGATGTGACGTCAAAGCTGAAAACTAAATTTTTAGGGAACTCTCTTGATGTTTACCCTGTTGGAAGGTATTACGCACTTAGCTTGTTCTTTAATATGTAGTTTTTTATATCACGACAATTAATTTTACATTTGGTTGCATGCCATACACTTGTGCAGATAGAAGTTTTCGCCTCTTTCTTCTCCTGGTTTTGAATGGTTTCTAGAGCTAATTCCTTTTGAGGGCTTGATCTCTTCCCTAAAAATTAAGGAAGTTATGGAGTTCTGGAAACTAGAAACATTTAGATTAATGATCTGCTTTGGCTTCATTCTAATTAACTTTTCTTGAAGGAAAATGATATAAGAGTTAGAAATATTAGATAGCTGCACATATTTTTACTGTAGATGAACAATTTTTGAATTGTGAATATGCATTATTTCATATTTTTTCGCTTGTACTTTTGTTGGTGCAATATGGTTGGCTTTTTTAAAATTCTAATCAATCAAGTGCGTTTTTATTTGTCATTATTTTTTTTTCCTTTTTCTTTCTGTTAATTATTTTTTCTTAAAATTAAAAAATTAGAATATTTGTGTTTACATACTTTTGGTTTGTTTGCAGAACACGTGTGACTCTTAAAAGAGATGGTGTAATCTTAGATTTAGTGCCACCTCCCACAAAGGTAAACAACTTGATATTCGGACGGACTTGGGTTGATTCGCCTGGGGAGATGATCATGACAAATCTGACAACTGGGGACAAAGCTGTGCTATATTTCCAGCCATGTGGCTGGTTTGGGTATGAATTCCTTCAAGCATCTGCTCTGCTGTCTATGAATTATTCAAGTGTTTAGATAGCCGTGTTGTTACTCCTGGAATTTTGTGGTATAATGAGATTTGAACTTTCTATTTGTGAACTTTTAATCTCATTGGAATAGATTTCTGACTTGGTCGCTATGAAGTGGATGTTTTGCTAGTGGTTACATGTTTTATAGACCATCTAGTAGTTATGTGAAGTGGATAGTTGTGAACTTTCCATTTGCTCTTTACTATTTTATAGACCATCTAGTAGTTACGTGTTTTGCTAGTGGTGTTAAATTAAAATTTTTATTTTGTTGCAGAGCTGGTCGCTATGAAGTGGATGGATATGTTTATAATGCTGCTGAGGAACCTAAGATATTGATGACTGGGAAATGGAATCAATCCATGAGTTATCAACTATGTGACATGGAAGGGGAACCCCTTCCAGGAACAGAATTAAAAGAGGTACTCATAGAATCTGTCTTTGTTGTATATTTGTGTCTGTGAAGTTTAATCTGCAAAATGCACATCTGTATTTTTGGACTTAAGGTACATCTATATTATTTTTATCAAGAGCATTCGGATGCTATTATTTTCTTGGGTGACCCATTGTAGTGTATGATATATTAAAGAGCAAATGGTGTCCCTCTAGAGTGTGGAAAAGGCTTGTCACATATTCCTGTATAGTGAAAATCTTCACTAGTATGTAGTGTCTGATTAATTAAAGAGCAAATGGTGTTCCTCTAGAATGTGGTGAAGGGCATGTTACTCATTCCTGTTTCAGCATGTAGTGTATGAAAATCTTCACTAGTATTCATCTGCTAGGTTTCATCTACGTTCTTTGGTACAGAAACAAAGGTTTGAAGAAAATGATGAATAGTTTACTTGGGAGTCTGTTTATTCCGGCACATTGTTTTATCTGGACCATTGCTTGTATGATTGCAGTTATATTTGCTAGCTATTTATACTAAATAGTCTAGCTTCTAGAATTCACAAAGAATGATATCTGCAGGTTTGGCATCTTGCTGATGTTCCTCAGAATGACAAATTTCAGTACACATACTTTGCACATAAAATAAATAGCTTTGACTCTGCTCCTAAAAAGTTGTTGGCATCGGACTCACGTTTGCGGCCTGATAGATATGCACTTGAGAAAGGCGATCTATCCAAAGCTGGTGCAGAGAAGAGCAGGTATCTCTCTCTCTCTCTCTCTATTCCTACTTTTTCCCAAAAGGGAATCCAGTGTTGAATTATTTGTGACATTTCTAACATGCTTGAAGTATCGTTTTCTTTAGTTTAATGTAGTTATTTTTTCCTGATCTGGTTTGATTGTAATGATCGTGGCACCTGTTATTTACCCTTTGTTTCTCTCTCAGATTGGAGGAGAGGCAGAGAGCTGAAAAGAGAGAGCGACAGGCCAAGGAACAAAAGTTTACACCAAGATGGTTTGACCTAACTGAGGAAGTTACACCTACACCGTGGGGTGACTTGGAAGTCTATCAGTATAACAGTAAATACTCTCAACACCGTGCTGCAGTTGATATCTCTGACTCTGTTGATGTGGTTGATGTGAAATCGATCGAGTTCAACCCATGGCAGTATGGCAATTTGTCTGCAGAATGAGGTATTACCCCGTTTTGTGTTGCCTTTTTGATTGTGCTGCTAGCTCATTTAACTTTTTGGCTTGTGGAAGCAGTCTGTTGCCATGTACGTTGCATTCCATTTGAGAGTCCTTCCTAGGCCTAGCTAGCTTTGTTCCTTCTCCCTATTCCAAATCTTTTCCTGTTTGTTACTGATATCTCAGTGTAGAGACAGGCAATGAAATAGAAGAAAGGTTAAAGAGTCTGTTTGGTTAATGCTATGATATTTGGTGCTGTGGTGCCAAGCCTTCGACTTGTAGAACGAGCTATGTTCATGGGGTAACATCAGTGATCTGAGTATAGCTATTCTTCAGTGGCAAATCAAGTTTAATCATATACATATATATATCTGGTTTCTACTCTTCTAAAATTGGCAGGTTCCTTCTCTCTTGATTAAGTTATGTACGAAGCTCGGGCAACTTCAGGTGCCGGAGCTAGGATAAGAAATACAGTAGTCTTTTGTACATTTATGGATCCTGTTATATACTTATGATTAGGATTTTTGAATTATAAAAAAAACACCGAAATAGAACACTTTCTCCAGTAAATAAAAAGGTGGTCATGTAAGTTTTAACAAACGTGAGATGCAGATGGCAAAGGAAAAAATCTCATCGACCAAAAATAAAAAACTCTGCCCTCTAGTGAATATTTTCTTCTTTTTTTGATCGGGTAATATTGTCAAACAGATTACTTGATTATGAACGCAGTAGCCCAGTAGGTTTCACCGTCTGTTGCCATGGTTGCCGCGGCCTCTCCCGCCTCGATTGGAAAACTTATCATTTCTTTCAGCAGAGAAACCGCCATCGGATTGATTGGAGAACCTATCATTTCTTCTATCAGTGAAATCACCAACCCTGCCACTTCTTGCAAACCTTTCACCAGGGGCAAATTTTCCTCCCTTTGCTCTTTCTTGTGGATTCGGCAATACTTCCAACACCTTTTTGCTGGCCTTCATTTCTTCATTACCAACCAGAACTACCTTTTTAAAATTTGATTTAAGAAACCTAGAGGGAGCAGTCTGAAAAAGAAAAATGAAATTTCGTTCATAGAATCATAGGTATATGCCAAAGTTTGAAGGAAGGAAATGGTCACGCCAATTTCTACATAGAACTTGTTTCGATTCAAAAGCTCGGGGTTCATATACTTACTTTTTCCACCCAAGGGGGAATGGTTGCACTAAAGAGAAGTGTTTGAACTTTATTTACATCATTAACCTTGCCTGCAAATCCATGAAACGGAAATAAATATGGAAGACATATATATATAGCATTATAGCCTTTATGAAAAAATGAAAACACAGTTCAGCAAAAAAAGGTATACCTAGAATGAACTCAACATGTTCAACAAACCCCATCTTCAACATCTCATCAGCTTCATCAAGGACCCGGAACTTCAAACTGCTCAGGTCTAAGTTGCCCCTCTCTATTTGATCCTACACACAAAAGTTTAATTTGGAACTTCCGCAAAGCTAAACCAAGAACTCAATAATACTGGAAAGTACTCGATGGATCTCTGCTACCTTTACACGACCAGGTGTTCCGACAACGATATCAACCCCTCTCTTCAACTTCCGTGCTTGAACAGAGTGGGAAGAACCACCGTATACACAACATGACGCTAACCCGAAAGCACTGCCGTAAAATCCAATGTCCTTAAGAACCTGAATGAACCAAAATAATTGTCACCGTGTATGATACCACCAAGGCAAACTAAACCGAGGGTGGTGGCAAGTTAAATATACCTGTATGGCCAAGTTCCTTGTGGGTAAAAGTACGATAGCACTTGGAGCCCTGTACCCAGTCTTTTTAGATTGTTTTGCTAGAGACTCCAAGATGGGTAACACAAAAGCCAGAGTTTTACCCTGCAAGCAACATTGCAAAATCAATATATATATATATATAATTTACAATATGAACACGGAAATTGTCATTGAATTACTAATTTGTATTCTAACCAAACAAAACCATTGAATTACCTAGTAGAATAGATCTCGGTAAGAGATAATTGCATGAATGTGGAAAAGAATGAAGGTTAAGTTACTCTAGTACCTGGCCAGTGCGAGCCTGACCCACCAAGTCGGACCCATCCAAAATGGTATCGAAGGTCATGGCCTGAATTGGAGACAAGGGCTCGATCCCTCTCTCCTTCAACTTAGCCCTCAATGGCTGGGAAATCCGAAACTGCGACACCGCATTCGGGTTCTCCTCCTCCACATTCATTTTCTCCTCGACCTCTTGCTCCACCTTGGCCTTCTTTGATTTCTTTTTGGTCTTTAGTACCTCCAACTCGCTGTTGGGCTTCGCATTGTTCAAGGGCTCGCCAGCATCCGCGCCCTTTCGCTTCTTCGACTCTTTCTTGCTCTTCTTCTCGATACTCGTCGGAACCGGAGAGTCAAGATGACTACTTTCTACGTTTGCCTTTTTCGCTTTTTTCATCTTCTTCTCCTTCTTGTCATATTCTGTGGAAGACATGGCGTTGTAGGGATTGAGACGTACGTATCATATGTACGCGCGAGATCGAGGTCCTGCTGAAGCAGGAGAAACAGAGAAATTAGGGTTTAGCGGCTTTTATGGTTTCTACTGGTTGTAGGGTTTAGTTGCCTTGGCTATTGGGCCGTCGGGCTGTGTCACCGCCAATAAACTTGTTCTACGGCAATTTAAGATATATACCGGCCCATTCTCAGAAGAAAAAAAATTACCAGCTGTCTTTTATTAACCATATATAAATTAAATTCACCCACCCACATCAGATAAACCTTAGGAGGGTAGGGCTGAGAAAATGAACATGATAATTAACAGCTTATTAAAACAATAATGTGGTCTAATTACAGTACGTGGTCACATATACCACGTGGTGTGATGGTCACTCTGAAATATTCCTCTAAAACAAGTCTGCCTAGCTACGTACTTAGAACAACGCCCTTCATGACCTAGATAGGAAAATCTACACTTTGCCCGCTTGAGCATGCAATTGAGGTATGCATAGAGCAGTACTAGTGACCAATTGGAATTAGTACGTACCATATTCTCGGTCTGGATGACAGAACCAAGAGAAACTCAAAGGTTGCAGCTCCCTTCCCGGCCTTTAGCCGCTTTCGCCTCTGCCCAACAAATCCGACATAAGTACGAGCTCTCCATCCTGGGTAGTAGCAACACCGCCCACACTAAAAAAGAAAAGCACAACTGTGGAAATGAAGGTTATGATTATTGGATATATATGCTGGTTTTCATTCTTCAAGATATGTACAATCTTCTTCTCTTTCTCGATCTCTTCTCTCTTGATAAAGTGGAACTCGATCTCTCAACTTTATATGCATAGGTGCTAGAGCTGGAATTAGAAAAAACATGCAGTAGTCGATCTCGCAGTGTATATATGGATCTCTCTTGTTAACATTTCAGTGGTTACTTAATTTGCGTCTTGGATGTGGTAAATCAACTTGAAGATCGAGCAATTAAACATATATAGTTGCATGAATTCGAAAATATATATTAATATTCTTGGTGTTCTGTGAAATGGAGACACCATGTTGGGAAGTCAATACAGGTGAAACATCGAATACAACCATCAATCTTGAACTTTGTTTGTAATGTTTTTGAATTATGTCAGCCATTGAAACAGAAGGAATAAGCTCTACGTACCATGTTGTTCAAATGTTCAATATAATGTTAAATGCAATGCAGACGATCTATAATCATTCAACATGATTGTGGTTTAACATGATAAAAAGACTCGGAAAAAAAAATCTCCAATGCTGGCAATTGAAGGAGGATAGCGGCCTAATAAAAGTATGCGCACGCCCTTCTACAAATTAAGAAGCTGCTGATTCAAGATGAGTAGCTGAACCTTGTGGGGAAGTTCATCCAATGAATGCTACAAACTACAGCCTAACAACATTACCAAGTAGTTAATTGTTTGGCTCTGACTCTTCTTGGCCGGCCCTGCATCGATCTCAAACCGCCTAAACAAGGCAGACAGATAAGTTTAACTTACATGGTAACATGCATATATGCTCGCTTTGTCCACAGCGTAATGTCACAGCCTCTTTTATAGGCCTGCCGATCGAATTAGTCGCCAAATTAGCCATGGCTTAAATTTGCAACTCATCAAATGCTAAAAGCTAGACTTGTGAAAATGCAATATTGCAAATTTGCAATGGCACCTTGATGACCCTACCTACCTCCATTTCCAATCAATGTCCTTGAATCTATTCCATGCACCCTTTTTTATGGACCCAGATGACGAGATTCCCTCCGAGTCATTTCCCTCCCAAGTTAACGAGTTTGACGCTTCCATGATTGAAAGCTTTTCCACCATTTCAATTTGAAATTCAAATGACTAGAAATGGCATGGACGATTCAGAGAGACTGATTGCTTTGCACCCAATTAACGTACCTTGTGAAATAATTCATCTCATCACATAACAATTGAATTTGAAAGGACGAACAAACAGTGGCAATTGACCAAATTTGAAAGAAACAGTGGCCGGAGTGGTCGTTTTCAAGTACACTTTATTTGCAAAGAGGTTATGGCCCTCCGGCCATTTGATTACACAGAATTCTACTTTTGAAGTCTCATAACTCTAATTGTAATTACTAATTAGCCGACACTCTACTGCCTAATGTATATATTATATTGCGGATTTAACCCATCTTATTAATCCGATCATTGACTTCTTGTAGACATAGGCATATGGCCTCAAGCTAATTCTAACATTTGTCCTTGTTTCCCTCTCATCACCTCGGCTATAGCCGTGTCCCATAAATCCTAGCTAGTACTATAAAATTTGAGCAAAAGTCAGATCAATCATATATAGGTGGTTGTCTATATTGTTAAATCATGTCTAATTCATTGAGCTTCACGGCTATCAAAAGTAGTCGATATTATCACTTAGAATCCATTATGAAAATTACTCACACCAACTAATAACTGTTAATTATTGGGTTATTGAAATACAACTCATTTTGAAATTTACATCAATTAACGGTTGTCAGTCACTGACGTAGAATTTATTGTGAAGTTTACACCAATCAACGTGTGTGTCAAAATTCTATGTAACTTACAAATTATTTGACCATAACTCTTTGGGATAATATAAGAGTGAACAATGTCATTCCTTTGTCCAAAAAAAAAAACAATGCCATTCCTTCTTTGCAACAAGAAAGGTAACTTGGGTGTTGGGTGGGTACAGTTGTAGATGACTCCACTCCTTGCCTTTAATGTAGCGTACTCTGTTATGAACCAAAGGGTATTCCGAATAAGTTCTTCATTTAAAATGTGGGGAATAATTTTTTATGCTTATTTTGGAACAAAAATAAATAAAGGTTGAATCTTCCATTCCTTCGCCTGCATAAATCATGGGTCAAGGGCTTACCATTTAGCACAGTCAATTATGCCATGCTATTGTAGTACCGTCTCTCTCCTGCCATAGCCTACTTGGTCTTTGGCTTAATCCATTTTCTTTTATACTTCTTTCATTTGGTCGACGCCTAGGGAAAAAAAATATATTTTACTAGTTGTATGGTGTTTAATTTTGTGTTTACGTCTAAATTTTGGTCTAAGGGTTTGTTGTTATTCAAACATATATAGTAAAATATAATTCCATAACAACATACTTTTAAACATAATCACATAATGAACACTAATACTATACCATCGATCAACATATTTAATGAGTTTCACACATAAAAAAAGTCACCTAAAAAAAATTACACCACACCAAATGAAAAAAAAAATTAAGTGGTCCGGGTACGCCACGTGGCCCATGTATCCGACCACAGTGATTGACTTTCATCGAAAAATTAATGTTATTTTGTACATCGATATAAGGACGTGGGCATGAGTGGATGACAATTCCACTGGTATTTTTTACTCCACAATGGTTACTCAAGTCACAAAAATTATAGCAAAAAAAAAATATGAAGAGACAACTAAAGAAAAATGGATATTAAGGCAACAGTTCAATAATTAAGTAGCGTGTAACTAAACCCAATGAATCTCTACAAAGTGACTTATAGCTAGATTTGTAGTTTATAATAATATCCGCTTGATGTTGCTGTTGAGGAATAAGAATCTATCTGCAGCCAAAAATAATTAAACAGTATTTAAGTTTCTGTTGGCGGGTTGCAAACTAAGTCTGTGTTGAAACTTGAAAGGCTCCACGAAACAGAAAGAGGGTCTTCGATCTCAACCGCCACAATTAGATAGATATATTCATGATGATATATATGATTCACCACCCTCCTCCAACTTAATGAATGACTTATGAGAAAGAGAGATCTGAGTTTTCCTTCTACGTCAAGAAATCTTTTTCTGTTACGTGAACTTCAATTCTACTTCCTCTAAACAGTTTCGGTTTTGAAACGAAAGCATATCAGACTTTTCTTTCTTCCATCTCACTATTATTTCCATACCAAATTAATTAATTAATCAAAATGATTTTCTTCACAGATTAGTTTTTGGCTTGTTGTAACTTAATTATCGTAGTATAATTGTTTTCATTTCTACATAGATTGTTTAAGAATCAGATATTATTTTGTGTCAAAAAAATAATCAGATATTATTCAATGAAGAACTACTTTGCTTGACATGGTATCAGAAGTAAAGGTTAATTATGAAACAATATCGGACTATGACTTGGGCGTTTAATTAAGACATCGATCTCTCTTTTGAGTTTTGGGTATCTTATTCACGAATAGTACTTGTACATACGTATTTTTCAAAAATATTTTCGAATTTCATACTTTCGAAAAGATCCGTTAAAATACATGTATTTTTTAACCAAAAAATATTATACACGTATTAAACACGTTTTATTACGTATTTTTTCCTTTTTTGCTCATGTAATTGAACAAATATGAATATAAATTGATATTTAAATACTTAAAAATAAATAATTAATTAATTAAATAATACTATGCCGAACTTTTTAACGTACTATTAAATAAAATCGTCTTAATAATACACGTACGTAATTTTTTAATTTAATACCCATCTCATATTTTACTAACTAGGCTAGCTATATCATAATTTTATACATCAGCTGAAACTACTTGATCATATGTGATGAGCTAATGCTTATGCTAATTAATGTGATACAAAATGTGAGTCCTCCCTCGTTACTCATGTGACACAACTCCTTTGTGAATTGACAGAATTGAGAATTGTAATGTTCCTAAATGCCAACAATTAATATCAGCAGACCCGTTTTATATAACTAACCGCTAAAATTTTAAATAGAAGAAGACATTAGTATAAGGGGGTGAGTCGACAAAGCAACGTTGTGGTCACATTGTTGGCATGTGGCATTTCCAGTTTTTGACTCAACATCAGCTGGCACTTCAACAAGGCTAGCTGAGAACAATGTTAATTAAATCATGCATCTTTATTCCAAAAGGGCTTAGTTTATTACCACCAATAAATTACCATATCTCATCTTCATGTATTCTTTGTTTTTTTATATTTATTTTAAATACATTATAATTAATCACAATTATACACAATTATCGAGAGTAACCAATTATAAATAACATGAAAAATCTAAAGTAGAACAAACCGTAACATGTACTATATATACCAATCGGTTGTCTAATCATAATAATAAAAATTACTTATGGAAAATTAAAAAACAATATAACTATAAGTTAGCTAGCCGATAAAAATTGTCATTCATTCTCAGAAAAACAAACTACTCTACTCACAAATGCGCGTAATTGTAGTGCTAGCTCACAGTAAAGTTATCAAATTTAGACTCATTGAAACAATCGGAATTAAGTAACATCCATCAGTTGGCAAGAAAAAAAAATATAATCGAAAACCTGAGCAAGTCATGGAATCAAGCCATGGAAGTATGGAACGATGCTCAACACTCTCGATTTTACCTCCAAACAAACTCAAGGTCATTGATTATTAGCCTAGAATGTATCCATCGTGCCCTATTATACGTAACACATTTATCTTTGTCTCGTGTGATTTATTAGAATCACACATTTCTTTGCTGTAGCCAGACTTATCCACCCAATAAACTAGAAATGCTGCACTTTTTCCAGCTTTCTTGGGGCGGGTCTTCTCTCTCTTCCACACGTATGGGCCAGCTCATTTACTCAAATAAGCTAGCTGCCAAAGCCAAACGATCCTACTTGTCGATCATGTGACTTTCGACACCGTCATGTCATGTGCTGGAGAAGCTAGCTAACTGGAGATATATGGTTTATGAAATTCAACATTAATTGCTACTTTTGCTGGACATAATCTACTTTCATGATTTCGATCTGTATTTGTTTAATTTCACAGATCTAAACACAAACATGAAGCACTTGACTTGACTCTTCAAGACATGAAACATTCTTCATCAATGCAGGAAATATATGTACGTTGATCTATAGAATGCGTGTAGGATCTATTATGTCATGTTATTTACCGACTAATAAATTATAGTTATTATATTAGGTTTTAAGTGCTTACAAATTTATTTATTTTAAATTACGGTAATTAATAAAATTGTCTAACACACATGTTTGTTATGGTGTTAAAGACAGTTGAGTACAACTGAGTAAAAAATATATTGAGTAGGTGAACGAGACTCTGATGTTGAATTGTTAATCAATACTAGATGATGCGAATAGGCTAATAATTAGTGTTACATCATCGAGTTGATGATATAAATAAATGATGTTAATAGTCACATACAATCGTTTTGGTCTTCAATTTCTCTATTCAAACTAATAATTAAATACAGGGTCAATAGGCTGCCAATTTTTGTTCATCTTCATCCTAGAAAAATGATCAAATGTGGACGGATTTAGGAAAGTCATCTAGTTCTTCTACATGATCTACTTAATTAATATTGTATACGAATCTGATTAGGGACATTCAACCACCTTGGTGATGCATTAAAATCCAGAATTACAAAGTGAAAACATGTCTTTCCTCATTGGTAGAATACATAAATGGTTATACTAAGAAGAATATATTATTCAAGATTAATCAATAAACTTACCCTGTACTCCAAAATGTCCAAAACCACTTCAGTCATATGTAGTATGTATTTCAGGTGTTTATTAAGAAGTTTAAGGAAAGAAAAATAACGAATTTTATCATATGAATAAATTACGAAGAATAAAATGTTATGAAAATACATTCAAAACTTTATGAACGAAAGTGAATGCCCTAATAAATCACAATGATCAGATTCATGAAAACAACTTAATTCTACTTTGATCTAAACTCACTCATTATTGTATTTAAAATTAGGGTAAAAACTCAATTTGGTACATGAATTATTGTAAAATGTAATTTGTTGTACCTACAAATATTTTTTTACCCAAAATCATACCTCCGTTAACTTAGTCGTTAGGCGAACTTAACGACCAAATTAACGAATGTACCATTTTAGGTAACTGTGCAATAGTTCAGGTATCATTTTGGGTAAAAGAAATTTGTAAATACAAAAAAGTATATTTTCCAATAATTTAGGTACCAAATCAGGTTTTTACCCTTTAAATTATCCCCAAACGCTTCCTAATGAATTAATTTTCAATGAAAATTATATTTTATTTCGGAGAATATAATGCTCCAAAATTTTCAACTAATAAATTCAATAAAAAAATAGTTAAAAAAAACCATCATTCTCAATTTTTACACACCTCTCATGTATGGATGTGATGCTTCAAGTAAAAAAAAAAAAAACAGAGAAAAAGAAATACCAATTGTGACTTTCTAACCAAACTCTCTTAAACCAAGTGTGCCTAAAACAGAGTGCGAAGGAATAGAAAGCTTGTTTTTCTCGTCAAGGTTACAGCCACTCCCTCGACGCCACGTGTAACGATAAGTGCCCACGTTCTCCGTTGTCTTTGTAAGAGGAAGAGGAAGAGGAGGAGGAAGAGGATAGGTAGATAGAGATAGAAGAGGAAGAGAAAGAACCTTGTCCATGTCCGACGACGTCATCCACTCCTCTCGCTGGACACGCGTCACCTCCTCAGGACCCCACCATCCCACTTTAATCGTCATCAAACTCCCCACCCGTTTTGCCTTTCCTCTTTCAATTTTTAATCCGGAAAACTAAAAACAAAAAAATGACTGGTCCCGCCACCACCACCACCCCACGAATTAAACGCCGTTTCCTACCTTCGCTCTCCACCAGCCCTTCCCCCGTCATCTCTAACGGAGATTCCATCGATGATCACACTCACCAAAAGGCCACCAATCGCCACGTAGGATTCACCTCTTCAATTTTTCCTCCATTATTTTATTTATAAAAAAAAAAACGACGGCCACAAGTACATGTTTGTAGCCTTGTAGGAACGCTAAAAAGCACGCAACGTGCTTATCGGGAATTCGGGATAACTGGAAATGAAATGAATACAACAAAATCGGAAGTAGTAACGTCCTTCACTCAAATGACGAAAATGCCCCTTCGGGACGATCGGATCCATGTTCAGATCTGAGAGAGGGGTGCGGGGGAATGCGAGGTGCATGCAGGGAAACGTGGCCTTTGTGAGCGGATGCAATCAAGTTTGATCATCGACTTGATGGTAACTTGTCCAGCCGACGTAATTGAAGCGCTCGGCTTGAGCGCTTCACCCCAGCTCGATCTCCTCTTGAAATCTCTTAATCATCCTCGGGTTCTCTCTGTTTCTTCATGCTCTCCTTGCTCTGCCTCTCCTCCGTCTTCAACGCTTTCCCTCACATACACACTCTCTCTCTCTCATAGTCTCATGGCAAACCAACCAATTTTTGGCTAGTAATTTTCAGGGAAACCAAATCACCCCGAGCAGCAGCCAACTGCCCTGGTCGTCAACATGAACACCATGTTTTCCCGTTCTTCTTCCATGCCTAAACTTTGAATTCGAACAAGCTAAACTTTAATTAAATCGGAAAGCAAAAGGGTCAACCGGAAAACCACTGCTCGTTGTGGTTTCACGGTGACAGAACAAACCTCAAAAACCAAATCACTAAACGTTGACCGAAAGAGAAAACGAGCCCGAAACTTGTAGAGCTTGAAGAGCGGATCAAATTTCATACCTCATTCGATAAAATCCGTTGCGGAGTCGCGGAAAACATCAAAATCGGGGAAAAGAAAGAATTTCTCTTCTTCGATTCTCTCGTTAGTTGACGATTTGACAAACCACGACCACGACGCACTCGCCTCGTCAAGACGAACCTAAAGCCACCGGTCTCGGCCGCCGTAGTGGCGGAATCCGAAATCACGATCGGAGTGCGGAAATTCGGAGCGTCGTTTCTCTCTCACATGGTCGATTTGACTAGCTACGAATACGAGCACTCACCATATCGAGTCGAACTCCGTACGATTTTGGTGCGAAGTGGGGAGGAAAGATTTGGTTTCGGAGGTGTCGGAGAGGAAGAAGAACTCGCGGAAGGTTGGGATTTCCCCAGGATCCAACTGTATGAACTTAAATCAAACGGTCCGATCTTGGTGATTTGATCTACGCTCGATCACTCCAGCCAATTTCCTATTTTCTCAAAATAATTTTCTTAATTTCCAAACTTCCGAAAATCAAACCAAATAGCTCGGTTCTCCAAAAAAATTCCTAAAAATTCATACGAACTCCTCATGATGTGTACTTTAATCTCGTGTCTTCAAATCGAAGTTACAACTTAAGATAATTTCTAAAATAGTTATTTGATAATCTTCGAGATTACGACTTTAATCCCGATTAACGTTCAAATTTATTCCTTAATTTTTTCAGGGGCTCACATTAAAAATTTACAAAAACTTAATTTTAGGGTCCAAGACGACAAAGAGTGTATATCAGTCTACACCCCACCCTTTTAATATCCTAAGGCATAATAATTTAATAAATGTATTTTATTTAATTGTTAAATGAACATGAAGTTTTTAACCTTTCAATTAATTTAATATTCTCTCAAGGGCAACGAAAGAACGATGATTTGATCATTCCAATTTTTGTACATAGGTAGATAAAGCTCAACCCCACGAGAGTGTGGGCGTGAACTGTGTCCCTTAGGATTTGTGATGAAGTGGTTACAAGCATTTTAGTGGTAACGTATTTTGTCACTACGTTGACTACACCGATCAAAGTCGAAAGGAGGACGAATGTTGCTAATGTTTTTTCCATAGACATAAAATATTGTTATAATCGCATCCAACGGTCAATTTTATCATTTTCAATTTCGATTTTTGGGTTCCATAAAATCTCATTGTGCCTACTAATGTAATAGAATTTGTTTATTGATTATCACGAAAAGTATACATTTGAAAACCTACGAGATAGAGAACAAATAAAATGATCAAAACCACCTTTGGATGACATTATTGCGATATTTTGTGACTATGGTAAAAATATTACTCTTTTGTCCTCGTTTTGATCTCGATCCGCGTAGTCAACCAAAGTGATCGTAATACCCCTACCACTAAATCACCTGTAATCACTCTATCACAAATCTTGCAAGGCATCGTAATAAAGTATACATCACGACGAGTCCATAGGAATGTTTTAGACACAAAACTATTTTTTAATAATTTTTTGAAGTTTGAGAAATAAAGAATAATTTATGGGAAAAAAATTAAGGCAGAGTGATTTGAACTGTTAGATCGCTACCATTGCAAGATACAGACCGCCCAAATTAAATTAAATTAAATGATCAATGGTCAAACGGACATTTGGATGCGATTATTGTAATATTTTGTGACTGGTAAAAATATTAGTTGCTTAATACTATCCTTGTTTTGACCTCAATCCACGTGATCAATCGTAGTAAATGTAATACTCATACCACTAAACAGCAAGTAACTACTCCATATGTAATATCCTGAATTTTCAATATTAATTTCTAAAGAATTTATGAAATTAATTATTGTTCGTTTGTAAGATTTATGAATTATTGGTGACGTTGATATTTATTGGATTAATTATTTGTAAATGAATATTAACTCGAAAAAGCTTTTCTCTGAAGGGTCAGTGGTTGACTTTTTATTCATTGAGTTTCTCTAAAAACATCATTCACAAGAGTTGTAGAGCGAGTCGATACGAGTTTGTGGACATGTGGAATTTCCAAATTGGAGAACGTACGAGAGAGTTTTGAATTTTGGAAAATTAAAGAGCAAATAAATTATTCAATATTATTTATTTTTTTACATGGAGAAGGTCAAATAGAATTTTGTTGGTAGGTTATTAATGAGACTCAATAATATTTTTTAAAAAAAAATTCATGTCGTAAGTTCAATTTAAAGAGTTGAAAAAAATTTGGAATTTTTTTTGAACTCCCGAGCTATTTTTAATGATTTTCGGAAGTTTATAATTATATTGAGTGGTTAATAAAACTCTATTGAGTGGTTAATAGAACTTTGTTGGTAAATTATTAATGATGCTTGATAAATTTTTTAAAAAAAATCATGTCGTAACTCCAATTTAAGAACTTGAAAAAATTTGGTAGAATTTTGTTGAATTGTCGAGCTATTTTTAATGATTTTCGGAAGTTTGGAATTATATTGAGAGGTTAATAAAACTTTATCGAGTGTTCAATAGAACTTTGTTGGTAAGTTATTAATGAGGCTCGATAATATTTATAAAAAAATTATTTGTAACTCCGATTTAAGTACTTGAAAAATTTCCGATTTTTTTAACTCCCGACTATTTTTAATGATTTTGGAAATTTGAAATTCTATTGAGTGAAATAGAAATTTATTGGTAGGTTATTAATGAGGAATATATTTTCAAAAAATTATGTCGTAACTCCGATTTAAGGACTTGAAAAAGATTTTAGGAAGTTTTGAACTGTTATTTTTAATGATTTTCGAAAGTTTAATTTATGAGTGGACGAAAAATCTAGGATTGGTAAGATTTTCGAAGTTAAAATTTATTGAGGGTAAATAGAAATTTATCGAGTGACAATAGAAACGATATTGGGAACTCGAGAAAAATTAAAAAGTAATGAATTAAATCCATATTCCCTATAACGTTTGTGATTTTTTCCAAAATATTTTAGTAAAAACTCAATTTTAGAACTCGAGAAAAAGAACACAACGATAATGAAATTTGACTCCCGAACTATTTTTAGATTTTCTTTTAAAAATATATGAATTATTTAATTGAAAAAATTTGAAATGAGGTAAATAGAAATTTATCGAGGACAATAGAAACGATATGAATCCGAGAAAAATTAAAAAGAATTGAATTAAACCATATTCCCTATAACGTTTGTGATTTTTCCAAAATATTTTGAGAAAAACTTCATTTAGACCGAAAAAGGCACGATAAAAATTTTACCGAACATTTTTAAGATTTTGGACTTTTAAAAATATAGAATTATTTAATTGAAAAAATTTGAAATGGTGGACTGGACCGTTAGATTAGAACGGCCCAAATCAGTCAAATCCAAAATGGGTCGAGACCCGCAAAGCCTTAATCGGACCCGGCCTTATCTTGGGTCCGCCACCTCCCCGTCGCATTGGTGGGTCAACTGTCCTGGAGGAGTGACAAAACCCCCGGCCACCGCTTGAAAAATCCGTTGATTGCTAATTAAGGGATGACCCTTAGTCGTCTCTCACTCTCTCACTCCCACCCCGTACGCCACCGTCGATCCTAACGATACGGTTACCCGGTCGTCACCGCCCCCAGCTAAAGGAGCTCCGAGGAGCGGCGACTCAGTCAATCCAGCCTCGAACCTGGAGTGCGTATAGATCCCGTACGTCCCGCCGGAAAATTGGTGTATTTTTTGTGTTGTCGGACCGGCTTTTCGGCTACTTCCGATCACCAATTCTCACTGGGCTTTGAAGGACTCCATCGCAGCAACCTCGTGGTATCCTCAGTGATTCCATATATATGAATGCATATGACAAATTGAACTTAATGGTCACCGGCTGTTTGATGAAATTTTAATTTTATGGGTAATGTGATGAGCATCTGGAATAGGGAGGGTAGTAGGGAAGGTGAGGTTGAAGACTGAGAATTGAAGAGAGATGTGAAGGAGAGGATTTGAAGAGGACATCTTTTCTTTGATCGGGTTGAAGAGGAGAGATGAGCCAAGAGGAATAACTTGCTTTCCCAGTCCAAGCCGTCCAAGCCGAGCTGCTTCAATTCCGTCGGCTGGACAAGTTACCATCAAGTCAGATCATGTCTCTCTTTTTTCCATCAACGGTCCAGATTTGGCCACGAGGCCCAGTGCATCTGAACTGAGGTGCATTCCAGAATTACCCCTGAGAGAGGGGAAGTTAGAAGTTAGAAGCAAGGAAGCAAGGCATAAAAATATGGGTGTCCGAGACGACTCCTAGATCCCCACCCCCCCCACCATTCTCCCTCTGTTACAGGGACGGGCCCCACGTGAATTGTTTATTGTTTTATACGTAACCGCTTCTGTTACTTTCTACCTTTTTTGTTTTTTGTTTTTCTCTTCTCTGTCTTCCTTAAAATCTGACTACTGTAATGTTCACCGACTGCTATGCTTCTTTTTTTTTTTTACTGCGTTTCAGCTTTGATGGCAGTTTCACCTCCTTTTTCTTAATGCGGATACCGATATAGACGTAAACATGGAGAAAAGGATAATTATCACCTTTTTTTTTTTAAATAAAAAATAAAAAATTACATCACAAAGAAGATCTCCTTGAGGGTGTGTGAGTTAGTGTAGTGGTTAGGTAGGCTAACTTGTGTTCAATCCTCATCACACTCATTTCTAACTAGGTCTTTGTACCTCCTTGTAAACCAAAAAAATATATCTCCTTGAAATAAACATATAAAACATCTATAACCAAAATCAGCGAACTTATTAGCTAACAAATTTCTTTCAAGTTAAAAAATTTATAAAGTAAGAATATTTTTAGTAAAAAAGTTATGTATATAATTATAAGAAAAATTAAAGTAACATAAATCTTGTCACATATTAACATTACATATCCAAGTATATCACACAATGTCGTTATTAAATTCATTCCAAGAATGGATTTATTCTAGTTTGGAAACTTCAAACATTGGTAAAACTTTCACACCGTTAAACATTTCACGATTGTATATACATATATGTAGGACAAGACACAAACAAAACATGTTCAACAAACTCTATTAGGTTTAGGTTGTAGTGATTAATAATTGCCAACGCAATTAAGTCATTGGCATGACAAATGTTACTGGGGTTTAGAATGAAGGATATTTATTTTTACAAATTAACATTTTGTAAATCAAGATTTGTTACGTTACCGATTTTATTCCTTTGGATATATATGATATGATTCTCTAGCTATAAACGTGAGTACGTGAGTACGGTTTCGACATCACCTAACGATTCAAAAATTATTTGCGCGCGTAAGACAACACACTAAAACTAGTTTGATGAATGCTAATAGGGTTTAGGAAAAAAGCTGAAGGGAGAAGAAGTTTCTCATTATTTAACACTTCGTACATTACGTCACTTTTGTTATACAATTGAATTTATTCTATTTCGACGACTAGAATTGGTAGTATGAATCTCACACCACTGTTCAATTCACAATTCTCTATGCAAGGAAGACAATATGCTAAAAGAACGACATATGTTCGATACCAATTTAGCTAGAAAGGGCAAAGGAAAATATAGATTAAACATTTTATACGTTACGATCTTGTTTGTTACACATTATACACACTTGAACAATCACACCTGTTAATGTGGGTCTCACACATTGTATGATTAATAATTGTCTATTCATGTAAGGCGATATGCTAATAAACCTCGTACGACAAATGCTACTTGGGTTTAGGAGGGAAAGTTGGAGGGTTGAGAAACTTTTCCCGAATTAGCATCTTGTACATTACGATTTATTTCTTTATATATATCTTATTCCTTAGAAACACTATACAATTTTATTATTGTCTATGCACGTAATATATCTTACACTAACAAAGACTGTTTGACAAAATCTACGAGATTTAATGGAAAAATTAAATTGCGATTACTTTTCTTAGATTTCATTTATATCATGTTTAATCTCTAAATCCATTGCAAATTAGAAACAATTAATTCACCAATCTCCTCCAAATTGTACTTTGTTTAGTTCTTCACAACTTTATAATAGGCCCTAGTTTGGTAAGTACAACGGAAAAGTGAAATTATGTAAATTTGCAAAATCACTTTTTAAGTGTATTTTTTTTTCTTGGTAACCAAACACCATCCGTCAATTCAACTTGTATGTTTTTTTTTTTTGGACAATAATTCAACTTTTACGTGAGATGACCAGAAATATTCCATATATGGTAAAAAAAAAAAAAAAAATCTAAAATAAAATCCTTCGTGACCCAACGTTTTTCTCGATCAGGCGGACCACAATCAGCCACATGAAGGCAAAGCGCTCCACGTGTCATGATCTCAAGGCGCATGGAAAGTGGGTCACCCAAATGCGAAGAACCGGTCCTTTAGGTGGTTTCCACACACCTGCTATAGCCGGTACACCCAAAGGCAATTACCGATAGGTCCGGTGACAGGGGGTCAATGGTATAAGAGCTGGGGGTTTAAGCAAAGGATGGGTGGTTTTCAGAGGGTTTTGGCGATCAGAGATTGAGAGAGAGAATCAGGAAATGGGTAGCGTTTGAACCAAACAAATCAAAACAAAATTCCGGGAAAATATGGGGTAGAAAGAAAATGGGCGAGAGAAAATTGTGGGTGTGATAATTGGGAAAGAAATTTCTGTTTCTTGTTTGAATTCTCAGACAATTCTCCGATCTTACATTTGCCTGAAAGTTCTCGACAATTTCGATTTCTGTGTGTGAAGATTTGAACTTTGAGGTGAGCCCTGTTGTGTTTGCTGGATTTTTGTTTTCATGAATAGTGCAAAAACCTCCATTTTTGTTCTGTTTTTTTTTTTTTTAACGATTGCGATGAGCCTTTTCCTGAACGCTACGCTTGAAAGTGTGGGAAAAGGGGAGAGACTTGTTTGTTTTTGGACGTGAAATTCAAGCAAAGGCCTCAAAATTCTGGGTTTTTCCGCTTGTTAATTCTGAGGAATCAAATGGGTCTTGTTGGCGACTTGATTTGATTCCGTTCATTGATTTTTTTGGATGATCTGTTTTCAAAATTCAAAATTGGGTTTGATGATTCGATCTGAGATTTGGGTTGGTAATTCATTGCTTTTATCGCAATTCTCGTTCAAAATTATTTTTTTCCTCTGAGAATTCAAGGACATGACACTTTCTCTGTTTGTGTAAATTCAATCTGACTGATGTGTCCTTCAAGGTCGATCCTGGCTGAGGGTTTAGGTTTTTTTATTTATTTTTATTTTTATTGGGTATAATTCCCATGAATTCTTCTTGCTCAATTGTTTCTAATTTTCCTTTTTTGATGGCTACACTTCTTATTCAGATCTATAACTTGGGTTTGAAAATGAGGTTTTGCTGTGGTTTTAGGTTTTTCTTAATTTTTTTCTTTTTCTTTTTTCCCGCTTCTCTTTCATCCCCTCTAAAATGGCAAATTCTGCTGTTCATGTCTGAATTTACATGAACTATGAAGAAGGTGTATGATGTGGTTTGGATTAACATTTACTGTTTCCTGTTATAAGTTGAAGTTGATTTTCAAGTCTCTATGTTTCTGTTATTTCTTAGTTTGTCCTTTTTTTTTCTTTTCTTTTTGTCGTTTCATTTACCAGTGCAGGAGGTATTGATATCTTGAAATTGTGCGACTTGGGTTGGTTTTCTTGTTATTTCTTTTCTGGGTGGCTATGTTTTTGTTATTTGTAGTCAGATCATGTCCATCTGATCAGGGTGGAGCCGTGGAGTTGTGGAAATAAATTTGTGATTCTAGTTTTGCAAACTGATTACTTGAAACCAAATGCAATTGCTTTTAATTTCTGATATCTTCCTGGATTTAATTGGTATGCCATTTGATAAACAATTTAGCAGTTGATGGATTCATGCTGTCCTGTGCAAACTGTTTTATGACGATAAGATGCATTGTCCAAATTCATTTTCCATGATCGACAATTGAGTTTGATTTTGCATTACTCATTGCTTATGTTTATCTGTTGTTAGGACTTCTTCCTTTTTGATTCTGAGAGCTGGCAGCTGGTGAACTGTATATTTGTTGAAAGAAGTTTATACGGTCCTGGTTCTTTGTGGTTGATGTGAAAATCGTGGTATGATTTTGGAGATATGGTGTTGCAGAAGAGGTTGGACTATGGATTCAATGGCTTTCAGGTGCCTGTCACTCCTCGAGCTCCGAGATCAGCTAGGGTAAATATATTCTAACTCGCTTTATTTGCATTTTATATTGATGAATCCATATGCTTAGTTTTCATTGTGATTTTCAGAGAAGAAGTGCAATTAGCAAGAGAGTTGAAGACAATTCAATGGGCGCATTTGACTTATTGGCCACCGTAGCTGGCAAGTTATTGCTCGAGGGAGAGAGTTCTCCTGCTTCCAGTCATACATCAACTGGAAAAGAAAAGTGTACTATCATCAACGAAAGTTGTCTGGATGGAGACAAGCCATTGAAAGTGGAACCTTCTGATCAAGGTAGTTGTGACAGGAAATTCTTTGTATCTGATAATATCTCACAGGGTCATAATCAAAGTTGCAGCTCGAAGGAGTCTCCGGTTCATCAGAATGAAAGCCATTCTGTAATGACAACTTCTAATTGCTCGGAGAGGTTTGTTTCTGATATGTTGGTGGGTGGAAAATGTAAGAATGAAATAGGAAGTTTTACTAGCAAAATACAGGCAGGCTCTTCAGTGTACAGGGAGTCTGGTGAATGTAAATTAGATGGTGAAGCTAAAGTAATAGTAAAATATGAGACTAATAAGAAGGGGAAGGTGCTAATTGGTACTGGGGCTGATATGTGCAGTTTAGAGGACCCAATGGTCTGGGAAGGGGAACCTCCTGCACTAGGCAGTTCAGATAGTAGTACCAAGGTGCCTGTATGTGTAGACCGTATCCCTCAGAAACCTATCCCTGTAAGCAGGGATGATGTAAAAATAGTTAGTAGAGATGATGACGAAAACTCCTCTGGGTGTACTCACCCTAGTACCACAACAAGGTATCTAAGGACAGCGCCGCGTATGGGCGACCGAAGAATAAGGAAGATATTGGCTTCAAAGTATTGGAAAGTAGCTCCAAAGTTGAAGGATGAGGCACATTCTAATTCTTGTAAGTGGCTGCCTTGTATTTACACTTTTACAGTGTGGTTTTTCAAACTTATTGTCAAGTTTCTGTAGCCAGGATGTCGAATTTATTAATCTTTTTAACATTATTTTTGTTCTGTTTTTAATTTCGAATCTTCCAGATATGAGACCAATTTACCATGGTAGGAAGAATGGTTACAAACGCCAGAGATCTCAGATGAATATGCCCTTTAAGAAGAGGAAGCTTTTTGACCGTAGCACAGTTCTAAAATCCGATGGAGGTAGTGAGAGCTTCTTTGACTCAGGTGAGAAGGGAATCACTGGAAATGCTCCTGCTTCATGTTCAAAGATGCAAGGAGGTCATTTTCAGACTACATGCTTTTCAATCTATATTTGATTACCTCAAGGGTTTTGAGTTGTGTGCTCTTCAATTTTGTTCTAATTAGTTTGAAAATATTATTCAGCCAAGGCGATATCTTCTTCAGTTGCAGGTCAACATTCATCTTTCAAATCTAGAAATTCTCACGGTATGAGAACCTTTGATGAAGTGATGCATTTGTACAATTTTAACTTGATTGGCGTGTAACAGTCAAAGAGGTTCTTACATGAAGATGTCTTTCTTTTCTCAGTGAAGCTCAGGATCAAGTCTTTCAGGGTGCCAGAACTATTTATTGAAATTCCAGAGACTGCAACTGTTGGTTCATTGAAGGTAATTTGGGACTTCTTTTCTGTATTTCTCTATACTTTAGCTATGTAGACCATATTGGTGTCATTGGTGGATATGGATATGTGTCTTTCTCATGGCAAGCTACGGCTGTTGGAGTTTACCTCAAATCTGTCTTGCCCATTAGACACTTCATAGTTTGGATCCTGATATGATTGTTTTTGTTCTGCAGAAGACAGTTATGGATGCAGTAACAGCTGTACTTGGAGGTGGATTGTGTGTTGGTGTACTTCTTCAGGGAAAGAAAGTGAGAGATGACACTAAAACTCTACTGCAGACAGGAATTTCTCAAGATGACCAGCTAGATTCCTTGGGATTTACCTTGGAACCCAACCCTTCCCACATTCCCACACCTTTATGTTCTGGAGATTCTCCCCGTATGCTTCCTTGCGATGTACTTCAGCCTTTGACAAGGTAATGCAAATACACTCTGGGCTAGTCAGTTTTTCACCTTGTTCAGTTGTTCTGTGTTTATTTCCGGGCATAATTTTGGAGCAAGATTTTTGAGAATGCAAGAGTTGAGTTACATATATGTTGCTCTGGCCTAGTCGTTATGCAAGCTCTGTCTCCTAGGGTTGCTTTCAGACCAAGACTAGAACAATGGCTAACATTTATCTGATGATGATTTTGTACCAGGTATCCACCTGATCCTACTAGTGAAGCCTCACTCGAGCCTCACATGGCTGCTTTAGGAAGCTTCATCGAAAGTGATCATGATTCAGCACCCTCTCCAACCGATACGTCTGCTGACAAAAGCACAACAGACTCTAAAGCGCTGGTTGTTGTGCCAGAAATGAGTGCAGAGGCACTAGCTGTGGTTCCTGGAAACAGGAAATCAAAGCGGTTTGATATTGGGCAGCGCCGAATTCGTCGACCCTTCTCTGTTTCTGAAGTGGAAGCACTTGTCCAGGCGGTTGAGAAACTTGGTACTGGAAGGTATTTGAATGATACATGAGCATAAACTCTGGTCTAAGTTTCTATTATATTCCCAATCAGCCCCTTGAACTTAAATCTGGAGTTTCTAATGGTTACGTATCTTTACAGGTGGCGTGATGTTAAAATACGAGCTTTTGAAAATGCCAAGCATCGAACATATGTGGATTTGAAGGTAAGGCTCTAGTTGTCAATGTTATTATTTTCCTGGTTACCTACTTAAATCCTAGTAGAACTTGAGGCGGGTAAAACTTTTAAAATTTTAAATTCAAAGGATGTTTAGCTCCACGTGATTGTTTTGATTTTTTCTTGATCATTTTATTAAAAGTCCTTTTTATGGGTGGGGCCCACAGGAGGGTGAAGTTAGTTTGATGACTTTGATCTGTTCTGGCTCATAGTTTACTTGTATCAGAGGCAAATGATTAGACAGACTTTAAAGCTATCCTGGTCTGCTTAACTTTATCTGTTATAATACAACTGCGTCAAGGAATCTTTTATATTGTAATCCTACACGCTTCTTCTAATCTATCTACTCTTCAACATATTTCACATTACCCATGTTGACCTCCTTTGCTTCATCTGCAACTTTTGGTGTTCTGCTTTTGTTATTCTCTGTTTGTAGACTGCTTAAAAGCAAGGCATGTGATTATGGAGGGTTTGGTTGTGATGGTGCCTTTTGGGGTTTGGTTTGCAGGATAAGTGGAAAACACTAGTGCACACGGCAAGAATATCACCTCAACAAAGGAGAGGAGAGCCTGTCCCCCAGGAACTCTTGGACCGGGTCCTAACTGCGCACGCATACTGGTCCCAGCAGCAAGCGAAGCAGCAGCTTAAACATCCCGAGAGTTGTGTTCTGGTCTGAATATAAGCGTTCTGGTCTGAACACAAATAGAATGGGAAATTGGTTGGGGCTTAGAAGGGGTAATGTCTAGAAGTTTGGGATTAATTTTTTTTGTATCTTTGTTAATGATGTAAAAAAGGTAATGTTAAAAAGGAGTATAAGTTGAAGAAAAGGTATGTAATATCTGTGGGTGGCTCTTTCTTTCTTTGCCTTTGGTACTTTCCCTGAATGGAGAGGCTGGGGTTTGTAAATGGTTGACTGAATAAGAAGAGGAGAGATTGCTGACAGAATTCTTTCGAAACCCAAACATGTTGGTGTTTCCCTGATGTTTTTTCCTTGTTCATTTATGTTGAAGAGGATGTAGGAATTGAAGCTGCTACTCTTTGTGGAGCTTTGGTACATTAGTCGATGTAATTTCCCTTTAGTAACTTAGGCATTGATGCAATGCAGTTACTTCTTGTAATATTGTTTCAATTTGGAATAGATTAATATTCTGAGGGTCAACTTGGCCCTCCCCACTCTTTTGTTTTTGTTTTTAATATAGATTATAGAAGCGTTGCTGTGTACCATGTTATGCGTTTATTGGATCATGTGGGTTTGATTCGAAATGGACCTTGGAGCTGTTACTGGATTAGATTCACATCTATATTATAGTCTTTATAGAGGGCAGTCAGATTGGAATCAATTGGGGATAATGATGCATATGCTGTGCTTAGGATATAGGCTTCAGATTGGAGGCTTTAGAATATAATAAGCAGAAGAACAATGATTGAGAGTCCTTAATTTTTAATTGGAATCAACTCTTTGTAACATGGGGATTCTTTAAACTCAACTTGTACGACCAGGTTCGTCTCTTCATCTTATGCTAGTTTACTTTGTTTATTCAATTGTCTTTGTTTCACTGCCAATGTAAAGGATAATTGAATTACATTGTTAGGGCTGTAAAACAGAAAATTGGAGGCAGTGTCCCACAGGTTTCTTCCACCGTAAGTTATTAAAACTTTGGCTGGTATTCCTTACCTAAGCTAAGTGCAATAGCTCATATATATGAATATAAATGTATGTGGTGTGGATTTCCTTGTGGAAAAGCTAAAGATAGAATACCACCCACTTAAGAGATTGTGCTGTAAGAGTAAGGAGAGAAGAGGATAAGAATATGCTGATTAATATAATATGCCATTGCCAAATTGAATAATTGAGCTTCTTCCCTCGTGCATCATTCAAACCATTGGTCCCTCCACAAATGTCACTGTTACGTTCCTACCATACCATACCATATTAGCCATCTCTTTCTTGTAGAAGTGACCTAATTGTAAGCAGAAGAACATGGATGAATGAATGAAGAGGATGACTAGCTAGTGGCTACCGATAAAGAACATGGGTTTGTCTCGTTTTCACAATTCCCATTTGTTAATACAAGAAGATAAATAGCTACTCTGAGATAGATAGAGTTAGTCCTGTGGAGTCACAGGACCATCCTTACTATAAATGGTCTATCTTCTTTTTCTTATTTTTAGTTCGATTTTAGCCTCATTAAACTTCTAAACTGTGGGAAAGAGCCCATGATCTGCGAGTTTCTAACATAGACGAGGTAGATATATGTAGGGATGACTAAAATTGGAGTCGGGTTTGCCACTTCCATTATTGTCCTACAAAGTAAACATGAATATTTGAGTACGTCGCGCTAGGATAAAGATGGTGACCGTATTTTTTTTTCTTCATAATTGTGAAGGAGTCAGATGAATTATAAAAAAAATAAGAGGATTTTTTTTTTATGGAGAATAATGGGAAATTGGAGCTTCTCTAGTGAGGACCACTATAATGTTTTTACATAACTAAGAGCTTTATGTATATGGGAAAGTTTGAGAGAAGCTGGATTCGTTGCTCATATATTTTCATGTTTTTACATAACTAAAGGCTTTATGTATATGGGCTTTAGAATGGCTCTGACAGGCTTTAGTTGACATTTGCCCAAGTTTGGAAACTTGAACCATTGAGTTTCAAGGTGTTAGATTCACCATGTCCATGCACCCAAGAAGCAAAGACAGATTATGTGAGTTTGAGACACTTTAAAAAAAAAAGAAAGAAAAAAATGAGAAGTGATAACGATACCAATAAGCTCAACTTGATTTCGTTCATGGATCTATCTTCTATATGGTTGAAGAAAGATCATAGTCTGCCTTTTGGGAAATTCTATATATACTAAAACGCAGTTTGAGGCCACTGTACATAGCATAGTGCGCGGACCGTTTTACCCCTCTTAATGATTTTCTGCTTCTTCCGTTTTTGCCCCTCTCTCTCCTTCCTTTTCTTCTATTTCTTCCCCCTCTCTCTTCACTGTTTCTCCTCTTTTTCTTTTCTTCTGTTTCTTTCCCCTGCTCCCCACGTTCATCCTCTCTCTCTCTCTCTCTCTCTCTCTCTCTCTCTCTCTCTCTCTCTCTCTCTGTTCTCAATCTCAATCTCTTTTGTTCTCTTTTTCCTCCTCTCTCTATCGTGTCCTTTTAGGTGAGTCAATATATAGGTATAATTTCACTTTATCAAATTAATGAAAATCAATTAACTGTTATGGTAAAATAAATTATGTGGACATTTAATAAAGTACTAATGTACTAATTAAACTTTCAAAGAAATAGAATTAGCACAATATAATTATGGACATCTAATATTCAACAATAGGATTAAAAATTAAAGGATGAAGGGAGCAAAAACTAATATATATTTAATTAAAACATACATGAAAAGCAAGGATCGATGAATGGAAAAAATCTCAATATAGGTTTGAGCCATTGTTCAACTCGACTTATGTCTATGATTGGACGCCGCCTTAATGACATGTAGATAAATTATATCTATCAATATAATCAAAAGTTGCTATCGTTGAACTAACAACTGCCATTTTTTTTTAATTTTTTAACAGAGAACCGAATGCCCTTACACATGACAAAAAACAAGAGGAAAATCTTCTTCCAAAATGAAACAGGAACTTGAATATTTGCTTTGATCTTAGGCTAGCTACAGAGGAAGATTCAACTATTACTGCAATCATTCTCATTAGCAGTTTGTATATATGTATCTAATTAATGATCAGTTTAACACGGCTTGACTAACCAAAAAAATTTAAACTCCACCCTTAGATACGTTTTTTTTTTGTAACTTAAGCTTGTTAATCAAAAAATCATAACACTGTGAATTTCCTATATAATTTTGGTACTTTCTGAATTTTCTGTATACTTTTGAAACCCGCAACATCGTGCGGACACCGTTGCTAGTCAAAGCTAGACAAAAGAGGATTGAATTGGGAAGAGATCAATAATTGGGAAGAGATCAATCATAAGGTACCAAAGTCAAGAAAGTAGAAAATAAACGTAAAGAGGTATGGGGGTTGAATCACGGACCAAACAATTCAATTCGTTTTCGTCCGTGTATATTGGGGAAATTCTCTCATGCTCCAAGCATGTCATGTTTGGGCACATGGCATGCTTGGCAGCCATTGGATCTCAATCTGCCCCCACCCCTCCCCCCTGCAAATGCATCCTCACCCTCCCCATTCCTCCAAATATGGTACTCCAAACACTCACCCCATATATTGACTTTAAATAGGTTTGGCAACATCAATTGATTTTTATTAGTTTTGTTTTTAATTTACTATTTTGCCTTTGTTAACCTCATTCTAACTTGGCTCCTCACTCATCCACACCGTAACCCAAAGATAACAAATCCACGAGCAAGGGCGACTCATCAATTGACGACAAGAACATCCTCATGATAAAACCAAACCCGCTTCTTTAAAAAAAAAACAGTAGACTTATTTAAACTAAACAATAACCACAATACAAAATCCTAACAAGACAAAGCAATAAGAAAACTAAACCACCTTCCACAGCCATAGAGCCGCTGCCAACAAACCACTGAAAGCCTCAATGGGATTGGTGCCATCAAAACTAGGGAGATCTGCCCCACCCACCATGCATGGTAGCCAAGAATGACCAAACCCCGTCACATGGAGTTTTTTTTTTGTTACATATAGAGGGTATCAAAGTCCAATATAAGCTAATTCTAACTTTTTTTTTTCTAAATATTTTTATTTATTTATTTTTATTTTTATTATTTTTTAAGAATATCAAATGATTTCACTCCTACCCCATGGTGACTCGAACCCATGACCTGGATCTTGGGTACTGGGTACTCTAACCACTGAGCTAACACCACTGAGCTAACACCACTTCGTCTCTAACTTTATTTTCTACTCTCTCACCACTTGAGTTTTTTTTAAAGTAAAAGATAATTCAATTAATACGATAGAAGTCATAGAACATACAACCAAGGGAGGACGTAAGGCCTAACTCCAAATCGATTACAGAGAACACGGGCGAAAAGAGCCCAATCTGCAAATGAACAACTGTCTCATTCCATAGGCAACAAAGACTCAATAACACCGCATTGACAACTGCCGTAGAGACGAATTCCCTGTGACGCTCCATGATCCAAACCAACCAGAATATGAGCCAGGTATAAGCGTCGGTCAATTAAAAACCGATATTTTAAATCATGATTATCTCCCTTTCTAGTCTTTTTGCCCCTAATTATTACATTAATTCAATCATTCTAGTCTTCTGGCTTTTCTAGCATTTCTATCTACTATTAAATTATTAATCTATTATATAGTTTATAGTTTATACTATGGCCATATTTGAATTTTTGCAGAGAGTATCTGAAATTTCAAGACACTTTTTTTGAAGTCAGCTCCCGCTTATTTTGGGTTGAACTTCCACCTCGCATATTTTGGTCTACGACTACGACTCTTCTTCCCCACACAAGTTTACGCCTGAGCTCCACCTCCTCTGCTCTTAACCCAGAGCCGGAAATGGATAGGGTTTAGCTCATCTCTGTCAATCTCAGGTAAGCAGTTTCTTCAACCCAACTCGCACCAATTTGTTCTATATTTGGAATTGGGTTTTCTTCAATTTTGTGAATTTCGTAACCATGGATCCTCGTTTGTCTGAATTACCCAATTTCAATTCCAGTTTTAACGACCAAACCCTTTTGCCCGATATGTTGAATGAGTACCCAAGTAGTGACCCTTTTGAAGATCTGAGCTTTTTAGACCCAAACCCCAATAGCTTTAGCCCTGAGAGAGATGACGGTGAATTTTGTGATAGTGTGCTCAAGTTCATAAACCAGGTGCTTATGGAAGAGGACATGGAGTCAAAGCCCTGTATGTTCCATGACCCTTTTGTTCTTCAAGCCACTGAGGAATCTCTATATGAAGTTATTGGAGGAGACCAAGTCCAAAATGTTGAGAGCGCAGATGGTGGTTATTTTTCTGGAAACTTCAGTGATTCGAGTTCTATTCCAAGCCAATCCGTTGAGTCTCGGCCGGTCAGTGCTCACATTCAAGAAAATAGGCCCTGTATATTGCAAAACCCAATTCCTGAAGGCTTTGTTTTCAAATCCACTTCAAGGGCTAGGTTTCAGTTGTCGTCGAATGGGAATGGGATGGTGGGTTCTATTACGGGTGAGCTTATGGTTCCTGATATGCTTACTGAGAGTGAAGCGTTAGTGCAATTTAACAGAGGGGTAGAGGAGGCTAGTAAGTTTCTTCCTAGAGGTCTATTGATTAGTGCGGAGAGCAACAAGTCGTATGCTGTGGCGGACAGAAAGGCTGAAGATGTGGTAGTTACGAAGGAGAAGGATGGGAGCGAGCATTTTCGTACTGGTTCAAGAGGAAAGAAGAATCATCAGAGGGAGGATATAGATTTGGAGGATGGGAGGAGTACCAAGCAATCGGCGGTTTATATGGACGATGAGGAAGGTGAGCTGTCTGATATTTTTGAGAAGGTGTTGCTCAGCGGTAGGGGAAAACCGCTGCCTTTTGAGTGTAAAGATGATCAAGTCTGTCAGAATGAAGCAAACAATGGCCTGCAGCAGGATGGACAAGTTGTTGGAATTGTTAATGGGAAGGCTTGGGGCAATAAGAAGGAAGTGATCGATTTGATGGATCTTCTGATTTTATGTGCACAAGCTGTTTCCGTTGATGATCGGGGAACTGCTAGTGAGCTACTAGAGCAGATTAGGCAGCACTCTTCCCCATTTGGTGATTCCTCTCAGAGGTTGGCTCATTGCTTTGCAAATGCTCTTGAAGTGCGGTTGGCCGGCGCTGGATCTCAGATATATACTGCTTTAACTTCTAAACTAATGTCAGCTGCTGATATGCTGAAGTTTTTCCAAGCTTATATTGCAGTCTGCCCATTCATGAAGATGTCGATGATCTTTGCAAACCATATGATTTTAAAAGCAGCTGAGAAAGCAGAAACACTTCATATAATAGATTTCGGTATCCTTTATGGTTTTCAATGGCCTGCACTCATTCATTGCCTCTCAAGAAGAGCTGGTGGACCTCCCAAATTACGCATTACAGGGGTAGAGTTTCCCTTAAGTGGGTTTCGACCAGAAGAAAGAGTCCAAGAGACAGGACATCGCTTGGCAAAGTATTGTAAGCGATTTAATGTTCCTTTCGAGTACTATGCCATAGCCAAAAAATGGGAAACTGTCCAATATGAGGACCTCAAAGTTCAAAGAAACGAGGTGCTTGCTGTGAATTGTCAGTACCGATTTAAGTATCTACTTGATGAGACAGTTGTGGTAAACAGTCCAAGGGATAATGTCCTAAGTTTGATCAGGAAGATGAATCCCGATGTTTTTGTTCAAAGTGATGTTAATGGATCCCACCATGCACCCTTCTTCGTTTCCCGCTTCCGAGAGGCACTATTATACTTCTCTACATTTTTTGATATATTGGATTCCAATTTGCCTCGTGAAGATCAGATGAGATTGGGGTTTGAGAAAGAATTTATTGGACGTGAAGTTGTGAATATAGTAGCTTGTGAGGGCTTTGAAAGACTTGCGAGGCCTGAAACATATAAGCAGTCGCAGGTTCGGAACTTGAGGGCTGGGTTCAGACAGCTGCCATTGGACCGTGAAATCATGAACAAAATAAAGGATAAAGTAAAACTGGGGTACCACCCTGATTTTGTGGTCGATGAAGATGGCTGCTGGATGCTGCAGGGATGGAAGGGCAGAATTATGTTTGCTTGCGCCTGTTGGGTATCGTCTTGTACTTGAAATGCGTGTTTATTAGAATTGACTCACACAAATAGGGTTTTTTTTTTTTTTTTAAAAATAGGGTTTCGAACCTTAAAGGTAAAGCTTAGTGTCCAAGAACTATACTCCAGGTGGGTGCAGGTGGGCTTTGGCAGTTGTTTTCTCTCTATCACTGCCTCCTTGTTTGGGGACTTGGAAGAGCAGTAACTGTTGTAGTTGTGTGTGTGTGTGTGTGTTTTTTTTTTTTTCCCGGCTAATTGTTGTAGTTGTTTTTGGGTATATAGCTATTGTGTTGGCTGATTTGTTAGATCTATATAGACCTTATGTAGTAGTTCAGGTGCCTTATGTGCAGCTTTTTTATGTAGTGAATGAAAAGAAGGTGGTCTAATAGACTTCGGCTATATAATTTTTTACACTTTTTTCCCCCAACCAGAGAGCTCTTGAACCTAATTGGCACAAGTTTGATTTGGTCTCTGGTTTTGCAATGCTATCTTAATGGCTATATGGCTTCATCTAGCTTGTGAAAGAAGAAAAGAAAGAAGAGGTAGACAAAAACTAAAAGTTTCTTCTCTTGTGCCATTTTTCTTTCTAATATATCTTAGACCATCTGGGAACCAATCGAATTGATCTTGACAAAGAAATATAGATTGAATGATAGAGGCTTGTAAGTGGGTTGTTAACAATAGAAAAAGAAAGAGTATGGGGCAATCGATCTGTTCAAGTTGGATAGATAATCCAAGTTTGGATTTGAGATTTAACATGAGCTATTGAGCTTTGATGGACACATGGAGCTCTATCAGAGAGGGGTGGAAACAGAGGCTTACAGGTGTAGTAGGGAAGAGAGTGTCTTCTATTTATTTTATTGGTGAACAATGTGAGTGTATTTTTCCTTTGTTCATGTTTCATATTTTTCTAGAGATTCTTTTTTCCCTCAAATAAAAGAGAAGTTACATATTTTTCAAATGCAATATCAATCTGTATTGACAAAAAAGAAATTTGATTGACTTCATTTTAGAAATTAATATCAGACGTGTTTTTTATTTTTGTTTGGAAAACTATTTTTTGAATTTAGCTACCAAACGCATTTTCGAATCCTGAAAATACAAAATTTAATTTTTTATTTTCATTTTTCAAAATAATTTTTGACAAATCGTTTTGCAAAACGTTACCGGACAGGCCCTAATACTTTTGGATACGACTTTGTGTGAAATTAGCAGTATTGCATGAATCGTCAGCTCCATTTGTCTCTTGTACATTTGCAATTTGTTATTGATGAACGCAGCCTTTGAACTTTCCAGAAGACATTGACTCTTATACAAGCACAACAGTACAGCAAAAGATATATATATATATATATATATATATATATATATCATAATAACATACCATGTCTGAGATAGAAACCGTTGATAGAACTAAATAGATTAGATCGAGCTGACCTCAATAAGGACTCTGAAGACTGACGCAACTGGATAAGGGGATATTATGCCATAGATATCGATCTCATGCTCTGCAATACCTCTTGTATCTTGTATACATGGAGCCATGGGGGATCTGTGGTGCTAGGGGTTTATTTGGGGTTTATGGTTTTGATTGAGTTTTAACATGTTCAACTGAGTGGTGCATTAATAACACTTTGTGTATATCTATCGTGTTGAATGCATGCAAGTCCTTGAATTTGTTACATAGTCATAGAACTATAATTGAAGCAAGAAAAACCAAGTACATCAGTTACAGATTTCATTACCAAATTTCCATAAAAAGTCTCTTTCTAACATTTTGCTTTCTCTAATCATTTATGCTGTTGGAGTTTGTCGTCGACTAGTTATGTTTCTTCTTAAATGGGACAGACTCAGCCACCGTTAATAGTGTAGATTTTTCATCACCCACAAAAGCAAAAGTTTAATAACCATCAATTAATGGTGTTCAATGTATTTGCCATCTACTCGGGATCATATTTTTGTTCTAATTTCCAAGTGATCATATTCATGGGTTGCTTTGAGAGTGAAAGGTGAAATTAAGGCCAATGGGAGTTGGTTCAGTTGGCAATGACGGATTTGTGTTGGAGCCCCCATCCAAGTTCGATTCCCACTACCAACTATCTCTCATTGGTGAGTAATCTAGAAAATGTCCTTGGGCCTCTAGGGGCCGCTGGGTGAGGGTGTGGTCTCTTTGGTGATAAGCCTCCGGCCCTCCATGGAGGGTGCCACCTCTTAGCAAATGTGGTGAAATTCCCCCCGGTCGGAAATTCGAAGCCTTCGGGCCTAGGTCGAAAGGTTTGCCCTGACCCTGGTAGTGTAGGGAAGCCTCCCTCTTACCTAAACTTTTTGTAACAAAAAAGAAGAAGGTGAAATTAAGAACTTTTTCCCTACGTACATTAGCACAGTCGATCATCTGATAATCAGATCGATAATGTAGCTTCTTGCCTTACATAGCTGAGCAAAAAAATTTAGTTTGCATTCACTGATTCCATGTTGTTGGGGTGGTTAGGCGGCTGAAGTCTCCGAGTATATATCATGTGTTTAGACTTTAGACTATGGTACATTAACTGGTCATGTTGGTGTTTGAACTTTTTATTTTTATTTTTTTCAGATAAAGGAAGTGAAGGAGGTGGGCCTATCAGCAAATCAAGACAAGTTAGAGATGAAGAGGATGACAAGTTGAAGGGGATAACAAAGAGCCTATCCCAGTTAGAGGAGGCCCTGTAAATAATTCAACTCTAGCTTGTTGTTGAGCTTGGACCTATGGAGATTCGCACTTTCTTGCTGAAATTTTAGCTAATGAATTTCGTCATATATCTTGTTATAATTTTACAGTATGGCTCCATTGGACTCGTGATGATAACAAAATTGTATTTTCAATGACTATAATGGATGAAGGGCTTAAGGACCAGAGTGCATAGACATATGCGTGTGGTTGAAGATGAGGGAGTGAGGGACTTGTCTGAGAGGGACAGAGAGATATACGAGAAAGTCCAGAAGGTTCATATATATTGCAAGTTGGCTTTGGAGTTTGGAGGTCGAATCAGAACTCAGAAGATTCAACTCCATGCAAATTGGAGGAAGATGATTCTTCCTGTTTTATTTGAAGTCACATTTGAAAATAAAGAAAAGATTACAAAGAAAATAAAAGCATCATGTGTTATTGATTCGGACAATAGCAGGTGAATCCACAATTGTTCTAGTAGCAGCATCTCCGGGGTGTAAATCTCTTTTTAAAAGAAGAGATAAAAACATTAGCAATAGCAGTATGTTGATCAAAGAAGAAAGCAAGATCATCTTTTATTTGGGAAATAAACTTTCGCTTTTTTCGAATCAAAGCGTGGGTTTGAATGTACTCTGTATACTTATCTCCCAGTTGTAACCAGTTCACACGGGCTCTTTGTGCCCAAAAACATTCCTCAGCCTCATAAAGGGAAAATAATTTAGCAGAAAGAGCATGCTCCTGATAAAAAATAGCAGGATTAAAACTAGCATGTAAATTATGTTGTACAACTTGAAGAGTACTATGTAGATTAGTAATATTCTGGAAAAGAACACCAAAAATGCTTCTATTCCAATTCCTAGTTTTTTTTTTTTTTTTTTTTTTTTTTTTTTTAGTAAAATTTATTAAAAGAAAAGAGAAAAATGATGGGAGGACATACCTTGCCCCACCAATAAAACCAACGTAGGAGAAAGACGACAAACTATAACCCAATCTCAATACAAATAAAATACCAATAGACTAGGGAGTAGAAACTCGATGACAAAACTAAAAAAATCATCTAAAACGAAAATTAGGAAGACCCAATTTATCTCTAATACAAAAATGATTAATGAAACCCGGAGATGAGTCCCACCGGTGAATTCAGTTGACGAAGAACAAAAATTGGCCAAAGCATCGCCACTTGGTTTCCTTCTCTAAAGATATGAGAAGAACGAAAATGCATCATTGAAATTCGATTCATACAATTCTTCCATGCAACTTGTAATTGCCAAGGCACCATATGAGGAGAATTGAGGAAATGGAGAACAAGAGAGGAGTCGACTTCGAGCCAAATGTGCTTCCAATCACGAACCCAAGCAAGCTCAATTGCCTTAATCACCGCCATCACTTCAGCGGCAATAGAACTAGGAATATCTAGGGAAGATGAAAAAGCACCAACAACCTCCCCATGAAAATCGCGAAAAACTCCCCCATAACTTGAATGATCATCACCTCGCTTCCAAGCACCATCTGTATTAACTTTGAACCAGCCAATAACAGGTGGGTGCCAATTAACCTCCAAAATTTTTGGTGCACGTTGCGGCCTGCAAGCAACACCAAACCTCTTCAACACACAAAGGTCTTGTGTGTTATTATACATGTACCCAGAAGCTATGCGACTAGAAGCGTTGACATGCCCATCAATTAACCTGCAAGCTTTAGCAACATTTGGGATAACGCCATCATATCTCACCTTATTTCTTGTTTGCCAAATAAACCAAAGAGTGGTACAGAAGCAAGCAACCCATAGTTCCTTCAATTGAGGGCTACGACCATCCCTTAGGCCCAATAAAAACAGCTCCAGCAATGAATGAGGAAATGAATCCAACTCAAATTTATCCAACATATGACACCAAATAGACTTCGTATACGTGCAGAGAAGAAAAATATGATCCATGGACTCCGTCTGTTGACGACATAAGAGGCAAATTGAGCACAAAGAAACACCACGACGTTGTAAAAAATGCTCAGTTAAGACCCTTCCCTTAAAAACTTTCCAAACCAAAATTGACATACGAGGAGCGACATGCTTGCACCAAACCAAATTTCCCCAATCAACTGAAGTAAGAGGAGGCCGCATGAAATGAAAAGCCTCTTTTGCCGTAAGAGTGCCAGAAGAAGAAGCTGACCAAATTAATCTATCTTTTTCCTGAGGATTAATAGAAACTGGTGTATTGGAAATAATGTTGTTAAGAACCGGAAAATGAAGTTGGAGAAGAGAAGGAAGAACCCATTGCCGATCATGAATATAATCATTGTTAAATATTGAAATTAAGCACAATAAGTAGAGTATTTTTTGCAGTGGATTACGAGAGATCACTGAGTTCCAAACTCTAGCAACCAAGTCGGAAAAAGAATCATGGCGAAGCCACATATATAGCTTCAAAACGAAAGACGCGTTTCATTGTTAATGAATTAGGAGCAAGACTTAAACAAATTGGACCATGATCAGAGCCATGAATAGGCAAATTAACAAGGGAAGAATTAGGATATAAATGATAAAATGAAGCCAACTAGCATTAGAGCAACTCCAAGAGATTCCCCATAATTTCCCTATAATAGGGAAACAAAACTCAAAATCTCCAAATTTTTTCTTCTCTAACTCCAACAGCTTCCCTATAATAGGGAATTTTAATTTATTTTTTTACAATTAAATATAAATAATATTGTATTATTGTTTAAATTTAATTGTAGTCATCAAATAACGGCTACTTTTTAACGGCTATTTTTTAACGGCTATTTTCTAACGGCTCTTTTTTAACGGCTATTTTCTAACGACTATTTTTTTGTCTATAAATAAGATCAAATCATCCATCTCTCACATTCTCAATTCTTTTTGTTTTCTCAATAAAATTTAATTTTTCAAGCTATCGTCATGGCTCGTCGTTCTATAGTTAGTCGTTATTTAGTTGATATGTACATGCATAACGATGATGAGCTTGATGAAGAATATGAAGAATCTCTACTTGTTCGTATAGAAGAAGAGCGTCTTGTCAATAAGAGTGAAAAGCGAGGTCATCGTGGTTCCGTTATGGGTCATGATGTCGTTCCTCGTGATCGAATTGAGGGCCATGAAAGACTTTATCATGACTACTTTGCCGATCCTCCAAAGTATGGTGCTCGTCTTTTTCGAAGGAGGTTTCGAATGAAGCGATCTCTTTTTCTTCGAATTCATGATGCGGTGGTTGCACACGATACATATTTTGTTCAAAAAAGGAATGCTGCTGGGTGTCTTGGTTTGTCATCGCTTCAAAAGGTAATAGCCGCTTTTCGAATGCTTGCTTATGGTGTTCCTGCTGATTACATAGATGAGTATGTACAGATCGGTGAAAGCACTGCCATAGAAAGTCTCAAAAGATTTGTTACAGCAGTTGTTGAAGTGTTTGGTGATGAGTACTTAAGATCACCAAATATCAATGATCTCACTAGATTACTTGCAAAAGGTGAAGAACGTGGCTTTCCTGGAATGCTGGGAAGCATTGACTGTATGCATTGGACGTGGAAAAATTGCCCAACTGCTTGGCATGGTATGTATACTGGTCACATTCATGAACCAACTATTATTTTAGAAGCTGTGGCTTCATATGATCTTTGGATATGGCATGCCTTCTTTGGGTTACCAGGCGCTCTTAATGACATCAATGTGTTGGAACGCTCTTTTGTATTCAGTGAACTAGCTGAAGGGCGTGCTCCACGTATTAGCTATAAAGTCAATGGTGAACAATATACTATGGGATATTATCTTGCAGATGGTATATATCCGTCATGGGCAACATTAGTGAAAACAATTCCAGCTCCACAAGGAAATAAGAATAGACATTTTGCCAAAGAACAAGAAGGGGCTAGGAAAGATGTGGAGCGTGCATTTGGGGTGCTACAAGCACGTTTTGCTATTGTCAGAGGCCCAGCAAGATTTTGGGAAAAATCAACTCTAAAAGATATTATGAGAGCATGCATAATCATGCATAATATGATTATTGAAGACGAACGTGATGAACGTGAGCGTGGACGTAGACCAAGAAACATGCGTGAAATCGAAAAATTATATGATAGAGTTGCAGACATTCCATGTATAACAGCTTCGCTTGACCGTACACCAACACTGATGGAGTTCCTTGAAAATCATCATCGAATAAGAGATAAACAAACGCATACTCGACTCCAAGAGGATCTTGTCGAGCACTTATGGAAACTACATGGAGGACAATAGTTGGCATCCTAGTTAGTTTTATTTGCTTTTTTTGTATTGGGTTTTTCTAATTTCAGTCATAATAATATGAATGCAAGATTTGCTTTTGAATTTCATATACAAGTAGTCGGGGTGTGTTAGCACTAGTTTGAGTTGAATGAAACAATAGCTATATATATATATAACCAAATCCATAAGTGAAAGAAATTAAGAAAGAACGTAAAACAAAAAAAAAACTGGAATTTCTATCCTAAGGAGTTTTGATGTGTGAGTAATTGATTGTCCTGTCAGCCAATAATTCCAATGATCAGCATCGCACCAAATTGGAAGATAACAAAACCAAAGCATATATAACATCAAGTTCATTATTGAAATAAAAATAACAAAAGATAACATCCAACTGAAAAATAATAAAAGATAACAATGCTTAACATCAAGTTCATTATTGAAATAAAAATAACAAAAGATAACATCAAGCTGAAAAATAATAAAAGATAACAATGCATAACATCAAGTTCATTATTGAAATAAATGACTATTAATTAAAATCACTAGCAGCTCTTTTTGCCAAGATTTCTTTTTGAAGGCTAATGATGTATTCTGCTCGAATTGGAGGCATGTCACTAGTATCCATAGCCATTATCTTGACATCCTCACTTCGTTCCTGAATTTCAATTTCCTTTTCTCTAAGTGCAACTTGCCTTTCCTCAGAAGCAATTAGTAACTCCAATTGTTGTGCTCGCAAACGTTCACTTTCTAATTTTTTCGCCCTGAAATCTTCCAACTCAGAATTAATTGTCGAAGGTACATTCTCATTATCACCAACATGTTCTTTGCTTTTTGCCTTTTTAATCACTTCCTTTGCAGCCTTTCTGCCAATTGGCCTCTTCAAGGGTGCTGGTTCAGGACCCTTCCTCATTCTCATCTTCTAAATTGATTGAATCTGGAGTGCCATTTTGATAAGTCTTGCCCTTTTTCTTGGCATTGAGTTTTTGACATTCATCCATCCATTTTTGCTGAAACCTCAAAATAACCCAACAATGGTCAAGTCCAAATGCACTCCCTTCTTCTTTCTTGTACATCTGTTTTGCCTCCACTATCTGAAAATATAAAAATCATATGTTATTAAATAAGGTGAATGCTACAAATAATTATAGTTATATTTGATACTTACTTTATCTTGTTCCGTGTAACCACTTTTTCGAAAGTTTTCAATCTGGGAATAGTATCCACAGAACTTATTAACAGATGCACTGATTGTTGACCAACGGTTAGTTAACGATTTGTCTGTACGCTCACTCGTCCATTTCTTGTTTTCTTGAAAGTATGTAGCAATTCGACTCCAAAAATGTTTTTTCTTTTGTTCAGATCCTTTCACTGGATCTAAGCCAACATTGAGCCACGCTGACACAAGAAGTTTATCTTCTTCTAGTGTGAAGTTGCCTTGTCTTTGTGCTTTCTTATTGCTGGGTGCACAATATGTCTCTTCATTAGTGCAATCATTAGAATCACCAGAACAATATTGGCTCGACGGGAAATCATATGGCAGGGGAGGTTCATTAAGGTCTGTTTCACTGTTGAGGAGATCGGTGAAAGTCAATGGAGTTGAATCCATCTACAAAAAATGAAAAGATCCATTAAAACATTAAAGCATATGATATCACACCAAAACAAAGAAATAGATTTTGAAACCAATTCATGATTTTAGCACAATTGAGATCGTAGAGGTTTAAATATCAAAGTCAAGAAGCTACAGCCAATACATAATTTTTCCTACTACTGTCTTCTATAGAAATGCTAACCCCCATTTATAGCTAGACTAATGAATATCTGTTTTTCAATTAAAGACCAAACTTGTGCCAAAGCTTTTTTTTTTTTGGCAAAGGAACTTTAGCATTGAAAACTCCAAGAGGACACAAAGGCCAATTACACGGGCTGGAAAAAACCAAACCCCATAAGCAAACAAAGGGAACCGTTCCACCTAATCAAGCATAGATCAGGATCATGGAAAGAACATGAAGAAAAACTGCAGAAAGAAAAACATAAAGCAAAACCATAGAGCTAAGCTAATCCTTTTGAATGCCAAACCTGTGCCAAAGCTAATCATTTTGGGAAAAATCAACACCGAAAGATATTATACAGCATACTTAGTCTATTATAAGTTGGCTTCACATTCATGCAACAAGTCTTTAGAATACAATAAAGGAGTAGCTATGCTTCCTACCACGTCCTACACCTGGAGAGATAAATAGGCCTATTAATCTATTATACATCTTTTGGTTACCAAGGCAAGAGATTCATGGGATGTTTATCATTTACGGCAATCTACAAAGGCCCCTCCCATTATTTCATTATTATACATTTGATTAGAAAGCAATAGGGATAGATGCGAGCTGCAACTCCAAGACAAAAAAGAAAGATGCGAGCTGCAACCCAAACTTTTGCCGATGGTATATATATCTCTCAACCCAAACTATTGCCGCTGATACATATACGTCTCAATTCAAACTATGGATGTTATATATGCGTCTCTATGTTGCATAATTAACGTCCTATGTTGATATATACACAATTTTATTGGATTCAATTTCAGCGCTGAACACTTCATGTAAACCCTAAATTCAATCAATTTTCAATCAATTAAAAACCCTAGAAGTTCAATTAAACTAAAATTTCATGAATCCCTTTTATAGATGTAAAACTAACCTGAAGAAGAGATTGGTAGAAGAATGATGCAGCGATGAAAAATATGGAAGAGTGTTGTTGGAGCCGTTGGGAGACTGAGAAGACGTGAAAATTCAAAAAATTTGCTATCGCTATAATTTTAGCGTTGCTGTAAATATAGGGAATTTTGTTCTTTCTCCTCACTATCTCTAAAATAGAGATAGGTATAGGGAACCTGTTGGAGCAAAAAAAAGCCCATTTTTCCCTAAAATAGGGAAAAAACAAAATTTGGGGAATCTCTTGGAGTTGCTCTTAGCCAAACCACGGTCCAAATGTTTATAAATACTAAAATACGAGTAGCAGTAGAATGGTTATTGCACCAAGTTAATATATAACCAGAGCAATTCGAGGTAAAGAAATAAGACTAGCTTGGTTAAGAAAATCTGAAAATTGATTCATAAAATCAGTATGTACACGACTACCGCCAGTTTTTTTTTCCCGAAGATTCAGGATGTTGTTAAAATCACCCATGAGAAGCCAAAGTTGGCCATTAGTAGGTTGTAAATGAGCAAGATCAGATTTATGAGGGTACATTTAGACAAAAGTAAGAAACCATTCATCACCAATAGTACTAATTTAAACGGGGAAAATTCCCTACTCCCTACTTAATATAGTTGCACTTCATAGTTTTATAATCCAACCGTTCATATCATAACTTACCATTCATAGATCACCTCTGCAAACAATCAATCGAATCAGAGATCTTTTGGTCACTCATTCATATGAAATAAATAGGCGGTTCCTCATAATAGTAGTAATTGTTGTCAGAACCGTTTATTTGTTTTAATAACTAGAGTGACCAAAAGATCTTTGATTCGATTGTTTTTTTTTGCAGATATGATCTATGAAAGATAAGTTATGATTTGAACGGTTGAATTATGAAATGCAACTACGTTAAATGTAGAGGGGGGTGAACGTGAGCATTGCTCTTAAAACGGTGAATATATCTTCAACAATAGTACTAATTAATAGGCCACAGTGAACGTGTATAAAAACTTCATATATTAAAACTAGGCTAACAAGAAAGCACCTGCCATCAATAATATCGTATAGGTAAGAAGCTCGAGAACAAAGGGATTCGGATCTGGTTTCTGATTTTTCAGGCGGAGTCCATTTGATTACCCATGCAATCCAAAGACGCCTAAACAAGGAAAAGAAAAAGGAAAGGGTCTCTGTTTTTCTGTCTTCATTTTTAAGACTATGTCACCACCTTTGCTAACATTTAAAACTTTAATGATTGGCAACTAGAGACTACGCAGCAGGACAGCAGGTCGTCAACAGCTCCCGCTTCTGACTTTCACCTCGCATATTTTGGTCTACGATACGACTCTTCACCACAAAAGTCTCGACCTCCTCTGCTCCTAACCCAACTCGCTGTCTCTGGTAAGCACACTCTTCAACCCAACTCGCACCAATTTGTTCTATATTTCCCCAAAATCGAATTGGGTTTTCTTCAATTTTGTGAATTTCGTAACCATGGATCCTCGTTTCTCTGAATCACCCAATTTCAATTCCAGTTTCAACGACCAAACCCTTTTGTCCGATATGTTGAATGAGTACCCAAGTAGTGACCCTTTTGAAGATCTTAGCTTTTTAGACCCAAATCCCAATAACTCTGCCCTGTCGTCGAGCTTTAGCCCTGAGGGAGATGACGGTGAATTTTCTTGTAGTGTGCTCAAGTTCATAAACCAGGTGCTTATGGAAGAGGACATGGAGTCAAAGCCCTGTATGTTCCATGACCCTTTTGCTCTTCAAGCCACTGAGGAATCTCTATCTGAGGTTATTGGAGGAGGAAAGAACCCAACTTCCCAAGACCAAGTCCAAAATGTTGAGAGCGCAGCTGGTGGTTATTTTTCTGGAAGCTTCAGTGATTCTAGTTCTAGTCCTAGCCAATCCGTTGAGTTTCGGCCGGTCAGTGCTGACATTAAAGAAAATAGGCCCTCTATATTGCAAAACCCAATTCCTGAAAGCTTTGTTTTCCAGTACACTTCAAGGGCTAGGTCTCAGTTGTCGTCGAATGGGAATGGAGTGGTGAGTTCTTATAGGGGGGAGCTTATGGTTCCTGATATGCTTACTGAGAGTGAATTGTTAGTGCAATTTAACAGAGGGGTGGAGGAGGCTAGTAAGTTTCTTCCTAGAGGTCTATTGATTAGTGCGGAGAGCAACAAGTTGTATGCTGTGGCGAAGGTGAAGGATGGGAGCGATCATTATCGTACTGGTTCGAGAGGAAAGAAGAATCATCAGAGGGAGGATGTAGATTTGGAGGATGGGAGGAGTACCAAGCAATCTGCTGTGTCTATGGACGATGAGGAGGGTGAACTGTCTGATATTTTTGAGAAGGTGTTGCTCTGCGGTAGGGGAAAACCTCTGCCTTGTGAGTGTAAAGATGATCAAGTCTCTCAGAATGAAGCAAACAATCGCCTGCAGCAGGATGGACAAGTTGTTGGAATTGGTAATGGGAAGGCTCACGGAAAGAATCAAGGCAATAAGATGGAAGTGATTGATTTGAGGGATCTTCTGATTTTATGTGCACAAGCTATTTCTGTTGATGATCGTGGGACTGCTATTGAGCTACTAGAGCAGATTAGGCAGCACTCTTCCCCATTTGGTGATTCCTCTGAGAGGTTGGCTCATTGCTTTGCAAATGCTCTTGAAGCGCGGTTGGCCGGCACAGGATCTCAGATGTATACTGCTTTAACTTCTAAAAGAATGTCAGCTGCTGATACGCTGAAGTTTTTCCGAGCTTATATTGCAGCCTGCCCGTTCATGAAGATGTCGATTATCTTAGCAAACCATATGATTTTAAAAGCAGCTGAGAAAGCAGAAACACTTCATATAATAGATTTTGGTATCCTTTATGGTTTTCAATGGCCTGCTCTCATTCATTGCCTCTCAAGAAGAGCTGGTGGACCTCCCAAATTACGCATTACAGGGGTAGAGCTTCCCTTAAGTGGTTTTCGACCAGAAGAAAGAGTCCGAGAGACAGGACATCGCTTGGCAAAGTATTGTAAGCGATTTAATGTTCCTTTCGAGTACTACGCCATAGCCAAAAAATGGGAAACTGTCCAGTATGAGGACCTCAAAGTTCAAAGAAACGAGGTGCTTGCTGTGAATTGTCAGTGCCGATTTAAGAATCTATTTGACGAGACAGTTGTGGTAAACAGTCCAAGGGATAATGTTCTAAGTTTGATCAGGAAGATGAATCCCGATGTTTTTGTTCAAAGTGATGTTAATGGATCCCACCATGCTCCCTTCTTCGCTTCCCGCTTCCGAGAGGCAATATTATACTTCTCTACATTTTTTGATATATTGGATTCCAATTTGCCTCGTGAAGATCAGATGAGATTGGGGTTTGAGAAAGAATTTATTGGACGTGAAGTTGTGAATATAGTAGCTTGTGAGGGCATTGAAAGAATTGCGAGGCCTGAAACATATAAGCAGTGGCAGGTTCGGAACATGAGGGCTGGGTTCAGACAGCTGCCATTGGACCGTGAAGTCATGAACAAAATAAAGGATAAAGTAAAACTGGGGTACCACCCCGATTTTGTGGTCGATGAAGATGGCCACTGGATGCTGCAGGGATGGAAGGGCAGAATTATGTTTGCTTCCGCCTGTTGGGCACCGTCTAGGACTTGAAATGCATGGTTGATAGAATTGACTCACACAAATAGGGTTTCGAACCTTAAAGGTAAAGCTTAGTGTCCAAGAACTATACTCCAGGTGGGCTTTGGCAGTTGGTTTCTCTCTATCACTGCCTCCATGTTTGGGGACTTGGAAGAGCAGCAACTGTTGTAGTTGTGTTTTTTTCTTTTGGCCAATTGTTGTAGTTGTGTTTGGATGTATAGCTATAGCATTCATTTAGTACCAGCCCATCGGCTATATTGTGTTGGCTGATTTGTTAGATCTATATAGACCGTATGTAGTAGTTCAAGTGCCTTCTGTGCAGCTTTTATATGTAGTGAATGAAAAGAAGGTGGTCTAATAGGCTTTGGCTGTACATTTTTTTACACTTTTTTTTTTCCAGAGCGCTGTTGAACCTTATACTTGAATTTGCACAAGTTTGATTTTGTCTCTCTTTTTGCAATGCTATCTAATCGCTTCATCTAACTTGTGAAAGAAGAATCGAAAGAAGAGGAAGACAAAAACTACAAAGAAAGAAAGAAAGGAAGACTTGGTGTATAAGTATTTTTCTCGTAATGTTTAGGGAGCGACTGTTTTGTACCGTGCTTTTAGGCCCAGATCCCGTTTCAATTCTAGGAGGACCACATCGATCGAGGTTATGAACAGGACGTCATCCCATTTTTTCTCGGTCAAAGATACAGATTGGGACCATTGAAGTCGGTCGCCGATGTCGATATCACTGCAGGAAACAAATCGAGAACACCAAGATTGATTGAGATTCTGGGGTTCTAGTTCTGCCGATGACTAGGTTGAATGAAGGATTGTCACTGATCGATGCAATTCTTATTTTTTCTATGTTCTAGATTGCATGGACGGACATTTTTTTTCCATTTATAAAGGATTTGCATATTTTCAAGATTGGTTGTTGAAATTCTTCCTCTCAGATTTGCTTGTTGAAAGTCTTCCATAATTAATACTCTATAAACTTGAACAAGAACTGGTTGATCTTCCTCTGATTGAAGAACTCGTTCATCTAATCTCCGATTGCTCGTCCTTGTTCGTAATCGGCGCCGACTGGCTTCTGCTGTACGACATAGAGATTAGAGAGTTAAGCAGTATTACACGAATAAAAAATCCCACCATCAAATGAACGGCCCAGATTTCCACTCTGCCATATTGTTTGGATTCTGTGTTGCAATTCTATCTGTTTAGTGTAAATATAAGCCATTGGCCAAAATATATGTAAATCTCAGACTAATATTGAATAAATGAATAGTCATTAAAGTACTTTATCATTGACATTTGAGTATTTGACACCAACAATATTTCTACCGTCAGTCTTCATCACCCCCCATCAGTGTCATGTTTTTGGTTAAATAATTGATAAAATGTTGTTCTATCTTCTGTTGAATTCCATCATTTTCAACTTGTGTCAATGTTTAGGGGATTTGTGCATATTCAAGATGTCGATTCTGCAAGGGTTTTGGCCTAGCGTTTCAACGACAGAGTTTGGATTATTTGGAGGGTGTCTTGCCACCATTAGTTATTACTTAGCATTAGGAAGATCGTGATGGACGTTCTCCAATTTCTCCGAAGGTTATTTTTTGTAAGAGCTCTTCTATGTGCTATTTATCAAATTTCATGGTGGAAAAACTCAAAAACATCATTTGTTATGAAACATGAACGGGTCTCACATTAACATCTTTAACATTTCATTAGTGTGAGTGATGTCATTCCTTGTAAATGAGTAAATGAATATCTATTTTTTCGATATTAGACTTTATGAGACTATGACTCTTAATAAAATATGTTTGGAAGCATGATAAAATTTTTGTGAAATTTGTCTTCCTCGTGGCCAAAATTGCCACTTAAACGTCTTGTCTTTGTTTAAAACTTTTTTTTTATAAGAAAATACCAAATTACAAATGGAAGCCACGGGAGCAATCCAAATTAGAGGAATCAAATTGAAGAGCCAGAATCACCGAGGGAGGCAAGCATCTATCCCAGGTCCTACCGGAAGTAAGGTCATGACCAAGGTTTGCGAGGGCATCAGGAGTAAAGTTGGCTTCTCTAAAGATATGGACAAACTAAATAACTTGGAATTGGGCAGCAAACCACTGAATATCTTTGATAATCATCTTGAGGCGCCAAGGGACGGAACATTTGTTAAGAACATAGTTGATAATGAGTTTAGAGTCACCCTCCACTTGAATTTTGAAAAGATTTTGTCGTAACGTTGAGCGAAGACCTTCCCGAAGAGCAAGCGCTGCCGTGATGGGGACATGATGGGCTGAAACACTTCTAGATCTAGCAAAGATTGGACAACCCTCATCATCACGGATGATAAAACCAATGGAGGCGCTTTGATTCTTGACAACGGAGCCATCAAAATTGGGCTTGGAAAAGCCATGATTGGGCGGTTTCCACTTTATGTAACTTTCCATAGATTTTTTGCCCAAAGTCTTTGTAGGGTTGGCTAGCAAGTAGTCACGAACAATGGCTTCAGCAACATGGAGAACTTTGCTGGGACTAGGCAGAACTTGTTTGAAAATCCATTGGTTTCTAGTGTCCCAAATCTACCAACAGATAACTAGAAAGAAGGTCAGGTTATGTTGACCCTATATCTTATTAGATATATCAAAATAGGGAGGAGACATGCTTCTCCAAACATCAATAGTAAAAGCACAATTACAAAAGACATATGATCAATGGCCGGACTCAAGCTGAGAATGACAAAAAGGACAATTCGGATCAATATTAGGTTGATATTTCAAAATTCTATCTCTTGTCCTTAGTCTCTTTCCATCAAGAAGTCAGCCAAAGATTTTAACTTTTGGGGGAACATTCAGCTTCCAGATATTATGCAAAAGAGATTGATTATCATGAGGGTGAGAATTTTCATAATGTAACCAAGTGGCTGACTTAATGGAAAATTGGCCATTAGCCGCAGAACCTCAAATAAGTTCATCATTCTGATCATGAATAGGTAAGGGAATAGCCAAAATCTTGTTTACAGTATTATTATCAATGACAGAACTAAGTTTAAGGATATCCCATTCATTATTAAAAATGAAATCATGAACAGTAGCATTCCAATCAATCAATCCATGTTGATGATGAGATAATAAGTTGACAAGGGGAAACGGATAAACCCAGTTAAAAGTCCAGAAATTCAATACTTTTACCATTACCCATAGATCATCTTAACCCTTTAACTAGGAGACTCCGATTCTCAAGAATTCCCTTCCAAGCAATAAAGCTAGAGGGGGTCTTATTAGCCTGAAAAAATATTGTTTTCCCAAGATATTTTTGACGAACAATCTGAACCCACCCGATATCATAATCATTAATGATTTTCCAAGCTAATGTAGATAAAGCAGCATTATTAAAAAAGCTAGCAGGTCTAATTTCAAGTCCACCAAGAGATTTGGGTTTGCATACATCTTTCCAGGGCAGCCGGAGGAGATTTGGCCTCAGGGCCCCAGAAAAGTCTTCTATTGTCTGAATCTAAAATTTTGGTTAATTTAGAGCTACATTTAAAGCAAAACATAACATAGTTTGACATTAGCAATAGATTCGATTTTATTAAAATTAATTTCCTAGCTCTAGACAATACTACTTTTCCAACCAAAAAACTTTTTGAAAATCCTCAGGAGAAGTTTATTGACATTGACATGATCTTTGCAAAAAATAATATTATGAATTATTATGAAATCTCTCCATAATAAAATCTAGGGAGCTTCTCTAGTGAGAACCTCTTAAATGAACACTTTTTTTTTTGATAATGCAATTGCATTTTTTCGATCACATCTCGAGAAATCAACCGTAAAACTAATTATTTATTCATGAATAGATCACATCTTTTCAACAACAATTTGAAATATATTTTTCTAATTACAATGAACGAACATTTTTTAAATGTATAGTATTCATATTTTTTAAACCAATTACCGATTTTAAAAATGTAATTGACATTTATAGTTATTTTTTCCATAAATATCTAAATATTGAACGATTGATTTGTAAAATGTAATAAAATATATTAAATTTTCCTATTATGAAATCTCTCCGTAATAAAATCTCCTCCTAATTTTTCAGATAATCAAAGAATATTATTGAAATCCCCAACCGAAAACCAAGGGACCACGCGGTGGGTCGTTAACAGCTCCCGCTTCTGACTTTCACCTCGCATATTTTGGTCTACGGACTCTTCACCACAAAAGTCTACGCCTGAGCTCCACCTCCTCTGCTCTTAACCCAGTGCCGGAAATAGGATAGGGTTTAGCTCATCTCTCTGAGTCTCAGGTATGCAGATTCTTCGACCCAACTCGCACCAATTTGTTCTATATGTCCTAAATTTCCCCTAAATCGAATTGGGTTTTCTTCATTTTTGTGAATTTTGTAACCATGGATCCTCGTTTCTCTGAATTACCCAATTTCAATTCCAGTTTCAACGACCAGACCCTTTTGCCCGATATGTTGAATGAGTACCCAAGTAGTGACCCTTTTGAAGATCTTAGCTTTTTACACCCAAACCACAGTAACTCTGCCCTGTCGTCGAGCTTTAGCCCTGAGGGAGATGACGGTGAATTTTCTGATAGTGTGCTCAAGTTCATAAACCAGGTGCTTATGGAAGAGGACATGGAGTCAAAGCCCTGTATGTTCCATGACCGTTTTGCTCTTCAAGCCACTGAGGAATCTCTATATGAGGTTATTGGAGGAGGGAAGTACCCAACTTCCGAAGCCCAAGTCCAAAATGTTGAGAGCCCAGATGGTGGTTATTCTTCTGGAAGCTTCAGTGATTCTAGTTCTAGTCCTAGCCAATCCGTTGAGTTTCGGCCGGTCAGTGCTGACATTAAAGAAAATAGGCCCTCTATATTGCAAAACCCAAATCCTGACAATTTTGTTTTCCAGTCCACTTCAATGTCTAGGTCCCAGTTGTCGTCGAATGGGAACGGGATGGTGGGTTCTTACAGGGGTGAACTTATGGTTCCTGATATTCTGACTGAGAGTGAATTGTTAGTGCAATTTAACCGAGGGGTAGAGGAGGCTAATAAGTTTCTTCCTAGAGGTCAATTGATTAGTGCGAAGAGCAACAAGTCATATGCTGTGGCAGAAAGAAAGGCTGAAGATGTGGTAGTTACAAAGGAGAACGACGGGAGCCATCATTTTCGTACTGGTTCGAGAGGAAAGAAGAATCATCAGAGGGAGGATATAGATGTGGAGGATGGGAGGAGTACCAAGCAATCAGCGGTTTATATGGATGACGAGGAGGGTGAGCTGTCTGATATTTTTGATAAGGTGTTACTCTGCGGTAGGGGAAAACCGCTGTCTTTTGAGTGTAAAGATGATCAAGTCTCTCAGAATGAAGCAAACAATGGCCTGCAGCAGGATGGACAAGTTGATGGAATTGGTAATGGGAAGGCTCGCGGAAAGAATCAAGGCAATAAGAAGGAAGTGATCGATTTGAGGGCTCTTCTGATTTTATGTGCACAAGCTGTTTCTGTTGATGATCGGGGGACTGCTAGTGAGCTACTTGAGCAGATTAGGCTGCACTCTTCCCCATTTGGTGATTCCTCTCAGAGGTTGGCTCATTGCTTTGCAAATGCTCTTGGAGTGCGGTTGGCTGGCATGGGATCTCAGATGTATACTGCTTTAACTTCCAAAGGAATGTCAGCTGCTAATACGCTGAAGTTTTTCCAAACTTATATTGCAGCCTGCCCGTTCATGAAGATGTCATTGATCTTTGCAAACCATATGATTTTAAAAGCGGCTGAGAAAGCAGAAACACTTCATATAATAGATTTTGGTATCCTTTATGGTTTTCAATGGCCTGCTCTCATTCATTGCCTCTCAAGAAGAGCGGGTGGACCTCCCAAATTACGCATTACAGGGGTAGAGCTTCCCTTAAGTGGGTTTCGACCAGAAGAAAGAGTCCGAGAGACAGGACATCGCTTGGCAAAGTATTGTAAGCGATTTAACGTTCCTTTCGAGTACTATGCCATAGCCAAAAAATGGGAAACTGTCCAATTTGAGGACCTCAAAGTTCAAAGAAACGAGGTGCTTGCTGTGAATTGTCTGTGCCGATTTAAGAATCTACTTGATGAGACAGTTGTGGAAAGCAGTCCAAGGGATACTGTTCTAAAGTTGATCAGGAAGATGAATCCTGATATTTTTGTTCAAAGTGTTGTTAATGGATCCTACCATGCACCCTTCTTCGTTTCACGCTTCCGAGAGGCACTATTCCACTTCTCTGCTATCTTTGATATGTGGGATTCCAATTTGCCTCGTGAAGATCAGATGAGATTGGGGTTTGAGAAAGAATTTATTGGACGTGAAGTTGTGAATATAGTAGCTTGTGAGGGCTCTGAAAGAATAGTGAGGCCTGAAACATATAAGCAGTGGCAGGTTCGGAACATGAGGGCTGGGTTTAGACAGCTGCCATTGGACCGTGAAGTCATGAACAAAATAAAGGATAAGGTAAAACTGGGGTACCACTCTGAGTTTGTGGTCGCTGAAGATGGCCGGTGGTTGTTGCAGGGATGGAAGGGCAGAATTATGTTTGCTTCTGCCTGCTGGGCATCGTCTAGGACTTGAAATGCATGTTTGTTAGAATTGACTCGCAGAAATAGGCTTTCGGACCTTAAATGTAAAGCTTTGTGTACAAGAACTATGCTCCAGGTCGGTGCAGGCCGGGTTTGGCAGTTGCTTTCTCTCTGTCACTGCCTCTATTTTTGGGGACTTGGAAAGCAGCAGCTGTTGTAGTTGTGTGTGTGTGTGTGTGTTTTTTATTTATTTTTGTTATACGTATTTCAGCCAATTGTTATACGTTTTTGTGTATAGCTACAGTTTTCATTTAGCACCACCCCGTGACTATATTGTGTTTGCTGATTTGTTAAGATCTATATAGAACTTATGTTACAGTTCAGGTGCCTTCTGTGCAGCTTTTATATGTAGTGAATGAAAATATGGTGGTCTAATCGGCTTCTGCTGTACAAGTGTTTATACCTTTGTTTTTTTTTTTTTTCCAGAGCGCCGTTGAAACTTATGTTTGAATTGGCGCAAGTTTGATTTGGTCTCTGTTTTTGCAATGCTATCTTAGATTCTTAATAGCTTCATCCAACTTGTGAAAGAAGAAAAGAAAGAAGAGGAAGACAAAACCCAGAAAGAAAAGACTTTTGGATAATACTGAAATTGGCAGTAGTTCATGATTCGTCAGCTCCATTTCTCTCTTACTAATTTTATATATGTGTGATGCGCGTGTTATTTATGTAAGAGAGAACAAATCCGAAAGATTTCATTTACCTACTTCTTTCATTTTTTTTCTTTTTATATTTATATTTTTTGTTTTATTTTTACCATATCGTTAGCTCCATTTTTTTCTTCTCCCATTTTAAATGATTATTATGAGAAATAATTTTTATATTAAAGGGTATTTGTGGCAATCAAAAAATTGCTGAAGTCTTTGACACCAAACTACTTTTTGGCTTGGATTTATAGTATAGATTCTATAATGGTATTATCATGGTTGCTACTTGCTAGTAGAGCTTGATGAATTGAATTTGTATATATATTTTTTTAACATTAGAGAAATATTTATTATTATTAATATTTACATTATAGGATATCGAACTATGATCTAAGCTGCTAAGCCTATTCCCCATCACTTCCTCAACAGTTGAGCTAACCCCAAAAGCTTGAATAAAGAATTTGAAAAAATAATCATTTTGGTCCCTTACTCCCTTAATTTTAACGGGTTCGACACTTTCATCCTTGACATTTCTAAAATATTATTTTAATTCCTCAACTTCAATTATGTCTCAAACTTTAGTTCATGCTGTCTATTAACTTATTATAGTCGTTAAAATTAAGGATGTTTTTGTCAAATCACAAATATATAATTTTAAAATGAAAAAATTACAAATATAAATTAGAAAAAAAAACACGCCACCTAATAAAAAATGACACATTTATATTTGTTAGTATTAAAGTTTTTTTGTTACATTAGAGGGGAGCAAACTCCTGATCTAATCTAATTTTAAGGCTAATCCCAACGACTAAAAGTCTATTTTTTTGCTAATAAATAAAAAGTATTTTTAACAATAAAGAATATATATTTCTTGAATTTATTGAAAAATATTAATCCAAAAATTTTAAACAATTGAAAAAATTTGACTGAATGTTTTATTTTTATATTTTTCAATACATAATTTTGAGAAAATATGATATTTAGAAAAATACCCTTGAGTTTACTAAGATTTTAACGTGGATTTAGCAGAGGTTTTAAAATGTAAGATGTAGTTAAAATTGAGTGATCAAAGTAATATTTTCGAAATATCATGGACCAAAGTGTCAAACAGAGAATAATTCAAGGACTATAAATATTTTTACTTAAAGAATTATTTTAAATCTTGGTTATTTCCCTTAATTTCTATAATCTTTTTGCAGTGTCCCTAATCATTCTAATCTTCTGGCTAGCTGATTAGCGTGTATTTTTCGTGTTAAGTACGTTTCTAATTACTTGGATTATATTATTTCGAGAGTTTATTGTTATGATTAACCTGTGTTTTTATGTTAATAGGTTGAATAAAGGTGAAGTGGTTATTGGCACTCAAACGTTGCATTCTGGAAGTTTCTATTGCAAATTCCGAACTCCGAACTCTTTTCAACGAACCACCACCACAACCGGCGGCACAACCATCGGACAACCACCATCTGGGGTGGTGCAAATCAATCACCAGCTGTCTACATTGGCAATCAAGGCAGCCATCACCATCTTGCTTACTCACCATGGAGAAAAATGTGTCACTTGGTCTCCCTATCTCCTTATCCTTGACTTTGGAGGGAGAGTGACATAGGCAAGCTGAAAAGAAGGAATGGAGAAGAGACAAGGGATAAGCAGCTGAGATCGACCTGGACCAATCAGTCATGAGCTTTCAGAAAAATTGCCAAGAAAATCTCTCACCAAGCCTTCACAAATTCTGCCCAGACGTCCCATCCGTCCGGACACCCACAGGAGCCGCCCGGACGCCCTGGCTTGCAGCCCGAGAGTGATCTTCAATTTACACCACCTTCCACCATCCAAATCACCTGGAGTCCTTCACGGAAGTTGTTCCTAAGACATTAATCTTTTTAGGAAGCCAATTTTCACCACCATTCCATCTCATCCATTATACGTTTTCTTTGGAGACATCAAGAAGTACCAAGGAGCAAACCTTGGGAGACTTGGAAGCTGAAAGGAGTGAAGAGGAGGGAGCTAGAATCACACTTGAGACATCAAGAGCTGCTGGATTTCGTCACTGAGAATTTCTCAACTCTCTCTTTACTTTTATTTGGATGTTCCATATGTTCAGATTTGTATTCATGATGTATACTTTGAGTATGTGTGAGTAGTCCTTAAGGTTGGGGGCTAGGGTTGTGTGCTCTAGCCCATGATGATGTTTGATGATTATTCTTGAACATATCTTGCTCATTGATTCAGTTTATGGTTTTGTTCTTTGCTGGAACACCGTTATGTTAGATGCTTGTTTAGGAATTGATAGTTCTTGAGCATGTGTTAGACTTAATTGGTTAAGAGTATTTGCTATCAACTTATTCTCTTAGGTATTTGGCATTGAGCATGATGAGATTGAATGTAATGTTTACCTTGTTTGAATCCTGATTCTTGGCACCCTATGCCTATTTAATTACTTGGGGACCTTTAACGAGGCTTAGGTAATTGGATTAGGAAGTCTTTGATGTCCATCATACGGCTCAAAGTAGTCTTTTAAGAATCGTTCCTAGAACCTTAAGATGGTAAAGGGAAGGGGGTTTGATCCTTGGCTAAATATTTGTGCATATTCCTGAATGTTGTTATTCATCGGATTGGGTTGGAGTTGACCCGAAACCCCAATCGTTTTCCATTTTAAATCAATCAAAAATTACATCTTTGTTGAGCTTGACACCCTCAACACTTTAGCAATTCATTGTTTTTACTTGTGTTCTTACTTGTTTTGTTTGTGTTACTTGAGGAGTTGGTTTGATCTTTGTCACTTGAGAGTGACACCATTTGAAAACACTACACTCACACACTGCATATAATCCATTTCACAGTTCATAATCCATCTCTACTCTCACCATTTCATGTACTAGAATCACTTAGTTACACATCACCTATAGGGATTTTGGGCTTTCTAATCCCTTGGGTACGACATTCCCCGGTCTTAATCTATACATCCACACATTTTTGACAAGCATATAGGCACGTTTTTATAAGCTAGGCTATACGACACGTCACTAGCTTTTCTAGCATTTCTATGTACCATTATACTATGGCCTCATTTGAATTTTTGCAGAATATTTGAAATTTCAAGACCAAACTTTTTATTTTATATTTTAAAGTTAGCTGTTTGTGTTGATGATGAAATTTTGGTTTGTGATTGTCCAATGACTCATCTGGTGCCGAATTTCCGCTCTGCCATATTGTTTGGATTTTGGGTTGCAATTCTATATGTTCAGTGTAAATCTAAGCCATTGGCCAAAATATATGTAAATCTCAAACTAATATTGAATAAATGAATAATCATTAAAGCTGTACTTTATCATTGACATTTGAGTATTTGACACCAACAATATTTCTACCGTCAGTCTTCATCACCACCACCACCAGTGTCATGTTTTTGGTTAAATAATTGATAAAATGTAGTTCTATCTTCTCTCGAATTCCATCATTTTCAGCTTGTGTCGATGTTTAGTAGATTTGTGCATATTCAAGATGGCGATATGTCATTTCAAAAAACTCTACAATGACAGGGCTTGCCGGTTCGTCTGTCGAAGAGGCTCCTTGGCTAACCTGTTGTTCGTGTTATGCTCTCTACTGGGATTGGGGCTTCACGTCGAGTTGTTGTGCATGGGAGGGCCCAATATTTAGGTGGTGTGTGGCGTCTCATTGAATTGTTCTAGTCAGGTTTCACGGTAGTGCGATTAAAAGATCTATATCGAGGCTGGGCTACTCCTCATTATGTGGTTTGGGTGTGGTTCTATTATGCTTTTTTCTAGGCTCAATGGTTTCAGACTCTGAGAGAATAAGCAGTTACAGACACCATAAACTAAAGAGACTCAAACTCTAACCATAATAATCATCTATTTCCATGAGCTACGGAAAATAAACAGTCTTGAGATTCATGATAAATTCTCATCTTCAACATCAAGAAGAATTGCACTTTTTCTGCATCGTGTCCCTATTATGGCGGAAAATCTTGATGACTAGTACATGCGAGTGTGGGGCCCTAATGACCTTTTGAGCGTGCTACATCTATGGGTCTCCATATTAGACCCGATTTTAGTGCAACATGCATAAAATTGATTCTTCTCATTTCGGGCCCAATGTGTGACAATCAAACATCTGACAAATTTGGGGTTAAGTTTTTGATAAAATATTGACAAGTGTAAAATGCATACTCTATATAGCACACAAATTATCCTGTTATTTTTTCTATATGTACTAAGAATGTTGATTGTAGCATAGGCAAGTAGAGGTCTTTCCTGCAGAGGATTGTTTATCTAATTACTCTAAAATTTGTCACAAAAACTAGCTACTGATCCTACTAACCAACAACTGAAACCTAATTAATTAGCTAATCAAGATAATGGAGAATGAGGTAGTTGGGAATTATTATCCACCACAAGTCAATGTTTCACTCTTGATATGTTAACCTACACACATCTCTTCAATTAAATGTCGTTACTCAGGTTAGTTTGATACGTTTGAACATAACCTATTACCACTTTCTTACTTTGACTGTTTAGAGAGATACGCTCTACCCTTAACGTATTTCCTAACAAATAACATAGAAGGACGCCTTACTAGATTCAATAAGTAGAAATCATTGAGTTTTAAAAGGGTTTGAGTAACGCTAGACAACTTTGATACTGATGTTGTTCAAATTGCCTAAAAGATGATTCATATATCGATCATTTCCACTGCTATTTGCTACTCTATAATATGTGAGGAATCTTATTTAACAAGAAGGAGATATCACACATTCATAACAATAAAACTCTAGCATACTTACTATGTAGTACTCCACAATAAACAAACTAAGAATTTATCAATGATAAAGTAATGAATGCAAACTTTTTAATTATCCAAGAACTAATAAATTAACGCCACTATCAAAAACTACACGTCTAGGGCTTAGAACAGCCCTCAACTACTAAGGTAATTAGTCACACATATAACAACAAAACATAACAAAACTAGAGGAAGAGTAGGGAGAAGAGCTTATTGCTACATCTTGGTGTTTTTTGCAAAGAGGGGGAGCTAAAGTATTTACGCGAGAGAGAGAGAGAGAGAGAGAGAGAGAGAGAGAGAGAGAGAGAGAGAGAGAGAGAGAGAGAGAGAGAGAGAGAGCAGGTGCAGCTAGCCAATGGGGGGGGGGGGGGGGGTAGGTAGGGCGTACAACTATGTGAAAAATACGAGAAAGGGGTGGACTGCCATTGTTGAATTCAACAGTACTGTTGAAATGACAGCTTGATCTTTATGCACTCAAACTGATATTTCTCACTCTAGAAAATATATTTTTGGATGTCTCCAGAGGCATTGGAAACTAGACTCATATGGCTTGAATGTGAGATTCGATATCCCACATAATTCTCAGTGCATCAAAAACGGAAACCTTCTTAAGATGATTGATGTTTGAGAAATTCACTGTGCTTATTTCGGTTGACTGACCTTTGTTCATTAAAGTCCACATATCTCATTCTAGAAAATAGCTTTTCATGAACCGTAAAATGTTACAAAAACGCTTTTCATGAATCGTAAAATGTTACAGAAACTAGACACATGTAGCTTTAATTTCATATAAGGCACATTCTTTGATTCATTGTGACCTGTTCCCAGTAAATCTTCAAAGTGGACTGATCTGCAGAGACATATTTGGAAATTTAAGTCTTTTGTGCCTATTTTGTTTTTGTTTTTCTCCCTCTTTGCTCCAAAATACATATAAAACACGAAAATGACATAAATAAATAGGGATAACAACGAACTAACTAAGTAAATATAGGGGTAAATATAGGGTAATAATTTATAAACGTCGCATATTTATGCTCCTTAGCATTAAGGCCTCAATCCTCACTAGAAAACTATCTAAAAAGGAAAATCGAAACCCTAACTCAACAGAGTAAAGACTTAATGAAATTAACCAATAATATATCTAAGATGGTTGATGTAGTGATCTGACACTAAAGATGTCCAAAGAGAGATTATGAGTTCGGCTATCTTAAGATACCATAACGAGGTCGGATGAGGTGAAGATGTGTGTGTTAAAAAAAAAACTAATAACAAAAAAAAATATAAACTCTATTAACAAAACTAGAAAATAAAGTTGCTATGCTGCCACAACTCACATTCCACATCTACAAATTCGATGCCAGCCTCCTAATGAGTTCGGAAAAAGACAACAGAAACCGCCAGGTGTTATGGCATGCTGGCGAAGTCGACTGTTGTGGCTCCAAGTTTGGTCTGGTAGGGCCTAAATTTGTCATTGTTTGAATTATTTTTATGAGCCAAAAAAAAAAAAGAATTATTTTTGAGGGTGTCTTGCTAGTTGCTACCATTAGTTATTGCTTAGCATTAGAAAGATCGTGAGGGACTTTATCTTTATCTAAAGGCTAGTTTTTTGTAATAGATCTTCTATGTGTTATTCATCAAATTTCATAATTGAAAAACTCAAAAGCATCATATGTTATGAAATACGAACGGGTCTCAGTCTCACACACATGTTCCACAGTACATTAGTGTGATTAATATCATTATTTATAAATGATATAGTAGCCTATTTTTTCAAAATGCAATTGCATTTTAAAAAAGTAAATCCGATAATTTTGAAATGCAATTGTATTTTGGAATGCAATTGCATTTTGGAATGACAATTGCATTTCCGGAATGACAATTGCATTATTTGAAATAGCAATTGCATTTTTGAAATGTCTAATTTATACATTTTGGACGACAATTACATTTCAAATATGTAATTGTATTTAAAAAAATGCATGGTATGCAACATTGCATATTAGAATTTTCCTTTATCAATATGACACTATCCGGTTTTTCAATAAATGATTCTTATTAAAATATGTTCGGAAGCAATGAATTTACCGGAAATTTGTCTTCCTCATGGCGACGTCTCGTCTTTGTTTAAAGGGAGAATGATCACTTTGGTCACTGAACTTTGCCAGATTTGACACTTTGGTCATTGAACTTTCGAAAATATCACTTTAGTCACTGAACTATTACACAGTCTATCACTTTAGTACATCCGTTAGTTTTTTCCATTAAAACGACCTCTCTCCGTTATTGAACTTCATATGCAGTGATTTTGTTCACATTTGTTAAGAATTATTTGCATTCAAGATGGTGAATGTTGATCTCAAAATGCCATAAACAGGTGGGTAGACAAAAATGGGTGAAATCCTCTTTGAGATTTTTGATTGTGTAGACAAAAATTGGTGAAATCCGAGGGAAATTTAGTCAAAAATTGAGGAAAATTTGGGTTGATGGAAAGTGAGTCAGAGAAATAATTTTTTAGTCTTACATCCCTAAAATACCTCTGAATTTAACGGAGAGAAGTCGTTTTAACGGAAAAAACTAACGGATGTACTAAAGTGATAGACAGTGTAATAGTTCAGTGACTAAATTGATATTTTCAAAAATTCAGTGACCAAAGTGTTAAATCTGACAAAGTTTAGTGATGAAAGTCTCCTAATTTAAAACTCTAGTGATCGGCAATTTGGAATACGAAGACACTGAGCTGCTTGACTTTCACCTCTCATATTTGGGTCTGCTCTTAACCCAGAGCCGGAAATGGATAGTGTTTAGCTCATCTCTCTGTCTCAGGTAAGCAGATTCTTCAACCCAATTCGCACCAATTTGTTCTATATTTCCTTAATTTCCCCTAACTCGAATTGGGTTTTATTCAATTTTGTGAATTTCGTAACCATGGATCCTCGTTTCTCTGAATTACGCAATTCCAATTCCAGTTTCAACGACCAAACCCTTTTGCCCGATACGTTGAATGAGTACCCAAGTAGTGACCCTTTTAAAGATCTTAGCTTTTTAGACCCAAACCCCAGTAACTCTGGCCTGTCGTCGAGCTTGTGCCCTGAGGGAGATGACGGTGAATTTTCTGATAGTGTGCTCAAGTTCATAAACCAGGTGCTTATGGAAGAGGACATGGAGTCAAAGCCCTGTATGTTCCATGACCCTTTTGCTCTTCAAGCCACTGAGGAATCTCTATATGAGGTTATTGGAGGAGGGAAGTACCCAACTTCCGAAGCCCAAGTCCAAAATGTTGAGAGCCCAGATGGTGGTTATTCTTCTGGAAGTTTCGGTGATTCTAGTTCTAGTCCTAGCCAATCCGTTGAGTCTCGGCCGGTCAGTGCTGACATTAAAGAAAATAGGCCCTCTATATTGCAAAACCCAACTCCTGAAAACTTTGTTTTCCAGTCCACTTCAATGTCTAGGTCCCAGTTGTCGTCGAATGGGAACGGGATGGTAGGTTCTTATAGGGGTGAACTTATGGTTCCTGATATTCTGACTGAGAGTGAATTGTTAGTGCAATTTAACCGAGGGGTAGAGGAGGCTAATAAGTTTCTTCCTAGAGGTCAGTTGATTAGTGCGAAGAGCAACAAGTCGTATGCTGTGGCAGAAAGAGAGGTTGAAGATGTGGTAGTTACAAAGGAGAAGGATGGGAGCGAGCATTTTCGTACTGGTTCGAGAGGAAAGAAGAATCATCAGAGGGAGGATATAAATTTGGAGGATGGGAGGAGTACCAAGCAATCGGCGGTTTATATGGATGACGAGGAGGGTGAGCTGTCTGATATTTTTGATAAGGTGTTACTCTGCGGTAGGGGAAAACCGCTGCCTTTTGAGTGTAAAGATGATCAAGTCTCTCAGAATGAAGCAAACAATGGCCTGCAGCAGGATGGACAAGTTGATGGAAATGGTAATGGGAAGGCTCTCGGCAAGAATCAAGGCAATAAGATGGAAGTGGTCGATTTGAGGACTCTTCTGATTTTATGTGCAGAAGCTGTTTCTGTTGATGATCGGGGGACTGCTAGTGAGCTACTAAAGCAGATTAGGCAGCACTCTTCCCCATTTGGTGACTGCTCTCAGAGGTTGGCTCATTGCTTTGCAAATGCTCTTGAAGCGCGGTTGGCCGGCACGGGAACTCAGATATATACTGCTTTAACTTCCAAACGAATGTCAGCTGCTTATATGCTGAAGTTTTTCCATGCTTATATGGCAGGCTGCCCATTCTCAAAGATGTTTATGATCTTTGCAAACCATATGATTTTAAAAGCGGCTGAGAAAGCAGAAACGCTTCATATAATAGATTTTGGTATCCTTTATGGTTTTCAATGGCCTGCTCTCATTCATTGCCTCTCAAGAAGAGCTGGTGGACCTCCCAAATTACGCATTACCGGGGTAGAGCTTCCCTTAAGTGGGTTTCGACCAGAAGAAAGAGTCCAAGAGACAGGACATCGCTTGGCAAAGTATTGTAAGCGATTTAACGTTCCTTTTGAGTACTATGCCATAGCCAAAAAATGGGAAACTGTCCAATATGAGGACCTCAAAGTTCAAAGAAACGAGGTGCTTGCGGTGAATTGTGTGTGCAATTTTAAGAATCTACTTGATGAGACAGTTGTGGAAAGCAGTCCAAGGGATACTGTTCTAAATTTGATCAGGAAGATGAATCCTGATGTTTTTGTTCAAAGTGAAGTTAATGGATCCTATGATGCACCCTTCTTCGTTTCACGCTTCCGAGAGGCACTATTCCACTTCTCTGCAATGTTTGATATGTTTGATTCCAATTTGCCTCGTGAAGATGCGATGAGATTGGGGTTTGAGAAAGAATTTATTGGACGTGAAGTTTTGAATGTTGTAGCTTGTGAGGGCTCTGAAAGAATAGCGAGGCCTGAAACATATAAGCAGTGGCAGGTTCGGAACATGAGGGCTGGGTTTAGACAGCTGCCATTGGACCGTGAAGTCATGAACAAAATAAAGGATATGGTAAAACTGGGGTATTGCTCTGATTTTGTGGTCGATGAAGATGGCTGCTGGATGTTGCAGGGATGGAAGGGCAGAATTTTGTTTGCTGCTTCCTGCTGGGCATCGTCTAGGACTTGAAATGCATGTTTGTTAGAACTGACTCGCAGAAATAGGCTTTCGGACCTTAAAGGTAAAGCTTTGTGTACAGGAACTATACTCCAGGTGGGTGCAGGCGGGCTTTGGCAGTTGTTTTCTCTCTCTCACTGCCTCTATGTTTGGGGACTTGGAAAGCAGCAACTGTTGTAGTTGTGTGTGTGTGTGTGTGTGTGTTTTTTTTTTCTTCTTTTCATCCAGTTGTTGTACCGTGTACGTATTTGTGTTTGGATATATAGCTACAGTATTCATTTAGCACCACCCCATCGCTATATTGTGTTGGCTGATTTGTTAAGTTCTAGTGTGGAGTCTGAATCCACCCCTGTAGATCTACATAGTAGTACAGGTGCCTTCTGTGCAGCTTTTATATGTAGTGAATGAAAAGAAGGTGGTCTAATTAATAGGCTTCGGCTGTACAAGTTTTTACTTCTTTTTTTTCCCCGAGCACTGTACGTTGAATCTTATACTTGAATTGGCACACGTTTGATTTGGTCTCTGTTTTTGCAATGCTATCCAATGGCGTATTTAACTTGTGAAAGAAGAAATGAAAGAAGTGGAAGACAAAAACTAGAAAGAAGACTTTTGGGTATGACTGAAATTGACAGTATTTCATGAATCGTCAGCTCCATGTCTCATATATATCATAATCTAAGATAGAAACCATTGATAGAACTAAACAGATATTAGATCAAGGTGACCTCAATAAGGACTCTGAAGACTGACGCAGCTAGATAGGGGATATTATGGCATAGATATCGATCTCATGCTCTCCAATGCTTCTTGTATGCATGGAGGATCTGTGGTGCTAGGGGTTCTTTTAGGGTTTAGGATTTTGATCGTATTTTAAAGCGTTCAACTGAGTGGTGCATTCATAACATTTTTGGTTTACGTGTAGTGTCGAATGCGCCCAAGTCCTTGAATTTCTAGTCATAAAACTATAATTGAAGCAAGAAAAAACAAGTATCTATATCAAGTATTTTGCTCTCTCTTTAATCTTTATGCTTTTGGAGTATGTCGTTGACCAGTTATGTTTGTTCTTAATGGGACAGACTCGGCCACTATCAATGGTGGGGAGATTTTTCATCACCCACAAATGCAAAAGCTTAATGGCCATTAATGATGTTCAATGTATCTGCCATCAACTCGGGGCCTACGTCCGAGATTTACATATCTTGTGCTAATTTCCAAGTGATCATATTCATGGGGTTGCTTTGAGAATGAAAGGTGAAAGAGCTACCTTTTAAAATTGCCAGAAAAAGGTGATAGAGATAACTAAAGGCTACTTGTATTGACTATAATGGATGATGGGCTTGCAGTGGATAGACATATGCGTGTGGTTGAAGATGAGGGACTGAGAGGGACAGAGAGACGAACGGGAAAATCCTGAAGGTTCATATATATTGCAAGTTTTTTTTTGGGACAATTGAAACTTGCATTAAAGGGGGAAAAACCCCAAAGAAACACAAAGGGAAGCCTGAAAGCTAAACCAGGAGAAAAGGACCACGTAGTCCACTGCCCAAGGGCAGACTAGAAGAATCCATCATAAACCAGAATAATTAGAAAGAAAAAGAAGAACACCAACTAAAAAGCTACAAACAAGAAGGGAGGAGCTGAGTTGACTTTGGAGTTTGGAGATCGAATCAGAACTCAGAAGATTTAAACTCGTGAGGTTGTCTAAACACTTGGAGACTTACTAAAGTTTCCACCTTTTTATTTTCCGTTTGGGAGTTATTTTCACACTTCTTTTTTCTTTCAAAAAATACATGTAATTCTCTTTGATATTGTTTACTCGTTCTCATAAATTAAATTAAAACTAATTTGAATACGACTTCATGTCTACTTTTGCTTTCCTTATACTTTTGAATGAAATTGGATGATACACATACAATATTTTATATACATCATATACTATCTACTGCTATTTTAGTTTATGGTATATATGTACAAAAATAGTTTGATTTTTTTCTTGACATTCGATTTCATGACCTCTACGTTGTGAATTATTCTAAATAACTAATGTCATAAATCAACGACATAAAATTTACGTGTTATGGTATATACGTACAGAACTAGAAGACAAAACCAAATACATATTAACATTTGAGTCTTTGACCACTTGATATATACATGCACATAATATTCAAGGTTTTCGGTCCACCACTTTTGTAATTGCCAAAAATTTCAAAAGTAAAAACAACATGCTTTCTCATCATTTTTCCAATTCATTTCTCAACATGGGGACCTAAATTTGAGATCACATTCTTGAGGCCAAAGAAACACATGAGAGATAAGATGCCCATTTTGACCTTTCACATTAAGAAAATATTAAAGAACCCAAATCTATGTTTGCTTCTGATTGAATAATTAAGGTAGCGACACTAGCATCATTAAGTTAATCAAAAGTACACGATAGATTCAGACACCAGTGTGTTTTGTATTATTATCCAGCCCCGCAGCCCTAATATTCCAACTTGCTCACATGGGCTCTGACTTAGTAATTTTCATCTTATTTACAGTAGCAATCATAGTGTGAAAGGGGATTAAAAAACTGATTAGTTAATAATAACCTGAAATTACCAGATATATCCATTCTTGCTCTTCACGAATACCAGATGGAGGCTAGCTTAGCTTGGTTCTCAAGCAATCTACAGAAACCGGTGGCTTGAGTCTTATAGGTAGCTTCAGCTGGTTTGACTGTGTCAAACGGCTGGAGAGTCAACATCAACTGTTCATACCCTCATGTGTGATTCCCTTTTTCAACAAAGAAAAATCATAAGACTTTGGGCTGAACGTTTTCAATTGAACTACCATTTAGTTTAGTAAGAAATTATGTCTTTCTGACAAAATATTAGTAGAAATTCCAAATGCGAGTTATTCTTCTTCTATGAATTAAAACAAGCATTAGTCCTCCCTAACTAAATACAAAGATTATAAGGGCTTTATAGCACTTCGGAGGTTAATCACTGTTTGTTTGCGGTGCATCCCACAAATTGAACTATTTATAGAACACCATAGAGGAAATAATAACATGGTGTAACCTTCACACATGGGACTACTACGAAGTATCCTTCTAAGTTCGAACCAAAAGAGGAAAACAAAAGGACTTCGCTTTTTGTCGCATAGAAAAGACAAATAGGAAAGTTATATGCAGGGTTGTAGAGTCAAACATGTGCATGCCCAGATCATCAGACCCCAAATATCCATGATATACAGACTGGTTTACCCGGTATCATAAGTCAAATGGATGGTTTCAGAGCTTCCTTGACTGACACATAACCCCCATTTTCAGTCTCACAAAAACCTGCGTTCCAAGAAACTTCGTCACATGGGTCTCTCAGCTTATTATATATAGCAGAACCACACGGAGCTAGGTTCGGTGCTCCTCCAGTCTCTGGCCCTTTATATTTTTCTCAAATCTCAAAGCTTTTCTCCAAGGTACGCCACCACTCTTGCTCTGCTCAACTTTATTAGTCGACCTCTTCAGTAAAGGTTCGTTCTTTGCTTAAAAATCGAGTATTGGACTTGAGCCCTTTTGGTTATGGTGAAAATTCTGATGAGTTCTTGAGGTTGTTGAACTTTAATTTTGATTTAGGCTTGATGGGTATGGATGAGCTTATGCCTTTTTTCTTATGGTGGGGGTTGTTTTGATTTTGTCTGTAGATTTCATTTCTAGGGTTCAGTACTTTAGTCACCTTTTCAATTTGGGGGTTTAGGGTTTTTACCCAGATTTTGATTGTTTGTGATTATGGATCCAACTTACACTGGACTCCCTGATTTCATGAACGGTTATGACATTGATTTCCAGCCTATTATACCCAATTCAGCTCAATTCCCAAATCTCACGAATGAGTACCAATTTAACCAGCTCTCTCCAGATCTTGACTTTTTCGGTAACCAATTTTCACTTCCACCTGAGCCGGAATCCAGTAATTTTGTTCCTCCAATTAGTGTGAGCACAGAGGGAGAGTCATTTGTTCCATCCACTAGTGTGAGTCCCAATGGAAATATGACTGTGAGCCCCGGAGGAGACTCCCCGTCGTCCTCTGATGACAGTGACTTCTCTGAAAGTGTTGTCAAGTATGTAAACCAGATGCTTATGGAGGAGAACATAGAGCAAAAGCCCTGCATGTTATATGATCCATTGGGTCTTCGTGTCACTGAGAAATCATTCTATGATGTTCTTGGTCAAAAGTACCCCTTTTCACCCAAACAGCAACCACTTTATGTAGATCAAAATATTTATGTTGATCAAAAAGTCGAGAGCCCCGATGGTTACTTTTCTGGAAACAGTAGTGATTTGAATGCTAGTAATAGTAGTTCTAGTACTAGTACTAGCACTAGCAACTCGGTTGATTCTCAAGGGCTTGGTGATCATGGAGTGCAGAAGCCATCTTTATTCGAAACCTCTCTTTCCAATGACAACATTTACCAGTTTAATTCACATTCCAATTCCATTTCCAATTCGCAGTTGTCCGTTCCTCAGACAAATAGCCTGACTAGTTTTGGTGATGGAATGTCGGAATCTTCTGTCAATCAGTTTCTGGCTCAGAATATATTTACAGATAGTGAATCTGTCTTGCAGTTTCAGAGAGGTTTAGAGGAAGCTAGTAAGTTCCTTCCCAAAGTTAATCCGTTGGTTATTGATTTGGAAAGCAGTACAGTATCTTCAGAAGTTAAAGGACATGCTCCAACGGTTATCGTCAAGACGGAGAAGAGTGAGAGGAAGAACTCACCTATGGGGCCAAGGGGAAAGAGGAACTCACCTAATGGGTCAAGGGAGAGGAAGAACTCACCTGATGGGTCGAGGGGAAGGAAGAATCATGAGCGGGAAGATGTAGATTCTGAAGAAGGGAGGAGTAGCAAGCTGTCTGCAGTTTATAAGGAGGAGGCTGAATTATCCGAGATGTTTGACAAGGTGTTGCTTTGTACCGACGGGGGTAATCAGTCTTCATGTGGTCCATGTGGTGACAATGTAGATGTGCAGAGTGAAGACAGTAAAACCTTGCAGCCAAATGGACAGCCACAAGCATCTAATGGTGAAAGTGGGAAGGCTCGTGCTAAGAAACAAGGAAAGAAGAAGGAAACTGTAGATTTAAGGAATCTCCTGATTCTATGTGCACAAGCTGTGTCTACCAATGATTTTAGGACCTCTACCGAACTACTAAAGCAGATTAGGCAGCATTCTTCTCCTTTTGGTGATGGATCTCAAAGGCTGGCTCATTTCTTTGCAAATGGCCTTGAGGCACGTATGGCTGGTACTGGCACTGGAACCCAGAAGTTTTATACTTCCCTTGCTTCCAAAAGGACATCAGTTGTTGATTTGTTGAAATCTTACCAACTTTCTCTTTCAGCTTGCCCTTTTAAGAAAATGTCGATTTTCTTTATGAACAAGATGATTTTGAAGGTGGCTGAGAAAGCAACTACCCTCCATATTATAGATTTTGGTATCCTGTATGGTTTCCAGTGGCCAATCTTTATCCAGAAGCTTTCAATGAGACATGGTGGACCTCCCAAGCTACGCATTACAGGGATAGAAGTTCCCGAACCCGGATTTCGTCCAGCAGATTGGATTGAAGAGACTGGACGCCGCTTGGCAAAATATTGTGAGCGCTTTAAGGTTCCTTTTGAGTTCAATGCCATAGCATCGCAGGATTGGGAATCCATCCAAGTAAAGGACCTCAAGGTGGAGAGGGATGAGGTGCTTGCTGTGAATTGTATGCTACGGTTCAAGAACCTACTTGATGAGACAGTTGAAGTGAACTGTCCGAGAGATTCTGTTCTAAAGCTAATCAGAAGGTTGAAACCAGATATTTTTGTTCATACTATTGTTAATGGTTCATACAATGCCCCTTTCTTTGTCACTCGATTTCGGGAGGCTCTCTTCCACTTCTCTGCTTTGTATGATGCGTTTGATGTTAATATATCCCGTGACAGCACAGAGAGGTTGATGTTTGAAAGAGAGTTCTATGGCCGGGAAGCTATGAATGTAATAGCATGTGAGGGCATGGAGAGAGTTGAGAGGGCCGAGACATACAAGCAGTGGCAGGTACGTTGTCAAAGGGCTGGTTTACAGCTCTTGCCGTTGGACCAAGAGGTAGTGAAGCTGTTGAAGGATAAGGTGAAGGCATGGTACCACAAAGATTTTGCAATGGATCAAGACAGTGATTGGATGGTTCAAGGATGGAAGGGCCGGCTTGTGTATGCTTCTTCTTGTTGGGTGCCAGCATAGGAGTCTTGTAAAGCATGTTTGTTAGAAGTTCTTCTGTGAGAACTGGGGATGAAAAGGGTGCCCAATGAGCTGTTCTGAGGTACTATTTCTTTTTCGCGTTGTAATATTCTTTTCTTTCATTCATGCATACAGGTGGGCCTTCATGGCTGTACTACCTGTATATGTGTTTCTTGTGTTAGTAAGAGGTTCTCCTGGAATATAAAGTTGGTCATTGATACTTATATATTTGATTGACTCAGCAAGTTAAAAAGAAGCTTACCATATTGATTTCATGCTTTACAGGTCAATTATGGCAGTGCTTTCTTCTCGCAGAAGAACCTCAAGGAGGAGAGATGATCTCCTTGGACTGATATTTATGTGAGGGCAGAAGGTTTTTTTTGGTCATGATAAAACGGCAATCGAGTAATTGGTTCTGGTATGATGTATAGTTGTCTGGATGCAGTTGGGTGTACAACTATGGACACTAAAACTGCTTAGATAGAATAAAGATAGGGAACAAAGTACGAACTTCTGTTGTGATAAAGAGCTGCTATTACAATTAACGCTGCCTACCGGCATGCTTGTTGGGATACTTGTAATCGAATTACATTTCTCGTTTCGTGATTTTTACTCGCCATCAATAGTGTCATTCTGAATCTTTGTACATTCTGTCTGTTCTATCAGGAGCTTTTCTTTCTGTTCTATCTGATGTATCAAGAAGTGGAATTTTGATTTCATTGTAGAATCTGTGGTTCGATGATCAATCAGTGGTTAGTGTTGCTCACAGTATTCTTATTTTCGTGATTTTTTTATTAGGAGGTTTGGTTCACGGAGTGAAACTCTTGGGAAAATTATTCCGTAGCTTTCTTATAGGAAGAGAAATGAAGATTCTTAGTGCAGTGTCTGGTAACACTAAAACAGCAATCAATAAATTAATAATAGATGAAACAAAATTGATTATACAATTTCATAAAATAATTATTTTAGTCACAAAAGTATAGCAAGTAATGCTAAATCAATTAATATAAGAAAATTACAAAGGAAAATGAATCCTGACACGGAGTCATTTTCTCTTCTATTAAAATCATCTCATGTTTCCTATGTTTAATCGAAAAATATTGAACGGTTGATTTGTCGAGATTTAATAAAAAAATATGTCTAATCGAAAAAGTGCTTAAGCAGTACTCATTAGAAAAGCTAACATGTTTGGAAATGTATATTCTATGTTCTTAATTATTCTCACTTCATTACTAAAATCATCTCATGGAAAATTGGAAACCGCTGAGCATGTTCCCCACATTTTTTTTTAATTAATCTTTTTGGCCTTTGCTTAACATCTTTATCGATCTAAGTTGTCTACCAGCTTTAGCTTAGGGTTCAGACTTCAGAGTGTGGCAACGGATGAAGAAGAACACCGTTAATTTTAGACAACTACTTCTACAATGCTCTAGATCGAGAATCACATGCTTCATTTAAAAACCCGGAGCTGAAGCATTATGGTATAATTTTCGCTTAATTCAAATTCAGAGGTACGGTTTAGAGAAGAATTTAATATTGCTTTCCACAGATTGGAATGAACAATATTGAGGAGGGGCGTGTGGTGTGGTGTGTTTTTTGTGTGTACACATATTGTTTTTTTTGTTTTTTTTTTTTTTTTTTGAGAGGGTGTTATTTTTTTTTTTTTTAATATTTTTTTTTTTTTTTTTTATTATTAAATAAAAAAAAAATATGATAAAACCACAAAAAAAAAAAAAAAGAAGGGGGTGGGGGAGAAGTGGGTTGTTTTGTTTCTGCTCTTTTCTTTTTTTTTTTTTTTTTTTTTTTTTTTTGTTTTTTTGGTCAATAACTTATTGAAGGATGGTTGGCAAGATGTTTAAAAAGGAAAAAAAAACCCACCCCTTTCCCTTTCGGACCATAAATTTTTTCCTCGGGGGGGGGGGGGGGGGCTATTTCCCAAATTTTGGAAGTTATTAATTCCCCAAAGTTGTTTAAGTTTTTATTCGACGTTTGTTTGTTCTAAATCTTCTTCTTGTGTTCATACCTGTTTGCCGATTGTTCTAAACCTTGTTCATGTTCATAGCCTGTTTGCCGATATTGTATGAATCTGAATCTTGCTCTCTTTTTATGGGTATTCAAATATCCATCTGACCTTCTGTTTCCTAAAGCTTCTTAGTCATGAGTTGATTTCATATGACATGTGAGATTCTTTCTGCAAGATAGGTTGCTGTTAATGGACACACTTCTTGAAAGATTTTCTGTTCCCATGGAAGCATTCCAATTTGACCAGGGCTCAATCTCAAACTATTCTTATCCAAATCTTGGTAACGGGTTTGAAGTTGATCATGAATGCATCAATCCACTTTTGCTTCCAACCAACTTGGACCATCCTAGTGAGTAGTGATTCAAGTACGTTTTTGAACCTAGGTTCGGATGGAGATGCTGGTGACATTGTTGACTACAATAATCATTGTTCTCAAGTATGTAAGTGACATTCTTCTAGAAGATGACATTGAGGATAAACCCTGCATGATGCAGGACTGTTTAGCCCTCCAAGCTGCTGAGAAATCTTTCTATGAAGTCCTTAATCAGAAGGATCCTCCTTCACTCAACAAAAGCATTGACAACTCAGACGATTTCAGGCAGAGTTGTCATAGCAGTAATGACTATATTGCTGGTAAGACAAACTGGGTTGGGGATCATTCAGAAATTTCTTCTCATGTCCAGTCTTCTTTTGGTGAGTGTCTATCAGATACTCTTGGTTTTCTGATTCACTTTCTGAGATGCAAAGTCTTGCGAGTTTTGGAAGGTTAGAGGAAGCAAACAATTTCCTTCCAAATGAAAATTTTGAAATCATGCACCAACCTAGAGAGGGCCCAATCAATACTTCAAGGTTTTGAGACACTGATCGGATCAATTTTGGCATCAGAGCTACAGAGGTTTTTTTGTCAACTTCATTGGGTGGGTTACTAATTTACTTTGAATTGACATTTTTTCAAAAAAAAAAAAATTGTTAATGCACTAGTTAGGAGCCATTGGGAGTCACATTCTCTCTTCTCAAATTTAAGAGATCCTAGTGATTTTGTTATTATAGCAGTGCAGTCGAGAGCATGGTTGGAGTAATTTTTTTTTAAAATTACTCTAAATTTTAATTTAGGAGAATTAGGAGATCGTTTAGGGATATAATAATAGACGTGTTCTAAATATAGAAAGTTGTAAGAGAACAACCATATATTATTTTTGTGGTGGGAGGAAAACAAACAGGAGATTTGAGTGAGTAAAGTGATATTTTTGAAAAATTAAGCAAGTTATATTTAGCTATATTTAACTATTAAGTTAATTTTGAAGTCAGTGAGTTTATACTATTAGAACTGCTCTAAACAGTCGTGGACCCTTTCAAAAAAAAATCGTGGACTTGCTTCTAATTTTAAATCTTTTTTTTTGGCTTTGAATTTTAATTCTATTTTAGTTATATTAAAGGTTTGATGTTATAATTTTTCTATTTTCGTTTAAAAAGAAAAAAAAAGGAAAAAGAATTTAGTAGAGTATTAGACAAGTAATAGTGTGAACACTTTTTTTTTTGGGTCAACTAGTGTGAACACTGGACCAGTATGGTGGGAACCCAACAAAATTAATAAAACATGGACTTGAGTTCTAGACTTGGCTTTGTGGCAGTTGATCTTTTTATGTTATGGTCCTCTCGGCTCCACAACACTATCACTCGATGTCAATCTGATTGGCCGCCCTATTTTGCATAATTTGTATGCAATTAATTTGAAGGTTGGGCTCTTGTCAAACTTTATGGTCTTCCCAGAAGCTTCATTGCCGTGAACTTTATGATTCTTCTCTCAGCTTCTCTTCCAGACAAAGCTTTGAATAACATATAAATCAACCTCCAGTCACTCAATTTCCTCAGAGGTAAAGTAATACTAATACGCAACCTTTCTTAGTTATTCCATCTTCGAAATAGTCGTGTTCTATTTTTTCATTTTCATTCTTGCACATAACCTGTTTGTTGAAATTACTCAAGTGCGAGTCTTGCTTGCTCTCTTTCTGGGTATTTCTCATTTTCACTCTTCTTTTTCCAAAGCTTTAATCTTTAGTGTCAAAATTTCAAATCATAGTTGGGTTTCTTCAAAATAGAAAATCTGACTAGATCCTGCTAGATAAGTTGTTCCTATGGATACCCTTCAAAGATTTTCTGTTCCCAATTCCATGGAAGGGTTCAAATTTGGCCATGGCTCAGTTTCAGTCTATCCCAATCCAAACCTTGTAAATGGGTTCAAAGCAAATCGTGAGTCCACCAATCCAGTTCTTATTCCTTCCAAATCTGACCTTTCTAGCGATTCAAGTAACGAGGGTTCAGAGGGAGATGGTCTTGACTTCAATGACTGCAACAATCCTGCACTCAAGTACATAAGCGATATTCTTTTAGAAGAAGACCTGGAGGGTAAACCCTGCATGATGCAAGACTGTTTAGCCCTCCAAGCTGCTGAGAAATCTTTCTATGATGTCCTCATTCAGAAAGACCCTCTACCCAACTCAGATGATGATTCCCCACAGAGTTTCCAAAACAGTAATGGCTCTTTTGCTTTTGAGAAAGATTGGGTTTGGGGTCCGAGATTCTTTCCGGTCCAATCTTCTCATTTCGAGTCTCTATCGAGTACCCTTTTGGTTTCGGATTCACTTTCTGATATGCAAAGTCTAGGGAATTTTGGAGGGCTAGGGGACGCAAGCAAGTTCCTTCCAAATCCAAAACTTGAGAATTTTGACTTGGAGAGGTTCCGTTTGATGCCTCAAGGTGCTAATTCACTGATCACGAATTTGGCATATGAGTCGGAGGCTGATGGCTACAACTCAACGAATGGATCGAAGAAAAAGAAGAATCATCAAAGGGAGGGTAGTCATTTCCTTGAAGAAGGGAGAAGCAACAAGCAGTCAGCTGCTACTGGCGACGACTTTGAGCCAGAAGAATTGTTTGATAAGGTTTTGCTTTGTCCTTCTGAAAATCAAGAGTCTGAGCTTTGTGTTCATTATGAATCCTTGAAAACTGAAGAAAATGGGAAGTTGCAGCATAACAAGCAGTCAACAGGATTGAAGGCAACACGTTCAAAGCGGCAGAGTAACATTGGCGAAGTAGTAGATTTGTGCACAATGCTAACTCAATGTGCACAAGCTGTGGCAAACTTCGACCAACGCACGGCAAGTGAAATACTGAAGGAGATAAGGAAGCACACTTCCCCCCATGGTGATGCAACCCAGAGGTTAGCTCATTACTTCGCCAATGGCCTCGAGACACGCTTGGCTGGCGCTAGAACTCCATTGTATTCGCCTCTTGTAAGTGTGCAGGTATCAGCTGCTGACATCTTAAAAGCACACCAGGTATATATTACAGCATGTCCTTACTTGAAGATGTTACACTTCTTTGCCAACAGAACAATCATGAAGCTAGCAGAAAAGGCAACAAGGCTTCACATTATTGATTTTGGTATTTCCTATGGATTCCAATGGCCTTGCCTTATCCAACGTCTGTCCCAAAGACCTGGTGGACCTCCTAAGCTTCGTATCACAGCAATTGAGCTTCCCCAACCAGGTTTTCGACCGACAGAAAGAGTTGAAGAGACTGGACGTCGCTTAGCAAAATATGCTAAGAGATTTAATGTCCCATTTGAGTACAATGTCATTGCTCAGAAATGGGAAACTATCCGAATTGAGGATGTTAAAATTGACCGAAGTGAGCAGATTGTGGTCAATTGTTTGCTCCGGTTAAGGAACATACCAGATGAGACAGTGATGGTGAACAGTCCAAGAGATGATGTCCTTAAGTTGATCAAGAAAATTAGTCCGGACCTTTTCATTCATGGGGTTGTCAATGGGACATACAATGCACCCTTCTTTCTCACACGGTTCAGAGAGGCACTCCTTCACTTCTATTCACTGTTTGATATGCTTGAGGCGACGGTCCCTCGTGAGGATGAACAGCGGATGTTGTTTGAACAAGCAATATATGGTAGAGACATAATTAATGTCATTGCATGTGAGGGACTGGAAAGAGTTGAAAGGCCTGAAACATACAGGCAGTGGCAGGTCAGGAATGTGAGGGCTGGGCTCAAGCAGCTACCATTAGACCAGAAGCTGTTGAAGAATGTGAAGACTATGTTAAAAGTAATGGGTTATCATAATGATTTTAGAATCGATGAAGATGGCCGCTGGATGCTGCTGGGATGGAAAGGAAGAATCCGCATGGCTCTTTCTTTCTGGAAGCCTACCTAGGAGTTACACATTAAAAGCATAGTAATGTTGCGACTCCTTCAATTTTTTTGTAGCCTTTCGTCCGTGGACAAAGTCATTTTCACTGGCTTTCTGATCATGGCTTAGTGAAGTAATCGTTTATTTTTATTCATCTCTGCCAATTGGAGTTTGATCTAGTCATTTGAACCAAGCTTGATCAAGGCTCTAATTCATATCATGCCATCTGCTTCTTGACCAACAACAATCTTGGTTGGTCAATTGTCAGTGATTTTGGTAGTACTAGGTATTTCCACTTATCAGGCCATGTAGCTGATTCATGTTGGATAGTGGATATACCCTGGAAATCTGATGCTACTCGTGGCTTTTGTATTCGCTGTTGAAAGGGAAAATTACTCCTTTTTGTACATATTATCACATTATGCCTTTTGTATTCCTTGTTGAAAGTCTCTACTATGTATTTTATTCTTCAATTATTTTTCTCAGCTTTCAGGTTGTAAACATGGATAAAATTGGCTGCTCTAGCTTTTGCGATGCTTGAAGAGTTCTAATTGTGGTTTGCTCTGTGGAAACAGAAGTAAGTTTTAGAGATTATATTTTTGTCATAAAAACTATGTTTTCAGGACTGTAGCATTTGGTCAAAATGAAAAATGCCCTAGAGTCGAGGACTAGGTGTAAATCTTATTTCCATCTCTGTTCGTATTTGTTGCTGTCAAGTTCATGTTAGTAACAATTACTCATTAACCATTACCAAGACAGTACATACAACTTTGTTCCCTGGTTAATAGACTACAGGAAATTCAAGAACAAAGATAATACAAATTATTACTAGTTGTCTATTAGTTAACCCTTAGAAACTTTCTCCTATAACTCATTAGCACAACATTGTGAAACTTCAAGTCCCAAGAGTTAGGCAGGTTTCCAAAATGAAAGAGCCGTGACGATCCTTCCTTTCCATCCCTGCAGCATCCACTGCCCATCTTCATCAACTCTAAAATCATTATGATAACCCATCAAGTTCGACAAATTCTTCACCTTCTTCAACAGTTCCTGGTCCAATGGGAGCTGCTTCAACCCAGCCCTCACATTCCTGATCTGCCACTTCTTGTATGTCTCAGGTCTTTCAAATCTTTCCATTCCCTCGCACGCTACGACATTCATTATGTCTCTACCAAATATTTCTCTTTCAAACATCAGCCTCCGTTGATCTTCACGAGGAATGGTTGCCTCAAACATATCAAAGAATGCATAGAAGTGCAAGAGTGCCTCCTTGAACCGTGTGGCAAAGAAGGGTGTATTATATGTCCCATTGATTATCCCATGAATGAAAAGGTCCGGATTAATATTCTTGATCAACTTTAGGACAGCATCTCTTGGAGAGTTCTCCATTACTGTCTCATCATGTATGTGCCTTAACCGGTGCAGACAATTGACTACCACCAGCTCGTTTCTTTCAATTTTAAGATCCTCACAGTGGATAGTTTCCCATTTTTTAGCAATGACATTGTACTCAAACGGGACATTGAATCTTGCACAATACCTTGCTAGGCGACGCCCGGTCTCTTCAACCCTTTCTCTAGGTCTAAAACCAGGCTGCGGAAGCTCAATCGCTGTGATATGTAACTTAGGAGGTCCGCTAGGCCTCTCGGAGAGATGTTGAATAAGGCAAGGCCATTGAAAACCATAAGAAATACCAAAATCAATAATGTGAAGCCTTGTTTCATTTTCTGCTAGCTTCATGATTGTTCTGTTAGCAAAGAATTGTGACATCGTCTTGAAAGGTGATGCAATAGTAACTACCTGGTAAGCTTGTAAGATTTCAGCAGCTGATGTTTGCCTACTAACAAGAGGCGAGTATGATGGAGTTCTGATGCCAGTAAGGCGTGCCTCTAAGCCATTGGCAAAGTAGTGAGCTAATCTCCGAGTTGCATGACCATAGGGGGAGGAGTGCTGCCTTATCTGCTTGAGTAGTTCATTTGCAGTTCGTTGGTCATAGCTTGCCACTGCTTGTGCACATTGATTTAGCATGGTGGTCAAATCTACTCCTTCCTCATCGTTGTTTTGTCGCTTCGAACGATTTCTTCTAGTTCCTTTCGATTGCCTGTTATGCTGCAACTTCTCAGTTCCCTCATTTTTCATAGAACAATGAGGAGTACAAGACTCCCACTCATGATGATCCTCACCTTGACAGAGTAAAACCTTATCGAACATTTCTTGAGGCTCTGAGTCATCGGCAGAAACAACTGACTGCTTGTTGCTTCTCCCTTCTTCTGGATAATGATCATCCTCTCTTTGATGATTCTTCTTTTCCTTTGATCCATTTGTTTGGTACCTCCCCTTGTCAGTGATATCAAAATTCCCATTTGGAAGGAACTTGTCGTCCTCTCCGAAATTTCCAAGGCTTTGGATCTCAGAAACTGAATCTGAAACCAAAAGAGTATCTGAAAATGACTCAACAAGAGAAGATTGGTACATCATCTGAGTCGAATCATCGTCTGAGTACTCAAAGCTTTGGTCCGCAGACAGAGGGGGTTGGTTGGGTGAAGGAGGATCTCGCGGATCAAGGACATCATAGAATGACTTTTCAGCAGCTTGGAGGGCCAAACAGCCTTGCAACATGCAGTTCTTGTCCTCCAGATCTTCATCCAGAAGAATATCACTTATGTACTTGAGTGTTGGATATTTGAAGTAACTAATATCAAGAGTTTCTTCCTCAGAAGCCGGGCTCAAAGACGTACTCGAATCACTTGGATGGAAAAGTGTATTGGTGGATTCATGATTTACTTTGAACCCATTTGCAAGATTTGGATTAGAACTGTGAGTAGTTGAGCCATGGACAAAATTGAATCCCTCCATGGAACCAGAAAATCTATCAAAAAGGGTATCCATGAAAACAACCTATCTAACAAGATCTGCTCAGATTCTTGAGTTTCAAGGAACCCAAGTACGGCATGAAAGTTTGGAACTGATGACCAAGAAGCTTTGAAATAGAGCAAGAGATGAAATGAACATTTGAATCGTATGTTTATAACTCACTCACCAAATAAGAGGTGGAACCAATTGGGAAGAAGAAATAGGTTGTGGAGTGGAATAAGAAATATCAGAGTACCTTGCACTTGAGGAAAATCAACGCGATCAGACAGAATGGACCTGGAGGTATATTTCTATATTCACAGAAGAATGTAATCTTTCAAAATCGAAGCTGGAGAACTATTTGCATAGGAATGGTCTTCTGGGAAGGTCTTGAACTTTGACTAGTCAGAAGCCGCCACCTAAAAATTGCATACAACATAGAGACACCAGAGAAATATTTTCTTTCAAATTTTTTGTCAAGATTGAAAATTTAATCTCCTAAATAATCAGTCTATTCAGAGTTTCACAAAGTACAAATTGGCTATGATTACCTCTAGGGCCAGTTGTAGCCTCTTCTCTTTTCCTCAATTCTCCAACAGTAGCTAACCTAAACTTTGCTAGTTTTGAAGTTTTACAATTCAATTCCAAATAGCTGAATTTAGATTGATTTGGATTATTTGTTGCAAGTATTTGTGATATGAATTTATAAAAGGGAAAAATCTCTATATCTTACCTGAACTATCATCAAATGGAATTTTTGATACCTGAACTTTCAAAAGAAACCTGGTGGTACCTGAACTATGCATCTGTTAGCCATTATAGTACCTACTGTTAAATATTTCGTTAAGTGCTTATGTGGCATTTTAATATAGTTTATTTTTATTTTTCAATTAATAATAAAATCACCTACATGGTAATAAATTATATTAAAAACATAAAAATTGGTAATAAATTATATTATAAAAATAAAAATAATTTTTCTCATTTTTAGTCTTAAATTGTGGATAAACTATCTAAATTTTTTTTGTATAATTTATTTAAATTTTAAAATCAAAATAAATTATCATTGTTTTTTAATATAATAAAATTAAAATTATTTTTTTGGTATAGTTTATTTTTATTTTTTAATTAATAAAAAAACCACCTACGGTAATAAATTATATTAGAAACATAAAACGTGAAAATAAATTATATTATAAAAATAATTTTTCTCATTTTTAATCTTAGAATTGTGGATAAATTATTTAAATTTTTTGTGTATAATTTATTTAAATTTTAAAATCAAAATAAATTATCATTTTTTTAATATAATAAAAATTTAAATTACTTTTTTGAGTATAGTTTATTTTTATTTTTTAATTAATAACAAACAACCTACATGGTAATAAATTATATTAAAAAAAATTGGAAATAAATTATATTATAAAATAAAAATAATTTTTCTTATTTTTAGTCTTGAATTTTGGATAACTTCTCTAATTTTGTTTTTGTATAATTTATTTTGAAAATTGAAAATAAATAAAATTATTGTTTTACCCATGGTACATAAGCACTTAACGGAATATTTAACGATAGGCACTATAATGGCTAACGGATGCATAGTTCAGGTACCACTAGGTTCCTTTTGAAAGTTCAGGTACCAAAAATTGCATTTGGTGATAGTTCAGGTACCATATGGAGGTTTTTCTCTTTATAAAAATAGTTGACATACCACTTATTTAAGTATCATCCATATCAATGAAATACATATATAACAAACTTTGGTTAGAAGGACAAAAAGGACAGTATTATTTTCCATTATTTTCACTCCTGATTTATCCATATTCTTCATTTCAGTCATTATATGATGTATATGGAAATGGATCTTAGTATATTTGATGATGGAGTTTGGACTATTAGTGGCGGCTCAAGTATTATTATTATTTTTTTGGCCAAGTATTCAAAAGCGAGCAAACATGAAGCAGATTCAATTATTCAAACTTCAATTAATTGAATAATATGTAATGGACTAAATACATGCCACATTAGGTGGAGACCAGTCTTTGCTGTTTTCAGAAGGACCTGTAGGCTGTAGCCCCCATAGCAGACCCACCCCTGATTAGAGAAAGGGAAGTTGAATGACCTTCGTCGACGATAAAGTCGTTGGGATGGTATTTATATATATATATATATATATATATATATCTTCTCTGCTAAGTAGCTTCTTACTTTTTTAAATTAATGAGTTTTGATCTCAGCTCTCAGAGCAAATCATTTAAAACATATCTGACAGTTGGGTCTCACGTCTGTTTTGAAATGACGGCTAAAATTAAAACTCTTAAACTTAAAAAAGTAAGGATCTCATTACCTGAGAATCATTATATATATATATATATTATGATATCGAGAAAAATTAAGCAATTGAGAAACGAACATTCCATTCCCGACTATTGGGGCACCTTCTTACACTCCTAAATAACAGCACGTAGGTCATCAATTTTGAAGCACATCAATTTCAGAAGAGAAATCTTTATTTATCGAACACAACTTTTGGAAATTTATCGAACCACTATGAGCAGCTGAGGTAATTATTTAATTAATGACCTTTTGCCGACGATATGTTAGTCGGTAAAATTCTTCTAAAGTTTGTGTGTTATAATAGAAAATTTGTTGTGAAATTGGCTTGTCAATAGATTCTGGATGCTTTCTAGAGTACATTAACGACATGTTGATCATCGAGCTCAAGAGCCTCAAAGGATACAAAAATTCTTTTCTTATACCCATTTTTTTTATATTAAAAAATCATTTAGGGATCAATCTTTTGCCGATGACTTATCCGTTGGTAAAGGTTTCTCCTACAACATTTTATTTTATTTATCCTAAGTAGACAAGTAGTTAATTAAAATCTTGGCCACCAGCGGTTAGAGCATCTTTAATAATAAAAGTTATTTTCATTTGCTAAAATGCTTAAAAGTTAGATTTAGCTATTAATTTTTTTACTTCTGTTTCAGCAGTTTTAGCTCATGTTTAGCTAAATATAGGTAGAGAATTTAACAAAAGTTAAATTTAACTTTTGTTTAGGTAATCATTTTTTTTTTTTGAGAAACAGATAATGTCATATATTATCAAAGCCAGAAGGCATATACATCAAAATCCTAGGCCTGCAACCAATCTGACGGAACAGGCAACTAAGGACTCTAACAAATACCAATCATTGAAGACAAATTAAGCTCGTTTATTCAACGAGCCTACAGAGACAAAATCCTCGAAGAAGCAATCAAACGCTAATCTTATAGATCTTTAACTACCAAAGCCACGCAATTGTAGAGTAGTCAAAAATCCTAGTTTAACTGACCTTACGAAGCATTCGCAATTGTAGGCTTAAAACTAAAAAATAAAACTAGATCTTCTCCTTACCCTTAGAGGTACGGCAAGAAGGTGCAACTGGATAAGTTAAGCGCAACGGACCAAACTCTTTCTTCTTGGTACTAGGAGGGTTCTTGTTCTTACTACCAAGTGAACGACCCACTTTCCTCTTGATAATCTGAGTAGTAGAAGAAGTATCAACCCCAGATGACAACAAACCAAAAGTTGCAGCCTTCACTTGTGATTTCCCAATAGTCAATGCAGTTTTTAACTTCTTTGGCGACGGGGACTCACCCAAAATACGAGAGCGTTTACCCAAGATTGGAACCACCTCAGATCGCTCCTCCTCAGAATTCTTCTCAAGACCACGAATAGTCACCACCTTTTTGGAAAAGGAAGGCAAAACAAAGTTGTGTGCAGTCTTGAAAAAAGAAGAAGACAAGCCTTTGGGAATTTAAGAGGCAAAAACAAAGGAAGCTTGCCCATGAGAAACCGCAGAAGAGCCCCCTGGCAGAAGAGTCAATGCCGAAGGAGATTGCCCGACCGATGCAGCAACTGTTGGAGAACTGCAAGTCTGGCCAACATGAGAAACCATGCTACACAATTGGCAGTAACCCACCAATTGCTCATAAAAGAAACCAATCTCCGCATCAACACCTGGTGCAAGGTTAATCAGACGTTTGAAGAGAATTGGCTTGGTGATGTCATGTTGAATATGAACCCTAACTTCACCCTTATTAAACAATTTCTTATCAAGAGTATTGAAAACCCCCTAACATAGTAGCAATGAATTCAATATTATCAGGCTCCTCATATGCCAGAGGAATATTGAAAATCTTAACCCAGTAGTTCAAAAAACGAAGAGGTACCTCCTCAATAGGACAGACGTCGTCATAATCAGCCAAGATCACCGGGGCTTTCTCAAAGTGCCAAGGGCCACCACGAAGCACCTTCATCTTATCCTTGCGGTCATCGAAGGAAAAGAGAAAGCGATCATCTGGCTTGTCCACGACCTTAAACTTTCCATTCAAAACCCAAATATGCCAGAAGTGAGCCTTGAATTTCTCCTTATCAACAGGCTTGTGCGTAAGCACCTTACCTAGCAAGAAAGATTGCTTGGACTTGCGGGCAGATCCCCCAGCAAAACGATCAAAGTTCCAAGTGTTGCCCCCCTCGGCTAGAGCCATGGATGCGGCAAAACTAGCAGTCACAGCCTCAATGGAAGCAGACATGAAGAGATCCAAAGAGAAAGTACGAGAAGGATAGGAAACTCGAAAAAACCCTAGCTAGGGCTTGGTGCGGCTGTTTGCCTTAGAGTTGCGCGCAGACGAGAGCGTGCTTAGGGTTTTTTTTTTCTGCTAGCTTGGGTTTGGTTTGCAGGCTCTTGTAATTTGCTTTGTTTAGGTAATATGTTGGAGCTATGTGCGTTTTATCTTAAATTTAGTTAAATTTTAAATTTATTTTAAAATATGTCATCTGTTGGAGATGCTCTTAGAAAAACGCTCCTTATCCTTGCTTTCTTTAAAGTTCTTTTAAATTTCCGACAGTGTCGAAATTGGCATACCTTGAGCAAATCTGGAATCTCTGGTCGAATTGGCATTATTAAGAAATTGGTATCATGCAACAAACAGATTAATTTTTTTTCCCCTTTTGTTACAAAGTCGATTAATTAAAACAAACTTTGTTATAAAATTATATCGCGATCATTTTGAGGTATACCTTTTTTTTTCCGAGAAATAATCTGAATTATATCATACTTGAACAAACCTGGAAGTCTAACCTAAATCATCCATTCCAGTTTCCACTGCTTACTGCTAGGTTTGTTCTTCATAAATAAACATCAAATTTCCTATCAAGAAGGGAAAATAATTAAACCAGTGAAATGGTATTGATAGAAGAAATGAAAAGATAAACACATTGCAAATTATAAGAGAAGAGTGAACAATATGACTCAGAATGTGATGTTTAATTAACTTTTAGCAACAGTATAGGGAGTGCCATTATTATTTGTTCTTTGTCTTGGATATAATCAAGTTTATTCTTTGATACGTTGCCAAAAATTTGAACAGAACTTCATTGTTCTTGCCGTCTCCAGTTCATCTTTATGTTTAATTATTGTTCTCTGGTCTCCCACACAACAAAGACAATGATGTCCAGAACTGATGGGCTGTCTTATATGGCCGGCCTGCATTGTTTCTTGTTTGCTCCTCCCGTTAAACAAGTCCAGTTTTTATTTAATTTATTTCTGTTCAATCTTATTCAGATTTTTGACCGAAAAGGAAAGTAAATTTTATTCATCTTCATATATAACTGATCAAGAAAAACAATTATGTCTACAACCTTTGCTGATATAGAACAAATCCGACTCTTCGGTATTTCTCAGTTTGCCCAGTTGATTCCACTTCTTATTTGGTAAGTGAATATGACCTAATAATGTTCAAATATTCATTTCACTTTCTTGCTTCCAAAGCTTCTTGTTCATCAGTTCTAAAATTTGGTATCAGAGTTGAGATTCTTGAAAATAAAATATCTGATCAGGTACTGTTAGATAGGTTCGTTTTATGGATAGCCTTCTTGAAATATTTTATGCCTCGGCTTCAGTCTGTTCTAATGATCAAAATCTTGTAAATGGGTGGGTAAATCATGAATACATAAATCCACTTCATCCTAATGATTTAAGTAGTACTTCGTTGAGCCTGGATTTGGAGGGAGATAATTGTGACAATAATGACTGCAATAATCCTATGCTCAAGTACATAAGTGATATTCTTCTAGAAGAAGACCTAGAGGGTAAACCCTGCATGTTGCAAAACTGTTTGGCACTCCAAGCTGCTGAAAAATCTTTCTATGATCTCCTTAATCCCAAGAATCACCCTTCATTCGACCAACCACCCCTTTCTGAGTACCAAAGCTTTGAGAACTCAGATGATGATTCCACACAGAGTTGTCATAGTAGTATTGGCTCTATCACTCCTAAGACAAACCCGGTTTGTGAGTCTCTATCAGAGACTGTTTTGGTTTCTCATTCACTTTCACAGATGGAAAGCCTTGGGATTCTAGGAGTAGGGGAAGCCATCAGAAATGTAGTATATGAGCCAGAGAATGATAGCCATCGCTCAACAAATGGATCAACGGGAAAGAAAAATCATCAAAGGGAGGATGGTAATGATCCGGACAAAGGGAGAAGCAACAAGCAATCAGCAGTTTCTGCTCAGGACTCTGAGCCTCAAGAAATGTTCGAAAAAGTGTTTCTCTGTCAGGGTGAGAATCATGAGTCCGAGTGTTGTTCTCCTCGTGAATTTTTACAAAATGAGGGCAGTGGGAAGTTGCGGCGTAACAGACAATCAAAAGGAGCAAAGAAGCACAACAACTACAACAAAGAAGTAGTGGATGTATGCACATTGCTAAATCAATGTGCACAAGCCGTGGCAAGCTATGATCAATGCACTGTGAATGAACTACTCAAACAGATAAGGCAACATTCTTCCCCCCATGGTGATGCAACCCAAAGGTTAGCTCATTATTTTGCCGATGGGCTAGAGGCACGCTTGGCTGGCACAACAACCCCATCATATTCGCCTGTTGCAACTATGCAGACATCAGCTGCAGACGTCTTAAGAGCTTACCGGCTTTTTATAACTGCTTCTCCTTTAAAGAAGATGTCAAACTTCGTTGCCAATACAACTATTATGGAATTGGCGAAAGATGCAACAAGGCTTCACATTATTGATTTTGGCATTTCTTATGGTTTCCAATGGCCCTGTCTTATCCAACATATCTCCGAGAGACCTGGTGGACCTCCTAAGATACATATCACAGCAATTGAGCTTCCCCAACCAGGTTTTCGACCTACAGAAAGGGTTGAAGAGACAGGGCGTCGCTTAGCAAAATATTCCGCAAGATTTAATGTCCCATTTGAGTACAATGTCATTGCTCAAAAATGGGAAACTATCCGAGTTGAGGATCTTAATATTGACAGAGATGAGCTGATCATGGTTAATTGTATGCACCGGTTAAGGCACATACCTGATGAGACAGTGATAGTGAGCAGTCCAAGAGACAGAGTTCTAAAGTTGATCAAGAAAATAAATCCGGACCTTTTTGTTCATGGGATTATCAATGGGACATACGATCCACCCTTCTTTGTCACGCGGTTCAGAGAGGCACTCTTCCATTTCGGTGCACTGTTTGACATGTTTGAGGCCATTGTTCCTCGCGAAGATCAATGGAGGCAGATGTTCGAAAGAGAAATATATGGGAGAGACATAATGAACGTAGTAGCATGTGAGGGACTGGAAAGAGTTGAAAGGCCTGAGACATACAAGCGATGGACTGTTAGGACTCTCAGGGCTGGGTTCAAGCAGCTACCATTAGACCAGGATCGGTTGAAGAAGGTGAAGAGTATGTCCAAGGTGACGGGTTATCACAAGGATTTTAGAATTGAAGAAGATGGGGAGTGGATGCTGCAGGGGTGGAAAGGAAGAATCATCATGGCTCTTTCTTTCTGGAAACCTGCCTAGCTAAAAGTTTATTTTTAGAAGCAATATACAACAATTACAATCTGTATTAATTCCTTTTCCTTTTTATTCTTAAACTTTTCGTCTAGTACGTCTTTCATTCAGGAACAAAATATCTAGTACGTGTACTATTGAGTCATGGTTTACTGGGTTCATTGTTTGTTTTTCACCCATTCATCTCTCCCCATTAAGTTGCTAACTTGCTATGGTGTCGTGGAGCACTATTTCTATCTAGAACAGTTGAACAATAATAAGAAATTTTTATTAAATTAAAGGATGAGCTTTTTCAAGACTTGGCTAGTCCATATCCTTTAATTCGACACATCATTTACTTTCAATCACACTCATTCATTCGATATCTAAAAATCTTTAATGATTCACGTCAACAAATAACTATTAAATAAGGATCGAGTTTTTTCAAGACTAACAACGTTTTAACTGTCATTTTAATTTTGGTTAAAATGCTCATTAAATCTCAAGACACTACATTAAATAGAGTTCTAATCGCAAAGCTAGTTATTTTTCCAGATTGCCCGTAGGCGATGACATGAGTCTCTTGTCTTACTCTTGTCATTTTTTTTTTTTTGGCAAATATCTTACTCTTGTCATTGCCTATGGGCAATTTGGAGAAGACCATGATGCAGAAGTCTCCTGTCTTAAAAATGGGGTTAGGCGATGCCAAAACGGGGTCGTCTCAAAAAATTTGCTCTATGTACTCTTGTGGTTGCGTTTGGTGGTTACTATTCCAAGACTGATCTTTTCTATCGATATTTTGTTTGTCATGGTTCCATTGGATCTGTTGGTGGCTTCGCTGTTAGAGGTGATGTGCTTGATAACGGCGGCGACTGGTACATTGTGAGACTATTAACAATAATACTATTTGACATCTTCACAAAGCCCTACATACAATAGCTCAGGGATATGAGGATATCAAATACAAATAAAAGTGAAAATTTGGATCCATAACGGTCCTGATCCCATACACAATGTGTATCCGCATAGATCCAAAGTCCACTTGGATCGCAATTCCACTTGATCAAGCTCAACCGCCATTGCAGCCCAAATCATCAACATATGAGCCAGGCCCAATAACAATTGAACCACCAATTAGGTTGTGTGTCAAAGTAAAATGTACGTAGTCGTATTGTAAGTGTCATCTTGTCGGTTTTATCTAGGGATAGTATAGCCATTAAATTACATTGCACAATGATCTTATATACATATTGTTTCTTCACTCTTGTTTCCCTTCTTTTTTTGTTGGACAAAAAAGAAACAATAAAGGACATCAAAATCAAAATTAGGAGCAGCCTACGGAAGCAAATCAAATCATTGTGTGTCACACAAGAAACTTGCAGTCAAGGAAACAACCCAAACTTTAGGTCTGGGATATTCAAAGGATTCTCGTGATAAAACAAATCTACTTTATCTTGTTCTGTAGATATCGATAACACTAAAGACTAAAGTTGAGAGTCAAATAATTCATCTGTCATGGTAGAGAGTAGACTGGAGACCACATCCATATCATCAAGTTATATGAATCTGGTCCATCATCTTCTATTATTTAATAGTTTGACTTGATTAGTTAAATATCCTTTACCTAGAGTTAAAGGCAGCCGCCTACTCCACCATAACCCAAATCATTTCAGGGTTTCCTTGTTGTTTAAAGCACAAAGTTAGTTGATGCTTCATGTTGTGGTTGTGTACTTGTGTGAGGTTCAATTCATGTAATCACAAACATTGAGTGCAGAACGGCAGATAAGACATTCACCGTATGCAATGTAATTCAATGATATTTGAACTAATTTATAACTACTTTTGATAAAGATCATTATTGCAAAAAGACAACCATATCAAAACCGTTTAATCATCCCTAAAGTTTTAGTGTGTCATAGGCAAAAATATAAAATTGAAACGATAATGATGCATAGTAATTAAAGAACTAAATAATTTTTAGTTTCACTGATATTTTTAATTAGGGATTCTCTCTCTATGAAAAATCCCTTCAATACTTCTAGAGGATTAGTCGAGGAGATTAATCTTCTTTCTCGGAATGAGCAGCCGCTAGATATTGGTGCTTGACAGGTGCATGAACCCAAAAACCTCTCAAACCTGTCCAAACTAGATTTCGAACCTCTGACCTCCTATTACCGGAATGCAGGACTAGTTCTCCCACACCTTGAATGATAGAAGTTAGTCAACTCAACCACACCAAGTAAATTTAGTTCACTATATTTGTCATGAATCATCGTTATTATTTAATCAATTAATCTCCATGCTATCTAGCTTTGGTCCCCTCCCCTTTTCCACATACAGATGGATCTGGTGCTCCATGTTGTGGTTTTGATCCAAAAAGAAAAAAGAATTATCTTATTGCTTTGCCCCAGTCCAAGATTCTTGTTGTTTACTGTTTAGTTTAAGCATCATGACACCCAACATTATTGATTCACACAACATTATTGATTCATTTGTAATAAAACAATGGCTGCATCGGATTTCCCCAATCAAATTAAACCTTTTTTTTTTTAATTAAACCTTTTTCTTCCTGTAATGAGTGATGACATTGGCAGGCAATGAATGAAAACGTAGTAGATTAATGAAAACAAAACGAGCTTGGAATGATGTAGCATATATATTGTTAATTATTAATCCAAAACAGAAGCAATTAATCATCTTAATAATGACCCACTAATCCAATTATTGTAGGATTACTCACGACTGCTAAGCGCACTCGAGGGTATATTTGATGGGAATTAGCTCCTCCGATCTGTTGATACCGTAGTGATCTCAGTAACTAACGAGAAATTTTTTGATATTGACACTTGCAATCCAAGAATAGCTCTAAATTTGTGCCTTAATGTCTAAAACAACGTTGTAGGTTTTAGAAATAAGCACAAGATCAACGATAATAAATATCAGCATAGGATACTAATCCGGTTAGGTTCTAAGTTTGCAGCTTCACATTAAATGATAGTCACCTGCTAGATTTGTTCAGATTTGGAAAGAGATCATCGATCTATATTATTCAACTATTCAAGTGTGATGGTAATATGCATTATTCATCCCACCATAACCATAAAGGGAATCATTCCCATTTCCAGGAAGGTACTCTGATCGATTTAACTTTTGGGGCAAGATATTGTGTCATCAGAATCATCAACATTCATCAATATGTTTGTCTTCCTCCAACCTACTCATGTTATGTTGAAGAAATATCCAAAAAATTAATAGGGGCATGGAAGTAATAAGTATCCAGTAGTTCTAAGATTTTGGAGCACTGAAGTCCAACCTTATAATAGGCTCACTGCCTTCATCTATTCAGAGTTGGCGGCTATTTTTAAAGAAGTTAAAACAAGGTTCAGTTTTCAGTACCTCGCTACATTAGCATAAGCTTGGACACCCTTATATAGTCTTTCAGTCACAGAGAGATTCCTCATAATCTCATATGCACCCTGCAAATCTCTCTTAGAACTCAATTTAAGCTTTTCATCTCCAATCCTTTTGTTTATTCATCTCATGCACACTTTTGCCGGAAAGATTTCAACTTTTCCTGAATCTAGACAGATTGGTAGACTTAATGAATACCCTTCTGGAAGAATTTCCAAACTCCATGGACAAATTCATATTTGACCAAAACTCGATCCCATCCTTTCCAAGTCAAAATCACGTTGATCAATTTGAAGTCCATCATGAATTCACAAATCCCAGTTTCTTTCCGGCCAATTCATACCCTCCTAGCGATTCATCTCCGTCTTCTTCGGGTTTGACCTCAGAGGGGGTGCATTCTCCAGACACCAGTGACTCCAATACCATCCTCAGATTCATAAGTGAGATGCTCATGGAAGAAGAAGACTTGGAGAAGAAGCCTTGCATGCTTCAGGACTGTTTGGCTCTCCGGGCTGCCGAAAAATCCTTATATGATGTTCTAGTTCAGGAGGATCCCTCTTCAACCAGTCAAAACCTCACCTCCACATACCGAAATGTTGAAAGCCCAGATGATGGCAGTAACCACAGCAGCTGTAACTCTATTGCTGCTAGCAACTGGCTTGACTCAGATTTCGATTGTGTCCAGGAGGTTTTAGATACTGTAATTCCAAATCCTTTTCTCTCAAATGGCAAGGGTGGACGTCTAGATCTATAAAGCAAGTCATCATTTTCTGCGGATTCAAGGCAGTTGGCTGATGATGAAAGTTTCAGTCCAAACAAGGATGTAAGTAACTCGACAGATGGATCAAGCAGCAAGAAAAATCGCCACCGGGAGGATGGCGGTTATCTAGATGAAGAGAGGAGCAACAAGCAGTCAGCGGTTTACGATGACGACACCGAGCCAGTGGATATGTTTGATCAGGTACTACTCTGTCAAGGTGATAAACCAAAGTCTGTTATTCAGGTATCTGAGCTGAAAGATGGAAATGGAAAGTCGCAGCAGCGCAACGGCAAGCCAAAAGGGTCTAAAGGCAAAAAAACAGGCAAGAAAAAACCGGATGACAATAGAGAAGTAGTGGATTTACAGACACTGCTTACTCAGTGTGCACAAGCTGTTGCAAGCTATGACAAAAGGAATGCAAATGAACAACTGAAGCTGATAAGGCAGCATTCATCTCCCTACGGTGATGGAACCCAAAGATTAGCTCATTACTTAGCCAATGGCCTCGAAGAACGCTTGGCTGCAGCGGTTCCATTGTACAAGTCCGGTTGCCTTTCCAGAAGTGATATGTCGGCTGCAGATATCTTAAAAGCTTACCAGACTTTTATCAGAGCATGCCCTTTCAAGAAGATGTCGAATTTCTATGCCAACCAAACAATTAGCAAGCTGGCAGCGAAAGAAACTAGGCTTCACATAATTGATTTTGGTATTCTCTATGGCTACCAATGGCCTTGCCTTATCCAAGCTCTATCCAAAAGACCTGGCGGACCTCCCATGATTCGCATTACCGGAATCGAGTTTCCCCAATCAGGTTTTCGGCCTTCGGAAGGGGTTGAAGAGACAGGGCGCCGCCTAGCGAATTACTGCAAGAGAATCAATGTCCCATTTGAGTACAATGGCATAGCGAAGAATTGGGAAACCATTCGGTATGAGGACATCAAAATTGACAGAAATGAGGTGACTGTGGTGAACTGCTTGTACAGGTTAAAGAACTTACCTGATGATATGGTGATAGACAGCCCCAGGGATACAGTTTTGAAGCTGATCAGGAGAATCAATCCAGATATATTCATCCATGGAGTTGTTAATGGAACCTACAATGCACCCTTCTTCGACACACGGTTCCGGGAGGCACTGTACCATTTCTCTTCCTTGTTTGATATGTTTGAGGAGACTTTGCCAAGGGAGGATCGACAGAGACTGCTCTTTGAACAAGAGGTATTTGGTAGAGATCTTATCAATGTGGTAGCATGTGAGGGTTCAATGAGGCTTGAAAGGCCCGAGACGTACAAGCAGTGGCAGATAAGAAATATAAGAGCTGGGTTCAAGCAGCTACCGTTAAACCAGGAGATCTTGAAGAAAGTTAGGACAATGGTGAAGTCAGATTATCACAAAGATTTCGTTGTCGATGAAGATGGCAAGTGGGTATTGCACGGATGGAAAGGCCGAATAATCCATGCTATTTCTTGCTGGAAATCTGCTTGATATATAGCTAGCAACTATGTGTTTCAATGTAACAAGAACTATCTATGCATCCTAGCCTTGTTTAGTTTATTAGTTGCTGTGGTCCATTGCTTAGTTCATAACTAGATGTGGTTTATTTTTTTAGTTTTGAATTAGATGTGTTAGGATCAGAATAATGAGCCTGAGTCTTGTTCTCCTCATGAATCTTCCTAGGACTAGGAATTTCACAATGTAACATAACTACCTGCTGGCTCATGTCCTAGGAGAAAGTTTTTAGTAGTCTATCTATAACATTCTGTGTTCTCTCTATATTTTTTTTTTATGGCTTCTCTTTGTTCTGGAATTTTACCTTGACCGAGTTGATTGTCATTAAAATGGGAACTTCAACTAGGATTTGTAGAGCTTTGTAACCAAGATTGAGCAAATTACTACTTGACATGAGCTTCATTACAAATAAACACCCTTGGATGATTAGAAGTATCACAAATCCTGGATTAAAGAATTAAACATCCCCAAGAATCACTTGTAACTCAATAGTTATGAACCGGATCAATCAAAATGCAAACAACGCACTTCAATTAAAAAAAGGCAATGCAGTTAAGACTAAAGAATCAAACTTCCATTTAGAGGAACGAAGATTAACGTACACAAGTTAAATACTATTCGATTTACCTGCCTGGGATTCTGGGAATCCTTATTGCTTGACAAATCACGCTCCACGTTCCCATTTTGAACTGCGAGCAGAGCTCAAGAAACTCCCAAAGGTCACCTGAAACTATCCATTTGGCTGGTAACATCTCTTGAAACCCATTCTACCGCTACGCACTGTCTCTCTTTCCTCGTGCCTCTTAAGTGGCGGAGCCACATAATGCCATATGGAGTTTGCCCTATTTTCGTTTTAAGCATAAAAATTACAAATAGTCACTAATATAAAAATATCACCAAATATAATCTGAATTTGAACTCTATCCATGATTAAAGTGATATTTTAAAATAATGATAATAATTGTTTGTATTAAGTAAGGTCTAAAATTTATAACCTTAATCATATTGGCAGACATGCAAACCACCACCGGTGGTCGAGTTGGTAAGAGCCTTCAGATGTGGTACCCTCCATCCGGGTTCGAATCCTGCCGACTGCGGATTGGAGTTAAATCTCAATTCATTTTGTGGTGGTCAGGGGGAGGAACCGTTCTGACAAGATCTGCGACTGTGGATTAGTCTTTGGGCCTAGGAAACCTTTGGGACACCACAAGAGTTCACTAAAAAAAAAAATTGGCAGACATGCATGTCATAGATATACATCATTTAATAATTGTTACATCATACTACTTAGTTGGCACATAATTTTGATTAAAACTCTATCAGACATTCATACCCCTCTATGATCTGATGGCTCTTACTTGTTTAACTATAAACTCTAATTATAAACATCATATTCTTGTCATTATCTTGATCGACATCAAACAACACAACATGTTCAACTGGTATGGGTGTAGATCTCATCCTTTATCATGAGTGGTTCAAGTTCATCTTCATCAACTTATTCACACAAATACTCTTTCAAATATGTAAAAGCTATTTTCTTTCCAAACCCTTGCATTTTTCAAGGGACAACCTGATCACATCCTTTGAACCTTGTCGCTCCCCTATTCATGTTTTTTTGGTTCTTTGAATTGTGAAGCACACTACCAACAGAGCAACCAATCATGATGTTCTTTGGGGTTTTGATCAAAATTAATATGTTATGTTATAATTTTTATTTTTTTTTTCAGTCTATGAAAAATGGGTCGGTCATGAATCAGCACCCATCTAAGAACACATACAATTTGGGCCGAAACCCCCGACGAGTATCCTAGCAGCTCATTCCACTCACCTAGTACCGGAGTATTGTGGGACCAAAACTTAATGTCAAACTAATCTTTCGGTCGCTAGTGCACGAGCCCACTCATGGTTGGCCCCTCAAACCAACTAGCCAAACTTCACACAACTATATTTCAAGTAGCCCACTCATGGTTGGCCCCTCAAACCAACTAGCCAAACTTCACACAACTATATTTCAAGTATATGCCCTTGTGTGCCAATTTGGGGATCCAACTCAGATTGGGGGGTTCCCAACTTTGCATCTGTGCCAACTCAACCACAGGGGTTGGTTGTTATAAATTGTTTATATATGAGATAAATTATACTTAAATCTATAAATAGAATCATGAGGCTGTGAATATTCATGGATACCAACGAGGCAACGACTCTCCTAGGGTTAATAAGGACTGAAATTTTCTTGTTTTCTACAATTGAGTTTTTGTAAGATTACTAAATACAAAAAGGAAAATTTGACAAACAAAAAGGGTAAGTTTGGTTTTTGTAAATTTAATGTATTTTATAGTATAATTATCTAGAATGACATGTCATGTAACATAAGATTAAAACCTCAACATTTAGACTTTATTTAAGACTCCCAACATTATTTTATATAAAAATTTTAGTGATGTAAGTGTTGAAGTGGTAAAAGTTCATTATTATTTGTGATTCTTAAGTAGGAACAGAAAACACTTATGAGAATTTTTCTTACAACTAAATGTTTATTTGTATTACCTTTCTCATACAAGCGGTGCTACATTGCTACCATGCTTAAAACAATGTAATATCTACTACATTAATTCCTCCTCTAATTGTTGTTTCCTTCTATTGTTGGGTGAAGTCGCAATGAAAAATAAGTAGTTAGGGTTAATTAGCACGAATGTGAGAAATTTAATTAGAATTGGCTAGAACAAGATTCGATCTATGTTTGAAAAAAATCACAATAAAAAATAAAACCAAAATCGAGATTTGACATTTTGCAGCCATCCTACAAATGGAATCATTGTGTGGCAAAGTCAAAACATGCGCAGGAAAACAATTCAATATCTTTGTCTAATAAATTCAAAGGATTCTATCTGGGGGAAAATCCCACTTTATCTTATTTAAGAATGTGTATAAGAAGGTTGACAGTCAAATGATCTGTTTGTCCAGGTCAACTGGTCAAGAGCCATATGCATATCAAATGGGATGAACCTGGTCCATCATGACTACAAGTTGCACTATTCGGATCTTATTGAATGTCACTTTTCAATACTACAATTTTTTTTTTGAGACTACCATTGAACGAATTGAATTGATATCCTTTTAATGCTCTAGACCACTATATAACATCCTTTCAATCACAATCGGTGAATAGAAGATGGGCATTGGAGGTTCCAAGGTTGTAAAAGCTTCAATAATCCATATCTTAGTTATTAATCATGGGTCTTAAACAACTGCAATATATGTATCACCTGCAACTTAGAACACGACACTGTCTGCCTTAATGCTGAGTTACTCGACAAAATTAACTAGGTGAATTAGCTTAGTCTGGCTTTTGTGGAAACTATAACAATTTATGAACTGGTTGTAGCATTACGGTTGAGTTTTTTTTTTTTTTTTTTTTAAGAAGTAAACAGGATCATGTAAAATTGGCACTGTGAAATAATAAAAAAGAGTAATGTCGAAACTGATTTATGCAACAGCTATATTTAAGTATTACAGTGCTTTAGTTTGTTGCTGTACTACTCGATGACCAAAACCAGGCTGAAAAACTATCATCTGCAAATAGGAACAAAAACTACATCAAGCTTGAAACTGTACAATGTTAAAAATATGCATCTTTTTCAAGTCTTCATCCTTCTACGCTGAACACGTTGGACGCGCTGCTGAAGAAGATCTCTTCTATTCAAGCCTCCAAGCACAATAGCTTTCCTGATTTCCCCTCCTAACGTCCATTCCATTTTACAATTTTTGCAGTGATATCTTGGGGCAGATATCCTTTTGGCTTTCAAAACACTGAATTTAGTGTTAGTAGACTCGCACCTTGGACACTGCAATTTTTGAAGCTTACGAAATCCCACTCTAATGTGCTGGACTGCATCAATAGTAAGAGGACCTAAAGCTTGAAGCTTTGCCTTAACTTGTTGGATTGCTTCATTAGTAGGAGGGCCCGAAGCTTGAAGTTTTTCGATCATATCTATACACTCCCGGACGGCTTCATCAGTAGAACTCAACATATCTTCATGTGAATTGAGTTCCAGGTTTTTAATACAACATAAAATGTCACGACACAAACACCATCTCCTACGACAAATTAAAGCTCTCTTTGTCCCTAAAGAAAAGAAAATGCCTTTGTTAAACCAGTCCAACATACTTGTTGTTTATTGTTTTAGCAAAGCATCATGATAGGACTTCAATATTGATTCACTTTTAGTAATAAACAATGGCGGCAACGGATTTCTCCAATCAAATTGAACCTTTTCCTCCGGTGATGACTTATGAGTGATGAATAAAGCTGGAAGCTGGAATATATAATTACACAATAGAAGCAACCATCTTTATAGTTTATACTGACCTACAAATAAATCCAAATTTATTATTGTGCTAAGCGCACTTAAGAGTATAATTGGCACCAAGTAAGTTGGGTTATGAGGAAGCTTCATATAGTACGATGACTACGATCATACCTGTGCTACGAAAATGAACAGAAACAGACAGAACTCGGAGATGGAAGGTTCGAGCTAGAAACATAATGCAAACAAGCAAACTTTAAAGCAAAAATTTCAAGCTAGCTAGCAATATTAATTAAACAATTTAGAAAAAGAATATGATCCCTTGTATTCAAATGTCATGGCATATAAATATATAATATCCACACAAAAAATGTGATAGCATATTCACTATTCATTCCACATTATAATAAGGAAGCGTTTTCACTTCTAGAAGATGTTGGAGAAGATTCTGTGTTTTCTTTTTGTAAAGAATGATTTTCATTGATTTGTAAAGATACAATGGATACAAATATATATGCACTGATATGGCCGTTACAATAATTCTACAATTATGAATGAATCAAAACTGATCAAAAGCTATTTAGAGCTAATTATATTGAGAATCAAAACTGACGAGTGATTCTCTCTAACATCCCCCCTCAAACCTGACGGCAATGGACGGACAAGTTTGCTGGAAAGAAGGAAATGGCGGGACTTGTGAAGTGGCTTGGTAAGTAGGTCTGCCGGTTGATCCACAGAAGGAATAAAGCACACGCGATGACTACCAAGAGCCACTTTTTCTCTAACATAATGATAATCAAGCTCAATGTGCTTGGTTTGATCATGGAAAACAGGATTAGAAGCCATATAAGTAGCACTGAGATTATCACAATGTAATAAAATGGGAAAGTGAAGCCGAGCACCAAGCTCGTATAACAGATAACCCAACCAAGTAGTTTCAGCACTCGCGTGAGCCATAGATCGGTACTCGGACTCAGCACTTGAACGAGCTATGGTCGGTTGCTTCTTGGAGCACCAAGATATCAAAGTAGAGCCAAGATAGATCAGATACCCAGATGTAGAATGGCGGGAGTGAAGGCAGCCAGCCCAATCGGCATCTGAATAGGAAAATAGATGGACTGGTTGACGTTGAGGCTCAAACCACAGACCATGATCAAGTGTGCCTTTTACATAGCGGAGAATACATTTTACAACAACAATAGGTGAGGGACTCGCGGTTGACTTAGAAATTGAGACAAAAAGTTAACCGCGAAGGCAATATCTGGACGAGTAATGGTTAGGTATTGTAAAGAGCCAATTATCTCACGAAAGAGTGAAGGATTGTCAAGAAGATCACCATCCACAAGCAGTGAGATTGGACTTGGCAGACATGGGAGTGCTCATGGGCTGGCTGTGAAGTAGACCATTCTTCAAAAGAAGGTCATGAGCATACTTGAGTTGATGAATATGAAGTCCCTTGGAAGAAGTGGTAACCTGAAGACCAAGGAAGTAATGGAGAGGGCCTAAATCCTTTATATCAAAACCACGACCAAGAGCATCAATAAAGCTTTGAACAAGACGAACATCGCTGCCTGTAACAACAATATCATCAACGTAAAGCATAAAATAAATGGTGTGTAGTCCATGACGGAATATGAACAAAGAGGAATCTGCTGCCACACTTTGAACAAAACCAACAGACAATAAAAAGGAAGTCATGCGATGAAACCAAGCGCGAGGAGCTTGTTTAAGCCCATATATGGCCTTGTTGAGCTTGCAAACATGCGAGGGCCGAGATGGATCGACGAACACTGGTGGTTGAGTCATGTAGACATCCTCCTTGAGAAATCCTTGAAGAAAGACGTTCTTGACACCTAATTGACGAAGAGACCAACCGCGAGACATAGCAATACAAATCACATTACGAATATTGGCTGGTTTGATCACTAGACTAAAGGTCTCCTTATAGTCAATACCTTGCTGTTGATGGAATCCCTTGGCCACAAGACGAGCTTTGTGGCGTTCAACTGAGCCATCCGAATTGTGCTTCACTCTAAAGACCCATTTGCAGCCAACTATATTATGAGAGGGAGAGGAAGGAACCAGAGTCCAAGTGTTGTTTTTCAATAAGGCATTGATTCCATCAACCATTGCAATGTGCCACACCTCTTGTTTAGACGCTTGAGTGTATCACGTTGGTTCAGTGGAACCAAGAGCACGAGGGAGAGGATACTTGACCGTTCCATCAGTGCGGGCTCTTGGTTGAACGATGCCATTCTGGAGACGTGTCCTCATGGGTTGAATGAGTGGGGGGGCTGGTGGAGCAGTAATGGCTGGAGGAGTAGCTCTGATACCATGTAAAGAATGATTTTCATTGATTTGTAAAGATACAATGGATACAAATATATATGCACTGATTTGGCCGTTACAATAATTCTACAATTATGAATGAATCAAAATTGATCAAAAGCTATTTAGAGCTAATTATATTGGGAATCAAAACTGACGAGTGATTCTCTCTAACACTTTTTATCATAATTATGAAACGTTTATTTATTTGAAATGAGTATGAGAATAATAAATCGATTTCTCAACTTACATAAATGAGAATGATTGTGGGTCTCACATAAAACTGAATATATGATAAATAAATATGATAAGGTGTGGAAAAGTAGGTAGTCTGAAGATTTTGAGCACTAAAATCCAATGTGATTGGTTGTAGCCTTTGTGGGCTTTGTAACCCTCAATTATTCTAAGTTGGCGGCTATTTTTAAAGACAAGGTTCGGTTTTCAGTACCATGTAGGTCTCTTCAATTTATAAGGAGCATATACACTTCCCTACTGAGTTCACTCACTGAGAGTTTTTAGCCCTGCAAGTTTTTCATTTCTAACCTAAATTTAGCTATGTCCATGTGTTGCATTGTACCTTCTGATCTGAATCTTGTTTTCCAACTTGCACCCTTTTAAGGTTCAACTTCTCCTCAATCCAGTCCTTTAATGAACACCCCTTCTGGACGAATTTCCAAGCTCCATGAATAATTTCATATTTGACCAAAACTCCATGCCTACATTTTCAGATCAAAACACCTTTGTTAATGAGTTTGATCGACCCAATCATGAATTCACTGATCCCAGTTTCTTTCCATCCAATCCAAACCTTCCTCCTAGAGATGATTCATCAGAGTCTTTGGGTTTGACCTCAGAGGGGGAGTATTACTCTCCTTCCACTGCTACTCTCCAATACATCAGTGAGATGCTTATGGAAGAAGAAGAGGAGTTGGAGAACAGACCCTGCATGCTTCAGGACTGCTTGGCCCTCCGAGCTGCTGAGAAATCCTTACAAGATGCCCTAGAACAGAAATCTCCTTCTTCATCAAATCACCTTCCCGCTGATGATTTCATTAACCACAGCAGTAGTAATAGCTCCACTGCTGCTACTAGCAACTGGGATGGTTCAGGTTGGATTTCTTTTCAAAATGTTGGAGAATCCTCTCCTGTGGATACTCCAAATCCTATTTCCTCAAATGGCAAGGGTGAAATCATAGATGTAGAAAGGGAGTCACTATTTCTCCTACAGCCAAGGGAGCTGGATGAGGAAGGGAATGACTCAACAAACGGATCAAGGAGCAAGAAAAATCGTCACTGGGAGGATGCCAATTATCTAGATGAAGGGAGGAGCAACAAGCAGTCGGCGATTTACACTGATGAATCCGAGACACAAGAGATGTTAGATATGGTACTGCTCTGCCATTATCAAAACCCAACATGTTCTTCTCTTCAAGAATCTGATCAGCTTAAAGGGAGAAGTGGTCTTAGAGGATCCAAAGGCAAAAAACCAAGCAAGAAAAAGCAGGATGACAATAGAGGCGTAGTGGATTTTCAGTCACTGCTAACTCAATGTGCAAAAGCTGTTGCAAGCTATGACATAAGGACTGCAAATGAACAACTCAAGCTGATAAGGCAGCACTCATCTCTCTACGGTGATGGAACCCAAAGATTGGCTCATTACTTCGCCAATGGCCTCGAAGAACGCTTGACTGCAGCGGTTCCCTTGTACAATCCTCTTTTCCTGCTTTCCAGTAATAAGACGTCAGCTGCTGATATCTTAAAAGCTTACCAGACTTATATCAAAGCATGCCCTTTCAAGTTGATGTCAAATATCTATGCTAACAAAACTATTTTCAAGCTAGCAGAGAAAGCAACAAGGCTTCACATAATTCATTTTGGTATTCTCTATGGCTTCCAATGGCCTTGCCTTATCCAAATTCTTGCTAAAAGACCCTCCGGACCTCCCATGCTTCGCATTACTGGTATTGAATTTCCCCAGTCAGGATTTCGACCTTCAGAGAGGCTTGAAGAGACGGGGCACCGCCTAGTGAAATACTGCAAGAGATTCAATGTCCCGTTCGAGTACAATTTCATAGCACAGAATTGGGAAACCATTCAATATGAAGATATCAAACTTGACAGAGATGAGTTGACTGTAGTGAACTGCCTGTACAGGTTGAAGAACTTACCAGATGAAACAGACATGGACAATCCAAGGGATACAGTCTTGAAGCTGATCAGGAGAATCAACCCAGATATGTTTATCCATGGAGTTGTTAATGGAACCTACAATGCACCCTTCTTCGAATTGCGGTTCCGAGAGGCACTCTACCATTTCTCTTCCCTGTTCGATATGTTTGAGGAGACTTTGCCCAGAGAAGATCAACAGAGGCTGCTCTATGAACAAGAGGTATTCGGTAGAGATGTTATCAATGTGATAGCATGTGAGGGTTCCAGGAGGCTTGAAAGGCCTGAAACATACAAGCAGTGGCAGATTAGAAACACAAGAGCCGGGTTCAAGCAGTTACCATCAAACCAGGAGATCCTGACGAAAGTTAAGAATATGGTAAAGTTAAACTACCATAAAGACTTCATTGTCGCCGAAGATGGCAAGTGGATCTTGCAGGGATGGAAAGGCCGAATAAACCATGCTATTTCTTGCTGGACACCTGCTTCATAGATACACAAGGCAGTGCTCCTGTGCATTGTAATGTTACAAGAATTTTCAATGGCTGCTGTCTTGTTACATTGTTATAGTCCATTAGCTGATGCTGTTCATCATGTTCATGTTTAGTTATCATAGATTTGTTTGTGCCATCATTTGTCTCAGAACACTTCTATAATTAATGAATTACTTCTTTGTTAAAGAATAGAATTCTTCCTTAACCAAATAACAACATATCCTATCGGGAAAAAAAAAACCAAATAACAAAATAAAATACTTGCTCTACTTGACCAAGCCAAATTAACTTGGATGAGAATTCTATGAAACCATTCATAAGACCAAGTAAATTTATAGATCGTCCACTTGTTTTGGCACTGTTTATTTTTTTAATTTGAAGAATGGATTACCTACTCAAAGATTCTCTCAAATGATTTAGAGATCCTTGGATTTGTAATACAATGCTTAAATTAAAGTGAAGTAACATATGCAACAGCCCATCTCAAATTAAGCAAGAGTCATCTTGCTCGAATGCACGAGTACAACCACACACTCCATCTGGAACAATAATTCTACTAGCAGAAAAATTATCAATGTTCAAACTATCCCCCCCCGGGGGGAGAGAGGGGGGGGGGGGGGGGGGAGGGGGGGGGGGGGGGGGGGGGGGGGGGGGGGGGGGGGGGGGGGGGGGGGGGGGGGGGGGGGGGGGGGGGGGGGGGGGGGGGGGGAAAAGGGGGGGGGGGGGGGGGGGGGGGGGGGGGGGGGGGGGGGTTTAGGGGGGGTAAATTTTTTTTTCAAAAAAAAAAAAAAAAGGGGGACAATCCCCCCCCCAAAAAAAACCCCCCCCACAAAAAGGTGCCCCCAAAAATAAACTTAAAAAAAAAATATTTCCCGAAGGGGGCGAGGGTTTTCTAGTAGTGTATATATCTTCCAACAACTCACAAAATTCTCAACAATGAACAATGACCTGTCCCAAATGCCAAACTTGCTCGTCAATACTATGGTGATTTACATTTACTACCCATTCTCCATACTGGACCATAATCCCCAATACCACAGCTAGGCTTTTGACTTTTGCAGAGGGGTGCATCCATAGTAACACAATATATTACAGAAACAAAAAATAAAAAAATTTCAAAACTTCACCATAGGTAAAAATATATTTTTTAAAAGGTATTTCAATAAATAGAACTCGAAAAATCTCAAATTATTTATTTTTTAATAATTTTTTTAGTTTTCAGACCTTAAAAAATCGCATGGACATTGTGGGCATCCTTAACATAAGCATAGAGATCAGTAGCCACGCTACCATCGTTAACTCACAAACGTCTCGAGCTTTTCGAGCAAAGTCAGTTGGAAAAGCTTTAAAAAATTATTTTTTAACATTACTGAAGATTTGTCACTAACAAAATTGAAGAGAAAATGGGGTTGACAGGGTTTGACACGTTTAGAGGTGTCACGGCATGCCCTTTCATGTCAAACCTTGCTAATCTCTTTTTTCAATTCCTTTAACTTTACCCGTGCCAAAACTTTACCATTACTAAGCCATGATGTTTAAAAGATGTTTCAACTGACTTTGCTCAAAAATCTCAAATTGTTTATTTTTTACGAATTTTCTAGTTTTTCGACTTTGGAAAATCGTAAAAAATAAATGAGTCCATATCTTTGCTTTATATTAACTCAAGAAATCCATAAAAATCATAATTTGAGTGTGAAAAGAGTTGGTTACAAAAATAAGAACATGTTATTTTGGCCAAAAAATCGTGTGCACTCACCATTTTGGGAGAAAAACCATGGTCTCGGTAAAAAAATAAAAATTTCTCAAATCTTCACTATCTTTAAGACATGTTTTTTAAAAGGTGTTCCAATTGATAGAACTTAAAAATCTCGAATTTTTTTTATGAATTTTCAAGTTTTTCGACTTTGGAAAACCGTAAAAAAAAACAAGTTGATATCTTTGCTTTGTGTCCACTCAAGAAGTCCTTAAAAATCATAATTTTAGTGTGGAAAGACTTTGGTGCTAAAATAAGAACACACGATTTTGGACCAAAAATTGTGTGTTATAACTCATGGTTGTAGGAGAAAAACCATGGTCTTGGAAAAAAAAATTTGAAAATTTCACTACTGGTAAATCCTTTTTTTTAGAAGCTGACTTACGGTAAAAACCGACATCAATTTATTTACCTAAACTTCCTAACAATTTCTTGAAAAGTATAATGGGAAGTAGAGGTTTTTCCCACAGAGGATTGTTTATTTACTTTTCTATGTCACAAAATTAATTAAACTATACAACAAATTTATTTACAAATATATACAAAAATATATACAATATATACAAAAGTGTTTTTCGATTTTTGGAGATTTTTGAAAACAATGAATTAATAAAAGAAAATATTTTTGGATTTTTCTTTTTGAAAATAAAAGTAACTAGGAATTAAAATCTACCACCGAAAATCATGCTCACATGTTGCGCTTCTATCTAATTTCTTCTATTTCTAGATGAAGATGCCCAGGCTAGCTCGGTATGCTTGAACGTAACCTATTACCACTTTCTTACTTTGTATGTTAAGAGAGAGACGCTCTACCCTTAACGTATTTCCTAACGGTCTCGTAAAGGCCCTAACGTGCAGTCTAAAAACTAGATTTAACACGCAGGAATCATTAAGTTTCAAAAGGGTTTGAGTCATCATAAGGCATCACAATATGTGTTCTGCTTATCCTAGGAACCAAGTTACATGCTAACCCAGTTACAATGACTTGAGTGTGAGGAATCTTATTTAACAAGAAGGATCACACATTCATAACTATAGAACCCTAACCTTACTAAGTATGCTCCAAAGCAAACATATAAGGAATTATCGACATAAACAGTAAAAAGGTTCTCAACCAAAGATAAAATTGATTAAATAAAATCACAACATGTTCAATTAAAATAGGTTTCAAATATTCCTATTTATTACACAATATTTACACAATAACATTCCCAATTTTTCACACAAAATTTAAATGCAGAAATTAAAATTAAACAAAAATAAATATAATAATTAAACAGTTTGGGAAAGTTAGAGTTCATGAAAATGGACACTTTCTGGTGGCGCACAATGGGTGAAGACGGACCTTGGTAGGTGGAGGGTCGCTATAAAACGCTCGATGTATTTGGATGTGGCGGGGCCATTCAGTGGGCTTTGGATATTTCGGCCAAGATGAGTGGAGTGGGTGTCTAGCTGGGAAGTGAAAGCCAAGGATGGGCTTGGGCGGGTGGGGCAAAGCCCATTGAATGACTTGACTTCTTTTTTTTTTCTTTCTTCCCTTTCCACCTGGCTTCTTCATTCTCTCTTTCTAATCTTCGTGGGCGGCAGAGGTGTCGGGAGAGAGAAGATCGCAGTTGGGTGGCGCGAATGCGAGCACGGACGATTGAGGAGGACGATGCGTCGATGTGGTCACGTGAGCGGTGGTCATGATGGAGTCCTCTGATGAAGCGAGGACTGGTGCGTGGTCACCGGTTGTGTGGGAGGTGAGAGGAGTGTTTTCATGTTGTTATTTAGTATTATGGAAAGGGTAGGAATGTTGTGGGGGTTAGGGGGTGTTGGGATGGAGATGTGTGGAGGGGGGGGGTGGGGATGTGGTTAGGGTTAGGAGAAGGAGGGGGGGAGGGGGGGAAGAAATGAGAGGGAGGGGTGGTTAGCAAAGGAAAGAAAATTCAAATGAAAGAAGAAGAAAATAAAATAAAAAAATAAATAAATATATAAAACATAAAATAAATATAACTAAAGGAAAAATCATATGGAGATTTATTTTTCCATGTGCCTTTAGGATTTATCTTAAATTTTAAACTTACTTTTGAGAGCTTTTCAAACGGTTATTTTTTAAAACTTTTCTTATTTTCTTCCAAAACAAAAATACTAAACAAAAGCCTATCCAAGTAATTAAATAACACCCCCACACTTGAACTACTCCTCAGCAAACAATACATAATACATTTAAACAAAAAAACACAAACCTTTTAACAAGAGAAACCGATAGAAAGAATAGGCATTGAAGGAGGGAAGTATTGCATCTTAGCACAAATATAAATAGGTTAAATAAACGATTATTTACCATTTAGCTCACTACCCTCACTCACTACTCCCTTTCATTTTGGGCAGGCGAGGGTTAATGAGGGAGGAAAAAAAATCCTAGTAATAATCACAATGAGATTTGTAAATTAGAAACAAGGCATAACCGAACACACTACCTAAAATATGAATTTATGAAACAAAAAAAATTTTTTTTTTTTTTTTTTCTTTTTTTTTTTTTTTTTTACGAAATATAAACAAATACAACAATTTACAAAGCACACCTCCACACTTATTCTTTCAAACCCCAACATAAATTAACAACAAAGTAACTCAAATTACACTAAGAAGCCGGAAAGGGAGGGTTGTAGGGAGAACAAAAAAAGGAAAATATAGAAAAGGCAAACAAGATATAAATTCAAATTTGCCTGTGATCCGGAAATGCGAATTCACAGAATAGCTAGAGACATAATACACAACTGAACACAAAAAAGGCAAATAGAAGCACTTTAAGCCAGCCACAATAGGAGTATAGCCCACCAAAAGACAGAACCAAAGTTTTTTAAAGACGAGACTAAATCTTTATCTATACAATTAATCATCTATCATCGTTAAAATAACAAACAAACAACAACAATTATTTTTTGAAATTTTTTTTTTTCTCTTTTTATTAGGGTAACAATACGTGACCACAGTGACTACTTAGTACAGGTGTTCAACTCCAAGGGAGTGAGATGATAGCGATATATTGTTACAATAGAAAACGAAAACAAAACTATTTTTGTTTTTCAAATTTTTCAATTTTTTTTTTTTAAACAATGTAAAACCCCCCCCCACACTTGAATTAAACATTCCTCAATGTTAGACAAATTGCATTAAGAATAATTCAACAGTTATTAATGAAAACAAAACAAGTAAACACACAACAGTTATACAAATGAAAAAGGAAACAAAATACCCCCCTAAACAGAACTCCCCCAAACATCACCAACACCAAACAAGCTCTCTCATGTGTGCGGGTGGGGGGGGGCCAGAAGGAGTGCGAGGGTGGGGGGGCTTGCGAAAGGAAGGAATGAGCGGAGGTAGGGGGTGTGGACCTGCTGCGTGGGGGGGGGAGGGGGAGCCCGGCGGGGTGGGCTTGGGCGGCCGCGGCAGCCTCCCGACACGGGTTTCAAACACCGTTTTGCGCCCTTCCGGGTTGTAACTGGGTGTGTGGCGAGGAGTTGGAAAGGGTGAAAAAATTTTTTTTTTTTTTTTTCTTCAAAAAAGAAGGTAACGGAAAGCTTAAAGGGAGTTTAGGGGGGGACTGGTAGTCCTTTTTTAAGCCGAACTATTAGGGCTTAAGGACACTATCGCTAGGGGTTTGGGTTATGAAAGGGCAGGTTTATTGAATTGAAAACATATTTTTTTTTTTTGAAACCCAAAACAAACCATAAAAGGGCAAGGAATACTATAAAAACAACTAAAAAGAACTAGAATAAAATAAAATTAAACAAACAACAAAAGTAAAAAAATTCAAATAGTAAATAAAAACACTTTTATACCAAATAATGAAGAAGAAAACTTACTTGAGAGAATGAACACCAACAAACACACCCTTTTAACCTTCTATTTTCACTTTACATTATCAAACAAACAACAAAAAATAATAAAAAAAAAAATAAAAAAAAAAAACATTTTAAAAAAAAACAACCTAATAAAAGCATTACCTTATGTTTATTTACACCATTCACTATCTTATATTCTTTTTATAGGAAAGGACTCAAGCTTTGTGTTGGACTACTTTCCTGTAAAACTGTTCATTATTTCAGCACCGCCTAGACTCGGCCCTATGGGGCTATACAGACTAAACTATAGACCCCAGGACAAAAAATAAAAACAAAACAACACCCCATAACCCCCCGTAAATTAACAAAATAATATAATAAACATAAATAGAAGGACAGGGGCGTGAATGGAGGTATAAGATGGTGGGTTGATATTGAGGTGGGGGGGGCTGGGCCTTTTTCTTCTTGCCTTCTCTCTGCGAGGGGGGGGCTGGCGGGGCAGGGGATGGGAGGTGGGGGTGGGGGGTAGGTGGGGGGAGAGGAGCGGGGGGTTTGGGGGGGGGGGGAGGGGGGAGAGGGGGGGGGGGGGAGGCTGGAATCCAAGACGACAGCAGGGAGTGGAAGACGGGAAAGAGGTGGTGGCCGGCAAGGGAGAGGGAAAGTCAGCAGAGAGGTGGACTATGGTGGCCGGGCGGTTTGGCTTCACCTGCAAATGTCAAAAGGAAAAAGAAAATTCAAATAAGCCAAATGCATTCGGTGAAAGAAGAAGAAAATAAAATAAATAAATAAATATATAAAACATAAAATAAATATAACTAAAGTGAAAAATCATGTGGAGATTTAATTTCGTTCCGCCACCGCGTGTGGTGGTTGCGCCTCTTTAAGTGGTGGTTCGCCGACAATTTATCGGGATTCGAAACGGTTTTCGAAATCTCCGTACACGCTCTATTTTCCACATCCGAGAAACGACCGGTGTCATTTCATTCAAAAGTCTCGGTTGACTTTCCGTTATTTTCGGAATTGCGCTAAAAACCTCCGAAATGCACCTTATTGTGCAAATTAACATTTTGGCTCATAATTTCCCTATTCACAAGAAAACACACATTAAACATACTAAATAGCTCTCGGAAAAGCCTAATCCAAGTAATTAAAGACGCAATGTGTACGTATTTTACGTCCACACGAGCTGACAGAACTTGAAAATCTTAAATCGTTTAATTTTTTATGAATTTTTTAGTTTTTCAACATTGAAAAATTGTAAAAAAATAATAAAAAATTACCCATAAGGCTTGGGTGGCCTTATGCTTCAAAAAGCCACCAAACATTTTTTACCCAAATAAGGCCACCAATATTTACAAAAATGTCACTGCATCAATATTTACAAAAATGCCACCGCATTTTTTAAACGAGTCGATATTTTTGCTTTCTTTGAAATCAAGAAGTCCTTAACAATTATGATTTGAGTGTAGGAAGATTTTGGTACAAAAATAAGAACATACAATTTTGGCCAAAAAATCGTGTGTGTTATAACCCACGATTTTGGGAGAAAAAACCATGGTCTCAACAAAATAATAAAAATTTCTCAAAACTTCACAATTGGTAAGACATGTTTTGAGCTGTTCCAATTGACAGAACTTGAAAGCTCGAATCGTTTATTTTTTGTGAATTTTCTAGTTTCCAATTTTGGAAAATCATTAAAAATAAACGAGTCAATATCTTCGATTTATGTCAACTCGAGAAGTTGTTAACAATCACGATTTAAGTGTGGGAAGATTTGGGTGTAAAAATTAGAACATGCAATTTTTTACTAGGGCTGGGCACAAAATCCCAAAAATCTCGTCTCAACCCGATCCCGACCAGGATTGAAAACCAAAATGTATTGTTCAGTCCCGTCCCAATCAAATAGGACGGGATGCGGGATTTGAATTGTAAATCCCGAAAGTCTCGTCCTGTCCGGAAGTTAATTTTTTTTTATAAATCCAAATAGGCATGGCGCAAAGCATTCAGCCCAGCCCTTTACCTAAAGCATAATTCAGTAATTTTCCTCCCCTAATACTCTCAATTCCACACCTCAACTTCACAAAACCTAATTATCACTTCACACTCACAATTGCACTCTCAAGTATCAAGTCTTTATCAGACAACTCTCTCAATCCTCATTCTTGATTTCACCTCTTCGATCACCTTCAACCGATAACCGGCCGCTACTCTGATTGAAGACCTCTCTACGTTGCTTCCTTGCTTCTCTTTTAGATAAGAACTAAGGTTTTTGGTTTTGATTTGATCTTATCAATTTGGAGTTTGTGAATACGAATCATTGGTAGTTTTATGATATGATCTCCATAAGTTTGAACTTAGTTTGCTACTCAATCAAACAACAATATATAAGATGTTAGTAAGTAGGTGCTAGAATTTATTGTTCTAACCCTTAATTTTGAAAATTCATAACTTAATCTAGAAAAATCATTTTTAGGAGATTCTAACTCTCAAATGATGGTTAAGTTGTCTAATACAACTTTTAGGAAGAAACTAACCTCAAATACCTAACGAAATTGTACAGTTTTCAACAAAACTCTTGTTGGGTCAGAAACTTAGAAAACTGATTTTGCTTTGGCTGTCTAGAAAAAATTGAAAACTTAATTTAGTTCTATCAATCTCCAGTTCTACATTGATACTACATTGTTGTTTACTTTGTTACTTGTTTTCTGTGAGTTTACAAGTTATATCTCAATTAGTTGTTGCTTACTTACTTCTTGTGATGTTATTTACTTATTTTTTTTTTATGTTATTTACTTATTTTTACTTTTTCTTTTTTCTTTTCTAGATTATGAAAGCATTGCTTCCAACAGAAATGTATGTCCAGCTCCACTTCTAAAAGCAAAGGGGAAGGCTACTGTCATTGATGTGTGAATTAAGTTGGTTGCTTTTTCAGTTTCTAACTTTCATTTAGTAATCAGTACTTGGACTGTGGACTATTGTGATAATGTGATATTGCATGTAATCAGTACTTGGATTGTGGATTATTATCTTGATGTTTTTATTTTCTACTTGTTGAGTTTTTGTTGTTGTGTGGATGTATATTGTGCTTTGTGGTAGAATTGGATTGAAGAATTTAATCATTTAAATTATGGATGTATATTGTAGTGAAAAAATGATGAAAATTAGAGCTTTGAAGCACATAAAAGGTCCATTTTGTAGCTAATTTTATAAATTTTCAAGAACATGTTTTGTCGCTAATCTTTTCTCGTCCAGTCCCGCAGTTAAATTGCAGGACGGGATCGGGATCACTCCCATCCCGGCTCGTCCCTTCCTGTGCCCAACCCTATTTTTGATATAAAAAAAAACATGTGTTATAGCTCATAGTTTTGAAAGAAAAACCATTCTCTCAGCAAAAAAAAAATACAAAAAAAAATTCTCAAAACTTCACGATTGGTAAGACATATTTTTTAAAAGCAATTCTTTTTTACTGAACTTGAAAATCTCGATCGTTTATTTTTTATGAATTTTCTAGTTTCCGAATTTGGAAAATCTTTAAAAATAAATTAGTCAATATCATTACCTTAGGTAAACTGGAGAAGTCCTTAACATTCACGATTTAAGTGTGGAAAAATATTGGTGCAAAAATAAGAAAATATAATTTTGGCCCATAAAACGTGTGTTATACACACGGTTTTTTGAGAAAAATCATGGTCTCGGCCAAAAAAATAAAAATTTCTCAAAACTTCAGTATTAGTAAGACATGATTTTTAAAATAAGTTTCAATTGACAGAACTTAAAAATCTCGAATCGTTTTTTTTTATTTCAAGTTTTTCGAATTTGGAAAATTGTAAAAAAAATAAACGATTTGATATCTTTGTTTTCTGTCAACTCAAGAAGTCCTTAAAACTTATGACTTGAGTGTGAAAATATTTTTGTACAAAAATAAAAACATGCGATTTTGGACTAGAAATCGTGTGTTATAACCTACGGTTTTGGGAGAAAAGCAATGGTCTCGGCAAAAACAAAAAAAACAGTTCTCAAAACTTCCCTATTGGTAAGACATGTTTTTGAAAAGCTGATCCAATTGACAGAACTTGAAAAATCTCGAATTGTTTATTTTTTTATGAATTTTCTAATTTTCTGACTTTGGAAAATCGTAAAAAATAAACGAATCGATATCTTTACTCTCTATCAACTCAAGAAGTCCTTAAAAATTATGATTTGAGTGTGGGAAGATTTTAGTTCAAATTTAAGAATATGCAATTTTGGCCCAAAAATCGTGTGTTATAACCCACGGTTTTAAGAGAAAAACCATGATGTCGGCAAACAAAATAAAAATTTCTCAAAACTTCATTACTAGTAAGACATGTTTTGTAAAAACTGTTCCAATTAATAGAACTTGAAAATTTCGAATAATTTATATTTGTATGAATTTTCTAGTTTTTCTATTTGAGTGTGGGAAGAATTTGGTGAAAAATAAGAACAAGCGATTTTTGAAAAGAAAAACATGAGAAAATGCATCGGTGACATTAGATTTAGTCGCCCACCTCAGTGGGAGTCAAAAAGAAAAAAAAATATAAGCAAAACAAAAAAATATATATCATAAAACTCTTGAAAAATATTTCGCATAAATCACACATGATCTCATTTAACTGAGTTATGACGAAAAATTAATTATGGTATCCCGATAATGTGTTTTTAAAAGTTTAGATATCTTATTGATCACTTTTGGAAGTTAGATATATGTTTATCCAATATACCAAAGTTTATACTCTACTAGTAATAAAAACTCAAATATTTAATTGGGTTCAACATAATAGTGCATATATATGCACGGACAAGAGACAAGAGTATAGATTGACAAACAAAAGAGAATTACACAATACAAGAGCAGTACACAAAATTTGCCAACAAATAAAAATAATGCACAAGAACACAGGATGCCCAAACCTTCATAGCTTCCCAAAACCATCTATACCATAGCCTCAGAGAGATGTAACAATTGAAAAGAAAATAGTCAATGCTTTCAGTCACAACTTTACATATGATGCACTAACGAGATAATAAACTCTTACTAGGCCTCATCATTTGAAAAGCATTACAGGTACTAACTATTCCACAAGTAATATCAAAGCAAGTATTGTACCTTACGAGGAATCCTAAACATTAAAATCATCAAAGATGGGTTGAAAACGAGGACCGTAAAGAATAAGGGATGAGGTCCTATATCAAGCCGAATTAATAACTTGAAAACTTAATATCAAATATATGTCTATACCACATTTCAAAATATTTTGTTATCTTTCCCATTTTACTTGCCAAAGCGCTGGAGCTCAAGAGGATTGAACTCATGCATCATAGAATTATCAACCTTCAATTTCCAAATACTAGATATATATTCTATATGTCAGACAAACAAACCCAATTTTCCCTAAGCACGAAAGAGTAACCATGTAGGAGGCATGTAGCAGTGACAAATAAACACAACTTTCCTGCACCTGAATTAATGTAGCATCACCAGCTGAATATATAATACTGGCAAAATTCCAGCAGGTTTGTAAAAGATATAAAAGAACCTAAAAGAAATATAAATCCACAGCATGAATTACTGTCACTAGCTGGAAACACATATTCCGGTGAAAAAAAATAAGGGAAAGGAAACAGTGCATGAACTCAGTTAAAAACTCTGACCAGGCCACTAGTTCAGCTTTATAAGTTAATAAATTTGAATCTGTTCTGATAACTGAGCTATACTAATTTGACAACAAGATTACAGATACAAATGATAGGATCTGAAAGAAATTCAAACGACACTAAGTGCAATCACCTAGTTATGATCAACCTCTTTTGCTTCGACTCTTTGACGGCCTAAGAATGTTGTAGTCCAGCTTTCCCCCCTTTGGTTTCTTGAAAGAGCCTTTACTTTTATTTGGTGATGACTGACCTTGATCATTTTTGGGAGACTTATTCGGATATAGTGTTTCAGACACTACTTCAGACTGTTTTCTTTTATGGTCTCCATTTAGCTCACAGTTTGAGTTGTCAATATTTGAGCACTCTGCTTCGTCCATTGAGGACCCATTTTCTCTGTGAAAATGCAAATAGGAGAAAGAAGATAGGAAAGCAGAAGCCAAAGTTTGGAACAAATTTGCCACTCAAGTTCTTTAGTCTTCTTAACCCATTGGAACAAAAAATCGCATTTATAGAGACAATAGATTCCTTCAAATATAAAGAAAAAAAGCAAAGTAAACTGAAATTTCGAATCACAAACCTAATTGATACTCTTTCACTTCGGATGCCTGAAGAAGAGGCACAGGCTGCTGGCGGACCAGGGTTTGCTGATCCTTCATTCAGTTTCTACCATGAGAACACTTTTGTGTCAGGTGAAAAAAAAACCAATCAAGAAGCACACAGGAGGTTAACAATCGATGGAAATTTTAAGATCCATGAAGCTTATACTCACATCAATTGATGGATTGAAACCGTTAAATGACATCCGCCCTTTAATTGCTCCAGGATTGGGGTCACCTTCTATTAGGACCACACTGCATCCATAAACATGGCCAATCACATGAATCCAGGAAAATTTGAACAAAAGAATGTCCAATACTGTAACTAATGAGTACCTATAGCATGTAGTTTTCTAAAGGTACTCTCGATCATCTTTGATTCTATGTATGAAGTTATCTTAATTATTAGGACATCTACTTTGAGTCGTCAATGCCTTCATATCATCATAACTAACGGCTTCCATAAAGGGTAACCCTAAGAAAGCTGATTATAATAGAATTGCCCTAGTAAGTACTAGCTCATAGCTAGGGTCTACAAACTGACTCCCCCAAGAAATAATCAATCACTATCAGTCAGTATTACAACACCTATAAATCCAAATTTCCTTTCAAATTTTCCGTAACTAGAAAAAAATAAAATAAAAATTGTTCAAGAAGCAAGTACTGAAACATCCAATATATGCTAATGCTGGACATGCAAATATGAAGCTGGACAAAAAATTGAGATGAACTAATAATTCACAGTGAACTAAAGTTAAAGGAAAGTAATAAACACAGCTCAAATAAGTCAAAAAAAAAAGTACACAAAGAAAAACTACCACTTTCTTAGTTGTTGGGTAGCAGAAGAGCTAAAACCTCCATCAGGTTTCACATCTTCTTCTTCTTTCTTCATCATCTCCTCTCTCTGAGTTGCCCTTTGCATGAACTATGGTAAACAACACAAATTAAATACGTTAAATGGGTTTGGAAGGAAAATCGACTGTGCATCAGAAATTCAAGAGTACTTTCGGAATTAAGCACACCCAGATGAAGTAAAGAAGGACCCAAATCAAATTTCAAATAGAAACTAGAATTGGCCATCAATTGAAAACAAATCACAAAAAAGAAAAGAGTATGTTTCGTCAAGCTGTGTTCTTTAATTTTTACCTTTAAGTTCCTCAGAGTACTGGAAAGCTCTCGCTTCGCCATTGTAGCTTCTGGGTTTATCTCAGAAATCCAATCGAAAGCTAAAGGCGCGAACTTTAAGCTTTGGTTCTCTTTGGAGGCTCTGTTAATTTTTGTTGTGCAAGTGCAGACATACACAGAGGAAGAGGAGCCGAGGGTTTATTTTGGGGACGAATGATAAATTAGCCGACCATAAGACAAATTTATCCCTCATTAGTGATGGGCCTTCCTTATCGGCCTAAGAGAAAAAAAAGAGATGGGCTTCCTACCGGGCCCAGCGGTAACTCTATGCTCTATATTCAATAATCAATCTTGTTCTCGACCAAAAAAAAATTTGAAAAAAACTCTCACAAATGGTTTTTGCACAAATGATCTTTAAATATTGACTTAAAAAAAACGATTCAATCATAAAACTACATTATGGAATATCTGCAAATAAAAGAGTATTTGGACACATAAGTCTAAACTCTAAACTAGTTTGAATCTTTGTCAAAAAAAAAATTATATATATATATTCGATTTTGTTAAGTGTCAATCCATGTATATATGTAGGGCTTAGATTTCTTCTTCGTCTTTCCCTTTTTCTATTGGGTTCGGTAAAATACTTGCATGTTTTGCTTCGGGAAAGTTTTGTCTTAGCTTCATCAAGATTCCTATATATAGGGACCCTGTCTTTGGTACTCTTTCACAAATTATTCTCCAGACAATTTGGTTTGAAACTTTGATTCATGCTTGTTAATTGTATTAGCTAGTTGGTATTGATTAAGACCAGTGTTTCAAATATGTCACAAGAAGGCAACAATTGGTGGGCGATGACGGAAGATAACAAAGATGCAACATCCTCAACAACCCCAAAGTCCAAAGGAGTCGTGACGCATGAAGAACGTTCGTGCCCGCCGCCTCCACAAAAGAGCCAACCTCCTCCGAGATATAATGAGTCTATTGTTCGAGCTAATTTGAATACAGCTTTTGAGCAAGAACATGTTAGGGAAAAGTTAGAGAATATGGATTTGTCATATTGGGGGAAAATAGTTTCAATTGTGATGTTTTGATACTTTAATCATCTTATGTGACGACTTATGCGTATTAAATTTTTTTTTTTTTTACCCGCAAAAAAAAAAAAAAAAAAAAAAAAAAAACTACTATCACCTATTAAGCCAATCATTCTATGACCATCTCCAGAAATATCATCAATGACCACCGAGAAATGTGACAGGGGGTCAGATAATAGTACCACCACGAGGGAGGCCAATACTATTTTTCCATAGCATCACAACCAAATTGCACTCCCGGTGAACATCAGATCTGACAAGCCTCAAATAAGTGTATAAGACCATGACAATTCTAATTATAGTAGCCATTGGGTGGAGGTTAAGGTCGGTAGAGTTAAGGAGGTTCACAGCAATAACAGAATCACTTTCTACCACAATTTTCTTAATCTGCAAGTTAGCAGCCAGCTTTAAACCAATGTATATACCCCAAACCTCAGCTTGAATAACTTCACCATGGCCAATATGGTGAGAAAAGCCCTGAATCCAGCTCCCAGACCAGTTTCTAACTACACCACCAGCTCCTATACAACCATTATCAGAACGGGATCCATCCACATTAAGCTTGAAAAAACCTAGAGGGGGCTGGAGCCATCTCAACATCACAGTATGTTTTTCACCAACCTTAGTCTCAAGCTTATTAACAGAGAACCATTCAGTAATAAAATGTAAGATAATCGGCAAGGGATTCCCAGGATATTTAATGTAAGATGGATATGCGTATTAAATTTTTGTTATGAAATTTCAGGATTTATTTCTTTATAAAGTTGAAAAATAAAGTTTTACCTTAATTTAGTGAATATATTTTGTAATTCATTAATCAATAGCAACAGTGCTAGTTGTTTCTTGATATGTCCATCTGCTTCTTATCGTGTGCACCCTGGATAAGTAGATATCCTTGTAAGCTTTCGATTTCAGTTGTGAGTGTGTGATAATTTGCAAGTAATTGCAATATTTGCCCATGTCAAGAACATGGCCCAATATATATGTTTAGGCCCAATATATATATATTTTATACACTATAAAAGCTCCTTATCAAAAAAAGAAAAATCAATAAAAGCTCAAGCTCCTTCAAAAATATTAGAAAACCTATAAAAGCTCAAACCCAGCAAGAAACCCAGCAGTACTCAAATCATTACCAAGGTGCCATACTCGTGATCAAAATCTCTACTTTCTAGATTAACAGGAACATAAAAAGTCCTTTCTGTATTTATTCGTTCTGGGTTTCCGATTTTCAATGCTTTTTGGTCGTAGACTGATAGTCAGATAGTGGATTTCTTCTATTTTTATTCGTTTTTAACAGTGGATTTCCTTTATTTATATGGTTGATGAGTATTGTTGGAAGTTTGGATTCGAAATACTCATTGGATTTTGTGTGTTTTGACGTTGTTTGAGTGTTTGACAGATCAACAATCAGTAATCTTTTGGGCATTTGAAACTTCTTGGGCCCAGTAAATATGGTATGTTTGATGACCCATATTCTTCTATTCCTTGTAGTTTTTGTCTTGATGGATCGTAATTCAGAAGAAAAATAGATTTTTGGCAATCTAGTTTCGAATACTGATATTGATTGGAATGATGCAATTCAACATTTTCCGGATAAGGAGGTTTTAGTTTTGGAATAACATGTTTATGTGATTGAGTAACAACATGGTATCAAAATTTCACCATCTCAGAGAGGAGCTCGGATTGCTATTTAATCTTGTCAACTTCTAATTGTTCTTTGTATTTTTATGATGAACCTTTTTGGCTGATAATTATCTTCACTGTTATGATTATTTTCGTTTTACAGGCTCATGAATACCATCGCAGTTCAGCCTTTGAGCAGAGTTATCGTTGTTACCCTGTCTCATTCATCGACAAGGTTTCTATTCCGATCCTGGAAATTAAATATCACTTATTAAGTTGTCACCAAAATTTCACTATTGCCTTCCATAATTCATTAGTTAGTGTTTAAATGAATGCTCAAACTGATTCATCTTAATCTCGATCTTTGCAGCAACATCTGGAAAAGGGTGATAAAAGTATGTTATCTGCTTGGCTAGTTCTTTTATACTATACTATCCCACATTACACAGCGTTTTATATGTATATATTCTTTCAGAGGACAGGATAGTATCCAATACTTATCTAATTACTTATTTGGTTTCTTTGTCCTTACAGTAATAATGCCTCCCTCAGCTCTCGATCGCCTTGGTAAATTGATAATTCTCTCTCTTATCTGTCCTGCTTTTGCAAAATGGATTTCAATCTATGTAGACCTGTGTTGATCTAAGATGATAAGTAAACATGAAATTTTCTTCTCCAGCATCTATGCACGTCGACTACCCTATGTTGTTTGAACTTAATAATACTAGTGCTGGACGAGTTACTCATTGTGGGGTCTTGGAATTTGTTGCTGATGAGGGCCTGATATATATACCATACTGGGTACGCATTTTTCACTATGGATACGGCAGCATTGTACTCATGATCATGATGGCACCTTCTTACTCCTTTCTGTTCTTTTGTTTACTTGTAGATGATGGAGAACATGCTCCTACAAGAGGGAGACATTGTTCAAGTGAAGAACAAAAGCCTGGTAAAGGGAACCTATGTGAAGTTGCAGCCCCACACCAAGGACTTTCTTGATATTTCAAACCCCAAAGCCATGTAAGTTAATCTATATGACGTTTTCATTTGGGTAATTGCAGTGGATACTTTAGTAGAACTATTTATATTTGTATATTCCTTTTGCAGTTTGGAGACTACATTGAGGAGCTACTCTTGTTTGACCACTGGTGACACTATCATGGTTCCTTATAACAATAAGAAGTATTACATTAACATAGTTGAAACAAAACCCTCATCTGCAATCAGTATAATTGAGACAGACTGTGAGGTTGACTTTGCCCCTCCTCTTGATTATGTGGAACCTGAAAAACCAGCGGTGTCTACATCTTCTACTTCCCCAAGGAAGAGACCACAAGAAGGTTATTGTGCTGTTCAGTTTAAAAGAGATTTTAAGTAATAAGCAGTTACTTTTAATTTCTTGCTTATAAAGCGATTGAATTTCATTCTAATGGATGACATCAATTTTTTTTTTTCAGCTGAAGAAGAACCAGTTCAAAAGGTTGCAAGGTTCAATCCATTTACAGGTTCAGCAAGGCGATTGGATGGAAAACCCTTGACAGAATCAGTTGCACCAGTTTCCTCTCCCATACTCAAGCAGCACCAACTGGAGAGTGAAAACGGAACCAAGGATTCCAAGCCATCAACTTCTGCTTCACGTCAACGTTCTGGAAAGCTTGTGTTTGGTTCAAATCCCAACCAACCCACAAAGGAAGCCCCAAAAGTATGTACCTTTTCCCTTAAACTACCATACTTATCTGGACACATCAACTTGATGCTCTTCTGTTGTATCTGTACTTGTAATCGCAGGTTGCGCCAAAGAAACAAGAATCATCTGAGAAGACAGAAGAGGAAAAAGAGACAAAGTTCCAAGCATTCACCGGGAAGAAGTATTCTCTGAAAGGGTGAGGTTAGGCCTAGCCTTCAAAAAAAAAAAAGCGGGGAAAAAGATGGCATTTCTTCCATCTATTCTTAAGTGATTTTGGCAGTGGAAGGTCCAAACCAAGAAATGGCCCTGCCCATCTTCTTTTGACAAATGTAGATATCCATCCAGAAATTGTTTAGCAAAAGTTGATGGCAGTAGAACTTTGTTCATATATTTATGATTTTAAATTATATTTATTTTCTCGTACTTTCCGGTGGGCAAATTTATTTCCTTCATACTGTGGGTCTATGTTAAGAAATTACACCAATTCTCTGTTCCAATGATTTCTCAAACATGGTTTTACAAGACATTTTCATTAAACTCACTGAACATTGATATGCAAATACACTCACATGGTGAAAAGGGGTTGCAAGAGTAGTCGACATTGTAAAACCAAATCTACCACAAACAGTTTATTACAACATAAAATAAAGACCTTCCAGCTTGATTAATATAAATCAGTGGCTAAGTAGTTAGGTCCAGCTTAACTACAATTGTTTCCAAGACAATTCTACAATTTCAAAAGTACAAAATGAGATGCTGATAACAAAGAAAACCATCGGCCATTCGGTGCTCCTCTGCAACAAGTAATTAATTTTATTTCTATGTAGGATACATGGTTCTTTCAGATGACTAACAAGTAGCTAAGCTTCTACTGGTGTCTCAATTGCAACCTCTCGCGAATATCCTACATTCTCAGATTGCTCAGCCCAGAGTTCTGGCAATGCTTCCCTCATATTGTGGATGCTCTCCAGTGCATGATCCACTTCTTTAGTTCGGTGTGAGGTGCCAACCTACAACCATTTGATAAATAGTATTGGTGAGGTTTATATTCAATTCTGATTATGCAAAATCTCAGCTAAACACTTTAGTATTAGGAACTACTTACCCATACTGTTTGCAGGCCGACCTGTTTCGCAGTTTGTAAATTGCGAATGCTATCATCAAAGAATAACTGCGGAAAAAAAATAAAAACACAAAATCAAAAGAAGAGGAGGGCGCTAAGAAACAATAGTAATTTGAATGATGTCAAGGCTATCCTACCACACAAGACCTATTAGGTAAGTCGATTGCTCTAATGAAAAGATAAAGGTCTCACCGTTCTTTTAGGGTTGATGTTTGCTATCTTAAAAGCTTCTTCATAGGCATTTTCAAATGGTTTGCAGACAACTGGGCTCCTTGGAATCACCACATCAGTGTTTGGTTGTTGCACATATTCAATTTCTTCTGCACCAACAGAATCATCAGCATTCTTGGTGGGATTTAGAGTCTCAAAGCATATAATGTACTCAAAGCAGTCCTCTATTCCAAGCCTTTTGAGCGCTGTAGTCGCATGATTCTTATCCGCATTCGTAAAGATCTATACACAAAGACCAACCTCATGAGAAGAAGAAATTAATGTAAAAACCCTTGGGTATATTATGATAAGATGAAACTTACTACTTTCCGAACAGGCAGACTAAGTAAAAGACCCCTCAGAACATGGTCAGGCTTAAGCAAATCGTAGGGCAACCTCCCATGAACAAAACTGCAACATTGATTATTGTTAGAAACTGAGATGGGTGAGTTCCATAAAACAATGGGGGAACTAATTCAGATAAGAATTTGGTACCTGTGAAAGTCATCATACTCAAAGTCGTAGCCTTGAGCCTGAAATAGGGCAAAACACAAAATCAAGTTCATTTCTATAGCTTAAATGTATTTGAAAACAATAAAAAAGGTTAAAGGGGCCATAATCAAAATACCTTAAGACCAGCCATTGTCGTCCCGTAATCCTTGTATAACGAAATACACAATTCAGGAACTGAACTTTTCTCCATGCCAAGCTTTTGAATCATATATTCTACAGTGAAATTCGAACAATTTTTCTTCAAGCATATAAACATTTCAATAAAACCATTAAAAACCAAAACCATTTATAGCATGCATCACCTTGAATATTCTTAGTGATTTCTACTGAAATGCCAGAACTCAGGGGATAGAGGGTGTCATCTAGATCTGGATATCAAAACAACTAGCTGTTAATTCTGCCTTCAAGTAGGATAATTTCGAACCGAGAAAAACTCAAGGGCTTACCAAATAGAAGGCACTCATATTTTGGTTCGGGGGATTGTTGGTATTGATCCTTGTTTTCCATCTTGATCTAGGCTTCAAACTAGAGGAATTGAAAGAAGCATAAACGATATACATAAACAAATACAACCACAATATCCTAAATGCTAAAATCAGTACCGGATCTTCCAAAATTGGCATTTTACAAGTTCAATTTCATGAGAGCAAACACAATACCTCAAACCAACATAAGAAAGAAAACTTCAATGTTCTATTTCAAAAAATAAGAGCTTCAAAACACCAAAAAAAGAACCAAACCAAACACAGTTGAAAATCACAATTCTGATAATCAATACCAAAATCATTCACAACCTACATCCTAGAACCAAAGTACACTCATGCAGATCGATCAAAAGTCCACATTTTAAAGCAACATTTCAATGGAAACAAGAAAACCCCATATCTGATGTCTCCAAACTTGAACCATTGTCATTACAAAAACAATGCTTCACTAGAATAAATAACAAAAGCCCACAATTTGGTTTCTCCAACATTAACCATTCCAAGTGAAAAAACACTGCTTCATTACAATGGAAAATGAAATCCCAGTATATGACTTCTCCAACACTAAACCATTGTGAGTCAAAGAAAGCAATGACATTAACCAAAACTAAAGAACAAGCCTTACCAGATCCAAATGGCCGACGTTGTATACAGAGATCAAAACTAGAGATTTTTTTTTCCAGAGATAAAGGAGCAGACACCGACGCACCCGTCCTTGTAAATTCACAATGAAACTTCACAATGTTTGACCTCATTACGTGGTCGGTGGTTAGTGGTCCACGTGGCTTGTTTTAAATGCGTGTCTGCTACATCCCTGCAGAAGCCGCGTTTCACCGGACAAGTGTCGCTCTCAGATAGGACTCGGATTTTATTTTTTATTTGCTTTCGGTTTCTGGTAGTGGTTGAGACTTGAGAGAAGTGGATCGCGTATTCGACTATACGTAACCAATTAGCCACGTCTCTCAAGTCCAGTGTAGTCAACATTTCTAGATTCAATTATTTGCCATGAAAAGTGTTGGTGAAATATTTGTATAATTGACATTTTCTAAGTATTAACCAAAAAATTATATTTTAGTGTAATAGTTTATACTTTTGAAATCTCAAAAGATTTGACAGTTTGACTCAAATGATCAATTCTCCATAACACACTCAAATGTATGTTTGCATACCTATGTGTTTAGAGTTGTTCTAGAATTGAACATTCTTTTCTATCAGATTAAGGATTGTAAATGCTTTTCAATCCTAGAGTACTGAGCCGCGGGTTTTAAGAAGATTTTACGTCCAAAGATTTAATTGTGAGTTGATTTGATTTGTGGGCTTCTAAATGACATTTTTATTTTAACTCATATTCATTAAAAAAAATCATCTCAAGCCCAACACAGCAACAAACTTAACATTCCCTAGTTCATTCATTATTTTATAAATATAGGGCTTTCACGTTGTTAAGTGTGTATCAAAACTGAGAATATTTTATTGTTGCATTTCTTGTGAGCTTTCTATCTTTATCTCCAGAAAGCATTGAGCCGAATCTCTTTTGAGAATTCTTCATGAGATGTTCAATGTTTAGATCTTGAAGGATTATCAAATCCCATCAACTTTTCAGTCAAAAAGTTTTTTTGGTTTTATGCTTCATGTGTGTAGGTAGTTCATGCATGATTTGTGTCTTGAGGTGATTGACAATCAATATGAGAGTTGTGTCATCTCAAGATTGAGGTGTAGATATACATCATTTTCTAAAAACTCAAATTTTCAAAAAAGTACAAGTAAAAATTCAGAACAAATATTAAACTTTCTTTTTTGGACGAAAGAACAAATATTAAACAAGACAAGGGTATTGGTGCCAGATTAATTGTCTTACAGTTTCTTTGAGGGTTAATGTTGGCATGCCACCCGGTTTTGACATTATTCCAAAGTTCAAAGTTCAAACTCGACGTCTAGAAACATAAACGACGAGACTAGACTGGCCACCACAATTCAAAAGTTAACAGCTAAAAGAAAAAAAAACTACATGCTTTGACGTTGCTCGCATATTTTATACCACTTTCTACATAAACTTTCTTTGAAAAAGATTTAGGGATTATATTTAAATTAATATAACAAATACTTCAGATGCAGTTCTAGACGGAAAACGTGGTCATTAAACATTAGGAAATGTTCTTAGAATCAATGAAATCAATCAACATCATACATAGTCCTGTTACTCCTGTAGTCATAAAATAGGGATTGAAATATGATACAGATTTCGTCCATACAAGAAATATGCCAAATAGTTAGCACAAAAGTTTCAGAGAAAAATTATAACAAAAAAAGACGGGAATGACAATTACAATGTACAACTAACAAACAACTTTCTCCAATAAACTAAGTAGGGAGAACCTGAGGCTCTAGTGGTGAAGTTCCGTCTTCCTCAGGCCCAACACTAACAGGGGCCTCAACAGTTTTCTCGTCTTCATCTTCAAAACCTTGCTTAAATCTATCATAATTGCTCACTTCACTCGACTTATACGGTCTCTCTCCCAAAACCCTGAGAAGGTCATCTTGGTGAAGGACTTCCTTTTCAAGCAACAATTCTGCAATTTGAGCCACTTGATCTTTGTGTTCTTCTAGAAGTGCAACTGTATGTGCATACGCCTTACCCACCCATTCGCGTACTTCACTGTCAATAATGGCTGCAGTCTTGCTGCTGTAGGGCTTTGACATCTCAAACCCGTCATCTCTTGGAGGGAAAGAAAGGAGACCCACCTTGTCACTAAAACCATAAACTGCGACTTGAGCATACGTCATCTTTGTCACCTTTTCCAAATCGTTTTGGGCTCCCGTCGAAATTTTTCCCAACATAACCTACAACATATTACATGTTCAACATCAGTGTTCGCTTGGGAATGAGTTGCAAGAAATTTTACGAAGCACTTTGCAGAACAAGCATCTATTGTACAAGGAAAAAAAAATATAATAATAATAATAATAAATAAGACTAACGAAGTTCCATAGTTACCTGTTCAGCTGCTCTACCACCAAGGGTCATGCAAGTCATATCAAAAAGCTGCTCCTTGGTCATGAGGAGGTTTTCGTTCGGAACATACTGGGCAAACCCAAGTGCTGCTGTACCTCGAGGAACAATGGTCACTTTTAGCAACGGTTCTGCATGCTCTAAGAACCATCCTGCAACAGCATGCCCTGACTCATGGTAGGCAACAGTGCGGCGTTCAAGCTTGCTAATAACCTGCATGACAACAAGGATATCAAGATGATGCAGAACAAATTGAAATAAATTTGAAGGAAGGCTTTTGTTTGTCTAACTATGGCTTTTTTTATGCTGTAAACAGAGGGATAACTTTGGGATTATGAGTACAGTTAAGGATTAAAAAAAACAAGAGAAGATAGAGAAAAGGATAGAAACTACTGGCATCACACCAGTAGGGCCTTAGGTATTGCCTATTTATACTGGTGAGGCCTTAGGCATCACTCCTAGGAATCACAAAATCTTCGTCTTTTACTTATGAGAGAGGATGTGGAAATTTCTTGTGATCATCAAGAATGCAAAAAGAGTTCATTGAAGGTTAATATTAATTTCATATAAAACATTAATCCCTTTAAGTCTCAAGCAACCTGCCCAATGGAAAGTCCAAATGTGACATAAAATAATGGGGCACATTAATATAGCTGCTGCATAAGATGAAGTTCTAACTGTAATGCTAGTCTCGTAAGATGGATAGCATGCATTTAATTCTTTGTTAGGTATATAATGATTATCTGACATCATAAGGGCCATCACATAAATGCCTGGAGTCCTAACAAGGGCCCGTGTTGGTTTTTTTCTTTCTTTCTTAGTTGGAAGAGTGGGATAAGAGAAGGAATAGTAAAATTACTTGAAAATTAAGAAATGAACAAGGAGACAGGAAAGAGTTACCTTGTTCTTCTTTTCCAGACCACCAATTATCCTATCTATAGCTGACTCAAAATGCTGCATTGTGACCAGTGCACTTTCATTCCTTGCAGCAATTAAAGCACCTTCATTGCAAACATTGGCAATGTCTGCTCCAGCAAAACCTGGAGTCAGAGCTGCAAGCCTTTGAGAGTAATATGATGGTTCATGATCGAGTTTGATTTTTTTCAAGTATATCTGAAATATCTGATCACGACCTTTAATATCAGGTTTATCAATGCTAATCTGGCGATCAAATCGTCCAGGCCTTAGTAAGGCTTTGTCCAAAATATCAGGCCTATTGGTGCCAGCAAGCACAACTACTCCAGCAGTTGTTCCAAAACCATCCATTTCTACCAGCAATTGATTTAGAGTACTTTCACGCTCATCATTGGAACCTGAGAAGCCCCCACGCCCCCTTGCTCGACCAATTGCATCAATCTCATCGATAAATATAATACTAGGAGCACACTGCCTTGCTTCTTGAAACAAGTTTCTAACTCTGGAAGGTCCAACACCAACAAACATCTCCATGAAATCTGATCCAGATATAGATAGAAAAGGTACACCAGACTCCCCTGCAGTTGCTTTTGCCAGAAGGGTCTTCCCTGTGCCTGGAGGGCCTACCAATAGAGCGCCTTTGGGAATTTTGGCTCCCAAATCCTCGTACTTCTTAGGGTTCTTCAGGAAGTGCACAAATTCCATGATTTCTTGCTTTGCTTCATCGCAACCAGCAACATCTTTAAAGTAGATCTGGACCAATTAACAATATAAGGAACTGTCGAAAACTTCCAGCAGAGTGCCAAAGAAAATGAATTGTAACAAGTGGAAAGAAACACTTTAAGTAAAAACCAAAAAAGCACCAGCATTTGAATTGCAAAACAGAAAACTAACCTTATTCTTGGCATTTTTATCTACTTTTGTAACATGGGCTTTTCCTATGTTGAATATTCCGCGACCACTCCGTCCACCAGAACCACCACCAATGCCCAGTCCACCCTGCATTCTCCTCCCCATATACAAGAGGGTTCCCAGAAGAATTAATGTTGGTGCAAATCTCATCAATTCTTGATACCAAACCATCTCAGAGACATATGTAACAGGAACATAATCATGAGGGTCTATCCCCAAAGCTTCCTGGGCATCCTCCAACTTCTCCTCGAAATTTTCAACACTTCCAATATTGAAAAAGTATTTATACTCGCCTCCCTTTCCACGAGCAGCAGTACCATTAATAGTTCCTTCGACAACTTCATCACTTGTTTGACTGCGTGGTGAGCTACGTACATATACTTTCGCAACTGATTTATTAGAAACAACTATATGATCCACCAAACCTGGTTCCAGAAGTTTGTTTTTAAACTCTTGGAAACTTATCTGCAAACAAAAAGACTTGAGAGCATGAGTATGAAATAACCTGGTCATCAACCACATTTATAATATATGTATAAAGTAAACAACAAGACCGTGATCCATGACCTGACCAGGACACAACTTCCATGATTTCACTGATCCAGAAGTGAAAAGGTATTTCTACAGTTATTAGGGCCACAAAGCAAGTAGGTTCAACAAGCTGAAGATCAACTTCACATCAAATCCTAAAGGGAATAAATGTTGTCATGCCAAACTCTAAATGTAGAAGGTACGATAGTATTAGGGAACCTGCCTCTCGGGAGACAGCTGGAGAAAAGGAAAGGAGGCTGAACTCTAAAGCATTTTCCCTGGTTTATAAATGCACATTTGTAACTTGTAAGTTGTCACTAGAGTTGGCTTTATACCTCAAAAAAGAAAAAGACATAATACAATATGCCACTCCAATCACAGAAACATATAAAACAAATCAAAGAGAAAAAAATAGTTATACTTTATAACACAATTACCTGTTTCTGCTCACTGGAGCCAAAAGAAAATGACGAAAAAAATAGCCCGATCAATAATAAAGGGACTAAATTTTGGAACTGCTTCAAGAACGTTTCCTGGAAACTCCCATGGTCATCAGTGCTTGACTCATCTGAAATATAAAAATTCAAGGTTATATAATTGTAAGAGATTTTATATGCATAACTTGCCATGGAAATTAAAAGGCATATATTGAAATTCTAAGTGAGGAAGGTGTATCTTAAGCTATGGCAGGGTACAAAAATAGGACAGACAGAAGAACGAAAATAGGGAGAAACAAGACAAACCAATATTCTTATCAATATGGAAAGATCTCCGAAACCAATATAAATACCAATTAAATATCTGAAATCAATGTTCGAATAGACCAACTAGAATCTTATATGGTCAAGTTAAGATATAAAGGATTGCAGTCATTTATGAAATTATAACCAACAGGAACCCACAACATACAATATCCACTTTACAGAGAAAACTGCTTTATTTCTGACTCAAAGGAGGACTGCGACATGGAAAGGGGAGGGTAGTATCGAACTCTTGTCATGGGTTCCCACAAAAACCTTCTTTCAACCAACAAATCACTGGCAGAGGTAACTTTTAAAACTCTTGAATAAGTTGCTCATTTGAAAACAAGGGATGAACTTGAGCCAAAAAAAACATGTCACTTCTTTTACCACACAACAATATCAGCTCTTTAGACATTAAGTAGGAACTTGAACTAATCCAACATCGAAAATATTCCAGCACCAGTTGATATATCTATTAAAACAAAATCCACCATCAAATGGTAATAAAAAAAAATAGTAAAGGCAATTCCTGATGTGAGCATATGTAATTCAATGGTGAAACGAGCAAAGATAAGCATCGTTCCAGCTACAAAGATGGAAATAGAACCTTTGGACTCTGATTTCTGATCATTCCCTTTCGGAATTTCTTTCTTTTCCTTGGGATAGAAGTTCTCATAATCTGCAACACCAATAGATACAAGACAACCCATCATTTTTTTTTCCAATGCAATTGCATTCATTGAGCTGAAATACCGATGACGACCAAACCACAACAAAGGAATGGAATAAAAATGTCAACTTGCTTACTCTTTTTCTTTGGGGCTTCACTGGAAAACAGTCTCTGAAATTTAGGGTTCCCAATAATGTAACTGACATCAGAAACATGGGCCTTGTGTGCTCCTATTGACGAAGCAATAAAAGACCTCATAAACCCTAAATCCCCATCTATCCGACCCAGAAACGAACCCGCACCCGGTACTCCCAAAAGCCCTTCATTACCGTTCAGAGCCGCCGATCGCCCATTTCGACAAAGCAAATTCTAAAACCAGAAAACACCAAAAACAAATTAAACAAAAACCCAGAAATTTGGTGCAAAAATTGAACCAAAATACGGGAATGATCGGAGAAACTTACTCTGGAGCGAGAGGATCGAGATAAGGAGCGACCAATCCTTGAAAAAATCATCACTTTGTTAGTCTCAGTCAGATAAAATGAGATTGAAATATCGCTGCAGCAGCGAATTGGTGAGATCCAAATAAGCAAAACCTTGTGTTTTTTTAGGCTGAATCGTTTAACCCATTGGGAAATTTTGATTCTTTTTATGTTGTTTTTTTTTTTCTGGAGAAAACGAATAGGTGCTTTGGAATGGGAGACTGAGAGAGATAAATAGGAAGTGTTTGGCTTCGAGATATTTGGTATTCGGGGATAGGTTGAGGTGAGCAAAGGCGTTGCGTAGTTTTTTTTTTTTTTTTTTTCTAACCAAGGCAACTTTGGCTTGGGAAACAAGACAGATTACGCCCACAGCTTCATTCTTTTTCGAGTTGTTTGGCTAATTTTTTGACCAAAAAAACAGGCTTCGGTTAATTTGGTATGGTCAATGCACAAATCTCTCTTAAAATTCGACAGTGGCATGGATAGGGTAAGATGAAGGGTATCTAAGTAGATATGGTTATCCTTGTGAGTTACCAAGTACAAGATCTTAACTACGTGTAATAATGAGTACCATAACTAGGTCGAACTTTGTAATGTTGGTGGTGAAGTGATAAGTTATATGGTGGATGAGAGGCTATAAGTTAGGGCACTTCCCACGCTCTACAAGTTAGGGAACTCGGCTAATTATAGGAGTAGCGATTAATAAACAAAATAAAACAAATAAGTTAACCACATGACGAATCGAGGTAAACTAATGAGTCATTTGATCGTATGAAGTTTTTGTTTTTTTTATTATTATTGACTGATGGAAAAATGATGAAAAAGAATCAAAAGTGTTTCATAAATGTCTTAAAATGAGATTTCATAGTATGTGGTATGTCGTTACATGTCAAATTGTGTTAGCTTTCATTGAAAATTTTGATTAATATCTTGGAATTTCATCATCACGCTTTAACAAAAACCAATTTCTCTATGGATCGCAAGCGCCAACTACAATTTAATCAAAACATAATATTTCTCAACCAACAACAGGCTCTTAGCGACTAAATCAACCATTGTTGGCTTTGTTTTTTTTTTAATCAAAGGAGAAAAACAACATAAAAAAATAATAATAATAAGTTTGGGCTATTTCAAAAGCAGCCTAGGCCCAATTAACCCGTAAAATGATGCATGAAGACCCTTGGCTCCATTGCCCACATCGTTGATGAGGCAAACACAATGTCACAATGACAGAAGAAGAATTCGCATCTTTCTCATCCAGTTTTTTCACTAATGCTGCTGCTTCGAGTTTAACTCAATTGCCATAGACTAGAAAGTCGCTGCTTTCTTGTCTCTCACCCAACCATGGAAGCCAAGTCAGTCTTTCTACACTCTAAAACAATCCCACTGTGCTATACTTTCACAGATAGACCCAACGTATCTCTCAGACATTTCAATAAACACCTTCAAGTCAATCCAATAAACCCCAATTCTCACCTCCACCTTAAACCCCTCAAAACCCCATCAAAATTATGTCTTTCACAAAACCCATTCTCCTTATCATCACCAACAAGAAGAACCCATTTGTTAACTCCGCTCAAATGCTCGTACTCCAGCACCTCAAGCCAAGAATCTCAGAACCCATTGCTAAAACCCCTCAAAAACCTCTCTTTTGATTCATTGAAAGCTACCCTTTTAAAATTAACCCCCTTTGATGTCATCAAGTGGTCTGGGATCTTATCAATTGCAATTGCAGCCTCAAAATGGACCTCTAATTTGGTTCTCAGCCCCTTTTTCTGGATGTACTTCAGCTGGACTTGGATGTTTTGGCCATGGTTTCTGGCTATATCGATCGGGGTTTACGGGTTATACTGCTTTCGCAAGCATTTACTTGGTGAAGCAAGCATATTTGAGCAACTTGCTGTTGTCACCTCAGTGTTCACTTGGCTCACACTTGTTCCACCTGCCCATTTCAATGGCTTCCTACACGGTTGGCCTTATGTGTTCTTCCTTGTGTACCATTATTTCTTTTTCTTCAATGTTAGTGTGAGAAAACGGTTATATGGGGATTATTATGCCCGCCCACACGACCCCAAGTGGGATGTGAGCCCTCCAAAGTGGAACCGTCTTTTGTTCAGTGTTGGGGTCATGGTTGGGCACTGGCTGGCTGCATTTGAAGGGCCAGAGCTGCACCGCATTCCCGGCGGTTGGAGCAATGTAGGCATTTGCGGCTTGATATTGGTGACTCTGCTAATGCAGTATAACTCAACATTGTATCTTGCAAAGTATTCTGAAAAGGTGGTGGTGCCAACGGCTGTTGTGCAGTTTGGGCCATACCGGTGGGTGCGCCATCCAATATATGCATCTACAATGCTTCTGTTTGCCACTTATTGCATTGCGCTTCGAGCTCCTTTGAGCTTGCTATTCGTTGTAGCAGTTTGTGTCTTGTACTATGATCAGAAGGCCAAACTGGAAGAGGCTTTGATGGTTGAGACTTTTGGGGAGAGGTATATGGAGTATGCCAGTAAGGTTAGGTACAAGTTCATTCCTTTTATCTATTAGTTAGTCATAGTGTATGCTGTCATTAATTCTGTATTCTGTATTCTGAATGTTATAATGTGTTATCTAAGCACTGAGTTTTGAAATGAATATGAGACATGTTAAACTACATAGAGAAGAGGAGCATCTATGCTTGTGGATTAAATTATCCTTCATGTTATTTCTATGAGGTTCTTTTCTTATTCTGTATTTATTTTGTCGCACTTGTTTTAGGTCTTCTGTTGAAAAACAAGTATGAATTGGTTGTCATCATAGGAAAGTTGAACACGGACTTATGGATCAACATACATGGATATAGTCAAGTTCAGGTCAACATGTGTGTTAAAGCCCATTTAGTTGAACTCTTCAATCTCTCCAAATTCTAGCAAACTAGTACCATAGCCAACTGTTGAAGATCATGTGTTCCTCAACTCCCCTTGAAGCAGGTACCAAGGCTGTTAAGTAAGCTTGAGTTGGATAACACTCTCGATCAGACAAAAAGATGAAGTATGGGAGTGGATACCAAATCATTGAAGATCATCTAGAAAACATGCCGTAGAAGTAAAAGCCTAGAGAAAGCCCAAATAGATTGAGGACGATTAAGAACAAATGTGGTAGATTGACACTCGAGGGAGTATTCGTTATAGAAACAAATGTACTACATGGACAACTGAACATGAAACTGTCCTAGTGTGCATGGATGGACCCAAAACCTAAAAACCGTAAGCTTTAGGATCAAGTTGAGGTTCTACATGTGTGTTAAGACCCAATCGTCTGGACTTCTGGATCTCTCCATTTTCTTACACCTTTTGTTGACTTGTACGGATGTTTTCTCTATATACTATATATGCTAGGATTTATTTATGACTTGGGTTTTCTTTATGATTTGTTGGCAAACTTGGATGCTAGGATTTATAAAGCAAGCAGAAACTATCCATTCTATAATCTATGGCAGTTGGTAACAATGGCATTGATTGTACATTTCTCTGATTTACTTAAGGGCATTGATTTCACATTTCTCAGTGGTAACAATGGTCAACAATGTGCTGCAATCACTTTTCTCAATCTGAATCTTGATTGAACCATTCTCCATCAAGCATATTGGCATGATTTGACTGCACATAGTTATTCTCTACTTTGTTGGGGTTAGGTTAATCAATCCCATCTTGGTATTGGGATTGCGGGTTAGTCATTTAAATCTGTTAGTTGATTCTAAGAGTCAAGATGGTGAGTGATGATTTTGCCATTAAGGTAGATTGAGAAATTGAAGATATTGCTGCTGTAGAGTTAAGAATTTTTATATTTTTATATTTTGGCTGAAAAAGAATGTAAAAATTAAGGTCACTTGAAGTGAATCCATTTGTGAAAACTTAAGATAGCTTTAGCTGGTAACACATAAAAGAACTATTGCCATAAAAGATGAACTTGAAGGCTAATTCAGTTTAACTGAAGAAATTGCAAAGGCATGAGAGAAGGCTAAGCATGCTTTTGATCGAGTTCCTCCTTTCCAGTTTAATCCATTACTTTAAGAAAGAAATCATTGAGATTGCGCTTGAACTTGTCTGCAATGAAAGTTGGTCCTTTGTCCATTTCATACTTTTGGAAGCACTGCAGTTGTGACTCAATATTTTGAGTCATTTATTTCTTTCTTATAAGAGTTCCTTTTCAATTTAGGGAAACACTTTGTTGAATTATATATGGACAACTATATGTTTTAAGTTTTAACAATGGAATTAACATCATCCATGAATGGTCTTTATTTCTATGCTGGGGCATGTATGCGCTTGTGAACTTAGTGACATTCTCTGTAGTTTGTTGTCTAGTTTTTTATCTCTAAACTATTAGACCTAGTAAATTAAGGTGGTCTACTATATTACTGCTTTGTTTGAGATGCTAGGTAATTCAGCTAGTCTATTGAACGAAGTCTAATTCCCATTTGACTCTTGGATCTCGAAACATTATAGGCTACTATACTTGGGTTTTCTTTATGATTTGTTGGCAAACCTTGGATGCTAGGATATATAAAGCAAGCCGCAACTATCCATTCCCAAATTTATAAATCAATTATCCTTATCTGCTTGCTTGTATAATTGCTTCCTCCTTCCAGATGGTGTCTACTAATTACTGTAAATCTGATAAGCAGAACATTAGTCCTATCTTTGGAATGAATCAAAGCATTGTCTAAGAATCATGTCTGTATTTCCCACCGAAGTGGAGGAATATTGATTTTTAAGAAATCCTGTTACCTTTTGATATTTGGAACAAACCAACTGTATGAATCTCCATATGAGGCAACATTAAACTTTTTGCTGAACTGTAGAGTAATCCCGCTGTATTCCAGAATACCCCTGGTGTCCATGAGGTATCATTAACATCATAACATGTCACCTTACTTTCTAGAACTGCATATACATAAGCTAGTTTTATACTTTTATGGCGTTCACCCACCAACTTTTTCTGTGACCCTCTGTTGACCCAAACTTAGGATGTTTGGCAAGTTATAGACTGGCACTGCAGAGTGAGAACTCTATGTCTAGGAGAGCAATGGATATACCAAATGTAGTAACCACCTCATGAACATGAGGGAAAACTCATCATTATGAGAAACACATAAACTTATCTTTGATATTCACCATATATATATGTATACAAGTATATGCTCAGGTGCACAGGAAAGTTGAATGTCCAGCATTTCATCACTTGAAGAGAAAAAAATCCTGTGGGAATCAAGAAACTCAATTTGTTTTACATTCTTTCTATGTTTTTTTTTCTTTTCAATTTCATAACATTTGAGAACATTCTTGGCCCTTTTATGGCTCTTGTGTTCCATGTAGGTTCTCCAGTTTCCTTTTTTTTTCTTTCCTTTTCTGTTTTTACTTCTTGTAAGTAATGTACGTGGAGGTCGGGCAGCTTGAATAATGTTACTCCTTTTCAGCTTATGGTAGTTGTGAATTTACTTGTGTCATGTCCTAATTCATTTAGGCTAATCCACCCCAGCCCAGCCTCCCCCCAATGCTTTCGGCTTGGTCAGGAGATTTGTTTCCCATTTTACAACTTGACTTGTAAGATAAAGATGTATGCCTTTAGGCATTCTTTAATCTCTATGTTTAGGATACGGAAACAGAATCGACTCTTTTTGATGCAATGCTTGAAAGGTCATGGTGCCGGTTTAGAATCTGCCTGTTGTGTTCATATATTTGGATGCTATATCTTTATGAGTTCATTGCTCATTTTCCTAAAGGAAGTCGGAAGTTCAGAACTATGAGAACTGTGGTCTTGCTTACCGTTTTGCAGGGCTGAATTTTAGGGGATGAAGCTTTGATTTGATGATTGAAGGACTGATGCAAAATTATACATTTAATTTCTGGGTCCTATCAGTCATTTTCTTTGTCACCACCCCCACCCCCACGCTTATTGCCATTAAGTATCATTGTCCATCTTAATACAAGAATGAGAGTGATGGATTTATAACATTTTAGGATATAAATGAGAACTCGGTCAAAGCCGCTAGTATCATAGCAACATCATAGAAGAATCTTCCACTGTTCCATCGTCATAATCTCTTCCATCCAAAACTTTCGACTATTGTTGACGTTGAGCTTGGTACGATTCGGTTGCATTATAAGACCAAAACCTTCACGCAAGCCTAGACGACATCACTAGAAGAATAACCCGATTAGGATGAACTCGTGCCTATCATTTTCTTGAATATACACTCTCTCAACCTCTAGTTTCCTTAAATATTTAACATTTTTGGCTGATAAATTTGATCAACTGGACATGTTTAGTAACCCACGTAGGCTACAATATTGTGCTGAGACAATCACCTATGTGGAATTCTAGGCTGCACACCAAACATATATATATATATATATATATATATCCATGAAGTTCATGCACACAGACGCCTTGTGACAATGTGACTCCATCATTAATTTGTCACTTGTGTTTAATTAAAGTTGAATATGGGGACAGGCCTCCCAGTTGGCCTAGGTTGTCTCTCAACTCTTAAAATTCTACACCCAAAAAACAAAAAGTATCTCAGAAACCTGAAAGTTACTTCATCCACAATCAAAACCACACACACTTGATCTTCAAAACCCCAAGAGAACAAAACTCTGCCATTCACACATTCAAAACTGTGTTCTTGCTCAATGAAATTTGCATTTCATTGATTGATTATTCCTGTGCACCATAATATTACATTAAATTGACACTGACTGATGACCGACTGACAGACAGAACGACTGTTATGGCTTACCCTATGCTAAGGAACTGGACATAGGATTCCCAACGACAAACTCGCGAAAACAAAAACACAGATGGAAGAGGAGGAAAAGAGTCTCAATGGGGTCTGCTTGCTTGCTTTTGGCCCCAAAAGTTTTGGACGGTCGTCAAGAACCCGAGATCGCGCTTGGCTGGATGTCATTTCGATCAATCAGGTCCTATTCTTGTTCCTCAGAGTCACTTTGATGGGCAATCCTTGTTTGGGAACTGGGAAAGGGCCATACTGAATGCCATCATCGTCGCCCATCATGTGCCACCTAAAATTGCCAACCATGGAAATTAGAACTCAGTCGGTTGGAAACAATCACCATCACTAATTATATGGCTATATATCAGTGTTATTATCAGAGACGTACAGTGTCGAACTTATCTGCTTAGCAGAAACATGAAAACAAAACTAGGATGGATGCTAACAAAAAAATGAGCCTAATTATGCATGCATGGATTTCGTGTGAGATATTTGCTGATGTGGACAAGTACTTCAACAATGTTGTGGTGTAGATTATGCAGAAAGAGAGCTCGATCTGGTGACCACCCATGTCTACAGCTGGCAAACAATATGTTTCACAGCGATTCCATCTTAGTATGATCGTAACAATTAAACAGTCTGATATGTTATTGTTGGAACAATTTTTGTGGGTATGGATCATGGGAGAGATTATGCTTCAAATGCACGTTGTAGCAACGCTTTTTTTAAGACATTATTTGCTCCACTATCGAGTGTGCAAATGGGATAATCAAATATGTCTCTAGGATACAATGAAGCCTAACACATTGTTGTTGTTGGTCTATGTTTTGCACTCACAACAAAACCAACCTAACCCATAAAAAAAGATTTACAACATTGCTCAAGGTTCCTAGAAATCAATTGTACACTATTAGTTTCTAGTGATTTTATGTGGGTCTACGTTGAGACTATTGTATAACTGTTGTATGACTATCTTGGGATTTTTTTTATATATATAATTCTGCAATGAATATATAGGTTCTTTATAAAGAAGTATATGTGTCTCTTCAAACGATAAGTTACATTTTCAATTGTACCTTTTGACTTTGATCATATTATTTCACTAAAATATACATACACATACTTCTTGAAATGTGATAAAGAGTCACATATCCTTTAGGCAAATAATATGCATAATTTATTTCCCAAAAGGTGTAAACCAATTAACATTTTGATTTCTCTTTACCGAAATCATATATTTTGAAAATTTCTCCAACAATCCTCCACCATTTTCAAAATATAAAGCATAATATGACTTTAAACCATTTTGAAAATTCCTTCGGAATAACCTTGGAAATAATAGTGCATAAACTAAGGTGTCTTGTGGACTTGAACCTTAGCTTAGTGAGAACACATCAAAGTTAAGTCAGAATGGTGAAGTAGCACATTGCTTTAAACTTGCAATTCTATGTGACTTAACCGGACACATTTCACACACTATCTTTCTACTTCTTCTAAGAATTTTTAAAAGCCGACACGTGGATTGACCTTGTGTGTATATCTTATTTCACAAGTGCTCTAAATACTAGTCCAAGTCGAATAGAAAGCGGCACCACCTTCGATACTCATATAGGTAGACATGTAGTACCCCTGTAACTATAGTACTTCCAATCATGTCTATTAAGAGTAATTACTCAACCTCCACCATTCATTACAGGTACCACGCACTTTAGTCTTTGGATGAATATAATATATATATATATATACGTATAAATATTTATTTATTTATTTAATTAAGTGCTTGCAATCACTACATATGATGTACTTTGCTCATTGAACTCAAGAGCTTGATGTTTCAAGTGTTGAGCCGAGTTTCCATCATTGGTGATTAAAATTTTGGACTTCCTCATTCCATTTGATGTATCACCCATCAAATCCTTATAAATTTAAAGATTTACAAGTCCATTGTAAATTGGTCAATATTAACAGCTCACACCACTACTTATAATTGATCTTACATAGCTATGTCTCCATGCATGAAATCGATAATCACCATTGTCATTATTTACTTCATTACTTGGCAACTTCAAAATTCACATAGGCTTTTTAGTAAGCTTGCATTTTCCTATATTCATAGAATCAACTAGTTACCATCCTAATTAGGATCAACTAGTACATAGAGAAGCGGTTTTCTATAATAAATCCTATTTAGCGCACTTGTAGTGCCAACCTCATATTTACTTTTCTAGTTTTATATGTGAGAAAATTCTAGTGTATGTTAACGTATCTCATACGTACAATTACCACTTTTAGGACTTAATTACTCAAACGAAAACTTATTTACTCTAATGAGGACCATATTTACGTTAACAATGGTTTTTTTATAGTTGCCACATGAGTTGTCAAAGTGGTAATACGTGTCCTCGAGTAGTAAACCATTATAATTACCACTTTTAGGACTTAATTACTCAAACTAGAACCTAATTTATTATAATAAGGACTTTATTTACTCTAACAATGACTTTATCTCTACATTATATATGAGAAATATTAACATACCATAGCCTTACTCTTATATATGAACATCACATGCATATCATCCTATATTAATTATAGAAATTTCTAACAAGAGGATCAATAACATCAACAATAAAAAATCTTATCCTTTTAAAGCAACCATACAATTTCATAATGATACTCTAATTTAATTTCGATCATCAAAAGATATGCATCAATAACCGACTATTACATCATTGTAACAGTTCATAATATATAAATGAAACAATTACTACATAGCAGTTATCAAAAAGTATATATGATAACACCTTTTAACTAATCAGTTCAAAGTGCTTAAACATTCTCATTCATGCCTTTCCATTTTAGTTTGATTCCTCTTCATATGCTTGTGCAAAATATAAATATATGCATTTACATCTATTACCATGAAAAGGCTTCTTCAATTTATCTTTATAGAAAATGAGAGCAACAAACCAAACGTACATGTCCATACTCCATACAGGTATGCATGCATATTGAACAACAATTAAAGATATAATCATTTTTCATCACCAAACATATGCAAATAGTTTGTTTTAATGAGTATTGAGCATACTTGTAGTTTTTCAAATTTAGCAATAAACGAAAAGATCTCACAATTTCATCTTTTATCGACAATTGCATGCATTTTCTTTCCAAAGTCGGTAGCCTCCACCAACTTTCAAGTTTTAGTATAAACTCTCTATTATAGAAACTACATTGCCATAATAATGTCTTAAGATTGTTGGAACAATTTTCGTGGGTATGGATCATGGAAGAGATTATGTTTCAAAAGCATGTTGTAGCAACGCTTTTCTTAAGATATTATTTGCCCCACTATCGAGTGTGCAAAGGGGATAATCAAATATGTCTCTACGATACAATGAAGCCTAGTACATTGTTGTTATTGGTCTATGTTTTGAACTAACAAAAATCCAACCTAACACCTAAAAGAAGATTTATAAGATTGCTTAAGGTTCCTAGAAACCAATTGTGCATTATTAGTTTTTGTGATTTCATGTAGGTCTATGTTGGGACTATTGTATAACTGTTGTATGATTATCTTGAGATTTTTTTTTTATAATTCTGCAATGAATAAGTTCTTTATATTGAAGTATATGTGTCTCTTCAAATGATAAGGTACATTTTCAATTGTACCTTTTGACTTTGATCATATTACTTTACTAAAATATACATACACATGTCTCTTGAAATGTGATGAAGAGTCACATATCCATTAGGCAAATAATATGCATAATTTATTTCCCAAAAGTTGTAAACCAAGTGACACCTTTTGATTTATCTTTATCGAAATCATTATTTTAAAATTTTCTCCAACAGTTATGTAGTGGTATTACTATCAAGGAAAATTATTCAGTACACGGCGTGTAAAAACACGCCGCAATCTGAGCCGTCCAAATGTTAGAAGAAAATATTAACCTATTTTTTCAACTCAATTTGAACGGCTCAGATTACGGCGTGTATATACACGCTGTGTACTAAATACTCTCTCTCCACTATCAATCCAAATCAATCTAACAGTAAATAGTTTATCAATAAGGTAACATTTTTGATCGGATCCGAGTCACGCCACTAAAATCCTTTACTAATTGAGACAACAACGAGTTGTGGTAGATCCAATTGATGATATCAATTCCTTGGCTGTCGAAAAATTGCGGAAAATTAAAGGGCTTTCATCTGAAATTAGGTTTAGCTTAGGCTTGCGCTGGTTTTGAAATTTGCTTCATCTCACCTCTAGCCTTGGCCAACCATCCTCGAGTCAAATGAGCTCATCTCTCTCTTTGGATAAAACACTAATTGTCTAGAGACCAGTGCAAATGAATGAATGATATGTAATTAAGCTCAGTGATACAACACCTCACATAAAGAGCTATTAACTCGTATCGAAAGAATCTGGGCATGTATGCCATGTTTTACTCGATTTGGGTATATATACAGTTGAGAAATTTTCTAGTGATGACCAAACAATGAAGACTTGTTGAGAACTTTCAAACTTAACCGTTTGATGAGTTTTTAATGCGTTTTTTTAAATATAAACTAACATTTAAAATACTCATCTATCGGTTGAGTTTGAAAGTCTCAACAAGTCCTCATTGTTTGGTTCTCACTTAAACATCTCCGGTATGTATTTTCACTCGATGAAAACCCTACATGTATGCCACTAACCCTAAAGAAGATTGAGGACCACTTCCATGGTGTTCCATAGCCTAAGGACCAGTTCTGGACCAGCAATCATTTCTCGGTCACTCCCCCTCTAGTCAACAAAGAGCCGACAAAGGTGAGAATCAATGGACTTTCTAAGTACACAAGTGTTATATTAATTGATTGATAACATATATATTCCCACAAAGATATATCGTATCCGGATTTCATCTCTGCGAGAAATATGAATGTGATCAATAAATGTGAAATGGTAGTTTTGTTCAAGACTCCTATATATATGAATGCAAGGCAGATCGATCGCACTTTAGTTAATCAATAAATCTAACTAATAAAGAGGTCGAATGAAATATGAATGTGATCAATAAATGTGAAATTGTAGTTTTGTTCGAAACTTCTATATATATATATATGAATGCTAGGCAAATGGATCGCACTTTAGCTAAGCAGTAAACCTAACTAATAAAGAAACCAAACTTTTTTCATTAACTACTGATTAAAGATTAAGAGATAACTAAGTACCTGTAAGTAGTTGTGAGGTGGTGAAGGAGGATCAGCATCTCAAGCTTGGCCAGCTCACTGCCTGGACAGGAATGCACGCCATTCCCAAAGGGCATGTAAGTGTTGGGTCTCGGTGGAAGCTGCACCATCACACATATACATACATCACAAAATACCCAAAAACCAAGAATCATTCTAGTTAATAAAACCAAGCAAGGAAGTGGTATATTACTACCCTACAAATTAAGACTAGGTCACGTGACCTCGATACTCAGAAAGATATTCCCCGAAAACCAGATGACCTATATATATTAGTGGAAGATTCACATAGGAATGAAAATGACATGACCGAGATAATGATCCAAGTATCCAACCATTGATCATAACCTTATATTTCTGGCCAAAACAAGATAAAGTATTAACAGCACTGCCTCTGATAGTCAGTTATGCATGACCCACTTTATGAATCACATGTAAAGAAGGAGGGGATATTCTTCAATATTATCATGAGGAATTTCTTTGGCTAAGGTTGATTTTGGGTACCTCAAATCTTGAAGGGTCAAACTTTTCGGGCTGAGGGAAGAAATCTGCACAGTGATGAATGCTTCTGAATAGAGGCAGCACCTTCCAACCTCTAGGGATAAAGTAACCCTCAAACTCCACATCTTCCACTGCTTCTCTGAATGTGAATGACAGTATACTTGCTGTTCTTAGAGTCTCTTGAATCACCTGAAATATTTTCAATTCACTTTCAGTAACATATATAGGGCATGTTTGAGACTGCTTCTAAAATGTCTGACAACGCTTTTTAAATTTAATAAAAGTACTTTTGTACGAAGAAGCACATGTCAAGTGCTTCTCAAAACTACTTTCAAGTGCTTCTAAAACTCACCAAGATAAATTCTAAATTTTTTCAAATTTTTTTATATTTATAATTAATTTTTTTAATTAATTCAAAAAAAAATTTGGATCTCTGAAAAGCAATCTCAAACATGTCAATATATATATACATAATTAAGTTGGTAAAATATCTATCAAGATATAACTTGATAATTGACAGTTTTATAATATAACAATCTTTTCGTATAAGAGTTAATAATTTTATGTTGTTTTACTATGACCCTTAATAACTTATTAAATATATTCTCATTTAATATAATTATATAGTTTAACAACATAATATGTCAATAATAATATAATTTATGTTTATTAAAAGATTATCATACTCGATTAGTCAAAGGCATGTGTCTAGTATCATCCCACGTAAGCCCGCGCTTCTCATTCAACATTTTGCGCTGAATTACTTCTTGTTCCCTCTGAAACATTCAGTTTATTAACATCGTTACGTATACATTAATAAAATAAAAGGAACAATGATGTTAGGAAGATCAAGAGCTACCACAACTGTACAAGCGATAGTAGGAAAGAAAAATGCAGAATAAGAGGAGAAAATTACCGTAACAGCTTCTAGGAGATCGTCATTGTCGTGAAGATATTTCAGGAGCCATGTTAGAACACTTGCAGTGGTATCATGAGCAGCAAATATAACCCCAATGATGTTATCAGAAATTTGAGAATCACTGAGATTCAGATTACGCTTCTGGTCTCTTGTTCTCAACAGTTCTCGCAGCAATCCACCACTTTGTGCATCACCACTCTCCGTTCTCTTTTGTATCAGTCCTCTCAATGTCTCATTCAGAAGCTTCCTTGCCTACAAATGAATTAAAAAAGGATTACTGGAGATTATAGAGTAATTAAGAAACCAAAGTACTCTCAAAAAAGCTTTAAAATTTGGACCGTACTAGGTTAGTGTATAGTAGTATGGTCCAATTTATGCATGTGCTTTAAGACCAAATTAAGGCTAGATATTAAATTTTAGAAATTTGGGTGGACCACCAATACAATAAAATACCTACCTTCATGGCTTTGTGAAAGGGAGTTCCAGGTAGATCAAGAGCCATGGAATTATAGCCCTTCTCAATGCAATGGTACAGATTTTTAATCCCTTCCACTTCAAAATCCCTTTTGTTGCCGAAAACCGAAATCATTGCCACATCAAAAGCATACTGGCACACCAAAACCAAACAAAAAAGAGAAACAAACTTTTAGATTCCTTTCTAAAATACACAGAATCCTGCACTAAAAATTCCAAAAAAATTCCAACAAACTGACAGATATACCCTCTTCATCTGTTGCAAAGTGTTGATGGTGCTGTTCTTCCATGTGGGCAGTAGCTTGAGAACAATTTGCTCAATCTCTGAGACTGAACCTTTTATTGCAGAGGGCAGAAGTGAAGCCTGAACCAGCTTCTTCAGCCTTGAGTGATAGGCCCCTTGGTGGAAAAATATAGCTTCAGGTCCTATCATCCTCTCTTTGCTTCTTGGGTAAGTCGGCTTAAACAGATGAGCTCGACTCACCAGGACCATTTTTGCCGCTTCTGGGCTTGTTATCATCACACAGGGACACCCCAAAACATGGGTCTTGAATATATTCCCATATCTACAATCAATGCACCATCAAAAATTAGCACATAAATATAAAACCCACTTCCTTTCATCCTTTATCTTGCTAAATTAAACAAGAAAAAAAAATTCTTGAATACAAATTTACAACCTCTGGCCAGGTTTGCGAGATATCATATACATATAACGGTTGTAAACAAGAAATTCGAGAGTACTTAGTTTCATATGATGATTTAAAAATTCTTGCATACAACCGTCGTAATTAACTCTCGCAAAACCGGGCATGTGAAAAACATGCAACAGATTGATATGATAGAGGTGTTCCTTTGCATACAATAGATATAAGCAAGATTTTTTATTTTTTATTTTTTTTCGATATGAAGCATTAAACAAAGGGAGCTGGGATCAGCTAGAAAATGAGAAACCAAGCAGTCCTTTGTGGATACCGTTTTTGCCGGACGGAGAAGAAGGAATTTGGGTTTGCAGTGTAGAGCTCGAAAGTCTCTCCGAAATAAGGCCAACCCATTGAGCCAGGGGGGAGGCGCTTGTGGAATTTCGGATGGCGCCATTGGAGGACAAACAAGCCAAAGAGCGCAAGGATTGGTATCAGAAGGAGACCAAAGTCTGAGTGCAGAGCTGCAGAGAAAGGAGGTGATGATGAGAAAAGTTGCATGGTGGTGAAGGCTGAGAAGAAGTGTGACAGGGATGATGATTTCATTTGGTGTGAAGAGGTGGACTAAGCACAAGCTAGTGGTGAGTGAAGGGTGAATGGGGTTGTGGCGATTTTATAGTGGGGTTAGGGGACACACGTCATCACGTTTATGGCAACACCTGCTCTCCCTCTTTCTTTTTTTTCTTTTAGGTCCCACCATCCTTTACCCCCCACCATGTCCATATTAGACTTCGATGGGACACGTTATTATAAAATTTGCTTACAAAGGATTCAATCTGATAATGAACTTTTCTTTATTGTAAAAGAACTATCAAATAACATTGTTGTCAAAACCTGTAAAGGGAAAACTGTTTAATTTCTTAAGACAGAAATTAAAAAGCCTGGTTGAGTCTTAAACGAGTGTCAAGAGATTACTGCCTCAAAAATTAGATGTGATCAAGTAAATGTGACACATATAAAGTTATTAATTTTATTGAGAGTCTAATAAAGAAACTCTTAGATATACATTAACACAATTTTTATTCATAAAAATGAACAATTCAAATATGTAATCAAGTGAATGCGACATATGTAAAGTTATGAATTTATCAAAAGCATCATAAACAATTTTGTTTAGATATACATTAACAATATTTTCACTCATAGAAAGAAACACACATTCATTTCACATCATATAGAAAATCATAAAATTTACTCATTGAGGCATTTCATGGAACATCTCATGTTCGTAGTCATTAATAGAACACAATCAAAAACCAATATATAAGAGGAAACATACATGACTTTGTAGATTTATTTTGAACTAGGTTTGACATGAATCTCATGGTGACAGTTAAAAAAATTCAACCTGATCCAGTGTGAGCCATAACCAGTGTATACTTCAAGGAACTCGTGGCCTCTGTCACTCTTCAGTTTTCTATGCGTTGGCCGAATTTGCAGTTTTCGGCGCTCTCTCTTTCTACCAATGAGACTTGTACCCTCACTCCCTCCTACGTGTAAGGCTCTCATGTTGGTTCGAGCGATTGAGCCATCAGTCCGTACGTTTCAGCATGTAACTACGGGCCACAGTACTCCTCCGCAATAAGTCCCTTTGGATCTTTGATAGTCATGGCCAACCTTATTTTCTGGGTTCTTCTTATGCCATTTTTGGGAAAAGGCTCACATCTTTCCCTAGGCTAATTACTCCCAACCCCCAACTCCCCCATCGATATGTAATTGTTACCTTTATAACTCTAACCCCATATTACCCATCACATTTGAAGCATGTAAATGTAGCTTATTTTTTTTGTTTTTTTTGTGTGTTAATTTTTCATTAATTTATGTTTCTTATATAAATGAAGATTATGTGAAATCGACTCCTATGACCGTCACATACAATTACAGTAGGCATGTCTAACTTGTCATTGTCTATGTAAAAAAAGTAATGTCAAGCTCGTGCAAAGGTTGTTCTTTCTATGTGGCACTATCTTAAAGATTATGTGCGTCCAACTTGTGTGAGATTATCTTTGCTATGTGGTGGTGATATGTGCATAACAACTGAAATTATAGTTGATATGTCTAACATGTGTCAATTTATGATTATGTAGAAGGTAATGTCAAACTAATGCAAAGTTGTTGTTGCTATGTGAAAATGTTGAGTGACACATTTTACCTAAAAAATTATATATATACATTTAATTTGTATGAGATTGTCTTTGTTATGTGGCGTTCAGTGATACAACTCTTTAAAAGTGGCATGTCCCACGTGTTAGATTTTATGCATGCAAATGTAATGTCAACCTCATGTAAGGTTATTCTTGATGTGTGGCGGAGGCACAGTTCTAAATGAGAAAATTTAACTAAAAGATCATACGTGCGTGTTTAACTTGTGTGAGGTTGTCTTTGCTATGTGTCAATGATAATTGTCTAACAACTTAGATTAAAGATGACATGTCTAACCATGTGTCAGATTTTATGTGTGCAAATGCAACACCAAATGTTTTTAATTACTATGTGGTAGTATTGGGTGATAGAACAATTTCACGAAAAAATTACACATGCACAACTTGTTTTGAGACTTTTCTTCTCTATGAGGGCTTCTCTACTAGTTAAAAACGTCAATCTCTATCTCTATGCTAGACATTAATCAACACAAATATGTTTGCTTGATTTTAAGAATAACCTCCATCTTTTTACATATGCATTTGCTGGGATGATTGTCAATGATTTTCTATCTATGTGATTGAATTCAATTTTTCAGAGTTGCTCTGTGACACACAGAATTTTAAATTTATCATTTTTAAGTCGAAAAAAATATTTTTATTATTTTTATTAGGTTTTGAAAAATTTTTATTATTATTTTTTTAAGTTGGTCGAATTTTATCTCGTCGTTACTTAGCTATTAAGTTATATATGGATAGGAGCATTTATGTCTATCTTTTCATTACTTAGTGATTGAGTTATATATGGATATGATCGTTTAAGCTTATCTAAAATCATGTGGATAGAATCGTTTGAGTTTATCCAAAATCATGTGAATATGATTGTTTGAGCTTATCCAAAACTATGTGGATAAGATTGTTTGAACTTATCCAAAATTATATTATATTATATTAATTTCTTAATGGCCAAGAAATGTACTACTATAAGGCCATGTTTAGTTCACGCATTTTGGGTCATGGGAATGAAAACTTATTCACTTCCCCAAGATTTATGCATTTGGAAATGACAAGGAAATGAAAGTGGATCCCGATGGAAGGAAAATTTGGGTGGAAATTGTTTCCCTCCTCTCAAGCATGGAATCACTTTCCATACCAAAATCTTGTATTTAATGCCATAATTTAGGACGAAATTATCCGTGCATTTAATGTCATAATTTACAAGACTCAAGGACTATAATGGAAATTAAATTATACATACTGACTATATTCATGGTCTTTCCAAACACTGAAAATGAAAGGTAGTGGAAAATTTAATTTCCCTTCCCATGGGAAAATGAAAAGGATTCACTTTCCTTTCCATTCCGCAAACCAACCGAGGCCTAAATAGGCCTGATCACATCTTTTTCTCTTTATAATTTTTGAGAGAGAGTTTCTCACTCCTCACTTTCTCTCTAGTCTCTCATCACTAAAACTTTTGCGGATCATAACTTTTGATCTGTAGCTCCGAATTAGGATCCGTGAAAACCTACGGATTCTTCTCGACTCTATTTTTCTATCCGTAGAGGTTTAAGTGAGATCAAACGGTTATTTCTAGAAGGCTCGTATTAGTAGGCTCGTAATATCGTTGTTATGCTCAGTAATTCTCGGAATCGAGGTGAGTGGGTTATGTAATGTGTTCTAAATTTCTCATTCTATTTCTAAAATCTCTCTATCTTTTTCAAGTGAAGCATGTTTATTTTTGAAATATATTATGAAACTGGTGATTGAGTTTATTCCTGGAAACATGAGAACTTCTTGATTGGTTATGTCGAGGTAAGGATGTGACACACGGAGCTATAGGACGAGGATGTCATTAGGTGGATGTGGAGATCACTAAATTGAAGGATAACCATGATATAAAGGGACGATGTGATGTGATATGAGAATTGAGTTATTATATTATTATATATAACGTGTGTAAAACAACATAGCTTCACTGACATATTACATGATCTACTCACTGAGCTCGTGGTTTTGTTCACCAATCTATCTCTACTATTTTTTTACAGAGAATTACAGAGTATAACGAGCCTAGAACGACGAGCTTAGATTGAGGTGTTTTATTTGTAATTTCGTAAAGAATTTTGTATTTTTAATAGACCATAGTTGCACAGCGAAAATGTATTTTATTTTATTTTTACTTTTAAACACTCACACCTCGGATTCGGATTTAGGTGCCTAAAAATCACCGACACCGGGTCTGGGGCGTGACATGTTCTTCATCACTTATATAATATATTGATCTAAAATTGTGGATTTGATCTTCTGGAGCAGATTGACAGTACTATTAACTGTTAATATAGAAGTGACCGGTTGGTCTAAAGATAGCAAAGAGTTAAGGAAGCAAAACAAAATTGAGAAGAGGCTTTCACAATTCATGTGGGAGAGGTTGTCTCTACTAGATCGAAATCTCTAGCCTTTTAGTATTTACAGGTAACAAGAGTCCATAAATCAAGTATATGTTGCGCAACACAACGATCTGGGTGTGCCACCAAGTAGCTACCCCACCACTCATATTAGTTCAAATTTGACACTGTTTTGACGTGTCAACCAACGTCACACCTGGCCATAGCTCTCCCTTATTTTTTTTTAAAATTGTCACAAGCAGTACCCGAACTAAGGATTGTTCACCACTTGGTACTCGATATTTAAAAACTATTACATTAGTGTCTGACCTTTCAAACTCGCTATCCCTTTGGTACCCATCGTCAATAACTCCGTAAAAAAAAATTCTCAAGGACAAAAAAGCCTTGTGGACATGTTTTAAATGGAATTATTGACGTTATGTAATAAAGTGATAGCAAGTTTGAAAAGTCAGGTATTAATATGATAGTTTTTAAATATCGTGTACCAAAGTGATGAACAATACTTAATTTGGGTACTGTTTATGACAAAAGCCTTTTTTTAGGAAATATATGATCCATTTTACTTTCTCTAGTTTGTTATTTACTATACTCTCCCTTATTTACTGGAAAAAAAAACTCATTGATTAAAACTACCCCAGTTTAAGCTAATGAATTTTAACGAATTTCACTATAGGTAATTGGAAAAAACATAATGATGCTTTCGCAAAGTAACTTTATTGATAGTCAAATGTTGTTAGGGCTTGGAAAATAGGTTGGAGCCAGTTAGTTTTGATTTCTTTAGTTACTATTTTAACGTATTATGCAGAGATGCATTTAATGATATTTTTAGTTATGATATGAGTAATGTTGTCATTTATCGTATCCAGTAAAAGCCCAGTAAAAGGTGTGACAATTTGATTGGAGACAACTAGCACATAAAATTATCAAATTTCTGTCGAGCAAAAATTTTTTATTAGAATATGCCTGTTAGGTTTTTCTGATTCTAATGGAGATAAGTTGTAACAAAAACTACTAGGTTGGGAGTCTCACCTGTCACCTAGTATTTGACTTATGAGGCGGCGATTCTTGTAACCCTGTTTTTAATTCTTCATCGGAAAAAAAAACCTTGTTTTTAATTGCAATATGAATAATTTTGTTGTTGGCAAATTCAATCAAAGTTTGACTTCAGTTGGGGATATCTCGAATCCAAATGTGCATCATCCTTTAGTATTTCATGTATTAGTTATCAGTTGAGGTAACATATTTTTAGTTATACAATTCTATTGTTTGTCTAATTGATCGAATCAAAATTTGACAGTTCAGCTAGGGACAACTTGTATCCAAATCTATCGAATTGGAATCCCTTTCTGGTACTTAGAGCATTTCCAACAATTTATCTAAAAAATCTCTATTGTACTCAAAAATTAAAATTTATATAGTTTTTGTTCAGTATATATGTCTAACAGTTTCTCTATCATATTCTCTATAATTTATTATTTACATTGAATATGGTAAGTTATAATGTACTTTTGATTATGCAATTTTTTTTGTTTGTAAAATCCAATTATGATTTGATGATTTTGTTTAAGACAACTTCTCGCCAATCTCTTAAATTGGAATCTCCATCTAATATTTGACTTATTATAGGAGGCTGTTGCAGCTGCTAAAATAGCTGAAAAGGTAAACATGCTCTCTAAAATAGCTAAAGATCTAAGATAGAGAGTCTTCTAAAGATGCACTTGAGGCATAACAAAATTTAATTATGAACAATTAAATATTTTTTTGCTATCTGACACACGCTCACGCATGTTAAGAGACTAGCTAGTATGTGTGTATATATATATATATATCAGTCTCATTCACATGTGGACGTCCACACGTAAATTACAATGTGAACATCCGCATCCCGACCAATTGACTACATAACTCAATCATCGAAAGCGTTCATTGTTTAGATTTATTTTCAAGAATTATCCTTATAAAAAATCAGCTGAATTGAATATTGTTTGGTCATTTGTTCGTTGTATAGTTTACAGACAAATACAGTTCGTCAGATAAAGTTAAAACGATGAATGTGGTAATCAAATTGCTAAATAATTTCCAATTAGATTTATTTTTATCAAAATGATCCTTAAATTATAACATAAAATATAGACGATTTTGATCATTTATGTGCACTTGCAATGAGGATGTTCGCATTGTAATTCATGTGTGGACGTCTACATGTGAAGGGGTATATATACACACACTGAGTAAATATTTATTACTTTTTTTGTTTGAAAGCAATAACAGAATTAAATATTTATTACTATTTTTAACCAAATTTAATATGTTTATATATTTATTTTATTGCTATTTGTAGAAATTAGATTTTTTTTTTGCAAGCTGCAAGTGGAGTAATATAAGCAGTTCCCAAACTGCCTCCCCATGTTCAAATAATTAGCTATCGTTTTGTTTATCTATGTTTAATACTTTAATTTACCATCCCACCCTTTATGTATTAAATTATTCTTAACCTAATACTCCTAAACCCTAAACTTTATTAAAAGATTAAGTATGATTTTAAGGGTTAGGTTTTTGGTCTTTAGGGGTTAGGGTTTAAGAGGAGAGCTAACGCTAGTTCTCCTTCTTTCTTTTTGTTTGGTTGAAAGTATGCTTGTTTTTAGCTAATTGTTTTACTTTCGTGATTAAATTTAAGTTTGTGGGGTTACATGAATTTTTGAACCGGATTGGGATTTTAAGTTGGATATTAGAATTTAGAAGTTAAGTAATATAAGCCATTAATTAGGGCAGTGGCTGCATGGTTCATCTAATCCCCCAACTCAGCCCCTGACCTCGTTAACGTACGTCATGTTCTTCGCCACTATGGTTAAACCAGCATCAATCCATAAGCTCATGGCCGGAATAGATTGAGAGATTATAATCCCGGCCGGCCGACCTAGCCCAAAAAATCCAGTAAATTCTAAAATCAATACATTCAGCGCACCATTTTAACTGCATCGATCTCAGAACTTTCAACCATTCAACCTACTGTATATCTTATTTTGAAATCTAGACCATGTCATAAACTTCTTGAACTTGTTTATGAATCTAAAAACGAATCAACGTCGAACTGCGAAGAAAAAAAAAAGTCCAGGTCGGGAGGCATAAAATTCTAACGCGGCCGCAAGAAAATCCCAGCACGTTAGTGGAGGATGAGATACGGTGATGGATCCTTCTACAACAGCAGGACGGTGGTGATTCCCCCACGTCACATTTCCTTGAGATCATCGCCGCCTTTGGTTACTCGGTCTCCTAATACGTGTCATTCGCTGGTTTGTTCCTTGTTTGAGAAAAGCGATTGCCCTTGATTGCATCGATGTCAACGCAGACGTGGCCGGCAAATGACGGTGATATCTCGTTCTCCGTTTTGGCTTTGGTTTTTAGAGTCTGACACGCCGGAGGGGATCGGGATCATGTTAATAACATGTAAAGCTGTGCCGTTTTGACACATCAATTTCCTGCAAGAGATTTTGCACATATATGTGTCAACCTAGGGAGTTGGATGGGACCACAATATCTCTTAGCTACTCTTTGATGCCTCAATCAATGGAGTGGACGGTCGTGATCGGTCATAATCATTGGATAAGTACACTTATTTTTGGGATAATTGGATAAGTAGTATCATTTTTCATCAAATCCAAAACTTTCAAACTTCAAAGCCAGTAATGAATGGCTATGAATGGCTATGTCATTCCTGACTTTCACGTTTGAATATGTAATAGCCCTACATGGCTTATTGATGTACTTGTTTCAGAGATTTAAATATGATAATAAATGGTTCAGTTCTTAAAAAAAAAAACACGAGTAATGAAATCTCTAATATTCAAACAAAAAACAAAAGAAAAAAGAGTTTATCTTCTCTACTTGTTTTAAATTATTAAAATAATAATACGAATTATCAGAAGACAAATATTAGATAGATGTTATCGACAATTTTTAAACTTTAAATTGTGTTATTTTCTTCGATCAACTAGATAATTTGAAAGTATCAAACTTAGACTTTAGCACCTACGTTATTGTTTCTCAATTGTACACTACACTATGAATCATGAATCATGTTTCTTTTGAATTTGAACCCTAAATAATAAATATATTAGTCAAAAGTTTGACTTTTTTTTTTGCAGGAATATACTTTTTTTTGCGGGCTAAGCCGGTAGCATGTTGGAGAAGATAGAGACTGGTCAGTCTAGTTACTATAGAGAAAGAGGAATGCTAGCAACCTTCCTTTTTCAACCTTCCACATTCATCACATGACACGTGGACTTTACTATCTCAAAAATCAAAAAATTTAATGCCTTGAAAATACAATTGTTCTTCTTCCTCTTTGCCCTCATTTATGGGTGTTTTTATTACAATTTTGTTTGACTTGCATTTATTTCTCTACACTCCCCCTCATTCCTTCATTATTATTATTTCTTAATTTTTTTTTTCAAATCTGGAATTCCTCTTTATATTTTATGTTTTTTTTATTCAATATTATTAATCACCTTTATATATATATTCTTTTTTGGATATAAAATACACTTACTTTTTTTTTCGAATATGGATTCCTCTTTATATTTTATTTTTTTTTTCAATATTATTAATGCCTTTTTTTATATATACTTTGTTGGATATATAAAAATACCACCTAATTTTTTTGTCCGAATATGGAATTCCTCTTTATAGTTTATATATATTTTTATTCAATATTATAAATCACTTTTATATATATATATATATTTTTTTGAGAAACACTTTATTAATCAAATGGATACAATCTTACTATCCTTTTTCGATGATTCGAATACCTGGAATTCCTCTTTATATTTTATGTTTTTCACTCAAGAAACTTATTCCACATCCCAATGATAATTACCCCAACTGAAAATCACTATTTTCTTATATATATACTTTGATCTTGGACTACTATACAAGAAAACAAAGATCTAGTAGACAAAATACCTCCAGGATCTCAAATTGTAATCCTTGAAGAATAAGAATCCATTATACCAAGGGTCCGGATCCAAACAACCATATTACCCAAAGATTTAGGCAACCCAATTGCTAAGGCCCCCTACTTTGATAGCTTATATATCCCATTTTTATTCCGATAAAAAAAAGGGAAACGGCCTATTACTACAATCACTTTTTTATATATACTTTGTTTGGATATATAAAAATACCACCTCTTAATTTTTTTTTCCGAATCTGAAATTCCTTTTTATATTTTATATTTTTTTTATTCAATATTATTAATCACGTTTTGTTTTTTTATATATACTTTGTTTGGATATATAAAAAACCACCTCTTCATTTTTTTTTCGAATTGGGAATTCCTCTTTATATTTTATATTTTTTTAATTCAATATTATTATTCATCATTCAATTTGCAAAGATCAATGAATGCTCTCTTTATCAAAAGGTGATTAATAATAATATTGAATAAAAAAAACATAAAATATAAAGAGAATTTCCCAATTCGAAAAAAAAATTAAGAGGTGATATTTTTATATATCCAAACAAAGTATATATAAAAAAGTGAGTAATAATATTGAAAAAATATATAAACTATAAAGAGGAATTCCAGATTCGGACAAAAAAAATTAAGTGGTATTTTTATATATCCAAACAAAGTATATATATATAAAACAAAAGGTGATTAATAATATTGAATAAAAAAACATAAAATATAAAGAGGAATTCCAGATTCGGAAAAAAAAAATTAAGAAATAATAATAATGAAGGAATGAGGAGGAGTGTAGAGAAATAAATGCAAGTCAATCAAAATTATAATAAAAACACTCATAAATGAAGGCAAAAGAGGAAGCATAACAATTATCTTTTCAAGGCATTAAATTTTCTGATTTTTGAGATAGTGAAGTCCACGTGTCATGTGATGAATGAGAAAGGTTGAAAGGGGAAGGTTGGAGAGGAAGGTTGCTAGCATTCCTTGTAAGGATGATCTTTTCTAGCTATAGATCTTTTGCGGTGTGTTTGGATGAAGGAAAAAGTGAAGGAATTTAATTAAAAATAAAATTTTACAATTCCTCCGGTTGAATTTTAGTGTTTGGCTTCCTTATTCAGTGAAATTAGCAATTCTCATGGAAAATAATCGTGGAATTTGGGGAGGCAAATTCCTGACTTGAATTCCTTCCAAAATAAGTGTCTTTTCTGAATTCCTTCCAAGCAGGTTAAATTCTTGTCATTTTAAAAATTTAAATGATGAAATCCAAACAATAGAATTATTAATTAACGGAATTTAAATTCATGGAATCATAATTCCCATCATTTAAGAGAATATATGTGAAAATAGAAAATATTTCATCCAAACACACCGTTGGTATATTTTTTTTCTTTCAATTAAGTTGAATGATTGAACGAATATTGGTGAATTAGTTGCTTCCATATTTTGTGTTGGTTGCAAAAATCTCATCCATTATTTTTGAAGCGGATTGGTGATTGCTGATTGATCCACATGTACTTTAGACCATCCTTGAGCATGTTAAATAGAGAAAGCAATCATTCGAGCAAAGATATGTTTTTAGTGGCAACTATCATATGATACGCAAAATAAACTAATCATATATGAAGCTCACTACTTTCCATAAGTGGTATTTATCCTAAGCTTTTGGGAAGGAATGAAGGCTAGTTGTGGGATGCCCCTTATGTCCAAATTATGTCTTATTTACATACATTCACAATATAATTCTATAACTTGAATCGTTTATTTTATAAAGCAACATTGAAAGATCATTTATGTAAAAAATAATTCAAATAGAAAATCGTTAACTCATTAAATGATATCAAACAAATGAACAGTTTTGGTAAAAGCTAACATTCACATACAAACCGTCTATTTGTTTGATGCAATTACATAAATAAATTATTTATGTTTATGTAATTGTTTTTTGCAAAATTGATCTATAAAGGTTGTTTTATAAGATCAACGGTTCAAATCATGGAATTACGCTGCCGAATGTATACAAATAAGAGAGAGTTTGGATGCATCTTCTATGCTAAAGTATGTTATTTCGAGCCATAATTTCGTGAGAAAGTGAGAAAATTATTTTAAACAGTAGAATAAGTGTCCTTTGCACCACAACAAAATTTAGTTGCCTTTTCTCAATTTACATTACATTCTCAACCTTTTCTTGCTCGTGGATTTTAGACAAATCAGAAATTGGGCCTTGAGGCCCGTAGACATTCACATAGTTTACTAATCTCACCCATATACACCTAAATTTGTGCACAGTCTTGTTAATACCCAATATGCCCTTGAAGTTTTAGTTGAGAAATCTATATTAAAAGGAGGTTAGGGTGTATTGTAGGCTTGTAGCTTATAAACAGTAAGAAAGTCCCGACACTGACCACATGATTAAATTGGAGGGCCAAAATTTTCTTGTAAAGAAATAAGAGGACCTCTCCATGAGAAGAGGATCTGAATCCCACAATCAAAGCCGTAGATCTTCCATTGTTTTTAGGAAAATGCTACGCTCAAACTCACCTTGGTGTGAGTTATTCTCATTTTTTTTGAATATTAAAATAACTTGAAAAAACCAAAAGTAATTGGCTCTTTTGTTTATAAAAATTGTTCCCAACTTCTCTCTCCCTTTGATCTCTCATTGAGTAATTTCTCTGTTCTTCCCTCTCTCCAGATCTCTCAAAACCTCCTTATACCTCTCTAATTTTTCATGTATCTATGATTGCTTCTCTCATTTCTCCTCCATTTGGGACCATGTTTCGTCCCCATACTCTTCTTTTCTCACGTTTTAATTTCTTCAATTTTTTTTCAAGGCCAAATTGTGTATGATTACAGAAGAAATATAATCACGTGCTCATTTTCATTTTTTCTGGGTTTGGTTCATTTCTCTATTAATGGGCCTATCTTGTATGATGAGATATATATTCTCTTGAATTTGATTCGACTGAGTTTTTTTTCCATGAAGAAAAAGAAATTACAACGAAAAACTTCTAACACAACTACATCCTAATTGATCAAAATGAAAAGCATTAGCAGCACACAACGGTAGACTATGCTCCCAAACCGAAACATTTGTCGAGTGACCAACTTTTGCAATAGCATCAGCGATAAAGTTCGCTTCCCTCCAAATATGAACAAAACAGATATGAGAAGAGAACAATGTCTCACAAGACGACCAATATCTTGAACAAGGAATTTGATACACAATGGGATTGGACCGGTTCCAGTGATGATGTGGATGAGAATTTTGGAGTCACCTTCCACAATAATGTGAGAATGACTAGCACAAATTGATTGCCTTAAGCCTTCCCTTAGGGCCATGACTTCGGCAATAACGACTTATGAGTGGCCAATATCCTTTGCAGATGCCAGAATGGCAGAATGGATTCGACTGAGTTGGAAATCAAGACACGCAAGGGTAGAAGGTTGGTGTTTGATTATGGATGATCTTATATGAAACTCAATTTGTCTCTTTTCTTTTTGATGATCTAAATCAATTTGTATTAAAAAAAAATGAGGACATGCCACTTGTCCGGGTGCGACTAACTCACAACCAAGGTGAGTTTGAGCTTTAGCATTTCCTTTGTTTTTATAACTAAGTTTTAGTGGGAGAGAAAATTAATTTTGAAATTAAGTAGCAAAAGAATAATAAAAAAACAGGGTGATTGTGTGCGGTTGAGATTGAAAGTAGTGATACGTCTACAGTTTCCCGCGCTTTCACAAACCCTAGGTTTGGAACAGGTGGCATGAGGTCGTAGAATAAAGCTCATCGGATTGACGACACGTACGTGTCAAACCAGCTTAGCTGTCCCCATCGGAAAACCACAAATTGAATAATGGCCCCAACTCCCCAAGGAAGTAGCCAAGTAGTAGCTCCTTCTGGAGGACGCTTTATAATTTATTTACCTAAAAAAGCAACTTCCAGAGTAAGCCAAAGCCAAAGCCACCACTACTATAAAGGACCCTTTTCCTCTCTTTCTCTTGAACAAACTAAAGCTCGGAGCTCCATATTCAAAATGGCAATGATGATGATGATAGAGTTGGAAGGCGAAGCAGGTTATACTACACCGAAGCACATGATGAAAGAGGAAGAGACGGGTTACTCTACGCCCAAACGCCGCCAGTATCGGATTCCAGAGCCGTCGCTGCCGCCTCCGCCGCCGAAGAAGAAGCCGTATTTTGTGGGGGAGAAGAAGCCGGAGCCCCCGAAAGATGGGTATTTCAACTCGCCGGATATCGAGGTGTTCTTCGCAGCAATGACTCCAAGCTTGGCTTAGTTAAGAAGCTAATTAATTCCTCCTCTGCTGGCGCCATTGGGTAGTTTTTAATTAGGAGGCCGGTTTCTTGGTCTTTTTGTTGAATACCTATGTCTATTGTATATGTATATGATGGTGGTATTACTGATCGACTTATTTTGTTTGGGTCAACGTTAGCATTGGAATGTAACTTTAAGTTACTTCTTCTGTAAAATTCATCCAAGGGATGAAGGGAAGCTTTACCATCAACATTGTAGAGTTGTAGTTTGGAATGAAGACACGAATTTAAAATGGAAAATTCCTAGGTTCACCCATCAACTATTTATATAGTTGTAGTTTGGAATTTTGACAGACATGGAGATTTAGAAATATTGTTACGAGTATTTTTAGCTACTGCTAATATTGTTACAAATATTGTTACGAGTATTTTTAGCTACTTAGAAAAAAATTTTATACTATAAATGAAATTAATAAGAGTGGTCTGGGCTTTTTGTTAATTTGGTAATCAAAGACTCGTAGGTCTGGGCTATGATTTGGGTTTTGTAATGAATATAAATTTAGCCTGTTGATGAAGTATCCATCATCCAAAAACCAAAATCATGGCACTTGGTATTGAAATACTACATTTATTCTAAGTGCACCGATCATAGGTTGATTTTGTTTTTTTAATTGAACTCTACGACTTTGTGTGCAAGGCATTTTAATTTGACGAAAACGGATAAAATTTCAAACTAGTGTAAAACTTATCTATCATACAACAATTCAACAAAGTTTGTAATACTCATCTAAACATTTAAAAAGGCTTCTGTTTTGTACACTAGACTCTTGAGGGAATTCAGATTCACGATAATCATTTGCGTGAACAATGTGAGAGTATATTCCAAATTGATCCCTTTTTACAAATTGTAATAGTTATATAACTATAAATTCACACACACAAGAACCAACAAAGTGAGCACAAAATCAAATCAGAGTAAGCGATCGAACTATAAGAATTCTTAGTTCTTAATTTCTGGTATCATTGGTAGTAAGTGCTTTCTTCTTGAAACTGGTTGGTGCTGATCTTATCCAGGCATTGCCATCAATCAAGTCCTTAGTCAAGAAGGGTTCGATTTCTTCGCTCGTAAGGTCGCGCGCCCATTCTACTCTTTTTGATGCAATCGCTCCACGTCCAGAACATTTATACTGCCCATAGTAAACAGTGCTACAATACCAAGAACAATTAAGACAGAGAAAACTTAGTTTATGCTCATTTTCTAAATTTTCAGATACAGTATTGGAATTTAATGGATTTCATTTTTTTTGGAACGAATGATAAAATAGTGTCTACAACGGATCGGTACGATTAATTAGTTGAGTACCTTAATTGGTCTGCTGAGCTTCCCCAATCGTCCCAACCTTGTGGCAATATGACGCTAGTCATGTAAGTGAAGGCAAAGACGACTCTTGAATATGTACCCCACGGCCTTCCCAACACTGCCGTTTTGACACCGGTGATCTTGCACCCGAAGAAGGTGAACCCTGTGTCCTCAGCCGGGGACATCCTCCGTTGGGCCGTTATGGCCCCGGTTCCTACCGAAAGAGAATGCAAATGGCACTTCTCAAAGAAAGAAGCAGCATTTCCACATATAAAATCGACGTCTCCTTCAATATAACAGTTGTTATAGTAGTGCCTCCCGGTGTCATCAAGTAGGGTGTCTTGATGAGACAAAATCCTGCACCCATAAAATGCTGCTCTATCTCCAGACACCCTTAATGCCACTGCTTTCGCACCCGCTCCATATGTATTCTGCCAACAATGAACAAAAATTATAACCAACTTAATTTTTGATGAGAAAGAGCATGAACATGCACATAAGTCAAGATTAAATTATGTACCTGAATTGTTAAGTAACGCCCTATAAAATCTGAAGCCAAGACAGAGAACGTTGGAGACTCGAATATCTCCCCGCTATCGTTCCATGTTATGACCGTGTCCGCTGCCTTTGTGCCACTTACTGTTATAAACGGCTTGTCCGCGGGCACTGTAACTTTTTCTTCGTAAACTCCGGGCTTAACAAGAATATACACGAGCTCCGCATTGTTTGACGACACCGAATCAATGGCTTCTTGTATTTTCGTGTAATCGCCTTTGCCAGATTGGTCAACCCTTATGAGAATCGCAGAAGTACTCGCGTTTGTTTCTACAGCTTGAGAATTTGAAATAGCCACAAAAGCATACAAAGCTATGACTAACAAGTTGATCATAAAAGTACCACGAACCATCATGGTCAATTGCAAACGTACTAGCTTTGAGAGTAATTAGTAGTCTCAAATGAATGAATCAATCAAAGAATAAATGAAAAAAAAGGATGAATATATTGCAGTGAATGACAATGATGAGTGTTGCTAGATATTATATAGTCGGATCAGGTAAATGTCAAAGAAGAATTGGCCGCTATCTTGTTGATGAAGCTTGATGAATTTTTGAACCAGTTTTAACGTAAACGTGTGGAGGCCAGGCCAAGAGGAATAAGATAATATATGACTTAGAGAGTAGGGGTTCCCTTAGGTAGAAGTAGCCGGCAGCAAGAGATTTATGCTTGAGGCTGAAGAAACAAATTAATGTTTGAAAAATAGAGCGAGCGAGCGAGCTTTGGCTTAGTTTAGTATGAAAAATCTTATCAGAGAGGCGGCGGTATTGAATTATGGATGTTACACAAGTCTTGAGGTAGCTTAAGAACCAGCTTTGGTATGTCATTTGTGTGCGATTTATTGTTGCTCACCCATTACGTTATGCAGCAGGCAGCGGGAAGCAGCTCAGTTCCTTGGATTTGGAGCTTGCCCTTGTCCATGACTGTCGCCGTTGGACAATATATCTAGGACTTTTTATCAGATAAAGAGCAGAAGAATGCAGTTCTTTACTTGTAGTTAAAAACATACACACACACACCCCATGTAATTAATGAGTTCATCGGTATGGTAATATATAAGATAGTATAATACGACAAAAATATATACATGTATTATTCTGTTAATCTCATTTTTTTTTAAATAAGCAGAAACTTTATTAATCAATATAGGATTACAATTCTTAATATGAGCATCCTAAAAAGGAGCAGTACAAACTACACAAGTGACCTAATCGATGAGTCTAAACCTAGAACTCTAATCGATGATTCAAAACCTAAAACAATACATATACCGTGCATCACTGTTGTCAGCAACCAACAGAAAAATTCCGGCAAGTATTGTCTTTGAGACTAATAAATCCAATCTAGCTTAAGGAGAACCCATGAAAAGTTAATCTCATTTAAATATGTTGAAAAGTTAGTAATGCAATTAATTTAATTATTTTAATAGTTGGAAAATAGAAATACTTTCGAGAAATATGAAGCACGGGTATGAAACAAGTATTAGAAATTTGACAATTTATGAGATTGGTTGTCATTCATATTTAAACCAGTATTCTAGTGCTCTGAACATGATAGGATCAGCATCGATCATGTGATTAATTATGGACAATGTGATGACAAAGTGACTTGAAACTATATATAAATTAGTGTGTAGAAGTTACAAACCTCACACCTAGTAGGTGATTAAGTTTGAGACAATATCAGTGCACTGAACCAGTTAGCAAAAGACCACACTAGCATGTTGCTTGGCATAAAAAGAAAATAAAATGTAGCCTAACATAAAGAAAGGCTTGAGATATTAGCAAGAAATTTTGCATATAGAAGTTACGAAGCCCCTCCTTTTTTGCCATCAACTAAATTATGGGGGGGCTAGATTTGAGGCAGGTGGATTACATTTTTTTTTTTTGCTCCAACCACACTTTCTATTATGTTCCTAAGATTAGCAAAGTTATCTATTTTAAAGTAACAATTTCATTATATTCTCTAATTTTTATGGGCAATAAATATTATTTTTAAAAGAAAAAAATTTTATGACTTTCAAATTTTTTTGAGTATGATTGGAGCAACATTTTTAAAGTTTCCTAAAGGCCGGTAACTCTTAGTTTAATATCAGATATTTTTTTCTCAAAAAAAAAATTAAGCTCTTATTATCTTATAAATGAGAAAATAAACTGCATTTTTAGTAAAACATAGTGTACGCTTATCAATTTATCATATGCTTACAAATGCGAGTCACTTCGGCTGTGTTGTGCGTTTACATATAGCCCACACGTTGAGCTGTCTCTTAGTGTTAGTTAATCACTAATTTACTATGCTAGCAGCAGCTAATTACAATCATTATCTATAGAGATGATGGTACTTGCCCCTAGGAAGTAAAAGTTAAAGCCAGCGGCTAATTCTCCTTTTCTATGTTCAAAGAATCGAAGTTGGATCATGCCAAATTGTTTTGATTTTTATGCGAAAAACAAAAGAAATTACAACCGAAATTTCATTGGCACGTCAAGCTAAAACAATCAAATTTAAAGACTGAAAGCACACTAAACAGAAAACTATTGTGCTAAGTTTGACTCTCTCTCAAACTATGACTAAAATTGGTCATTGCATCTGCAGTAAAATTCGCCTCACGTGACACATGTTTAAAGGAAATATCATCAAAACTTAATGGAAGTCTTTTGATGTCTTGAGTAATAGTTTTGAGCTACTAAAAAAGATTGTGGTTTCCATTAATGCAGTCAATGATAAGCTTGGAATCACCTTCAATTCGACTTAGATTTTCTTCAAATTCTGAGCAACAGCTTGGAGGAGACCTTCTTTTAAAACTTGACCTTCAGTAATTAGGATTGTGGTATGACCAACACTTTTAGCACCAGCCAAGAGCATAGAACCATGCCCATCGATCACGAATAATAAAGTGAGAGGTTGCTTAGTATTGAGAACAACGGAACTATCAGAGTTGATTTCGACAAAATTAGCATCTAGCTAGAGGTGTCCATTTGATGTGCACATACACTTGCAGCCTAGATTTGTCGATTTTAGGAGGATTATGCTTCTAATAATTTACACCAATAGCATCAATATCATTTAAGACTTTTGAAGGATATGGTAGAAATTGTCTGAAAAGCCAATTATTAATTTCTGACCTCCCAAACCTGCCAAAAGACACTTCTCCATAGAAGTATAATCATCATTATTACTCAAAAACATGGTTTTGAACCACTGAATCAAATTATTTCCATCAATAGGGGTTGGACAATTCAATAAACAACTCCAAACTCTTGCAAAGGGGCAACAGCAAAGAGGTGATAGATGTCTTCCTCCGCATTTCCACAAAAACTACAATTAGGATCATAGCTAGATTCATTGAATCTATGCATTCTAACTTTAGTCTTTAGTCTTGCTCTCCGAAAATTTTGACCTTAGGAGGAAGATTGAGCCTCCACATTTTATTCAAAATATTATAACTATTGTGGCTTTCATTATTTTCGCACTGAATCTATTCACAGTGGATCATGTCTAATTCTCAATGATGAAGTATGCAAATTTTTCAGTCCAAAAGGAAATTAAGTATATTATCGATTTACATCATTGAATATCAAGAATGATTCGTACTATATATTTTGTTGATCGATTCTGAGCAACCTTATCGATCATTTGATACACACATAGGATTCAAACCGATGTAGAATCAAATATTAAGTTCATCATATGTATTGATCGAACCAATTGTGAAATGTGAATGTAAGATTGGTAGCTTGTAAAAATCTTTTACCCACACCGGCAGGGACAAAAGACAGTAGTAAATAGATGAGGCATCTAGATAACAAAAAAAAAGAAAGATGAAGTATCTATCGATAAGGTCAGAATGGGAAAGTATTTATTCCAATTTTTGTGTTCGGAGAAATCTTTGTTATAGTGCAATAATTTTCTACTTCCTTATTGTAGTTACAATTTTGAGCAATTTTCTGCAGGCATTAACTTGTAGATTATTTTTTGTCCTATAAAACCGCTACTCAAAAATGGTACATCTGTTGTGGAGGTGCTCACAAGGGATAATATATATATTCCTTGTGGGTAGGGGAGGCTTTATATAAGGGCTCTATGAGAAAATTGTTTGGCATTGGACAAATCTGTTGGAGGTCCAAGATCGTCTGGTACAGCTGCAAAATTCGCGGGTGCATGCAGCAAAGGCAGATAGCTCGTGCTGTTCGGTGGCAGCCTCCTCCATTTGGTGCCTTCAAGGCCAACTGTGATGGTGCTAGCTGCCCATGGGAAGGCAAACCGCGTAGGTACTTGTACCTATTCGAGACTTAATTTCAAGGTCTCTTTTTGGGTGCTAGCTAGAGCAGTAGCGTTTGCTGGTGGAGACATGTACTTGTACCTTTTCATGCTCCTCGATCTGAACCTGGTTACTATAGAGGCATGCACTAGCTCTGTGGTATGGGCTGCATTTAATACTACAAACAGAATGGAAGAAGCAAAATTAATTTCTAGCTAGGACACAAATAGAGGCTATATCAAGTTGATGTCTTAAGTTCTTAACTAGTTTTTTTCGATTGAGAAAAAAAGAAAAACAACACAACTACAAACTAAAACCTCTAGCTAGCACACCCACCCCCAAACCGATCAAACTGGAAGGCGGAGCTGGAGGATAAAGGTAGACTATCAGACCAAAATAAAATAGGAGAAGCTAAATGATCAAGGTCAGCAAGGCTATCGGCAACAAAGTTAGCTTCACGGTGAATACGCTGAAAAGTGATATTTGAAAATCGACAAGTTAAGCGCCGGATATCTTGCACAAGAAACTTGATGCGCCATGGAATGTCAATCCTTCCATTAATAGCGTCAATGAGGGTTTTAGAGTCACCTTCCACGAACAAACTTTAAGGAGCAGGAAGATGAATCACCAGCAAACCATCACAAAGAGCTATTGCCTCAACTATCAAAATTTCAGTAGAACTGAGATTTTTGGCCATAGCAAGCAGAGGGTGTCCAGTAGAGTAGCAGGACTACAAATCCAGCAGCAGCCTTATGATTAGGATGAATGGAGCCATCAAAGTTCAGTTTCCAATCAGGAGGTCTAGGAGGGTGCATGCCACTTGATATTCGTAGGCTGCTTTTTAGAATTAGACAGAAGAGGATTAGCCTGCTTGTATTGAGTAAGCAGATTTGCAGCAGCATGAACCACATTGCAATGCTGAAAATAAGCTTGTTACGAGCTCTCCAAATTTGATGACATAAAGTAAAAAAATTTGTAAGTAGTTCTTCTCTGTTTGGAAGCATCTTAGCAGATTCAAGTCAATCAAAAAATGAATGAGACCAATTAATAGGAACATGTGGAGAACATGTTAGTATCCAAGTATTATACGAGAAAGGAGAATTAATGAATAAATGATCCAAAGTTTCATCCTGATGATTGTAGAGAACACAAACAGAAGGAACATAAGGAAAAAAAGTATGTAATTTATTTCTAGTTTTAAGGCGTTCACAAATGAGTTACCAACAAAAAACTTTAACTTTAGGAGGGATCTGCAATTTTCACATAATCTCCAAAAGTTTAGCCTGAGAATAATCGAGTAGCAATATGAGCATTTTGCAATTTAGTAGCTGACTTAATGGTAAATTTGCCATGACCAGTAGGCCCCAGATGAACTCATCAGGATGGGTATTCAAAGGAAGAGGCATTGAATGAATATGATTAATAGCATCAGTAGGCAAAAACGGAGCTGCAGTAGATAAATTCCAAGCATTATTAGTAATAACATTAGCAACAGTTAAAGAAAGATCAAGCAGAGGTTTGTGATGATCAGGAACGAGATTATATAAAGAAAAATGGTAACACCAATTAAACGTCAAAAAGTTCACTTCAGAACCATTGCCAATAAGCCAATGCATACCATCCAAAATTAAAGGTCTAGCATCCATAATACCTTTCCAGGCCAAAGAGTTTTGAGATTTTTTGGTGATATGCCTATAAACATAACTTAGAAAACATAGCCAAAGCTTCTTGTTTCCGATTGGATAATCTATCAAAACTTGATCAACCATTAAAGAGTAATGCCATATTTATAACATTTTGAAATTTTTCAAAAGACTTGTTGGAACAAATTTTTGTGTAGGATCATGAGAGAGTTTATGTTTCAAAGGCACATTGTAGCAACGCTTTCCTTAAGACATTATTTGCCCCACTACTAAGTGTACAAAGGGGAATGATCAAATATGTCTCTAGGATACAATGAACCCCAACACATTGTTGTTGTTTGTCTAAGTTTTGCACTCACAAAAAATCAACCTAACACCTAAAAGAAGATCTACAAGATTGCTCAAGATTCTTAGAAACCAATCATGTATTATTAGTTTCTAGTGTTTTTTGTGGGACTATGTTAGGACTATACTGGGAACATATAATTATATATAACTATTATATGACTATCATGAGATTCTTTATAACTATTGTATGACTCCCTTGAGATTCTCTAAATTCTGCAATGAATAGGTTCTTTATATAGAAGTATGTGTGTCTTTTCAAATGATAAGGTACATTATTAATTGTACTTTTGACTTTGATCATATTACTTCACTAAAATATACCTACACATGCCTCTTAAAATGTGATGAATAGTTACATATCCTTTAGGCAAATAATATGCAGAATTTATTTCCCAAAAGGTGTACATCAAGTGACATATTTTGATTTCTCTTTACCGAAATCATATATTTTGAATATTTCTCCAACAATCCTCTACCATTTTCAAAATATAAAGCATAGTATGACTTTAAACCATTTAAAAAATTCCTTGAGCATAACCTTGGAAAGAATAGTACATAAACTAAGGTGTCTTGTGGACTTGAACCTTAACTTAGTGAGAACACATCAAAGTTAGGTTAGAATGGCGAAGTAGCACACTGCTTTGCACTTGTGATTCTATGTGACTAAACTGGACACATTTCACACACTATCTTCTACTTCTTCTAAGAGTTTTTAAAAGCCGGCATGTGGATTGGCCTTGTGTCTATATCATATTTCATAAGTGCTCTACGGACTAGTCCAAGTCGCATAGAAGGTGGCCCCGCCACCTTCGACACTCATATAGGTAGACATGTAGTACCCCCTGTAATTATTGTACGTTCAATCATGTCTATTAAGAGTAATAACTCAACCTCCATCATTACAGGTACCATACACTGTAGTTTTTGGATATATATAATATATATGTATAAATATATATTTATTTATTTATTCAAGTGCTTGCAATCACTATATATGATGTACTTCGCTCATTGAACTCAAGAGCTTGATGTTTCAAGTGTTGATTCGAGTTTCCATCATTGGTGATTAAAATTTTGGACTACCACATCCCATTTCATATATCACCCATCAAATCCTTGCAAATTTAAAGATTTACAAGTCCTTTTTTAATTGGTCAATATTAACGGCTCACATCGCCACTTATAATTGATCTTACATAGCTATGTCTCAATGCATGTAACCAATAATTAATCACCATTGTCATTATTTAATTCAGTACTTGGCAAATGCCCGTTGATAGTAAAGACTATCAATGAATTTTGTATCCACATACTTGAATCCGTCAAATATTATGATTTGAATTTTTCATCGACATTTCAACTAGTATCATGTCAAACTTATCATCATATATTATTAGATGAAATACTGATTTTTAGTATTCAAAATCCTAAATCAAGCTATAGACATTTTCAATCTTTTTACTTGCTAGAACATTCTAATGAACATCATGCAATGAAACTTCAAAATTCACATAGAGTTTTTAGTAAGCTTGCATTTTCCAATATTCATAGAATCAACTAGTTATCATCCTAATTAGGACCAACTAGTATACAGTAAAACCTATTTAAATTAATATTCCTAATACCTATTTTATAACAAATACCATTTTTTCTTATATCTCACTTACATTCCATACTTATACCCAACCCTTTCTCATCTTATCCTCTCCCTAAATTTACTATTTCTCTTTTTTTTTTCGCGGGAAAAATCCTACGTGATCCTATAGAAAAAGGTTTTCTATAATAAAACCTATTTAGCACACTTATAGTGCCAACCTCATATTTACTTTTCTAGTTTTATATATGAACATCACATGCATATTATTCTAAAATAATTATAGAAATTTCTAACAAGCGGATCAATAACATCAAATGTATATGAAATCTTATCCCTTTCAAGAGACCATGCAATTTCATAATGGATCATCAAAAGATATGCATCAATAACCGACTATTACATCATTGTAAAAGTTCACAATATATAAAAGTTAGGACTATACTGAGAATATATATAACTGTTGTATGACTATCATGAGATTCTTCGCAACTGTTGTATCACTCTCTTGGGATTCTCTAAATTCTGCAATGAATATGTTCTTTATATGTGTCTTTTCAAATGATAAGGTACATTTTCAATTGCACCTTTTGACTTTGATCATATTACTTCACTAAAATATACCCGCACAAGCCTCTGGAATAGTAATGAAGAGTCACATATCATTTAGGCAAATAATATGGAGAATTTATTTTCCAAAAAGTGTAAATCAAGTGACAGCTTTTGATTTCTCTTCACTGAAATCATATATTTTGAAAATGGGTCCTTGACCAAGGACAAAGATAGGAAAATATTTCCCACTAAGGATGCAACAGTAAAAAATTGCCCATCAAGGCATTAAGGACAAAAATATCTCGAAATTCACTGTAGCGGAATGAATAGTGACAATATTTGTTTTATTGTGGTCAATAAAATTAATTGTTCACCATTTTTTATTGACCACAATAAAAAAATGGGAAATTATCACAAATGGTATCTGAAATTTACCTTCATTATATGGATGGTACCTGAACTTTACTTTTGATCACAACTAGTACCCGAACTTTTCGTTTTTATCTTAAATGGTACCTGCCGTTACAATTCGTTAAATTTTCCGTCATAATTTAGTTTTTTTTTCGTTACATTTTCCTCCATCTCATACCGGTGCTTTCTCGCTATCTCTGCTTCTTAAGCAGACTCCCAATGTTCCCTGCACTCATTCATTCGCAGCTCCCTCACATCTCAAAGATCAAACCCAGAACAACAAGCTACCTACAAACACCTTTCAATTACTCTCTACCTCATTCACCTCACCAACACAATCACAAGCAAATCCATCAAGTTGCAATCACCAAACCCGGTCTCACAAAGCCCACACGCAACTGGTCTTGGCACCCATCACGGTGTCAACCACTAATTCAATCCTTCTCTTCCTCACACAATCAATTACAAAACCTATCACCAGCTTCAATTCACCTTCTCCCCAAAACACCCACCCAAATGATTTGGGCACCAAATTGCAATTTCGGAGATCACAACCTGCCATCAATTCACAACAAATCAATCCCTCATATTCTCTACCACTCACAACCTTTCTCTCCCAAATCAAACCTGCAAGCATAAAATCACAAGCATCACCAAAAACACTTCATCAACCAATCTCACAACTACTTCTTCCATCACCAATTCAGCAACCAATCAAGAAATCAACGATCGGTATCCCCAGATCGACATTCGTCTCTCGGATTGCCCTCATCCCTTATGCCCAATCAACTCATCAATTCAAGCAAATTCAATCACAACTGCATCAGTTCATAGCTCACCACTTCACCTTCGAGCACACCCAAGCTTCACAACCATTGATCCCAACTTCTTCGGTGTTGTTTGAGCCCAGACCGCGCCTCAATTTCCCGGCGTCCTTTCCTTCTTTCGTCGTCGTCACGTCGATCTCAAGCCTAAGCAGCAGCTTCTCTGATTCTCTGCTTCACCATGAGACCGGTCCCTCTCCTGCCCAGCCACCATCCTCATCGACGCCGTTGAGCCAAGTCGCGACTTAAGCGCTCTTCACAATACCTCTGACCGTCGGCATTTCTCCTCAAGCTCGCCTTAGCGGCCCCATCAACCAACCAGCAGAGGAGGAGAGGTTACGCAGGGGGGAAGAGAGGAAAAAAAAACTAAATTTTGACAGAAAATGTAACGAAAAAAAACTAAATTTTGACGGAAAATTTAACGAATTGTAACGGCAGGTACCATTTTAGATAAAAATGAAAAGATCGGGTACTAGTTGTGATCAAAAGTAAAGTTCAGGTACCATCCATATAATGAAGGTAAAGTTTAGGTACCATTTGTGATAATTTCCCTAAAAAAATTTAGTGATCAATAAAATTTCGAGATATTTTTGTCCTTTATGGACAAATTTTTATTGTAGCAAACTTAGTGGGCAAAAAGTTGCCACGCTTGGACCTATGAAGTATTTACCTTTTAAAAATTTCTCCAACACAACTGAGTACAGTACAATGGAGTTATTTGTTATTAGGGTCATTGGGCCTACTTGCCTTTTTTTTTCTTTTGTCAGGTATATAAGTATATTTACTCTCAAAGAGGTATCGCTATTCTACTAAGACCGATACTGCGAACACGTAGTACTCCCAAAATAATTACTCTCTAAATGATAGAAAAAATAACAAATTACTTTAAATAATTTAAGCCACCCTATATTTTTTTTTCTTCTTAAGGCCATTGTAGATGTGTTTTGCTTTCTTTTTTTTTCATCAGTACCAATTTACCCTTGAGTTTAGTTCGTTCAAGAAACTAACAAATCAGAGTGAGAGAGATGCAGAGAGAGAGAGAGAGATCGAGTTTCTCAAGCTTAGAGGAAGGAAGATGTTGCTCTCAGCCTCATTCTTGTTTTTTTTTTTGCTGTGTAAGCTTGCCGATCTCTTTCTATCGCCGATCTTGTTTTGGTTTGTCCTCTGTTCGTCACTAAGATTGGGCAATCTCTGAGTGTGAAGCTTGTAATTCATCACTGAGACTTTAAATTGTTGTCCAAACAGAAAAACTACTGACTTAGTTAAACAATTTATTGACCTAGTTGAGCAAAGCTATTGCCAACGAATTAGAAAACTACCGCAAAAGAATAACAATGCTACGAAAGGTATTACAAAACATAGAAAATCTACAGCAAAGCATGAAATAGCTACTACCTATGGTGGAAAAATTCAAAAATCCTGCAAACTATATATAAAGTCATAAATTCTTAGTGATTTTACAGAGACACGTACTTACTAGGTAATCGGTTCTCGGCGTTTGATTTTGGTTTGAATTTTTTTATTGGCAGAGCTCTGTGAATGGTTTTGCTAGAGAGAGAGAGAAAGAAACCGATTCTCGGCGTTGAATGAATTCAAATCGATTATCTTCAATTTGGATTTCTTTGTTGGTTTTGTAGCGTCGATGTGATATAGTGGCATAAATTATAATTTTGGTAAATTTTAAATGTCAAATACACATGTCTATTTTGTCCGTGTGGCCTTATGTGAGTAAATAATATTAGGTGGCTTATTGAAAAATATAGAATATGTAAATAGCCTTATTGATAATAGGCTCTAGAAAAAAAAAAAAAAGGCTCATTCCAGAGAAATAAAGCCCCTACCCGGTTGAGAGTTGGGACTCTGTTGAGCCAAAAAAAATCCTATATTATACATCTTGTAAAGTTGGAAAGCTTATTCCATCTGGGGTCATCAGGCCCTGGATTGTACTTCCTCCCACGTGTAAAAAGCCAGATCCTCAGGCTTTGTATAGATCAGTGTAAAAAAAAGCTTGCGCGTCATCCACTATAGAAATGGCACTCTGTAATTAAGTGTGTATATATATACCCTCTCTTTCTCTCTCTGTGTATATATATACACTACAATCGCTCCCTTTGGTCCTCAATCTCTCCCTTACATTTCGATTCGCAACAAATCTTTCACTTTCCTTTGATCTATTAGAAATTTAGAATTCCTTTATATTGTGATCCAGGTGGATCTGGCTTCTGTAGTTCCGTAATAATGATTCATTACATAGCTTTGTCTGCTTTGCCCATTCCTTTTTCGCTTTTTTTTTTCCTACTTTTACTTGGTGGATTAATTTGTCTTCTTTTACGGTTAGGGTTTCTGCTTTTCATCTGCTGTAATTTGCATGGGGGCGATGATCAGCAGTACTCAGTCACAGTGATCAGTCAGTTCTAGGTGGTGCGGCATCATCAAGATTCACATACTTTTAACCGAAAGGTTCATGCCTTTGAAGTACTGGGAATCTTGATGATGCTGCATCAGCCAGTGCATGACTCTATATATTAGTCGCCAAATATTCCCAATCTTTCTCCAATTTGAAACAGAACCAGATCAGATTAAGAAGAACATGGTAAGGCGTTCCAGCGCTCTGATATTTAGGGTTCTTGTAATTTCACCTTTTTTCTTCTTTTTTTTGCTTTGGCCAATAAATCAATGATCTTATTAGACAGGAGTTTTCTATATTATGATCTTTGCATATATATATATATATATATATGTTGTTCAATTAGATATTAATTAAGTTAAATACAGGTACATAATCGTATAGTATGGTCTAGATCACTACACCTTTGCTTGATTATCTGTTTTGTATTGAATTCTATGTATTGATCATCACAATAAGGTAAATATTGTATGAATATTAATTGCTTCGATCATATCATATATTTCATTTTCACTCTGGCGCAGTCGGTGCAATCTATTCTACTTTTACCTTAACGCATGGAAATTGCCAAAGGTTCTAGTTAATAAATTGAAAATATAATCTAGATTCCTTAACCAACGCATTTCCAGGTTTGTTTTACAATATTGTATCTGATTGAGGCTTATTCTTTTGTTGTTATCACATTTTTCTGTAGCTTAGGAGTTGGAGCTCAGATGTTTCTTTGACTCCTTAATTACTTGAAAGACTTTTATTAATTGGTATCTAAATTAGGGATTTATCCAAGAATGTCAGGAATCTAGCTGATGTTTTATGTTTCATGGATTTCGGGTTTCCAGTATATAATAATCACCTATGCCAATGCCAGGACATTATAACATAGACATACGAATACTTTTATTATCTATTTGTTTATCTTTTTATAACGGACTATAAAGATTATTTCATACTCGTCATTGTGGAAGTTAGATTGGTTTTTCTGATGTTGCAAAGATAAGGAGAGAGAGAGAATAACAAGTATTTAACATTTTAACACATCTAGTAAAAGAAAATATGCTCTGAATTCGGTGAGTTCTGCATAGGAAAACTTATCAGATGGTTGACCATTTTCGGAAGCATGAAGAACCAATTTTAATATATTACAGAAGATTATCTGGTTTCATTTTTTTTTGGACAACTATCTGGTTTCATGAATGCGGCATATGTTTTCTGAGCTAACAGCAGAGATTCATTGCAGCTGTTTTCTTTGGTTGGCTGCAGCAAAATGTATGATATTTTCTTCAGATCAAACAGAGTTTTGGATTATTTTCTTATAGACGGGGCATTTACTTGCCTCAGACTTCAGTCTTCATTGCAACAGGTGATGATTGATGAGTTGTTTCTTACAGATTGATCTCTCCAAAGTTATAACCCATAAAAAAACAAAAACATATTAACCATATATATATATTTTATATTACCCTTCATACATTAATAAATTATATCAATATAAATCTATTTTAATATTATCTTTTTAATCAATTCCAAAAATATTTAACAATTAAATTAAAATATAAAAAACAATCATATTTTAAACATATTTAGTTCAATTACTTTCAAAATATTGATATTTTTTTGTTCTTTTATATATAAATCATAAACAAAAAATATACAAATTTCTCATTAAACATTCAAATTATAATATCAATATCAAATACAAATATAAAATTCCAAAACCAAACATAATAATCACACCAATCAAAGAGACACACTATTTCCCTTTCAAAAAACCATCAACCACACAACCATACATATACTCTTACATCTTTAAACCAAAAAAAAATTAAAAAAAAGCAATCAAACAAACACCCACTTTATAAACCAATTTCCTATATATATACTAAAACCAAATGTTTATTATATCATTCAAGAAAAGAGAGATCACAAATAATTTAAAATAAAAAATTAAAACCAATATTACAAATAACCACTTACAAAATACACTTCAATAAACCAACTCATAGCCAAAAATCAACTACCCAAACCTCAACATAACAGACAAAAACAACATTTACACTAAACAACCTCACATCGATCCATACACCCAACTTCACTTTTTTTTATCACTCTACACACAAACAAAAAAATATTGATAAGACAAAACTCCACATAATTTATAATGATATTAGTATCAAAAGAAATTTTTAAAGAAACATTCGACTACCATTTCTATCTTTTCCAAAACAACTTTTAACCAATATTAGAATAACAATCTTCAATTACATATCATACCCCATAAAACATTTTTTAATACTACCAACTAAAATAGAAAAAAAACCTTTTTGACACACATTCCCAACCCCACAACCATTCCTTTTCCACCCAACAAACAATCACTTCCTTATACTCCTATAACAAGAAATACATATAAAAATCTCCACAATATACTATTATACCCAAGGACACAACAAATTATGAATAACAATAGGAGAATAAATATACAAAAAAGATATTTTAACACCATATCCACCACTATATAATAACCCCAAATTTCTGCAATAAACATTTTATAGCCATAGAAAACTTTAATTAATACACCAAACTTACATATAAATTTATTGAAATTTATCACTCCCCCCAACGTGATGATTCGATCCCGAGTTGCTTCAAAATAAAGAGGAGGAGAGATTACCTTTTTTTGATTTACAGATTGATGCTCTCCAACACTTCTATATATATATACCCATACTCGTATGCTAGCTATCTAATATGCTTGTTCAGTTTACTACTAGCAGGTCTCAGTGCCACAACGTAATCACACCCCCCCCCCCCCCCCCCCCAACCCCCCCCCCCCACCCCCCACACCCCCCCCCCACCCCACACAAGAGAGGGAGAGGGGGGGGGAGGGGGGGGGGGGGGGGAAGGGGGGGGGGGTTGGGGAAGAAAAAAATTTTTTTTTTTTTTTTAAGGAAGTTTGGATGTTGCTACCACACACTCTAAGATAACATCCAAAGAGTTTATGAAGAGCATATTGCATAGTTCAGCTTAGTATATAGCTATGTTCTTTAATACCACTTTAAGCAATTACATGTCTGGGAATAACTTAATGCCTCTTCAGTCCTAACTTGATTAGAATTTCTTGGCCTGCGTTCGACAAAGATAATAACTGATCGACAGTGCTGACAATGACAACATTATTGATTTATTCACTTTCCTAGTGATGATCGAATAGATATATATATATATATATAGGCTATAATATATATGTACAGATGGATTTTAATATATATGTACGTAATATACATCTTTCCTCTCAAATCTTACTAGTGTTAGCTCAATATCCATGATATATTGGTCTATTTCCTTGTAGCTGCAATCCTTGGTTATCTAACATGGTAGTATTAGAGCTTGATCGATTTACATGATGTCTTAGGACCGAAACCTCCAGTCTCTATTCTGCAAATCTCTGTTAGTTTTGGAGGGTGCTTGATAAGGCTACACCTTCTTTGTCTGTACTTCTTTTAGCCTCTCCACCAAAGTGAGGGAGAGAGTTAGCGAAGTATATCTAGTGGTTCTTTTACCATTGCTACCTAGCTATTATTGCAGTTCAAGCTCTTTTCTGGTTAGGCCTAGCCAGTTAGTCTATTTGTTCCCAAGTTCCTTATTTGCTACTTCTGTAGTTTCCCAGTTAGTCTATCTGTTCCCAAGTTCCGTATTTGATACTTCTGTAGTTTCTTGAACTTTACCATTAGCTTCAAAACAATTACTGCCTGGGTGAACCGCTGCAAGTGGCTTAGTGGATTAGTGTCCGGTTGGGAACCTCCCTACCCGCGTTCGATTCACGAAGCTGTCAAAGTGGCCAGCCACCATGCTCCAATGCACAGTGTGAGCATTTCACATGCGCTGCATGGATTAATTCTTGGGCCTAAGAAGTCTTTGGGATATCTTGACTACAGTAAAAAAAAATACGGCCCGGATGAAACGGTAGTTGTAAGGAAGGAAAGTGGATGTTGGATCGATTATTATTCCAATTCCTAGCCATTTCAAATCCATAGACAACAAGAAGGACAACATGCATGAGGGGTTGGGCCCTCCTCCCTCATTTGATTAGTTTCTGTATCCTACGGAACTAGTCAAGTGCACAGAGCCAGCAAAGTAAACATCTAAAGTAAACATCACATCTTTAGTGGATTTCTATTGGGTCCAGTTGCAGATCTGGGAATGACATCAAAGTAATCTTGTAATAATGGACCCGAAGCACTGGTGCACTGGTGCTTTTGATATCTAAACTCTGCCGCAGTACGTAACCTCAGTATATGATCGATTGATCGTAGCCACACGAACAACCACAATACATATGTTTGGGGAAATGTGATGAAGAGTGGATATCGCCAATGATTATATGGAATTAAGATATTCTTTCAAAGGGATGAGGTTCTAGAAACAAAGTAATTAAGGCAAGAGAGGTAAAATTAATGGGACGACATGCATGAGAAGGTTACAAGAAGTGATATAATCGAGCACCTCCCCGTAACGGCCATTTGCTTGGAGGTTGCAAATTAAAACGCCGTGACCAATACAAATCGTTTTTCCCGCTTGATCGGATCGTTTCCCGCGTTCGACTATTTAGTTTGTTTCCTTTTTCTTTCTCGACATAAGGGTCATTAAACTTTCAAACTCGTGTTTTCATGTTTCGACTATTTTTAAGGACGGAGCTTCTTAGGGTTTAAACTTAACTATATAAACTTCTGTTAAGCATTGATTCATCAGTTTAATTTTGATTGATTATGGACCATTGGAAGTAATGTTATCCAACATTTGCATATATTCTCTACATACTTTTTTGAATAATGACGAGATATATACTGTGTTTGTTTTTAATATTTGAGAATCGATCAATAAGTTTATGAAAAGATTATTTATAATCTCTTATCTTGTTATACGTTATATTAATATGTGGGACTTACGCGAAATCGGACAAATCAATCGTGTCACATATTGATACAACTTTAGTAATTAAAAGTTTTTAATCTAAAAGTATTCAAATGTGTGCGCAAATCAACCGTCATTATCATAGCAAGGATGAACATTACACTACGTTTTTATATTCGATCAATAAACATATGATACTTGTTTAGGAAGGCACTATTAGTCGGTCATGTGATGTGTGCTTGGGCAAGTGTGCACTTTGAAGTTGTAAACGAATTAAGGTCATTAATGCTTATAGAAATTGGAATGTAATTAAATCCCCCAAACCACCCCCCTGAATAATATACAGGCTCGATCGATCGGTTTCAAACGTCAGAACTGACACTGTTGTCTCTGGGAACAAATTATTTTCTGGGGCATATATGAAGGCCAACAATGTGAAACGTGATGACCCTTTTGTTTGCCTTTTAAATTTAATTAAACGAAGCTGCATAGACAAAATCATGGAGGGTGGGGTTTGACCAGTTTCTTCTGAGGGTAGTACAGGGTCCACGCCCTTCTAGGGTTCCCATCTTATATGCTACTCACATGTGTGCATGTGGGTCACTCCCCAACTCCCAAATGCTCATATTCTCAATCCCACATGATTTTTGAATCAACAATTATAACTTCGCTTTTTTGAACAATTTTGTTTTTTGAACAATCATTATAACTTCGCTTAACACAAACATTTTAAACACTTTTTTTATTAAATAAGAGCTGATGTAGCTGCTTTCAAATCTTAATTAATGAAATTACAGAATACAAATAAAGGATATGGTGCCTACATCCCAAAATATTAGAAGCATCGAAAGAAACAGTCCGAAATAATATTAGAAGTCTATAAAAATTATATATCCTAACATGCACCAACTAGCAAGGGTTAACATACCAACAATTTGGGCAACCACAACACAACATGTGATGTTTATTTGACCCATCACCAAAATTTCTTTGACCAATTAATCAAATTTGTTTAGTCATTGATTAATCTAGATCAAGTATACTAAATGACTTCATTCATTGATCTAAATCAATGCACGAAAGAAAGCAAGGGGAAAGTAAGTAGTCCTCCAAAGCACCTACACTTCAAAATGGTGCCGTGTCACGTGTCCGACACGCTCCAACACTCCTCCGACACATCTTAGAAAAACAAAATTTAAAACTTTTTTTAGTATATAATTATAATTTTCTAAATCCTAACGAGTCTAACCCAAAGCTATATAACCTAGACCACTAGACTTATACAAAAAGCTATATAAAAAATCGATATAAGTAGGATTTTCAAATTATTGTGTGTTATTTTGTGGGTTGTTGAAGTATTTTTTATCTAATTAATTTTTACATATTATTATTTAAATATTATATATATTATTTTAATCGTCGTGTCGACAACGTGTCGTATTCTAGTTTTTTAAATTTTGTAATATCGCCGTTTCGTGTTGTGTCGTGTAGCCGTGTCCGTGTCGATGTCGGTGCTTTGTAATTGGAACAAAATTGTTCCGAGCATTTTACTTTTTCATTTAACCTAAATCGTGAGAAAATATAGAGAAATGAGTTAATTAGATTAGAGAAAGAGAATTCAATGCCTTCAATATAATAACTCAAAAATTTAAACGATAATACATCAAGTGACGAATCACATAATTATAACTAGAGTGTATCATAACATAATATAAAGATAATGTATGCAAATACTCAATAAAATTGAAGGTCCGTTTCGTTTGATCTAATTATTATTTTAAACGTCTATTTATTAGATACAATTGGAACATTAGACAACCTTCAATTTGATTAATATTTTATAAAAATGACATAGCAAATGTAATTTACAAAATGAACGGTTCTGATTATAAAAATCAAAGATGAAAATATGCTAATCACCTAAGTAGATGAATGAACAAATCTTTGAAGAAAAATCTGTAAAACGACTAAAATATGTCATAAGCGATAAGCCGGAGATCGACCATACAAACCAGGCAGCGCCCGTGTCCAAGACTCTAAGCACATGCACCTGTTTATTTACCCTTACATAGATTTGTTAGGGTTAACTTGTACTTTTCACTAATGACTAATTTAATCAAGTTCAAAACTTCAAATTCATCCAAAAAACCCTATGGTCAAATATTCCCTTAACAATGATTCAAACGTTCTGTTTAGGGTCACATGGGAATAGTATTTTCCTTACGTACAGAGATTGATTTATTTTGATTGGTAATATGTTCACATCTAATTAGTTTATAAACTAGATGTACTAATTTTATATTAAGGTACGTACTTTATGTTTAATCAAACGTCCTTTCCTTTGATCAAAAAAATTTTCGAGCAAATTTAACTTATTTATCTGATTACAAGATTCCCCAGCCCCTTTTCTTTTTCACCGTTTCTTTATTGAGAACATATTCCCTGCACGGAACGTGCAAAATCACATGTAATAAAAAAAGGGCAAAATAGTAATTTCTCATTTTAATATTCTCATCTGGACGGCTGACATTTATTATACCTTTACATGGACGGTTGAGATGGACCGTGCATACAATAATTTTCGTTCTTTATTAGACATTTGTGTTATTTTGCAAATTGACTAGGATGTAACTTTTATTTGATATCATTATAGCAAATATTCCATTAGCAATGCTAATTATTTTTTAACTAAATTTTAGTTAAAATAGCTAAAAAGTTATTTTAACTAACCAGTTTGAAAGTACATCTGCATCAATGCTCTCTACTTTAGCTAATATTGAATTTAAATAATTTTATTAATAGATAAAAATAGATTAAGTACAATATTTAATAATTACACAAAACAACTAAAATGAATGTTTTAAATTAACAAAAATAATAGAGAACCTCATCTTACTCTCTATATTTAGCAGCCATATAGCTAAAAGTTAAAATAGAGAGATACTTAGAGCATTTTTAGCAATGCTAAAATAGTTAAGAAGCTAAAATAGAAAAGTCTGCTAAAAATGTTCCTAGCAAGTCAAAAAGTTAGCAGTTAAATTATGCTAGCATTAATCTCTCCATTGAATGAAATGTCAACTTTTACGGAAGAAAAAAAAACCCTTCCTAGTGTTCAACAACAGAATATATACTAATTATACAGTTTGTATCACAGAATTCAGAGTCATTAGAGATATGAGAGACACTATAAAACTCTCTTTACCGGCCACCTCTCAATTTCCCACTATCTGTTCATGTCCACAGCCATGGACATCGCTATGAGCCCTAGTATGAGCAACATACCGTTGATTTCGACCAATCTCATTAATGCTTCGTTTTATGGTTTAGGCAGCTCACCGTCAGATCTAGGTCAGCTTATAACAATGGTTTGCAGGCAAAGTCAACGGTGGGAACATTTGGTTGGTGCTGATCGAGGTCGCTTAGATTTCTGGACGTTAATTAATTAATTTGCTTTTGTTCTAAGTGAGTTAGGTACTACTTCTGAAGTCTCATAGATTTATGTTTCGAGCATGAGTGCTACTAATTCTGATCCTGGTTCTCAAGTTCTAAGTAGGATTATTAGAATTCTTACCTCTCACTCAGAACTTAAATATAGCGGATGGATGTAGTTTTGTAGAATTTGAAAATATTGATATAGAGCATTTGTCTTTTGTAAATCTAGCTTATTGTACGTGGTGTGGATGGTGATCAACGTAATTTCTACAATTGTAATTATTTTCATTTATTTTAATCTAAATATGATATTTTTCCTTTATTCTTTTTCCTAAATTAATAAAAGAAAGGAAATCGTATGAAAGAAATTTTTAATGCCTCATGAAATTATCATTTAACTAAGCATAATGCAAATCAATTTTATCATGCACATGCAGGAATCAGCACCAATGAACACTGCAGAAATTGAGTTTTTAAAAATATTTTACTGGAGGCTAGCCGTACAGCATAATTATATAAATTGCCTAAGATTTCAAACTCTCTGACTGCATGCTGATCCAAATGGGTGATACATGTGCATGAGAATCCTAACCTCTTACATGTACATTTATATAAACCTGAATGCTACCATTTCTATTATACAATAATACCCCATATATACAGTAGTAGCCTTTGATTTAGTGGTATAGTTAGGTCGTCCTTACCATTTTTTTTTTTGCCAAAAAAAAAAAAGCTAGATTATCTTAGTACAAGTTCTTAGAACTTACACAGAGGAGGTATCTGTAATTGAATCATTAGAGACCTAGCTAGATGCTTGTTTTATTATTTGTATGGAAGAAGCAATAGGAAAAAGGGCTAAAAGATTTTGTTTAATTTTGAATCCAATATATCTTCAGGCATATATATATGATGAACATGAAGCATGGGTCAAACAGTAACAAAAAGCTAGAGCTAGCACACTCCTTACAAGATTGATTACGCTATTATTCAAAGATCCACTTGCAATCCTAAATTTAAAAACAAGAAATTATAATTATAATTAAACCATGTTTGTTAGTTTACCTCTTGACTTTTCAATTTCGATAAATTGCACCAATCAAATTTCTATTGATTTACCCCCTTGCTGTCAATTTTCAGTAATTTTATCCAATTTTTTTCGTTAAGTTCATAATGGGAGCTAGACACGTGAGGTTAATTTAATTCATATTTTTATGCCGACATGATAGTTATCATATTTTTACATGCTCATGAGGTGAGTCTAATGAAAAATGTTCAAGTAATGTAATGTATTTGTGGTGGAAAATACAAAACTATTATGACGTGCCTAGCACGTGAGGTGAGTCTAATGAAAAATTTGGATAGAAATATAGATAAATTGACAGAAATTTAAAATGTAAGAGTATAAACATGAGAATAATTATGGAACAATTCAACTATTTTATCTAAAAACAAAGCTAGCTAAAAGTAAATTAAAAAAAAACATTTGAATTTTGAAAATGAGAGTAGTCTCTCTCTATTATGGAGGCAGAATAATAATTGGTACAACTCTTTCACATGAGAACTAGCAATTGGAGACCAGGGTCCCCCGGCAGCTGTCCTCTATTTTTCTCAGAACTTGTGTGGACGGTGTGGTCTGTATAATTTCTACGGACATGGATCATAACATGTAGCAGTATATTGTGTGTCTCAGCATCGTACAAGAACAGTTCTCAAAATCGAATTTTAGAAAGAGTGAATCTCCACCTTAAGAATCAGGTGAAGGTCGGTATACAAATGGGAAAAAAGAAAGACCTAAATTGAAGATCCAGAAAAAACCAACGAATCAGTCAATGACAGTGAGCCATATGACTGTAATATCAATAAATGATCACATGTCTATATCAACCACCTTGATCGATCCTGAAAAGTAAAAATGAAAAATTACGTTGCATGCGTCGTCTGAAAATTAGGGTTAAGTGGTGGCCGGATGTGAGGTTGTGGAAATAGGCATTCTCTGTTCAATTTTTACTGTGTTCAAGGTATATCTTTGAAATTTCGGAATTTTTTAAGATTTAACATTGTTTATCATATGCAAAATATTCATCGATATTGAAATTTTTACGTTAATTAATATATCTGCATTTTCAAACTCTCAATATTTACGTTATCACAGAAGTTTTAGTCTTCGACTGTTTTAACGCTCTACTTATATTGAAAACTGCGTCATTAATTTACAATTAGGGTTAAGCTTTTAGTTTAATAGTGTGGAAAGATAATTTCACAGTAAGTATAAATGGAGTAATTCTGAACAGACAAAGACACAGGATCAGCATATATATAGTAAAAGATCAACAGAGGATCCAAACTCGATATCATGAGTACGTAATCACCCATACAATTGGTCAGACTTATGTTTTAAGAATCACTTAAACAAATAGCTCACTCTCTAAACCACACTATATAATAACACCATTACCCCCTCACTGTTTATACCACCGACCCATACGACCATACTCTCTCTCTCTCTCTCTCCTCTAGCTATCAGTCTTCCTCTGTTCTATCGATCTCTATCTGTCTCCATTTCAGAGTAAACAAGCTAGCTAGATCAAGATCAACCTCTTAGGCTGTTGAGAATTATACATTCTTCTCACATATGGATGAGAAATGGAAGCTATCGAAGAAAGAAAGCAGTTCGTCCAAGTTTGCCTTCACAAGAAGCTCCTCAACAAGAAGCACTTCCTCCAATGCTCCTCTTCTCTCAAGAAGCTATTCCCAGAAAAGCAGCGTCTCTTCCAGTACTTCCAATTCCAAGTGCCCTCCTCTTCCCCGGAGCTACTCGCAGAAGAGCTCTTCCATAAGCCGAAAGTGCAGCAGCCTCGCCAAGGAACACAAGGCCAGATTTTACATCATGAGAAGATGTGTGGCTATGCTTGTTTGTTGGCACAAGCATAGAAGTGATTCTTGAAAAAAGCCACTTTATCATTTCCTTCATATATCATCTTCCTGTGAGATGGGTCGGGTTTTGTTAAGATTAAACTCATCATATTTTTCTCCCATTGGATCAAAAGGAGATTGATTAATTGCACAAACTTTCTCATGTAGTTTTTTTTCTTAATTACTTGGTTTATATTAGATTTTCCAGTTGTAATTACAGTGGACATAAGTTATAATTTTATATACATTGTAAGAAGAGATTAGCATAATTAAATACGAGTCTTTCCGGCATATAGCCACATACCAATATATACGATTTAGCTTTTCTTTGATTTCCCCCCCCCCCCCCCCCCCCCCCACCCCCCCCCCCCCCCCCCCCCCCCCAACCCACCCCCCCCCCACCACCCCCCCCCCCCCCACCCCCCCCCCCCCCCCCCCAAACCCCAAACCCCCCCCCCCCCAAAACCACCCCCCCCCCACACCCCCCCCCCCCCCCACCCCCCAACCCCACCCCCCCCCCCCCCCCCCCACCCCTTTCCCCCCCCTTCTTCCCCCCAACCCCACCACCACAAAAAAAAAAAAAAAAAACCAAACCCCCCCACAAAAAAACCAACCCCCACCAAAACAACCCCCCCCCCCCCCCCCCCCCCCCCCCCCAGAGACAAAACCCCCACCCCCAACACAACCCCAACCACCCCCCCAAAAAAAAAAATCCAAAACAAATCTTCCAAAAAAAAAACCCCCAGAAAAAAAAATCCCCCCCCAGAAAACAAGCTAGCAAATTAATATAATACATTTTCTTTGATTTAGTCTGAGTGCTAATTAAAACCACTCTTAATGCATTCAACATAAATATTAAATAACTTAATTATCATAATTTTCAACTAGCTGCTCTGCATGTGTACAAGTGTATTATTTTTCTATAGATAGGTGTGGGTAGTTATTTTCTGTAGATCGATGTAGATAGTTTTTTTTTAATTTTTAATTTTTATTTATTTGTTATTTACCAATTACCATCGTATCCTTTTTACAGTAAAAATAGTTTAAAATTAATATATAACTTAGGAATCATCATGTTTTTTCACATTCACTTTGATAGACATGCAAGTGAATTCTCCTAATATATAAATTTAGTACACGTTCAATTATCAAGTCCCCACACTATCAAGATTCGATAGAAATCAAATCTCAACAATTTTCTCCGTATTTATTTTTTCCTTTATATTTCCTGTTTTTGTTTTTGAAGAGGGAAAGATTCTCTTTGGCTGTTGGGGGAGCCTCCAATATAGTTAAATATTTAATAAAACATTGGAGTAACTTCATCTCTGCCTCGAAAATGCAAGTCATGCACCTTTTCTTGCTTTGTAAATTTTGAGTGAAAATTCTCTTAGAAGTGACGGAAAATTCTGGAATACACCGGTTAGTATTAAACACCGGTGAGGTGTTAACATCCCAGCGGTTGATGCTTTATTAACTGTAACTTGTCTTTAACTAGTCTTTTAACGGAAGACAAGGCTACGAGCGAGAAAAGGAACTTGCACATCTCTTCTTCACGTCTCTTCTTGGAATATCTCTTCTTCACATATCTCTCTTCAAATCTCACTTCAATTATCTCTCTTCAAACAGTAAAACGAACCTCACCTTCCCTACTACCCTCCCAATTCCAGACTCCGGATGCTCATCACATATTCACATCACCCATAAAATTGAAACAATCGAGGACACTCACAGCAGCGCCTCGGCTGCAAGTTCACCCAATTACTCAGTTCATCACTATGGTCTTCAATTCCATCAGAACCAACGGGAATCACCTCTGCTGCTTGGCATCCCAGTCACTGGTTTGCTCCTTAAGCTCTCTCGAGTTTCTCTCTGCTCAGCCGTGACACCCCAGCTCCACCAATCAAAGCCCAGTCGTGGGCTTCCTTCACATGAGCCGCCGTGAACTACCTACAATTGCAGAGACGCCGTCGTCTCTGTCAATTCCACGCCACCGAACCCGATGCCGGCATCACTCTCCCTGCTTCCTGTGCGCACCCAAGCCCACCCCATCTCTCTATTCAGAAAAGAAGATAGAATTGAAAAGAGATATTCAACAAGAGATGTGAAGAAGAGATATGAAAGATTCGTTCCATTTCCGTCAAAAGACAAGTTATCGTCCATGAAGCATCTAGTTGACCATCTATCCCATCAACCACTACGATACTGACACGTCACCGGTGTTTAATACCAACCGGTGTATTCCAGCCGCTCCTGTTATGCTGAAAAAGCGTCCCGAGTATATGAGACTAAGGCCTAGTTTGGCATTGTTGCGCTGTTGAGAGAATTGCTTCTGAAATTGCTGCGAAGGAAATTGTTTTTGAAATTACTGTTGATAGAATCAGTTGAGTGTTTGGTAAACTGATTTTTAGAAGTGTTTTGAGTACGAAAAATAATTTTAATGTATTTGGTAAACTGATTTTTAGAAGTGCTTTGACTGTATATAATTACCAAAATGGACATAAATACTAAAAATACTTTTAAATGTTGTTGGTTTTTTATTCCTTTCTTCTTTCATTTCAATCCTCCTACATTGATTTTGTTCGGGAGGTTTTGACAGTATGAATACACCATTAACAGTTCTCACAATTCAAAGAGAAATTAACCCAATTGAACGTAACACACAAATTAATGAAAAAAAACCAGCACCTAAGAACAAAAACCCAGAACCCAGTTGCTGCAAATTCTTGACCACCCACCCTCAACCTCCCCGAATTCAACTAACCTCACCTTTGAACTTCAAATTCTTGACCACCTCTGCAAATTTCAGTCAAATGAAATTGAAAACCAAACAATTGCAACTGTATATTCCATTGTCTTGGAGTTTCTTCGACCCTTAAGACAAACATGAAGACAATTGCAGCTGGGTTTTGAGAGAGAACATCTGGGTTTCACGAAATGCCAAAACACACATCACTCCTTAGCACCATAATTTAACATCACAAGCTCAAGATCTAGAATCCCAGTCTCAATTCGATAGAAATACATAGGGAAAATTTTACTAGAAAATTACTGTGATTCGAGCCCAGAAATACAAAGCAGCTTATGTGAACAAGTATTTTGATTCGAGCCCAGAAGGAGGAGAAAGATGCTCATGAGAGATTTCAGTGAGAGTGAGAGCGAAGAGGAGGAGAAAGACGATGGAAAAGGATACTGTTTTGGTGTAAATTTTATAAAAGAGATAGGACAAAATAGGAAGTTTGATCAATTTCATTAAACCTCCGTGTTTTGATTCTGATTTCCACAAAAGCAGGTTTCAAAAGCTACATTTTGTAGCTTCTCAAATTCTCAGTTGGGAGAAGCTAAAACTACCCAAAAGCAGCTTTTGAGAATTTTACCAAACATGCTACCGTAGGCCCCAAAAGTGATTTTGGTTCCAAAAGCAGCCTGGGAAGCATTCCCAAACTGGGCCTAAGAGCAAGTCCACCAGTCATGTTAAGACTAGGTGCCACATAGATCTAGCCCCAAAATTGATAAAAATGGGTTCCAGCGGGCTTGGGCTGACTGGTCCAAATGTAACCTGGGGGGAGAGCTCGGGCACAAAGAGCCCAAGCACTAGACATGTTGCCAGCGTGGCAACCAGCCAAATGTGGTTGACGTCAGGCCAGGCCTACGATGTTGTTCCACGTGTCACAACATGAGTCGTTGGATTGCTGCCTGATAATGCAACAATATTCCAAAAACTCTTGTTGGGGTTGTGTTTTGAACCCACAACCTACATGTTAGGTGTAAATGCCCATGCCAACTGAGCTAGAATTATTTTATGCTATTGTGTTCACTTTTTCATACTTAACTGATATCTAAAGTACTAATTTTCAGCAATAAAATTAGTGTTTACTGTATTTAATTTTTTCTATGCGTTGTTTATCATGCATTGTATCTTAAAAAAACAAAAATAAATTAAATAATTGAAAAACAAAAATAAATAAAAATTTGTGACCCTGACCCTAACCCAACGGGTGGAAGCAACCAACAAAAAATGAATGAACAGTGTCTGACCCAGTGACCCTGACCCCGACCCAACGGGTGGACTTGCTCTAAGGGACTCATTGTGGCCACTTGTGGGCAGAATCTTCTTATGAGTTAGGCATAAGAACAACAGGATTAGTACATACGTACCATGAAATACAAGTTTCTCTCCATATATGAATCTAGCCTTGCTCGAAGGAAAATATGAAATCATTGATCACAATAAATGCCTTTTTATTTTAGAGAATTAATACTAGTTAGAAACTTGCCTTTTCTTTTCAATATTAGGTCTCGTTTGGTTCGCGAAATTGAGGTATTGAGAAAAGAAATTCAATCATTTCCTATGTTTGGAATGCAAAAGGAAAGGAAATATTTTCCTGAATGAAGAGAAAATAGGGGGACAAGAATTGATTCCTTCCATACTTCAAGAGAATCAAAACCAAAACCTCACAAATTAAAAAACATGGCGAGAGCTTTTCTCTCTGTCATCTTGCGGCGATCAAGTACTGTGGCTTGCGTTAGTGGTGCATGGAAGTCGAGCCTCTTGGGCTCGTGGTTCTCCTCCTCTCAACCTAATGGTTGTTGCAATTTTCTCTCCTCTGATCTCTGATCGGTATGAGGTAGAAGGTGGTTGTTCAGTTCTTGGGTTGGTGGCTTCAAGGTGGTCATTCAAGAGTTTGGGAGAACCACGTCAGATATGGGATTCGGGTTCCGTCTCTATACCTTTGGGACAACGTTTTTTTTATTGCGAAAGGGTTCATGGTGGTTGGGGTTATTGTGTTGGGATGTTAGGGGTTTGGGGTTGTTGGCGGCAATTGGGGTTGCAGCGGTTCTGGTTTTCAAGGATTGGACTCATGGAGGTTGGGCTCGAGATTGGGAAGGGTTAGATCCAATCCACTTTCCAGTGGCCGATAGTTGTCGATTGAACCTCTTTTCTCCGATCTGGTCTAGTTATGTGGAAGCCCAGGTGGATCGATCATGGTCAGGTGCGGTCTTCTCGGGATCTCCCGATTTGCTTCCGGCGAGGTTTTCTTTGACGGAAGTGGGTTAGGTCTTTGAGGTGGCCGGTGCTAGGTAGTGGAGCTGTGTTTACGACTTCTTTTGGTTGTTTTGAGTGAAATTGGTTGACGTGGTTTCTGAATTTGGGATCCGGGTGGATTTCGGATCCGGATCTGGGATCCGAGTAGCACATACTATTGGATTTGGAAATTGAGTCTTCGTGGAATGCTAGGTCATGGCTATTATGGGTGTTGGTATTCGGATACTTGGTACTGGTCAAGTAGAGTACGTTTGCTATGCTACTCTCTAGGTGGTATATTCTATACTACCACTGGCTACCTTGTTTATTGTCATTGCCAGATTGAAGGTTGCAGTGTAGCGCTTGGATGCCATTTTTCATCTAGTTATGTTATGGTTCTTTCATTATCAGATGTACTTGGGCATCTTGTTATGTTTATTATTTTCTTTTTCGATGCATTTGTGCATCTATGCTTTGTAATCTTTAATTTTCATTGAATAAAGTTTTGTCTATTTCTCTAAAAAAATAATTACTTTAAGTATTTCAAGAGGAGTAAGGCTATGATATGTTAACATTTCTCATACATAATGAGGAGATAAAGTCCTTGTTAGAGTAAATAAGGTTCTCATTAGAGTAAATTAGGTACTCGTTTGAGTAAGTATGTCCAAAAAGTTGTAATTATAATGTTTTAATTACAACTTGAGGACACATATTACTACTTTGACAACTCATGTGGTAACTACAAAAAAACACTCGTTAAGATAAATATGGTCCTCATTAGAGTAAATAGGTTCTCGTTTGAGTAGTTAAGTCCTAAAAGTAGTAATTGAACGTATGAAATACGTTAACATATACTAGAATTTTCCCTTCAAGAGAATCATTTTTTCTGCTTACTTTTATGCATTTATTGCACTAATTTAGTAGTAATTATATTATTTTTATAACTAAAATAATTATTTATTAAATTATAAATATTAAATTTGTTTCATAGTTTATTATTGATTGATTGTTTTTCTTAGTGTTGCCAAACACTTGAAAAGAAAACTAATGAAGTTTTAATTTCTCATGCCTATAAAAAAAACAAGGAATTGATTTCCTTCCATTTCCTTTTCGTGAACTAAACAATGCCTAAAAAACATGATGCACTCCTCGAAGCAAATTTCGAAAGTTGTGACATGATGATATTGATGATTTAAAGTTTGGTTTGTTCTTACGTGTTCTCTTCTTGTTTTATTGCCAAAAAAAAAATTAAACTTTAGGGAACCTATCTTGGAAAACATTCCAATTATTGGTATGAAACCAGTTGATGAGAAATTAATTTTCAAGAGCTAGCACACAATTATTTTGGGTGCAAATGTTCTCGCAAATGTTTTGGTTTACCTGAAGTATAGAAGTGACATACCCTGTTGCCTAGGCTGCCTAGCTAGCTAGTAGCTACCCTATAATTTGAACATGCATGGGTTTATTTTCGATTTGGCCGGAAGCGGCTTCAGTGCCCCTAGGGGTATGGTACCCCTAATCCAATTGAGAGCGTGAGATACACGCGGCCGTCAACTCTGTTAAATCCTGTGAACTGTCCATTATAGCCTTCTGTTTAGTCATTTCTTTTGCAGTTTTTTTTTTCTTCTTCTCTCTCGCCGACCCCTCTCATCTCTTTCTAGCTCTCTCTCTCTCTCCGCTTCATCCTCTCTTCTCTTTTCTTCCGTTTTCCTCTCTGCACCCTCTATCTTTTCTCTCTAAGCACATCAGCCATCATCTCTCTGTTTTCTTTCTCTCCAATCTCCAACTACCACATCACGGCGCAGCCCATCTACAATCATCACGCTGCCACCTCCAAGCTCACAACTGCCCCGCTCCACCACAGCCACCGCCGCCACTCCTCAGCTACAACCTTGTCACGTTGCAGCTCACCAATAAATCATAACCCATTCAATTGGGCTTGGAATTCATTTTTGGTCCGTGTTTGGAGATTAGATTTTTGGGTGTGTTTTGCCACCGCGAAACCGCCGTGAGTAGTGGCGGTTGGAGCTCACCATAATCATTTCAGCTTTATTAATGGTTGTTTTGTTTGAATTTGAATATGAATCTGAAAGGAGGCCCGGGGATTGAGGTGTCTCGGTTGATAATTTGGGCTGTGGTTTTCAAGATTTGACGAATCTGTTCGAGCTCCATAATTGTTTCTCAAAAGTCAATATTTGGAGCCCCGTCTAACACTGTAGAGTCATTTTTTCCGTTTCTGACAAAAGCAACGGCTAAGATAAACTCTTTGTACTTTTTGTTCTCCCAACGGTTCAGATCTGTTCCTTTCAAATTAATTATTCAGATCGTGGCCTACACGCGCACACAGTAAATTAGGGATACATACCCCTAGGGGTATGCAAGATTCTTCGTATTTGGCCGGCCATGAAGCCTATGTTATTTTTAGAACAAATTTGGTGTTGGAACATTCTGAATTGAGAATCAATAATTCATGACAAACATCGATGAAACAGGTTGAGATTGTAAAGACAACAATGCATGGGGACACTAAATTACGTAGTCGAATCGGATGATATTGTTTATTTTCCCAGAAAAGCTTCTATATTCCGGTTAATACAAAACCTCCACAATTTCCTTCCATTTTCAATGAAGGGTGACAACATTCCTCTGCAGAAAAAAAGAAATCAGAGTCAACACTTGGGAAGATCAGCCGGTGGAGGAGGCAGCTTCTGATTAGGGAGCTTTCCATCCTTGACTATCCAAGCCATCCTTAGTCCCCAGCTCAAATGAACGTCAAAGTGGCAGTGCATGAACCAAACCCCTGCAATTTCAGTCATATCAAAGCCATTAATTGTCTAGAAATATGACCCCGTTATTGTTATTTTGTCCGATATCTGAAATATTATGTCATAAGATTATCTGAAATGTTTGGTAACATACTTTTGTTAGACTCATAATAGAATGTTTCTATATAAACTAAAGCTTACCTGGATTGTTTGCTAGAAATCGAATTACCACCCAACCTCCGGAGGGTACTCCGACGGTGTTCCTTTCAACGGGATCGACAATGTTAAAGCTAGAAGGGTCTTTATTCGGATCAAAGTTTCCAAAACCTTGTCCAACGACAAAGAAATTGAAGCCATGAAGATGGAGAGGGTGGCTCTCAGAACCCAAAATGCTAGTGTCTTGAAACACTAGCTCGACGCTAGTATTGAAGGGCAACACCACAACCTTTGTGCCATTACTCACATTGGTGTTATTTGGTGGAGTGCCAGTGTAGTTAAATGGATGGACAGGAAAGGTAGGAAAATCAGTGGAGTACATTCCATTATTGGAGTGGCCGAAGAAATGGGTTTGGAGTAGTGCTATTGATGGAAGAACAAAGGAAATATTATTAATAGAAGCTGCAAACTTGGATTGGTTATTGGGCCCTTGGCATGTTTGGTTTTTGGGGCATGGGTGGGTTCCAAGGCCCACTGTGAAAAAGAACCGTCTTTCGACACTTCGGGGCACATTGGCTGGAAATTTAGCAGTCGCTAAACTCCGGAATTTACTACTAAAATTTGCGACAAACGAAGTATCTCCTATTCGGGGAAGGATGGGCCTAAAAAGTGTACGGTTTTTAATTAGAGTTGAAGAAGAGGGATTCGAGAGAGTTGTAGAATATTCGACGATTCCGGCCACGGTGGAATTGTCAAAAGTACCCATGCCGGTGAAATAGGGTCTGGCTAACATGAGGAAAGTGGCATTGGGGTAGTATGGTTTTGTATTGAGAAGCACATTTGTGGTTTGGCCGGGTGCAATGAGTAAAACTTTGGTCGTGAACGGTTTAATATAAGATGCATCGGCTTCAACTATGGTGAGTGTATGATTTGCTATGCTGAAAAAGAGTTCATCATTGACTGCAGCGTTGATTAAACGCAGGAGGTATGTCTTTCCTGGTTCAACGTTTAACCTGAAAGTGTCTGGAAGAATAACAAGAACAACATATCTGTATATCAGAAATTGCTCAATTTGGAGAGTTTCATAGCCAATATGATCGATCAATATATATATATACATACCTTTTTTGGAACAATTGTACAATGGCCCTGGAAGTCCATTAATCGTGTACGCATCAGAGACATTTGGACCTTTTCCAGTCCGGAGAGACTCGCTGATTACTGCCTCGGGATCAACATTCCACCACTCGCCTGTAACGAATTAGCCATAAATAGGAAAGCATATGAGAGCTTCGTTTAGCTTGACAATCTATTTTGTATTTATATGTTGTGAGACTTTGAATTTAAATTAATTAATTATATGTTCTCATTTTAATGTGTAACGCTAAATTAACAGTTCGGAAACGTAACATTTGCACGTATATGAGAAGTTGCTTGATTACCGAACATGATAGGAACTTCTTTGTGGGGTTTGGCAAAAGGATAGGAATCATTGTGCTTAGGGAGGATGATGAGGGGTCCATAAACGGTAGCTCTTAGCCATGAGATGTGAGCATGCCAGAGCAAAGTTCCTCTCTGGCCAGTAATGGTGAAGTTGTAGACATAACTCTGGTTAGTTTGAATAGGGCACTGAGTTATATACGATGGCCCATCTGCCCACCCGCTTTGGAGTTGTCTGATACCATGCCTGTATTCATATTTTACGGAAAACAGATAATGTTAATTGATGAGCAGAGTAAGTATACATGTGGATTGAACTAGCCAAACTACGACTGAGTATAAGTGTTATCCCAAACCCTAGTAATATATACTAGATTTTTGACTAAGATTCTAAAGGTTTGAAGAATTAAAGTAAACAATTGCAGATAATTCTAAGAATGACTTTGATATCTCTTTGATTATGGCTAACTAAGTTTACACGAATCCAAGACCACATAAAGTAGCAGACCCTCTAACTAATTCTAAGAGTAATTAATGCTTTGGGCAAGGCTGGATTTGGAGGTGTGTTTAGGAACTATAAAAGGGTTGTATTTGGTGCTTTTTGTTCTAATTTGGATATATTCAAAATTCGGTAGCAGCAAAAGTTATGACGGCCATTAAAACTATTCTAAAAGATTGTTCTGTGTTAAATTAGAAGAAACTTTTATCTATCTTAGGAAGGAAACGACAAAATTAGAAACATTTCAAACATATATACTAACATTGTAAAATTCAAACAATCGAGACCAAACAGAAAGGTAATTATCCTAAGATTAATGAGTTGTGTGTCTTTTCATACCAATGAAGACTGATGTTGTTTGGAACATGATTGACCACCCTCACCAAAACCCTGTCTCCCTCTCTAGCAACAATACGAGGCCCAGGGAACTTCCCGTTCACAGTCACAATGCTTTTCGTACGGCACAACCGAGTCACATTTTTCAAAATTATCTGCGTACAAAGATAAAACCTAATAAACTACTCAAATGATCGATATGCATGTTTTGTTGGACCTTTAAATCGAACAACATAAGTAGATACATGTAATTTATAGATTGATTGTGAAGTGAAGATTCGAACAATTAATTTCGAAACATAAGATACCATTATACCAAAGATCTATAAATAGAATGCTACCCCAAGACTACCCCATCATCGATCAAATTCAATGACAAATTAACTAAGTAGCATATTAAACTGAAAGGCCATTTACATGCACGTACATCAAATTTGTAGTGCCTTGTAACAGGACCACTTGCTGCACAAACATCAGGAAAGTCGAGCCAGAGAGAGCTCAGAGCAAGCAGAAAAGCGACTACAAATTTTGATGATGATAAAAGATAAGCAGCCCCCATTGTTGGTATTCAAGAGCTAGCTTTGGTCTTCTTTGAGCACGTACATCTGCTGAACTGATATATATATATATATATATATATATATATATATATATATCCAAGAAATTGAGGCTATGAGAGTTGGTTTATATATATGCAAATGAGATCGAAAGCCCGTGTTTGGTCAATGAGGCCAATCGGATGTTACAGAGGTTTGACAAAGAAGACTAGAATTACCAACTGAGTTTGTTAATGAGTGTCATCAAAGTTAATCTCTTAGTTCGATCAGTGTGACCACTGAATCCTTGTTATTACTTTTCCAGATTTTTTCCATCGTTATCCTAAATAGACGATATAATGTTCTTTTCTTATTAATTCCTTAACCCAAAAGTCTGTTTGGTGTGCATGGCTAAGCATTAATTATTTCTGTAATTACAATTGTTGAGATTTTCATGGGGAAAACATAATTATTGACACGTTGAGATAATTAAAAGTAGATTTTTGTTTTAGTTGGATAATTATATAACCAGGGTCCCATCCACTTGCTTCATAATCCCCTGAATGAAGAACAAGCCTAATATCTTAATCTTTTATTTAGGTATGAAACTTATTTATATACATTGTTTTCGATTTTCCTTCTTCTTAGTATTAATCCAATTGAGACCACGACTAAAAAAGGCCTTAGTTAAATTTCCGGGATAGGTCTCGGAATCTCATTATCGGCTCCGATTTTACTTACTAGTGGATCGAGTTTGTAAATTATGCATTTCAAATGAGAGCTTTGTGCATTTATTTGGTATTTTGCAACTTCTTATATTAGGAAGTTTTTTTGTTTTGTTTTGTTACATTGGAAGATATTAGATTCATGATTGCCTAATTCACTTTCACACTTGCACTCCATTTGTAAGTATCCATATTTTACGGGTGCATCTACAGTGCTCGGGGCAGGGGGTGGGTGGGGCAGATGATACATCCAAGGGCTTAGGAGCTGTCACGTGCCCGAACACTTCATTTTCGGGGTATGACAGAATTTTCCCATATTTTACTACTAAAAAAGTGGAATGTAAATAATAAAATATATTGAAAAAAATGAATGCAAGTGGTAAAATATATTAAAAAGTAGAGTGCTAAAATTAGACATTTTTTATTATTATGATTCAATAAACCTAGAACCATTCCGAATATATCAATAAGTGCATGTTAAGAGAACTATATTATGACTTTACCTATTTCGATAAGGAATCTGATAAGTTATTTTGGGAATCTATTATGGAAAATTTAAGGGCTTTTATACCGGACTGGGAATCCGGGATCTATCAATCGGTACGTTTCAACTTTCAAGTCATATTAGTGTATTACCTATACATGAAGAATAATAGAAAGATCAGACGAGAATATTTGATTGGCGTTAATCTTCTAGCTATTTAATTGAGGAAAAAAAAAAGTTACATTTCAAGCCATGATTTTTACTTCCAATCTATATGCCAATCACTTTCGTGATCATTTAATCTTTCTATTTTTAATTACCTATATATATATATATGTATGCATGGTTGGTGATTATCTCTGTCCTTGCAAGTCAAACTAAGGCAAATTGATCGATACCAAAGAATCCAAAGAATTGAGGAGTACAAGTCTACGACGTTTGATCCACCACCCAACTTCCAAGCAATTGAAATAGTAATGATAAGATTAGGTTGCTCTCGTTGTTTCAATTTTGTTTTACCCTAAACGACCAAGCTTAATTCTCAGACTTAAACTCTAAAACAAACTACTTTCAGTGTAAATCTCAAAACAATTTTCTTCGTGCGTGGAGAAAAAGTCAATAAATTTTCACTAGCTCTGTCCTCTTTTTGTTGATTCACCAAGTTACCCAAGTTACCAACTCCGCTCCTTATAGGTTACTCTCCACAACTACAATATCAACACAAGATGCAAGAGAGGTGGTCGGCGAAGATTTTACTGTCAATTCTTGTCATGGCATGGTGGGTGTAGGTTAAGTGTTCTTCCAAAAAGTTTAGTAAGACAAACTTCAAGCTTTGCGTACGTTTCAGATCACCAAACACTTCGAATGAGCGTAATTACCTGCACTGAAACCTTCTTTGATGGTTGACTCCAGTATATGTGATGAACGTACTGCACGAGATATTAAACATATTGAATTTACTTGATGCATTAATTTGATTTATTATGATATTAGACTTCTCAAGCTATTGAAATGAATGAATTAAGCTAAGAATGGTGTTATGATCGAGAATTCCCTCATCGTATAATGAACTGTTAAATATTATAGACCATTAATTACATAAGACTATAGCTATGTGATAGAGCTATATAGGACGGAGCAGCAGGTAGAAGTCTTTGTCATGAATGATGAAGAAAACATGTACACAATTAATGTTAGCATGCAGACGTTGAATGTAAGTGAAGGCTAGGTATATGAGTAGCTAGCTAAGAGTGGTGCTGTCGGTGTGTCTAACCTACAGTACTGCATACCATGCAGGCTGTTTTTTTAAAATGCAATTGCATTTTCGAAATGCAATTTCCATTTGAAAAAGTAAAACTGATAATTTTGAAATGCAATTGCATTTTGGAATGACAATTGCATTTTCAAAATGACAATTGCATTATTTGAAATGACAATTGCATTTTTGAAATGTCTAGTTTATACATTTTGAACGGCAATTACATTTCAAAAAAGTAATTCAATTTAAAAAAAAAACTGTATGGTATGCTGAACTGCATATTAGAATTTCCCTTGATAAAGATAAGACATGCAATATATTAATTTTGTATGAGAACATTGAGCATGAAGTAAGGAGGGCTTGAAGCTTTCAATGCATGCATCCGAGAACTATGTGAAAGGATCGGATAGTGTGTGAGATATAATGCGAGTGTAGTCAAGGAAATACTCTCATCCAAATGAGTTTGGATGAGTCCGTCCAAACTCATCCAATTTTGTATATATTCTACTTCGTATTTTTATAATCTAATTAATTATTTATATTTTAAATCACCCTTTAAAGATCATCTATATAAAAATTTAATCAAATTAGAGACCATTTGATCATCCAATTATATCAAACAAATTAATGGTTTTGGTGAAAGTTAACATTCTCATTGCAACCATTCATTTGTTTGATATAGTTGGATGAACAAATGATCTCCTAATTCATTGATTTTTTGTAGAGATGATCTTTCAAGAGTGATTTATAAGATGAACAGTTGGATTATAAAAATATAATGCCTAAGGTGGGAAAAATTGAATGAGTTTGGACGGCATCATCCAAACTCATTTGGATGAGAGTATTGTCCATGTAATCACTCCAAGTAGAAAGTGTGTGAGACAACAAAACAAAGTGTGAGAGTATTTCCCTTCAAGTGTTGTATCTTGAAGTGGTGTTTCTCTTATTCGTGTACTGGAAGTTCTTTTTGCTTGTTGTTGTTCCGTGGACGCAGACACATTGCCGAACAATGTTAATCCTTGGTGTTCTATATCTCTTTTATTTTTTTGCATATTATTGTTGGTGGTTTGAGTTGTTGTAATCTCATTCTATTATTTTATCGCATTTTCTAACATGAACATAACACAATAGCGCAATTAAGTTCACTAACACAAATTAAATGTAATACAAAAATGATGGATCGATAAAGAACATATTGCTTGATCCCTTCTTTTCCAAGCATATATAATGGTATTTTTTTTTATGGCAAAATGAAAAATTTATTAAAAAGAAAAGAGAATAGAAAGGGGGACAAAGACATTACTTCAAGAGACAAAAATATATGTGACAAAGGAAAAAACATCAAACGTCAAAGGTCAAAAATCGAAAATTTGGATGCCAAATAATCACGAGTACATAAATCAATAATAAAGTGTGGAACATCATTACGCCACAACAGGTCCACCTACAAAGTATCATGATTTGCTAAATTCATAAACACAAATTAAATGCAATACAGAAATGATGATAAAGAACATATTGCAACACAAACATATACAATGATATAACATATACTGTCCAGGGTCCAAATTCTAAAAAACCTATATCAGACCATTCTTATTTTTTCACAAATGCAACACAACCAAATCCCAAAACCTAGGGCAAAAGCTAGGATAAAAGCGTACATTTAGTGACCCTAATCCCAAATCATAACAACTGCTATGACTCCCACTCCAAGAAGCACAGCAAGAAACTTGAAAGCTGGAGTGTCATAGTAGCATTTGGCTTGGGGTTTAAACCCTTTGGCAATGAGATGGTTAATTGCAACATAGACGAAAACCCCACATGCCAGTCCCATAGAAATTGCATATATCCAATCAGCTACAGCTCCTTGAGTCGTGGCATCAATGGCGATGCCTATACCTACTCCAATGGGGCTAGAAACGGCAAAAGCAAAGGAATAAGCTGCGGTTACCAGAAACGCTCTCTTTGGAAGCAACCTCAGTAATGCAATTCCCATTGCAATGGCTGCAAAAATCTTGTGTAATGATATTGTCCATAGATTCCTCCATGCATCTGCCTTTGTATCTGCAATATCATATACATATAGATAAACTGATTTATAGCATTGGAGGTACAAGCTAGGTCACAAACTCAAGTTTATGTGCGTTCTGGCTCGAAACTAAGAACTAAACGTACTCTAAATCCTAAGCTTTATTGGACATGCATATTAATGGCCTCGAGCAATTTCATAGTTGCACGAATGGAATGGGCATCTAAACTAGCGAAAGCAATAGAGATCACTAGAGAGATGGGGTGTATATATAGTGTATAGTACTATTTTCTTGTCAAATATATAGCATATATGTAATATGTTCCATGTTGTCGGACGGTCTATTTGACTATTTGAATTTTGAATCTTATATATATTCAAACAAAAATTAATCCGATCCGTGATATGCTAGAGATTAACTCAATTAGCTAAGAAAATTGGTTCCATCTCTTCCAATGCAACTAAAAAAAAAAAAGATGCAAGTAAATTAAACGAGTTGAAAAGTACCTGCAACTCCAACAGCAATACCCTCAAAAACCGAATGGAAACATAGGGCAAGAATAAGAAGTATGGTGTCTCCCAAAGAAGTTGTCTTCAAGAAAACTGGGCTGACCCCATCTCCAACTTCCTTATCATCATGCTCCACATTAACCGTTCCCTCCTCCACTACTTGAACTCTAGCTTCTGTTTCGCTAGACCTCGTCACAAGCATCACCACGCAGTCGCCAAGCATGGTTAGCATATAACCAGCCGAAGCTAGCATGAAGGCGAAAGGGTACGTTTTGGTGGTAAGGTTTCCGAATGTTTCGGCCGAGTCGCTCAAGAAGTGCATCAAAGAGGTACCCAGAAAAACACCACCCGCAAATTGAGTGCCCAACAGAAGAAAGCTTTCGTTCCATCGATAAAAGTACGGGGAGACACCACCAATAAAGGTGGTCACCAGTAGAATTATCAAACACCACACTTTCACCAGCACCAAGCCCTTCGAATGCAGAACTACGTGCTCGTCGCTGCTGCCATTGCCAGGGTCTTCGCCACCATGACCGTTGACTAGGAAAAGTTGCAGGAACAGAAGCAAACAAAGTGAAAGAGAGGTTGACTTGAGAGTCTTAATGAAAGGAGTTGAAGCCATGGATATATCGATGAGTAATTTGATCAAGTTCCTATCCCAACCCAATAATGGCTTTTGATCGATGAGTTCCTTTCGAATTGGATGGTTTGAATTACTTGATACGCATGTATAGTTATTAAAATGGGCAAATTACAGTTAATTAAACAAGAAAGCAAAGGGCATATCCAGCTATTTTTGTTTCTCTTTGTAGTACAACTTTGACTTTCGAAGATCGTATATCCCTGTACTACACAATTGCAGCCTGAGCTTCAGTTGAAATTGAGCAAAATTGGTGCTCCGGCTAAAATTTAAATAAAATATATACAAAGTAATTACCCATCAATGATGCAATGCGATAAACTTTAAATAATCCCTAATCTATATATGGAATTATTTAAATCACTTCTTTATATATATCGTGTTTAACAGTACTTTGCAGTTTGCACAAGATAAGGTGATAGAAAATACAATAATGTGACTAATATGATAATATGTTGTTGCAATGCTGTTACACACTTGAGATGTCGTGCAAATTACTGAATTACAATGTACATAGTTTGTATCCTACACATTACAGATACAGCTGAGCTGATTGTACTACTTGAGCATTTACCTGATGCAGAGTTTGAACATTTCAAAGTAATAAAATAAGACTCCTGTATAGTTTTAGCCACTTTTGAGTTTTGTCGTCCTAAACCCTAAACGCTGGCTGAACCAATAGGAAATCGCTCATTTTGGTCCAAACAATTCCATTACTAGCAAAATGGACAAAAGCCACCCTCATTTTGCACACAGTTAAACATTCGTGTCATTTGTTATATTAGATGACACCTATCCTTTTTTGTCTGTGCCCTTGCTCTATTGACTCGGATAACAGTAGCTATTTTTTTTGTTAGAACTGAATATTTAATTACCAGGGATAACCCCCGGAAAAAAAACATCATTAAGCCACGAGGGACTAATACAAACCCACACGTGAATGAAGGACAATTACATATCCACACGTGAAAGTCAGGAATCACAAGCGCCTATGCGCTACCTGAATATAATCACGGAAAAAAAATTAGTGATACGGGCTAGTTGTAATGATAAACATAACACCAAGCAGTTAATTGTGTAACTGCTTACAATTGCTCCAAGAAAAACTGGCAGTAACTACTCCAAGAAAAATTGTTTGCAACTGCTCCCAGAAAACTGCTTGTTGCAATCCAACTACTCCCACACTGAAAAAACAGCTTTCAATGTACCGATGAATTCCGATCTCAATGATGTACGTAAAGACATGCTACTCATGCAATTGATTGATCTCCAAACACATATATCACCATACCAGTAAAACATGCAGACAAAACACAAGAATCATTAGAATCGGTATAAGACAAGGAGAAACAAAGATAGTGAAATTCAAATTCAATGACAATAACAATGGTCGAACCAAGCAAAAGAGAAACATAGCCTATGTATTAGTTAATGCTCACGCTCTAGGAGAAACTGTGAGAAAGAACACCCAATGAACAAAACATTAGGAATCAAAAAGCCTACAATTCTAAAAACACATAACAAAGGAAAGCAAAAAGAATAAAAAATGGTACCTAAGAAACCAAAAAAAGTGAAGGATAATCAAAGGTATAAAATGACCCCAATACGTACAAACATGTATCAAGTATAAGAAATTTGTTTGAGTATTCCCAAGGCACCAGATGACAAAAACAAAGTAAAAGCAGAGCAAATCTTTGAAATTATAACCAAAGTAAGCAAACAGAAGGCATACTTTGTTATGAAAGAAGAAAGTAGACGTTTGTGCAAATCTTCCAACAACCAAGCAAACAATTATCTGCCCCCAACACTAACTGAGGAATGTGATCTCATACATGAATGTCTTCTAATACTACACAGACGGGTTTTCCTACAAACCCAACCTCGAAGACGCCCGCCAAAATCAAGTCTCAAATTCATAAAATTTGTCAGTAGTCTTTCGTGGAGTAGTCAAAAACATAGAGAAATTGGACTACAGGAAAACTTGGAAATTTAAAGCACTAGACGCAAATTGGGAGAAGAAAACAAAATTAAAAGATTCAATTTTGAATCTCTCATACAACGGTGTAGAAGAGTGCCTCAAGAACACTAACCGCGAGGAACCGCACAGAGTGCAAAAGCACTAACAGGAGTGCAAAAGCACTACTTTCTCAACCTTTTGAACTCTTGTACGTTCGAAAACACAGTAGCTAATTGAAATAATTTTTTTAGCTACAAATTCTTTTTTTAGGTAAATTGAATCATTTATTAAGAGGAAAGATTTGTCATTTTTCAGTCCAAACATATCTATTTCTACAAAACCAAAACCAAAAACTAAAACATTGCTTAAAAAAGTGACAATGGACAATTATCAAACCTAGGGATGGCAATGAGGAGGGTAAGGGCTGAGGATCAAAATACCATCCTAGTTCTCGAAATCATTCTCTATCCCCATCCCCGTTCTAATCCTTGTGATAAGTGCGTAAATACGCACTTAAAGCATCTTTAATTACTTGGATTAGGCTTTTGAGAGCCTATTTGTCTATTTAATGTGTGTTTTCTTGTGAATAGGAAAATTATGAGCAAAAATTGTATATTTGCACAAAAAAGTGCATTTTGGAGGTTTTCAGCGCAATTCTGAAAAGTCAACCGTGACTTTTCAATGTCAAAATGACACCGGTCATTTCTCGGATGCGGAGACCAGAACATTTACGAAGATTTTGAAAACCGCTTCGAATCCCGATAATTTAATCGGCGAACCATCACATACGGTGGCGCAACCACCACTTGCGGTGGCGAAATAAATTCAAACCTCCACTTATTTTTCCTTATTATTATTTTTATATATTGACTTTCTCTTTTTATTTATTTATTTATTTGTTTATTTTTATTATTTTATTTCTATTTCTATTTCTTTTATTTTCTTCTTTTTGACTTTTTATTTCTTTTGTTTTCTTCTTTTTGACTTCTGCAGGAGAAGACAAACCGGCGGTCACCACTTGCCGGCCACCACCCTCACGGCCATCACCGACCCACCCACCTGCTCATCACCTTTCTCTTCTTCTTAAGAGAATCCCAGCAATCACATAGCCATCAATTCATTACCTCAAACCTTCACCACCGTGAACCATTCACCATCAAATCATCTTCCTGCAATCAACATCACAACCACATCCACTTCCTGCTTCCACCATGGCAATCAATCACAGAACCCATTCCCTCACCTCACAGCTCAATTGCCCAAGCAATCAACATCTGCAAACAAGAATCAATAATCACCATAATCATCAACAACAATTCCAATCAAATCATAGACGCAATCATGTTACCCCTGCTGTTCACGGCGTCAATCTCTCTCCGAGCCCAGTGCTCCCACTCTCTGTCATTCGTTTCCCACCTCTTCCATGCCGCCATAGTGCCCGTGCGCCGGCATCGATTTCAAGCACCTCATCACCGGTCGCTCAATGCTCTGCCGACGTTGATCTGAAGCTCCCTCGAGCTCATCTCTCTGAAATTGCAGTCGCCGACGTCGGAGTCCCCAAGCAGTCATCCCTTGCCATCGACGATGCCAGACCGATCTGGCCACCGAACCCAATCCGGCAACCCACAGAGACCGACGTCTCTCTCTCGCCATAGATTTCGCCGAGCCCTTGCTCCGCGCCGCCTATCCTCTCTTCTAGCCGCCGCTAATCCCAGGCCGCTCCTCCCCTCTGCCATGCTCTCTGTTTTGAAGAGAGAAGAAGAACCAGAAGCACGGGCTGGAAGAAGAAACCAAAAAGAAACCTGGGAGAAAGAAGAAAAGAAATAGAAGAGGAGAGGAAAAGACCAAAAAGGGCTTGGGCCGGAGAAAGAAAAAGAAAAGTCAAAAGCCCAAGGCCCAAAGCTCCACTTGAGCAATTTCTTTGCACCTGGCCCATGCCAGCCAAGCCCAATCCGATTTGGGCCCCGAAATATCCAAAGCCCAACTGAAATGGACCCCCGCCACATCCAAAGTTCGAAGATAGCTGAGCCCTCCACCTACGCCAGAAGGGCAGTGCCGTCTTCACGCGCACACATGGTTGAGTCGTCCACCCAGACCCGACGACAAGTGTCCATTTTCATGGACACAACAATAACACTTACCCAAACTCGTTTATTTATTATATTTGTTTTAGTTTAATTTTAATTTTCGCATTTGAATTTTGTGTGAATAATTTTGGGTAATTGTTATTGTGTAAATATTTGTTTTAAACTTTGTTTATTATTTTGTGTAATAATTTAGGGTTTAGCCCTATTACTCTTGGCTTTGATTTATAATTTTTCTGATATTGAATGTTTGTTTGATTCATTGCTTTGTCATCGATAAATTGCTAGTTTGTTTATTGTGGTTGCGAACATAGTAAGCATGCTAGGGTTTTATTGCTAGGATTATATGTGGACCGTCATATCATCATATATTCTAGAAGTAGCAAATAACGGTGTAAGTTATCGTTATATGAATCATCTTCTAGGCAATTAGAACTACACCAGTGTCGAAGTTGCCTAGCGTTACTCGTTCTCTTTATTCTTAATGACTTCTTAATGTTGAATCTATGAACATGTCATTCTAGGTTGCATTTTAGAAGCTAAGTTAGGAGTACATGCCATGCACCTAACATACCAAGTAAGAGAGAACATAGATTAAGTGCAACATGTCATTGGTTTAGTCTGAGTACGACTACATTTAATTGAAAAGAAGTTATAGGTTAACGTATCAAGAGTGTGTATTGTTTGTTGTTTTATATTTGTTTAATTTAATTTCCAAAAACAAAAATCCAAAAATATTTTCTTTTATTTATTTCTTTATTTCAATTATTTCCAAAAATCGAAAAACACATTTTGTATATATTGTATATATTTGTAAATAAATTCTTTGTTGTATATATTATTTAATTTTCGTGACATAGAAAAGCAAATAAACAATCTCTTGTGGGTAACGATCCCTACTTTCCTATACTACATTCGATATTCATATCACAGTAGGGTTTATCTCGATATGGTTATTTTTGTGCATCTTTTTGGTGTGCGAAAATAACAGTATCACCTTGTTATAGTATATTGTGGAATCTCAAATATGTCATTTAACAACTCCGATAATACCTACGTGAAAGGTCAATAATTTCAAAATTCAAATAATTCAATGGGATCCACCTTATAAGAAAAAAAAAAATTAAAATTAAAAAAAAACTAAGTGTCATCGAATGAAAGTTTACGTACCAATGCTCAAAATATATTCCTAATCAAAAGTCTCGAATCAATGTTTAACATTATTCCTACCAAAAGAACCCACACTTCCCGCTATAACATGTATTGCATCTCTCTTCAAAAATATCACTTTAAACAATAATTATTATACAATAATCGAGGTTTAAAAATATTAAAATTACATTTAAAAAAAAGCATCCCTATAAGATATTAAAGAGTTTGAAACTTTCAAATATATTAATAGTGTTGTATTCTATAGTTATCTACATATTCTAAAAAATAGTTAATTTAAATATTAAGAATATATGAAATTAACATAATATTAATTTTATTTAAATAATAATAATTATAAATGGGTGGGTATTTATTATGAGACGCCATATTTATTACAAAAGGGATGCAAAAACAATATCATCCCCGTCAATCCATTCCTCCAAATTTTCTCTAATTTATCAAATCGAGTTTAAAAATATAAAATTACAATTAAAACATTATAAGATATTAAATAGTTTGACTTTCAAATATATTATGTGTTGTATTCTATAGTTATCTACATATTCTAAAAAATAGTTAATTTAAATATTAAAATATATAAATGAACATAATATTAATTTTATTTAAATAATAATAATTATTGGTGGGTATGGGGATCACCATATCATCCCCCCCCCATCCCCGATTTGAGAAATCGAATATTGGAGATCCTCGTCCCCGTTACTTGATTTTCCTCGAATTTCTCCCCATTATGGTCGGATACCCGGTGGGTACCCTACTCGATGGGGATTTGCCATCCCTAGCTAATCAAACCTTATTCTATATGAAAATTAGCTAATAGAGAATAAAAACATCATCAAAGACTAGTATCGGTATTGGTATAGGAAATTAACTTGCAACAGAAAGGCACCATGCATCTGTACAGTACCAATGTTGGGCGGGGTAGAATATATATTCCATAAATCGAATAGGCAGAAACTTGTTTTTTACTTTGAAGTTGTTGGCAAAGAAAAGAGAGGGCCAGAGAAGGCCCATCTCTTTCTAATATGAGAAAGAGAGGAATTTTTGTGTGTGAAAAAAAAAAGGGGAAGGGGTTTTCACCCAAAAAAACAAAAGGGAGGGAGAGATGAAGAAAGAGAAAGAGGACCGGGGGGGGGGGGGGCCCTCCCCTTAGGCATTTTTTAGTAGTGTGGCGTGTTTTATCAGTTTGAACTTTGAATTTAATTAAATGTGATAGCAAACACAGAAATCTTCTTGATCTCATCATTGTCATCTTTGACACTGCAGATGAGCAAGCAAACTTTTCGACCACCTAGATGGACCAAAGTATACCCTCTTGGTGAATTAACAATATGAAGGAATCAAAACACCAATGTTGGAAAAAAGTTTGATAGAGTTATATGCAAGTAGTTTGGACCAAAATGAATATAATTTTCAAATCACAATCATATAATTTGACATTTTGAAACCAGACCACAACCACAAGGACCCTTAATAAATTTTACTTTTTTTTTTATGCCCTGCTCAGACTATCTTTATTAGCTTTCTTGTTGTTAAAGTATAAGCATACTCATGATCTTGGGGATGTACGTGCTGATCGATCGAACTTTCTCTTTTCGAGGAGAGGGCTTCTAGGTTCTTTCAAGGAGGGGGTACGTGACTCTATTCCTTTGAGTTAATTCATCGAGCTATCATCAATGCGAGAAGATGCTTTCGACTAAAATCTTATATGTATATATTCAATAAAACAAAAGGTCCATCTTGGGAGTGCTACAAGTGTTTTGGTCTTGATGAGTGAGGTTTTACATGCATTATAGTTAGGAGCTGAATCTTAATTAAAGCTATATATTTTGCATTAATTCTTGTTGTTCATAAATATGTAGATCTTCGTCTAGGTTGGTTAATGGAATTCCAGTTTACTTTAGTCAACAACAACCACGCCACTTAATTGACAGTAACAAAGACATGATGTTCCAATTTGAGGATCCCGTCAAAATACGCTGATTTGAGGATCCAGTCAAACACGCTGGGCACTGTGCATGGCAACATTCCTCATACGCAACGTATTCCTCATAGGAGCACATTTTATCGTTCATACCTGATGATTTAAAGTAAATACATATCGCAATCAAATCCCGGGTTAGTCCAAGTGATGAGACCGAGCGCGAATAAGTTGGGTTTAGATTAGTTGATTGTGCTGGGCATGCAAAGAGTGCCATGACAGCATCAAAGCATCAGAGTGATGAGAGCGAGTGCGAATAAGTTGTGAAATGGGACTCATTATTAGCTATGAAATTAATGGTTTCATTACTTTCATCACTATTTCTTGATGGCAATGGGACTTATTAGATATGAAATTAATTCCAGACAGTCAACAAAAAACAATATCCCACTTGACTAAATCTCCAAATGAAGTGTCATTATTCTCTTCCGGCCTCTATAAATTTCAGTGGTTAAGCTCCTTCTTCCATACGTGTCCCTAAAAACCAATTAAGCTAGCTACACAGATATGGATTCCCACTGCCATACTCTACTGCCTCCTCAGCTTTCCTTATTAGCTCTTCTTCTATGCATATTTCTGAGCGTAGAGTCGGCCATAATTCCAAGCATTGCAACCGACAAGGAGGCCTTGATCTCAGTTAAGGAGGCCTTGCTCGTTGTCCCTCCATCTTTGAGCTGGAACTTCAATTCATCCCCTTGCAGCAATTGGACTGGAGTTGTTTGTAGTAAACATGCCCAGAGTCACAGAGTTGTTGGTCTTGATCTATCAGATTTGGGACTTACAGGTATGGTCTAAAATTTCGATAATAGTACCTTTCAATATTTTCTATATATTTTCATTTCCCTACGAGTTTGGATATTAGATATTTTAAACATTAATTTTTGAGCTAGTTACATTTGCACTAGCTAGCTATAGAATACATTGAGTGCATTGTATTTGAATTTTTATGATATTTTAAAAAAAATTGTTATGATATTCAAAAGTCTTGGGGTATTCAATTAGGATTGTTAAAAATATCTACAAATCTAAGTGTATTTAATTTAAATTTTTAATGACTTTTACTAAGTCTAAAGAAGTTTTGGTGTATTCGAAAAATAAAGGAATTATAAAGAATTTATTAAATAACATAATTGTATAGATCGATTGTTTAGTGTTAATTGTACGTAAAGATAAAAAGTTACCCATAAGTCAAGTTGGATTACAAAGAACCTCACATCACCTAGGGAGATGGAGCCATGGAGGCTGGAAAGTTAAGTTTTGATCTATCATGGCAATTTAGATTAATCAAGTTTTCTTTTAATGCTATTTTTTTATTATTATTTTTGCTAGTTTTTAAATTAGATTAATTAACTGAAAATTATTAGATTGAAGTTGATGAAGTGGCATCTGCCATGTCAGACGCCACATCATTTGGTATGAATATGTAGTATAAATTTTTGGTGTATGACTATATGTAGCACTGCTCTTATATTTTACCCATAAACTTTTATGACAAGTAACAAATTAAAAATATCGCATAACATGTTTTTTTTTCAAACAACATTTCCCTAAAAAAAATTTATCCATAAACTTTTATGATAAGCAATAAATGTTGCAAGACATGTTTTTTTTTCTTCAAACTGCATTTCTCTTAAATTTATTTTTCTCTAATATTTTTCTATTACCAAATGAAATGAAAAAAAATAATGAAGTTCTCTTTACAGTACAAAAAAAAATCTAACATTTCAATTTCTACAACCTAGTGTACTTATAAATTTAGAAATTGAAAGCTGTAAATAGAGAGAAAATATAGTCTAGTGGTAATTATCACAATAATTGATCTCTCATGAGAATGAGGGCTTCTTTCCTCGACTCCATGAACTGTTATGACATTTTTTTTTCAAGTACAACCAACTTTACAATTTCCCATACATTTCAATTCCTACAACCTAGGTTTTTGTGATATTAAAAACAATCATGTACTCAAAAATTCATATTAGCGCAATACTTCCGTCTATTTTTCTTTACTATCTGGTTAAAAAAAAGGCTATATCAGACAGTTCACATATTATTAAATGGAAAATGACTTCTATGCTCTTTAAGTCTTTATTCTTTTTTCATTCAATATTTCATTTTTTTTTTCTTTCTGATTCTTCTTCTATTCCTCATTCCACGTGAAATCCAGGAATTTTTTTGTTCTCTTTTCTTTTTGTATGGTCCGTCTGGAGTTCCCATATTTTTCTTCCTCTGGGATAAAACTGACCGGAATAAAATAATTTAAGTACTGTTTGGTGAATTAAACCCAACTTGAAATTTTCATGTAATTTCTCTTCGATATCTTTTGTTGATATTTGAAATATCTTGCTTACAGGTTCCATAAGCCCTCACATTGGTAACTTATCCTTCCTCCGTTCCCTTCAACTTCAAAACAACAAACTAACGGGACCAATTCCTACTCAAATTGTCAACCTTTTCCGCTTGAGAGCTCTTAACCTAAGCTCCAACACCATACAAGGTCCACTACCTTCAAACATGAGCCACTTGACTGCACTCGAAATCCTCGACTTGGCGGGGAATAACATTACAGGAAGGATCCCTGAGGAGATATTCAGCCAAAAAAACCTTCGAGTCTTGAACATGGGACGAAACAATTTCTTTGGTTCAATTCCTTCATCCATAAGCAACCTCTCATCCACGCTCACATATTTGAATTTGGGTACAAATAGTCTCAGTGGGATGATACCTAGTGAGTTGGGACTACTTTACAATCTCGAGGAACTTGATCTTTCCGGTAACAAATTCACTGGGACTGTTGCACCCTCCATACACAACATTACTTCATTGGTTCTGTTTACGGTTGCTTCAAACCAACTCTGGGGTGAGATTCCCAAAGATATTGGTGAAACACTTCCGAATCTCTTGTACTACCGGAATTGTTTTAACCAAATCACAGGGAAGATTCCAGTGTCTTTGCACAATATCACCAATATTCGATCAATTCGAATGTCAAACAACTTTCTGGAAGGAACAGTTCCACCAGGGCTTGGAAACTTGCCATTTCTTGAAATGTACAACATTGGCTTCAATCGGATTGTTAGTTACGGAAGCGATGGTCTCAATTTTATTACTTCATTGGCAAACAGCACCCGCCTGCAATTTCTTGCCATCGACGACAACCAGTTGGAGGGAGTCATTCCAGAATCACTTGGCAATCTCTCAAAGGATCTCTCGAAATTGTACATGGGAGGGAATCGAATTTACGGTAACATTCCTACCTCAGTTGGTGAGCTCATTAGTTTAACATTGTTAAATCTAAGCTACAATTCAGTATCCGGTGAAATTCCCACTGAAATGGGACAACTGGGAAACCTACAAATGCTTGGTTTAGCAGGAAATAAAATGTCTGGCCACATTCCAAACTCCTTGGGAAACCTTAGAAAGTTGAACAATATTGATTTATCTGGGAATCACTTTGTTGGCCAAATACCCTCTTCCTTTTCAAACTTCCAGAATCTGCTTTCCATGGACTTAGCAAACAATCTTCTTAACGGAACCATTTCCGGTGAAATTCTAAACCTCCCTAGTTTGAGTACCATTCTCAATCTGTCCAACAACTTTCTAAGTGGACCTTTGCCTTCAGAAATTGGGTCCCTAGAAAGTCTTGTCACCATAGACCTCTCTGACAATGCTTTGTCTGGAGATATCCCGGACTCAATAGGAAAGTGTAAGAGCTTGCAGAGATTGTTCATGCCAAGAAATATATTTTCAGGTCCTATTCCAAATTCTCTAGGAGAATTGAGAGGCCTAGAATTTGTAGACCTCTCCTCAAACCAGCTTTCTGGCTCCATTCCTGATAAACTTAAAAACCTGCATGCCATTCAATCCTTGAACCTATCATTTAATCACTTGGAAGGAGTAATTCCTAACAGTGGAGTATTTGTTACAAATTTCTCTAATGTTCATCTTGAAGGCAACCCAAAAATTTGCCTCAAATTTCCATGTGTGAAGAATATTGATGGTCATCGAAGAAGAAAACTACTAGTCCCAGTTGTGGTCATTACAGCTGTCTTGGGAACATTAGCAGTATGTGTAATGGTTTATTTGGTCTATGTTCAGAAAAGCAAAGGTTCCAAAGCAAAAATTACAGAAACCTATGATGACTTGGTAGTAAAAGGGCAGCATCAAATGGTATCTTATGAAGAACTTCGCGGCTCAACGGGAAATTTCAACCCAGAAAATTTGATTGGAAGGGGAAGCTTTGGGTCTGTGTATAAAGGGTTTCTTAGAGACCAAGGAATTGAAGTTGCAGTGAAGGTGCTCGATATAAGCACAAAAGGGTCTTGGAAGAGTTTTTTTGCAGAGTGTGAGGCGCTGAGGAGTGTAAGACACCGAAATCTTGTTAAACTGATCACTTCCTGCTCGAGCATGGACTTCAAGCACATGGAGTTTTTGGCTTTGGTTTATGAGTATCTGAGTAATGGGAGCTTGGAAGATTGGATCAAGGGCAAGAGAACAAATGCAGATGGAGACGGGTTGAGTATTGTGGAGAGATTAAATGTGGCCATTGATGTTGCTTGTGGATTGGACTATCTGCATAATGATTGTGAAGTTCCAGTGGCTCACTGTGATTTGAAGCCAAGCAACATTCTCTTGGACAAAGACATGACTGCAAAGGTTGGAGATTTTGGGCTGGCAAAGTTGCTGATAGAGGGAACAGCCACTCAACATTCTCTTAGCTCCACAAATGTCCCCAAGGGTTCCATAGGTTATATACCCCCAGGTTAGTATTAAATTCATGAGCCCCTGTTTTGCTCAAGTACTTTATGAGTTCATTAACAATTAGGCCCATGTTATTCCCTCCGCCAGAAAGTCATCTTGCAACTTCTTAACTGCGAGTGTTTTGAAAACATAACGAACTCTCAGTGTGATCGAATAACTTTCTGGGAGTGTGAATAGTAGCTACTTATAATAGTATGTTTCTTTTTAATTTATTGACTGTGAGAATGGACTATATACAATGCAGAATATGGTTTTGGACGAAAACCCTCTACGGCTGGAGATGCATACAGTTTCGGAGTAATGTTGTTGGAGCTGTTTACTGGCAAAAGCCCAACAGATGAAAGTTTCACAGGAGAAGTTAACCTTATTCAATGGGTGCAGTCAGCTTTTCCCCACAACATAGCACAAGTACTAGACTCTGAGTTGTTAGATTATGAGCATGACGATGGCTCGAATACCATCCCTGAAGAAGTATTGAATTGCTTGGTCTCAATTGTCGAGATTGGGCTCTCTTGCACTTTCGCGTCGCCTGATGGACGCATTAGCTTGAGGGATGCCCTTCACAAACTGGAAACAGCTAGAGTGACTCTTTTGAAGCTTGCTCACTTTGAGAGTGCATAGTGTTTAGCTAGTTTCAATAATACAATTAGAGGTTGATGGTATTATTGATCAATATGTGATTGTAATATATAACTGATGTAATATATATATATAAGTACTTGTCCATACAAAGTAGTGAAAGTACCAAGAGGTCATTTGAAATTAAGCACCAGGATAGAAACTTCAAACTATCAGAGAATATTGCATTTTGGTGAAACCATGAGCTGGTTCTTGAGCTGAAACTATTGTGGCCAACTGGCCATTACCAGTTTAGCACAAGTATTGAGCAAGCAAGGGATACATAGCCTACATTGGAGAGTTATTTTTAATCTTTGTCTGAACCCATAAAATTTTCAAGAACCCATTTCAGAGTCAAGTGTGTGATAATCTGGATTCTACTCCCACCTATAAAGTGAAAACGTTAATATTTTGCAAAAAAAAAAAGTGAAAACGTTAATAATAAAAAAAAGTGTGATAATCTGGATAAAAAGTTCCTATTCCTTTATATAGTAGATACCCACTTAATATTTTGTATTTTCTTTTGGCCAAGATGTTCAATAGGGCAATAGGGTCTCACACACAACTGGTGAAACAATTAATCTAAATCTACTGAACTTCAGATTCATGGGGAAAATCCCTTTCAAGAAAATAAATAACTGCCATTCTTGTCCAATTCCAACCAAATGCAAAGGCCCTGCGGCATTAGATGTTTACTATAATATTTATATGTGCACAAGCTAGGCATGAGTAGGCTGGACCTTTTTTTTTTTTTTTGGAGGAGTAGGCTGGACCTTGGCTGCAGTAGATGGCCAAAATTTGAATGAGTACGTGAAGTTCAATTATAGCATGAGGTTTAGTTTATTCCATCCTAAACCGCTTTAAGTTTCAGGCTTTCAGATATGATGGATGTTGAGGAGGCGACCTTGTTAGCCGTGCGAGACTTTAACAAGAGTCTATCAAGAGAGATATATAATTACCTTAAACACTAAATGAGATGTTTGAAAAAAAAAAAAAAAAAAAGAGAGAGATGTAGAATGAAATTTTTAGAAGCCAAAAAAGTGAAATGGAATTGTAAGACTTGATATGGACACATCAGTATTCACTAAAAATTACGATAACTAAGTTGTCTTACTTACATAATAAGCAATAAGACATTTCTAGTGTTCATTGATATCATGACCTATTTCTAATGAAATCAGTATTGATTATTTTGTATGGTTACTTATCAAGTTAAATTAAACTATTTGTATATTATATAAAAAAGGAAAGAATTAGGCCTAAGTGTAATATGATTAAGAAACTTTTATGGGAGCCCCCCCCCCCCCCCGCAAACCACAAAATAACCCTATTGAGAGGCAAACATAAATTTTCGTGGGAGGATAACCCCGAAACTTTTACTCCCGGGGGACACACCTGCCGCAAACCCCCCAACCGCCCGGGAGGTACCTCGAGTTCTTGTCCCCATAAATAGAGATTGTGTTCTTATATCGAGTACAATAGCTATACATGTTACCCCTAGTTATATTTTTAATCTTATAGAAATAACTAACTAAAACCCAACCCAAAGAGGTCTCATTTTGCTTCACTCAAATTTACATTTCTAACTCGCTTAGGAGAGAGTCTAATTGGTCCACCAGGTGGAGTTCCACCAACGGCCCAAATTTAACAATATTTTTTTTTCACTTTTTTTGATTTTTTTAAATGAACGGCCCAGATCTACTAGGTGGAATTCCACCCGGTGGAGGCAAGAATTTCCGCTCGCTTAGTGTTAAAAAAGTCTTGAGTATGATTAACTCTCTAGAAGGGTTTCACCACAAAGTGTCACGTTTGACACGGGGTATGTGTGGTTGGTGAGGAATTTGCCACCCACGGGCAAGAACATCAAAGTGAATATTCACTTCGGTGAATACAAGAATTTTCGCTCTATTAGATCAAAATATCTAAAATATGCTCAAATTTCTTTGCATCAGATGGTCAAACAAACTTAACTTAATGGTTTTCCACTTTTCCGAGATTCAAACCTTGGTCTTCTAAGCATACACCTGATCATTTTCCACTAGACCACAAGCACACTTGTGATATTTTATGCAACCATACATATTTATTTACTATAAACTGAAACATTTAAAAAAAAAATAGAAAACCTCTTTCTTCCTTCTTCGTTTTTCTTCTTCTCTTCATTTGCACTTTCAGAGTTCTCGTCCTCATTTCTTCTTCCTCCTTCTCTTCATCGGCAGTCCTTATCTTCCTCCTCTTTTCTGTTAGAGATTTCAGTATCTATATTCTACAAATTAATTAATTAAAGCAAATAACCAAATATATATAATCACAATTATAATTAATATGAATAAGAGAGTTAGAGGAATCTGGCATGTGAGTACAAAAGAGGCACGACAGTCGCTCTCCAAAAGTCGTAGACGCCTCCCGTCGTGCAGGTAATGGCGGTCGTCTACAAACTCCAAGATACAATCCTTGAACCTCACACGATGTCTAATTCGCTTCGCACGTTCACGGTAAACGGGATGCCAAGTGTTTATCGAATTGCCCAAATAGAGTACGTAGGAATTGTAATAGAAAGGAATGAGAAGATGGAGAACAGGGGAGAAGAGAACACTTGAAGCGTATTCTCTTTGTTTGAAGAGTTTCTTATTTGAGAGACTCTTCATACCATTTCAAAAGGACAAGACTCTTTAAAACTAAAGACATAACATTTAGTTAATAAATAATATTAATATTAATAGTTTTAAATATTAATTTATAAATAGAAAATACAAATAAAACCAACATTATCTCCTTCCTCTTCTTCCTTCTTTTTTCATCAATTTTTTCTTCTCCAATAGATCTAGATCTGCATAATAAACCTCAAGATCTATGCATATGTTGTTCATAAACCTCTGGATCAATAGTTCTGCATCCTAAGTCGCCGGATTGTTTCGTTGATCTTTGATTGTTGGAATTCCCGGATACCGACCGATTTCAGTCAGGTTGCATGTATACAGAGTTTAATTGGTCAATGGCGGTTGCAAATTTCGAAAACCAGCGAAAGTGGGTTCGGTAACTGTACAAACCCAAATTGGTCGAGAATAGTACCGAAGCCAGCCCTACTGGCTCAGTACTTCACACTATCTTTATTAGCATTCTTATTGTTAAAGTATAAGTGTACTCATGATCTTCTGGATGTGCTGATCGAATGTTCTCTTTTCAGAAAGAGGACTTCTAGGTCCTTTCAAGGAGGGGGTATGTGACTATTCCTTTGAGCTATGAGTTCGTCGAGCTATTAGCAACGCGAGAAGATGCTTTTGACTAAAATCTTATATATGTTGGGGTTGTGTGGCTCGTTACAAACTAAAGATGTAGAGAAGGAAAAGTCCCACATTTGAAAGGAGATATAAAAATATATGGAATATAAGTGGTTTGATTATTTCTATTAGTACCGAGGCATTTTAAGATAAAATTTCACACTTGTTGACGTTAAAATAGTTAAATGGGGACAATATCTATATTATATATAACCTATAAATGGGCCATGCGGGTTCCGTTTCCACAACAATATATATTCAATAAAACAAAAGGTTCATCTCGGGAGTGCTACAAGTGTTTTGGTCTTGATGAGTGAGGTTTTACATTCTAGTTAGGAGCTGAATCTTAATTAAAGCTATAAATTTTGCGTTCTTCTTGTTCATAAATCTATAGTTATGCACTTATGCGTCTTGGTTGGTTAATGAAATTCCAGTTGACCGTAGTCAACAACAACCACGCCACTTAATTGACAGTAACAAAGACATGCATAATGTTCCAATTTGAGGACCCCGTCAAACACGCTTAATTAGCACTATGCATGGCAACATTCCTCATACGCACCTAGGAGCACATCTTACTGTTCATACCTGATGTGATCAGAGCTGATGTTTTGGCTAACTTTGAATCGTTGTCTTCTAACTCTAGTTTTGTTCCGTTTGATTTGATTTTCTCTTTTTTATTGTTTTCTTGTGTAATAAAGACTGTTTAATTTTATTCAATTTCGTTTTCGTTAACTTATTTCTTGTTTGATTGTTTATTTCGGAAGATCTTGGTTTGTCCCCCTCCCATATACACTTTTCTTCTTCTTTTTTAAATGGAGCAGTAGGTATATTATTATAGTATTTCCTTCTATCTCTTGTTCTGCCAAAAAAAGAGAGTCAAAGACTCAAAGTGATCGATGAGAGCGGGTGCGAAGTTGGGTTAGAGATTAGTTGATTGTGCTGGCATAGTGGCATGGGCATGCAAAGAGTTCGATGACAGCATCAAAGCATCAGATCATGTCTACCTGTCAACCAAACCTAGCAACTTTGACTCTTTCATGGACATGAAGTCATCGACAACGAAAGGTTTCATCACTATTTCTTGATGGCAATGGGACTTGATAGAAATGAAATTAATTCCGGTTCAGAATACCATAATTGCTCAACAAAATCAAGCGCGACTGGATTGTACCAGCGCAAACTTGTACGTAGCAACGGAGTTAAGGTCCAGCAGTTAATTTGAGTCGACACATGATATTTTGGACTTTCGGAATTTTTCAATTTCGTGAGGCTCTTTCAGTCTTTCCTCTTGTAACAAGCTCCATGAGGCTCTTCGTATCATATGGAAAAAAATTTCAATGAGATGGTCACACATGTGACGCATCTCATTCATTGGCCAACACCACATAAAAAAATAATTTATGAAAAAAAAACTATTTTTCTGACCAATCATGGAGACCCGTCACACATGTGGATATCTGAAAATTAAATAATTCAAAGCCTCTCTCTCTCTGCTAATCATCCGGGCCTTGCAATGAAACCTCTGCAACGCCTACAGTGTTTGAAGGACAAAAACGATTGCTAGGTTCCAAATCTCACATACCCAACAACCCAAACGATTGCTACAAAAATTGGTTGCAATAGTTTTAAGCTTTTCTTGTATAATTAAAAATTATTTAATCTCCATAACCAGAAAATAAAACCCAGAAAGTATATGACTGAGAGTGAAGATATATATGTGAGAAAAAGTCTAAAAGACCCATTTTACTATCAGACCAATTTGTTTTAAAAATCTAGTCAAACCGTCAAAAACCAAACTTCCGTCAGTTTGATCAAATCAATGACTGAAATGCCCAAAAAAATGACTGAAATGCCACATCAGCTGGTCCCAGAATTGCTCAACAAAATCGGCGACTTGACTACATCTCCAAATTACGTGTCCTTATTCTCTTCCGGCGTCTATAAATTTCAGTGGTTAAGCTTCTTCTTCTTCCATATGTTTCCCTAAAAACCAAGCTACACAAACATGGATTCCCGCTTCCATACTCTACTGCCTCCTCAGCTTTCCATATTAGCTCTTCTTCTATGCATATTTCTGAGCGTAGAGTCGGCCATAATTCCAAGCATTGCCACCGACAAGGAGGCCTTGATCTCATTTAAGGAGGCCTTGCTCACTGTCCCTCCATCTTTCAGCTGGAACCTCAATTCATCCCCTTGCAGCAATTGGACTGGAGTCGTTTGCAGTAAACAAGCCGAGACTTACAGAGTTGTTGGTCTTAATCTATCAGGCTTGGGACTCACAGGTATGGTCTAAATTTCGATAATAGATATTTTCCTTTCTCTGTACGAGTTCTGATATTAGATATTTTGACGTTATCTTTTGAGCTAGTTATATATATAAATGCACAAGGCACTAATACATTGAACTTGAAATTTTCGTGTAATTTCTTTTCGATATATATCTTTTGTTGATATTTGAAATATCTTGCTTACAGGGTCCATAAGCCCTCACATTGGTAACTTATCCTTCCTCCGTTCCCTTCAACTTCAAAACAACAAACTAACGGGACCAATTCCTACTCAAATTGTCAACCTTTTCCGCCTGAGGGCTCTTAACCTGAGCTCCAACACCATACATGGTCCACTACCTTCAAACATGAGCCACTTGACTGCACTCGAAATCCTCGACTTGGCGGGGAATAACATTACAGGAAGGATCCCTGAGGAGATATTCAGCCAAAAAAAACTTCGAGTCTTGAACATGGGACGAAACAATTTCTTTGGTTCAATTCCTTCATCCATAAGCAACCTCTCATCCACGCTCACATATTTGAATTTGGGTACAAATAGTCTCAGTGGGATGATACCTAGTGAGTTGGGACTACTTAACAATCTCAAGGAACTTGATCTTTCCGGTAACAAATTCACTGGGACTGTTGCACCCTCCATATACAACATTACTTCATTGGTTCTGTTTACGGTTGCTTCAAACCAACTCTGGGGTGAGATTCCCAAAGATATTGGTGAAACACTTCCGAATCTCTTGTACTACCGGAATTGTTTTAACCAAATCACAGGGAAGATTCCAGTGTCTTTGCACAATATCACCAATATTCGATCAATTCGAATGTCAAACAACTTTCTGGAAGGAACAGTTCCACCAGGGCTTGGAAACTTGCCATTTCTTGAAATGTACAACATTGGCTTCAATCGGATTGTTAGTTACGGAAGCGATGGTCTCAATTTTATTACTTCATTGGCAAACAGCACCCGCCTGCAATTTCTTGCCATCGACGACAACCAGTTGGAGGGAGTCATTCCAGAATCACTTGGCAATCTCTCAAAGGATCTCTCGAAATTGTACATGGGAGGGAATCGAATTTACGGTAACATTCCTACCTCAGTTGGTGAGCTCATTAGTTTAACATTGTTAAATCTAAGCTACAATTCAGTATCCGGTGAAATTCCCACTGAAATGGGACAACTGGGAAACCTACAAATGCTTGGTTTAGCAGGAAATAAAATGTCTGGCCACATTCCAAACTCCTTGGGAAACCTTAGAAAGTTGAACAATATTGATTTATCTGGGAATCACTTTGTTGGCCAAATACCCTCTTCCTTTTCAAACTTCCAGAATCTGCTTTCCATGGACTTATCAAACAATCTGCTCAACGGAACCATTTCCAGTGAAATTCTAAACCTCCCTAGTTTGAGTACCATTCTCAATCTATCCAACAATTTTCTAAGTGGACCTTTGCCTTTAGAAATTGGGTCCCTAGAAAGTCTTGTCACCATAGACCTCTCTGACAATGCTTTGTCTGGAGATATCCCGGACTCAATAGGAAAGTGTAAGAGCTTGGAGAGATTGTTCATGCCAAGAAATAGATTTTCAGGTCCTATTCCAGATGCTCTAGGAGAATTGAGAGGCCTAGAATTTGTAGACCTCTCCTCGAACCAGCTTTCTGGCTCCATTCCTGATAAACTTCAAGACCTGCATGCCCTTCGATCCTTGAACCTATCATTTAATCACTTGGAAGGAGTAATTCCTAACAGTGGCATATTTGTTACGAATTTCTCTAATGTTCATCTTGAAGGCAACCCAAAAATTTGCCTCAAATTTCCATGTGTAAAGAATATTGATGGTCGTCGAAGAAGAAAAATACTAGTCCCAGTTTTGATCATTACAACTATCTTGGGAACATTAGCAGTATGTGTTATGGTTTATTTGGTCTATGTTCGGAAAAGCAAAGGTTGCAAAGCAAAAATTACCGGAACCTGTGATGACTTGGTAGTAAAAGGGCAGCATCAAATGGTATCTTATGAAGAACTCCGCGGCTCAACTGGGAATTTCAACCCAGAAAATTTGGTTGGAAGGGGAAGCTTCGGGTCTGTATATAAAGGGTTTCTTAGAGACCAAGGTATTGAAGTTGCAGTGAAGGTGCTCGATATAAGAACAACAGGGTCTTGGAAGAGTTTCTTCGCAGAGTGTGAGGCGCTGAGGAGTGTAAGGCACCGAAATCTTGTTAAACTGATCACATCCTGCTCGAGCATGGACTTCAAGAACATGGAGTTTTTGGCTTTGGTTTATGAGTATCTGAGTAATGGGAGCTTGGAAGATTGGATCAAGGGCAAGAGAACAAATGCAGATGGAGACGGGTTGAGTATTGTGGAGAGATTAAATGTGGCCATTGATGTTGCTTGTGGATTGGATTATCTGCATAATGATTGTGCAGTTCCAGTGGCTCACTGTGATTTGAAGCCAAGCAACATTCTTTTGGATAAAGACATGGCTGCAAAGGTTGGAGATTTTGGGCTGGCAAAATTGCTGGTAGAGGGAACAGCCACTCAACACTCTCTTAGCTCCACAAATGTCCTCAAGGGTTCCATAGGATACATACCCCCAGGTAAGTAGAAAATTCATGAGCCCCTTTTTTACTCAAATATTTTATGAGGTCATTTAACAATTAGGACAATGTATTCGCTCTGCCAGAAAGTCATCTTGCAACTTCTTAACTGCGAGTGTTTTGAAAACATAACGAACTCTCAGTGCTGATCGAATGACTTTCTGGGAGTGTGAATTGTAGCTACCTATAATAGATTAATAGTATGTTGCTTTATAATTTATTGACTGAGAATGTACTATATGTCTATATACAACGCAGAATATGGTTTTGGACGAAAACCCTCTACAGCTGGAGATGCATACAGTTTCGGAGTAATGTTGTTGGAGCTGTTTACTGGCAAAAGTCCAACAGATGAAAGCTTCACAGGAGAAGTTAACCTTATTCAATGGGTGCAGTCAGCTTTTCCCCACAACATAGCACAAGTACTAGACTCTGAGTTGTTACATTATGAGCATGACGAAGGCTCGAATGCCATCCCTGCAGAAGTATTGAATTGCTTGGTCTCAATTGTCGAGGTTGGGCTCTCTTGCACTTTCCCCTCTCCTGATGGACGCATTAGCTTGAGGGATGCCCTTCACAAACTGGAAGCAGCTAGAGAGACCCTTTTGAAGCTTGCTCACTTTGAGAGTGCACATTGTTTAGCTAGTTTCAACGATACAATTAGAGGTTGATGGTATTATTGATTAAGATGTGATATAAGTACTTATCCATACAAAGTACCAAGAGGTCATTTGAATTAAGCACCAGGATAGAAACTATTAGAGGAAATTGCATTTTGGTGAAACTATGAGCTGGTTTCTTGAGCTGAAATTACTGTGGCCAACTGGCCATTACTAGTTTAGCACTTGTATTCGGGAAGCAAGGGATGCATAGCCTGTATTCAGGAGAACTATTTTTAATCTTTATCTGAATCCATAAAATATTCAATAATCTATTTCAGAGTCAAATGTGTTATAATCTGGATTCCAGTCTCACATATAGGGTGAAAATATAAAAAAATTTGGACAATAAGTGAAAAGATTGTGTGATAAACTGGATTAAAAATTCCTATTCCTTTAGATAGTAGAGTAGATACCAAATTACCAACTCAATATTTTTTTATTTTCTTTTGGGTGATGAGAAATAGAGGCCAAGATGTTCAATAAGGCAATAAGGACTCACACAAAACTGGTGAAACAATTAATCTACTGAACTTCAGATTCATGGGGAAAATCCCTTTCAAGAAAATAAATAACTGTCATTCTTGTCCAATTTCCAACCAAATGCAAAGGCCCTGCATTAGATATTTAGATGTTTACTATAATATTTATATGTGCACAAGCTAGGCATGAGTAGGCTGGACCTTGGCTGCAGTAGATAGCCAAAGTTTGAATGAGTGAAGTTCAGTGATAGCATGAAAAAAAATATATATGAGATGTAGAATGAAATTTTTAGAAGCCGAAAAAAGTGAAACAGAATAACTAAAACCCAACACGAAGAGATCTTATTTATCTTCACTCAAAATTATATTTCTAACTCTCTTAGCATTGGAAAAGTCTTTAATGAGGCGGACGTGTTACGTGGCACGTCCAATCCATCGATCAGAATCAAAATATCTAAAATATGCTCAATTTCCTTTGCATTGGCTCATGAACAGTGCTAGGTTAGACGGTCAAATAAACTTAAATTAATGGTATGATCACCTAAATGAAGAGCTTCTGCTCGATATCAAAAGAAACCTATTATCCTAATGACATAGGTCACTCATACCGTCATATACCAAATTACCAATCAGTGGGCACGTTGTTAGTGCCAATCAGCCAGCTAAGCCACAGATTTCTGATGAAAACCTAATTTTCATGACTCACTATAGATATGACACTAGCCATCAAGTAGCTCAAATGCTGAATTATTTGAGGCCACTATACTCTCCTTAACAAGTGACTCATTTTCTTAACCAAAGGAAACAAGTAGCACACTACATCATTTCCAGAATGAATTGGAGGCAACTAATATTTTCGCACCAGAAGAAGGATTACAATTAGATTGAAGGAAATGCTACAATAATGGCCAGCTCTTCTGCTACATATTGAGGCAAATTTGCCATAAAAGTAGTATATACAGGGATGAATATGACCAATCAGTGGCCTGGAATGAATAAACTTTTCACATATCCCACATCGAGAAATAAATAAAACAAAAAAATATATAATAAAACAAAGAAAGAAACAAAATTGTAGTCTTTTGTATTAGCTGTAAAAATCAGCTTTTCTAAATTCCCATTCCCATTTCTAGTCATCCAACACCCAAGCCCTGCTCCGCCTCTGCACGTACCGCCCGAACACCGAGCTTGAGTGGCTCCGACTTCGACTCAAAGCCCCAGACCCGGTTTCCGACTCGGTCCTCGAAGACGAATTGGACCTAAACCTCCCCCAAAAGGACGCCAAATTACGAAAAGCCCTGCCAATCCCACGGCTCTCTCTTCCTCTATTCCTCGATGCCCATAATACCCTTCTCGGAGCCCCGTTCCCGTTAAACGCGCCGTCCATTTCCGTGTACACGACCGGCAATTCCCGCTCTCCGGGTCTTCTCGTGCCGGAGAACCGCCCCACTGCGAACCCGCCTCCGGGTAATCTCCAGATAGTCAGCCCCGTGGTCTCCTCGTCCAGACCCGAATCCGAATTATGGTCAACGGGCAGCTCGTGGCGGCAGACCGGGCACGAGTTTCGCATCGAAAGCCATGGGAGGATACAATCCGAATGGTATATGTGATTGCAAGGCATTTCGCGGGCCTCCGACCCGAATTCAAAAGCTTCTTTGCAGACCGCGCAGTGCGACTCCGACCCGACGTGGGCTTCGTTGATTTTAACGACTGGCATCGCCTCCACGGCGGATTTCGAAGCGGGCGGGTTCTCGGGGCGGCCCAACCCGGTGATTTCGATCTGGGCCAGCTGCTCCAGTAACCGGTCAAAGCCCGACCCCATCAAGAACTCCGACATGATGGCGGGAATTGGCCGGAGCCCCGAGCCGGCAGCGTCGTCGTAGTAGAGTTCGAACGAGTTCGACTCGGAGTCGTCGGCGGAGCCACGTAGGACGATGACCGGATTGAAAGGTAACCTTTCGCCGGAGCTCCGGCGGACCCGGCGGGAACTCGGAGTCGGGTTCTGACCCGATTCTTGATTGTGAACATAGGAGGCCGGGAACCGACGGTGGTGATGCGTCGGCAGCGGCGGCGGCGGCGTTGTCTCAATCTCTTCGAGGAACCCGGTGTCGCAGTAGGGGCAGGTGACTGTGGCGTCCTGGACCAAGACGCGGACGAAGCGAGTGCATCTGTGGCACCAGTACGACGTCGTCGGAGACGGCGATGACATGGCAATGTAGATCTGAAGCGGAAGAGTCAGAGAGTTTCAGAGAGAAGAGAGAAGGGAGAGAATGAGAAATGAAAAAGTGAAGAAGGTGGCTTTTATTAAGGCACGCGTGGAATGTGAAAGGGGACGAAACAGCTTTCTTACGCGGCGCGTATATGCACGCGCGTTTCGGTGAGAAAACGATTACACAATGGATTTTCGGATTTAGTCCAATAAATAGAACCAACGTCAGTAACACAACTGCTTCACTGCTCTGTCTGATAAACTCATTATAATTAGAAAATAGAAATTGGAATAAATTATGTCTCTATATCTGTATAGATTTCAATAATATCGTAATATGTCCATCATGTAACCACAACTCCAGGGTTATTATCAGATTGTCCGTTGTCGTGCAACACGCTAGTGATCGAGACATATGAATGTTGATCAACTTCACCATCTAAACAAATTTAACAAGAAAACCCTAAACATTAAATTTTCAAAAATAATAAAATTCTACTCGCATTTCACACCTCGCGCCGTAGACGTTATCTTTAAAAACATAAATTTATTTTCTGCTAGAAATGCGGGTGTTGTTTCAGTGCTCAGGGCAGAGATGCTCGAGCAGACATGAGATGCATTTGCAAGGTGCAGTGGTATGGTACATTCATCTAATGGTGGGATCACATGAACATATGTTCGGGTGATGGCAAAATTTCTCTAGAAATGCAATCTTTGAATGTGTGAGTAATTTATTTAGGACATTTTTAGAAGGTGTAAGTAATTTATTTAAATTTTATTTGAATAAGAAATTTTCCGGAAACAAAAGAGAGGGAAAACTGGAAAAGTAGTGTAATGAGTAACTGTGGCGCGTATGTTCCCGTGGGAATGGGAAAGTTGGTAATAAAATTCAAATGGGCATGTGATTAATGAAAAATGAATATGGGAATGACGATAAATTAGGGGCTAAGCGCGCGTAGGGAGCGTGGTTGGGAGACGTTGACTCAGGACGCCGAGTTTGAAATTCAAATAGTCGCCGGTTTGGGCAAACAAGAAGAAGATTCCTGAACGAGGCAACAATTTTTAAAGGCGCGTCGCGTGGATTGGGGTGGGGGGGCCACACTCGTCTACGGACAAGAATACAAATATGGACTCTATTTAATTGGGCCCCACTTGATTGCAATTATGTAGTCAAATCCAACTGTGCTGTGTTGCTGGATTCATTTAACACGAATTAATATTCCAAATTGTTTCCTTTACGAAACGAAATTAGACATATGTCATAAAGATTAATTATTTTTATTTTTTTTGTAGCTAATATTAAATGAAATTGGATATTCTTCTTCAGCAGTCAGTCAGCACCAGACAAAAAAAAAATCGAGACTGGATGAAGCTTACCTTTGGTAATAGAATTAGAAAATATAGTAGGATTTTAAGCATTTTGCATTTTTTTTCTTTTCTTAATTGTTGAGGTACATGATTTCATTTGCTCGATCCCTCCAGCGGCGGGAACTACTGGAGATCTGGTGTCGAGTCCTCAAGAACTGGCAGTGGGTTGCGGCAGCTTCTCTTTTGCGGTTTATTAGGGTTTTCCTTTCGTTAGTTTATGACTTTATTTTAGGTTTAATAAGTTGTTACTCTTTGGAGCTAGAGTTGGGTGCCTACTCTTTTGAGCTAAGAATAGATCAAGTCGCACTGCCATGGTTATGGCATCAATTCTAGGGACGAATTGGTTTAGCTTCGGTTTTCTTTTGTTGTCAATGTGTTTACGAGTGATCTTTTGCACGTGATTTAGTACTTTTGAAACACGGTGTAGTGAAGGATTCATCGAATATTTTGGGAGTATCAAATCTTAGTAGCCTATAGAAAAATGTGAGTTATGTTGTCAGGATTGGGGCCCTTTTTCTTTAGAGTTTGGTCTATGTCTCCCCAACTCAAATGTGAGCTTTTCGACTAATTGAATGAATGTTCCATCTTCTTTAAAAAAAAAAAAAAATACTGCGTTATGAATTTGGCAGCCTCATGGAGAGGATTTGAAGGTTGCTCTTGGTAAAAGTACTTGTAGTTGGCAAATTTGGCATTCAAGGAATCAATGGGTTTTTAAACAAGTGAAACCTCAACCGGGATAGGCTTGCGTGTTGTTGCTCATATAGATCCAATTTTTTATGGATGGTTCAGTTTGAAATCATGTTGAAGCAGCTGTAGATTTGAAGTAGTTGTAGATTTCATATATATAAGAGATAAAAGTGGTCGGAAATTCATGCTCTCATTGTTGATGTTAAAATATAGGTTCTCTTAATGTGTTTCAAGCTTAGGGCCGGTCTTGCATGCATGCTTTGATCCAACGTCTAAATCAAGCAAGAAGAATAAGTTATTCAATATTTAGCAACCGTTAATAATGATATTATATGTCGCACGTCACTTAATTTTAGAGATAAAACCGTCAAAGGCTACCCATGTCACTTTTGTGTTGATATCACATGAGCCACCATTATTATGATGTGTTCTATAGTGTTCTTGGTCATTGTTAGCTCTAATTGGAAAATAGATACGACGGAAACCATGTTCTTCTTCCAACCTTGAGTACACTCCTCGTGTTTAAGCAGCAAACGGAAAGATGATACTGTCCTTTTCAGAAATAAAATACTAAGCATAAGTTTGGTGACACATCAATCCTCTCAATCAGAAGAAATTGTTTGGCACCATGTTTGTGTCTGTTTCTTTGCTACCCGGAGTTTGCTCCATAACAATCATGCTGCATAAGTGCATGTTTCATGGGTGCATGCGGGAAAAGTGTGGGATTACAACTTCTAGTAATTAGTATAATGATAAACGTGGTTATTATTATATTCTTCTACTTTCTGGCAAATTCGTAAGGTTAAACTTGAGCACCATAATGCCATACTATATAGGGAACCACAATCCCCTCCATAATCGTTTTAGTCTAATCATGTACAATGTGGAAGAATCGACTCAAAAGAAGCATCGAGGGTGTGTTTAACTACGTGGTGAAATGACTTGCATTCATATTTATTATTCTTTGTTATTAGATAAATTTTTGCGGAGCGAGAAAAATTAATTAAAAAAAAATTGCAACGAAATCATAGGAGAACATAAACCTTACGACTCTGTTTACTTTACTCTTTTTTATTTTTTTGAAGGGTTTGCTTTACTCCATCTAAATAAAGCAAACACCTAAACAAGAAGCTAGCACTCATATTTTCAGTCATATGTGTAATGTAAGTTTATTTCCCTAATATTCTCAAAAAAAAAAGTAAGTTTATTTCCCTAAGGTGGATATCTATATTGATATTGCTCTTTTTCTTTTTTCAATTCAAAAACAGTTTTATATGTTATGTGACAAATTATCGGTCGAATTAATAAAGATTTATCCTTAGACAAAATCCATAGTTTGAATTAGAAGTAATTAGCATACGATCAAATTTGTTGTTTAGAGAATGCTACTTACAAATCTATTCGATAAAAATGAGAGAGCGTCATATATAAAGTTGCGTCTACAGAAAAAAGTTGCATTAATAAAAAGATAGCTTAAGAGACAATATGATGTGGTTAATTTGTTAAACCTTTCCCGGGTGCCATTTCTTCTTTTGGTTATATGGACTATGCTTCCTGGAATTGAGTATTTCTTTTAGCACTTTTCCAAGAAAAAGAGACAAAAGGTTTCATGTAGAAGAAAATAAGTTGTTGGCTTTTCAACGTAATATCGGGGAATTGCTTTTAATTTTGTAACAAAAATAAAACTCTTTATATGATCCTCGTTTTACTTTTTGTGTGTGGCAAATCTACTAGTGCTCCTTACATCTGCCTATCACACTTGGCAAAAAAAAAAAAGAGTGCTTATCAACATCAAAATGCTCTCTAATGCAACCAACCAACTTATCACTATCAAATCCTTCTTGTCAGTTTTGGGAACAACGACTTCCTCTCTCGATTTTTCCTACCTTCAATTTTAATTCTTCAAACTTCGGTTATTGTAAAGATTTCGGTTTGTAACTTAATTTTCTTCTAAAAAAAAAAGTATCACCATCAAATTGGTTGCATTAGAAAAAGAGTATAAGATCTTGTGCATAACCCAATTTTCTATGATCGATCGATGAGTTTGTAATTGAATTTGGTTGCCAAAAGCAAAAAGAAATTTTAATATATGGCTTAAACATGCTTGCTCTTGTATCAAAATCAAAACCATTCAATCTTCAGGTCTTTTCGTAGACTAGCCATACCTTCGTCTTGAAGAACTGTTGTGCAAGGAATCTTCATGGTCCACTACTACTATTTTATTCCATAAACCAAATAGGTCCACCTACACGGGTGGCATCAAGCCTAGTGGATCTCTCTAGGTGTAATTTTTTTTCTTCCTCAAAACGTCTTACTATATTTCTTTTGGGGATTGAGAAAAAAAAAGGGGAAAAAAAAAAGTAAAAAAATTTTTAAAAAAGTTTAATTTAAAAAAAAAAAGGATTTCTCCAATTTTCTCATTTCTTTTGGCATGAGACAGTCTTCTGTCCACCGAGGTGGACATTCACTAACAGCGTGCCTAGCATGTGTTGTTAAGATAGTAGGCATGCCGTTTGAACAAAAAAGGGTCAAAATGCAGTAAAAGATGATAATCGCCTGTTTTCGCCTGAATTTTGGGCTTAATCGCCGTCTCATCCGGCCACATCAGGCCACGAAATTGGTCTCAATTTTGTTCGTATTGGAACAATCTATCCATCCATACAAGTGTTGCACCATGTTATCCACTGTAAAAAGTAGATTGAACCTAAAAAAATTGACTAAAAAATCACCCAATCGGTTATCTCTCCTCCAGTTACGACAGTGATTCAAATCGATTGGGTTCTCTTCCTCTCCTTCCCAGCAACATCTATGTGGTGGTGGGTAATCAAATCGATCACCATGCAGGGAGAATCGAAGCCTTGAATTTCGGTGTATCTGAAACTTTCGGACGGTGAGGTGACATACTGGTGATTATTGGTGGGCGTATGAACCTTTGAAGCCCCTCCCTGCTCGTCTCCTCGATTGCAAAAGTGTCCTAAGTTCTCGACCTTATTGCAAATCTCCCAAAATGCCAGAGTAATCTCTTGTGTTTAGTATTTAATTACCTAACTATTACAAGCTTACCTCGTTGATTGGCCAAGGAACACACAACTTTGATTGTCATTGCAAAGTTATACTTAGTGGATGATTGACATGAATTTTATTGTCTCAACTGCATTCAACGGTTACGATGAACAAAATGTCTATTAAAATATTTAACGTGTATCGCCCACGCTATTGGTTGACAAAAGAATTTTCATGCCTCCCTATTAGCAGTGGATCACTTAGTTATATTTTGTATCTTGATGTGTCTATTTTTCGATGCAGATCATTTGGTGTCTCAAAACATCTCCCTTTTGGTTTTTCTTGTCTTTTTTTCTTTCCCTTTTTCTACAATTTCTTTTCATATTGTTTTTCTTTTGCTACTATTTTTATTTATTTCTTTTCTTATAATTTCTTTTTTCCTTTTGGCTAAAACATAAAGAGACCAATTTTCATGATTCACCTTATGCCCTCGAAATCCCAGGCTCGGCCTTATCACTTACAAAGAAAATACTTATACCACCAGACCAAATGATCATGAATAATTTCAATATATTTTTATACTTACCGAAACCAAAAGAGAAACCAAAAACTGAATAAACTTTTTTTTTTCTTTTCGATTTATCATTAACGATTTTTCAGGTGGGGGCTGAATATTTGGTCCCTCTCATTTTTGAAAAACATCCAGCCCAATATATTGTTCAAGGCCCAAGTTTTACGTCCAGGGTTTAGAGCTATGCTCTTGCTTTCGTTTGATATTTTCCCTCACTCTACATCTCAATCACCACCCTACACTTGGCAATGCAAAACCTGAACTGAGAGAGCAGAGAGAGCCCAGAAGAGATAATGCAATTAAAATGCTGCACACGTGCTTGGCCCATTCACGGGGAAGTCACTTTAAACTGGAAGACATTAAAAACCAGACACGCAGTTTCTCTTGGATCCTCCTGTTCTAAATATAGGCATGGCTTTTCCTTTTGCCGAACACACAGTGACCTTTCCCATCGCAAAGGGTGACCTCCATTCTCCATTCTCCAATACCAAAACTGCTTACTCCACCCTATCGTCTTTTCAAACCAGGCAGGCCTTTCGGATTCATTGGCCGCCTTACCACCACTTCCTGCTTCTCGTTTTCACCAATTCAATTTCTCAGCCTTCTTTTTCTATTTCCATCTCTGCAAGATCTGCAAGATAGGGACAGTTTTTTCTTTTTTTTGTTCTTATCATTTCATTTTTACTGTATGACAGTTCTCTACATATTTACCTAAATTTGTTTCACCCCTACCCTATCACTCATTGTTCTCAACTTCTCATGCATAAATGACTGTAATTGTACCGTATAGTGGTAAAAAAAAAAAGAGAAAAGAGAATTAGCCACAAATGAGTCAAATGGAAGCGTCCTCAAATAAATGCACAAGATCCATTAGCGACCAACTTCAAAATGTTGATCGAAGACTTGAGCAAGCTCATTAATATTAAGTGATCAAATTTGCAAACTCTTAGCCCCGATGAATGGTTACATTAGCATGTTCTTGATTTTTGTAGCTAAGAGAAATCAAGAAAGTAACAACCACCAATTTTAACATGTTTGACATTATTTTGAATAATAAAATGTGACAAACTCCATTTTTATATGATATATACCGAACTCGACGTGGAACAAATTTAGAGTCGTGTATTATGTTGATAATGATATAAATTCTTACAACTTCACTCATCCAGTGGGTAAGTTCAGTTCTTTTTGCATTGGAGAGAATATGAATATGACGTTTAAATTTAGGGTTATTTCGAGCCATTTTCACTTACGAAAACAATTTCTCCCGATTAGCAAAATTTTGTGAAATAAAAAAAAAATTTTTCTTGAAATAAAAATATATATAAATATTGGAATAGCCCATGAAATGAAATGTATGGACCTTCGTCCAACATGGGCCTCCATTACTAAAATCAGGTTTAACAAGCATGATAAACTTTAAAATGTGATCCTTATTCCTTGGCTAACTTACAAAGCATAATCAAGGAGAGGTGACATTCCCACCTACTTCAATACCCATCAACAAATATCTGTTGAATTTAGTTTGTTTGGTCAACAATGCCATGCAGCATAGGAAAGAACCAGGTGGTAGTAACTTTTGCAACCCTTAGCTTTTCAACCCTGTTTGGTAACTTCATGACAAAATGGTTCAATTCCATGACCCCTTTCAATGAGCTAATTAAACACAATAAAACAAATTTGTTAATGTCTCCCTACCCATTACAATGATTCCACATTATTACTAATAAAAGTTGTTGATTGTACCCTGACACTTTTTTGCAAAAGGGTTTTGGTTTATAGTTAAAAGTAGGTTAATTGCAAATAAACATGAACCCTTTGAGACCAACTATTTATTTCTTGAGCTGACAAACTTTTTCTTTTTTTATCATAAAAAAAAATGTCTTCATTGAATAACAAAGAAAGTTATATTGAATTATTGATATCGTCCGATATACATTTCATGAGCCATGTTGGCTCCTTCTCTAACCAAACTAGGTTTCTTGATTCCAACCAAGAAGCCTTATGTATTGTGTTTTTATAACACTTCAATTAGCATCTGTATTAGGGCAAAATCACAAAAGAACCAAAACATGAACAGTAAGGGGAAAAATCCAAGAAGGGTATGGTACAAAAAAAAATCCCAAGAAAAGATACTGTACAAAGCAATAGATAATTTTTTTGGGCAAACAAAAAAGAAGGAACATCCCTAGATTTTTACTATAAATTTCTACTGTCCAGTGGCACTGTTGTACTTGCCCTTGTTTCAGTGGTTCCTAATTTTGGGTTTTATGCAGAAGCAGCGAATCTATGGAGCTGACGTGGCAGTCAGAGATTCTTCTATTGGAAGACGAGAAAAACTAAAACAAACATCATTTTCATTAATAATTATTACTAACATAAAATTTTGATTTATTTGTTTTTGGCTTTTTGTAAATTCTGGTTAAAACACATCAGGCCGTTATCACTTGGTCAATTAAGCCCTATTTCTTAGGACACGTTAATTAATTATTACCTGTTATATCAAAAACTAAAAAGAAAAGAAAAAATAATAATAATATTCCTAAGGTTTTCCATTTTATTATTATTATTTTTTACTTTCTTCCTTGCTTTCTTCCTAACTATCACACTGTATTTAATCCGCTCATTGAACTGGAACAAAACCCTAACAAGGGTTCTTGTAAGAAGAAATCGCCGCCGAACTGATCTCCAGCCGCCAGTTTCCCTTTATCTCTCTAACTCTGTTTCGATATTCGTCGACTACTCCCTTCAGCTCTGTCACTGTTTCCGTTTTCCTTTGTATTTTCTCGCATCACTCTCTCTCTCTCTCTCTTTCTCACAGTTAATCCCCCTTTTGTTTTTCTGCTCTTGTTTTTGCCGTTACACGGTGGAAAAAAAGTGGCTGCAATAATCTATGGGATTGAATTCTGGGAAAGGTAATACTTTTATGAGCTCTGATTGTTGTTTTGGGGTTGATCGCTTATGGGTGTATTGATTTTAGGGGAGTTATGAAGTGTGCTGTGGGAAATTTTGGGTCTTGATCAGCTTAAAGCTAGCGACTTTTAGGTTGTAAATAAGCGGTTCTAGGTTTTGGGATTGTTTTAGGGGTTTAGGGTTTGATTACTGCTAGTGGGTAGTGATTAGTTTGAGTTTCTGCAAGAGGGTTGATCGTAGGTTAGTGTTTTATAGAGAATGTTGTCTGAATTGGGAAGAAGACCAATGCTTGGAGGTAACGAGGGTTCGTTTGGGGATGAATTTGAGAAGGAGATTGGTATGCTGCTCAGGGAGCAGCGTCGGCAAGAGGCTGATGATCGTGAGACTGACCTGAATATATACAGAAGTGGGTCAGCACCTCCAACTGTGGAGGGTTCTTTGAACGCAGTGGGAGGGTTATTTGCTGGTGGCGGTGGAGGAGGCAGTGTTGGTGGTGCTGGTTCCGCCCTTTCGGATTTTCCTGGAGCTAAAAATGGAAATGGGTTTGCCTCTGAAGAGGAGCTGAGGTCTGATCCAGCTTATCTTCAATACTATTACTCTAATGTGAATCTGAATCCACGGCTTCCACCTCCATTGTTGTCAAAGGAGGATTGGAGGTATGCACAGAGGATGAAGGGAGGGAGTTCGGTTTTGGGTGGGATTGGTGACAGGAGGAAAGTGAATAGGGCTGATGATGCTAATGGGAGATCCATGTTTTCGATGCCACCAGGGTTTAACTCAAGGAAACAAGAGAGTGAGGTGGAGCCGGACAATGTACGTGGCTCAGCAGAGTGGGGTGTTGATGGGCTAATTGGCTTGCCAGGTTTAGGACTTGGTAACAAACAAAAAAGCCTTGCTGAAATCTTTCAGGTGATTTGCTTCTGCAATTGTGATTGATGTTCGCTATTTAGTACACGTGTTGCTGAAGCCTTGCTTTCTAGTGTATGATTGTGTATGTTGATAATGCTTTTCGCAAGACTTTACATTTGTTTCTTGAGTTGCGTTTTTGACATTTTTTGCTTTTATTGCTGTGCTTGATCTTCGATATTTAGAACACGCGTTACTGAACCCTTGCTTTCTTAATCTATGCTTTATTTGTTTATAATGCATTGAGCATCACTTTATATTTGTTCCTTGAATTGCAGGCTCTGATATTTATTGCTTCTACTGTTGTGCTTGATATTCATACTTAGTACACGTGTTACCAATGCCTTTCTTTGTTAGCATATGCTTGTATTTGTTAATAAGTTTTGAGTAACACTTTAGTAAATGTTCCTCGAATTGCCTGTTCTGACATTTATTTCCCATTGATCTTTGATTATAATTATGTATAATTTAGGTGAACACAGTTATGCGATCTAAAATATTGCTAATTGATGCCTGTATTCAGAATGAAAGTGTTTTACTGTTTTGACTAGGACCAAAAGGTTCTTATATTGAATGCTCCTCTTTACCTTAAAAGCTATAGCTTAACTGTCAACCTTTTGAGAAAGTGGATATCTAGGAAGTTTACTGAGAAGTGAAATTTCTGTGACTTAATGTTGATACTCTGGTAGAAGAATTGAAAGCTTTTAATAATAACGACCTTTCTTTTTTATGGCTGCAAGTAAATCAAGATCACACTCTTCATGACTGTCAGTGCATCTTGGTTATGGCTGTTTAGTCCGCACTCATACTTTCATAGAGTGGTCTCTCTACTTTCTTCTTTAATCTAATGTTTATGCAACTATCCCTTATTCTTATGCATCTTTCCTTCAGCTACATTTTCAAGGTTATCATTCTATGCGTTGGTTGACCTAACTAATGTTCCACGGAGCATAGTAGTATCACTACTTCCAATAAAAGTTGGGAAACCCTATTGGCACTTGACCCTTGATTCTTACATTTAACTCAGATGAGTGAATTTGATGAATCTTTAGGGTTTAATTTTAGTGCACTATATGCTTGTTTTGCAACATCCAAACAAGAGTAGTGAACCGCAATCTAGCACTGCCTGGAAAAAGTTCCTGTGTGGTTGTTGGTTTTAAATTATAAATTGATTATTTGACCTCTACTATGCATTAGCATTTTAGATTTTAAGATCAATTCCATATCTTTCATATCAGTATTTACTTTAAAGTATTACTGTACTGCTTGTCTGAAGATCCTTTCAAAAATATTGCTCACATGGAACCTTTTCCTGAGAAAAAGTTAACATAATAATCTTCTTTTCCAGCTTTGTGTTCTTGTGCAGTTCTTTGTTGTTGCCAGTTGATATTACTCATGGTCCTCATATTTGATATACAACTGTTGTGCTGTGGCATATTTTTCTTCTTCTTTTATCCTGATTTGATCTCTACTCTCTGAAACTGATGATCTAAAGTTTGGTTGTGCAGGATGACTTGGGGCGTACAACTCCTGTTTCTGGGCTTCCTTCTCGTCCAGCCAGCCGCAATGCATTTGATGAAAATGTAGAGACAATTGGTTCTGCTGAAGCAGACCTGGCTCCTTTGCGACGTGACTTGATGACATCTGATGCTCTACGATCTGGTGCAAATGGTCAGGGCTTGTCTGCAGCCCAAAGCATGGGCCCACCTTCTTCATATTCCTATGCTGCAGCTCTAGGTGCTTCCTTGTCAAGAAGCACCACTCCTGATCCTCAAATTATTGCTAGGGCTCCTAGTCCTTGTCTTACACCTATTGGAGGAGGAAGAGTTGGTGCTTCAGAAAAGAGAGGCATTTCTAGTCCAAGCTCCTTCAATGCGGTCTCATCTGGCATCAATGAGTCTGGAGATCTGGCAGCTGCCTTATCCAGCATGAATTTGTCTTCAAATGGTGTAACAGATGATGAGCACCATTTGCCATCACAGATTAAACAGGATGTTATTGACCACCAGAATTATCTCTTTGGTCTGCAAGGTGGTGAGAGTCATGCCAAGCAACTTGCTTACTTGAAGAAATCTGAATCTGGGCATATGCATATGCCTTCTCCACAGTCAGCAAAAGGTTCGTACTCAGATTTGGGTAAGATCAATGGGGGTGGGTCAGATCAGAGCAACTCATCCTCTGACAGGCAAGTTGATCTGCAAAAATCTGCTATTCCTTCTAGTAATTTTTACAAAGGATCTTCTGCATCGAATCTTAACGGTGGAGGTGGCTTGCATACTCAGTATCAGCAAGTAGATAATGCAAATTCATCATTTTCTAACTATGGTTTAAGTGGCTACTCTATGAATCCAGCATTGGCGTCCATGGTGGCTAGCCAACTTGGTACTGGTAATCTGCCACCTTTGTTCGAAAATGTTGCTGCAGCATCAGCTATGGTAGCTCCTGGAATGGATTCAAGAGTACTTGGAGGAGGTTTGGCTGGTGGACCAAACCTAGCAGCCGCTGCATCTGAATCACATAATCTTGGTAGATTAGGGAGTCCAATTGCGGGGAGTGGTCTCCAGGCGCCTTATGTCGATCCTATGTATCTTCAATACTTGAGGACATCTGAGTATGCCGCAGCACAGCTTGGTGCTCTGAATGACCCCTCTGTGGATAGGAATTATTTGGGTAATTCATACATGAATTTACTTGAACTTCAAAAGGCCTATTTGGGAGCCTTGCTGTCACCTCAGAAGTCACAGTATGGTGTTGGTGTTCCCTTGGGGGGCAAGACTGGTAGTTCAAATCATCACGGTTACTATGGAAATCATGCCTTTGGCATGTCCTATCCGGGAAGTCCCATGGCAAGTCCTGTTATTCCCAACTCTCCAGTTGGCCCTGGTAGTCCAATGAGGCACAATGATCTTAATATGTGTTATCCTTCTGGGATGAGGAATTTGAGTTTGGGTGGGAGTGTCATGGGACCATGGCATCTGGATGCTGGATGTAACATAGATGAAAGCTTTGCATCATCACTCTTAGAAGAGTTTAAAAGCAACAAAGCCAAGTCTTTTGAACTTTTGGAAATCGGGGGACATGTTGTGGAGTTCAGGTATAAACAGCCGACAACATTTCTTGTAATCCATTTTTATGCTTTATGATGAAGTTGGTTTAATTATTTTGCATTTTGGTGAGCAGTGCGGATCAATATGGAAGTCGGTTTATTCAACAAAAACTTGAAACGGCCACCACGGAAGAGAAAAACATGGTTTACCAGGAAATCATGCCTCAAGCTCTTGCTTTAATGACCGATGTGTTTGGTAATTATGTGATTCAAAAGGTAAATCATATTCCCACTTACATGCATACTTGTAGTTTGTTTTTACTTGTTAGTGTATATTACATGTTAACATTTGGATTTTTGTATTCAGTTTTTTGAGCATGGACTTCAATCTCAGAGAAGGGAATTGGCCAACAAGCTTTTTGGTCATGTGCTGACACTTAGCCTTCAAATGTATGGTTGTCGGGTGATACAGAAGGTACCAATAATTTGTGACTATTGATGTTACTAAGTTGTGCCCTGCATTTCCTTAAATGTGGATCTCTATTCTTATTCGAGCATTGAAGCAAGAACTAATCACAGTCATTTGTAATTAGTTTTTACACTCTTTGGACTTGGCTCCTTCTGTTCTTTTTTAAGGTTCTCCTATAGGTAGTATAATCCTAAGTTTATAGGAACATGAATTTAATTTTTGGAAATGATGGTAAACTGGAAACTGTAGAGCTGGTGTACTTCGTAGTAAAATGCTTCAGTCATCTTTAATTAAGTTTCCAATGTGAATGATATTGCCTTTGTTCAATCTTGTCTTCCATTACTTTTCTTTTCTCGAGCAAGTGATGCTTGATAACAAGTTCATGCGAACACTCATCATTAGATCTTATTGTGTTGTTAATGCTGGTAAGACTAAAATTTTTGTACAAGGTTGCTACAGTAGATACTAGGAATAAATGGTTTTACTAAATGTTCAGGCAATAGAAGTTGTTGATCTGGACCAGAAGATCAAAATGGTCGAAGAACTTGACGGTCAAGTCATGCGCTGTGTACGTGACCAGAATGGGAACCATGTCATTCAGAAGTGTATTGAATGTGTCCCTGAAGAGGCCATTCATTTTATAGTCTCAACGTTTTTTGATCAAGTTGTGACCCTTTCCACCCATCCATATGGGTGTCGTGTGATACAGGTAGAGAGACTTCTTTCTCTTTTGTTTATGAGTTTGTTAACTTCTTTTGAACAAACTGAAGAATCTATTACAATATTCTTATGTGGCAGAGAGTGCTTGAGCACTGCAAAGACCAGAATACACAGACCAAAGTTATGGATGAGATTTTAGGAGCTGTTAGCATGCTGGCACAAGATCAGTATGGCAATTATGTTGTTCAGGTTCATAATTTTTCTTGAATATAAACTCTTGTGCTAAAAACTCTCACCTTTATGGACTTTCTTTACTGAGTCATAACTCATAAGTCTTTATGGTTGGTTTGTTTTTGTTTTGTTATTCTTCTAGTTATGGTTCTTCAAATTTGATGTCTAAAAATCATGCTAAACATTTCCTGGTGATTCAGTCTGATCCTAAAATATATTTCTATTGCCTTCAGTTTCATTACCGTATCTTTGTTATCTACACAACAGAGTCTCTGCTCTGCGCGCCTGTGAAAACCATTTCTATTTTGGTTTTCCCATTAGATGAAGTTCACCTTTTGTTTTCTTCTTATATTTTTCACCCGATGTCAGATATTTCTCTTTGAATAATTAATTGCAAAATTATCAGCTTATTGTTTTCCTTCGTTGTTTGTTGAGTTTGGAACCACAGCCCTTGTGGCTAGTGTTAACATGTCAGTGTGTCCTTATGTTAACATTCAAAGCTTCAAATTATATGTAGATTTTCTTTCATGCTTAACTTTCTCTATGAACAGCATGTACTGGAGCATGGAAAGCCACATGAGCGTTCTGCTATAATAAAGGAATTAGCTGGGAAGATAGTCCAAATGAGTCAACAGAAGTTTGCCTCCAATGTCGTAGAAAAGTGCTTAGCTTTTGGCGGTCCTGCTGAACGTGAATTACTAGTGAATGAGATGCTTGGCACTACTGATGAAAATGAGCCTCTTCAGGTTTGTCACACCCCTGCTTATTACAAACTTTAATGTATTGGAAACAGTCATGGATTCAGGGTCTCTCCAATAAGGAATAATTATCAGAGGTGTGAAATAAGTAGACGTAAGGTTTTGTGGAATAGCAATGGATTTTAAATTTGGAGAAACTATCTTTATGGTGATGCTTGATTTAGGTTAGACATCTTGTGCTTCATTACCGAATGTGTTAAAGCTTGAAATTTGGAAGATTTGCCATTTTGCCATTAGTTTTTATATAAAGCAAGGGAGTGGGATACTTTTTAGTTTTCTAGAAATCCATGCTGGTGTGCATGGTTCTGTATGTTGATTGCACCTTGACACACACGTTTTCTTCCTCCATGTAATTATATATGAATCTCCCAGCCCAAGCATAATGTCCGTTTAATTTGTTTGAATCGCTGTGCTTGTATATACAGGCAATGATGAAAGATCAGTTTGCAAACTACGTTGTACAGAAAGTGTTGGAGACTTGTGATGACCAACAACGTGAGCTGATCCTTTCACGAATTAAAGTACATTTGAATGCATTGAAGAAATACACTTACGGGAAGCATATCGTTGCTCGCGTAGAAAAACTTGTTGCCGCTGGGGGTACTTATTCTTCTTCTCTTTGCATTTAATTTTTGTAGCTATGCTCTATATTTTATGTAAAAGTATACACATTTTGAAAATAACACAAGGCAAATGTTTGCATGTCATCCATAAATATCGAAAAGTGTTCATGTATAATATCTGAACTGTTGACTTGATGCTTTCATTCCTTCACCCTTTATATTTCAAGATTCTAGGTGATTCTATTCCGTCATTCAGAAATACCTTCTTCCTCCCTTACTTGGTTACTTAATGGTTGCAGAAAGGAGAGTTGCTGCTGCTCAGTTGACTCCGCACCCTGCTTAGGTGGCGTAGGAAAGAAAGAAGTTTGTACAGCTAACTGAGGCTAGTGTGTGTTTCCTTCTCTCCATCGTCCGTAACTCCGTATCTAGGAGCTCTGACTCTACCTATCTTTTTCAAGACAGGTATGAGGCCGGTTGGAAATAAAGTTGTTGCTTTGTACTGGAAAACTGTACATTGTGTAGTTTAAAGTTTATACATAGAGTCGAAGCTAGCTGAGGTTCAGATGTTGAACGGTCGCACCTGAGGCCCCTGCAAGAGGAGATAAATGGACTATACAAGTTTTTCTAAGGGTGTAAAAATGATTAATGGTGAGGTTAGTAGTCTATAAGTTGACGTGACTGTACAAAAATGTTGCCATGTGGAGAGCTGTTCATGATTAGGCGAGGCCACAGTTTTTTTTCAAATGTATGGTAATGACTTTGTTTTTTCTAATTACATAAAAGTACAGTTTTCTATCCGATCAAGTATAATGATCAAGGGGTTATCTTATGGTTTGCTGCTGGTTTTTTTGTTCTTCAATGCTCTGTGGTTTGCTATATGAGTTGATTGCTTTGCCTGCTCTTCTTTTTTAAGGATACAAAACAAAGATTTCGATCACTTTTGTACTCTTTTCAGTACAAAACTCTACCGTTTTGCCCAAACACTGAAAATGGAACACTCATCTGCACACAACATTAATTTGGTTTTGCTTTTCGGACCCAAAAAAAAGAAGAATTTGTTTTGCTCGCAAACACCAACGATGGATTAGAAGAACAATCACGCCTATCGTTTTGCTCTCATGTTGTCATGGGTACATACAATCGTTCTTGTATCGCTTATGGATTAGCCACCATGACCTTTCCATTGGCTATCGTAGTAAATCACTGTCTTAGGTGAGGTTTCAAGGTTGCAAGAAATGAAAATGAAAAAAAAAAGAAAACATCTTGTTGATTACAATTTGGAAATTCAGTATGAGTTGGGAGATATGACAAGCACCATTGCTCCAAGGAAATCTACTACTACCTCATTCTTTTTGCTCTTCATTCTCATCCACATTATATCCAAGTGGAAGCAACAAAACTTTGAAAACTAAAAAATACAACGCAAGACACTCACAAAAACATTGACCTGCTTACAGGAAGAAGGTTAATCATCTGCTTCAAAATCAAATTCATCTATCTTTTGTCCAAATCCCTTGGGCCCAGCTCTTGCTCTCAGCCTCTTCTTCTTCCCACCTTTCTTCTTGTTAGTTTCCTCATCTTTCTCAAGCTTCTCTCTCTCCCTCTTCTGCAAGTAATCTGTCACACCTAGGTACACAACCTGAATCCAAAACAACCCAAATTTTCAGAACCCACAAAATCTTTAATACCTTATGAAGAGTGAGAATTTCTGAGTTTACCCCAATAGTGAGAATGGTCAGACCAACAAATGCAATGAAGAGAAGAACAGAAATGGTGATAGAGACACCATCATCACTAGTGGTGGCCACTATCTGCTGAGTAGTCTCAATTGGGTTGGTTTCTGCAGCCACAGATTCAATAGAGGTTGCATAGGTTCTCCAAATTGGGGTGCTTCTTTGGTTGATATTGTCATGTGGGTTGTGGAAAATTATGGTCTTTTTAGTTGAAATATTGGTTTGTGTGGACAAAGGCAAAGAATTTGGTTTCTGGGTTCTGAGAAATTGGCAATGGTTTGATTTGAGAATTGGGGGAAAAGTTGATGGGGATAGAGATATGGATGTGGTAGCCATTCCCATTTGCTACCACTTTCTCTCTCTCTCTCTCTCTCTCTCTCTCTAGCTTCTGTAATGTGTGTGAGGGCAAACTCTATAGTACTAGTCTAGTACACCATTGTACTGTGTTTGTAATGGTTCATGAAAAGGCCTATAACAAGTTACAAGTCCACTAGTGAAGGAGGATTGGGTCATATTCATGTCTGTAATTTAAAAGCCCAAAGTTTTATCCAAGGTTGGGTTCAGGAAGCATTTTCTTTTCTGTTGTCAAAGCATTTGTTTTTAAACATAATCTATGGTAAACAACATAATGTTTATGCGTGATTGGCAAAGTGATCAGAATAATTGATATAACAACTTTGTTACATGTGTCATGTAAGTGTTAAAGATTAACCAAATCTACAATCTATACATAAAAAAAGTAGTATTGTAACATGATAAAGTTTTAGTAAACGAGAGCGTGAATCATTTTGTTACGCGCAGAAAACTATATAAGAGACATTGCTCACTTGAAGAGAATTTTGTCCCTTTGTTAAGCACATGAAATTGTAAAAGAGACTTGTGTGACATGTTTGCTCGCTTGAAGAGAATTTTAATCTTTTAGACCAAATTAGGGGTGGGCACGAGACATGATGAATTGAGAAGAATATCATCCCTATCCCATCCTACGAAAATAATTTCGGGATAGGACGAGATGGGATGACCAATTTTGAAAAATGATCCTGTCCCATCTCATTCCTTGAGGAATCGAGATGAGACGGGATGATTTCAATTTTGAGTAAAGGATTAAATTTATTAGCATAATTAGCATAATCTATCATTATTAAATTTGAACTCCAGCGAAAAAAATGAACATGGACACATAATTCCATGTTCATTATTTTTAGCATATCTTACTTAACCAATTGAAGGCATGAAATTTAACAATTGGCCCTCCATAAGATTGCACGAGAGATGAGAGAATGAGTGATTAGGAGTTTAGGACATAAGGATTAGGTCAAATTGAGTGACCTGCCCAAAAACACTCAATCACATTGAGACACATGATACAAATTTAATTTAAATTAAATTAATTATTATTGCGGGAGGGGATGAAATTCGAGATTCAATTTTTCGTTCCGCATCAATCTCAATTATTTGAAGCGGGATAAGATCGTCCCAATCACTGAAAAATAAGAATTAATTTTACACGAAACAGGATAAAATCAAAATTACAGAATTTAATGCCACCAACACCCCAACGCTCATGAACAAGAATACAAGATGTGCATTTATGCTTTTTCTTTTTCTTTTTTATCAATAATGAAATTGATTAGTAACATATTTTTATATGAATATTAACAACGTAATAAATGATTTTGACCAAACAAAAAATATGTAAATGATGCGATAAGACTATGGACATGTACCAATATACATGTGGTGTTGGTATGTGACAAGTCACATCACGTCTTATGGTGACCAAAAATTTGCGATAATACTTGGTCAATATAGTCTCCTCTGTACATTTTCCGTTCTTCACCGTACGATCAGATCTCTGAAAATCCTGTGCTTCTAAACTCTGCTCCATCATCACCCACCATGGAATCCCAGAAACTACACACAAAAACAACAAAATAATAAGACACATATTAGGCCCAGCTGTTCCCCAACAAATCTATTTTCCCATTGGTCCACCCACTTGTGAGCATAACACATGCCAAAAGCCAGTACTTTTTTAAATTATTCTCCCTCAAATTACCAAAACACCCTCCGTAAAGCCGAGCCACTTTGCTGACATGGACACCTCCATCAAATGACACACTTTTATTAGATTCTACGATCCATGGGCGTTCCAGTCATTGCACATTCGGATGAACCACACTCAGAAAAAGCGAGAGCATAGAAGCGTGGCAGGATATCAGAGCGAGTTAGCTTGAAGTATAAGGCAGCGAGTAGGGGAATTAGATATTTTTAGGAAATATCTGGTCTAAGTCTTCCACGTCGGCAAGAGATTGAATCAGATATTGCACTTTTTCCAGGCTTTTCAAGCACAAAGCGCAAAGTTAATTTTATTAAAGGAATTATTTTTTTTAATTTCCCTCGTATTTTTTTTTCTTGTCAATTTTTCTCAAACACATCCCCCTCCGAATCTCACGAAATATCTTTGTATGAATATCGATTTGCTTCTTCTTGTTGTTCTCAGTCTTGGTTTGGCCCCTGAATTTTCTCTAAATCCGATCCGATCCCGACACGATCCGAATCCTTGACCCGAACAATTCGACCTCGCTGATGGTAATAATCTAAAAACAGAAAGAAAACAAAAGAGGACAGAGCTTGAGCTAATGGGTGAGGAGGTGAGGATGAGCGAGTACGAAGGAGGTGGTAGTGGTGGCGACGGTGACGAAGAGCGAGTTTTGGAGTGGGAGGCGGGGCTTCCGACCGTCGACGATCTCACGCCGCTGTCTCAGCCGTTGATTCCGGTTGAGCTGGCCTCCGCGTTCAGTATCTCGCCGGAGCCGTGCCGCACAGTCGTCGACGTCAACCGCGCGTCGCAGAAGACGGTCTCGACGCTGCGTGGCTCCCACTCGCAGGGCTATTCGTCCAACTACAAGTCGCTCGAGGGCGGCGGCGACGAGCCGATGGTCGCGGAGGTGGACGAGACGGAACCGTACGGCGGCGCCGGATCCGATTCGAGGAAATCGAGGAAGGTCGACAGCCCCGAGGAGGCCGATTCGGCTCTCCGGATCGAGAATTCGGGCGGCGGCGGCGGCGACGACCCTTCGTCTCGGACGGTGAAGCGGCCGAGGCTGGTGTGGACCCCGCAGCTGCACAAGCGGTTCGTGGACGTGGTGGCCCACCTGGGGATCAAGAACGCGGTTCCCAAGACGATTATGCAGATGATGAACGTTGAAGGATTGACGCGAGAGAATGTGGCGAGCCACTTGCAGAAGTACCGGCTTTACTTGAAGAGGATGCAGGGGCTATCCAACGAGGGCCCGTCGTCGTCGGACCACCTCTTCGCCTCCACGCCGGTGCCGCAGAGCTTGCACGAGTCGGGTGCTTCCGGGTCGGGTCACGGAAATGGTCACATGATTCCGATGCCCTACCCGCCGGGGCCCATGATGCCCATGCCCACTTACATGGGCATGCCCGGAGGGTACCATGGGTTCGAGTCGCATCCTTCTTACAATATGATGCAGCAGCACAAGTATGGTTCTATGGTGTCATATCCACCACATGTTGCTCCTAATGAAAAATGATGGAGAAATCAATCTTACACATTAAGCTCAGGTATGTCAATTTCTCATTGCTCCAAAGGCTTCAATTTCTCTTGCTGTTTTGATTAGTTTCAGACTCTGATTAGGATTCCACTTGCTTTGTTTATTTGATTGGTCTTGGCCTTGGTATGTGCAAACTACAGTTATCAACTTACCTTTCTTTTAATGATTTCAGAAAGTCTAAAATCCATTTTCATGGTCTTCGAATCTAGACTGCACTGTGCAGTTAATTTTATGCTTAGTGGAAGAGAAACAAAACTTACTAATACCTTGCTCTTATTCGGGCCTTGAAATGATGGTTTCCATTCGATGTCAACGCTTTACATAGCAGCTTCTGGGTTTTCTGTAGTCCTAGTTACTTTGTCGTATATCATGCAGTTTTCTGTTGATAACTGCCTAAAAGTTTCAGGTTATTTATGGTATGTTTTTGTGTAGATTCAGAAGTTTGAACAAGTTGGCTGAAGCTAACTCTTGGAACTCAACCTGTAAGCTTGCTTGATTGGTAATCTTGATCCTGACAGGCACGGGAAGGGTTCTTAGGAATTATAGGGAAACATTTTAGAGGCATATTCCAAATGTCATTTTGGGTCTTGTATGAATCTGGCAATGTAACAGAACTTCCCTTTCTAAATGCATATATCTATTCCCACTTACCTAATAGCGGGAGGTTCGATCGTAGTCCTACATAGTTGACACTTGACGGTGAGGCAGTGATTACTAGTCTACATAAGTTATTCTTCTTGTATCAATGAGGTATTGGACCTTTTTGTTTCCTGAATCAGTGGAAACACTCAATAAAAGAATAACAAATTTCAGTTGGTTGTCCTTCCATGCTGGGCTGAATGTGTTTATCACCTTTTGTTTCCTTTGTATTGTTTACATAATTATCACTATATCTGGTTATTACTGTAATAAACCGTAGTGTTCTCCTTTCTCGGATGCTTTTAGGAAAATGTAACAATTCCTTGTGCAACTTTTGGCTGGAACAAGCCGCTTGTTACTGGTAGTCCTATTATGTATGCCTTTATGTCCCCTATTTTGTTTCTAAAGTTCCTTTTGTGACCTACAAGAGTTATTTGTGCATTGTCTAATATTTACTAGAGAACATCTATGGCCATTTTTGTAACTCTGGATCCTGAAGCAATTCTAAAGATGAGGAACGCGGTTCATGTTATCTATTTGCTACTAGCCTAAATCAATGGACGCCGAGAAGATTTATGACACTTAAAACCCAAAGAAAGGAAATATGAGCTTGTAATGGTAGTATCCGAATTATACTGACCATTAGCAGTCACTACTCAGTTTTATCAAGCCAAGTTTTTGCAGACTAGAGGGTGAGAAGGGATAGATGAACCATGGAACTTGGGTTTAGAAGCTGTACCCCAAGTACTATTACTAGAAAGTTTTCCCCAAGAATTTTTAGGTGAAACTGTTCAAGTTAATGGAAGAAATGCATTCTGCTTTACCCTGTTCTCTTTGTAATAGTATCATGATGGTTGTTTTGTAACTTGCCTTCTCCCGGTTAAAGCTCTAGTAAGGGCTACATCACTTGTAATATTTGGTTCCTTGTTCTGATCTTTTTCCTTGGACTTGAAATTGATGTAATTAAGCCATTATGCACATCACTTGCAGATTGTTCCGAGAAGTTAGAGAGGGACGTCATCGGAAGAGTTGTAGCCCCAGCTGCAACGGCGATAAGTGCTGAATTGCTGATATCCACAGTGGCAGAGTGTCCTCATAACTATTCATCGTTTATGAGAGGTTGTCAACCAAAATTATAATTGTTGTACCAGTCTACCCATTGTAATTGAGCTCTTTTCATTTCTGCTTGTAAACTTGCATCGTTCTTGAAAGCATGGCAGGCTGAAGTATAGTTGATAATTAGATACGGAACAAACTTAAGCCATGTGGTTGGATTGGTTTCTGATGATCAATAACATTTTAGCTTCCTGATATATCATAATTTTTGGTTTCATTTTTATCCAGCTACTCTTTCAAGCTCAGCTTCATAAAATCATTTAGATTACAGCTGCTAGATTACCATGATGTGGATCAAAATACACCAGTTGTATCTTCTGTATTCAGTCTGAACTATACCTTCGACTTGTATTGTCCGTAGATTCAGACTCTTGAAATCCCATTGCAAGTTTCCCTCAACTTCAAAGAAACTGGTCTGCAGTATTGCACCTGTTATCATCTTCATAAACTGGCTCCCAAGGTTGAGTTCACCTACCAATAAAAAGCAGCTACAAAAAAACCTCATATTTCGAGGGTCTGCTGCTCTAAGCCTCTAACCGCAAGTGATTATTATCAGAACTCCAACCACCAAAGATCCAGAAAATGCAGAAATAGCAAAATTTGAAGGGTAGCTCCGGCCAAGAAGGTTGAGAAGAAAAAGCTAACAAATAAGTTAATGCTCAGGTGCCTTATACCTGGAGTCCTTCCTTCTCTTTGGGTTTCTTCTGAATGAAGAATTGTGCAGAACCTTCTTTGAAAATCCATTCTTTATATATCAGGCAGCTTCCGTCCAACTGCATCCTGGTAGTTTCCTTAACTTCTTTTTCTTCATCATTTTCTTCAACCTTGCAACATTTACCCAGTTTCCAGCATCCGCATATAGACTTGATAATAGCAAAGTGTTTCCTGCACTTTCCGGCTCTAGCTCTGATAAATGCTTTGCTGCTACCTCAGCAAGTTCTATATTCCCATAGTTCCGACTTGCTCCTAACAATGCTCCCCATACAAACAAATCAGGCTCCATGGGCATTGACTTTATCATATCATATGCCTCAGTGAGTTGCCCTGCTCGACCAAGAAGATTAACCATGCATGCATAATGTTCTAGTCTTGGCATGATCCCATGTTCTTTCCTGCATCAAATAAAACAATCTTTTTCCAAGTTCAATCATCCCAGCATGACAACAAGCAGTGAGAACTGCTACGAAAGTCAGGTAATCAAGTTTCTTATTCTCTTTTAACTTCATCTTGTTGAAAAGATCAATTGCTTCAGTGCAATACCCATGATTTGCGTATCCAAAAATCATTGAATTCCACGTTACGGTGTTCCTTTCAGACATCTGGCAAAACAATGTCTTCGCTTCATATATGAATCCACATTTTGCATACATATCAACCAGAGCACTCCTCACATATATATCAGCTTCAACTCCTATGACCAATGCATAGGCGTGTATCTCCTTCCCAGACCTCAAGTTTGTCACAGCTGCACAAGCAGGCAAGAGGCTACTAATTGTAGCCGAAGTTGGACATATTCTATGTTCCAACATTTGCTTAAATGTATGAAAAGCCTTATTGTTCTGAAAATTCTTCACAAACCCTGATATAACAGAAGTCCAAGATACAACATCAGGCTCAATCCCATCCACGCCCATCAAGTTAAAAAGCCTAGACGCCATTGCTTCATCACCCTTCTGCGAAAACCCAGCAACCAAAGTGTTCCAAGTTATCAAATTAGGCTTCATTCCCACTAGTTTCATTTTCTCCACCAAAACCAATGCTTCTTTAGCCAAGCCATGTTGACAAAACCCTGAAACAACAGCATTCAAAGCCACCAAATCTTTCTCCACCATCGTATCAAAAACCCGGTGTGCCTTCTCCACACGCCCATTCTTCGAGTACATATCAATGAGCGCACTACTTATAAAAGAATCAAATTCAAACGAGTGTCTGAGCACCACAGCATGTAGTTTCTCACCGGTTTCAACATCAGAGAGATGCCCACATGCCTTGAGAACACTGGGAATAACAATCCTGTTGGGCCTTGAACCCACTCTTTGCATATCACAGAACACATCCATTGCTTGCTGATAAAACCCACAGCGAGCATAGGCTCCGATGAGAGCAAACCAGCGGCGTACATTCGTTTGGGGAATTTTGTCGAACACGTTGCGGGCATGGGCTAGTTGGCCGCAGGCAGCGTACAAGGCAATGAGCTTGGAGGCAAAATGAGTCGAACGGGCCAATCCATTGGTGATCAAATGGGCGTGGAGTAATCTTGCTGACTGCAATTCTCGATCACGAGCGTAGATTCCGATCAGCTTTGTGTACAAATCAGGCGAGGGTTGAAATGAACGGTGGGTGATGGAACTCATTGGAATAGCAACTGTAAAGCCCGGGAAAGAACCGAATGGAGTTCGTTTAAACCGGATAAGGATGAAGGATCCTTTTCGTTTCGTTTGTTACTATGGTTGGGCCAATTCATCTAGTGTTATGGAGAGAAGAGCAATGCTTGGCTTCTTGAATTTACAGACATTCATATTCCATTATTTGTAAAATTAAAAACCAATTACAATTTATCTCATTCATTAGAAGAAATTACTCATTAGTAGGGCTGCACTCATGAAATTTGTTTATTAAATTTTGCTAACTAAATATTATCCTTAAAAATTCTTTCAAAGTGGACCAAAGCGACCAACGAGAAAGTGGGTTTTACCCATGATTGATTTGATGAAGGAGAAGCGAGAGACGAGAGATGCTTAGACGTGTGACGATGACATAGTCGGTGAAATACGCTGGTATTTTGAAGCTTTTGACTTCGGCGAAAGGTTGGTAAGAGGAACAGAAATTCAATGAACAAAAAATAAATAAAATAAGTGGCATGACTTTTGCCGATGAATTAGTCGTTGGTAAAAGATTTTTATATCTTTGCCGATGAATAATTCGTCAGTAAAAGTTTTCTAAAAAAATTAAATAAAATGAACACATTTTTATTGACGAATTATTCGTCGGGATAAACTTTCTACAAAAAGAAAAAAATGAACACACTTTTGCCGATGAACTATTCGTTGGTAAAAGGTGAGTTGCTAAATATGAGCAAATAAATGAGAGGAGATTAAGATATCGATTTTTTTTTGTTGGCCAGGGATTAAGATATTGATTATTGAGGCTAGGGTTGGAAGGGATATGAATATAGGGTAGCAAGGCCAAGTTTTTTTAATTATTTTTATAGAAGAAACGGCAATTTTTATCCCCATCCCATATATTTCACTATCTTTTTTTATTACATCTCATAAACACCTTCATATTTATATTTTATAATCACTTCTACAATTTTCAATAAATCTAAATCGTTATCATCTATAATTTGATTTACCATTTAACTAGAATGTTCAAAATTACGATTTGTTCGTCCATTTATTTGGTCTAGTTCGGTATCTTAATGATTTCAAATTTTGTTGAAAATTTGTAGAAGTGATCTTCTCATGAATATCTTAACATTGAACGGTTGATTTCTCGAGATGTAATCGAAAAATAGATATAACAACCATTAATCAAAAAGTCATCACCAAGTCCTCATTATAGTGGTCCTCACTAGAGAAGCTTCTTTCCTAAATGTCAATAAAAATCGAATTTGTGACCTCTACAATATTGATTTTTATCAATAACCACCAGTCCACCACACCACAACTCACCGATATAGCTAGGTCAATTAGAACTACTAAATGGAGCTACAAGTATACCAATATTTAAAGGAGAGTGAAATTTACACCCAAAAAAATGAAATCCACACCCCTTTTTTATTTTTTAATATTATTTTTTCTTTGGAAGTGAAAGATAGTATGAGACAAAATAATATTAAAAAATTAAAGGTTATTTTTTTGGGTGTAAATTTCACTCCCCTATTTAAAATGCCAATCTTTAGAACTACTAAATAGCACTATGAGCATATTTGCTTTTATTTTTCAAGTCAAAAAATTAAAAATCCGTCAAATTTTTCTAGACGAAATTAAGATTATGTCATAAGTTATTTCTTGTCGATTTCCCGAATTTTCTCGAATAACATTTAATTTGGTTTTATTTTCAAAAAACGTAAAAAGTTAACAAAAAAGATGGCATCTGAAATATTTTATTTTTTGGAAATCTTCTTAAATATCAGAATGGAGACGTGCCAGTTCCTTATTGGCTCATAACTTTTATATTTGGTTTTCTAGAGAAAATGGAAATTAGAGCAGAATTCGATCCAACACAACCTGGCCGTTCATTTATTTTCCACAGGCTTAACAGATACAGATATCTTCTTTCAAAAAACAATACAGATATCATCGATTTTCCAGGACCGGCGAGGCTGAATACAGAGCCCCAAACGAAATCACACACGGCGAGCTCAACAATCTCTAGGGGCATGAAAGTAATTAACCTCTGCAGAAATTAGTTCACGAACATGCATGGATTGCTGGCTCTACTGCCTCTAACACCACCACAACCACAACCACACCCACGCACCCTCTTCTTCTTCAACTTTTCTTCTTCTTCTTCTTCAAGATCTCTTCTTTACCTGCAATTCAGAGCAAAATCTTCGACACCCATTTTCAGATACACCTCCAAAGCCAGCCTGAACCTCCTCGTGTTCTCTTCCGCGCCAAGTTTCTCGAATTTCAACAGCAAACGACGACGCTTTGGTACCCAACTGAGAGCCAGTCGGAGAGAGTCTCCGTACCAAGTTTTGGGCGTGTCTCCTTCTGCAACTGATGTGGAGATCAAAAAGGCGTATCGGAAACTTGCTCTTAAGTATCACCCAGATGTTAATAAAGAGGTAATTAGTTTTGCACCTCAAATTCGAGATTTTCTGGCTACTTTTGTTTCCCTTTTTCTTCTGTATTGAAATTCTTAAGAATTTGATCAAATTTTATGTCACAGTTAGCTCTTTCATTAACAAGTTTAAAGACCTGAATTTATTGGATAATTGGAAGAAGTAGTTGGTCATTATTGGAGTTTAAGTCATAAAATAAATGCAAAAAGTTAGTTATGTTCATGGTTTTGGCCACCCAATTGCAGAAACTAAGGAGGAAGGAGGATCTTGTTGTTGATTAGGAAAAGCAATTACATTCTGTGTGTGATTACCCTTGTGAACTTGTTGAGGCTATAAGCCTATAACCAGGCTAATGATCTTGATTAGTGGTTGTGTACATAGAAAGTTTCGAAATGACTCCCGGAACAGATGGTCCTGTAATGCCAATCTAATTTTGTGTTTATGGCACCAACTGTCCAGGCACATCATTTTGTTTGCTACACTTTTAATTGTGTCGGGCTCTTCGAAATTTCTAATTATCCCTTTTTGTAGTTTGTAGTGTAGTGGATATGAATTGGTTTTCTCACTTTCTGATTCTGTGGTTTCGCATATGTCTTCTATCTATAATGCTTTAAACTTCTGGTAATAGTTTCACCAGTCCTAACTTTTCTATGCTGTAAAGGCAAATGCTCAGGAGAAATTTATGAGGATTAAACATGCCTATAGTACATTGCTGAATTCAAAATCTCGGGGGAAATATGACTCTAATTTCGGATCTGACTATTCCTATTCTGGTTCTCAAAGAAGCCAAAGTAAGAAAGCTCAAGATGAAGAAGAGTTTTATGGATTGGGTAAGTGATTAGTAAACTCAGTGCACATGAAAACCTGTCTGCTCTTTTACATAACTATTTTCTTTGTGAATCAGTCTAGTTCAATACTAAATATGTTTCAGTGGTGTGTCTGAAACCCCCTGTAGAAAAATGACATGCTGCCATTCAAGTATCAACCACAGCATTTTCTTTATTATTTTGACAAAAAATAAGCATGGACGATGTTATTAATTGGATCAGTCAATAAACTATCTTTTGGGCCAATGGCCATTCAAATTTCAACTAATTATCCAAATAACTGGTTTCTTCAGAGACTGAGGAGTAACATGTCTAGATAGACCAAAATATTGTACCTTGGACCAGTCTATAATATAGGTATATTTTAGTGTGTTCTTATTGTTAAGCCCTTTATTGTGCAGGTAATTTTGTGAGGGATGTTCAAATAACAATAGGTAGATATGTCCTCTCTGTGAGACATCAGACAGGCCTTAATGTTTGCTTGCATTGCCTCATATCTCAGCAAGCATCAATTTCATTTATCCTTTTTATCGTAAGTAAAATTATAGCGTGACAAGTCTTTTTGGTGCTACAGAGGACTTCTTTAAAGATATTCAAGCAGAATTCCAGAACTGGGAAGAAAGTGCTTCTTCACAAGGAAAGCCAAGGAGTCTGTGGGAGGAATTGTCGGTGCGATATTATTAAGTTCTCACTGTACTTGAAAACATAATTACGTTAAACCATCTCCTTGCTGTTTAGATTTATGATACATATTCGCAAATACCAAGTTAGCAGGGAACCCTCACTAATATTCTGTAATCTGTATCTACGCATTGCAGGAAATTGGAGAAGAATTTGTGGAATTTCTGGAGAAAGAACTCAACATAACGGATCCGGAGGTTGAAGCAAATAACATGAATGAAGGGCCTGAGAAGGGCGATCCGTTCAGAAGTTCTGGGACAGAGAGAACGGGAAGTGCAAGTAAAAAGGAAGCCAGCATGGGGGTTAGTATTGAAGAGAATATTGATGAGATAGAAGCTACTCTTGCTCAGTTAAAAAAGGAATTGGGATTGTAGCACAGAAATGCAGCTTGTTAATTCTTTGGAGATACATCAAAGTGAAACCGTTTGATAAGGTGGAGGGGTAGAAAATAGGATTAAAAAAAACAGTAGAGGAAGAGGATTTAGCTAATCCTTTCAACAGTTTTCTTCTGTCTCATATCAAGGCATTATGTAGAGTTAGATTCTTTTGCTTCCAAGAGTCTTTAGACTTGTATTGAAGCTTATGATTACGATATCTCTTGTAAACCATAATCAGATTTGGATAGATAAATATCAAGTGCTGATGTAAGGCTTGGTACCTTGAAGGCTTGATTCCTTCACATACTAGCATGTGTATATCCTGGACCTGGATTCTAGGATTCTAACCTCGTATTACAAATCTAGGAGTGCAGGAGTCAATTTTTTTGGTTTCTCACACACCTTTTGATTATGATACACTTTGGTGAAAAATCTTTAAAAATTATTTTTTCACTTTGGTGAAATTTTATCACGGGCAAAGTTGAGGGGGAGTCGGGGTTGGTATGGTTTGACACTTGGAGATGCCACTTCAAGCCCTAGCATGCCAAATCTTATCAACCCCCTTTGCTCTTTAACTTTTCTCGTGCCAAAAATTCACCATTGGTAAGTCATAATTTTTAAAATGTGTTCTTACTAACTTTGCTCGAAAATCTCGAATCGTTTATTTTTTATGAATTTTTAAGTTTTTCGATTTTGGAAAATCGTAAAAGAAACCATATTTTTGTGTTATCAACTTGGAAGTCCTTAAAAATCGTGGATGATCTGGAAAGATTTTGGTGTGAAAATAATAACATTTGATTTGACACAAAAATCGTGTGTTATTTAAGAAACTTTCTTGGAAGTTTTGGAAAAAAAAAAATTTCAAAACTTTAATATTGGTAAAACATGTTTTTAAAAAGGTGTTCCAATTGAAAGAACTCGAAAATCTCGAATCGTTTCTTTTTTATGAGTTTTCTAGTTTTTCGACTTTGAAAATCCAATGAGCATCGTGGGTATTCTTAGCATTGACATAGATATCGTTAGCCTTGCTAACATGGACATGCATCATTATTTACCTTCAGTAGCATGAGCATCGTTAGCTACCCTAACTAGCATGAGCATCGTTAAAAGTGTCGGGGATACCTAGAGATGTCTCTTTCTGAACTACAATTTTTTCTTCAATTTGATTGGTCTCAAAACTTCATCATTGGTAAAATATAATTTTTAAAAGGTGTGTCAACTGACTTTACTCGAAAAACCTGACTTGATCGTGAGTTATGATTTTTTAAGTTTTTCGACTTTGAAAAATCATAACTCACTAACGACTTGAACTTTTCTTGCAAAGTCAATTGGAAAAACTTTAAAATTAATTTTTAATATTGGTGAAGGTCTGTCACGGACAAAGTTGAATGAAAAATGGGATTGGTCTGGTTTTACATGTTTAGAGGTGTCATGGCTTGAACTAGCATGTCAAACCTTGACAACCCCCTTTGGCCTTTAACTTTGCCGTTACAAAAACTTCACCATTGGTTAGACATGATTTTTAAAAAGTGTTCCAACTGACTTTGCTCGACAATCTTGAATCGTTTTTTTTTATGATTTTTTTAGTTTTCCGACTTTGGAAAACCATAACAAATAAACAAGTCAATATTTTTGTGTTATATCAACTCAAGAAGTCATTAAAAATCATAATTTTAGTGTGGAAATATTTTGGTGCAAAAATAAGAACATGTAATTTTGGCCCAAAAATCGTGTATTATAACCCACGGTTTTGGGTGAAAAATTTCTCCAAAATTTCACGATTGGTAAAACATGTTATTTCAGAAGGTGTTCCATTTGACAAAACTCAAAAATCTCTAATCGTTTTTTTTTTTATGAATTTTCTAATTTTTCGACTTTAAAAAATCTTGAGGAGTCTCACAATTAACAACATCCTAAAGAAATTAAGATAACATTAGGTAAAATGAAGTCGGCAATATAACCAGTTATAATGTTAGATTTTGGTTTTCTTATGAATATATGAACTCACCACAATCTTAAACATGAGATTGAATAGTTGCAATAGCAACCAAAGCAGAAAAGCAGACGCTAAGATATCAGTATATGAACTTGCATATTTTCAGCGAGTGTTCTCATGAAACTAAAGGCTAACATTAATTGGCCTTAAATAGAGCTCAAGTTTGAGCTGATATCCATCCAGCTAAGGATTGGATATTTAACTTAGATATTTCCTAAAGTAGATTTAGCATAAAGCAAACAGTAAGCAAGTGACTGCAAATATCTGCAACACTTTCCTAGATTAACTAGGAAAGCATTAACTTCAACATATAATTCCAAAACTTAATTGTATTTCCATTACTCAAAATCCATCGCATGCTATTAAGAACAATATGTGTAGAGTATACAATTCTTTTCAAAGCAGCTGACTCATTACTTTCAGGTTGAAATTCTAAGAAATTATTATGTTGAAGATTTTTATTTTTATTTTTTTATGACATGTACTTGAATTAACCCCCCAATTATCTGGGGTTAAGAATCTCCCAACCTAATTTTGCCCGTGATGCCTGATTTAATTTTCCTAAAAGAAGAAAATTCATGTATGATGTGAAGCAGTTGTGTGTTTGATGTTTCTCTTACAAGCAGTTGTGTGTTTGATGTTTCTCTTACAAGCTGTTCCCAGACATATATGAGGCAAATTAAGGAAGAGGAAGATGGTTAATTAGTCCTGACTTGGTCAATTTCTATTTCAGGAAATAACCATTCTTGTGTGAATATGAATCCCACAAACATATCAGCTAATTGACTTGTGGATATTGTTTGTTGTCTAGGCAAGAACCCCGGAAGAAAATGCCATTGCACCATAATAAGTAGAGGACATACACACACCAGAATTGTCTCTATAGCAGAGGTAGTCTATGAAACCATTCTCATTTGTAAATTAGAGAACAATGGCTCAACTCGAACGTCCGCAAAGACATGGGGATGTTGAAACTACAATGACCTCTGAGCAAAGAAAACATGCTACCAACCCAACTATGGAACATTATCTTCGAGGTATTGATACCATCACCATGCCATCTTTCTGTCATCTCTAATTCTCTACACAATCATACTTGGAATATGAATATTTATGAATATTTGTTCATAGACCTGGTAAAAAAAATTGCAACTCTTTTACGATAATTGCTCATTTTTCTCAAAGGAGCGAAAATTTCATGCCTGGATTGCACTTCTCACTTATTTTTATGTCCAGGAACTGAATATTCAAGGTCGTCATCAGCATCCTTATCATCTCCAATTGGGAGCCATGATGCGGAAGAAGATCATAACCATCATCCCAAGAAATCAGTTCTCACCAAGGTGAAAGAGAAAGCCAAGAAACTGAAGCACTCACTCAGCAACAAGAAGAAACATCATGACAGTGATAGCCAAGAGACCGATAACACCACCCCTTCATTGGGTGTTAACTTGAATGACTATGAAGAAGAAGAAGAAGAAGAAGAAGATGCTGAATACCTAGGAGCCCCAAGTAATAATTAATATTCACAAAACTTTGTTATGTCTAGCATAATATATAATTATATATATCATCTTTTGGAAGTAATATGCAACCATTTCTTTGTGGTTCCCATATGCTCCATTGTTCTTTCTAATGGTTTTATATTCTTTTTAGTGTACGAATCAGAGATGGCACCTGAAGGATACAAGGAGACCGCAAAGATGCATCCTAGAGTAACTCCTATGGTTTCTGAGAAGCATGTTATGCAAAGCAGTGTCAATCAGAGCTCTCAACAAGAAAAGCAGAAGTCTCCTAGTTCTAACCAGATAGTAGCCGAAAGTGTGATCACGAAGCTTCCTAACGAGATATTTACAGGAATTGTTCTCACCAAGCCTCTAATAAGTTCTAACGAGACAGCAACTGGTACCACAGCCACAAAGCCTCATAGTCCTAACAAGACGGTAACTGAAACTATCGCTGCCAAGCCTCATAGTCCCAATAATGCAGTAACCGAAACTGGGGACACAAAGACTCCTAGTCCTAAGAAGACAATAACCGAGACTGTCACTGAGAAGTTGGGAGCAGGCTATGCCACGGTATCGGAGAAGTTGGGAACAGGTTATGCCACAGTATCAGAGAAGTTGGGAACAGGCTACACTACAGCATCAGATAAGTTAGGACCAGCTTATGCCACAGTATCGGATGCAACCCAGGCAATTGCCTCGAAGATAGAAAGTCTCACTGTGTCACCTCCAGTTCCCACAATTTCAAGGAGAGAAAATCTCACTGCTTCACCCCCAGTTCCCACAAAAATAAGAAGGTCTCACTGTTACAGCCCCACCACCTTCACAGAGCATTACAGCCCGGGAAGCTCTACAACCATTGTCAGCATCAGCAATCCCACATAAGTCTTCATCTCGGGGAGCTCCAGAATCTCCACAACCTTCGTCAGCCCCAGCAGCTCCTGGAAAAACTGCCGGTGCCGGCCAACAAAAATGGGATAAGGGTGTTTCTGTGAAGGAGTATTTGATTCAAAAGTTCGAGCCAGGCGAAGATGAGAGAGCACTTTCACAAGTGATATCTGATGCAATGAGCCCAAGGAAAACTCCAGGTGAAGCAGGTATGGTGGAGAAGGTGAAAGGAGCTATAACTTCATTGCTTCGGAACGAAGAGTCGCCCAAAACTACTACCTCACAGTCAGCCATAACCACATCGCAATCAGCCATGACCTCATCACCACGCATTCCAATCTCTACCAATGCTTATGAAGGTAACTTCCTTGGTCTTTCCTTCATTATTTTCTATGCAAACTGTAAGTTATAAAGTTCATGCTCTCTGGTTAGATATTTGACATATTACGTTGTCAAACTGTTAATCTAACATCACATGCATATTATATTAACAGTCTAACAACGAAACTTTAGGTTAAAAAATCTATACCCGACACTGAGTATTGAGCTGTGTCTTAGCTTGTACTTTTGTCTCATGGAGTCTTTTTTAATGAATTGCAGTCGTTGAGGAGGAAAATCAGGGAAGAATACTTCAGGCTAATTGAAAGGTGGAATTGCAACTGTTAATAAATAATCCTCTAGAGTTTTGTACAAGTTATTTCTATACAAAATTAAGTAGTTAACAAACATCGGTCAGAATGTTTGTGTAAGCTTTGTATTTTGCAGCTCCGGAAGTTCAAACATGTACATTACATAATAATTGAACAGAATTCCTGTGAGCAATCTTTGCTACTAATCTATTTTTATACATTTGAAGGTCGTTAGTATACTAAAGGGTGTTCGATTACAAGTTACAACGTACCGTGATATTTATTTAATTAATTTTTCAAAAATACTTGTAAGGAGATAAAAAATAAAAAATTGTTGAGAGATAAGCAGTTTAGGCCATAATATTTAAGCTAACTCATGAGTCTCAACTATAGTGCCATGGAATGATCAGTAGAGAGTGAAAATGAACCTTAGGTTTGGATATCTTGGTATGAAAATGAACATCAATAGCTAATTTATTCATTAGAACGTACGAAGACAAAGCGCTAAATCCCATAAGAATTGAAGGGAAATTTACAACCAAATTAGGAATAACAGTCCATATAATGAAGGACCCAGAAAGCAAATATCTTCAATTCTTCATCTCCCACTCCCATCAATCTTTATATATAGCTTAGAATTGGTACTCACAGCTACCATCATCACTCCTAGCTGTTGGGTCAAAGTTTTTGGCTGATCGGTCAGTACATCCTTCAGGGACTGGTACATGAACTTGCTGGGCTGCCTGGCCTGCATCACATAAATTCATCGAAAAAAAATTAATCAAAATTAACTACTAGCTCTAACTAACATAATGCTAATAAGGATTAATCAAGGAGCAAAGAGTTGATCAATTAATCACCCATTGAAGGCTCTAAGGATAGAGGGTGCTAACCATAGAAATCTCCTCTCTTAATAGCATCCTGGTTTGCATCTCCAAGTGCTGCTTGACTCAAGTAAGTCTCAGCAAGTTGAACTCTCTTGACATTGTCCTGCTCTTTAACCAGCATGTTACCATACTCAAGGAGCTTCTCTAGTGTCATTTTAGGCTGCTCAAAAGTTGGGAGACCTTCTTTTGAGTTCACAAGCTTCTTCCCAATGCCGTCTACTCCAACACCTGATATCCACTTCCTCACTTCATCATCGTAGACTCGAGCTCGAAGGGCACCAAAGAAATCTGCAAGAATGGCGCGCATATGACAAGTTATGATGATCCTATTTACTACACATGGAATCTTCATTCTCATGGGTAAGTTATTCAAGAAAATGAATATATATATAAATGATATGGCAAACACTTTCCTCAAACCAATGCATCATTTCATTTAAGTTTCTTATTTTAATTGTTCCATACTTTAGTTTCCAATTAAGGTCTTTTGTGCTTACTAATCAAATTCTCAATAACAAGCTTTAGAACTATGCTTACCAATAGATTGACCAGGGAAAGTGTCAACAATCTTAACAACAGCCTCCTCAGAAATATTGTCAGTCTTGAAGATTCCGATGCAAACACCAATCCGGTCTTCTCTAGTTGGAGCCCAGTAAAACTTCTCCATACGACCATCACGAATGAGAGGCGCATACAGCGTAGAGAAGTCATTACCAGTGACTATAATCGGGACTCGAGCATTGTCCTCCTTGTTATACATACCGGGAAGCTGCACATTTGTTGGGTTATCAGCGATGTTCATGAGGGTTGCATTCACCATCTGGTTGTTCACAGTGTACTGTGTGGTTCCACCCATCCTACCAGCACCTGCATCAAGATCATTGATGAAGAGGGCACACATTTTTCCTTTTCGGATTATGTCTGAAGCCTCCCGATACCTTTGTCTGATCAACTTTGCCGGCTCTCCTGCATTTCCACTTTCTAATTCTCCAGCACTCATCATGATGGGGCTGAAATTTAATCACCAGGTGGTTCAATGCAAACAGTAACACATATCTCATGAATAAACAATATCAGCAAATTAATTCTCATATACTCACGTAATTCCCATCTTGGCAAACACAAGCTCACACTGGAAAGATTTTCCCTGGCCTTTTCCTCCCCATACACCAAGAATGAGAGGAACCTAATAACACAAATTCAAATAAATCATCTGAGCTATCAAAATCAACAATCACAAACAGCATTAATTTTATCGAGAAAGTTACGTTAACGACAATAATAGAAGCAACAAAAGATTTCGCAAATGATATGACAATATGGCATAAACAAATGAGATCACACTGTCACATTGCTGTTAGAAATAAATAAGGATTTCTCTTACCTTAATGTTAGGCAGGCTCATGAAGTTTTTGGTGATATGAACCACAAGCTTGTCCATGAAAGCTGGAGCTATGTAAAACCCATCCATGTTGTTATCCAAGTTGTATCTGAAACACACAATTCAGCAGTACTCTTATCATAACCAAAGTCCCAATTCTCTTTTAACACCATAATTAAGTCTCATATACCAATGAAGAAATTAACAAGCTAGCAATTAATTCTATATGATTCCTTGCTTACTGGCGAAGACCCGTGCTGATGTAATCATATGAGCTCATGATGGCATCGTGAGTCCCCATTCCAGTAGGAGCTTGGAACACAGAATCAACCAATCCCTTTCCTCTTGTTATGTCTTGTTGGTCATCAGAAATGTCGTAAGCAAGGCCTCTCCACCTGTCTGTTTTCGACTGCTTTTCCTCGTCACTTTCTGCCGTGATTCTTAAGTTACCTGCAGATACAATTTTTTGGTAGGGGACTCTTGTGTTGTTGACCTTCTTCAAACAGCTGCCCAAGAAAGCTGAGCTTGGGATTGAGCTTCCAGCACCAGAGCTGTTCAAGCTCAACTGCATTAAATTTAGACCAAGAAAACAAGGAAATAATTCAAATAGAAAACATGAATCACAAACTTTTCATTTGGTTTCTTTCCTTTGAGCAAAAACCCACTTTGAAAAAAATAAAATAAAAACACTTGTATTTTAGGAATCACATAGAAAAAAAAAAGGAACCCTTTTGGGGTATTATGCAATATATTATAAGAAAACAATATTGAAACAGTTGAGAGATAATTTGGCGGGAAAGTACGGGTGTTCTGTTTACAGCTCCGACAGTTGAGACTGTGGAAGCCATGGATCAAAATGGTGCTAATTTCCGGAGAGCTTGTGATTTCCAGATGGTACGTGAAGTGTGCTATTTGGATGGATATTAAGATCAGTGAGAGATTTTAAATGTGGGACTGTGGGAGTGATTGAAAAATATGTGGTGTGGTTATTAAGTCCCTGAACGCCACACAAATGGGATTGGCTGAGTGACACATGGCTTTCTCTGAACAAAATAGGATACACCCCACTTGTCAAAGTTTGAAAATCACTGTTGAGGATCATTTTATGGCTTTTAGTCTTTAGAACAGATTTTTGCAATTATTCATTAGTCTCCAAAACAGATTTTTATGGTTTAGAAAATATCTAGGGTCTTTTAGATTCCATTCTAAAATGTGTTAATCTTGGACTGATAAGAGTTCGTTTCACTTGCGCGTCCTGTATTGAGTTTTCATCTAAATTTAACGATGGAAGTAAATTAAAGAATTCACGGATTTTCACTTTTGTCCTTGTAGTTGTTATTCTCCATTGTTAGCTTTAAATCCACTAGTGAGTGACCATAAATTCTTTGGTCATCAATGACAAAGTAAACCGGGTTTTCACTTTTTTCATTCAAGTTGTTATTCTCCGCTTTATTTTTGGTCACCAAGTGAACAAGAGAACACCACAGAGATCTAATGAATTAGCAAGGTTATTATTTCCAGTTAAAATGCTGTTGATTCACCAAATAGTAAAATACCAAATGAATTAGCAAAGTTTCAGTATCATAAATTGAAGTATCTAGCAAAATATAGCACTGGAAAGGAAAAACATCTGCTAGTTTTCATCTCCATATCACGATGAGTGGGTCTATTTACAGTTTTACTAATAAACTGATTCAAGTATTTGGTGTCTAGTAGTTTTTTGCTTTGTGTAAACTAATAGCTCTCTTCAAAATGAAATGTCATTGATCAGTCATCATTCCTTGTACTAAAGTGTCATGAAACTGAATTATGTTTGTACATAGTTGTGGAACAGATTTACATGATTCTGTGAATATAGGATTTGTCCAGACGACAGTAACGAACACGGTTACATATTTGTGAATACATACCAGGTGGGGAAACTTACAATGATGGATTCTGGCCATGGGTCAGCAGCTATTTTAAGATTTTGGATTGTATATCTTCCAAGCTCAAACCTTTGGTTTCTGGGACAATTAGAACAACAAACAGAAGAGATAGCAAGGCGATAGCCCCAAAAAGGAGGAAAAGGTTGTCTGCTCCTAGTGCCTCCTGCAGAATTAGCTAATGTTAATGCAGAACTTCTATACCACTCATCCGAAAGCTCAGTTACGAAGTCCTTGAAAAACCTGCTTGGATAAAAGAAAAGGTTTATGCTAATAGATTGACAGTAAATACCTTCAATGGTGAGAATGCAAATGTCACAATAGCATTTGAACCGAAGTTAGTAAGAACTGCAAGGCTAATCCCTTTTCCTCTTGTGCTAAGCGGGAATATTTCCGACACCATAAGCCAACTTATAGGACCAAAAGATATCTGCAATGGCATTTGAGCACAATATTCAATCATGTCAAAACATCTGTCTTAATATCACGACCAAACAATATGACATTTAAGATAGCAAACTTCATCCCTTCCTTTCAGGGAAGTTGGAAAGAGAGCTGCGGTGCAGGCTGGGGAGGAGTTTATGTCAAGTTTTAAGATTCTGATTTACAGGTGTGACTTTTCCATATGACAAAAACAATATTGTGGTGCTATTAGACTATTCCGTGTAAATAAAACATTAAGAAGATTGACCAACAAATGCCAAGAGCCAAAATCAAATAATTTTACCTGGTAGCAACCGACATAGAGAAGAAGAGAAGCTACAGCAACAAGTGGGAACCCTCCAAGAAATTTGTAGTAAGCAGAGAGGAGAAACAAGGAAAGAGTCTGAGGTAAATAGAAGAAAGAAGAATTAAACCTTGCATCATCATCTTTATCAGCTAAAACGTCACAAAGAACAAAAATGAATAAAAGTGATGAAATAAATTGTTGAATAGTTAGGATGCATACAAGTCCACTAACTCCTATCATCAGCAAAGGTCTTCTTCCAAGATCATCAACTTTCAGGACAGCTACCCCTGTCATCACGAACTGCACAAAAATTCAGAAACAAAGAATAGTCAGACCAAAAAGTAGAGCTTCCTACAGCGTTCCCTCCTAAATCAAAATTATCTATGAAATGGACATCACATGCACCTTGAACAACCCAATTATAACCGATACTTTGGTAGCATCCGCGGCAGCAGAGAATCCTGCGCTCTTGATTAATAAGATGACAAAGAGTGTCACATAGTTAGGCAAACTGACATGAAAGAGATCAAACTTTACAAACCCAGAAAATGTTACAATAATTTAATAATTTGATACCTGAAGAATTGGACCTGCATAATATAGGACACTTGGTTGCCCTGTTATCTGTCAAGTCAGGTAGCAAATTGGCTTACTACTTCTTTATATTCTCTCCAATACATGTTTTTGCAATTTTTTATTTTTTTTTAAAGATAAATTCACTTCACTGCAGCAATGAGGAAAAATTACTTGTTGAAAAAGGACCAAACCCCCAGCAATTATGAAGGCCTTCAAACTAGGGCCTTGAAAGACTTCCATCAAACTCCCGTCAGATTCCTGATCTGCATAGGTTGACTTCAAAGTACTAAATGTCTCTTCTATTTGCTTTTCAGATACTTTGTCACCAGGAGGCCGGCCTCTCAACTTGCTCAAGGCAAGAACAGCTTTTTCTTTGTATTCTTTCACAGACCCTTTGCCTTGAGCTGCCCTGAGAAGCAACCAGCGTGGAGATGGTGGGAGAAGCCACATGCCTATTCCCATAAGTAAGGCAATAGGAGCACTTATTCCATACATGTAACGCCACCCCCCAATTGCATTAATCTGAAAGCTTCCTACTAAATAACCCAACTGCATAAGGGTTTACAGAACCGTCTCACTTTAGTTTAGAAAGTGGATAAAATAAATATTAACATAAAAATATTATTTGAACAATACCAGAATCCCCAAAACTATGAAGAGCTCCTTCAATGACACTAGAGTTCCACGAATTTGAGATGGACATGTTTCAGCAATATATAGTGGAGCCCCATGCATGGCCTGTCAAAAGACTCAAAACAAATCTTGTAAAGGATTTTCTCCTCTTGATTCGTTAGAAGCTACAGAAAACTGAAAAGAAGCTTACCATGCCAATACCAATGCCATATAAAAGACGCCCTACTAAGAGAACACCAAGGCCCGGAGCACATCCGGTGATCAGACCCCCAAGGAGATAAAGTACAGCTGCTATGATGAGTTCTCTCCTCCTTCCTTTATAGGCCATTTAAAAGTTTTAAATTAGATAAGATATATCATGAAGCTCCAAACCTCGGGGTAAAGTAAATGAGCAAAGCACACACCAAGAAAATCAGCAATTGGGTAGACAAGGAGAGAACCAAAAAGAGCTCCATATAGGGAACCACTAACCTGCATCAAAATAATGTACTTTATGATTAATGATATCCTTTTGGTTATTATGGCAGAAAGAGCAGAAAAATTCAAATGACACAAGAAAATTAAATAAGATTTGATAACCCATACCACAAGACCAAGCTGGACAGCTGTAAGATTAAACCAAGTTGTGCCACTAAGCTCAGCGGACTGTGAATATCAACATAAAACACCTTGGTCACACTAAATCATCAAAACAACAAAAGCAAACCACTAAAACTGAAGCTATACCGTTAATGAGAGGGTAGCACCAGAAGTAGCACCAATGTCATACCCAAATAACAGACCACCCAATGCCGGAAACACAAAACTAGAATTCCAAGAAATTGGTTATCCACACATTAGAAGAACCAAAAAGTAGAGAGATATTAAAACATAAACTTCAGTACATTGCAGTTTGTAAATATCTAAAGCTGCTTCTTTCTTTAGTTTCATATTCCACTACAAGGCATAGTTTGCTATCCTTCAAAAAGCACTCAACTTGCTTCAGTACCAAAACTAAAGCAAGAAATGTTAACCCCATTTTGGTCCAATTCAGGTCCTCCATTACATTGGCTTACAAGGCATAGTTTGCTACCCTTCAAAAAGCACTCACCTTTCTTCAGTACCAAAAGTAAAGCAAGAACTGTTAACCCCATTGAGGTCAAATTCAGGTCCTCCATTACATTGGCTCACAAAATTTACCCCCATCAAAGAATTGTGGTACAGAAAAGAACACCCATTTACTCAAAAGCATGAGAAAAAATCATAGAGATAAAGAAATTGGGTAGAAACGTACGGAATAATCACAGAAACCCAAGAGTAATTCTCTTGTTGAGTTGCCTCAGGAATAAGCGACTGGGCTTCATCTCCTGAAGAATAGTCATTTTGAGATCCAACCTACACAAACCAAAACAAACAGTGCAAAATCAATTCCATTACTCAAAACCCACAAAGATAGAAGAAGAATCTGAAATGGGTTCTGGTCAGTTTTCTGTGCCTTGACACTGAATCTGAGTTTTGGACGGGATGGGTTTGTGAAAGTGCCAAACTTGGCCCTGAAACAATCGTTACAAGCTGAACGAAGGGGAGGGGTAAAGTGGGCATTAGAGAAAAGGATTACTGGTTTCTTCTTCTTGGGTTGATGAAGTGGTGGTGAGTAGTGAGTGTTGGAGAGTTTGAGGCCGAAGAGTGGCCGAGTTGAGGTGGTGCTGAAAGCCATTGGAGGATGAATTGCCAAAATCAGACGGTTAATTGGTACTTGATATTTCCCGCTTCTCTGTGTGAGTGAGTGAGTGAGTGAGTAGATATTTTGTTTGCCTTTTGACTTTGATGATTTTTAGCAGTTGGCTTCGTCTTCACGAATTTCAATCTCTGATTCCACCAGAGTGGAACACTTTGTTGCTCTATCCAGTATCATGTTTCATCTTGACAGTGACTGTCATGGTGAGTAATATAAATTCTCATTCTATTCTTCTTGACACTTGTGACTTCTCTCTCTCAATGGAATACAATAGTATCATCAAGATTAAAAAATATATATATTGTATTGTATGAATCTTTTTTTTTCCCTTTTTTTTTGGGTGAAAAATAATCTTGGTTTGGATCCTAAATTCTAGACCCTCTTTTTTCCCTTTAGTTTATAAATGTTAAACAAGTGATTAAATATTTAAATGTGAATTATGATATCTGGTAGATTGAGTTTCTAGTTTGCAAGACGTCTGTGAACTAAAAAATAACGTCATGCCACGTAATTAGAAAAGTACTTGTTTAACCAAAAAATTTAGGATCAACTAGTACTAAACAAGAATGTGACACGGCTTATTTTCATCCTTACCTCTTTTTGTGAGATCATTTCCGTGGGTAATTTCCTCCACTAATTAAGTAGAGGTACAAGGCAACATCTCAAACTGATAGCTGGAACAGATTTTTGACTTGAAGGAATAAACCCCTAAACTCCCTACGATGCAGGCCATCATTTCAATATTCAGCAAATGACCGTTATTCAAACTGTTATAGTCCCGTTTAAGGAACATTTTCGCTTTCTGACCATTCACCTCTATAACCAACCCCCTTAATTTTAGAGCCAAAAAAAATAAAAAGTCACAATTATTTAGCACCATTTCTAATTCTATGTATACCCTTTTGGTTAACTTGCCTATATATACCCTTTTAAAACCTCTACAAGAAATTAACCCAACAGCCGAGTGAGGGATCGAAAAAACTCTGAATTCTGAACAAAAATTCAAGCCATTTCCGTAGAATCGTACAAATTTTATTAACAATGGAGGTTCACAATGCTTGTAACATCAACACCGAAGGAGGGATGCTCCCAACTAGGCTACAAAAGCATGCCCCAGGCATCTCTTCATCTTGATCAACTTACAAGCACTGCCCCAACAAACTCTTTTTCGGATGCTTCCAAGGCGATTCCATTACTATCACCGGTAGTCATTCAGTCCCCGACACCAATGCCGGAGACAATGGAAAAAGACGGTGCCAGAACCGCTCTTTCAGGGTGCAGCCGGATGGCAGCATCCGGCTGTGTCAGCTTTCGTGGATCCCTCGTCATTGTTCACTGTCTTTCAATCTCAATGCATGATTGCAAACCATGCACAGTGAGGTTTAAGAGTCGGACTTCGATCAATTTTCAGTTCATGGATAGGCCAGTTTAATTTTTGATGTAGAGAAAGACCTACTGCATTGTTTAGTACAGAATATGCACAGATCAAGCATTAACCGGCCTAACTTCTCCACGGCTTCTGATTGATACATACTACTAGCTTCAAAAAATCTGAATTGATTTTCGTTCTGTTGCTGAGTCATTACCAATTTACCATGGTAGAGCCGCAAGGTTACGTAGGTATAAGGCCCGTCTTCCATTTCTCATGTAACAATGTGTTTGTGAGCTTTTCCAATATCAGAGCTATTACAACTATCCAGAATAGTGTAGATAAATCCCAGATAACGTATTGAACATTAAAGGTGATGGCTTATCTCCGTAATTCCGGTCTCCTTCAGAAAGGTCGATGCTTTTGCTGAACGTTTAAGTTGGCCACGGAAGATGAATGATGAGTCTCTCTCTCGAGTTTAGTTTCATCCTGGTTAAGTAACACGTACCAGACTAGGATGAGAATCAACCAACCATGTAGCATCTGCAACGAACTCAAGTATTCTAGTAACGGACTTGCTAAACGAACCTCTTTAAGATACAGGATGAGAACCAACCATGTTCTCAACCCTGCTACACTTAAATTGTTAACTGCACAAGTTAGTATTGGTTCAAGTGGGGATAGCATTGCTCTTGTGCTCGTCCGTGTACTATGAAGCATATCTAAACACATCAGAGATAGTTAAAGATATAGGAACTTATTTAACTAACCATAATATGAGTACAAAATATCATCATCTCAAATGCGAAGTCCCTAACGATACTAAAACGATGCGATTCTTAAATTGAACCAATAAATCCAAGTGTACAGTCAATGGTGATTCCATTGCGCAAACTATTTAAGCATCAGAAACGCCTCAGTAGCCCTCCCATTGTAAAGGCCGAAAAAAAAAATATTCATCCTTTATGTACAGAGGCCAACATCATCGGTCCCAATCTTAAAAAGTTATCTCGCATGCTTCTCTTCCCCTCAAAGCTCTATTAAAAATAGTTCATAAAGAAAAGTTACAGAACACAATGAGCCAATGGTAACAGTGGACTTGCTCTGCTAAGGCAACTGCTGCTAATTGCCAAAATAGACATTTCTCCAACAAAATCAGAAGTCAAATTCTCCCGTCGCCTGCAATGAGCATTTGAAAGTACACTCATGAGATTTAGAAAAGGAACAAAAAACATGCAAGAACTCCAATTCTTTGAAGTAAACTCCACCTTATTAAAGAGGACATCCTTGTTGTTTATGTGCATAATGCCATCCTTCAGTGTGCACTTCCACCTGCTCTTGGTGCGTGTCACCTACCAAACCAATACATGAGAAGAATAATGTTAAATCATATTTGAGCAGAATGCTGCCAGAGAAGCAGATCTGATTTGGAGGCGTGACCAAACCACATACATGAGAAGAACATATGTATTATTAATCATACTTCACAAGAACAAAGTATCAATGCAGAGGAGAGAGACCTTGTCAAACTGAGCCAATACCAAATGCTGCGTGTTCAGCTCCTCTCCTTGGTCCACATCATCCAGATCATCATCATCATTTTCATTCAAAGGGGGCTCATCATCCTCATCGTCATCTCCAACATCATTCTGAACAGGGGGAGCTGGAGTGCTGACCGGTACATCTGAGGATAAATAAACAATATGAGAAGGAAGCTTCAACATCACAGAGACGGATTTAACAAACAAAATTTATCCTCATCTAAGATAATCCAAGATTATCATGATGTTCAAAAATATAACATGAGGATTCAGAATTACCATTAGGAGCTGGAGTGTTGGCAATGTTGTAGTCTTCATTGAAGACTCCTTGATAATTGTATATCTGTACAAGGGGAAAACACCATTTAGTGAGAAAAAGAACATTTTCACATCCAGGCGAGAGAAAAAAAGAGACAGAGACCACTTTCTGCATTGAATGCACCTAAATAAGTAACACAACTAACTGGATGATAAGTGTTTAAAGATCCTGAATTCATACTTCAAAGAAGTTAGACCATCAAAGTCAAAAATACACAAGCTGTAACTGGTCAGAACTCAATACTCAATATCTGAACAACCCACTTAACCTAACAAGGAATCCAGCCCAAGTATCAATCCAACAAACATTTCGTTGACAGATTTTGTCATTATTCAAATTTGTTCCAACTCTGAACCTCATTTACCCTAAAGTACCATACTGATATACACGTGTTAGTATCACACATTATTAAGTAACCAAATTCAGTCTCAGATTTGGTGAGTCCAGGCATCATTGTTGATAAAAAGAACACAATAAAAAGAAACATAATTTTGTGTGCTACATGCAGAATTTTCAGAATTGTCTTTACATTGGGAGTAGAAAGCTCTTCATAGGGATCAGGGATTGGCCCATCAAGTTGAGGAATCTTGGGTGCACGAACAGGCATCTTACCACATGCACGTCCACCACCACCAATAGAACTGCTCCCTCCACAAATCTGAAAGGTCACTCACATTATGGGATTCAGATAGTTGTATATAAAAATAAAATAAAAAATGTGTAATATTCATTTTTTTTTGGTCTGGATGTAATATTCATGATTCATGCTGGTTTAGAAGTGATAATCAAGCTTACAGCTTGAATTAGTACAGAGAACACAGAGTTTTTTTTTTGGTCGACCAACAAAAAACAAAGTTAAAATTGAAGAAAACAATTGCTCCACTTCCAATAATGGTCTGCATGAGCACAAACCATAACTTCCTAGTACATTCTCAGAAGGTTATAGAAACAAAAAATGCTCCACTTCCAAATGAATTTGTTCAGACAACACACAAATAAAGTTAACATTGGAGTAAACAACTTATCCACTTCCAATGACAGTCTGCATATGGTCAGCAGCCAAAATACCAAAAACAAAGGCCTATATGAGCAGAAACCATAAATTCCTAGCATTATAAGAATGTTATAGAGAGAGAGGAAAACAACGTCCAAACGGTACAAAACTCCAACGCTTGGAGCCAAATGAAGCAAACAAAATACTCAGTACAGAACTCCAGACCAGTCGAGATGTATTGCACTAACGGAACAACCCTAAACTGCTTAACAAAGATGCCTAAAAGACCCATGATTTTAAGTCTGCCCATCTTTCAGTACATTCCCATAAGCATTGTCTATGACCTTTCCACCTTTCAGTCTCCACTATCAGCACCTCCCACTTTTGTGCCAACATTCTTTGAAAACTAGGCAATTGTACACGAACAAACCATCTCACTCACTCATAATTGACCAAATAATACATCTTACCCTTTCCCTCTCTTCAGATATTTGTAGGATATCAAATCAAAGCCAATCTTTTTATGAAATAATCACAAATGTACTATCAGCACCTCCCACTTTTGTGCCAACATTCTTTGAAAACTAGGCAATTGTACACGAACAAACCATCCCACTCACTCATAATTGACCAAATAATACATCTTACCCTTTCCCTCTCTTCAGATATTTGTAGGATATCAAATCAAAGCCAATCTTTTTATGAAATAATCACAAATGTATCTTTTATTCAAATTTGAATAGCTGAGTGAAAAACGGCAGTTAGGGCACAAGGAAGAAGAGAAAGAAGAACAAACCTCAATCTCAAAAAACTCGGGTACAGCATCTCCAGCTCCATCTTGCTGGGGTAAAAACCCACCAGATTGATATGGTGGAGGAACTTCTTCACGTTTTCGCTTTCCAGAAGACATCATGAAAAAGTCCTGAGATTTCTCCAACATTAAGATAATGGTTAGCTATAATAGCAGCAGACTTATATCATCGTAAGTTCGAAACACAGATTGCATGACCTTGGCAAGGAGCAAGTAAAAAAAAGAAAAAAAGCAATGAAAAAGAGGTATACAAACCAAATCCACTCAGAAGATGTTTAATCATGACTTTTCTTCATATCCAGTTTTATTTTGCTTGCAATTCCAATTTAGTTGTTACTATCATCATTACCTGTGTCGGGGATTGATGAGAGGTTCCTCTGTCCACCTCATCCCGCCCTTCCACGTAAGCTACACAAATAAATTGTGAATTAATACCGAACCACCAAGGGTAAAAGCTATATCCTAAATAGCATTCGACTTACCAATATTAACATCAAGTGGGGGCCGCTGGGTCATCCAAGGAGAAGGAGGTTGCTGCAGGTAGAACAAACAACAGTTAGGTTTTCTTATACTTATTCAAACAGCCCATACAACTACATTAAATACTTTTAAAGTTGCTATATACACGATGTCTATGCCCATTTGAGTTTAAATATATAGCAATTCACAGCAACTTTAAAGAACTTGAAATTTTGTGCAAATTAATAACGCATGAATTGAACATCTAAATTTCATAAACTAGTGTGTTCTTGATCAATCTCGTGCTACTCTTGCACCTTGTATGTAGTTGAAATTTAAATTCTAGGATGCTAAAAGATACAAGCAATCCAATGGAAATTATATGTTGAAATGTTATATTTAAAATCCCACCATCAAATTTTTTAATTGGGGTTGCGTGCATTTTTAATAAACATTCATTTAGCATAAAATCAGAACGGAATGATGTCCAAAAATAATCCTTTGAGAATATATTGATTCTTGACGATTCACAGTAATGCTAAAATCCATTCTCGGTGGCAAGTTGAATATAAGTCAGTGATATCTTTCCACCCAATATTGGAACGGTTGCTCCAAAATCAGAAATATCTATGAATTTTTTTTATTTCATCCATGCATACAACTTATACACGCAAAATGAAGTGTTTACCATGTATGGGCTTGGTCTTCCCGGTTTCATATCTGTATTTCCACCGCTGTTGCCGCCACCAGAATCTTCACTAGGTCCAGTAGGAATGTTATATAGATTATCCCCAGTTCCGGGAAGAGGCGTTTGAATTGGAGTTTGTGGGATTGGAGTTTGCATCGGAGTTTGCGGGATTGGAGTTTGTAACGGGGTCTGACATTCCAAAGAACCCACAACATCAATCATGTGATGTAACACCGTGCACAACTCCATATATACAATCCAAGCATAGATTTTCATTAAAAACAGGAAAAACTCACCGGAGGGAAGAGTAAATCAGCAGTAGGAGTTTCATACTCCTCAGTCCCTTCGTACGGTACATTAAGATCATGAACTGGAGTAACTCCAGGTGTCTGCTTTGATGCCACAGACCTCTCAATAGGAGCATTTACAACACCTGCTTGCATCATCTTCGCCTCCCAAGTCTGAGATTTGTCCCAAAGTTGAAAAAAACATCAACTAAACCGTACTTACACAGCGTTGCAATAAAGCAATTAATCCCCTTAAAATTCAAAACCCTAGAAATTTATCAGATCGAACTCTTATAGCCAGTCCGTCACAGAACCCCAAATCTTTATACATAATTTAAACACAGAATTCCCAATTGAGATGAACAAACTTGAGCAATCAAGATAGAAATGAAAAACAGAAGATAGGGAATTTGAATTTACTCCTTGAAGCTCCTTGAGAACCTCTTCTCCAGGGCCATTGGTGAACTCTTCTCGGACCTTATTGATGACATCCTCGATAACACTGATGTAAACAGCGCTCGTCGTCGTCATTCTCCGATTCTCAACCCCCGTCTACCCCTCCGATTCTCGTCAAGAACAAGGTAAACGAATCGGAGATTTCACAGGTTCTAAAATGGGAGGGAATTTTCAGCCCCGGTAATCGATGAGAGTTCCGAGACCAATTAGGGTTTGGGTTTGAGGTGTGTGAGTGTGAGAGAAGAGAGAGAACGGCGGGCGAGGAGAGAGAGAGAGAGAGAGAGAGAGAGGGGGGCGGACGAGAAGTGCAGAATAAAGACTGGAATATAAATAGGTTTGCATCCGATTATATGCGTGGGTTGGGCGGTGGGTAAAAAGTATATATATGTTATTTTTGCGTGGGTCCACGTGGCGAAATCTGCACGATTCGGAACGACTATATATAGATCTTAGTACTACGCATGATTTTTATTTGCCATCATTGTTTGGACTTTGGACAAAGAAGACACTTAGTTGAGGGAAAGTTCAGAACTGAACATGGATTTGAGTTTTTTAGTTGATTTTTTTTTATTTTGGTTTTTATCACATATATAATACTTTAATTATTTTTCAATTATATATTTAGTATTTAAATTTTAATTTTTATCACAAGTATTATTCAAAATTTTAATTTTACCACATGTAGTATCCGAAATTTTCGATTTCATCTCTTATGATACCTAATGTCATTTTTGTCATAAATATATATGCGTGAAGGCGAGTGTTCCAAAAAAAAAAAACTAAAATGGAAAAGTTTAGATACTACTTGTGTACTTGATAATTGAAGTTCGAATGCCACAAGAGATAAAATTGAAAACTTTCAGTATTACTTGTGACAAAAAATAAAGTTCATGTATCAAGTATATAATTGAGAAATAGTTCTGGTAATATATATGATAATAACCCTTTTTTAAAATCTTCGTTTTATGGATTTGACTCTATTAATATTTTTTTTAACATAATCTTGTTGTTTAAGATGAGATTTGTGCTATTAATGGTATGTGAGTTGAGCTACATTTCGCTTACGGCTAGAAACTTATGTTACTATATTAAATAATTATGAGTTTGCCTACAAATTTTAAAAACAACATGAAAATTGAAAAAAAAAATTAATAAATGGTTTATGACAAAAAAAAAACCAACGACATTCCATTACCATTAATATAGACCCGCGACAATAGTAAAATTTTTTTAAAAATTGAATGTTAGTGGCACAATTGCTAATTTTCGTAGTCCTTTACTAACAAGTGTGCCAGGTGCATTTGTAAGAGCATTAGCAATGGGGACTTATTTGTTAGACTCAAATTTGGGTCTAAATCGGTTGGAATAGTGATATGAGTCTATATGAATAGTGTACAAAATGACTTAATTTTATTGGTTGCCGCAGTGGTGCATGACTCATTTATTTTAGACTCATATTTGAGTCTCAAAATATGAATTATCACCACTGTAACATAGATTTGGACTCAAATATGAGTCCAAATCTCGTTTTGGTTTGCACATAAGGGGGAACCCCACAAATGAGTCCAAAACAATATAGGTCCAACCTTGGTCTATATTTGTCTAAAATTGGGTCTCAGGCAAATATAAGTCCATTTTATTCCGACCTACTGTGAGTAATATTATTGTCTTTTGGACCCATTGTGGATGCTCTAAGTAGGGGTGGACTCAGTTCCATCGGTTCGGTTTTTTGGTACTAATTGAAACCGCGCCAAAAAAATCGGTTAACCGGCATATCGGTTCGGTTTGATTCGGTTTTGGTTAATATAAACCGCATTGACTTTAATAAGTTGACTCATATTTTTATCAACAAATTACTTCTTCAATTTTTATTTATATCATTAGTAATTAACTAAACAACATCAATATCCACAATTTTAATGTGAACCAAAAAACATGCATTGAAATGCCAACAAGATAAGAGAAATTAAATATATATTATAGCTTACTCCATATTTTAAATCTACAAGAAATAAAAAATTAAGAATACAAAAATAAAACTACAATTAAAATTAAGCTACAACTTAAATAAATTAAAAGTAGCAATAGAAAATTAAACACATGTAAGAATTATAGTATTTTACTACTTGAGAGCCTGTGATAGAAAATGAAAATTAAGAGCAATTAACCTCTTATAATAAAATATAACTTTTAACTAAGCATCGGTTCAGCTCGATTTTTTTAGTTTATCGTAAGCACTAACCGAAAATCACACCACAAGTGTCGGTTCGGTTCGGTTCGGTTTCAGTTAATTTTTATCAGTTCGGTGCAATTTGTCGGTTTTCGGTTCCACAAAAGCCACCCCTATTTGTAAGTGACCAAGATGGATAGTTAACGGGTGCTTTAGCTAAATAAGAGGCTTATAATAATTTATATTCTTGCTATAGAGTTATAGAAGCGACACTTGGTTCGCTCTTTATGGATATATTTTTAATTTGTTGGTTAAGTTGGATTGCCTAGAAGTAGAGATGTCAAACGAGCTGGGCAGGATCTTGCTCATTTAAAGTAAGTTTGTTCGGACTTTGGACCATTCGGTATTAGGAGTTCGATCCTCCTCTAATTTGTTTTTTTTTAAAAAGTAGATGAAAAAATATCAACATTTGGGTAAAAGGCAGATATTTCGTATATTGGAGATGGTGGATAAAATCGTAATATCCAATTTCTCAATTAGGGCAGGGGTTAGCCGAATAATAGGGCCACTACTTGAGAGTCGCAGGCTTTGAAGGTAGCAGATACTGATTGTAATTGCGTCTGGATTTGAGAGAGAATTTCAAAGCTTGAGCCTTGAGAATAACTGAATACTCCCAATGGCCACATACATGGCGTGAATCTCAGACAACACACCTCCCTGTGCTCCCCTATCGTTCTCTTTCGTCAATCGTCTGAAATCTTCTTCTTATTGATAACCGAAATCAAGCCCTTCTCAGCTTTCATCGCAAACCCTAAAACATGTCGGGCGGGTTTTTTAGGGTTAGTTGTTTGATAATTCTGAATTCACTCTTTGATTGATTGGATTTGGACTCAATTGCACATCTGTTGTAATTCAGATCTTCTCCTATACTCTTAATTTCATGAATTTCTTCTGCAACATTCATCTTTGAAATACGTGTATATTGTTGTGTTGCTTCAGGGTACGTCCGCTGATCAGGACACGAGGTTTTCTAATAAGCAAGCGAAACTGCTGAAATCGCAGAAATTCGCACCTGAATTGGAACATTTGGTTCGTTTTTTCTCCCTATTTGTTCTTCAATTTAGTTTACATTGGCCGCCATATGTGTACTTTTTAATGGGGGAGAATTGGGGTATTGCTTAACTGACAAATTCGGGTATGCCCAGTTGGTGTGATTAATGTTCTATAAATGATGTGTTCTAGGTGGACATGAGAAAGGTGAATATGGATGTTCTCCGTCCATGGATTGCTAATAGGGTAACTGAGCTTCTCGGGTTCGAAGATGAAGTTCTTATCAACTTTATTTATGGTCTTTTGGATGTAAAGGTAATGCATTGCATTATATGATTCATGACTTTTATGTATATACATTTGCTTTTGTCCTGAGTGCACAAGTTTGTCTTGTTAATTTTCATCTGCTCGTTCTGTACATGCTATTTTTCGTGTTAATGACTTATCCAAACGTCACTCAGATGTCAGCGGAACTAAACCTTCCTTTTTTATGATATATTGTTAATATTTGTTAAGATTTCTTGGTAAGGGGGCCATGGATTTGTGATTTGTTGTTAATATATATTTTTGTGAATGGTACTTTCAATTTGCAGGAAGTGAATGGAAAGGAGATTCAAATTTCGCTGACTGGATTTATGGAGAAAAATACGGTGAAGTTTATGAGAGAGCTTTGGACACTTCTTCTCAGTGCGCAAAACAATGCTAGTGGTGTCCCTCAACAGTTCTTGGATGCCAAACAAGAAGAAGCGCGAAAAAAGAAGGTTACTATATATATTGTTGCATGGTGGTCCTGGTCGGTTGAGATAATACAGCTAGTTTATTAATGAAGTTGTGCGATCGATTGTTGCAGGAGGAGGCAGATGCAATTGAAACTCAGAGAAAGAAAGATAGGGAGACTCTTGAACTAGAGAGATCGAAGAAGATGGTAATAACATTTTATTCATGCTGGAGTTGCATTCTCTAGAGTAGGGTTTTTTGGTTTTAACTTCCGTTTGTGTTTTCATGCATTCAGCTAGCTTCTGCAATTATTTGGGTTCATGCCTTTTCCTCAAACTACTGTAGGAAGGAGGGGTTGATAAGAAATCAAGCAATGCTGCTTCGGAGCCAAACTCAAAGCGCGTGTCACCTAGGGCTTCAAGTGACCGTCCTGACGATGAAAGAGGAACTGACAAGAGGAATGGTGTGAAGGCAAGGAACAAGTAAGGGCTTGGAATTTATTTTACCTTTTGGTAGTATTCTTGCAAGATTTGCAGTCTATCTGTGTTAACACTCTGTTGTTATGTGTGGGATGCCATTGTTTTTTTGACATTTATGTGGTATTCTTGAATTATTTATTTTTCTTTTAAAAACTAGTTGATATACTGTAGTTATGCTAAATGTTCTTAGCCTCTTAGCGAAATATAAGACATCATGTAGCCACAAGAATATTTTGAATTTGTACACCTTAAGGCATGAAAGTTCTATAGCCTTTTCTTTTATTATTTTGCATGTATTTTTTTTTCCTTCTAAATGTTATATGTTCAACCTTTTGCAGGGTTTCCAGATCTCCAGATTCAGCAGATTCAGATTCTTCTTTGTCCCCCCGGTAACTATCTTGAACGCCATTTGGTGCCATTAATCTTTTCATTCTTTAAATTAGGTCCAGCTTCTAGGTAGTCATACTTTAGTGATTCTGGTGAGCATGCTTTGTTACTCATTAAGAAAAAAATTCCACTATTGATTCTGGTGATTTGTTATGAACTTTTTTGTGTGTGTGGAAAAAAAGGGTATTAGTTTGTTAACTAATCATTCATGATGAGTTTCTTTTCTATTTACCAATCATTCGAGTTTTTTTTTTAATTGTTGAATCTAACTGTAATTACACAGGTTTAGTGGAAGAGACGGGTCAAAAAGTGTATCCAAGTCACCAAAAGCACGGGGACGGTCCATTTCTTCCGAAAGGGAAAGGGGTAATCGCTCTCCACAAAGACGTCCTATTACGCCTAGGAGGCACTCACCTGAGGGCTCACTCTCCCCAAGAGGAAGATCACCTTATTCCAGGCGAGGATCGAGATCAAATTCACAGCGCAGATCACGCTCTCCTGTATTGCGTCGAGTACGTTCTCCTTATCGGCGTAGATCACGATCTCCTGGACGTCGCAGGTCACCCCCTTTTTACCGACGCCGCAGATCACCCTCACCTTTTCGAGGCCGTAGATCACCCTATCGACGCCGGAGATCACCCTCACCTGTTCGTCATCGCAGATCACCCTCACCTGTTCGTCATCGCAGATCACCCTCACTTGTTCGGCGTCGCCGATCACCCTCCCCTCAGCGACGACGGATGTCACCTCTTTTACGGCGTCGCATGTCCCCCTCATCCACACGTCGCAGATCACCCTCACCCGTTCGAACATCATATCGGAGATCTCCACGGAACAGGTATGCATCTCCAGTGCAACGGCGGTCGCCAGTTCGTGGTGGCAGGAGGTCACCACCTCTTCGACATAGGTCTCCTTCACCTTATGACCGAAGTTCTTCATCTCCTATTCAGCGGGATTCCCCTTCACCAATTAGGAGAACAACAAAGCAGCAAAGATCTCCTGTGCAATCTCCCCAAGAAAGAATAAGGTTTACTTTTCCACATGATTTGTATTTTCTGTTAGACTTCCCTTTTTGTTTTTCCTCTCCAGTAGGTTAGTTTGTGCATTTTCTGCCTGATTATAAAGACATTGCATGTAGTCATGGTCGTATTTTGTAATTAGAAATTATGACAGGCTCTCCTTGTAGTGGGCCTGTCACGCAGTCATTGATTTAACATGACTTTTTGACCGTATTATGACCATCATATAAATAATCTTGCACAGGTCTGTTGAGAACCCGTCTCCTGCGCTGCAACAGTCCCCTGATTCTCTGGGGTCACTGCAGAGGGAATCTAAGAATGGGAATGATTACCGTAAAAGAGTTCCAGCTTTGTCGCCATCACCAGAGAAGTCTCCATTAATGTCAGAATCTCCACCAGGTGTCAGGAGCGCAAGGGAAAAGAGGAGGTATTCATCTTGGCTGCATTACTGCTTGATAATGTTATGATGCTCATTTTTTTTATGATTTTGTTATTTTAGTCTATGCTTACTATTTCTTGTTGCCTCCCAAAGATTGTCTAGTCCATATGAAAGTCCCGTGAAACAACCAAGGGAGCAAATTGCTCGTTATGGTAGCTCAAGTCCTTCAAGGAAACCAAGAGAACCAAAACTTCGTCGTGACAGTCCTAAAGAAAGTGAAGAAGAGTAAGGAATAAACTATACTAGGTTTCATCATTTGAAATTTGAAATTTGTTGGATTTACCTGATACTTTTGGTAATCATAGCAAATTAGAAAAATATCTCTTATTCATTGTTCCCTAGTGATTCTGGATTTTTGGTTGTAGGGAGGATGGGGATCATAGACCCAAGTCCTTGGAGAGAAGATCTAAAGATACATCAAGGATCAATAAGCAGATAACTTCTCCTGCTAAGATTCGTAACAAGGAAGATTACTCTCCTGAAAGAGTAGCCTCAGGTCAAAGGTTTACTGAATCTAGGAGCCATTTGGATAATAACAAAAGCAGAAACAAAGAGCAAGAGATGAAGAGGTAAACATAGTCTGTGACATGATTTATCATTTATTTATGAATTATGATTACTTGGGTGGATACAGTTTGAGGGTCTGATATTATAACATTCCTGACAGTGGAAAATCTTCTGGGATGGGGCATCCTGAAATACCGGATCTTCAAAATGAACCAACCATTTATAAAGTCTCTCTGCCAGGTGAGACACAACGGGCATCAAATCCTGGTGAAGGTAAAAAAGCTGATGATAAGAACCGCTCTCATTCAAAAAATACCAAGGACAGTGAACAACATCGGAAACCTGGATCCTTACACTCAGCTGTTGAAATAATTGATCATAGTAATCAAAGTGGCGCTTTGGATTCTGGTTCTGAGGACAGTGACAAACACAGAAGTGGAGACAAGGAGAAGAGAAAGAATAAGAGACCAGAGAGGCAAGAAGTGACTTCGGATGATGATTACAGTTATGATTCTGAAATTGAGAGAAAGGAGGCTAAAAGGAGGAGGAAAGAGGAAAAGAGATCGCGGAAGGAGAAGAAGCGCCGGAGACGTGAGGAGCGACGGCACAGAAGGGAAGAACGTCGTGCAGAGAAGCAGAAAGTGAAGAACTCCGGTGATGCTTCTGCTTCAGATGGTGAACATGTTACCGGAAGGGAGTTTCATTCAAGTGACAATGAAGAGACTGAGGCTGTTCAGAAGAAACTTGAGATTGAATTGCGCAAGAAGGCTCTTGAAACACTTAAAGCAAAGAAGGGCATCAGTCAATAAATGCTTTGTTGAAATATGCTGATGTCATTTAATATTTCAATCTTATTAAGTAGTAACATTTCAGATTTGCTAGGAATATAATTTCTTTGAATGAGTGTTTCTATGTTTTGGTTACTGTTTGATGTAGTCTGTGTTTACTGCTGGCAGCTTAAGTGGATAAATGAGGATTTCCTGAGCTATTCTCTTGAGTTCAACTTTATGCAGACCTTGCTCCTAGATTTTCTGGTAATTGTCTTTGTGAATTTGATTTGTTGTTTCATTGATCACGTGTGTGAAGCTTATAATTTTCCTTTATCGGTTATTGATTTATGTGTCTGTTGTCTGATTGGGATTTTTGAATTAGGCTTTAGTTTGAATTGGTTAGATACAATTGTTGGTAGAAATTCCTTATGAATGGCTCATATTATCTGTTACGACAAAAAAACCTAAAGGTCTTGTGTGTTTCATTGATGCGGATTAACTAAATTCAGCTTTCTGGTTAATTGATAGATGAAATTTATGTCAACTACATGTGACCTACTTGAGCAGATAATGTGCAGATCCGCATTTTGACCATTGATTCAGGTAAAGTCTTCTATGCCTTTACAGGCTCTTTTAGAGGAACAACTGTGTTTATAGGTGGATCCTTTTCCCATGTCTCTGTCTCTGTCTGTCTCTCTCCCTCAGTGTTTCTGTGTCTCTCAATATGTATATTGTTGCTGCTTTCTTACTTTATTTTTGTTTAAATTTTAAGGTTGGCAGCTTGAGAGTTCTTCCTGGGACTTAATTTTCTAAAATTCTCCATGGTGATTGGTTCATGGATTTGTCTGGTCCTGATGTTGATATCAGCTGTAAGGTTAACATGGGTAGTATATCATGAATAATTAATACCGTGTGATCATGGAGCATGTTTTCTTACTGGGCTTCACATGCTTTTGTGAAGCATTCAACTTTGATAGGGAAAGTTTGTTGCTTGGATAATTTATGATCTTATTATACTTTCTCGTCCTCTAGCAGGATCGATGAATACTGTGATGTCAATCTGCCGTTTAGACATAGATGGTATACCGTATATGAATAACCTTGACATGTATTTCTGTTCATTTTCAGTTCTTAAATATTTCATCTAATTTGAGGTATAACCTCCTGTTTTTTGGATAAAAACTTATCTATGTGCATTACTTTCAGGTTAGTAAGTTTGGGCTGCAAATGATAGTAATTCTTACTCTGAACATAAGCTGGATTTTACTGCCTGCTTAAGCATTTGCATGTAGCAAATGATTCTTTGTGAGGTTTGTTGGAGATGTGAAACATGTAGTAATAATAATTTTGTTTGACATGGCTTAAGTATGTAAGCTAGGCTTGTTGACTTTGATGCTGGTACCTTAATCATTTGCTCAATGAAGAGATGGGCAGAGCAATTGAATTTAGATTGGCATAAGCTTCCGGTTTTTGATGAAGTGAGAGTGAGAAGTGAGGACCGATCTATTTCTAGTTTCAGTTTTCAGTTAGAATTGAATTTTGCCTACTATATTTGGTGTGTTTAGACCGTGTTATCTTATGGTGCTCCTGCTGTATTTGATATTTCTTTTTGGCTTCATTAATTACTCCTAATTTAATTACCATCCTCACATCTTCCCTTCTTAGATGAGTATGCCCTAGCAAAACTCCCTTCCACTGTTGTAATGTGCAATCTCTTGAAAAACTTGAGGTTCACATTTGTCTATATTTCCTTTTGGCTATGTTGTGGCCATCTTTGGAAACTTTTCAGTTACAACTCTGTGAGTTCAGTTCTGTGGCATGAGAATGATCTCTTTCTCTCTTTTCTGTAGTTTTAGTTTGTAGTAATAGCAGGTTCACGCAATCAGTTCAGTAGGAATAACACGATACAATTGTAGTTATTATCAACATAACATTGCTTGATATGAGACGCTTTCTCCCCCTTTTTTTTTTCTTGGATTCATTGTTGAGTTTCCTGAATTACCACATCCGTGCTGTTGAGGCTTGCTGTTGGATTGTTCGTCATTTGTATTAACTATTCATTTACGTCCATGTACTTGCACTTGAATACAACCGTCGTTCTCACATGCCATGGCCCATGAGCCAGAGATTTACATTTTGAAGATTTTTTTTTGGGGATTCCTTTTCACAAGGTCTCCAAATTTGCCATATCTCTGTGCCTTGAGGTTTGTCTCTGTTGCCCTGTATTATTTACTATTGCATGCAAGAAATTCAAACCGGGCTTCTATTAACATGACAATATATTATTGACTTGAATCATTATGGGCCATGCCTATCGTATTATTTCTGTGGTTGCATGAGTGGATAAAATCTTGTTGAACTTGAACATGTATGATTTTGCTATTCCTCAAATCTTTGCCCGTCACTTTCTGGTGGTTCAACGTCCCATCAAAATTCTCTGGTGTCCAATTTTTCCATAGTAGATAGAGCATGCCATGTGGCATCGTTTCATTTGCCTGCTCCCATACCTTCCTCATCCAGATAATTCGATTGCCACACTCACTCAGTCGAGAAGTGCAGCACTCATGAATATGCACAAAACTGAGTTGTGAAGGAAGAGAAATTCTGAGCAGCAGTTTCAATGGCTGCAACTCTCACTTCCAATTCATTCGTTCTAACCTCCTCACCCAGTTCAAGAGCAACAACCACTCTCAGGAACCCCCGAAGGTTCACCGCCTTCGCCAAGAAGGCCGGACCCTTCTCTGCATTTCGGCGTGGCAAGATATCTGGTCCGTCATCGTCCGACGAAAGCGAGGCTGATGACTCCAACAATTCAAGTCCATTCCAGTTTAATTTCGGGAAAGTACCCGATGTTAAGTCTTTGATCCCCGTTGTGAGTAGGCCTTCCTTTTCATTTGGGATCTCCAGAAGCAAGGACCCTGGGACTGTGTTTGTTGCTGGCGCAACTGGGCAGGCTGGGGTTCGAATAGCTCAGACCCTTCTGCGTGAGGGTTTTAGTGTCAGGGCTGGAGTACCTGAACTTGGTGATGCCCAAGAGTTGGCTCTTGTTGCTTCTAAATACAAGGTTAGTTTCTCAAACCAAACGAATGAACAATCTGAATTGGATAATTCCTTACCAAACATTGTGATGGTGATAGTAGTCTACTTTTTACGTAGAAGAAAAAGACAACTAGATGAAAAATGAAGAAATGTTGGCGCTTGTAACTTGTAGATCATTCTTAAGTACATTGTAAAAGAAAAGAAAATTATCCAAAACGGCTACACACTATTACATGATTATTTTGCAGCACAAAGGTTAATACTTTCACTCCAATTTTCATCAACACCGTAGATCCTATCAAAGGAGGAATCAAAACGCCTCAATGCTGTAGAGTCTGTCTTCCAAGATGCTGAAACTATCGCCAAAGCTATCGGAAATGCCAGCAAAGTTGTTGTCACAATTGGCCCCTCCGAGAATGGTCCAACGACTGAAGTCACCCCATCAGACGCCTTACAAGTAATCCAAGCAGCTCAGCTGGCTGGTGTTGGGCACGTGGCAATAATCTATGACGATAACACAGCGGGTGGTGGATCGACTTACAATGTACTAGATGGCATCTCTTTGTTCTTTAGCAACGTCTTCTCGCGATCTCAGCCGTTGACCATCACTGAATTGTTGCAAAAAGTCATTCAAACAGACGTTAGCTACACGTTCATAAAGACAAGTTTGACTGATGATTTTTCTCCCGAGAGCTCATATAATGTTGTTGTGTCAGCTGAAGGAAATGGAGGAGCTAACGACTACAAAGTAATGTAATGTATGCAGTAGTATTGTAATGCTTTAATTCTCTTCATTTTACTTCTTTTCTTTAGACATTTAAAGTTTCAATCTTTCCTGATAATATTCAAATTTACACACTTAGGTAGCCAAGTCTCAGATCGCATCCCTGGTGGCAGGTGTTTTCTCAAACACTTCTGTGGCAGAAAATAAGGTACATTCTTGACGCTACTAACTATCAAATTTTTGTCTATGAACAATGAACCCGCTTTATACTACATTTTATGATCACATTCACATTATTGACAATTTGAAACTGTTGTGAAATCCATTTATGTCGGTGGGTTTCACCTTTACCAAAGTTGTGATCAACAATTTGATCAGTCTTGAGTATTTAATTTCCCATTTGTTTTACAAATAACAATGCTTCACCATTTGTTTTAAAAATTAGTAAATTACAATGCAGTTTTCTGGTTACTAATCTCTTGATTTTGCTGTCGGCTTACCTATCCATTTGATTTTTATTTGTGACCCCAGGTTGTGGAAGTATATACTAATCCGTCAGCACCCTTGAGGGCTGTAGATCAACTTTTCAGGTATAACCCTAGTTACAAATTTTTATATAGCTAGAAATGTTTCTATATCACTGTTATAAAGCTGCTTTGTTTGAAGGAAATTCTGTTAACGTACTTTGTGCATATTATATTTTCCTTTAGTACAATCCCTGAGGATGGAAGAAGGAAAGCTTATGCAGAAGCGATTGCAAAGGCAAAGGCAGAAGAAGAGGCAAAAATAGCAGCTGAGAGAGCTAATGAAGCAGCCAACGCAACAAAGAAACTTGAAGAAGAAGTAAAGAAGCTATCTGAACAAGATGCTCGAGCCTCTAGTTTAGCTGAAGAAGCTCAAGTGAAGGCTGAGGCTGCAGGGGGAGCCTCAATAGATGGCCTCTTGAGCAGAGCAAAAGACATTGGCTCAGGGCTTTCTTGGGGTAAGTTTAGCTCACAACTTGCAGACACAGTTTCAAAGTCCATGGAAACACCAAAAGTTCAGATTGCTACTATAAGGGGACAGGCAAGGGCTAAGACACTACCTCCCAAGAAAGCTGTTGCTCAGAAAATCACAGCTCTGATGCCGAAGGAGAAGGCAAAGCCTAAATCCAACCAAACGGATGCGAAGAAAGAAGTGAGGAAGGTGTTTGGTGGCTTGTTCACACAAGAGACTGTGTATGTTGATGATGATTGAGAAGAATGTCTTTCCATGTAGTATTTGTGTTTTTGTTATTATTGAAAGATGGTTTCATGAGTTCTAGCTACAAGTAATTAATTTTATGCACTGGTTCATGTAGTTAGAGGCATTGTTCAAGTAGTTAGAGGCACACTTTGTATGTAATATATGTACAAATCATATCCCTACACTTGAATTTTGCTTGTCCTCAAGCAAGTACAAAACAAAAATAAATAAACTACCACGAGAAAGGAAACATGCAAGTTAGTCTTTTCAACCATAAACCTCAGGGAGCCTTATAAGTCAAGATCAAGATTCAAATAAAGTATAATTAAGCACGGGCATAAAAAAATTGCTAAGTATTTAACATAGACATCTAATTTATGCTCGACTGTAGTGTGTGGATGCCATAAGTATAATCGATCTCATGCAATTAAATAGGCACATTCAAATTTGATTAACTGCTAAACTTACAAGGATCACTAAATATTTCTGCTCAAGTGTTTGTTAGACTTCACCTTAGGTATAAAACTCAACCCTGGGATTGTGCTCTTATTTTTTGTATTTTCGATACCATTGGTGGAAGTTGGCGGGGGAGGAAGGTGGTTTGTGGGGTTGTTCAACATTGCAGACTGTGGTGGTGGGGCGTGGAGAGAAGGTGGATGAGAGGAAAAGAGAAATGGGGGGGGGGGGGGGGAGAGAGAGAGAGAGAGAGAGAGAGAGAGAGTTTAACAGAGAAATATCCTTAAGAAAATGTTTTATTCACAAAATTTTAGCGGAGACGGTAGTTAAGTCGACTAAAGTGATATTTTCGAAAATTGAGGAGAGACCATGTCAAAGAGAGAAGGGGGGAGGGGAGAGAGAATTTTATTTTTAATCAATTTGACCGAAATACCCTTAATTTTTTTTTAAAAAATTTAACGGAGAAAATAGTTTAGTGACTAAAGTTATACACGGTCTTTTAGTTCAGTAAGTAAAGTGGCATTTCCGAAAGTTGAGTGATCAAAGTGTCGAAGGAAGTAAAGTTCAGTAACTAAAGTGAATATTCTCCTAACTATTTTTCCAATGCTCTAGTCACCAAATTACAAGTTTTGTTTATACCACTTTAGGAGGCTCCTCCAATGAAGATGGCCTTACTGTCTTTGACTAGGATGTCGCAGATTAAGATATAATAAAGTATTCACAGGGGCCAAAACAGAAAAGGCCCAGCCCTAAAATTTTCTCTTCCTTGTTAAGGTTGCTGCTCAAAACTAATTCCTTATTGGTTTTGGATTCTTTACTTCTTCAGGTTTTGAGAAAACTAGTTCTAGTATATCTAAGACTTTTTCGGAGATTTTCCTTGAGTATAAAGGTTTATGATTACTTTTATGACTCTGAATCCTATTATGAGTATGACTATTTGTGAGCCTATAAATAGGACCTAGAGGCATAGTTTTATACTTTTATGCAAGGACCAAAATATCGGATATCGAAAAAATATCGATGGTCCGAAAAATAGAAATTTTGAAGGAAATTTCGAAGGAAATTTCGAAGAAATATCAATATCGGTAAATGTTCGAAAGAAACGATAGAAACTTGGAGAAAAACAAATAAATTTTAAATGAAATTTTAAGTGATGTGTATTTGATCGATTATCTAATGTGTTTAAAAATAAAATGTTGAATACACTTAGTTGGATGATAAATTGTGTAATAATTTAGGATAACTTGTGTAACTTGGAACACAAAAGGATACACCTGACCATCACATTTGTTACTTTTTTATTTATTTAACAAAATGTCAGAAATTTGTTAGAAAATTAGAAGAGTAGATAGCTTAGGTAAATTTAAAAGGCATATGTTACATATAGTAAATATCTTCGCATCTAATTTTTTGTTTCTTTTACTCTAGTATACTTGTACAAATAAATGTATATATATATTCATCCTTTTTTTTGGTTATATCAGAGCTACAAAGCCTACAAATATAATACAAATTGCATAAAGTCTAAGAAGCCATTCTAGTTCAATTGGCCAAGGCGTTGGGCCCCTTGTGGATCAAGTATCATGTTCGATTTCATGCTGTATTTTTATCTCAGAGCAATCCCAAATATCGCGATATATTGTTGAATATCCCTATAATTTAGGGATTTCGCCGAAATATCCGAAACTTATGAGATTTTCAGAAAAATCGTTCGATATTTACTTGGTATGGCAACTAAGGTATCGCCGAAATATCACCCACTCAAAAAAAACAAAAAAATCGAGGATATTTGGCCGATATTTTTTATTTTTAAGACCTTGGTTTTATGTGTGGATCAATTGAGAGTTTAGAAAGTTGCAAGTTTGAGAGATTATGTGTATTCGAGTATTATCTATTGAGAATTTGGGTTGTGAGGAAAGAGATTATTCTAGTGTGAGAAAAACCGAAGTGTCCTTCAATTGTAATCTTCTTTCTTGTTTAATGGATCCATCATCATCATCATCCTCATCATCCAGGGATGTCTTGTTTTGGTATGATAAATCGGAAAACTTTAGGTGGCGTGGACATGTATGAATTAGTAAGAAATTTTCTAGGCGTATTTAGAGGCGATCTGGATCCGCCCAATTCTCTGTACATATGTTTATGTACGTACAACAAGGTGGATGATTCCGTATCTTATTTTCTTGATAAATTCAAATTGGGCCTTGTGCTATCTCCTGGTTACTCCCCATCGTTCAAGAATTTCTTTATCGAAGATGTTGGTTCATCTCGTTTCAATTTTAATGACGCAATATTTCAGTTTCTCAATAATGATCATGATTTACTTGATGATTGTAGTTCATTTGGTTTTTTATTTTCTCGTTCCCTACTTGTGTTTCCTGATAACAATCGTCCATCTGAACATCCGATGCAAATGAGTTTCTATGTCGGCGACAACTTATCATTTGTTTTAGCAGGCGCATACGTTGGAAAGTTTCAACCTCCACGGATGGGTTTTGAATCATACCCATCATTTGAAGCTTACCCTGTAAATCCAATGTAAATCTATACTTTGCAGATAATACTGTTTCATATCATACTACGAGTCCCTACTTCGATGTTTTAGATCTGTAGCGTGGGCATTGGTCTTCGTTGCCGGACCCTCCCGTTTTTCACCGTTACTCTACAAATAATGATGCATCAAGCCTATATACCCCCACATATTAGTGATCAGGTAGGCAACAACATATTAGTGTCCAACACTCCAGCTCATATACCCCCACATTTCGGTTTGATATTGTCGACCTGACCAGAGGGTGGAGAGAACTAATACTTTCTAATGGTGATGGTGGTAAGTTTGAATTTCATGGCAAAACTTTAGTTGTTGACGCTGGCCATCATAGCTTACTTTTTGCATATGGTGGTGATTTTTGGAGACTACGTATGATGTCGACTACATTTGATTCTATTGTACCTAGTGATAGAGCCAGACAAGCTTAGCTAAGTATGCGCAACAATGGTCTCTCAAGATGACAAAAGTTTCAAGTCTTATTTTGTTTTTTGTTTTTCTTTCGGCTCATAGTTTGTTAACTGTCAGCTCTAACATTAACTCTATCAACTTATGTAATAAATAAATCTATGGGTTATGGCATGAGAAAGAAATTTTTTGAAAGGCACGTGATGTTTAAGCTTTTTTTTTTATAAACTTTTTTGCCTTGCAACAAGTGTACAAAGCAAGGACCAAAATTTCGAGTTTCGAGGAAATTTCGATGGTCCAAAAAATAGAAATTTAGACGGAAATTTTGAGGAAATATCAATATTGGTAAATATTCGAAAGAAATGATGAAAATTTGGAGAAAAACATGGATACTTTAAATGAAAATTTATGAGAAGTTTATTTGATTAATTATCTATTGTATATCAAAAGAAAAAATTGAGCAAACTTATTACAAGATGAATTGTAGTAATTTAAGGTGAATTAGTATCTATATGCGGAGTTTTTAACAATTCTTGAAATTTGTGTTAAAACATCTCAATTTTTTATTTTTATGACTGAAAACCCAATGAGAGGTTAAGCTATCAAGCCTATATACATTTTTTTTTCATATATCATATATTGCATAGTAAACTATATGAGTACCTTGAAACTAGATGAGTATCTTAGTACATTTTTTTTCACATAGGCTACTCTTTATGTGTTAATTTTTTTTGTTAATCTTGGTTGCCCTAAGAGGTAGGGTTAAAAACTTAAAATATCACAAGGGTGTGACTTATTTTATATTTTAATCTTGTTTTCTCTTAAGAGGTAGGGTTAAAGTGTTACAATGTGCACTAAGGTGTAATCCAATTGGACAAGGCAGTGGCCTGCCCAGCATATACCCGGATTCGAGTTCCACCCTCCTCACATTTCTCAAACTTTGGAGCCCCCTCTCCCTCCCTTAAAAAAAGGGTTAAAATGTTACAAGGGTGTTAATTTTTTTTGTCTTGTTTGCCACAAGAGGTAGGGTAAAAATGTTGCAAGGATAAAATCTTAGGAGAGAGGAGATATTACCAATTGCAGCCCATGGTGCACGTGAGAGTGGGAGGAAAGGTGAACTAGTGAAGTTTTTTTCAGCTTAAAAAAAAATTAAAATTAAAAAGCTGAAAAGCAACCCAACACTAGAAAGGGGGGATGATCATAAGCTTTTATGGTACAATAAAACATAGCAACTTGCTATTGTCGGTCTTCGTTTGCACACAAGAAGAGAAACCCAACACTAGATCAAAAGTTTTTCAAGAAGCTCAACGTTAGTAGAAACTATACATGCAATAATATAATTTATAGATTTTATCAGTGTAAAACAATGTAATATGGATGGAGGCTTGATAGGAAAAAAGAGAAGAGGGAAAGATGAAATACTTGAATTGAATTCATATGCAAAGAACCACTCAAATATATAGAGGTGGTTGTGACCTCTTCATTTTGGTTATAACTCTTCACCAAAAGTCATATGCTTTTGTTGATTATTTGAAACCAATCAAATGGTACATATATGTTCATTAACCAAGCAGCACCGTTTGATTTCAAATTCAAACTAATAAGTACAAATTAACCAACTATGATCTGAAGCACATTTTCAACATATATACCTCTTCACTTTTTATAATTTGAAAAATATTCTAACAAACTATTAGACTCATAATTTAACATATATACCATTAGAGATGAGGACTTCGTGTAACGATGACATAAAGTTGGGGTAAAGCCAGGCGATACGTTCTTCAGCAAGTTCTTTTGTACAACCATTTTCCTAGATCACAAAATAAACAAAAACATAAACATTAGCAAAACAAATTTTGTGCAGCAATTTTCTTGTACTTTCAAATACCAAACAATTTCCAGCAATATATGTGGTGAAGCTAGATAAGTTTAGCTAAGTATGCGCATCAACAGTCCCTTAAGATGACAAAAGTTCCAAGTCTTATTTGGTTTTTGTTTTTGTTTTTTGTTTTTCCTTTCAGCTCATAGTTTGTAAACTATCACCTCTGACATTAAATCTCTCAACTTATGTTGAAAACAAATGAATCTATGAGTTACGGCAGAAGAAATAAAATCCTTTAAAAGCACATAATGTTTACGCTTTCGTTTAAACTTTATTTTTCCTACAACAAATGTACAAAGGAGAATGATCATAAACTTTTAGAATACAGTGAAACATAACAACTTGCTATTATTCATCTTCGTTTTGCTCTCACAAAGAACAATGTAATATGGATGGAGGCTTGATAATTTCTATATGTAGAGAACCACTCCAATATATAGAGGTGGTTGTGACATCTTCATTTTGGTTATAACTTTTCACTAAAAGTCATATGCTTTTGTTGATTATTTGAAACCATTTAAATGGTACATATACGTTCATTAACCAACTATCACAATTTGATGTCGAAGTACTGGGTGAGATCAGAGTCTTCTCATACGTCTTGGAGGTGCGAATTGTTGTGGTGTGGAATCAAAATGTACGTCCTTTAGACCGTCGTAGGTTCCTGACCGCAATAGGTACAACAAGGGCTGGGACCAATTGAGGGATGGCTGGTGTCATTTCAGGGAGGGCAGGAGCCATTTTAGGGAGGGCATCATCACCACTTGTTGCCAATCGCTCTAGGTTGGAAATTTCAGTTTCTAGCCTCTTCTCGAGTACAATCAAAATGAAATATGATCCCACAAATATGACACAGATAGACAAGGTTCATTTAACTAGATAATAAACCTTCCACTTCCACTTGTTTAAAATCTCATGCCATATCAGGAAGCGAATGATGAGTAAGCACAGCAGTTTCACTACTCCGGCTCCCCACTCCAACGTTCGAGGGGGGACTTCCACCAAATATTGCTTCTGTATAACCATAACACTCCAAAGCCCAAAAATGAAGAAGTAAGAAACAAGAACCCCAAAAAACATTGCATACCTTATTTTATCGGCCAAATCAAAATATTGTTCAATGCAATTTAGTATTACCCCATCTAGAACAAATCCCAACCACCATAATCGCTTTGCTAGGTTAAATTCCTTCCTCATACACTAGATTTTCTCCCTAACTGTGAAAATTGGCATGCTAAACACCACCTGGCCACTTACGCAACGCACTCCGCTGCCTCCGCCGCGAGATCCACCTTGAGTTCCGCCTCGTGCATGAGGAGTAAGTGCTGCGCTAGAACAACATGCTGCTAAACCAATCCCAAAAGCATGAGAAACATAAAGAGGAATAAGATCATAATAACCCTTTTCGACACGATCGCCTTGAGCAGGAGGAGCAACTGTTGTGCTAGAACGATCTGCTGCTAAACTAACCCTAAAAGCAAGAGCAACAAGATCATCAAAACCCTCTTTCAACCCTGTGGTCGGGCCCTTAACGACATGATCTCGACCATCTCAGAGCCAATCTCTGGCTGCCAATCCAAAATGAGGCCTTGTTCGATGAAGATCGCATGGCCGGGGGATGCTTTGACGATGTTATTGCCGGAGGCTTCTTCAACGGCTAGGGTCGAGGATTTCGGCTTCAAATCTATGATCTCGAAATGGTTATGGTTAGGGCTAGGTTTTTGAGAATGAAAGTGATGGGATTGACATAAATTTATCACAAATAACAAAAATAAATGAAATTGGAGAAATACTTTTTGGTCACTCATTTATATGACATAATTACTAGATCGATGATTCATCATAATGATAGTAATTATTGTTAGAACTGTCTATTTTTATAATTGGATAGTTGAACAATCTCTATTCCATGTCCATTCAAGAGTTCTTATGTGTTACCGTACCACACCCCTTCGAGACACTGAAAAATGGACTATTTTTTTCTTCTTAGGAACACATACAAGATTCGTCACTATAAAAAAGATAATGGTAACCCCACCATTAACAACTTCATTTATGATTTATGTACATGTCCTACCAAGACAGCATTTGGAAGTTGCTATCCTCTTGCCTAGCTGACAAAGATTTACCTTCGTGAAAAGGATAATTCATTCGGATCAACATATATAAGATTCCAACTACATTCATTGTATTACCATAATTTGATTCAATTAATTTTTTGCAGAGCTGATTTATAGAGGATAATTTAAAAATTAAAATATAAATTATTAGATTATAAAATTATAAAGTAAAAATACGTTAATCACAATATGGAGTAAATTTTTAAATTTACCCAAAAAGTGAACTCAAGAACTATCCATCATGAAATAATAACATCACTGTCACATACAATCCGCACAACTTATTATGAAAAGAAAAAAAGCCAGAGATATTCATGACAGTTTGTGACTTTGTGCTATATACGTAGCATGGAAAATGGGTCACGTACGTGTCAAGATGATAGGATTTCCATAAATAAAGAAATGACTTTCAAAATATGAACTGAACAATTAGGCTACTAAACTCTACTTCTCAAACCTTTGGGAAGTAGAAGAAACCATACCGGCAGAGGGACGTCTCCAGATGCTCAAGCATAGTTTAGATGTCACACAGTTGAAAATTAGGATATGGATCGAATTGTTTTTATGATTTCTTTCTTGTGTCCTCTTCTTTTTAAGTTGTGCTATGCGCAATTAATAATATTTCTATTAGAGTGGAAAAGTCAAAAATTGCATTACGAGTCTGGAAAATAATGAAAATAAATATAATTTTTATTGTATATTTTGCCGACAATATAAAAAAAGTAAAGGTTTCCGACATGCTAGAAATACCCTGGTTAGTTTTTTTTGCGATCAATACGCTTTGTTTATCACCCAGGTAAAGAATTTAAAAAAATTTAGAAATGAAATTTTGCATAGAATCAAAGAGTTTTTTCTAGGTTCGGAAGGGTTCACACAAACTATGCAAACTATATATGCATGAATAGAAGTTCGTAGGTCTTTTGAATCCCAACGTGTTTCAAGAAGTTCTCTTAGCTAGGATCATTAGAGGAAAGCCAAAAATTAGGAATTACTTACAAGTTTTGAAAATAATGAACATAAATATATATATATATATATATATTTTGAAACAAGCAGAAACTTTATTAATCAATATAGGATTACAATCCTTAATATGTGCATCCTAAAAAGGAGCAGTACAAACCACATAAGTGGCCTAATCGATGAGTCTAAACCTAGAACTCTAATCGATGATTCAAACCCTAAAACAATACATATACTATGCATCACTATTGTCAATAACCAATAGAAAAATTCCGGCAAGTATTGTCTTTGAGACCAATAAACTCAATCTAGCTCAAGGAGAACCCATGAAAAAATAAAGTAAAACCACAATCTAAACTTGCACAACTTCTCATGCTTATTCTTAGACAGTAAATTAAAAAGATCCAAATCAAATAACCAAATTTGATCTAGGTTAAACTTTAGCAGCGCCCCACCAGTAATAAGGTCGCCAACTTGGAACACCAAGGCTGATGAGCCGCTAAAATCGAGTATCCAAAACACACCTGGATCCCATATCTTGAATCCTTAGATCTGATTGACATCCAACATAATCGACAACGAAGAGCAAAAAATCAGATCTAACCGAGATGTCAACCATCTCTGAGAGCCCACGAGACTCCCTGCAGGAGCATAACCACCAAAGGCTTGAAAAGAGTATGACGGACATAGCCGTCCTTGTGAGTGAGAGAGGCCAAGACCGTCTTCACCATAGGAAGCTGCACTAGCGAGCGCTGACAGCACTAGAATTTGTACGATGAAAAGTACAAAAAGAAGCATTATAACTTTTGCTGACGACTTAATATACCGTCGACACAAGTCTCCCTTGTTTAAATACAAAAAAAAAAGTTTCTGACACTCTAAAATATTCTGGTTAGTTTCTTTGCGACCAATACACTTTGCTTATCACCCAGTCAAAGAATTTATTCATTTAAAAAAAAATATTAGAAATGAAAATTTGCATCGAATCCGTATGCTTTGGTGGAAGTCCATTATCATTTGGTTGATCGCTGCTATGTGATCGTTGTTCAAAACGTTTTACACAAACTATACACGAATATAAGTTTGTAGATCTTTGGACTCCCAACGAGGTTCAAGAAGTTCTTTTAGGTTCATTAGAGAAAAACCGAAAATTTTGAAATTACTTTACCAGTTTGGAAAATAATAAAAGTAAATAAAAATTTTATTGTACCTTCAGTTTGGAAAATTTTTATTTGTCGACACAAGGCTCCCATGTTTTTTTCTTTTTAATTTTCAGTTAAAAAATAGATAAGCCTTCCAACACTCTAAAAATGTCCCAGTTAGGTTTTTTGCGATCAATACGCTTTCCTTATCAACCACGCAAAGAATCTAAAAATATTTGGAATTGAAATCTTTCATAGAATCTGTGTTTTATAGCAAAGGAATTTTTCCTAGGTTCGGAAGGGTTCACACAAACCATGCACAAATTGAAGTTCTTTAAATCTTTTGACTCCCAACGAGGTTCAAGAAATTCTCCTAGAATCATTAGAGAAGAACAGAAAAGTCAAAACTTGCATTACGAGCTTGGAAAATACTCATAACAAAATTAATTTTTATTAGAGTTTTTGTGGACAAAATATTCTCGGCACAAGTCTTCCCTGTTTTTAATGTTTAATTAGCAAAATAGAGAAAGCTTTTGACACTCTAAAAATGCCCCGATTAGTTTCTTTGCGATCATAATTAACGCTTTGTTTATTACCTGGGCAAGGCAAATAATCTAAAAATATTTGGAACTGAAAATTTGCATAGAATCTATGGCTATAGTAAAGAGTTTTTCCTAAATGTTCACACAAACCATACAAGAATTGAAATTCTTTAAGTCTTTTGACTCCCAATGAGGTTCCTCAAGTTCTTTTAGGGTCATTTGAGAAGAATAGAAAAGTCAAAAATTGCATTATGAGCTTGAAAAATATTGAAAATAATTATAATTTTTATTGTACCTTTTTCCGACGAAATATTCGTCGGTACAAGTCTCCCTCGGTTTTATTTTTATTAATTTTTGATTAAAAAATAGAGAAGGTTTCCGAAACTCCAAAAATACCCTGGCTAGTTTTTTTGTGTGATCAATTCGCTTTGCTTAATGCTTATCACTCAGACAATTTTTTTAAAAAATATTTTGGAAATAAAAATTTGCATAGACTCCATGAGCTATAGCAAGGAGTTTTTCCTATGTTCAAAAGGTTTTCCAAAAACCATGCATGAATAGACGTTCGTAGGTCTTTTGACTCCCAACAAAGTTCAAAAGTTCTTTTAGGATCATTAGAGAAAAGCCAAAAATGAGGAAATAACCATACTTGTTTGGGAAATAATGAAAATAAAGTCAGTAATTTATATAATTTACGTTTTTTTTTTCAGCGAATTTATATATTTTTACTTTTACTGATGAAATTTTCATTTATATTGCAAATTATTCGTTGAGTGTTTCCATGGTCGATCGCCTAGTTCCTAGACTAGCTAATACAAACTACACCAAATTTCTGGCCACCCATCCACCCCTACTAGATTATTAGTTAATCGTAAATGCTCAATTCTAGCAGCATTAATTGTCTTTTGGTTTTCTAAAAGGATCTTATAAATACTTTTAAATGATGAGATTATTCTCAAAAAAAAAATGATGAGATTAAATTGTCAACACTTAAGGGCGCAATTGGAGACAAAATTAATTACCACTCTGATCTTCTGAGATTACGCAAGAAGCCCAGCCAAATTAGTAACAGAACCATGGCCCAAAGTGGTAAAAACTCTTTAGTGAGCCCATAGCAAATCTTTTCTTTTCTGGTAAAAACTTTTTGTAGGTCAGAATTGAAGACTCCACAAGACCACAACCCTCTCCCAGAAATGACAAATAAATAAATAAAAAGAAACTCAACAAAGTATTTGTGTTATGCTTCCACGTGGCAAGGATCTAGGGCTGAGACAGTGCCAGTTGGAACTTGGGAACGTTTTTTCTGAGAATTGCCAGCTTCTTTTCTTTCTCTCATGCGTCGACTCATTTCCTGGGGTTTGCTAGTGAGGACCAGCTGCGAGTTACTTGTCGGATTTGACCAAGCTAGCTAGAGCTACCAATCCTAGGATAATATATATATATATAATATATATAACACACAACGTACCTTAGGCTGCAACAAACCAGGTCGGCCAAGAATACTATACATAGTAGTAAACAAACGTTGAATTGGAATGTTGGAATCAATCAAACATTGATCGAGCTGGTGATGATGTTTACATATATAGCTTTTGTCATGAAATGCTTACCAATGTCATTTTATCGTACATTTAAGTGTCAATAGCTATTAATATATATATATATATATATATATATATATATATTAGTACGTAGAGAATTAAACTAACAAATGATTTAGAACCGGATCGATCTTCATTTCTTGATGTGTATTAGCTCATCGATGTTCATGTTCATGTTTCTTTTATACGCTTTTTTTCTCAACACGTAGAATGATGATGCACGTAAGAAACAAAAAAGTTAACTTGATATACATTAATGTTAATGTATTCTCTAATAGTTTAAATTAGATGAACCTGCATGATGATTGTTAATTTGAACACATTATTACACTTGGCGGATTATAATTTCCTTGATTTAAGCATAACCCTCAAATCCCTTGCCAGATCTTAACCTATTTGAATCTCACCTCATCCCCCGAAAACAATCAGTACTAGTTGAACCTCTTGCTTGATGAACAATAAACGAAAGAAACAGACTGAACTCATCACATCAAACTGAAATAGTAGTTTATATTTTTCTGAATTATTTATCTAAACGTCTATTGTCTATAACAGTTGTTATCATTTCATCCCGAAAGTGTAAAGAAAAGAGAAGGTATTTTTTTCACCTAATTAAGTACTATGTTTTTGCATTAAACAACTACTAAGTATATAGGTAATAAAAAACGTTAGATTCCGTAGTATGCTAATGTTTTTTTTTAATATTTGCTTTAGATTCTCTCTGGTGTATCTAAAGCAGCTGGTATGATTAATTCCTCCATGAAACACTAAAAAACCTAAACAAGTTGGGAAATAAATATAAAAGAAAACATACAAAATAGTTTTGTTTCTTTTACACGTATCCAAGCATATGTTATCCCACCATAATACACCAAAAACCAATACAAATTAAATATATTAACAGAAAATATACTAAAAACTAATAGTATATTGGTGTAACAAAATTCTAGCTAGTTTAACATGACAAAGTTTTGGAAATGTTTTGTCCTTTGGTACAAATTAAATATTTAGCAGCTATCAAACAAATATAAATTGTATGTCTTTCTAGCTATTAAAAATAATAATAAAGTGTATAGCATGCATTGCTTGGAAATTAACAGATCATTAAGATCTAGAAGAGCAGGCCTCTCCTCTCTCTCCCTCTAAATAAATATAATTGTTCACTACCAGCCAGTTGACCTATCTCTCTTTCTTTCTCTCTCTGACAAATTGCTCGGTTGGTAATGGAGTCTGGTGATCAGCAAAGTCCAGAAAATTCAGGTGATCAGCAAGGTACAAACCAAGGAGCTGCAGCAAAGTCCTATGAGTGTACTTTTTGCAAAAGGGGGTTCTCTAATGCACAAGCTCTGGGAGGGCATATGAATATTCATAGAAAAGATAAAGCCAAGCTCAAGCAAGTCTCCTCCTCATCAAATATTGTTGAAACTAAACAACAACAAAGAGTGCCTTCGGAGATCCCAAAGTTGGCACCCTCTTACTCTCAAATTCTTTCTAAGAATAATCCCAACATTAATTCTTTGGAAGCCATTCACATGCCTCATGGTGATCATATTGAAAGAAGTGCTACCACAATTAGGGGATCATCATGGCCTAATTGGTTTCTCAATGATAAAGAAGGTGATAATCAATTAAGCCATGTTGGCCAAGTCCAACAACTTCCACTATTTTCTCAAGCACCATCGGATCAAGATCATCAAAATCAAGGTCGACCACAACAACAACAAGATCAAGGGGATCAAAGTGAAAAGGGTTCAGATTTAGACCTTGAGCTTAGACTAGGGCCTGAGCCTCAAGATTCATCATCAACGTTGGCAAAAGCTACTACGAGAAAGTTCTTTTGATTTTGAATATATATACTCTATTTCAATCCTGGTATTGTTTCTCTCTTTTTAATTTACAAATTATATTAATTTTATTTATCATGTTTATGATCCATTCTTTAACTTCGTGCACGTGTATAGAATTTTCCATGTGAATGATTTTGTTATTACTTGTTCGGATCTTCATTATAGGTTATGTAACTTACGTTTTGGTCGAATTTCATTTCTGGGTTTCGAGAACTGAATCTCATGCATCTTGACAGAGAGACAATTAACTAATTTTGACATGCGAATTAATTAGTACCAACTTAAAAACTAACCCTATTCATACATTTAACCAATTAAGATGAATTGCATGCACGTACCTTTGATGTATTGACCCTGTTTATACATCAAATTATAAGGATGCACTGAAATGCAGTTATGAGTTAGGGTTTACAGATATTGGATCGACAGTGTTGAACCCTATATAGATGCACGTGTGAAACCATGCATGCCTTGGATTTATAGACCTCTAAATGATACTTTGATCAACTCGATCATTTTATATACCTGTACATGATCTAGCTAGGATGAGATTATCAATAATTAATGTGCCTTATGGTCGATCACGTACTACTCTCTCTATCTCTATGTGTAATATATAAATGTTCTTGATGATAATATATTGATTGAGGTTTATTCACCACGGGAGAGAGAGAGGATGAAAGCATATATAAAGTAATTCTAACTTCATTCCAAGATTTCTTTGATTAATTTCATTAGAAGACCTGAGTTTACTAGGTAGGACATTATATACTAACGTACTAGTTAAACTATATATCAATTAATGGTTGAATTGTCCATTTGCATGAGCTTAATATGTATAGCAGATCGTATTGCTAGGGATTACAAGTAAATATCTTTCTGATTGGTAAATATGCAAGTCTAACACTACAGTTTTGACAATTTTATAAGAAATATTTTCACTATAGCTTAGTATTTCCTTCTTTTTCTTTTTTTGAGTACAGAAAATAACTAACAACAACAGCAGCTAGCAGCAATAGCTTGCAGCCGATCCTCATTGAGTGGGAACAACACCAACGATCAACTTAGAAGCTTAATTTAAATTTTAATTGATAGAGATTCATTTATTTATTGCCCCTGAAATAGCGGGAGTAAGAGGGGTTATGTATCAACGGAAAGAGCCGGCCGGTTTGAACTTTGGGTCTCTTCCGGCCAGTAAAGAGAATTACGGGGAAAAGGGTTGTCTTAGTTCGATTTGTTAATTTCTGCAAAATAAATAGTTTGTTCATTGATTGATTGAATCATATTTTATTGGACCTTATACAGTTGTTTTTCTTTTCGTTTTTTCTCAAACACCTGAAAAGGGATATTGAGCTATATATGTTTCACAAACTAATTGGAACTTAAAAAAAAAAACTAATTGGAACTTTCTTGTGCACAAAATATGTTAATTCTTCATCCATATATAGTACTTTACAGGGTTAATTTAGACAGCAATATTACATTCGAATGAATTCACTAATCTTTTTTCGCAAAATAAACATCATATCATCTCGGTTCACTTTCCTTTGGTTTAGGTAATTGCTGCTAGCTAGCATATTGCTCGATCTTCTTCTATTATTTCCTTTCTATATAGATTTGTTAAGTTCATATAATAGTAGTACAACTTAATTGGTTCATATTTTTTCTTTTCATATAATCTAGGTACAACTTGGTTGGTAAATGATATGGTCTCAGTTTTATTTGCTTTCGTAGACAAAGGATTGAAGGAGAAAGTTATTCACTACATTAATTGTTCCTCTACCTTTTTTTTTTGGTGTCTCTAGTCTCTCATCCTATTAATATATCTTCGGTGAAAACAAAAGTTCTTAGAAGGACTTAACTTTCTGTTGTCTTTTGGGAGGATAATAGATCAACTGATCGAATTCTTGATGCATGTTACTTAATATATAGTTTAATCGATTCTTATTGATATAAAGTAAAACAACTCTTCTTTACATAAAGATATCAAGTAATAATGGGAACCGAAAATTAGGGTAGCTTTTTACATACCAGAAATTCATATTGTTCATAAGAAGTAGTGGAACCAAATACAAATATATGCATATGTAATAGTCAATTAATGTTAAAAGCTCAAGGTATTTCTCTATTGTTGTCTCTGTTCATGCACAGGACGTTTTTACATCTCTCTGTTCTTTTCTCCCTTTGGAAGAAATTAATGTTAGAAATGATCCCTTATTACCGCTTAAGATAATTAATTAATTTGACAGCTAGCTTTGGTAAGACTGTCACCTCAACTCTTTTCGTTAATGTCCAAGACTCTAAGCTGACAACAGACGGCAAGAGTCAAAAACTAGTAGTATATATAGCAAAACTACGTACTCTACGTACATATTTGACATTTTCAATCAGAATTAATGAAATTAATTCTAAGACGTGCAACTTAATTTGTTGTGTTAATAGGGTTCCTAAAATTAATCTAAGACGTGCATATGGAAGATATTTGGACACAAACAAGTCAAATTTCAAGCATAGTAAACCTATTTTCTTTATATTTTCATTCCGCAATGAGGTTGCTAAAGTTCATCAAAAACGTACAATTGAAAAATGTTCCACGTACCCACCGGAAATCAAATCCCGGGAGAGTAACCATATTCCAACTTTTTGGCAAAATAATTCTAGCTTTAAGCAAAACCTATTTCTATTTCCATTAAAATTTTCAAATACAAATTTGAGCCAACAATTAATGGTGTTTTTTGGACAAAAATGCCCTGAAGTCATGACATAGTTGTGAGCTGCGCGTCTTCTTCTTCTTGTAACGTTGTATGTTTCGAAATCATATATTAGGAGCTCTTAATGGACAATTAATGGAGCCTCAAGAATTTCATAGTTTAGCATATTTAGCTATTTTTACACTTGCTCATCAGTATGATAGCCGTTCTACATCATTTGACATCCATGCAGCTAGTCTCGAAAACATTGAAAAAATCTTTGCAATCGATCACTTGGACTCAAAACAACCCAAATTCCAAGCCATTACATGCCAAAAATTATTTTTGTTCAATTTTGTCAAACTGAGGTTGTTAAAGCTTATCTAAAGTATATGGAAGATATATGCTCCGTCAAAATCTATTCAAGTGCGCCAATTATTTATTTTACGGTAAATCACCAATTAGGGTCACTTTACACACAAAAAGAAAAAAAAATCATTAAGATAAGACATTATTTTTTAAGAGATTTTTCAATTCAAGTCCAATTTTCTATATAAAAATTAGATGCTGTCCACGCATATTTTTTTTGTTAATTGCGGTCTATTTACTATTTTTATCCGTCTATTTTGCTCATATAACTAAATAAGGGAAACAATTCAAAATTCACTAATTAGAGCATAATTTTAGCTCAATTTAAAATTTTGAATTTTTAAATATCGAAAATCTACACAATTCATCGTTGGATAATTTTTTACCATATAAAACTAAATGCGTTAGCATGAAACCAATATATCTAAGATGCAGGTAAAAAAAATATCAAAAACTCCATGATATCAAACAACTTAGTGAAATTCTATTAGGACCTCCAATTTTGTTCACATGACATCCTATACTTAGAGGTGTGAATGGGTCGTGTCGTGTTGGGTTCGGGTCGTGTCAAAGGTTTTATCGTGTCAAAAAGACAAACCCAAACCCAACCCATTTAATAATCGTGTCAAAAATATAAAACCAAACCCAACCCATTTATTAAACGGGTAACCCGTTAACAACCCGTATAACCCGTTTAATAATTAGGTCGTGTCGTGTTGACTTTAATGACCCATTTACACCATTTAACGGGCTAACATTGTGACTCATTTAACTAAAAAAAATGCATTAAAAATCTTGAAAGTAATATTACATAACTTCACTGTCATGGTGTCTTCACATCATAAGAAGAAAATATAAATATACATGAATATGATTCATAAATAAAACCCAAGTAGATAAACTGCTAACCCTAAAAGTAAAAAAAGGCTTACAGCCCTAATAGCCCTAATATATAATTAAAATTACTTACTTTTAATTGCTCATGTACTCGGGTTATATATACCCCAACCCAACTTGTTTAATAAACGGGTTACACGGGTTTATTTCGTGTTGATGGGTTGACCCGCAAATGACCAATTTATTAAACGTGTTTTGGCGGGTTGACCCGCAAATGACCCGTTTTTTAATCGTGCGGGTTCAACCCGCTTTATTTCGTGCGGGTTTCGAGTCGTGTTATCGGATCGTGTCGGAATTGACAGTCCTACCTATACTCTTTGCACATCCTTTTTGCTTTTAAAATACAAAATTTTCTTACTAAACCTCTTCTAAATTCCTAAAATAACCATGATGATATAATTCTCATTAGATATACAAAATTACTACTATAATTCTAAATTTACTCACCACACATTCATTAATTAATTTCTAATCAACAAGAAAATGTTTTAGCATGAACTATTCTTTGTTTTTTTTTAATCTTTGTGCAATAAAAAAAAGTAATCATTTATTCTTACTGTTTATTTTTTTTCCTCTATTTTTTGTACCTCATGATTAATTTTTTTTTTTAATTGCTAGTTTTTTTTTTTTTTGCAAATATAATGGATAGACTTAGATTTAGGTCATAGTAGAATTTCTTTTGTTCTCTATCACCAAATATGTGTTCAACAAATGATACAAGTTTTTATGTCACATGTTCTATCATAGTTTTAATTCTTATTAAATATATATAAATATTTTAATGAGAATGTAGTGAAATTGGAAAATAAAAATAAATAAGGAAAATAATAAAGAATGCAAGCTAATGTTATTGAATTGGAAACTCTAGAGAAAATAAACATAATATCTTTTTCCCCCCCCCCGGTATAATTATTGTCCTTAATAGTTATTTTATATAAGGTTATAAATGTCATTTAATAATTCATAATAGAGTAAGGTCAAATGAGCAAATTTGGAGGTTCCAATAGAATCACTCAACAACTTAATATACCTACATTATAGGCTGAAAATGATAAAAAAAAAACATATGAACAAAAATTATTACTTCCATTGAATATCTATATAATAGATATTAAAATGTATGGTAGGTAGTAAATTACTAAATTTATCTAGGCATATGAAGCAAAAAAGAAAAACAAAATTCATATCACCAATCTAAATAAAAGATACAAAATAAATTAAGCAATATGTGCATATAGATTCATACCTAATTAAAATGTTAAAAAATATATAAGAAGAAATAGAGAGAAATGTAACCTCACATAGAGATTTATGTCATCGTTTCATGAAGTCTTCATCTCTAATGGTACATATCTTAGACCATGAGCCCAATAGGTTATTAGAGTGTTTTTCAAATAATAAAAGTGAAGAAGTATATATGTTGAAAATGTGCTTTAGATCATAGTTGGTTATTTTGTAGTTATTAGTTTGAATTTGAAATCAAACTGTGATGGTTGGTTAATGAACGTATATGTACCATTTGAATGGTTTCAAATAATCAACAAAAGCATATGACTTTTGGTTAAGAGTTATAACCAAAATGAAGATGTCACAACCACCTCTATATATTGGAGTGGTTATCTGCATATAGAAATTATCAAGTCTCCATCCATATTACGTTGATCTTTGTGAGTGCAAAACGAAGATGAATAATAACAAAATGATAAAAAAAATATCAAAAACTCCATGATATCAAACAACTTAATATACCTACATAAAAAACTTGCAGAAAAACATTTCACTTGACTTTACCCCAACTTTATGTCATCGTTTCATAAAGTCTTTATCTACGGTATATATCTTAGACCATGAACCTAATAGTTTATTAGAATGTTTTTCAAATAATAAAAGTGAAGAAGTATAAATGTTGAAAATGTGCTTTAGATCATAGTTAGTTATTTTGTAGTTATTAGTTTGAATTTGAAACCAAACTGTGATGGTTGGTTAATGAACGTATATGTACCATTTGAATGGTTTCAAATAATCAACAAAAGCATATGACTTTTGGTGAAGAGTTATAACCAAAATGAAGAGGTCACAACCACCTCTATATATTGGAGTGGTTATCTGCATATAGAGATTATCAAGCCTCCATCCATATTACATTGATCTTTGTAAGTGCAAAACGAAGATGAATAATAACAAAATGATAAAAAAAAACCATCAAAAACTCCATGATATCAAACAACTTAATATACCTACATAAAAAACTTGCAGAAAAACATTTCACCTGACTTTACCTCAACTTTATGTCATTGTTTCATGACGTTTTCATCTCTAATGGTATATATCTTAGACCATGAGCCCAATAGTTTATTAGAATGTTTTTCAAATAATAAAAGTGAAGAAGTACATATGTTGAAAATGTGCTTTAGATCATAATTGGTTATTTTGTAGTTATTAGGTTGAATTTGAAATCAAACTGTGATGGTTGGTTAATGAACGTATATGTACCATTTAAATGGTTTCAAATAATCAACAAAAACATATGACTTTTGGTGAAGAGTTATAACCAAAATGAAGAGGTCACAACCACCTCCATATATTGGAGTGGTTATCTGCATATAGAAATTATCAAGACTCCATCCATATTACATTGATCTTTGTGAGTGCAAAACGAAGATGAATAATAACAAGTTGCTATGTTTCATTGTATCCTAAAAGTTTATGATCATTCTCCTTTGTACATTTGTTGTAGGGAAAATAAAGTTTAAACGAAAGCGCAAACATTATGTGCCTTTAAATTAAGCATTTTATTTCTTCTACCATAACTCATAGATTCATTTGTTTTCAATATAAATTGAGAGAGTTAATGTCAGAGTTGATAGTTTACAAACTATGAGTTGAAAAAAAAAAAAAAATCAAATCAAATCGCTGCACAAAATTTGTTTTGCTAATTTTTATGTTTATGTTTATTTTGTGATCTAGGAAAATGGTTATACAAATGAGTTAGCTAACTTTTATTTTGTGCGCAGTTTACTAGTGTGTGTCATGCAAGCTATGAGGGAAAAGTGTTCTAGAAATCAAAGAGGATGTATAAATTAAGAACAAGACAAACGTTTTCCGATTATATCCGCCTCTTAGTCTTAGTCTTGCCAATTGAAGAAAAACTTCAGAAGCTGTCATTGTATATACATACTGTGCGACGGTTTTATCTATTTGTTGGTCTTTACATTGGGAGTTTTGGACTGTAGATAATTAGATATGTCATAGATAATTGAGGTGGAGATAAGGTGAATACTAGCTGATAAGATGAATACTACTAGCTTGCCCTCCAATTTGAAATTAATGAGGGTGACCTTCTAAATAATACTGGTCACCCAATTGCTAAAGAGGGCGATCTCTATTCTAATCTTGAAGAGATGAATACTGCGTCATCATCAGCAAATCTGTAAAAGTTATTGTATGTGATTTTTCATAGGCTAAGCTACGAGAGCTAAAATATTATATAAATACATTCATTATATTTTATTTGAAAGAACACACTAAGACATACAAAATTTTTTTCTTTGCGGGAATGAGCAATTGGACGAGTAAAGCATCAGGTCATTAGATTTAGTTTATTTTGAATCAAGCTTAATCGGCGGCAGTCAAGCTGGCTTGTTTGTTTTATGACCTCGAGCTTAGGCTTTATAAGACATTATATATTTGAAAATTAAATTAAATGAGACAAATAATTAAGTTTGAAACAAAGAAAGAAAAACAAACTTTTTAACAACTAGACTTTATTTTTTTCTCTTGCTTGAATAAATTTTCCAATGTAACCAAGATTATTATTATTATTTTTTTCAATATCAAGCCATTAGGGTGAGCTCAAGTGGTGAGAGAGTGTGAGAAAACGGATTAGGATTAGACTAGTTCAGGTGTTTGATCCCCTCCAATGTAACAAAAAAAATTTCAATACCTAACTTTGTTACAAGAAAAAAAGAATATTTGGTGATTAAGAGTTATAAAAGCAAAATGTATGAAGCTAGCTTTTAGCTATAATTGTCAAGCATGAGCAAACTAGCCAATCTGAGGTCAAATTTAGTGCGAGCTATATTCTAATTGAATATGAGTTGTTCACAATCGAGCTCAATCTACTAATCAAGCATACTAAACACGAACTTATTGGCTTGTTTCATATAAGAGCATAGCTTGAATGAGCTAAAAACAAGCAGAACTCAATACGAACTCGATCAAGTTGTATTACCAATTTAAAGCCTTACTAATTGGACATAAATTTAATATTGCAATTTTTTTATATAGGGGTTTAGATAATTTTGAATAATTGTGTATGTACTAATACACTGTAATCATCATGAACCACACAAACCTAGCTACTATGTATAAAGTTATTTTCTACCAGCTTTCATCAAAATAATATAAGGTGATCGACATTTTCTGTGTTATTTCTTGCAGTACTTCTCTTGAGTTTTTACCAGTAGATATTTTGGTAGGCTCGATCGGATAACGTTTTTGTGGACAAAAATATGGCCTGATACACGTACCAATTTGATATTTCCTGATATGACCTGCAGAAGAGAAGGACCAAGTACTCGATGTCTTTACGCTCCTCGTGAATGTTAATCATATCACATGCAATTACGTCATTTGAACTATACTGGCAAGTGGCCACAAACTTGAATCCTCATATAAACTGCTCGAAGTGGCATGGCAGAGAACTAGAAACAAAAGGAGATGGCTCAAGCAGATCATACTATCAATGGCAGAGGTAAAAGATGGTCTCTTGAAGGGATGACTGCTCTTGTCACTGGTGGAACCAAAGGAATTGGGTTAGTAGATCTTTCATTAGACTGTACACTTTCAATTTTGCTTATGATTTGTTGTAGGTGTTTTTTTTTTTTTAGAGAACTCCCACGGTACCCCAAAGGCTTCCTAGGCCCAAGGACTAATCCGCAATCGGGAATCTTGTCAGAACGCTTCCTCCCCTTGGCCACCACAGAATGAATTGGGATTTAACTCCAATTCGCAGTCGGCAGGATTAGAACCCGGGTGGGGGGGTACCACACCTGAAAGCTCTTACCAACTCGACCACCAGTGGTGGTTTGTTGTACGTGCTTTAGTTTAGTAATAAATATATGTTAGATATTTGGGTATTGTTAGGTTCGCTAAATTTGTTTATCGAAATTTTGTTCACAAACGTATTAGGTTCACGGTGTATCTCATTTATTTCTAAACACATCATCATTGGTAAATAAATTTAGTGAATTAGCCAACTAAGCCGGACATTTTCTCATGTGCCTAGTTTACTAGTGTACTTCTTGTTTTTAGGTATGCGATTGTGGAGGAATTGACTGGACTAGGTGCAAGTGTACATACTTGTTCGCGGAATGAAGTCCAACTTAATGAATGCTTGAGTCGATGGAAGATGAAACCCCCCCCCCCCCACCCCCCCCCCCCCCCCCCCCCCCCCCCCCGCGCGGCGGCGCCCACCCCCCGACCAAAAAAGGAGGAGGGGGGGGCGCCCCCACCCCGACAGGCACACACCCACAAAAAAAAAAGTAACACCCACACCCAAACCACAAAAAGGGGGGGGGGAGGAGAAAAATTATATACATATAGAGAACCCTTTCCCATTGAGAAAGAAAGCCCCACCCTCACCCCCGATGAAGGGTTTTCATCAGGTCACTGGTTCAGTCTGTGATGTGGTCTCAAAAACCCACCGAGAGGAGCTTATTCACAAGGTCTCATCTCTGTTTAATGGGAAACTTGACATCCTTGTAAGTACTTTATTCAACGATCAGTTGACTTAATTTTTTCTTCTTTACTGCTAGCGCATAGATTTCAGTACAAGTAGAGAAGTAGTAGCACCAAGGCATTTTGCTACAAAACCCCACACCCAATGATCGACAAAGCAGGTGTTTAAATTGCGAATTGCTGGTTCAGTCTGTGACGCCTTGTTACATGTATTCTCATAGGCGTTCGTACATGTAATTACTCATCCAATTCCCAATGTTTGGCTGCACAGATTAACAATGTGGGAACCTATGTAGCAAAGCCAACAACTGAGTACACTGCTGAAGATTACTCATTTATTATGGGAACCAATCTCGAGTCTACTTACAATATGTGCCAACTTGCACATCCTCTCCTCAAAGCTTCGGGAGCTGGTAATATTGTCCTTATATCTTCTGTTGCTGGTGTGGTATCAGTTGGGGGGATTGGAAGTATCTATGCTGCCACGAAAGGTAGTATAGCTTTTTTCCTAACCTAGTTTTCAAATTTTCCTCACAAAATAATTGTCATCTGAAATTGAAGGTTAAGGTGGCTGATCGATCTTGTCTATTATATATTTCAGGAGCAATTAATCAATTGGCAAAAACATTGGCGTGCGAGTGGGGAAAAGATAAGATAAGGATCAACAGTGTTGCACCTTGGTTAATCAAAACTCCCCTCGTTGAAGACGTAAGATCGATGCTTCATTTTTCATGCAGATTGTTCATTTCCATTTATCTGGATCATCTGGTGGCCATGTCTTGACTTTATTTATCTTGTTGCTTTTCTCTTTCTTAACATGTGTAGATTCTCAATGACCAAAAGGCTCTTGAGGCTTTTAACTCTCGAACCCCTTTAGGACGCCCCGGAGAGCCGGAAGAGGTTTCTTCCTTGGTGGCATTTCTATGCTTGCCTGCAGCCTCATATGTAACTGGGCAGACCGCAGACTATTTGCGTTGATGGAGGGGTCACTGTTAATGGCATTAATGAATATTGAAAACAGCACAAATTAATTAGAGAATTAATTACAAAAGACACCTTCAACTATAGATTTTCAATTTCATACCTAATAATCAAATTTTGTCATTTTTATACCTCACATATGATTTTGGTAACAACTTCATACCTTGAGGTATGAATTTAATTGTTAACGAAATCAAACGTGAGATATGAAAATGACAAAATTTGATACGTGAATATAAAATTGAAGATAACTCTATAATTCAAGGGAAGTTTGTATTTAATTCTTAATTAGATTCAATCATTTCCTGATTACTTAATGATATCTCATAAATAGCTAGCTTGTGGCGGTGAAATATCAATATATATAGTCCATAGTGCTGATATATATATAAAGCTCAACTTCCTAAACTGCGAGTCTGCGAAGACATTGTTTAGAGTTTAATTATGTCATCCTAGCTAATTGCCCCAGTCGAATCTTTGTTAGCTATAAGAAACTTCACATCATGCCAGCTATGCGGGAAAAGTGCATGTACGTTCTAGAAATCAAAGAGGATGTATAAATTAAGAACAAGATTAATATGTGCCTCTTAGTCTTAGTCTTGCCGATTGAAGAAAATTTTCTGAAGCTGCCATTGTATATACATACTGTACGTACGAAGGTTTTACCTATTTGTTGGTCTTTACATTGGGAGTTTCGGATTGTAGATAATTAGATATGTCTTAGGCAATTGAGGGTACGTGAAGATAAGGTGAATACTAGCTGATAAGATGGATACTAGTAAGCCTCCAATTTGAAATGAGGGTGACCTTTTAACTAATACTAGTCAACCAATTGCTAAAGAGCTAGGGTGATCTCTATTCAAATCTTGATAAGGTGAATACTGCGTCATCATCAGCAAATCTGTACAAGTTATTGTATGTGATTTTTCATACGCTAAGCTACAAGAGCTAAAAGCCTAAAATAATAAATACATTAATTATATTTTATTTGAAAGGATATACTAAAACAGTCTCTTTCACCTACTCAATTAATTTTGTATTCAGTTGTGTTCAACTGTTGTTAATTTTAAATATAATATATGGTGGTGAATAATGAGGTAGTTGCAATGATACTAAGAAATACAAAAAATAAAATCTTTACATATACGTATGAGCAATTGACCGGACAGAGCATCAGGTGATTAGATTTAGTTTGTTTTGAATTGAGCTTAATTGGTGGCGGTCAAGCTGGCTTGTTTTGTTTTATAAGCTCAAGCTTAGGCTTTATACGACTTTATATATTTGAAAATTAAATTATATAAGACAAATAATTAAATTTGAAACAAAGAAAGAAAAACAAACTTTTAACAATTTTTTATTAGACTTTATTTTTTTCTCTTGCTTGAATAAATTTTCCAATGATACCAAGAAACTTTTTTTTTTTTCAATATCAAGCCATTGGGGTGAGTCCAAGGCGTGAGAGAGAGAGGGTGAAAAATGGGTTAGGATTAGGATAAGTCAGATGTTCAATCCCCTATTTTCAATATTTAGTGATTAAGAGTTATAAAAGCAAAATGTATGAAGCTTGTAGCTATATTTGTCAAGCATAAGCAAACGAGCCAATCTGAGGCCAAATTTAGTGCGAGACATATTCTAGTTGATTATGAGTTGTTCACGATCGAGCTCAATCTACTAATCGAGCAGAGTAAATCTCAAGCTTGGCTTGTTTCATGTAAGAGTATAGCTTGAACGAGCTAATTAAAAACAAGCATAATTCATTACAAACTCTATCAAGCTGTATTGCCGGTTTAAAGCCTTACTAATTGGACATAAATTTCATATTTTCAGTTTTTTAATAGGAGTTTAGATAATTTTTGTGAGACTCCGAGATTTCGTAAATAAATTATTGGATATTCCCGAAATTAAATAATACTTATTCGGACTATTATTTGAATTAATCGAAGAACAAATATTAATTCGAAAAAGATAAAGGATAAATATTCGAGACATTTATGTTTTGAGGTATATGTATTTATGTAACATATTAATACGTATTATTATTTATACGTATTTTGAAATAGTAGCTAAATAGTAGCTAATTATTTGACTTTCGATGAGTTGAGATTTTGAGGAAACTTCCTTCATGAAAGTCATAGAGCACATCGATACGAGTTCGTAGACATGAAGAACGCGAGAATCGGAGATCGTATGAGAGAGTTATGAATTTTGGAAGATTAAAGTGAAAAGAAATAATCTTATAATATTTCTTTTTGTCTGCATGATCGTGGCCGTTGAATCATCAAGATCCAATCTCAACCATTGATTCCTAATGATTGATTAAGGGTTAATTAACCTTCTTCTCTCTCTCTCTCTCTCTCTCTCTCTCTCTCTCTCTCTCTCTCTCGATCGACTCTCTCCCCCCTCTCTCGCGGCAACAATTTTGATCGACCGTTTCTCACTATTCCGGCCACTTCAAGCCATAAAATTTGTCCCAAAATGTTCACTAGTCTACCATCTTCAATCCTATATAGGTCTCTTAGATCGAAACAAAGTTTGGGAGGAGAAATCACAAGCCAAAATTAGCCTGAAAACTACCAAAACTGCCAGAGTTGCTTTTGTTTTCTGGCGCCGATTCCGGCCAATTCGGCCTAAGCCACTTACTGGGCTTTGTAACTCTTGTCAAGGGCTTTCCAACAACATAAAGTACGCCTCAATCGGAGTTTGGACGAAGGAGAATTTTGGATTTGAAATTTGGTAATTCGCGGCTTTCGACGCCAATTCCTTCCGATCCGGCCATCATCTGACTTTGAGGTAGTTACGAAACTTGTTGGGTTTGTTGAGATGTATATGCTGTTAAAATTTCAGGTCGATCGGAGTACTTTGACCGGCAGCAGCCGCCGCTACTGTGGTGGCGCGTGGCGGCGCGTCCGAAGGTTCTCGGAGAAATTCTTTGGTCCGTTGTGCTTAGTTCATCGATATGAACAATTTTTGTGTTTAGAGTTTTATCAAATTCGATCGTTTAATGTAGGTTTGATAATCCCGAAATCAGATCGTACGATTTACGATCTAAGACGATCTAACCGTTCGATCGTCACCATTTTCGGATATATTGTTAGGTTGTTAGTTCCGGTGATTGTGGTGAACTCGGATCGTCGATCGGAATCGATGAGTGAATAGTTGATGCGGGACCGGTTAAATAGTAAACGTGGGACCCGATGGAATAGTGGATGTGGGACCCGTTAAATAATTGACGTGGGACCTGTGAATAGTAAAGGTGGGACCCAATGAATAGGAAATGTGGGACCTTGTGAATAGTTGAAGTGGGACCCGCTTTGACTAGCGGTTGACTTTTGGTCAAATTGTCTCGATTTATTATTTTCGATGTCGCGGAGACATTCTGGAAATAATTTAAGTAATTTGGATTTTAGAAATATTATTTTCGGAACTATGATATGCTAAAAGAATAATTGCATGTTCATAGGCATTTGTGGAGCCACGTATTGTTTTGCGAGCGATTGTCGATTCCCGATCAAATACCGAAGATGCAGCGGGAATTAGAGGTGAGTGATTCTCACTATTTTTAGATACGAATTATTAAGTTCACGTATTTTAATATTTTGAGAAATAATATACGATGATTTTTTTAAACAAGTTATTTACATATTTTAATTATTCTATTTATCTAAATAATATTTGAGAAAATAAATCAATTTATTGTTTTAAATAATATTTATTAATTATTATTTATGAATTCTACTATTAACATGTTGTAAATGTTAATATTGGGTTCTTTATGAATTTAAATCATTTTTAATGATTTAAATAATATTTTTCGATTCATAATTTATGAATCGTATTATTATTAACATTACGAAAATGTTAATATTGAATTATTTAAGAAGTTAAATCATTTTAACTATTTAAATAATTTTATGAGATTTCCTCATTAAGGTGTATAGTGAGTTTTAATGGTTTTGACGAGATGTAATTCTCGATCAATATTAGTGAAATAAATTATTAACATTACAACAATGTTAATATTATTTCTATAAGTGATTTTGGGTGAGTTTTTGTATTGTTTAATATTCTGGATTACCCTGGTATTAACATACATGTTGTGAGACGTGTGGGGTTAAAATACACGGTATAAAACGTGTAGGTTCAGTATATTTTATAATATGAATTCTCTTGTATAGTTTTTGGTGTCGGTGAGTTACTGGTAGATTTGATTTTGGTGATTAAGCTATGGACTCATGTCCCTGTAGATAGTGCACTATTATGCTTTTAGGGAACGATAAGTCGACCCTTGGGTGTACATGCTTTGGTATGGGAAACCTTAGTATGCTATGGCTTATCCACGCCTTGGTATTCTGGACCTTGGCCTGGAAATTTGTTGGATTTTATGAATTATTACTACCGGTGAATTTTTATGATACTCTCTCAAAAGAGTATATACATATTTAATTTAGAAATATGTATTCGTGGTTTAGTTTTGAATTCTGAACACACATCGTTCAGATATTTCTAATTATTTGATTTTGGCACGGTTTTTGTGTGCGTATATACTTCGAGATTTTTGAAGTATATATAAAAGGGTATTTTTATAACTCTTTGTCTATCAAATTATGTTTTGGAAAACTCTGGTTTTGGTGTGCGTTTATACTTTTGGATTTTTGAAGTATTTAAAATATCGTTTTACAATTCTTTATTTATCGAATTGTATTTTGAAGGGTACAATTCTTTATTTATCGAATTGTATTTTGAAGGGTTTTGTTTTACGTAAATACTTTCGGAAAATAAACGATTTGCGTAAACCTTTGTTAAATGAATTTTTGTGTGAGTAACGTAGGAGTCATTCACACCAGCTTCATAAGCTGACCGGGTTTGTTGATATAACCCGGTACACTAATCGACGGTGTAGGGGTAAATCTTGCAGGTTAAGCAAGGATGGTAACTGTTGGACAAACCGGTTGGTAAACTGATTATCAATCGCACGAGTAGTCGATAGTCTTCCGCTATTTGTATTAAACTCTGAAGGTGAATTTTACGTAATATTTTGTAATGTCAATTTATTATGTAAATTTATGAAATGTAATATTCGGCTCGGAAGATCGAGTCCATATTTACATTTATTAGGCATGAAATGGATGTGGTTTATGCTTGAATTAAAATGGAAAAAAAATTCTGATGCATATTTGTAATTAATATTCCATGCGCTCTCGTCCCGAATTGGTTTGTTTAATTAAAAGGCGATTAAAATGCCTTAATATTGTGGTTTGGAATTCGGGGCGTGACAATTTTGAATAATTGTGTATGTACTAATACAATGTAATCATCATGAACCACACAAACCTACTATGCATGTATAAAGTTATTTTCTACCAGCTTTATCAAAATAATATAAGGTAATCGACATTTTCTGTGTTATTTCTTGCAGCACTTCTCTTGAGTTTTCACCACTAGATATATAAGTGGAGGCTCATATAACCTTTTTGTGGACAAAAATATGGCCTGATACACGTACCAATTTGATATTTCTTGATATGATTTGCAGAAGATAATGACCACAAAAGTACTTGATGTCTTTACGCTACTCGTGAATATTAATCAGATCACATGCAATTACCTCATTTGAACTATACTGGCAAGTGGCCACAAACTTCAATCCTCATATAAACTGCTCGAAGTGGCATGGCAGGGAGCCTGAAACAAAAGGAGATGATGGCTCAAGCAGATCATACAATCAATGGCAGAGGTAGAAGATGGTCTCTTGAAGGAATGACTGCTCTTGTCACTGGTGGAACCAAAGGAATTGGGTTAGTCGATCGGTCATTAGCCTGCACACTTTCAATTTTTCTTATGTTTTGTTGTACGTGCTTTAGTTTAGTAATAAATGTATGTTAGATATTTGGGTATTGTTAGGCTCGCTAAATTTGTTTATCAAAATTTTGTTCACAAACGTATTAGGTTCACGGTGTATCTCATTTATTTCTAAACACATCATCATTGGTAAATAAATTTAGTGAATTAGCCAACTAAGCCGGACATTTTCTCACGTGCCTAGTTTACTAGTGTACTTCTTGTTTTTAGGTATGCGATTGTGGAGGAATTGACTGGACTAGGTGCAAGTGTACATACTTGTTCGCGGAATGAAGCCCAACTTAATGAATGCTTGAGTCGATGGAAGATGAAGGGTTTTCATCAGGTCACTGGTTCAGTCTGTGATGTGGTCTCAAAAACCCACCGAGAGGAGCTTATTCACAAGGTCTCATCTCTGTTTAATGGGAAACTTGACATCCTTGTAAGTACTTTATTCAACGATCAGTTGACTTAATTTTTTCTTCTTTACTACTAGCGCATAGATTTCAGTACTAGTAGAGAAGTAGTAGCACCAAGGCATTTTGCTACAAAACCCCACACCCAATGACCGACAAAGCAGGTGTTTAAATTGGGAATTGCTGGTTCACTCTGTGACGCCTTGTTACATGTTTTCTCATAGGCGTTCGTACATGTAATTACTCATCCAATTCCCAATGTTTGGCTGCACAGATTAACAATGTGGGAACCTATATAGCAAAACCAACAACTGAGTACATAGCTGAAGATTACTCATTTGTTATGGGAACCAATCTCGAGTCTACTTACAATTTGTGCCAACTTGCACATCCTCTCCTCAAAGCTTCGGGAGCAGGTAACATTGTCCTCATATCTTCTGTTGCTGGTGTGGTATCAGTTGAGGGGGGTGGAAGTATCTATGCTGCCACAAAAGGTAGTGTAGCTTTTTTCCTAACCTTGTTTTCAAATTTTCATTACAAAATTATTGTTCTGTGAAATTGAAGGTTAAGGCGGCTGATCGATCTTGTCTTTTATATATTTCAGGAGCAATTAATCAATTGGCAAAAACACTGGCGTGCGAGTGGGGAAAAGATAAGATAAGGATCAACAGTGTTGCACCTTGGATAATCAAAACTACCCTCGTTGAAGACGTAAGATCGATGCTTCCTTTTTAATGCATTTCTTGGTTGTTGCAGTGATAGTTCATTTCACATTATGTGGATCATCTGCTTGTCATGTCTTGACTTTAGACTTTAATTATCTTTTTTTTTGTCTTCTCTCTTTTTAAACACCTGCAGTTTCTCAATGACCAAAAGGCTCTTGAGGCTATTAACTCTCGAACCCCTTTAGGACGCCCCGGAGAGCCGGAAGAGGTTTCTTCCTTGGTGGCATTTCTGTGCTTGCCTGCAGCCTCATACATAACTGGGCAGACTATTTGCGTTGATGGAGGGATGACTGTTAATGGCTTCAGCTTATTCTTTCAAGGACCTTGAATATTGAAAACTGCACAAATTAATTAGATTCAATCATTTCCCAATTCCCTAGTGATATCCCCCTCCTATTATTACAAAGAACCTTGAATATTGAAAACTGCACAAATTAATTAGATTCAATCATTTCCCAATTCCCTAGTGATACCCCCCTCCCATTATTCCCCCCCCCCCCCACAAACCCCCCCCTTAAAAAAAAAAAATTTTTTTTTTTTATGTTTTTTATCCCACCCCACTCCCTTCTCCTCTTTTCCCCGACCTTTTCCCCCCCCTTTAAAAAAAAATGTTAAAATTTCTCTTCACGAATTCCATGAGTTCCCACCAGCCGCATGAGACGACGACCCGCACGGAGCCGAGCGACACACGAAGAAGAGGAGACCGATGCCCCGAAGAGACGAGGGGCCATTTGCGGATCAGCCGCGAAGGGGGGGCCAACCACAGCTCCCGGCGCACAACACCTCCCATTATTACTCTCAAGAATGAGATGCAAATATATTAAAATAATTGAATGTGGGGTGTAAATTTCAATTTATGGGGTGTGAATTTCACTCCCTTGTATATAAAGCTCAACTTCCTAAACTGGGCGACAACATTGTTTAGAGTTTATGTCAAGCTATGCAGGAAAAGCTAGTGCATGTACGTTCTAGAAATCAAAGAGGATGTATAAATTAAGAACAAGACTAAAAGGAGTTAGGCATGTTCCGACTATATGCGCCTCTTAGTCTTCGTCTTGCCAATTGAAGAAAATTTTCTGAAGCTGCATGCCATTGTATATACATACCGTGCGAAGTTTTTATCTATTTGTTGGTCTTTACATTTGGAGTTTTGGACTGTAGTTAATTAGATATGTCATAGGCAATTGAGGGTGAAGATAAGGTGAATACTAGCTGATAAGATGAATACTACTAGCCCTCCAATTTGAAATGAGGGTGACCATCTAACTAATACTGGTCACCCAATTGCTATAGAGGGTGATCTCTATTCTAATGTTGATAAGGTGAATACTACGTCATCATCAGCAAATTTGTAAAAGTTATTGTATGTGAGTTTTCATTCGCTAAGCTACGAGAGCTAAAAGCCTAAAATAATAGATACATTCATTATATTTTATTTGAAAGAATAGTCTCGTTCACCTACTCAATTAATTTTATACTCAATTGTGCTCAACTGCAGTTGATTCTAAATATAATGGTGGTGAACAGGGGCGGACGCACGTAGGGACCAGGGGGCCTGTGCCCCCACTGGAATTTGAAATTCTGAAAAACTATGTATATAATACTATGTATATAATTGTCCATATGTATGAGCATGGAGGAAAGGGGCAAAATTAGGCAAGGAAACTAGGAAATGGGCAAAATTAGGCTAGGAAAGGGGTTGAACCAAGCAGAGGGGAGAGAGAAAGGAAAAAAATAGAGATGCAATAGAGAGAGAAAGGAAAGAAAGATGCAGAAGAAAGGAAGAAGAAGAAGAAGAAGAAAGAAGAAAGAAGAAAGAAGAGAAGGGTGGCACGTGGGTGAGAGAGATGGAAGGGTAAAACAAATAAGTGATTAACTCAGAAAAGAAGAGAAGGGTGGCACGTACGTGCTGCATAGGTAACTCAGAAAGTAGATTTAGATAATTAAGTGATTAAACCCTAAACCAACAAAACAGCTCACAAGAACTGACAGATTCCCAAGACCCCCACACCAAGCCAACAGTGCAGAACTCAAGACGTACATTCTTGTATAAAAGAAAGAAGAAGAAAAATTCGCCTGCGACGCTTTGCTTTTTTTGCCCCCCCCCACATACTTTTGTTCTGGCTCCGCCACTGGTGATGAATAATGTGGTAGTTGCAATGATACTAAGAAATACAAAACCTTTTTCTTTGAGGGTATGTGCAATTGGCCGGACAAAGCATAAGGTGACTAGATTTAGCTTGTTTTGAATCAGGCTTAATTGGTTGAAGTCAAGCTGGCTTGTTTGTTTTACGAGCTCGAGCTTAGCCTTCATAAGACTTTATATATTTGAAAATTAAACTAAATGAGATAATTAATTAAGTTTGTAACAAAGAAAGAGAAACGAACTTTAAACAATTTTTTATTAGACTTTTTTTTTTCTCTTGCTTGGATAAATTTTCCAATGCTACCAAGAAACTTTTTTTTTCTTTTCAATATCAATCCGTTGGGGTGAGTCCAAGTGGTGAGAGAGGGTGGAAAAATGGGTCAGGATTAGGCTAGTTCAGTAGTTCGATCCCCTCTAATGTAACAAAACAAATTTTCAATATTTAGTGATTAAGAGTTATAAAAGCAAAATGTATGAAGCTTTTAGTTATATTTATCAAGCATGAGCAAACAAGCCAATTTGAGGTCAAATTTAGTGCGAGCCATATTCTAATTGATTATGAGTTGTTCACGATGGAGTTCAATCTATGAATTAGGCATACTAAAACTCAAATTTGGCTTGTTTCCTATAAGCGCATAACTTGAGCGAGCTAAAAACAAGTATAACTCATTACAAACTCTATCAAGCTGTATTGCCGATTTAATTGAAGTCTTACTAATTGGATATATATTTAATATTGCAATTTTTTTATAGGGGTTTAGATAATTTTGAATAATTGTATATGTACTAATACAGTAATACACTGTAATCATCATGAACCACACAAACCTACTATGTATAAAGTTATTTTCTACCAGCTTTTATCAGAATAATACAAGGCAATCGTCATTGTAAGGATGATAAGGAGAACGGCATAGGTCATGGTCAGCAATAATCATAGCCACGTGGCATATTTTCATTAGATTGTCTGTTAGTGAGCTGTTAGTGAAGTCTGTTAGAGCTAATTGCGTGATTAGCAAGCTGAGGTTAACCACCTCAAGCTATATAATTGTGAACCATGCACGATCTGTTTCAAGCCACACATTGATAATACAGTATTCCTCTAGCAATTCTCTCTCTCTCTCTCTCTCTCTCTCTCTTCTCTCTCTCTGTTCATTTCCAGAAAGTTCAACAGACATTTTCTGTGTTATTTCTTGCAGTACTTCTCTTGAGTTTTTACCAACAGATATTTTGGTAGAGTGGACAAAAATATGGCCTGATACACGTACCAATTTGATATTTCCTGATATGACCTGCAGAAGACAAGGACCAAGTACTCGATGTCTTTACGCTACTCGTGAATGTTAATCATGTCACATGCAGGGACGGAGCTACCTTATGGCCTTAGGTGGCCTTGGCCCCCCCATGTTTCGATCCTTCAACTTTCAAAGCTTATTGTTAATATATTGGCCCCCCCTCCTATACAATTCTAGCTCCGTCCCTGGTCACATGCAATTACGTCATTTGAACTATACTGGCAAGTGGCCACAAACTTGAATCCTCATATAAACTGCTCGAAGTGGCATGGCAGAGAACTAGAAACAAAAGGAGATGGCTCAAGCAGATCATACTATCAATGGCAGAGGTAGAAGATGGTCTCTTGAAGGAATGACTGCTCTTGTCACTGGTGGAACCAAAGGAATTGGGTTAGTAGATCTGTCATTAGCCTGCACACTTTCAATTTTGCTTATGATTTGTTGTACGTGCTTTAGTTTAGTAATAAATATATGTTGGTTATTAATTTGGGTATTGTTAGGCTCGCTAAATTAGTTATCGAAATTTTGTTCACAAACGTATTAGGTTCAAGGTGTTCACCGTGGATCTCATTTATTTCTAAAGAAATGTGTATACTGAGACATCATCATTGGTAAATAAATTTAGTGAATTAGCCAACTTAGCCGGACATTTTCTCGTGTGCCTAGTTTACTAGTGTATGTGTTGTTTCTAGGTATGCGATTGTGGAGGAATTGGCTGGACTAGGGGCAAGTGTACATACTTGTTCTCGGAACGAAGCCCAACTTAATGAATGCTTGAGTCTATGGAAGATGAAGGGTTTTCATCAGGTCACTGGTTCAGTCTGTGATGTGATCTCAAAAACCCAACGAGAGGAGCTAATACACAAGGTCGCATCGCTGTTTAATGGGAAACTTGACATCCTTGTAAGTACTCTTAATTTGTTCTTCTTTACTACTAGCGCATCGAAAATTCTTGTATACACCGAAGTGTATATTCACTTTGGTGTTCTTAGCCGTTGGATCGGCAAATTTCTCATCCAACCTCACATACCCCTTGCATGCACACCGTTGGATCTCCCACTTTTACATGTCAGCCGTTGGATCGCCCAAGTACATATGTACTTTGGTGTGTGTAAGACTCTCTCCGAGCGCATATGTTTCAGTACTAGTAGAGTAGTAGTAGCAGTGTAGCACCAAGCCATTTTGCGACAAAACCCCACACCTAATGATCGACAAAGCAGGTGTTTAAATTGGGAACTACAAAAGTGCACAACTCAAATTAACTTTTTAATTTCTTGTAGATAAACAATGTGGATAAGAATTACTTGTTCAGTCTGTGATGCCTTGGTACATGTATTCTCATAGGCGTTAGTACATGTAATTACTCATCCAATTCCCAATGTTTGGCTGCACAGATTAACAATGTGGGAACCTATATAGCAAAGCCAACAACTGAGTACACAACTGAAGATTACTCATTTCTTATGGGAACCAATCTTGAGTCTACTTACAATATGTGCCAACTTTCACATCCTCTCCTCAAAGCTTCAGGAGCTGGTAACATTGTCCTTATATCTTCTGTTGCTGGTGTGGTATCAGTTGGGGGAAATGGAAGTATCAATGCTGTCACAAAAGGTAGTCCAACTTAATTTTCCCTAACCTAGCTAGTTTTCAACTTTTCCTCGCAAAATTACTGTCATCTGAAATTGTCTATTATATATTTCAGGAGCAATTAATCAATTGGCAAAAACATTGGCGTGCGAGTGGGCAAAACATAAAATAAGGATCAACAGTGTTGCACCTTGGTTAATCAAAACTCCCCTCACTGAAGACGTAAGATCGATGCTTCATTTTTCATGCATTTCATGGTTGTTGCACTGATAGTTCATTTCCATTTATCTGGATCATCTGCTTGCCATGTCTTGACTTTATTTACCTTCTTGTGTTTCTCTTTTTTAACATGTGCAGATTCTCAATGATCAAAAGGCTCTTGAGGCTTTTAACTCTCGAACCCCTTTAGGACGCCCCGGAGAGCCGGAAGAGGTTTCTTCCTTGGTGGCATTTCTATGCTTGCCTGCAGCCTCATACATAACTGGGCAGACTATTTGCGTTGATGGAGGGGTCACTGTTAATGGCATTAGTGAATATTGAAAACCAGAACAAATTAAATAATTAGATTCAATCGTGTCCCAATTCCCGGTCCACTGATATCTCATAAATAGCTAGCTTGTTGCGGTGAAATATCAATATATGTAGTCCATCCGAAAGCACCCTAGCTAATTTCCCCAGTCGAAACTTTGTAAGTTATAAGGCCAGGAACTTCACATCATATGTGTCATACAAGCTCTGCGGGAAAAGTGTTCTAGTAATCAAAGTGGATGTATAAATTAAGAACAAGACTGAAAGGAGGCGTATTCTGACTATATGCGCCTCTTAGTCTTTGTCTTACAATTTGGAGAAAATTTTCTGAATCGATTTGCCATTTTATGTACATACTATGCAAAGATTTATCTATTTGTTGCTCTTGACATTGGGAGTTTTGGACTGTAGATAATTAGATTTGCCAAAGGCAATTGACTAATTGAGGGTGAAGATAATTCAGGTGAATACTAGCTGGTCCTCCAATTTGAGATGAGCGTGACCTTCTAACTAATACTAGTCAACCAATTGCAAACATGGGTGATCTCTATTCTAATGTTGATAAGGTGACTACTGCATCATCATCAACAAATCTGTAAAAGTTATTGTATGTGTTTTTTATAGGTTTGGCCAATTAAGCTACGTACGAGAGCTAATATAATAAATACATTCATTATAATTTATTTCAAAGATTATACTAAGAATGCAAAAACTTTTTCTTTGCGGGTATGAGTAATTGGACATAGGCACAGAGCATCAAGTGATTAGATTTAGGGCCAGTTTGGTAAAGCTGGGCTTTTAAGTGAAACTGGCTTTAGCTGTGCTGTGAGAATAAGTGGCTGTAAAGCAAAACAGCTGAGTGTTTGGTAAACTGGCTTTTTGAAAGTGTTGTGAGTACTAAAAGCAGGGAGATAGTGTTTGGTAAACTGGCTTTTTAAGTGAAGTTGGTTTTAGCTGTGCTGTGAGAATAAGTGGTTGTAAAGCAAAACAGCTGAGTGTTTGGTAAACTGGCTTTTTGAAAGTGTTGTGAGTACTAAAAGCGGAGATAGTGTTTGGTAAACTGACTTTTTGAAAGTGTTGTGAGTTTGTAAAATGACCAATATAGACATGATGTTGAACTAATTGTTTGGTAATGTAATGTAATTCATTGACTTTTATGGTTAGTGTTTTTTTATACAAAAAAATTATGTTTGAACTAATAATCTTCACTTACTTCTCATTCTAACTTGGTACTCAAGGGAAGTCGAACCGAGAATTTCTCTTGGGAAACTATTTCATTGACTTTTATGGTTAATTTTTTTTTTCTATACAACAAAATTATTTTTGAACAAATAATAATTAAAATAAAACAATTCTTTCGGGGACATCCTATAAAAAATAGTTAACATAAAACACAAATTGTTATAATTTCCCTTATAAAACACATGCGGTTGTAAATCACGTTGCCAAACCACCATTTTGTTTTCCTTTATAATTGTTATTTGTTTGTTTATTTTTATTTATATTTTATTTTGTTTAATTATTTTGTCTATTCATATTCTTTTTTTTCCTTCTTTTTTTTTTGGCTCATATATTCTTTTTTTCCTAACCGTTAGTTTCTTGTTGATTTTGGCACGAGCTGCAATTGCTAAATCAAGCAATCAACCACAAACATCACAAGCTTCACCATGGCATACCTCGCAATTCGTGTTCTATTCAACCACCACCATCCGCACCAAAGCTTAGATCCACCCATGATGTTGCCGAGCCCAGTTTAATTCATCACTGCCATCACCATTTCCACCGAAGCAATCACCACCGTGGTCTCTCTCTTGACGACATCGTGCCACCAACAATCAACCAATTCACCAAACCACAACCATCATCACAATTCAAGGCCCACTCTGTGCAATCACCGTGAAACCCAAGTAGACGCCATCGTCATCTCCACCAGCTCTACCGAGAGCTCCGCCGCTTCAATCCAGTCGCGCCTTGAGAAAACCATGTCAAAGATCGATTAGGACGGGAGGAAAATAGAGATACCTGAAAAGTGAAGAGATTGCTCTCGTCTTCAACAAGGACGGGAGGAAACCAGAGCTCCAATACTCTCTTCAACAACTAATCTAACCCGTGAGCCGTTATTGATACCCCAATTTTTTTTGCTGGATAGAGCAGAGGAGTGGAGGCGCCGAGTGCTAGGGTTCACGAAGAGAAGAAGGGATAGGGTGGGCTGTAAATTTTGTGAGAGAGTAAGGACAGTTATTGGTATTTTAGAAAATTTCATTAATGAACAGTAATTAGCGCTACAGTGCACAGCTTCTAAAAGCCCGAAAAGCCTCTCTCTCTCGTGGCTTCGGCTTTTGGTCATAAAAAAGCCCCAGCTTCTATGAGAAGCTGCCTTTTGCTCATTTACCAAACACTCTGGGCAGCTTAGCTTGGAAGCACAGCGGCTTAAAAGCCTTACCAAACGCAGCCTTAGCTTGTTTCGAATCGAGCTTAATCGGTAGTTTTACGAGCTCGAGAGGCTTTATAAGACTTTATAAAAAAAGAAAAGTAAAAGCACGTAATTAAAAGTACTTCTGTGCTGGCGTGGTCTTGGGTCGTTGATCGGCCTGTCATGCTGGTCTACCACTTTGTGGCTACTTTTGCTTTTGCAAGCTTTTTTAATTGTTGCTTTTCTGTTGTTAGTTGTTTGCTTTTAATAAGATTTGTTGGGTTTAGTGGGACTGTGCATATGCGGTTTTTTGGTCGTGCGCTTGGACTTGGTTCTAAACTTCCAAAGTTCCAATAATAGGGGCAGGCTTTAGACAGTTCACCGGAGTTCCTTCTGGTTGGCCACTTATTGGGAAAGCTAGTTATTTGTATAATTGTATCGATGCGTCTATCGGTCGTTCTCTTTCTAGTTGAGTACATTGATGTAGTAGAGACTCCTGATATTATCTCGGAATCTCTCGATACTTATTGTCTTATGGAGTTGAGGTTTTATGTCACCCCTTATATTTGAAATTTCATTAATCTAAATGACTGTTCCTAAAGAAAACCAAACAGTGAAGAAGGATTTGAGAGGGCTAATCCTGGCTGTATGAATGAGAGTCCAGAATTGTTGTTATATATGGAGATTATCTTATCTGGGTTTCTGGCAAATAATTAGTAATATTGATTTATGATATCATCGCAAATAATCAGATCATAAATCATGTAATAATGGTTTAGTAGATATTCTCATCGCAAAGAGTGATTGATATCATAAACTGATATGATCAAGATCGAAACCTGGGTATTAATAACACTATAGAGCCAGAACACCATAATCAGCAGTGCAGCACCAGCAATGAAGATGCACCTAGGCAATCCTTACTCAAAGGAACTATCTGGAACACTTCTCCTCAAGAGGAGACAACTCGTGCACTCACAGAGTAGTACAAGAGACCAGTTAGTTCCAGACTAGCTTCACCCAAACCACACACTTCAATTGTACATCAGACAACTCCTTCAGATAGCACATGTGATATATTATCTAGTAGTAGCTAAGTCTTTATCTTTTGATGTATAAATAGCATCTTACATGAACAAATCAAGGAAATACACAAGAGTTATTAGGTATAGCTTTATGCCTTTATTGATATCAGGAATCTGTTAAATAATTTTCTCTAGCCGCATGGAAATAGCTGATCTGGGTTTCTGATATCATCAATCTGTGAGAGAGAGAGAGAGAGAGAGAGAGAGAGAATGGGAGAGGCAAAATGCTTGATATATATCAGAGAGATAGAGAATGGCAAAAAAAGAATTTTCTCTAGTCGCGATTATTGACGCCCTTGTGGGTACACATCAACTCTTGTATATTCCAGCCGCGTCCGTGAATTCTGATTATTATACAAATAAAGATGTGGCTTAGACCGGGTCTTAGTCTGTTAGATAATAACAAAAGTTGTCTCTTGTTGCTGTCTTCCTGAGTTCTTGTGCAGATATGGCAGTTTGTGCATTCTTGTTGCTTGTGATTACATTATTAGAGCCCACTCAAACAAAAAGTTTAACATACCTACACGGCTACACCCACCCAATTAATTAATTGATCATTTAAGGATGACCATGTGGTTGGGTATAGCCTAATTGGCTCTAGAAACGATTTTACCTTGTGGTTTGGTTGCATACTTGCATGCATAAATTTAATGAATGGAATAATCGTTCCTCACATCGCAAACCAGATCTCCTTGATATATTGACAACAATTACTCATGAATAATTAAACTGAATGAGTTTCATTCCTTCTTTGTCAAAGGATATGGCAGATTGAGGAGGCGGCGCAAGCTAGTCTGATTTTAATTTCTTTTGATGTCAAGTTGTTTAGTGCCTTTAATATATACTTGAAGTATTTTCTCTTCTCTGGATTACATGGTTCGAGTATAGTCTTTGTCCCCTATTTTGGATTACATTTTATTTAGAGTTTTGATATTGATTTCATGTTTGGGATCCTGTGGAAAATATGGTGGTTTGGCAGTCTCGGTGTTCCAAGACGACGACCATATTGATGGTGGGGCGCTTCTAAAGATTAACCCAAGTTAAATTTGTTTTTTTTTAATTTAGGTCATTTTAATTTCTTGAATAAGAATAAGAATAAGCATGATCAGTTATGCAAGTTTAGATTGTGGATTTACTTTCTCTTTTCATGGATCCTCCTTGAGCTAAATTGGATTTATTGGTCTCAATGACAATACTTGCCATAATTTTTTTGTTGGAGCTAGCGATTGCTGACAGTAGTAATGCACGGGATATGTATTGTTCTAGGTTTTGAATCATCAATTAGAGTTCTAGGTTTAGACTCATCGATTAGGCCACTTGTGTGGTCTGTAATACTCATTCTTAGGATGTACATGCTAATGATTGTAATCCTCTTCAATTAATTAATAAAATTCATATATTTTTTTAATTAATTAATAAAATACATTTAGCCCAATAATTAATAAAATTAAAAACAATACACACTTGATATATATAGATATGAGCAACTAGTTGAAATGGATATAATTAATGAATGAAGCATACTTGTTCTCGGAATGAAGCCCAACTTAATGAATGCTTGAGTCGATGGAAGATGAAGGGTTTTCATCAGGTCACTGGTTCAGTCTGTGATGTGGTCTCAAAAACCCAACGAGAGGACCTAATACACATGGTCTCATCCCTGTTTAATGGGAAACTTGACATCCTTGTAAGTACCTTATTCATAGATCAGCTGACTTAATATGTTCCTCTTTACTACTAGCGCATAGGTTTACCGAAGGTTAATTTTGGCGCAAGATCTCTTCTCTATCACATTTCAGGAGCAATGAATCAATTAGCAAAAAACTTGGCTTGTGAGTGGGCAAAAGAAAGGATAAGGGTCAATAGTGTTGCTCCTTGGTTCATCAGAACTCCTCTTACTGAATCTGTAAGTTACATTAATATATATATATATATATATATATGAATGATCTCAAATGCACACAGATTTATATATTTCCATCTAATTGAATACTGATTCTTCTTTACATGCAGCTTCTAAATGACGAAATGTTTTCGGAGGTTGTGAACTCTCGAACCCCTTTAGGACGTACTGGAGAGCCAGAAGAGGTGTCTGCCTTGGTAGCATTTCTATGCCTTCCTGCAGCTTCTTATATAACTGGGCAAACTATTTGCGTCGATGGAGGGATGACTATCAATGGATTACTCTTCTAATTAATGACCATCGATTGGAAATAGCATGCACAAATCCCAGTTTCCCAAGTCTATAAATAATTCTAGTTTCTCCCCTAATTATACATCTAAATAAAACGTGTTGGCATTTTTTTTTTTTTGAATGTAAATGACTGATTCATTTAATACGACGGAACGCATACAGTACGGGGGGGACATAAAGCCTAACGCCAAATAGATTACAGAGGAACATGAGCTGATAGAGCTCAATCTGCAAACACTTAATAGCCTCATTCCAAAGGCAATGAACACTCAATAACACCGCAATAACAATTGCCGGATAGACGAATTCCCCGAGTTGTTCAATGATCCACACGAAACAGATCATGAGACAGGTATAGACGTCGGCCAATTGAAAAGCAGTGACAATTGAGGGGCGATACGTCCCAATCCCCGGAGAGATGGAGAAGCAAAAACTGAACCATATCAAGAACAGAAATAGAACCGCCAAACAAAACGGAAATACAACAAACGTCGGACTTAATATAGCAGACGCAAGCACCCCCACTCCAAATCGGATCTGTAGTCGCACCTCAACCCAGAAGAAAAAGGAACACCATTGTTCCCTCCTCCAAGACAGCCTCCATCCAAAACCCAGCGTAGATCCAACATGATCAACCCCAAACCACCACCCGCAAGCAACAAAACCAAGAGTGAGGCAGCCACACACACCGCAGCGCCGCCGAAGAACCGCTAGAAAATCAAAGGCAACCTCCACGGGCCAATACAGACCCGTACAAACCAAAACCAAAACGTTGCCCGAACCACCACCCAACCAAACACAAAAACGAAAGCAAAACAACTCCGACTCCAACTCGCCGCCGTCACAGCCACCCCGGAAAGAGGAACCCCGCAAACCCCAAAGACGCCGGAAGACCACCAAGGGGGGCAAGGGGACCATGGAACGTCGGCAAGACCATGGGCGCCCGGCCACGCAGCCGTCAACCCGCCCGGTCGAACCCGACGCCGAGAAAGATCGACGAACGACAGCCACCACCACATCGCCACAACCGAGCCACCGGCTCTTAGCATCAACCCACACCATCGAGTCCTCCGGACCGGAGTACGCGACGAGAGACGTCGGCGGGCTCAAGGCGGGAGGGGCGCTCGAGCTTCGGGATTTCTTTTCGTGCGCGTGAGGCGCGTAGGTTATCAGGCGGCTAGGTTATGTGTGTAACGTGTTGGCATTTCTAGTTACTTAGAATGACAACTTATCTGTTTTGATGTATGGTACCAATTATAACCTCTGGTCCAAACTCATGAAGGTGAATATTGGGGGATCGACTTGGCAAAGCTTTGTATCCAGCAATTGCATGCACCACTATCTAACCTTTAATTGGGGATCCTACTTAACTATGATGATTGGAATATAATTTTATTGATTTATGTGTTGTGATGTCATGTAATTATGTGCGTGTCTTGATATTCCTAAGGCTATTTGGAATTTAATTTATTGCTCAAATCATTTTTTTTTTAGATCGAAGATGAGACAAATTAGTAACATTATAACTCCAACATATATACAATTCCTTCATATAGTTTAAGCTTTTAGTATAACACAACGTGGGCAACCTTATCACATACCTTACATGTCCTAAGAATATTTGGTAAGCGAAGAGCATCTTCCACAGCTTCATAAATTTTATTTCAGATAAAGCTGCAACTCCAATGTACAATTTCTTCCCTTTAATTATTTCCTATAATAACCATATATAGAAATTTGGGTAAAAACTTCAATAGTATCTGAACTATTGCGTAAATTATTTTTTAGTACTTACGGATTTTAGTTACCAAATATGGTACCTGAACTATTATGCCGTTACTTAATATGGTATCTCCGTTACTTTTCTCGTTAAATTGGCCTACGTGGCAAGTAATAGTTGTTACTAAATAAGTTATGACAATTACTTTGGAAAATGATGTGTTGTGTTGCTCATAACTTATCTAGCAACAAATGTTCAAATACTTGCTACGTAGGCCAATTTAATAAAAAAATAATAATGAATGTACCATATTAGGTAACGGTGTAATAGTTCATGTACCATATTTGGTAAAAAAAAATTCATAGGTACTAAAAAAAATATTTTATGCGATAGTTCGGATACTATTTGAGATTTTTATCCTTATTATTAGTGGTTGTGTGGGCCATTTTGCCCCCCAAACTAACGAAAAAAGTAACGGATCGAGGTACCACATTAGGTAACGGCGCAATAATTTAAGTACTATATTTGGTAATAAAAATTTGTAGTTACTAAAAAAATACTTTACACGATAGTTCAGGTACCATTTGAGGTTTTTACGCTAGAAATTTTTATTATTTCTTTGAATTTGAAAATGTTGAAATATGAACTATTTTGCTTATAGAGCGTCAAAATTAAATAGTTTGTTGTAAATTTAGGGAATCAAATATAAACTGTCAATTTTTTCCTAAAGTAACTAAAAATAGCTTATAAGAAAGTTGTTGGAGATGCGCGCCTTAATTTGATAAAACATACTAAGAATACACTGCTCGCAAGATTGAACAAGATTTAATCAGATTGCATATATATATTTCAGTTTTGTTATCTAGTTAATAAGTATACAAAAATATTACACACTTTAAGCTCCCCACAACAAATTTGAACTGAACTCTCAAAATTTCAAGATCCAATCTTGACAGCAAAGAAAAATTTCAAAAGAAATATTGAGAATTAAGGTCAGTAAAACACTAAAATGGCATTACCTTATCCCTAAACCTAGACATGCAATTTTGAGCCAGAACTAACATAATTGCTTATTAAAATAATAGCTATCACAGGTTAAAACTTGGGTTCATCAGGACTCTCCTCGCTGAACCTGTAAGAACTAAGAGTCTAAGATCCATTACATGATCGAATGATCTCGACTACGCACTTATATATGTTTTTACCTAATTGATTGTCCTGAATCTTTACCTCAGATTCTGAATGATGAAAAATCTTTGAAGGCTGTGAACTCTCGAACCCCTTTGACGGCCTGGAGAGCAGGGACGGATCTAGTAAGGGGGCTGTGTGGGCTGCAGCCCCCCCCCCCCCCCCCCAATTCTTGGTAAAATGTTACTAAGTATAGAGATATTCATGTAATAACCCCTTAGGAAAAAAAAATCATTAGATCTTCTACTCTTCTAAACCTTCTCTAGCTCCCTCTCAGTTTCTTGTTCTCTCTGTCTCTCTAAACAACAGTACCCACTTCTCTTTCTCTCCATCATTTCTTCTTTTTCTCTGTGTTTTTTCTTCTCTATATTCTTCCAGGCAATCCAAACCACAAAAATTCTCAATCTCCTTGAGTTCTTCACTACTCATATATATGGCTTTAACAAAAAAAAATTTTGCCCTTCGGCAAATAAATTGAACGTATAAAATTAGCCCCCCCCAAGTTTTCAATCCTGGTTCCGTCCCTGCTGGAGAGTGCAATTTTTTGTAGCTGAAATTTCATAAATAATCTGGTGGTTCTTGAATTAATGCTCGATCTATTAACTTTTATAGTATCTCTGTCAAATATTCCGTTAAATTGCTGACTTGACACCTACATGGCACTAATTTGGTGACTAGAGCATGAATAAAACAATCATTTTATTTATATTCAATTCCAAGTCAATTTAAATTTAAAAATATAAATAAATTAGAATTTTTATCAAATTTTAAATTTATATTAACATAATCAAATTGAAAATTTTATCCCCAAATATTCAAGATTAAAGATGAGAAATATTTTTAATTTTTATATTATTAAAAATAAAATTAAAATAATTTTCTAATAAATAATAAATTTAAATTACTTTTTTGAATATAAATTATATTAATTTTAAACTAATTAGAAATTATCTACATGATAATAAATTATATTAACAAAATAATAATAATATTTCGCATATGTATTCTTAAATATTTGAGAATGAAGCCCTAATTTGTTTTTGTTAATATAAATATGTAATTTGTTTTTGTTAATATAAATATGATTTATATATTTATAATTTATTTTAATTTTAATTTTAAAATTTAATAGTAAAAATAAATCTTTGCCTACTTAGAATAGAATATAAAGAAGAGGAGAAGAACAACTTCACCCTCTTTTTTTTGTCAACTTAATTAATTTTCAGCCAAAAAAAATATAATAAATTATTTGTCCAATTATAGATTTTTGTTGATTAAAATTGTGTTTGACAATTTTATCCTTGTTTTTAATGATAAAGTGGATGGAGGTACTACAAGGGCTAAAAAAGCATTAATTCAGGTACCATCAGATTCTTTATAAAAATACATGTACCAAAAATTGTATTTGGTTATAGTCTAGATATCATATGAAGAATTTTTTTTCTATAAAATGATACTATTCTTTCAAAATTACTTAGAATTTTTTCAAACATATCCTATATGGTGGTATTAACCTTATAAATTAGTAATACAAATTTATCTAAATAATATCACTCCGATCCTCACTTTCACTAACAAATTCACAATGAAATTAAGAAAAGAAGTAAGAATTAATTAAACAAAGGAAGGATGAGAGAAACTGGAGGAAAGGTGCCTTTTTTTTTTAACAATTTTTGGACAATGGAAAGGTACTTTTGTTTGAAGAACTGTACAATGAGTACTTATGGGAGCTTCTCTAGTGAGGATCACTATAATAAGGACTTGGTGATGATTTTTTGATTAATGGTTGTTATATCTATTTTTCGATTACATCTCGAGAAATCAACCGTTCAATATTAAGATATTCATGAGTAGATCACTTTTACAAATTTTCAACAAAATTTGAAATCGTTAAGGTACCGAACTAGACCAAATAAATGGACGAACCAAATCTGTCAATTTTAAACCATTCATATTCATAAATGGTAAATCACAATTATAGATGACCTAACGATTTTAGATTTCATTGAAAATTTGTAGAAGTGATCTACTCATAAATATCTAAATATTGAACGGTTGATTTGTCGAGATATAATAAAAAAAATATGTCTAATCAAAAAGTTCTCACCAAGTCCTCATTATATTGGTTCTCACTAGAGAATCTCCCGAATACTTATATAGGGATTTCTAGTACGTTTTCTAGTTTCTACAACACATATAAGACAATCTCTTAATGCATTGTCTATGCATGGTACAACATACTACGTACATACTGACCCAATATATTATCTACTGTATATGTACGTGAAAACAACAAATATGCAGCGAATAAACCATTCAAATAAATTAATTAAGCTGCCTTCACTTCGCTTTTTTCTTCTTTTTTTTGATGAAAAGATGAGTGGTAGGAGAGGATTTCCCCAACGGTTCATCATTTTCAACACTATAATTATAGAGAATTGTTATTAACACACTTCAAATTGTTAATAACACACATTTTGTTTGTCTTTATTGTATAAATAGTCTATAATACCCTCAATGCAATAATAAATTTAGAATATTATAAACGGTTAGTATAATAAAGACAAACAAAATGTGTGTTATTTACAATTTGGGGTATGTTAATAACAACACCTTAACTATAACCACACATTTTGTAAATTATATATATCTTCAAATCTCTTGCTCTATAATTAAGGTCAAAAACTCAAAATACACATTGCAGTGAATGGAAAGGTCAAAAAACAAAGTTGCCTAGCCTTGTGTACAGCCTGCTATAACTAAGTTAATGGTAAAAGAAGTAAAACGTGATGGCATGGTGATCAAGAAAGCCCACCGATCCAACAGTTCTTCAATTATTTGATTTGCATTTTCAACGACAATCAGATGATTCTAGGGAACGAAGAAATTGATTACGTTACTGTCGTTACGCCTGCAGCTACAATATCTCCTCCATGATATTATTCATCCTCTGCCACTACAATATCTCCTCCGTGATATTCCTTATCCTCTACACTCTCCTCGATGATATATATTCCTCATCCTCTACACTAGTATATTAATTAATTATTGCCCCAGCCCCCAGAGAGAGAGAGAGAGATGGCTCAGGCAGATCATATGATCAATGGCAGAGATAAGAGATGGTCTCTTGAGGGAATGACTGCTCTTGTCACAGGTGGAACCAAAGGAATAGGGTTAGCCTTTCTTTTTCAATTTCCTTCATTATATGTATTGTTGTTATTCTTCAATTGAAACTGCAAATATAGTACTTCGAAGTTTTATTCACTGATTTTTAATTGGTACTGTAATTTAAGGTATGCTATTGTGGAGGAATTAGCGGGGCTAGGCGCAAGTGTACATACTTGTTCTCGAAATGAAATCCAACTCAACGAGTGCTTGAGTCAATGGAAAATGAAGGGTTTTCACCAAATCACTGGTTCAGTCTGTGATCTGGTCTCAAAAGCAGAACGAGAGGAGCTTGTAAACAAGGTCGCATCACTCTTTGATGGAAAACTTAACGTCCTTGTAAGTACTCCATTAATTTGATATATAGATCGCAGGGGAACTAAGAAAATGAATGATTAATATACTATATCCAATGTTGGGATGTAGGTAAACAATGCAGGAACTGCAGAAGGAAAAGCAACACTGGAGTGCACAGCTGAAGATTACTCATTCATTATGAGTACCAATCTTGAATCTGCTTACCACCTGTGCCAACTAGCACATCCTCTTCTCAAAGCTTCGGGTGCTGGTAACATCGTGTTTATGTCTTCTGTTGCTGGTGTTGTATCAATTGGTGGAAATGTCGGAAGTGTGTATGCTGCCACTAAAGGTGTTAATCATCTTCTTAACTACGTACATAGGTTTTTTTGAACTTCTATTTAAATGAAGATCGGAAGAAAGTTATGTTCTAGAAATTAAAGGTTAAGTGTGGGTTTATTATCTCTAATTTTCTATTACATTACAGGGGCAATGAATCAACTAGCAAAAAACTTGGCGTGTGAGTGGGCAAAAGATAAGATCCGAACCAACAGTGTTGCACCTTGGTTCATCAGAACTCCTCTCACTGAAGCTGTAAGAAATTAATTTGATTATCTCCATATATATAGTAGGCATCCTCTAACTGCTTGATCAGAAAGAACCATGTTAACAAGACTAAACGTGAATGTAAATGAGGGCCTCCTACTACCCAGGCTATGATGTCATGCTAATTAGATCGACAATCACTAAACTCTAGTAGTTTAAGCCTATAAAGGATGGTCATTAGCCAACAAAACATATCAAGCTAAAAATTTGACGTCGTAGGACTATTTTGTAACACTGTGGTTAATTATACATTTAGCGCAATGAAAGACCTTCTAGCTAATCATGCCAGTTATACACAACCACGTACTCTAAAAGTTTAGGCGGATAGAGAATGATCATTAACAATTAAGTAATGCATACGAAAGCTAAAAATTAGGATGTGATAATCTTATTCTAGTTATCTCTACTTTACATGCAGTTTCTCAATGACGAAAAGTTTCTGAAGGCTGTGAACTCTCGAACTCCTTTAGGACGTTTAGGAGTTCCAGAAGAGGTTTCTGCATTGGTGGCATTTCTCTGTCTTCCTGCGGCCTCATACATAACAGGGCAGACTGTTTGCGTCGATGGAGGGATGGCCGTCAATGGCTTCCATTTCCAAGGACAGTGATTTTTTGTTTTTTTTGACAGAGCAATTAGAACAAAACAAAATAATGCATCTTCTTTGTGGGTCTCCTGTTGTCCGGAATAGCTGCACAAATCTGATAAATGCGGTGTCTACTATGTTTTTTATTGAATAATTAATTGTACTTTCGTTTTCTTGTGTTGGGCTGGTCCAGACCTTTGTGTGAAGGCCTTCTGTTCCATCCAGCAACGAATAAAATCTATACTATATTACAATATTTTGGGCTGGTCCAGACCTTTGCAGCTTTGTCAATCATAACATTTTTTTTTCCGTTAATACTCTTCATATATTAAAATATTTTATAAACCAATTAATCAAAAAGAATAAAAATGACAAACTACAAATAGAAAATTTATAAAAAAATTTTTTAATAATTTGCATAACTACTCATCGTCTAGGTAACTAGCTCTATTCCCACAATCATCGGAAATGTGTGAATATTTTTAGTTTTATTAATAAAATGGTACTGTAGTCACAGTCCAATGTACTAATGGAGACATACATCTTCTGGCTTCTGGCTATTCTGACTTATCTCGTGCTGAGATTTGATATCGTTGGCACATGCATGTGAGGGGAAGCCAACTAGTCTCAGAATTCAACCATGGTAGAATTCTGAGGTGTGAAGAATAATTAAAACAGAGCTGTGAAGATCAAATTCATGTGTGCATTTTAGAAAACCCCTCAATCAATTGGCCCATATCATTGGCCAGACAATGCAAATTAATTCGGTATCAAAGGGATGCATATATAACCAAATGACGATTAAAGGTCATTAATTAGCTAGTAATTTGGAAACCTACCGGCCGGAACTTCTGTTTTTTTACCAACAATGTTGCTAGCTTTTCCATGTATGGAGCTGTTGAGACCCATATTGATCAAAGTGAATTTCTGATCACCCAGATTCCTATTCTATATTGAACTAACATGTTACCCTTTCTTGTTGTGACTTGAAGAATCAAGCTTTCTGTGCTCTGTTGGAAAGTGAAAGATGCCTCCATATATTTAACCCTTCAAAAACTCCCAATTCATCCCAATCCTCATACACACCTAATTGGCAGAGGGTAGGAGACCCACACTGACAAACTAATCTCCCTCCCGAAAACCCACACCAAGTGGGACAATCCTCCCCTTCCTACACTCAATGTCCGAATTTGGTATACTTGTTAAGAAAGTTTTGCATGCATGAGCAAAATTATGCTTGGTCAAGAAAACACAGACAAACCATATATGCACCACCTCTTACTTTTACGTTGGTAGATAATCGATTTTCCACTCGTCGTTGGGGTTAACTGTAAAGATTGCGACGACATTCACGACGGGAGGACTGAGAACGGTATATCCTAAAAAAACACCTCATTGTGAGATCCATCATTAATAGTGAGACGTTTGTTCTGTGATTCATCCACGTACTGTTAATAATATGGTGTTCCGATCCTCTTCAATCACAAGGTGCATCAGAGAGAGGGAGGGGGCGACTAGGCGACTAGGCGAATACGAGAACCCTGCCCTTTTACAATTTTATTGATAAAGTAACAATGTCACAACCAAAATCAATTAGTTACCATAATCTGTGGCGAATTATCAAGACATATACATAGATAATTTATATTGTGTAACGTGAAGTATGTTGGCCGAACCTGTTCTGGTACGTACCATAATAAAATAATCTGATGCGTGAGGATGTAAGTATCGGTGAAATGAATATAACTCAATCTCCAACAATTCATTTGTCCATCTAATTTTTTGACTCAATGTGCGACCGATATATCGTATACATATTATATATGAATATATATATATATATAACGAAAATAACAGCGAAAACTATACATAATATTCCACTAGAAAGTTGAAACCATATGCAAATGAGCACTTCAAATGAATAACTTTGCTAGAATGTATGTCATAAACTCAAAATGTTCTAACTAACGAGAAAAACATAACGCTAGTAGTGACCTGTAGAAGTCGCATTCAGACCGACGTAAACGCCGCAATATCCAGCGTGTTCCACATATAGTAAACTATCATAGGGCATAAGAAGGCTAGTAAACAACGCGCATGTGGAGGCGAATCCATTAATAGATAAAAGGGAATCCCCAACAGGCTCAACAGACCCGGCCCGCTGAAGAACAAGGCCGCCACCGTTAGAATTCATGTCTGATCGCCACCACCTGCAGCCAGCAAGCCAGCACTGCCATGCACCTCCTCCCGACCGTAATCCCCAAAACAACTTCTCGGAAATCTCGGTCAAGCCATACCGACACAGCACTCTCCGATCCATAGATCTGAACACCCAAGAGCTTAGACCAACATCATATGGTTAGCTGTCGTCATTTAATTCATACATGCAACACAAAAGGATCTTTTTTTCCTTCAATAAAATTTGTGCATTTTTCTTTTAACTTTAATTAGAGCACAGCTGCATTTCATGACGTCTCGTCGCTCTCCAAACTGCTTTATAGGTTTCAATCCTTACTCCTTAGCTAAGGATCATTGATCATTGGGAATTTTGTGGACTGTGGGTTGTGTTATTAGCTAGGCAGTTATAGCACTGTTTAAATAATTTAAGCTTATAAACGTACTCCGTAAAAGTGGGTCTACCTATTGTAATCATAACTAGGAAGATGATCTTTTTCGAGTATTGATGGATCATCAACTTATAGGGGTATTTATTAATTAGCTAGTAAACGTATAGCTTTGTATTATGCTACTTTTTAGACTAAATCAGGTAGAATTTCTAATATATATATATAGGTGTGGTACGATTAGGAATCAACATTTGATATAAAAAAATATTGTACTAATTAATCAGACTAATTAATTTTGGATTAAAAAAAGAGCAAAAAAAGCCAATAAACTTATCTTTATTCTTGTTCTCATTCCTTCATAATTCCAATTCCTATCCATTATATGCACTATGCAGTTTCATTTCTATATAATATATAGGTCGGCTACTCTGCATACTATATATATATACACGCATATTATAAATGATATGTTATAAGTTTATAACCCTTACGTCAATCCAAGAAAACCTCAAAATATGGCCAAGGTTTTCATTTCCATCCTCGTATTAATACACGTCACGCAAGCCAAGGCCAAGGTGTCGAAGATCCACTTTGTCTGCAGAAACCAGAGCACACGCAGCAACTGCATGCGATACATGTTTCTTTCACCTGCTGCATGCGCCAATTTCCCAGCTCTGAAAACTACGCGCCGCACCGCATCGCATCGCATATCCCTCTGAATGTAGCTCAGCCAAGCTCCGCCGCCCCGGCACTCACGTCCCTCCGCGTGTGCCCACTCTTCTCGCCACGTGGCATCTACTCCGGCCCCCAACGTATCGAGTTTAAGCCACTGCGTGTTGCATATGCATGGCTTAGCTTCTCTGTCTGTCCCTTTTGGTTGGGCTTTTTAGGGTTTCAAAGCTCAGGCACATAGCTAGAGGTGCTTAAAAGTTAAAACCCCAGGTTTTCTCTATGGCTGAAAGTTAACCAGGGTTAGTTTTGCTTTCCGGAACTTCTTTTTCACGTGGCGGTCAAGCGGTAAACCTTTGCCGGTTGTCTGTTTCATGCAGCAGTTGAATACAACTTACTATACAGATGGAGAAATGGTTAGGGTTTCAACTTTCAAGTAACCTCTCGTGGGCCCCCACGTGCTTTATTGGATGACTGTCGTCCTCTACGTTGTGCGACGCGTGTTCAGCAAATAAAATTTGGTGATTATGTCCTGCGGTCCTGCCTAACTAAAATCTCAACGCTACGCACCTTATATAAAACCAAATTAATGGCATGTGCACCTTATAAACCCAGTTTGGTGATTATAAACCCATTTTTCTTTCTTATGCCATTTTTCTTTCTTATGCAAATTAATGGCATTTTAATATATAGTTTCGGCCATTTTTCTTTCTTATGCACTTATAAGGAATAAATTAATGGCATGTTTATAATGTGCAGCTCGTAAACATTCCAAGAGATGTGCACCTTATATAAAACCAAACTCTTGGAGAACATCTCTTGGAATGTTTACAAAATCAATAAACTTCAAGACGAAAACTCCTTGTAGCAAGGAGCACATCTCTTTTTTTGTTTTAGAGAATTCTCACAGTATCTCAAAGACTTCTTAGGCTTAAAGATTAATCAGCAGTCGGAGATATTGTCAGAACGCTTCCTCCTCCTGGGCTTATAATAAATTGAGATTTAATTTTAATTCACAGTCAGCATGATTAAAATCAATGATGGTTAGGTGCACGTCTGTTAATAAGTATCATATTGTGATATGAACTAATGTGATTGGATCACATAGTAATAATATGTCCTTTATTAACTTTAGAATTTTTCTCTTCTTATTGTTTCATATTTATGTTGAGAATATCGTGATTTCATGATCGAACTCATACCACTCGGCAATATCACATAATATTCTAAAAGCCCAAAATAATAACTCGCACAAGTGAGAGGTGATTGGGTAACTTACTAACTTTCATATTCGTTACAAATTTTTTGAATGATTTTGTAACGGGCACTACATGGAAACTATAGATTAAAATGCATACGAAGGAAAAATGGGTTTCGTGTCTTTGACCGTTGCGAAAAACATTCTTAAATACACGCTTAAACAACTACCATTAACAGCATTAAACAAGAGTTGCTTCCTTCTAAACAACCTTGTAAAAGTAAAACTCGTAAACCAATTCTTGAAACGTGTTCCTATTCGGAACTAATGAGGCGCGACTAGATTTGGACACGCGTACACGACTGAGACAGCGTCCCTTTAGATCTGTTGGAGGGGTCAACGACGTAGACACCTGAGCCCACCCATTGCGCTACGTAGAGTCATCTGATTGGACCACACGTCACAGGCATGTAAAGCTATGCCGTAGTCTCGCATTCGAGGAGAGGGGGACAGGTGGCACCCGTTGGCGAAAATTTGAAAGGGAGAGGAATTAAAGCCCCAGACGACGCATAGGGCCACATGCGTGTCAGAAAAGAAAGTGCCCATTCCCTGTCGAGGCTCGATTGGGACACGTACTCCCCGTACTCCGGATAGCAGGGTACACGTGTTCGTTTTAACGGTGCCCAATGCTGAGATGAACGGTGGAGAATAGAAAGATGAGCTCGATTTAGGCAGAAGAGCAATGCGTCACCTACCCATCTCTACCCGGGCAAGAGAGAGAGGGACAGAGACTCAGGGACCGGAGAGAAGCTCCATTGCAGTTTAAAGCTGTACTCGGGCCGTGGTGGGGCCTATTGAAGAAGGCCTTTTAAATCATCACTCTTGAGCGCGCGAGCCCTCTCTTACATTTTTTTTTTAATTTTGAAACCACAAGTATACATGCATGACTGGAGATCCTCCTTGATTTTGAGATGGCCGAGATTTATTGCGGAGTTGTGAGCGAAAGCGAAGCGTCCAGCGCGTGCAAGCCGAGCTCACGTGCGGCGAGGCGGAGGAGGATAGAGATCCGACGGTTTAAATTCTTCGCCGGTGTGGCGGCTCCGTCGGACTCGGCCGAAAATGCCGAGAAACGAAAGAGACTAGTGTCCCATACGAGGTCGGTTTCTCGGGACTGGGACACGGCCATGGAAAAGTGCGGGGATGAGGTGACGGTTTCGAGTCTTACGATTTCATCCAAGTGTCCGTCCACGTCAGCACCTTTGCTGAATCCGGACGCCAAGTTCGGAATGGTTTCCGTTTGTGGAAGACGAAGGGATATGGAAGACGCCGTGTCTATCCACCCTTCCTTTTGCGGCCGGGACCAAGAAACCGCCTCTAATCTTCACTACTACGCCGTTTACGACGGCCATGGCTGCTCTCATGTACGTACAAGTCTTAAACATGTATATGGATGCTTAGTAAATTAGTAATGAACTAAACGATGTCGTTTTTTTGAATTTTTTTAGGTGGCGACGAGGTGTAGGGAACGGTTCCATGTGCTGGTGAAGGAGGAGATAGAAAACAAGGCTCTTCATGAGTGGCCCAGTGCGATGGAGCGGAGCTTCACGCGCATGGACAAGGAGGTGAGTGCGTGGACCCAAGGCGCCGCGGGCGGAGCAAATTGTCGGTGCGAGCTTCAAATGCCGGAATGCGAGGCCGTCGGATCCACCGCCGTTGTCGCCATTGTCACGCCGGATAAGATTATCGTTGCTAACTGTGGTGACTCCAGAGCCGTCCTTTGCCGTAACGGCAAGGCCGTGCCTCTTTCCTCCGATCACAAGGTAATTATCTTGTTTACGCTAATAATAATGTGAACATGGAGATTGGTACGTTTGAGTATACATGTACATGGCACTCGTTTATTCCATCTTTAATTTTTAAATTATTGTTATTCTGAAAATGTTGTCCTCGTGATCCGTGATAACAGCCTGATCGTCCAGACGAGCTGAAACGGATCGAGGAGGCGGGTGGCCGGGTCATATATTGGGACGGTCCACGGGTTCTCGGAGTTCTGGCCATGTCAAGAGCCATAGGTACGTAAAAGTCGGAGAGCACTGGGCATATGTGTTAAATTTTTTATTTTTTTGGTTTTCAAGATGATATATGTATACTTTTTGTGTTTCAGGTGACAACTATTTGAAACCGTACGTGAGCTGCGAGCCGGAGGTGACGATAACGGATCGGACGGCGGAGGACGACTGTCTGATTCTGGCCAGCGACGGCCTCTGGGACGTAGTGTCGAATGACACGGCGTGCGGGGTGGCGCTAATGTGCCTGAGAGGGAAAGCCCACGCGCCTCCGATGGAGAGTGATGGATCAGGGGTGGAGAACTCGAACAAGGCGTGCTCCGACGCGTCGACGCTGCTGACGAAGCTGGCATTGGCGAGGCACAGCACTGACAACGTGAGCGTTGTTGTGGTGAATCTTAAGAGTGACACGTAGCCCATGCTCTCCTTTCGTTAGTTTTTTTTTTTTTTTTCAGTTTAGGTCCGGATTAGGTTTTTTTTTCTCCCTATCGGGTTGGTATGGGACTGTGGATCAAGGGCTTGTTTGGAAAAATGGAAAGGATGGAGGTTTGTTTGCCAAAGAAACTCTGAAAATAAAGTAAAAGAAAATGGAGAGAAGTTTTTAATGCAATATTTGGTAATGGGCTCCCTAAAATATTAAAAGAAAGAGGTACGCAATATGGGTTTTTTTTTTGGTTAAAAAAAATTTGATTTTGTCTTATGGAGTTTTTAATTTCTTATTATTTCGTGTTTGTGTTGCCAAAAATACAAAATAGCGGACAGCGAGTAAACCGAAAGGGCTAAAATAAACACACATGAAATATGAGTGCTACTGTTGTTATGAGTACTTTAAAGAAGTAGGTCAAAGTCCTTGTTCCATGTAGTTGTGTGAATGGTCCAACCGAGGAAGTTGGGTCTACTAACTAACTAAAGGGGAAGACACAAACAACCCTTTGATCTTTGGATCAGATATACGTGAACAGATGTGAGGTAAAATTAGGAGGATATTGGTGCCTTCAGTAACCTAAAAGTAACAGGAATTGAAATCGACGTTACCATACCAGAGATTACACGCTACATTTCGCACTAAAGACCAACAAAGAAGTCGGGGAAAGAACTACTCTTGCAGGCAATCTGTATATGAGTCCTCACATGTGAGAGATGTAAACAAGAGCACAGAGAGTCCAAAGCATCTGAAAGAAAAATGCCAATGCCGGAAGCTGGAAAGACTAAAAGCTTCATTCATGTAAGGAACAGGAGGCCAGAAATGTGTGCATAAAGCTTCTAATGATTCCACAGTAGCATTAGCTCGAAATGAGGAAAAAAAATAAAATAAACATAAATTGGTGGTTGCCCACAAGATGAGGAGGGGGCATAAACAGAGACCTCTTTGGAAATGATTCTAAAGAAGACGACCAAATTTACTAATGTCCAGCTACTTCCAAAAAACCTGGCTCCCTTTGTCACATCTCCTTGCCGTTGCATGTATCTTTGCCATCGTCTTCAACTCCCGCTTTCTTCAGTGCTTTCAACTTTTGGTAACCGGTGTCGGTTCCAAATATCCTGAAAAATAATGCAAAGAGAAAAGATATATGAGACATTGTGAGTGACAGCACGTTGTTGGTTTTACTGGGGATTTCATCTACCTTTTCAAAATGATTCAAAGCTAACTAATAAACATGGTTGAAGCATCCCATGTTGAACTTTGGTCTCAGCAACAAGACCCGTCTCGTTGAAAATAAATCAGGGGCCAGTTGAACTTTTTGCAAATTTTAGTAATTTTCGGCAGCACAAAGTAACGTATGTAAAAAAAAATTAAAAAAAAAGAACTTGCCAATGCAACAGACCATTTATCATTCATAACAACTAAGTTAATAAAATGCTTTATCTGTTATACATGTTTTACTCATCTTTTACAGATTGAACTGGACAATCAACTGAATAAGAGTAAGAAGATTAATTCATATTTTGATCCATCTTTTGACCTTGGAGATTAACAATAGAAATATCCAATTCCTAATGCTTTAAGCGGAATATACCAAAAACTTACCTGTCCATGTAAATAAAAGTTGATGAATAGTTGCCAGACTTGGTATAAAGCAAACGGTGATGATAGTCATGAAAATCGGCACTGGATAATAATAGAACATAAATTTCAGCCACATAAGGAATATATCAATATAGATTGTATACACACTGCCATTAGGAGAAGAGAAAGATTTCAACTGACCCTCCATATAAAGGTAAGAAGTTGGAGAGGCTCCATGGGAAATGGTAACCACAATGTGCCTCAACCGTCTCTAGCACTCTGAGTACCATCCATAACCACAGAGTCATCAGGTGAGGCCCAGTAATGGCAGGACCAATAATGGTAGCAAAGCCAAGGAATAATATCTCAGCTGGGTGAGCATATTCAGAAGTCAGTCCAAAGGGTGTAGCATATCTGTACATTTAATATACACAAATAAGTGTATGCAAAGTGCATCTCACAAATAACATGAACATTATTAGGAACTATTGGACTGAATAAGTTTACTTCAAACTCTCACTTACTCATGATGAACGCTGTGCACATGCTTGTACAACCATTTTGTATGCAGAACCCTATGTCCCCAATAGAATACAAAATCCTCTAGGATGAAGTAGAAAACTATCTGTGTTGAAACCACTTTCCTGCAAAACCAAATGCAGTATTTCAGTAACTATGCATTTTAGAGTTTACCTGTTCAGAAAGATAGAGAAAATTTAGGGCCTTCATTAATTTTAATTGTAAACACCAGATTCCCCATTTTTAAGAAATATTCTCTAGCATATAAAGAACCTGAAAATACCAGGACGGCAATGGAAGACTACTTCGCATCCCCATGAATTTGAAGACAGGATAGGAAGCGATCATAACTGGCAGATTGACACAAAAATGATACAGCAGTAGGCGAGTGATACATTTCTCCTGAGCTGCAGGGCTGTTATTTTTAGTCTGCACAAAACCATAATCTAGTTATGCATTTTTTCTGTTGCAAGACTTTATTGAAAACACCAAGGAGCACTACCTATTATCAAATAAACCTGAAGAAAAATAAAACAAGTCATATGGAAGAAAAGTTTCGAATGAATCTGCAAAACGAGGAAGCAAGAGCCATCTAGTCTGTTCTACAAGGCTTATCAAAAAAAATTCCTTAACTCCATGATAGCATGCTCCTTCCCCTCCACACCTCTAGTCCTCTAGACCATCCACAAAGACCAAAATAGCATGTGTTATCAAAAGAAAAATTGATGATGCCAACCCAATAATATTTCACCAAAAAAACTAGATTAATTCCAAGTCATCTCAATCAAGAAGACAGATAGCTATTACGCCAGACCATTGAGTAGTGTAACTGTGTAAGTTGCAACAAAAGATGGTTGAGTGCCACCTCTACCACCCTACACGAAATAACACCTATTAACCAACATCTTTTGGTCTTCAACTTATTTCCCACCATACAAGCTCCACATAACTATATCCTTTCCACTGTCTTTAACTTTAACACCATACAAAGGCTTGTAGACCTGCAACTAACTCCATCTCCCCATCATTAAACTTCTAATAAAAGAGATTACAAGCCACATTTGTCCCTACAACCTCCAAACAATTACAAACTAATGTTTCCTTAACTGCAGGTATATTAAACAGAGCCACTCTCTGAGGAAGGGAAGGAAACTTTCTTATCTGGAAAATCAGTAGAACAATTATACTAAGAGCTGAGTCGAGAGAGATGCACCTGAATCTTGTACTTGCTTAGCCATCCTGCCCTCTCAAGATATATAAAAGGAAGTCCAGATAAGAAGAAAACACTCTCATGGAGAAAGAAACTTCCTAGACATGCCAATTGAAAGTCGTTGAAATTTGTGATGAGATACTGCATAATAAGCAAAGAATTTCACAATGTAAGATAAATGTCAGATAACAATAATGACCATCACAAGAATGAAGTAGGAAAAGTCAACATTCCAAAGTCTAGACCACATGAGTTTGCTAGAGAGAAACCAGGTACATTTCCCTTTCATCTGGGAAGTGTAAAAAGTACATTCACACCAACAGTTAAAACGTTATTCAGGCTATTCACAACGACAAACCATGTTATAAAATATAGACAGAGCATAAATAAAAGAACGAAAAGAAAAGAATACTAATTGCCATAAATAGCACCTAGAGTGTTGCTCCTTTAGACACCTGCCTAAGCAGAGTGTTGCTCATAACCTAGATACAGATCTCAATTGATGTGATCTAGGGTCCGAAGGCATGAAAAGACATTGGGGGTTTGAAAGACGAAGTATAATTTTACAAGACATACAAATTGGACAAGTTTTGTTACTTTTTATCTTTTAAGACACAAAAATTAGGATCGTCACTTAAATTCTACATGATCGGGTAGAATTTTTTTTTCCTGTGTAATGAGATGCTTTAATTCAGAGATGATCTAATTCAATTATGTTGCAGAGCTACTAACCTTGGTTCATTATCTTTCCTATGGACAACATAGTTCGATTCATTGGAGTCAGAGATCTTCAAAAATCGGACTGTGAGATCTTTCATATACAAAAACACAACTGTTGATTGCACAAATGCACACAATGTGTACTCATCACAAAGAACTACTAAATCCTAGATCATGTGTCCACGTATCAAACTTATATTCCTACACCTAGCACGTACAGTCCTTAATCAACTAAAGAACAGAATACAATACAATACAATACAATAATATACAGTGCTTCACATCCAAGTGTACTCTAAGTCTCTAACTACAAATTACATGAACCTGCTTATGTCTGTGGGAAAACCAACTCCAGATCCTGACCTGATGCCAATGACGAACACCTAAATCTGTCCTAATCTCACCATAATGGTAACTACGAATCAAAACAACCTCATAACCGGAAAACAGTAACTACCATATCCAAAATCAATGCACTAGGCATATCAGATCGTTACGCAATATCACTTCAACTTAACTTTATTGCTTCACATTCAAGCATCATACGAGCTATACTGTTTGAGTCCAAACATTCGGTTTTGAAGAAACATGATTTTAATAAAATATCACCAAATCCACACCTGATATCACTCCTGAACACCTAATGTTGGGCTAATGTCACTTTCCCTAGTACATATTACTTTAAAAATTGGGAAAAGAACCCACTAACCACAATATCCAAATGCACCCGGCAGATCAAATCATTACGTTATCCCGCACCACACAAAAAGATAAACAGAGATACCAATCATACCCATCACCCATCACAACCACATTCCTGCATTACTCTTATATATACACAAATGGGTATAAAAATACATAGATTCCAGAGTAAGTAATCCCCAGCCAAAAGATCAAATCTTGGTCCAATGATTAATGAACAGAGCAGGAAAAGTCTAAGACTTTTGTTCAAAAGTAAACAAAGGGTGATAGAGAAAGTAGTACCCGCCAGCCAGATTCGACGATGGAAGCCATGAAAGCTTGAGAGGAATTAAGCAGCTGATATCTGAGATAACAATGAATGGGGTAGTGTGGTACACTAGTCTATAATAAGCGAAGAAGCACCCGCACGAGATATGAGACCGATACAGACTGTCAGGGGAATCTGGGCTCTTTATATTTTGGACCCCTTTCTTTATATACCAAATTGCGATGCTGACGATAGGAGTTCAGACCGTGCACGTCTGCCTCTACTATATGTGTGTGTGTGGTTTGTTTTTTTTTTTTTTACATGGTGAAACTGTGGATCATGATCCGGCTTAATGCGATTGGTTTACACGAAAAAGATTATTGTTTAAATTTATTTTCCATCCCTTGTATAATGTATCACCTCTGCTGTTATATTTCAATCCTAGTGGCTTAAACCACTACTTGATATCAAGGATTTAAAATTTTATTTCGGTGAAAAGTTTCGATTTCGATAAAGATTTCGGTTAAAAATAAAGAAATAGTGTTTCTATTGGAACTTCCAAATTTGCTCACTTAACCTCACTCCATTATGAATTATTAAATGACATTTATAACCTCCTATAAAATGACTATTAAAGACCATAATTATACCAAAAAGATATTATGTTTAGTTTCTATAGAGTTTCCAATTCAATAATATTAGATTGCATTCTTTATTATTTTCCTTATCTATTTTTATTTTCCAATTTCACTACATACTCATTAAAACATTTATATATATTTAATAAGAATTAAAACTATGATAGATCATGTGACATAAAAATTTGTATCATTTGTTGAACGCATATTAGTTAAATTTGTATCATTTAGAAAACAAAAGAAATTCTACTATGATCTAAATCTAAGTCTACCCATTATATTTGCAAAAAAAAAAATAGCAATTAAAAAAAATATAAAATATTAATCATGAGGTAAAAAAAATAGAGAAAAAAATAAACAGTAAGAATAAATGATTTTTTTTTAAATTGCACAGCTAAAAGAGAAAAAATAAGTTAAAAAAAGATTAAAAAAAACAAAGAATAGTTCAAGCTAAAACAATTTCTTGTTTGATTAGAAATTAATTAATGTATGTGTGGTGAGTAAATTTAGAATTATAGTAGTAATTTTGTATATTTAATGTGAATTATAATATTATATCATCATGGTTATTTTAGGAATTTAGAAGAAGTTTAGTAAATAAATCTTGTATTTTAAAAGCAAAAATGAGGTGTAAAGAGTATAAGAGGTTATGTGAGCAAATTTGGAGGTCCTAATAGAATTTCTCAAAGAAATTACAAAAACTATATTTATATCATAAAATCTTAGTAACTAACAAGTATTTAGTAATCTGTCTTTAGTCTTTCAGATATTTTAAACCCAAACTTAAAGAATTCAATTCAAGGCTACCGAAGATGTACCGGTTAATGTTAATCTGTTCTATCTCTTGTCTATTTTGTGACTATTTAGTTACCTAATATTTTATTAATGTAAGGAAAAAAAAAATCTATGTATCAGTCAAATCTCTTTTGGCAAGATTGAGGGGACTTCAGCTATGACTATCGATATTTTTTTTTAGGAAAAAGAAGTACATTTAATTAAATCGCTCAATTTATTCAAGGAGGCCTAGGCAGGTAATTGTGGTGCAATTAACTATTCTTTGACTAAATGAAAGAACGAAACAAGTTCATAAATAGTAGGCAAAGAAACAATCAATTTTCTCTCTGCCCAACGGTCCAACTTCAGCATGGTAAGTGAGCCTCAACGGTCCAACTTCAGCTTAACCACACCGACAATGAAAGAAAGGAAGTTGAGATATACCAGATTTGGTACAAAACATAAAATCATCCCAACAGTTTATTCATTTGGATTCCACAATGGGAGTTGAGCTTTCCTTCTACCTCCCAGAAAATGACATTTTACCAGTTCCTTCACAACTTCCATTCTGCGATGTGCTTATAACTAGTCCCAAATCTCTCCTTGGCTGAAGAATAATCCATTCCATTCCCTCTTTCCTGTTTTTGACTTTTGGTTATGGGGGGCCTTATACCTTTGTTATACAGAGTCATAGTTCAGAATAATGCTAGCAGGAAACCAACCACAGCAGGTTCCTGGTGCAGTGGATTACCTGCAATGCCATACCTGAGACTTCCGACAGATCCGTCAAGCTCCAATCGATCGGGTTTCAAACTCTTCCTGTCTGAAAGCCGCTTGTCTTCAGCTTCTGCTAACAGTCCTTCCCACAGCTCCGACCTCAATGCCTCTCCAGGGACCTTATCCTAACATAGAATGGTGGACTGGTGCTAACAGAATAAAGAAGCAAAATGATGGCTGTAGTCTATTACGGCAAAATCAGAATAGACTATTTGATATCTAGTTTTCTTCCTTCAGATGGAATCTTGTACCTGGTATTTCTACAGAATACAGTATTCCATAAGATAAATGAATGTGAATCAGATGAAAAATGAATGTTCAAGAACGATTTAAAGATGCAAAACCAAACTTCAAGGATCTGCACATACACAATGTGTATTATGTAGCAGAAGCCAGTGTTGGTTTTAGACTTTTAGATTAAAGCTACGATCTCCTGTGCTACATCTCTTCTTGATATTACACACCTAAAAACAAATTCAAGCACACCGTTCTCAAGGGTTTACATTCAACTAAACAAGTACTCGTACAAGCAACTTATAATAACCAAAAAGGGAAACAAAATTATAAATAGATTTAACATAGCGAATTGGAACAAAATGTTATAGGACCAAATACAGTAAAACATTCTTAAAGCCAATATCTTTATAAGTTAAGAAAAACAGAGGGGGAGAGCCAAAAGAAGGGTCTAATTCGCCCTGGGCGTGGCCCATTCAACCCGGAGGATCAGATTGTCATAACCATACCCATTCAGTTTGTTGATGGCTCTTTGGGCATCTTCCCTGTTCACAAAGTTAACAAAACCAAATCCTCTGCTAACTTGGGTGTCTTTATCAAGAGCAACATAAACACGGCTAACAGCACCAAAAGGCCTGAAAAGTTCAAGCAAGTCAGGCTCCCGTGTATCCTCTGAAAGGTTGGTGACACGCACAGAATTCTCATCATTCCTTCGTCTCATATCAGTTCCAGTCCTCTCTGCCCCAGCTCTCAAGCCTGGAGGAACATATGTACTCTTGCCAGTGCCAGGAACGGCAGTTGTAGCATCTGATGTAGGAGCCTTATCACTAAAAGTTCCAGTCTGTGGGGCAAGATCTTTGTACGGGCACTGTGCACTCCAGTGGTCACCCTTCTTACCACACACCCTACAAAGCTTGAGACTAGTACCTCCTTTGCCAAGTTGTGCCAAAGAGTCTCCTGCATTCTTCGGTTCTTCTGCCTTGGTACCTGTTTAAAGTTCAACAATTATGTACAAAAAATAAAAAACCGGGGTGACGTGACAAAACCCTAAAAATCAGTTACGTAACCACATGGCATATAATAATAGCCCACACATGACTGTTATAAGAAAAAAATCCTTTATGATTAAAAACATAAACAAAGAAGCTGCAAATGTAATGAGATCCATGATGCCATCAACAAGTTACATTATACAAGTCAATGCCAAGCCATGCATCAAGCACAGAGCGAAATGACTTGACTGGAAATGTTATCTTCAAAATCGACTTGATCAACTTTGGTATTATATTCCTCTGATAAAGTAGCCATCAATTTCATATTTCTGTTAAAAAAATAAAAAATAAAGTAGCCATCAATTCTTATGTCTCTACCTACAACAAACATATAACCTCTAGAAAAATCTATTAAGGGACTCAAAATACTGGTGTCTGGGAGGAAGGAGCATCTCAATACAACATGCACAACCGAATCTTCCTTTGCTACACAAACCTGGGGGCTTTAAGTACTAGTGGACATAGAAAAAGACACAATGTAAGCTAGACAGACTGCCCCAGTCATGCACTAAACATGCCATCTCACATATAAACAAAAGCACTAAAAACGCCATTACCTCATTCAAATACTGCAAATACAAAAAGGACCACTTACCCTTGAACGTGAGATAAGTGAGGGAAAGAAAAGGAAAATGGTTAGTCATGTTAAGTCATTAACCATTTTCTTTTTCTTTCCCTCACTCAATCTTCCGAGCCAAGTAACACACAACTCTTAATTTGTCCCTATACCAACGACATGTCAACTACTTGAACTATTCCTAGAAAAAAGTATTTTGCAGGAATATATATTTCAAAACTTAGAAACGTATAACGATAACCAAAATTTTGTTTAATTTAAAAGAAAATATTTTCATACAAAATGAACTCTACTAAACTAACAAAAACAATTGTAACAGGTGTTTCGTGGCCGTCAGAGCCTAAGCGAATTCCAGATAAATCTCCCTCATAAATCCTAAAACAAAAATGCCAATCAAAAATTTATTATTTCCATTCACTCATTCAAATACTGCAAGCAGAAAAATCACTACTTTCCTATGAATTTTAGATGAGCGAGAGAAAGCAAACGAAAATGCTTAAAAGTGATAGTGCCATCAAGCCGCATTTTATTTGGCTCCCCCCTAGATCTTCCCAACAAAAACCAATCCAATTCACTTGAGCATGCTATGTGTCCCAATAGCAAATTTATGCAAATTACTTGAATTACTCGCTTGAATTTAAATTCAAGCATTTGTAGATACATGTATACTGCCGAAACTAAGAGAGAAACCTACAACGATAACCGAATTGTTGTTGACAGATACCCAATCAACCAATATGGAGGAACGAGCTGAAAATTACTTTCTGTATCTTCCTACAACATAATTCTCAATCATTGAACTTGGATACAGGAAATCAAAACTGTTTTCAACCATCTATGCCCAAAATCCACACGAAATTCCAACACATAAACCAAAAGTTAACATTTTCAATACAAAAAATGTATTTCTTAAACAAAAGTAAGATGCAAAACTCAATTCTCTCACAAAAGCACACACATCCTAAGAAAATTGCAGATAATCTCCACGAAATTCTAACACATAAACCAAAAGCTCATTTTTCCATAAAACAGATGAATTTCATGGAGAAAAAATCAATTTGTCCCAGCCTTTAGGTGCAAAATTCATTCCCCTCGCAAAAAAAAATCCCAAAACAGCAACTAAGTAGAAGGAAGAGAGTAGAAAGCATAGCATACCAAGAGCCCTAGGGCGTTCAAGGAGGATCTCTTCAGTTGAGACCATGGTGAGCCTGGCGCCGACATCCTCATGTACGGCGTCTCCGAATTTGGGCCATGAGCGGCGCTCCACGGCCCGCTTGCTGAGGCGGGCGTTGGCGAGTTTCCGGGTGCGAGTGATGGTGGTGATCTTTACCTTGTTGCCCTCGTCATTGAATTTGTATTCAATCACCTTCTTGATACCGTTCTCGTCCGGCCCAATCACCTGTTTCGGCGGCAGAAGGAAGTCCAGGTCCTCTCCGTCGTCCTCGTCGAGCTCGCCCCACCGCAGCTTCGCCGGTTGGTTCTGGCCCTGAGCTGATCCTGGTTGCACTAAAGCCATGGCTGTCTGTGTCCAACAGAGAAATGAGATTGCGTCTGTTTTAAAGAGGCGGTGCCAATTTTAGGTTTCGCTAAACCTTGATGAGGTTTCTCCAAAAAAAAAAAAAGGACAAAAATAGTTTAATGTTTAATTTTAGATTTTTTTTTCTTTTTGGTCTAAGAAAAAAAAAATTGAACTCCAGGTACAAGCTAAAATGTTTTTTTTGTCTAAAACTAGATAAATTTTTTTTTTGGCTGTACCTAGATACAATCTTAGGCTGTGGAGTAGCATGCGTTTGTCACTTTGTCTTCAAGTCATATGGCTTGTATAATGTAGGGGCGGCCATTTCTACCGAATTTACCGAAACCAACTGAAAAAAATCGAGGTCAACGGTAACCGAGGTCGTGGTACGGTATGCCATACCGAATCAAAAATTATGGTACAGTAATGGTATACAAATTCTAAAAACCACAGTATTACCGAACCAACCGAATATTTAATATTTATTTTTTAATTAAATTTTGTAGGAGATTGACATGTATATATCAACCAAAAAAATGGACATGTGCATCGTCATTTGTTGGTCAGAGCAACATCTTCTCTTTCTTCAATTTCAAATTATGAGTAATCATGAATATTATAAACTACTGGATTTTTTTGGAAAACAACCACTTTGATTATTAAAATAATACATTTTGCTCATTTGTTTATCTTGGATATAATTATATATGTATCATATAAGATCGATTAAGCCATTAAGGTGAATCAAGCACTAGTAGTATTGAAATTTATAGCAAATTATGCATTTTGGAATTTGGAACAAAGCATAAGTTTTGAAATTTGGAGATAAACATTGGTATACCGAATACCAACCGAACCAACCATAATCTTTGGTATACCGAATAGTACGGTACCGAACTTCATGGTACGGTAATGGTTTCAAATATCATATACCACCCAAGTTTGGTACGGTAATGGTATGAGCTCAAAAACTCCGGTACCGTACCACGGCCATCCCTAGTATAATGCCATCTAGACTGCCTAGTGAGAGAGTTTTTAGTAAAAACTTTATAATAAGGATTTTCGTGAGGACACAAATTTTCTTGCTAGAACATCAAAATTTTCTTTCTGATACACAAATCCGCGATTACATCCTTGGAAAAAATCGAAATGAAATGCTTGAAAGGGGGAACTAGTTTGTCCCAATAGAAGTCAATTGCTCACAAGACTAGATTGATAGAAGACAGAGAGAAAACTGTTAGAACGGCCAAAATACTAACCATCTTAATAGAACTTGTAATGCAAGTATCTTAAAAATTTCTAATGCAAGCAACAAAGTCTTGCATAAACTATAAACATATTCGACATAAAGCATACTGTCATATGGCAAAAATACTTTAAAACTTCTTATTAATATCTTATTAGAAGATTAAAGGAACAGAGGGGCGGGGGGAAGAAGACTCTAATTTGGCCTGGGTGTGGCCCATTCAACACTAAGGATGAGATTGTCATAACCATATCCATTCAGTTTGTTGATGGCTCTCTGGGCATCTTCCCTCCTCACAAAGTTGACAAAACCAAATCCTCTGCTGACTTGAGTTTCTTTGTCCAGAGCAACATAAACACGGCTAACATCACCAAAAGGCCGGAAAAGTTCCAGCAAGTCGGGCTCCCGTGTATCCTCCGAAAGGTTGGTGACACGAACAGAATTCTCATCCCTTCGTGGTCGCATTTCAGTTTTGTCTGCCCCCGGTCTCAAGCCTGGAGAAACATATGTTTTCTTGCTGGTGCCTGGAGTTTGGGTATCTGATATAGGCACTTCAGATCCTTCCAAATGTGGGAGAAGATCCTTGTGTGGGCAACTTGAAGACCAGTGCTCACCCCGACAAATCCTGCATTTGATAGTAGTAACACCTTTGGGGGCCAAAGGGTTTGGTGCTACTACCGTGCTACCTATTTGGAGTTCCATAGTTAAATAAAAAAAATGAAAATGGGGTGATGCTTATGACAATACCCAAGAAATCAGTTACTGTGACCACATTGCATTGAATAACAACAAATATCTCTATAATTTAGAAGAGCAAAAAGAAAACGGATCTTTGATGAAAGACAGAGTAGAGAAGCCATACATACAATGAGATCCTATGACGCCCTCAACAAACTTACTTCACATTATCATATCAGCTATAGAATTGATCTGTCCAATTTAGCACGGTTTCTTAACCTAAGCCAAACATATAATCAATAGACAAATCTAAACTAACGGACTCAAGTATGCATGTCAAGGATGAAGATGAACTTCATTATGGCAGGCACACTTCATTCAATTTGTTTTGGTAGATTCATGTTCCAAAAATCTTGTTGAAATTACCCAATGTACAACAAATGGATCAACCAACCCAAAATTTTCCTATTCTCTTTTCACTTCAGCAAAACTATATTCAATAGCCAAACTCTAATACAGGAAATCACAATCCACAACACTATTTTAAATCAGATTTCTTATTAATCAATTGGTTTACCAAAAGTTCCAAAAAGCAAAAACGGTTCCAGATAATCATCCTCAGAAACCCTAAAGCACAACATCCGATCAAGGCAAACAACAATCCGAAAACAATAGAAGAAGAAACCATACCAAGAGGCTTAGGGCGCTCGAGTTTGACCTCTTCGTTGGAGACCACGGTCCGGCTGTCACCGACGTTTCCATTGACGGCCTCTCCGAATTTGGCCCATGAGCGGCGCTCCACGGCCTTCTTACTGAGCCGAGCTTTGGCGAGTTTCCGAGTCTGAACGGTACTAGTAATCTTGACCTTGTTGCCTTGCTCATTGAATTTGTACTCGATGACCTTCTTGATGCCGTTCTCGTCAGGTCCGATCACCTCCTTCGGCGGCAGAAGGAAGTCCAGGTCCTCTCCGTCGTCGTCGTCAAGCTCTCCCCACCGGAGCTTGGCCTCCTTTTCCGTTCCTGTTTTCATTACCACCGTTGCTCTTCGCCTGTTTCTGTGTGCGATCAACAGAAAAAGAGAGACCTTAGGGTTCGCTTTGGCGTTGCCAATTTGAGAGTGACGATTGCGAATTTGGGGTTTATATATGTTCGGGTGCTTGGTGTCGCTTTCTGTCTTTGTATTTAATCAATTTGGGCTGAAACAGGCCTGGGCCTGATAAATAAGGCCTAAATTGAAGGTTGGGCCTTTTGTGGACTTCTGCACACGGTAATCAAAATTGTAGCAATTGGATGATTGAAAATTCATGGACTCGAACGCAAGACTTCAATTATTTTACAAACTTCACTCATTAAACAAATCAATCCAAGCTGGTGTTGGCCTCTCTTACTAGCCAATCTCATAGATTCCATCCCAATAACCAAAAAAAGGGCAAAGAAAACATGAAGAAAATGATTGGAATAAAAATGGCAAAAAAAAAGCAACAATTTTCAATGTCATCGATCATCAGCCACCGCCATCACCGCCACCATGGGCGCTACCACCGCCCTCTCCGCCGTCCGCGGAAGAAATGTTGGCAGTACTTGCCATAACAACCGCCGCAGCACCAACATCATTGCTTGAGGAGGTAGTAGTACTAGTGTTGGCGTTGCCTTCAACATGATCGTCACCATGAGCCGTTGAGACTACATGTCTTCCTCTTCTCTTGCCACGACGGCGAGCGCCGGAATGGGATTCGTCGTCGGGCTTCTCTTGATCATTATCTTCCTTGTGTTTCCAGGCTGGGATGCAGAAACAGATGGTTTTCTTGCTTTTCATGACTGAAGGAATGAATTATCATCGCCAAAACGTCACATTACTTATAGAGTTGCCAAAGCACAAAGTTAGTAACATGATTTTCTTATTTCAAATGGGTTCAAAGTTTCTTTTTACCAACCACATGTGATTGGTCTCATACCTTTGATCATATCCCATTGAACATTACTTACATCAATGATTGCTAATCAGACGGCCAGCTATGCAACAATGATAATCTCCAATTTCTTTTTCCCTTTAATGAAAGATTGATTGTCCATTACACACACAGCAAGAAACAGAGTTTCAATTTATGGCCTGTGCTACTCTACTGGTATATAGACATATAGTCGGTTGCATACATTCCATATGTATACCTACCGATATCTCATTTTTTTCAAAGGGTAGATATATCCTCTTTTTTTCAGTAATGCACTACATAACCGATATGTCTCCGATACATTTTAAAATTTGAGTGCTGATATCTCTTATGATCGATTTTTTAAACCTTGATATATGGATTAAACTATTAAAGACTTGAGAATAAAAATTGTTTAAACAATGATCAATCTCCATTTTTTTTTTGCCATTAACCAGTTAACCAGACGTTACTATAAATTTAAATATCAGATAATGTGATACTTTCGAACCATTTAATAATTTCTCCTTCTTCTCAAACTAAACAGGAGTCACATCACAGAGGCTAAAAGTATATATGAAATGATAATAAAAAAAAAAAAAAAAGAATTAAAGATTCCTTTAAAAGTTGAAATGGACAAAAGAAGAAAAAAAAAGTTGAAATGGACAAAAGACTTTAATTTAAATCTTATAAAGACGCTGATGAGGATTTTCTGGTAAGAAAATCATGATGACCGGATGAGGATTTGGAAGCATATATCACGGAGACATGGATGCCACCCATTGGTTGACGACAGGTGATCTGGTGTCAAATTATAACATAATACTGTTTATTGTTTTTAATCAATTGAGCACCAAATGTGTGGGGTGGGGATTTGCATGCAATTATAGATGTTAGATACTTAGATTTTTTTTTTCTTTTCTGAGTGGTATCTCATTTGGATTCGGGCATCCAACATAGATGACACTAGAAATCGTACCCGCGCTTTGCAGCGGGTTTTGAAGGTAACACAATTTTATTTAAGGACTACATTTTAAAGGCATAGAAAATATGGTTGACATGATCATTATATTAACAAAAAATTAAGTTTGTTTTAAAATAAAAGATGAAGTAGATTATGTCTTAGTAATATCACCATCAGTACAAATGTGTGATACATTGTTCAAAAAATAGATTGTCATATTGTAAATAGGCTTGATATAAATTTTAAAGAAAATATCAATGTCTCACTACTAACATACAATTGAGATGAAATAAGAAATTGAAAAAAGTCTTCCCTTTCTATAACATACATCTATTGGCAAATAAAAAACAAAGTGATAAAATGAATGAATAAACTTGAAGCAAAACTGAAAGTAAGTCCAAATTAAGTATAAAAATAGTTGAAATTAACAATAATGTAATGAATAAAGCATTACAATCCTTAAAAATTTAAGATATCAATAAAAGGTTGAAACAGAAAAAAGTAACAAACTTTCAAGTTAGAATATCTTATGAAGCTCAAGAATAGCTCATTTTTTTAATTGTCTTTATCAAATAGTAAAGTTAAGCACACTGCAAAAATTTACTGCATATTGTTTAGAAAAATTAGATAGAGAAAGAAAAAGCAAAGAACCAAATATCTGCTAATTAAATTAGGAATAATAATAAGAATTAAACGGAGTTGATCACATGATCAAATTTTAAGAATAACTCATTTTTTTAATTATCTTTTTCAAATAGCAAAGCTAAGCACATTGCAAAAATTTACTACATATTGTTTATGAAAATTGGATAGAGAAAGAAAAAGCCAAATAACTAAATATCTACTCACTAAATTAGGAATAATAATAATAATTAATCGGAGTTGATTACATGATCGATTCGAGTACTATTTATTTTATAGCAAAAAATTGAGTGATTTAGAATATTAGCATGTAATTTATAGTTCATTATTTTTATTTTTCTAAAAATGATTTTTTCTAATTTATTTTTAATCAAACAAATTCATTTTTTTTTCTTCTTATAAACATTAATTTTTCTACTATATTAATTTAGAATAAAAATAATAATTAATGGCAGAACTGTAATTCCATGAAGAAATGAGGAAAAAACTGTAATTTTAAGGGGTAATGGCAGAACTGTAATTATATGAAGAAATGAGGATGAAATGGTCATTTCATTCTCAGATGAACAGTGCACATGAACAATACAGGAGAAATAGATATATATAAATTACGCTTACGTACTCAGGTGGCTATAAAGATAGTATGTACCATTGAGTTTTGAATCAAAAACTACTAGTATTACCATCAAATTTGACATCCACCCACTGGACGACATGTCGACATCTCACGGTTATAGATGTTAGATCTTCCATTTCAAACCTACAGTTTTTATTATTCAATATAAATCAAGGATTAGGCAATAGCATGTTGGTCCACCTTAATTAGCATATATACCATCTTCCCGTAAAAATGAAGGAACAACGCACTCAAGGTTTAAAAATCGGCCATGACAAATAATTGAATGAGTACTTGTCATTTGTAAGCAGAAGCTGCTGAGCTTCTTCGGTAGTACTATCGTAAATTTGCCTCTGGATGTATTTATAATTCCTTGACTGAGCTGCGCATCTTAAAGGAATATAAATATAGGGAATTGTTAATAACATACCTTTCACTCTCTTTCTCTCTCTAAAGTGTGTATATGAAAGGGAGAGAGAGAGGGGGAAGAGTGTGTTAATAACACATTGAGGTGTGTTATTAACAACTCTCTAAATATATGGTGTTATTTGTCTTCCTCGGCAAGTTCCAAGAATTATTAATGTTAATTGGCATCCTCCAATTTTTGACTAAGTGAAAATTAATACAGATGGAGTGTGACCTAGGGATTCAAATAGGGCAGGTTATGGAGGTGTTTCTCGAGATTTTCAAGGTTCTTTTCTTGGTACTTTTGCTTATGACCTTGTAATTCCTAGCTATGTTGATGTTGAGGTAATCGCGGTTATTAAGGTGATTGAGCTTGCTAGTTAAGGAGTGAAGACATATATATTTGGTTGGAGGTGGATTTTGCATTGGTGCCTACATCTTGTAACTTGGAGGTTTCAGGTAGAATGGGGAAATTATTTACACCGTATTTCTCAAATGCGTTTTCGGTTCTCTCACATATTTCCATAAGGTAACCAAGTAGCGGATGCTCTTGCTAATGTTGGTCTTGCATCAACAGAATTTGCATGGTTTGGTGGGATGATACCTGTTTCTGCCGTTTCCCAACTGCCCGGTAGCGTCGCACTTGGATACCTGAAAGCACAAGATTGGTCAGGGAGGTCGGTGTGTACCGACCGAAGGCCCTCCGACGCTCAAGTTAGTACCGGTGGGTCTAAGAGCAGAGAGTTTGAGATTCGGAGAGAACGTACCTGAATAAGGAGTGAGGACTCCTTATATATGAGGTGAGGTCGGAGACAAGCTTCCCTGGCGTGGGGGGACATCCCTTGACACGAGGAATATTCTCTCGGTCCACTACCTCGATGTGCGCATCGAGGGATGGCGCGCCTAGTGCGGAGGGCTCGCGACTTAGTGCGATCTGTGAGGTAGTGGACAAGCACGTGTGCCGCTGGCCGTGCCGGTACCGTGGGGGGCCACACCCGTACCGTCGGGGAGACGCCCATGTGGAGCGGGGGAGAGCTTGCGGTCGGTACACCCGCCGGTCTTACCGGTACCGCGGGGTATTGCCGGGGCTTCGGCTGCGGCTCGGGCGGTGTACTCGGTAGGGGAGCCCTACCGAGTCAGTTATGGGGCTACAAGGAGGCTGCTCCCGGTGATAGTGAGCTACTTCGGGCCTATCCCGGTAAAGATATGAAATGGTAGCAACAATACCACTCCTTAATTTCATAGTTGAGTCTTGTCGATCAACGGAATAAACTTGACCTTTCTCATTTTCGGGTTTGTTAATCAAAGTCTTTTTCATGTCTCTTGTTCTGCATATTAATTTAGAGGAAGTATGTAGTCCTTCTTTTTGTTTCTGGGATTGGTCTTAATCCTTCCCTAGCTTATTGATTGTACTTAATCTTTTCTTCAATAAATTGGTTTGAACTAAATTTTTTTTTATTTAAAAAAAAAACATGTGGTGAAACACTGAAACTGCATGTAAAGAGCTTTGGATTCCATTAATTCACCCTCCGATCCCCCTCAATTTTTTTTTTTCTGATACGTGAATACTACATGATCTTCAGTTTCATTTTACTTGTAACGCAATAAATTGAACCGAAGATCTACCTTTTACTTTCCCCTTCTAGTATATTAATTTCCTATTTCCTATGATTATGTATATGGCTATATATAATCAAAATCTTTATTTACTCAATAAAAGCGCGCACAACAATGGATCACACGGGGGAAGAAGAAGAAAATCAATTTCACACCAACAAAATTCATATACTAAGCACAACAATAATTATTAATGTACGTACGTAGTACATGCATATACGGTACCTAATTAAGTCTGTTCTCCCAAAAATTTCCAATATTAATTGAATTCACTCTTGTATATATGAATTGTTGAAATTGTTCACTGAATCCAAGATTTTCCATAAGAAGGCTGACATGAGTAAGAAGCTCTCTGCCACGCCTAAGTTGCTGGGCATGCTCCTTCCATCCACATTAATTGGCTTGCTGCATAACACAACGTACATCTCTATCCACAATTGAACACTTCGTTCACCTATATATTATAAACCATTTTTGTTCACACTCCCATATATCCTTGTGACTGCAAAGTTTTCTGCAAGCCAACAGACAATTACACTGTCTTGCTTCCCATATTCGAATCTGATTCCAACTCTCTCCCCATCGCACAACGTACACCTGATGGCCGGCTTCTCCTTTACTTATGACATCGACTTGACTTCTCTCTCTAAAAAATGCAGTGCCCTTAAAACCTAATATGCCCACCAGCTCCCCTTTGGCAACAAGAAAGGGTGCATGACGAGAATATACGTACATCATGGACAAATTAAAGCCTTCCTTGATGCACAATTAATCTAAGTTAACTGGCACATATATATATACTTTTTCAAGTTTCAAAATTAATTTATTTAATTTTTTAGCCGCCTGGAAATTTTTTGCATGCGTTTGATTTGGATGGACTTGTTTGTTTTAATGTACTAAACACTGTCTAAACACATGCATGTTTTTTTTTTTAAGAAAACACATGCATATTCTTGTTTTAGCTGGAAATGAAAATTATAATTTTACCAGTACGTAGAGAAGATCGAATTATCTTATTTTTTAAAAACGAAGGGGTAAAATTTTTAAGTATTTTCATAAGACTTGTTTCTGCGCGCTAATAAGCCTTGAATAAACCATATTTCACAACTGAAAATTTAGGAAATAACAAATATTGTATTACATATATTTTCACGTACATATGATACAACCACTACTAATTAGTCATCTTAATTTATAATGTCATAGTTGCCCAAAAAAAAAATTTATAATGTCATTGACTCACTGTTCATAACATACACAGCCACACAGGTTCACATGCTATTAGTCATTGTTAAAAAGTAATTTATTCTCAGTCCAAAAAAAGAAACGTAATTTATTCAATCCCCGGCCCCAATGCTTAACCCATTTCTTAGAAAATATACAATAGAACAAAGACTTTGATTAATTAAGAAGGGTAAGTCTAATATACAGATCTGCATACTATGCAGCTCTTTTTTTTAAAATGCAATTGCTGTTCAAAAAGGTAAAACTAATTATTTTGAAATGCAATTGCCATTTCAAAATGGCAATTGCATTTTGGGAATGACAATTGCATTTTTTGGAATAGCAATTGCATTTTTTAAATGTATAGTTTCATATTTTTAAACGGCAATTGCATTTCAAAAATGCAATTGCATTTTTTTTTAAAAGCTGCATGCTATGCAGATCTGTATATTAGAATTTTCCAATTAAGAAAACACGTACACACATAACTTCAACAGCACTAATTTGCAGAACAACACACAAAACCAAAAGACAGCAAGGGGATATCGGTCTAACTAAGAGGAAGAAGAGGGCATTCGATTACATTATTTTTTTCTAAAATTTTTCACATAAGTTTTTCAAATCTTGTAACCGGTCCATGTCTTGCTCACTTAATATCTTACTTTGTTCACCGATACCAAGATTTGCCATGAGAAGGCAGACATGAGTAAGAAGCTCGCCGCCACGCCTAAGTTGCTGACCGTGCTCCGTCCATCCACATTGGCTTGCTGCATAACACAACATTTCTATCCACACTTGACTTATCATTCCCCATTTATCTTCATTAGTCCATCTCTCTTCTGTTTCCAGGGCCTGCAACTTATGTGCAAGCACGTACCCTTCAAGCAGCACTACATTGTTTAGTTTTCCTCCATCTCCCGACTCAAACTCATCTAGCCATGGATTCAACTCGGACTTCATCGCGTACAACACCTGACTGGCGCTTTTGCCAATCAATTGTTCTTTCTTACTTATGATTTCTCTTCTCTCATCAAAAAATGTTGTGGCGGAGTCACAGATCTGTCGTAACAAAATCTGCCCAGTACCTTGGGGCAACATGAAAGGGCATATTGCAAGAATATACATCATATAATCTGACAGTAACTTGCTCACCTTGGATTTGGAATTAGGATCAGAGGCCTCTTGATTTTTGTCCACATCATTATAGAAGCATATATCTGTTGCTACATGCCACAAAGCAAGGCTCGTTTCAAACGGTACTTCATTCGCGACACAATGTTTGATATATTTGTCAGTACATCCACTCTTCTCTACAGCATGCTCACCTCTCCAAGTCAAGACTTGACTACGTACTTGAAATTTGGAATTCTTCTCCGCATTATCGACAACTAGTTTAGCATCTTGAAGTTGCTCAAAAATAAGTTGTTTCATTTTGATAGGTACTCCCTCCAAAGCCGTATGCTGACGTTTAGAATACACTAGATGCGAAGGTCGCGCGATGCTGCGAGCAAATTACACATATTATTTTAAATATGAGTTTAAAACTATTTTATAAGTACGTTATTCTTTAAAACTATATTATACATTGTTCTACTTGTTCCAAGAATCTGGTGTCTTGGCCAAATTTCAAAATTATATATATTCAAAAATCTGGTGTCTTCGCCAGATTCTGAATCTAATATGTTAGCCAAATGTGCAAAACTACACATGCTAATCAAATAGTTGTACATGTGAATGGTGCAAAAAATGGTTAGGCCTCAAGCCCAAAGCAAGGGAATGAGTATGACTTGGTCTTTTTAATTTGTCAATTTTATTAAAATGAACTCTTATATTGCAAATTGGGAGAATAGTCACTTTAGTCATTGAACTTTGCCAGATTTGACATTTTAGTCACTGAACTTTCGAAAATATCATTTTAGTCACTGAACTATTACACCGTCTATCACTTTAGTACTTCCATTAGTTTTTTCTGTTAAAACGACATTTCTCCGTTAATTTCAGGGGTATTTTAGGGATATACGACCAAAAAATCAATTTTTTGACTCACTTTCTATCAACCCAAATATCCCTCCATTTTTGACTAAATTTCCCCCGGATTTCATCCATTTTTGTCTACGCAATCAAAAATCTCAAAGAGGATTTCACTCATTTTTGTCTACCAACCGTTTAGGGTATTTTGAGATCAACATTCATTATCTTGAATGCAAACAATTCTTAACAAATGTAAACAAAATCACTGCATATGAAGTTTAAAAAGATGTTTGCAATAATTGCAAGTTCAAAAATACATAATCAAGTCAGAGAAATGATTTTTTGATCTTATATTCCTAAAATACCCTTGAATTTAATGGAGAGAGGTCGTTTTAACGGAAAAAACTAACGGAGGTACTAAAGTGATAGATGGTGTAATAGTTCAGTGACTAAAGTGATATTTTCGAAAGTTCAGTGACCAAAGTGTCAAATCTGGCAAAGTTCAATGACTAAAGTGATCATTCTCCCTTGCAAATTTGTAATAACAGTTAAATTGGTAGAGACTTATGCTACCCTTGGTGAGAACTTGCAGAGGAGATGTGCATGTCCAAGTCGTCATTTAGACAATGTGGAGGCCCTGGGGGGACTTTCTCAGTCAAATGAAGCAAATTAAACTTATTGTAAATTTGTAATTAATCTACTTGATATCACTTGATTTTATGTGTTCATTTTGTGTATGTATGGAATGCACTTTTTTTTAAATACTCAATAACTTCAGCTGGCCTTTTGGAAGTGAAAGAACATACATAGATGTATGTTGGACACTATGAGTCTATGAGAGTGATTATGATAATTTCTATATATTTTCAAAGCTTTTCACTGAATATTTTAACTTACTTCCATAAACATTTCAAAATATAACTACATACAGTACTTAATATTTTTAGATATTCACTTGCTGCACTAAATCGTAGGTAATTTTATGCATGTACTTACATTTAGAGCTATTACCTTCTTGCATTTGTAGATCTAAACGTTGCCCAATCATAAAAAACAAAGGCGAAAAAGGGTACTGTGAATGATATATTAGGTTTATATATAGTGGTAAATAACCCTATATATATATCGTCATCATCAACATGGATACCATGAAAAAGTTGACTTCTGTAACTACTCATAATCATTCAAGTAAATGAAATGCAACTATACAGTCAACAGCCGTAAAAGATTAAGCGAAGCAGAATTTTTGGCTTGCGAAAATACTTATCCTTGCATGACTCGCATTGATTTCATGCAGTCTCAGGAACTGCTGAACCTCCCCCGTCATGACGAAGTTCATTCAGACCAATGCAGAAATGAATGGGATGAAGCTAAAAGATATTTCAATTCAATTTTATAAGTACATAGAGTTCAATTATCTGATGCCACTAATAGCAGTCAATTCATCATAAAACATTTCCCGATCCAGAACCAAAATGGTCCTCTCATACAATTTCACAATATCAAACTGAGGGAAATCGGGTTTTTTTTTTCAATTGAAATCGGAATATTAATCGGCAAGTCCGGGCTATTAAGTACATAGTGATTGAGAAGGTTTCGATCGGAATTGAAATCGCAATCGGAATGAGGAATCGCGAATTCGAAGAGCGCAAGTTTGAGCAGATTGGTCTCTCTCCAGTGTCTGTGCGGCAAGAGAACCCCAAATCAATAGAAAGACAGAAAAAGCTTGAGTTTAGAAGGTATGCCCTCTCTGTCTCTCCCTGACGGGGAAGAATAAAAGGAAAAGAAAATAAAGGCAGTGGCAGAAAGTGTATCAGAGTTGAAGAAGAAGAAGAAGAAGAAGAAGAAGAAGAAGCGAACAAAAGAGTGAAAGACGAAAGAAAAGAGGGAATGGCAGAAAGTGTAATTTAACGAAGCGCAAGGGCAAAAAGGGGAATCAATAGAGGAGCTTTCCAGCCGTAGGCTTTTAGTATATATAATTTCATACATAGCAAGGAACCTAGGAATTCCACAACGCTTCGGCGGTTTCCATATGAAACAAAACTCCATGACATTGAATTGGCTAATGGATTCAGACCACCTCTTTTCATGGCTCAGATTTGATCGAAATGAAGAGATTGCTTGGTAGATAGTATAAGCTAGCGGTTGCTCATGCTTGCTTAACCAGTACAATGTCCAATCTGTAGAAACTTGTACAAAGATGGCATATACCTCAAGAGCTATTGCTCCAACACACAAGAAGTAAGTCAAATCTACGTCAATGGGCAAATAAAGCTTCTTATCGATGATGAAACAAAAGACCGTAAATGTGGAAATGTAGCAAACCAGGGAGATGGCTCGGAACATGACACCGGTGAGAGAATGCACTACGGTTGCCTTTGTGTACAGCACATCATACATAAAACCAATCTCAATCTCAATCAGCTTGAAGACATCTTCAAATGAATGGTCCTGAATCATAGTATTGGAAAGCTGAACATCCTTTTGTTCAATGATCTGATCTGTGTAAAAATGCCTGAACAACTTGAATAATGCATGACCTTCTTGGATATGCGTGGCTTTACGAATAGCAACAGGATAATTTAATCTCCAAAGATGACTCTTATGACTATCATTTTTAAAGGGCGTCGAAGCTGCAGTAATCAGGGGCAGAGATTCCCTAAGTCTGTCACTGCTGGCAGACCAGAGAGCCCAAGTCCGCTCTCCATATTTGATAATTCCGACAACAAACATTGGTATTGCTACAAATGGGAGGGGGTAGGAGCTCGATGTCCACGATCTTAAAAAGATGTAGAGAGCCGCACTAACCTGGACGAGCAAGCCCAAGAGGTGCCTTAGCCACAGCTCGTTGTCCTCCAACGAGTAAGCAGTAATGGTGTCCGGGCCACCAAGGTGCACCAGAAGAAACGGAGCCCAAAAAGCCATGATCGCAGAGCTAGCGCTGTTTGGATTCGACGAGTTTTGCTGATCATCTCCTTGGAAGGTGGAGATCATTCCAAGCGCGACAGTGGCGAACCAATCTGCTGATAAGTAGGCCGTCCATGTGAGGATTCTCACCCAGCTTTGAGTACTGAACTTTCGCCGGCTTCCCAAGAGGATCAGGATAATTTGTAAGCAGAGGCTGCTTAGCACCATTACCCGGACGTCCCATTCGTTCCATAGTTTGTCCACACTCTTTGGAATAATTTGCACCATCTTTCTAATTATCTCTGTGATCGAACTAGAAATTTTGAGTGCGAAAGACAAGAGGAATGGATATTAATAGACCATTGATCCTCCATAACTCAACATATATCATGATAACTCAACATATATCATGATAATGTTCTTCATATGATCGAATGTCCACATTATTCTAGGCTAGCTTCTGATGAAGTAATCTTGGAGAGGTCCATTTTCTCCAATGTGGGACAACATTTCACATTCTCACACGCCCACGTACGTGTGTCAAATTTTCAAGCCAAACACGTGGACAATATATATTGGGTAACGTGGAGCACGTGTGACCACTTGGCTTCACACGTGGGTGAACTTGCAGCTCTGATATCATCACAACCAAAACCAATTGACAATTGTTGGAGAGGCTCAAATCCTTATAAACACATTTGCAATATCCATTTTCTCAAATGTAGAACAACACTTCACATTCTCACAACTTCTAGCTAGCTAGCTACATTTCATCGACTAGATCAAATTTTTTAACATAAGTTGTGGCTCTAAGTCATTGTTAATTAGCTTGTCTTAACTCTATCTTATACGGACAGAATTAAACAGAGACCCAAGACTTTCACCGGTTAAGGCGCTTCACTGGTTAAGGCGCTATAAGTTTACATTGCTCAATTAGCTTGCCTTATACATTGTCCAAAAAAAACAAAACTTCTCCCTCCCCCCCCCCCCCCCAAACCCCTCTACCCACTTCCCCCTCTCTCTCTCCCCCCAAAAATTTTTTTCTTTTTTTTTATTTTTTTTTATTTTTGTTGATTATTTAATGTATAGTAAAAGAAAAAAAAAAAATAAAAAAAAAAATATAAAAAAAAAAATAAGTAAAATTTATTTATATAATTAAATATAAAAAAAATAAAAAAAAATATATATTTATATAATTTTTTAAAAAAAAAATAATTAAACAATTATTTACAAACAAAAAAAAAAAATAAAAAAATTTTTAAAAAAAACTAAAAAAAAAAAAAAAAAAAAAAAAAAAAAAAAACAAACACACCAAAACCACACACACCCACCCCCCCCCCCCCACACAAAAAAAAAAAAAAAAATAAAAATATATTATATATAATACTAAAAAAAAAAAAAAAATATTATATAAAAAAAAAATTTTATATTTTTTAATTTTTTTTTTTTTTTTAAATTAATTTAAATTTAATTTTTTAATAACTTTTCACAAAACACAAAAAAAAAAAAGAAAGAAGAAAGGGGAAATATATAATACTAACAACCACCCCCCCTCCCACCAAAAATATTTTTTTTTTTATTTTTTTTTTTTTTCTATTTCTCTAAATTTAAAATAAAAATTTTTTTAAATTCCCTCCCCCCCCCAAAAAAAAAAAAAAAAAAAAAAAAAACCACCCCAACAAAAAAAGGGGAACTCTACCCCTAAAAAAATATATTTTTAAGATTTTTATATTTTATATCCTATATTATAGAATAAAAAGAGAAGTTGTGATTTTTTTCCCCCCCCACCCAAAAAGGGAAAGAGACTCGCTTCTTAAAAAAAAAGAGATTTTTTCTCTTTAAAAAAAAAATTTTTTGTTGTGTTTTTAAAATTTTTAATCACCCAATAAAAAAAAATAAAAAAATTTTAAATGGTTTTTGTTTGTATAATTTATTTGTTTTTTTTTTTTTTTTTTTAAAAAAAAAAAAAACCAAAAAAAACACACCAACAAAAAAAAAACCCAAAAAACCGAGGGGGGGGGTTTAAAAAAACAAAAAAAAAACCAACCCCAACCCAACCCGCCCGGGTAGGCGGGGGGGGGGGGTGGGGGGGAAAAAACCCCCCTGGAAACCCCCCCCCCCCCCAGCTCCACTGGTTAAGGCGCTATAAGTCATTGTTAATTAGCTTGCCTTATCACTATCTTATAGGTACAGAAAAAAATTAAACAAAGACCAAAGACTTTCACTGGGTAATTAATAATTTCGCTATCGGTGATAATGTTATTAATTGGGTATTTTTGATCACGTACATACTACTTTAAAATAGAATAGAGCAGACTTTGACTAAATTATATAAGCTCCACCTCCACAGCTTTCCAATTAACCATTTTCTGATGCAACCAATCTTTTTTTTTTTGAAACCTGATGTAACCAATCATAATAATGAAAAAATGTATATATTATTCGAAAATGAATCCAACTAAAAATTACTCAAATTCTAAATCATTTAACCATTTAATTACTCATCATCATTTCAATTTTACTCAATAAACTATATTAATGTGTCTGCATGTACTCTCTATATATGTTAAATGACTAACCGGCCAGTTCGATTAATTTTGGGTGATTTTTAGTGGAAATAATTCTTGAAAGAGATCCTACAATATATACAGTTCCAATCGCGATGACTGAATTGTAAGAGTGTTTAGGGAGATGCTAGCTGAAGGAAGCTTATTCGTCAATCCTAATTGTATAAAAAGGTTTGAAATAATATTCGTTAGCATTACCTAAATTCATAGTATGAATCAGATTTTCTTTTCGATCAGGATGTGATCAAAAATCCGTTCCATAACTTGCATCATAAATTTGTATAAGGTTGAATTCGTTGGCGCACGGAGCTTAGGCCGAAAGGGGGCAATGGCCGCTGACAGACCCAAAATGAGCATCAATTTAAAAAAACCCTATCGGTTGTAGTATAGTGCATAGTAGAGTATCGTTCACAACGGAGATCAAAGGGTGTACCTAACAAAAAATGTCACAAAGAATTAAATAAAATAAAGAATTATTATTAACAAGTATAAAGTATAAATATATACATATGTACAAAGTAAAAAGGGGAATTGAGAGATAAATTGAATGAAATAAATTAATTAAATTACAAATAATAAATAAAATATGATGATGAAACACAAAGTATATAAAGTTCAGCCACATATACACAAGTTTACCAATCATTAGACCGAAAATTATCCAAGTTCCCTAGCCATGAAACCGAAACTAACATATGTGGAATGCCCTCACGGGTTATCATTCCCCAAATAAAACCTCTTCTATGAAAATTAACCTAGTGAACACTCAGCTAGATTAAACATGCAACGGTGATCAATCAATAACATATCTAACGCATATGAGAAGAGTTGTTAATTAAAGTGCGCGACCTAGTGAACGCTCGTCTATCCGCGATCCTTCTTATTTTGATTCTGACCCGTTTGATAAGCCTTTACTACTTGTGAATTAGAATTAAAACCCTAATTCTAGCACTAATTACATGCAATGGTGATCAATCAATAACATATCTAACGCATATGAGAAGAGTTGTTAATTAAAGTGCGCGACCTAGTGAACGCTCGTCTATCCGCGATCCTTCTTATTTTGATTCTGACCCGTTTGATAAGCCTTTACTACTTGTGAATTAGAATTAAAACCCTAATTCTAGCACTAATTACATGCAATCATCTTAAGTTTTGAACCTTAAAACAAGAACACATAAAAGATTCAATAAAACCGAATCAAATAAACGGAGTCACATAAGCTGCTAGAAGAATTAATTAATTAGGATCTAACAATCAAATAAACTCATAAAATATAGGCTGAAAATTATAAACGTCATGTCATGTTAACTAGTACAAAGAATAAACAAGCAACAAAGAGGAACTCAAAAAGAGTAATTAAAGAATAAGTTGAAGTACACCATATGGAAAGTAGGAAGAACTCGAAGATCACAAACTCTTAAATCCTCACGCGAGTAACTCAAAAGCCGAGATTCCCAAGGTGATGATGATGGTGGTGATGATGGTTGATGGCTGGTGGTAATGGTGTAAACAGCTCCCCTCCTCCTTGAAGACTTGAAAACCCTAAATACTAGAGAATGGAAAATATGATGTGAGATGGAGAAGAGAAAGAGGAGGGTTTGTCCCTCCCCATTGGGGTGTGTTTGAAGAGAAGAATGAGGCTGCTATTTATAGGAGAATGGAGAGGAAGAAGAAGACAATGCAAGAAATAAAGAAAGAAAGGGAAGAGAAGTGGAATTTAAGTGGGAGATAAAGAAATGGTAAGTGGCATGGTGAAAATGTAATGAGTTGCAATTAACCATTTATTTAAGTAAAAGAAATTAAACACTAATGGTGTGGGCAGAAAGAAGAGGAAAGAATATAGGGGTGAGTGGAGCATTGAAAATAAAAGAAGAGGAAAGAAATAAAAAGCAGACAGCACTGAGCAGTATGCACTTAGAGCGGCATAATGGATGTTTCACCGGTTGGATGATTCTGAAATTTTATTTGGGAACAACTAACATCCACATGCAGCGTGTATCAAAATTACAGTATGATCTGACGGTGAAATGGGAAGATATAGGCTTCGCAAGTTGACTAATCTGCACATGCAGAATGTCCGAAAATCTGGGCTTGGGCCTTTCCTCATGCATTATGAACTTGGGCATTCCTTCATGGATTTGGGCCTTCCATCTTGGGTTTGGGCCTCATTCTTGGGCCTCATGGCAGACCACCTCTTAATGAGCCTCACAAAAGCCCATTAGACTTCGTTTCTGCACATGTTCACATTAATACATCATTTTGGACTCAAATATGGAAACTAAGCTAAAATAGCAAAGTTACAATTAAATCATAGTCAAATAGTAGGGAAAACACAGTAAAAACGTCACACTTTGTGCTCCTATCAGCCGCCACTGAAAAAAATAAATAAATATTTTTAGGCATAATTTTCTTGACAAAATACAGTTTTATTATGGAATTATCCCCACATTTTTTTTTAAAATATAGATAATCAGCAGGCCCCCATAAAATAACTTAGCGATGGAAAATTTTAATGTATGATAACGTATCTCATACGTACAATTATTACTTTTAGAACTTAATTACTCAAACGAGAACTTATGTAAGGGCAAAATATTTGCTATTGGCTATTTCCTATTTGACAAAACCTCTTCCCTTGTATTAGCATTTTATTGTATTCAATGCTAGGTTGTTTAAGAGATTAGGAATAGTGGCTTAGGTTGTTCTTGCTCGAGATGGTTCGTGAAGACGCCTTTCTTATCCGGTCTTTTCTCCGGACTTCAATTATTGTTCATCGAAGGTTTCGTTCAAGCATCTCAAGGTATGAATCATGCATATGCATTTCATACATTTTGTTTATGCTTAAATAGTAGCACAAATATCTTAGGTTTGCTAGAAATTAATTAAATTTCATTTGGTTAAGCAAACATTTATTTTTAAGATATTTTTCTGTTTTTGCTACAGTGTTACTGTTCATGTGCTACAGTGTTACTGTTCATGTGCTACAGTGTTACTGTTCATATGAACAGTGCGATCGATCGCCTGGAATAGTGCGATCGATCGTCAATAGTGTCGTTGGAGAATCTGCCCGTTGAGATTCGAAAATGTGACCGTTGCTACAGTACCACTATTCATGAACAGTACCACTGTTCATGAATAGTGCGATCGATCGCATGAACAGTGCGATCGATCGCCCGAGCGTCTGTTTTGTTTTCTATAAATAGAATCCTTCGGTTTTCATTTGTTCTAACTCTTTCTACTCTTTGCCTATTGTCCAAAACGTCTTGAGAGAGTTTTCTGGTATAGTTGAGTGACCCTAGATCCATGTTATAGGCTCCTCACATCTTTGATGTTGTTGATTTAGTTATTGTTCCTTGTGAATAACTAAATCAACCCTTGAATCATATTCAAGGTTTGTCAATTCGATTTGTTTTGATTCTAGCAAGTGTTCCTTGTTTACTTGCTTGTGTCAAACGAATTGAATTCATTATATTCATTCACATACACATATCATTTGTATTGTTGGTGTTGCTTGCGGTTGGAGGATTCACGTGGTGGAGTTCTTTCAATTGGAGCGGCTTGAGGTGGGAGCACTTGAAGAAGCATTTGGAGGCTACACAAGGTTAGAGCTGCCACTAGTCATAGGGTTGATAGTGTAGAGTTTGGGATTGTGATTCCCCCTTGTATGTGTTTGCCAATTGGCGTTTTTCATAGTGTTACACAAGAGCGTGGGGTACGGCTCCCCTCCGGTTTTCCCTCTAGAGGTAGAGGTTTCCGGGTGACCATATCGTGTGTTGTTTGTGTGTTTGTGTATCTATTGTATTATGCTTAATTAATTAGCATATTGTATGATTGCTTATTTATATGCTATTGTGCTTAATTGATTAGCATATTGTATGCTTGTTCATACATTGATAGATATAGTCCGTGGTGAGCTATTGATGATGCTCACTTTGGGATTCTAGGTTGTACAATTGATTGTGCTTGTTGCATATATATTTGTTGTCAATTGTGAATTGCTTGTGCAATTGTTTGAACCTAGGTTGTTATTTTGAGGAGAGATTAAACTTTTAATTTGTTCAAAGTTGTGTATGCTCTCCGATTAGTGCTTAGGACGACTACCGTTTATTGGGACTATTCCGTGCAACCGGAATTTCAACTTATTTACTCAAATGAGGACCATATTTACCTTAACGATGATTTTTTTATAGTTACCACATGAGTTGTCAAAGTAGTAATATGTGTCCTCAAGTCGTAAAACATTATAATTACAACTTTTATGACATAATTACTCAAACAAGAACCTAATTTACTCTAATGAGGACATTATCTACTCGATCTAACGAGGACTTTATCTCCGCATGATGTATGAGAAATGTTAACATACCATAGCCTTACTCCTTAGCGATAACATATGAGGAATTTTACACAAAACTATCATGATATATAACTTTTTTTGCATAGTTATTCTCTATATTCTGTGTATATCTTATAGCTCTCTTTTAATGTCATACACTATTACTATAGATCAAAATAAATAATGTCATACACTCCAAATAAAAAAGAAAAATCAAGTTTTAAGAAAATTTTGTAGATAGTAAACAAAATTATACCTTGGAAATTCAAATACGAAAACCCTCTTTTCGCAAAAGAAATTGAGGAATAAGAAGAAAGAAGTAAACATTAGACAATTTAACTGATGGTCGTAGATTCACATTGTAATGAGGACCATTTGGGTCTTCCTAAGTTTTGGTTTCGTTAGTTTGGTTTCTTTGTTGTAGTTTTGGTTTCGGGGAGTTTCCCTCCCTTGTACTTCTCTTTTTCTTTTCTTTTTTAAATAAATTTGGGGTGTTAGGAGCTCTTCCCTCATCCCTGTTTCAGCGGAAAAAAAAAACTGATGGTCTTAGATTCTACATTGATCGCTTCCCTACTATTCAAATTGAATATGATGCACTGGAGATAGAGAACAAAAGAGCTAAAGGCACAAAGAACAGAAAGGCAGCAGAGCAAAAATATGAGAGATTGAACGATAGAGAATGAGAACTTCACACTCCCTTAACTTCAGGGGAGCCGAATATGCACGTACATCAATACATATGCAAGTTGTTAATTTTTTTTATTACATTAGAAATGATCAAATTCCTGCCCTATCTTAATTTTAACCCAATTCACCACACTCTCACACCACATGTATGGGATAACCTCAAGGACTTAGTCTCTCTTTTATGCTTCCTCTCCAACATATGGAAGCCATATAATTAACAAACCAAATGAATGGGGCTTGCGACTCTCCTACCATAGTTTTTTTTTCGAACTAATTCTATAAAAAATATTTTAATAACTTAAAACAAAAATTTTATAATATTATAAAAAGTCATTAATGCTAGCTACATTCCTCTCTGATCTTCTTCTTTGAACTTTTCCCACTCATTGAATTTCACATGAATTCCACTCACATCAAAATCTCAATATTCAATGCATTAAAAATTTAAATACTCTATTTTCATATTTTGCCGTTACTCACTCCAGCTTCTTAATTATCATCTATTTTGCTGCCTTTAATTTCCCAATCAATACTAATTATTATGTTATTTGTTTTACTTCTTTCACACTATTTTCTTTCATAATGTTGCTGGGTTCATATTTTGTTTTGCTGGTTATCTTACATTTTTTTTACTTAATCTACCTTAATTTTTTTTCTTAATATCTTTCTGCTATCCCCTTCTCATTCCAGTCCTGGGTCCTCCAGTCATTTCAACAACTCATGTGGTAACTATGAAAAAATTCTCGTTAAGATAAATAATATCCTTATTAGAGTAAAATAAATTCTCATTTGAGTAATTAAATTCTAAAAGTGATAACTAATTATATGTATGTCATATGTTAATAGATTGTAGAATTTTCTGAATCGCATTTGTTGTTGGAGATTACATTTGGCAGCAGATTCAATCTCATTTGTTATCTACCGTGTATGGAAGTGATGTGCTCAGGCCTCAGCTATAACCTGCATGCAGCAGCAGAGACGACATGAGACCTATACGTAAGATATATAAATCAGCTGCGCGCATGTATTGCTGTCTCATAGAAACCCTAATAGCTCCGAAACTTTTTTAATTAGCATCATCTATCTAAACATCACACACACACATAGGGCAAACGTACAACATATATATATATATATATATATATATATATATATTGCGAGTTGGACGTACTGATACTACAACTCGTCCTTTTCAGAGCTCACATGGATGGTTTTGCTCCCTCAATTAATAATATACCACGTACAACAATGATTCTCGATCGTTTAGGTCTGGTAACTCTTTATGAATCCGGCGAGAGAACCTACAGCCCATAATTCGGTACCTAACTCTATGTTCTCGATCCCAAAGATTTTCCAATTTCCCATTGATTAATTTTATATATACACATATGAAGAGTGTGTATATATTATAATTTGAAATTAGTCAAATTCTAAATCATTTAACCATTTAATTCCTCTTCGTCATCTCGGTTTTTTTTTTTGAGATAAGAAGTAACTTTATTCCATTAGATAATAAAATTACAAAGATGAGATTGACTATATCTAGTCTCAAACACTTCAAAAGAAGGCTGGGAGCTACTCATATTCCTAGCAAAAATATCGGTTACAGGCCGGCATACCAGCAAAGATGACAGACATGAGCCAAGAAGGTCCAACCTCTAACCAAGAGAATCACCCTTGTTCCCGAACTACATTGATAGCAACTGAATGAGCAACCTTATTACCATCTCGCGGCACATGATGAATAGAAGGGATTTGCAAAAGAAACATCAATTTACGAATCTCCTCAACTACCACACCCTCAACATTAAAACATTGCTCATCCATATTCACCAACTGCACAGCCTTTAAGCTGTCGGATTCAACTTCCACTCCTACACATCTTCGTTCAAGAACCATCTCCAGACCTAACTTAATAGCAAGCAATTCATTAAACCACACTGTACCTTTCTGAGTATAGGCCTCCCCCACAGTAGCTGTTAGAACACCATGCTCATCCCGTAACATTGCTCCTCCACCAAACTGCCCAAGTGCCTCATTAAAATTTAAAAGCTCCATCACAATTCAGCTTCAAAAAACCTGCTGCAGGCACCTTCCACCGAGCTATATATATATATATATATAAATAGATTATATATATAAATTTGTCTGCACTCCCTATTGATCACGATGGTAAATGACTAACCAGCACTACTAGGAAAATGTCCTAAGATGTCCTGAGGGGATAGATATTTGTCCATATTGCAAGTGTCCATATTGCTTATATATGTCCCTATTGCAGTTTGATTAATTTGGGTTATTTTTTAGTGAAAATAATTATTGAAAGATAACCTACAATATATACAGTTCCGATCGTGATGAGTGAATTGCAAGAGTGTTTAGGGAGATGCTAGAGTAAGTTTATTTGTCAACCCTAATTGTAAATTAAAAGGCTTTGAAATAATATTCGTTAGCATTACCCTATTTCATATTATGAATCAGATTTTCTTTTCTATTAGGATGTGATCAAAAATATTTTGCATAACTTGCATCATAAATTTGTATAAGGTTGAATCCATTAGCGCACGCAGCTTAATTATTAGGCCAAGAGTGGGCAATGGCCCCCGCTGAAAAAAAGTAATAATAATTTTTTTAGGTATAATTTTCTTGACAAAATACAGTTTTATTATGCAATTAGCCCCCACAAAATAACTTAATTAGTGATAGCTTATGAGGAATTTTCCCCAAAATTATCATATTATTTAATTCCTTTTGCATGTTTTTTCTCTATATTAATTCAATGTATATATTTTTCTCTATATTCTACGATAGTTATAGGATTAAAAAAAAAATCTATCTCATCGATAATTATGATCTAAAATCACCCCTAGAAATAAAAAATTCATTCATCTGCAATTGCTTGAATCGATCATAACTTACATTATAAATTTAAATCATGCATTAAATTCAAATAAACGATTATGTAATACAAGAGACAAACAAGTAGCTAAGAGTCCTCACTAGAAGAGGTACGTGTTAAGGTTGCGGCTCAAAACTAATTCCTTGTTGGTTTTGGATTCTTTACTTGTCAAGGTTTTGGGAAAACTAGTTCTAGTGTATCTGGGACTCTTAGAGATTTTCTTTGAAGATAAAAGTTTAGGATATATTACTATTATGATTCTGAATCCTATTATGAGTCTGACTATTATGATTGAGAGTTTAGAGAGTTGCAAGCTTGAGAGATCGGGTGTGAGGAGAGAGATTATTCTAGTGTGGATCCACCATCATCACCCGGGGACGTAGGTCTATTTGGACTGAACCTCGTCAACAAGTTCTTGTGTTGTTGCTTGCATATTTAGCTAGAGTTTGGTAATTATTGTCTTCGCTAATATTCGGTCTTGGACTAGGGAATTTGGAGGTGACCTGAATTTCCTATCAATACGTACATTCAAAATTATTATAGATCGATATACATATATAGTGTCATACTCATGAGTATTTACATACTTAACTAAAATAGATATGAAAAACAAATCCCGCCTTGAGATTTTGAGGGTTCAATGCAAACCATGAATCCATGATAACTGAAAAATGTTATGTGTTCTCATTTTATGTATGAGCTTCTATGTAAAAAAAAAAATGCAAACTGTATTTAAAATTAAATATTATTACTTACATACATAAGTATATATTTTGGAAAACTTGAGGGGAGGCCTGGGACCCTTTTGGTCCATTAATGGAATGTCTCTGTCAGAAGTTAAGAGAGTGTGAAGTTAGGTGAAGTTATTGTCTCTAATAAAATTAAAATTACATAAAAAAGAGTTTCGTTACCACAATAACAACAATAGAAGTTCCATCAAGAACAATGCTTGCTACATTTCTCTAAAAAACTCTCATTAATTTCAACATTCCCTACTCAATGAACATCTCATGGATTCCACTCACATTAAAATCTTAATATTCAATGCATTAAAAACCTAAATATTATATTTCCATATTCTGCCCTTTCTCATACTTCTTAATTACCGTATCATCTTTTTTTTTTAGCTGCGTTTAATTAACTTCCTAATCACTACTAATTATTATCTTTTTTTTTTCTGACACGTTATTTTCTTTCATAATGTTGCGGGGTTCATATTTTGTTTTGCTTGTTGTCTTACATTATCTTTCCTTTTTTTTTTTTACTTAATCTACCTTAATTATTTTTCCTTATATTTTAGTTTGCTGGCATGGATTTGTTTTCTATAATATCTTTCTGCCATCCCCTCCCCATTTCTCTCTTCGATCTTCTCTATTTCTTTACATTATCTTTTAATTTATCCCTTTTCTCTTTTCTCTCTCCTTCATATCTGCAATTAAATCTTATTTCGATCTTATCTAGCTTTAATGTCATTTGTTGTTGGAGATTACATCTGGCAGCACATTCAATTAAGGAGTTCATTTTTGCTCACACCCCTTAGTTAAGGTGTGAGCCTCACACCCCCTTAAAAAGTTGACACCTATTCAAAAACTCAATAAATGTTAATCCATGGTTAACTAATTATATTTAATTCATTTTTCTAATTATTAATTTTATCTAAATATATCTGATTTATTTAATTAAGAGAGAGAATAGTAATTAATGGAGGCAAAACTTCCAAATAAACTTCTATAACCAGCACACAAAAAAACCCAGAAAGATTTTGGTGCTTTAAAAAAGTTAATTTTAGTTTTTTTTTTTAATTCAGAATCATTCGTTGTTTGTTATTATTTTTTTAAAAGTTGCTTGATATATTATCGGTGTTAATTTGACTTTGGTATGCTAAGCATGGATTGAATTTTTTTTTTCTTTTTCTATTTCTCCAAGCATGGATTTTTTTTTCTTGTAAGCCTAGATTCTCTTTTGTCGTTCTTTTTTCTATTTTTGAAGTTTTTATTTTTTATTTTTTAAGAGTGAGTGTAGAGAAGTTTATTTGAAAAAGTTTGTCTCAATTAATTACTATTCTCTTTCCTCATTAAAGAATCAACTATATTTAGATAGAATTAATAATTAGAAAAAAAATTAAATATAATAGTTAACCATGGGTTAACATTTATTGAGATTTTTAATATGTGTCAACTTTTTAGGGGGGTGTGAGGCTCACACCTTAACTAAGGGGTGTGAGCAAAAATGCACTCTCAATTAAGGGAGCAAATTTGCCGTCCACCTTCTAAAATCTAACACGTGTCCTTGCCCACCTTCTAAAATTTAACAAGTGTCCAAAATTCTAACCATAGTTAACAAAAGTAATTTTTTATTTTTTAGTCTCTCTCTCCTCTCTCCATCTCTCTCTCTCTCTCTTTCTCTCTTCAGTCTCTTAGTTTCTCTCTTTTCCCCCGAGCATAGCAAACGACGGCGATAGATCGATCCCTCTCTTCCCTCAAAGAACAATCACCAGTGGGACAATCCAAGCAAGAGGAATCACAAGGACGATCCGAATATCGGGACCACCACCGGATTCGGTCGAACCCGAGATCCGAGAAGTTTCAGAGTTAGGGTTTCTTTAAGACAGTAATATATTAATTCATTAATTGATAATTAGATACGTACCAAATTTTGGAATGTAGCAGAGTTGATATGTAACTTTGACGTGGTAATGGTGTGGCACAATCTCAGTCATCTATTTGATTTTGGATATTATTTAATTAGAAAAACCAAACTGACGGCAGTTTGGTCATTGACAGTTTGACTATGTGTTAAAAGAGAATTAGTTAGATAGTAAAAAGGGACTCGGATCCTCTCCTCACGGAGAGGTCCTCTTATTTCCCCACAAACTAATCCTGGCCCTCCAATTTAATCTTGTGGCCAAGTTTGCTTGGTTTTTTTTTCCTTCTCTCTCTCATCCCCTCTTCTCGTTCTCTCTTTTCGTTGTCTTTTTTTTTTTCAAAGATGATTAGTCTGTCTAAATCACTTGATCTGTAGAGCAGTACAGCAGAGACCCGATTCGATCGTGTTCGATTTTTCAATTGCTGGGACCAACTTTCAATTCTGAAACCAGACAATTAATTTCCCAAGAATGTCTTTTTACGTCTATCTCAGTAAAAACAAAAATGATAGTCGAGAAAGAGAAATTATAACAAATGACCAACTTTGGGTCTCTTAGTTGAAAAATGACCTTATTTTTCAAAAAAGTTGAAAACTGACCATATAATTGTACGAAAAGTCATATCTACCCCCACTATCAAAATCTCAATTCGATCTTCGTTTTTTTTTTTCCTTTCCTCACCGACCCCTCTAGCCTCGCGACACCTCTGGCGGAAGCTCCTCCGTCCGGCAACCTTTGGACGTCGAATTGGTGGCAGTGTGTTCGTATCGGCAGCGCTAAGAAACCCAGGTCTTAGGTTGGCCAACCGGTGACGGGAGGCGGCGAATGGAAGGAGAGAAGCCTCGGTAGTTCCGGCCGGTTTCGCTGCGTTTTCCGGCGACTGCGGTCACCGTTGGTGACAAGTGAGATATGAAAGTTAATGCTCTCGTCAAGATATTCGTATTGGTATAATTAAAATTCAGTTATAAGCAAAGTTTTGGAGAATTTGTATAATTGGGATTTTTGGCCACTCTGCGTGCTCACCGTGCACGCCGAGGAGCTTGCAGAAATCCAATCTCGCTGCATACATGAATGAGGAGGAGATAAAAGTATTTTGATAGATGATAAACCATTCAACCATGAGAAATGAAAAAAAGAAAAAAGAACTGCGAACAGAGACGATTGAGAGAGAGGAAAGAAAAAAAAAATGGAGGAACTGGGTCACTGGGAACACAGAAGGGAGGGAGGGATGACGAGAGGATAAAAAAAAGATTAAGGGTAGATATGACTTTTCGTGCAGTCAAATGGTCAGTTTTCAACTTTTTTGACAAACAATGTCATTTTTCAACTAAGAGACCCAAAGTGGATCATTTGTTATAATTTCTCGTCAAGAAAGAGGTAGGTCAAACAAAAACAAACGTTTTCCATCAAGGGTGCATATCACCCCTGGTACATTCCAGCCGCTCCCGACACACACATATATATATATATGTATACTCCGTAATCAATTAAGCTAGACAAATTAACAACTGATCGATACGTACTCATTCTGTCATTCAATCAATGCGAGTTGGTTTCTTTCAAAATTTACTGTAGGTTCGGTCCTTACCATTTCAGAGCTTCATTATATCACAACAATGATATAATATTCGAACAAGATCCATTTTTCATCATATATACCTTATCGTTTAGGTATGATACTCTTCATGAATCTGAGACGGGGTGGTAGCTAGCTAGAATTAACTGCAGATAGGGACACCAAAAATAATGAAAAATATATTGTAACGTGTACAAATTCGCACCACACCATACATTTCCGATGATCGGCCTATATATTCTGCTTGTGTAAACTCCGAGTCTCAGACCACTTAACTAGAAGCATATATTGAGCATTAAAAGGCAACAGGCCTATTGTAACGTGTACAAATTCGCACCACACGTACATTTCCGATGATCGGCCTATATATTCTGCTTGTGTAAACTCCGAGTCTCAGACCACTTAACTAGAAGCATATATTGAGCATTAAGAGGCAACAGGCCTATTGTCCACACACAAAAAAAAAAAGGCAACGGGCCTAAATACAGAGAGCTAGTTCTTCTGGGCGGCATTTCTCGGACGGAAAGGTACTTTTCCCAACGTGTTAGTCGATCTGGGTTCTGTTTTGAACTTTTCTTATTTCCTATTTCTATACAATTAGCAATATATTGGTCTACTCGTAATAATTAATTTAACATGGAAAACTCGATCTACACTCTAATTATATTCTATTTTTGTTACAAAGGGGCTAAAAGGCCGGCCAAAGTAGAAGGAAATTATACACTTAATTATTTTATGAGTGTATGAGCATCTAAAATGTTATCTTCGGAGTGTAGATTGAGTTTCAAGCACCAAATTTAAAATAAACAGTTTCATTTAAAGAAAAAGAAATGATACCGGTATATTACTGCAATACTGCCTGACTGGAATAGTGCCTCAATTTCAATTTTTGTACATGCAGAAATCTAAAATTCTAGGAAGATGGCAGTCAATGTTAGCGTGAGGGAATCAACAGTGGTGAAACCAGCGACGGACACGCCTCGACGGTTGCTATGGATCTCGAACTTGGACATGGCGATTGCCATCAATTACACTCCGACTATTTATATCTACAAGCCAAACAACGATGGTGGTGCGGCCAAGGACAATAATTTCTTTGAGCCGCCAGTGTTGAAGGACGCGCTCAGCAAGGCCCTCGTGCCCTTTTACCCGTTTGCCGGCCGCCTAAGGCGGGAAGCGAATGGTCGTATCGAAATCGATTGTAATGCAGAGGGGGTGTTGTTTGTTGTGGCCGATAGCAGCTCTTGCATCAAGGACTTTGGTGATTTTGCTCCCACTCCCGAGTTTGGGAAGGGGCTCATCCCCGCAGTCGATTATTCCGCTGGGATATCTTCTTCTCCGCTATTGTTGGTTCAAGTCACATACTTAAAATGCGGTGGAGTGGCACTTGGTGTTGCCATGGAACATGGTGTTGTAGATGGATTATCTGCTCTCCACTTTATGAATACATGGTGTGATATGGCTCGTGGTCTCGACCTTGCAATTCCACCAACCATCGACAGGACAGTACTTCGTGCCCGAGACCCACCTCAGCTTTTACCCGATCACAGTCACCACAGTGAATACGAAATTCCTAATGCTCACGATCAGCACGAGAGCAACGCTGCAACAACAGTCTCAGTTTTTAGCTTTACAAGGGAGCAGCTCAACGTCTTGAAAGCTAAGTCAACCGCCACCACTAAGGAGGAAGACAATGATGGTAAGAAGTATACCTCATATGAGCTCTTTGCAGGTCATGTATGGAGATGTGCATGCAAGGCACGTGAACTTGCTGATGATCAAGTAACCAAATTATACGTTGCCGTAAATGGAAGGCCCAGATTGCAACCTCCTCTCCCAGCTGGTTATTTTGGTAATGTGATTTTCCAAGCCACACCAACTGCCTTAGCAGGAGATCTCATATCAAAACCGATATCGTATGCCGCAAGCTGTATTCACAATGCGGTGGTGCGTTTGGACAACGATTATCTTCGATCCGCACTCGACTATCTTGAGCTTCAACAGCCTCATCAGGATCTGTCAATCCTCTCTAGTGGGGTTCAATATAAGTTCCCTAATCTTGGGATAACTAGCTGGTTCACGCTGCCGATCTACGATACTGATTTTGGGTGGGGTCGACCCATTTTCATGGGGCGCACTGGAATTCCAAGTGAAGGGAAGGCTTACATGATTCCAAGTGCAACTAATGATGGAAGTTTATCGCTATGCATTAATCTGCATTCTCAGCACATGAAATCATTTTCCAAGTTGATTTATGACATATAACTAATTAACAAGGAAAACCAATCACTAGTTTGTGATCCATATTGGTTTCCATATGTGTCTGGGTAATTTGATAGAGTAATAATGTAAGCTTCGTTCTGTAGATCGACTTCGTAATGCGCGCTTTAGTTTGTTCATGATCTTGTACGCAGTACGTACTGGCTGTATTTTAAATATTGTGAGTTTCAAGTAATAAAAAAGAAAGAAGGAATTACATGATTAATAAGCTTTTAGAACACAATATGAAGAAGTTTGTTCTTTTACCGACCTAGTTATCTAATAACCCTAAAAAGAAATTAAAGGAATATATAGCCTTATGAGCTGAATGTCAGGAAGACAGGTAGTCGACTAAAAAAACAAAATGTCTACATGTCATGTATATGTAAATATATAATTCACCCTAGCTACTATCTCTGAATAGAAGTATAGTATTTGACATACACACCCATGACAATACTATAAAACACTAATAAACCAATTAAAATTAGAGTTATACACATAAGGACAGACAGCCCAAGCCCACGCGCTATAGTGCAAGCCCAAACCCGAAATTTATAGGTGCAATTACATAATTAGATGTTTCTTCATTTTATTTACAACTTTGCCATCAAGGACTCTCTCCCTCCCTCCCTCCCTCTCTCTGTCAACGAATCTCTCCCTCTCAGTCTCTCCCTTCTCTTTTGCCGGCAAAGCCCATCCAATTTCAACCTCCTAGAACACCCATAAACAACATAGCAGATCCAACACAGCTATAGAAGGAATTCACGAACTCGATTTAGATCGAAGAGAGGGAGGGAGAGAGAGATCAAGGTGTTCAAAGTAAATCTGCCGACGTAATGGTAGAGAGAATTTTCCGGTCTCCGGCGTCGATCGACGACGCTAAAGGTTGAGTTCGACTACTCGGAGGTCTGCGAGGTCTTATGTGTTGGCGGTGCGTCGTGGTTGTGCTCGGAGGATGGCGGCTCGAGGAGAGAGAAACTAGATCTCTCTCTCTCTCCTCGTTCTCCCTCTCTTTTGTGAATTCTCTCTCTCTCTCTCTCTCTCTCTCTCTCCTCGTCTGTGCCTCTTCCTTTTCAAAAATTGATGGACTCATATGCATGATTTTTGTGGGTTTGAGATGTGAAAAAGATGAGAGAGAGAGAGAGAGAGATGTAGAAATTGTGGTTTTCTTTGTGAAAGTGAAAGGGAGGAGCACCAACATTAGCAATTCTTGCTACTTCGTCATCACAGCTCATGCAAGTACACATGTCCCTTCGTTCAATCTGCTACTACACCATATTTCTTCATAGCTGCTATTGCATACTAGTCTTAATTGCTGCTATTGCATGCTAGTCTTAATTGCTGCTACTGCATGCTAGCTGCTAGCCTGCTACTGCATGCTAGTTTTGCTTACTGTTATTGCATGCTAGTCTTAATTGCTGCTACTGCATGCTAGTTTTGCTAGCTGCTACTGCATGCTAGTCATGATAGCTGCTACTGCATGCTAGTCATGATAGTTGTTATTGCATACTTATCATGATAGCTGCTACTGCACAGATATCTGCTACTGCATACTTCTCGTGGTAGCTGCTACTGCATATTTCTCGTGGTACCTGCTACTGCATATTTCTCGTGATAGTTGCTACTACACGAATATATGTGTCTGCTACTGCATACTTCGATCTTGTAATAGCTGCTACTGCACATATATATATATATATATATATATAGAATCTTTCTCCACTACATAGGACTATGTACTTTTAAAGTACATAGTTCTAATGTCGGCCGTCGATCCGTTTAAATGAATTGATCGACGGTTTGTATTAGAACTATGTACTTTAAAAGTACATAGTCCTATGTAGTGGAGAAGGCTTGTATATATATATATATATATATATATATATATATATATATATTTCTGCTACCGCACGAACATATGTTTCGCTACTGCACGATATCCGGCGGCACCACTTTGAGTTTTTTTTTACACACTTTGAGTTGCAAAACCAAAGCTTAAAAGAGGACAAAAAAGTAATTCATCACTTGCCACATGCCATCTTGTGAACAACTTGTCCTTATGAGTAAATTTTTTTACTTATATGCATGAATTAAAAGTTTGTGGACTTTGGAGAAAAATGAAGAGTGGTCATGGGCTTTTAAGTAGTTTACTAATAGAAGTATAAGATACTGCAATAGTAAGCCTATATATGCGTAATTGAGATAAGGGTTCTAACTTTTAAGCCGTGTCTCTTAGTCACGGAATGCAGATACAAGAAACTGTTAAAGGTGACAGGGTCGTTACCCTTAACAGAGACTACCAGTGAATCCCGTAGAACTATGTATAAGTGATTTTTCATTTCCCTCTTTATACTCTCCAATGAAGCATTCTACATAAGCTACATATATTCAGTAAACATTTTGATACCATTTGTTGGCTAGTGAAACTAACACTAGTACAATTCGACCAGTAAACAAGTGGTATCAATATATTTTTTTTGGATAAAACCTAAAAAAATCTAGGTCAAATCAATATAAAAGAAAAAGAGAAATGAGGGAGGATGACATAAACCAAAACCTCTCAAATAAGAACACTATCTACACCAAAAGGAGTAGGATGCCAGTTCACTTCAATGATCCTTGGGGACAAGTGGTATCAATATAAAGTTAGCAAGCAACTCAACAATCATTCTATAATATCAACACCAAAATGCCGGCCTCAAGTTCCAAAAACGCCTTGGGTTACTCCCGAAGATTAATTCCATAACTCAATATATATAAAGTTATTAAGAAACTCAACAATCATTCTATATCATACGAAATCAAGATTAATTCTAAGACTCAATTCTCAGGAGTTTTGTCTAATGTAGTTGATATAGTGGTTTGACACCAAAATTATTCCATGAGAGAATCTAGATTCGACTCTCCTAACATACGTGTGTGTAAACTAACACCCAAACTAAAAATATATAAAGATTTCATTCAAAATCAAATCCATACCTCAAATTTCTTGAAATCATTTGCTGAAAATCTGCAATATTGATAAAAATATCTTGCTCCACCTTTTGGAGCCAAATTTTCAAGAAAACTTATGGGCCTTAAGAGATCTTACAAGATTTTGGGATTAGGGTTTTGGATATTTTCTCACTTTGCTAAGGGGCAAAGTCCGGGGAGAGTGAAAGTGGAGTCGGGAAACAATTCAGCTGGAGAAACCAATCGATAATTGTTTCTATTGTGTATTATTTTTATTTTTATTTTTTTTTAGGATTGAATGTATTTTAGCTCTCTCACCTTTACACTTAAAAGGCTAATCGATAATTGTTGGTTGGCTTTGGTGATTTTTCTGGCAAGGAGATGTATGGATTGTCGGATCTCGGTGGAGAAACTCTTTTGGGTTTCGGTGGTGGTCACTGGCGAGTGCCTGACTGTTGTGGTGGCGTCGATTCTGGTGGCGTAATGGGGCCTCCTTGCCTGTTACATGGGTTAGGTAGCAGTGGGTATGCGGCAGACTATGCTGGGTTCCGGCAGTTGCTGGATTCAAAGTGCTTCGCAGGTTTTGCCGATGGTGGTATGGATTTGGATGCAGGTGTTTTTATGGCGGCTTTGGTCATCTGCGGAGGCACGCGTGATCTACGGTTGATGATTGGCGGCTGCGGCAGTTGGTTGCTGTTATTGTTGCTACGGTTGCTGCATTTTTGTTATTTGAGCCTAGGGTTTTGCTATTGGTTTTGGGCTTTTTTTTTTTTTTTTTATGTTTTAATTGATGAGAGGCATTCAACCTCTTCTTTTTAGGGGAGATGTTGTAGGTTAGTACGATGGATCTCGTATTTTTTTTTTACTTTTATTCGGGATTTGCTAGGGCTAATCTAGTAAGGCCTAATGGTTAGAAAATAGAGTTATTAGCTAGCAACCTTTTTAATAGCTCCACCGGAACAATTATTATGTGTAATCTTGTTGAACTTTCATAAATTTTAACATTCTTCTAAAAAAAAAGCTAAAAATTATTTTTGGGTATCAAGTCTTTCGATTAAATAATCAAACTTTGGTTATTGGTAAATGACAACCTATAGTGGTCGCCAGTATTTAAAAAATCCACCTCTCTTTCTTAATTTTGTGTGTAATTACTATTCATCGTGTTCTTTGTTCATTCCCTTTCTAAAAATGTTGAGATAATTTTTTTTTTACTTTTTAAATTTTATTTAAAGATAAAAGTCAATTTTCAAGGTTAATTTTTATATAACCCCTAATTGTTACGCCATCCCCTAAAAACTGCCCCATTGTTGAAATTGCACCAAAAACAATGAGTCACATACGATGCATATGCCTTTTTTTTATGGATGATGGATGAAAAGTTAGCATTGGTACCATCAATGATAAAATCGAAGAGTTCAAGTATTTATTGTGGTTAAAATGTAATTTCAGAGACGATTTTTAAGGGACTATGAAGGACAACCGAATCTAACTATTAAAATTAAATGCACAGTTTGAAATTGTTATAATTTCATTAATTCAATTTAATTTCAGCCGTCAGTTTCAATTGTTCCCTGCATTCCCTTAAATATTGTCATTTAGGTGAACAATTTTGCAAAATGTAAATTCGAGTGCTGTTGTAAGTCACCTATCAACTCAACTAGGAAAGATAGAAAAACGAGAGAGAGAGAGAGAGAGAGAGAGAGAGAGAGAGAGAGAGAGAGAGAGAGAGAGAGAGAGAGAGAGAGAGAGAGAGAGAGAGAGAGAGAGAGAGAGAGAGAGAGAGAGTTGTTTTTTATTGATCTGGTTGTAAATGATTTGATCTGGTTGTAAATGATTTGATTGATGTGTAAAATAGTGATGCTTCAACCTCTTTATATATATAGTGGAGAGATTGAGGTGTATGAGAAATTCTATTAGGACCTCCAAATTTGCTCACATGACCTCCTATAGTTTTTGCACCTCCTTTTTGCTTTTAAAATACAAGATTTGCTTACCAAACCTCTTCTAAGTTCCTAAAATAACCATGATGATATAATTCATATTAAATATACAAAATTACTACTATAATTCTAAATTTACTCACCACACATCTATTAATTAATTTTTAATCACTAAGAAAATATTTTAGCATGAACTATTATTTGTTTTTTTTAACTATTCTTTTCTCTTTTAGCTATGCCATAAAAAAAGTAATCATTTATTCTTACTGTTTATTTTTTTCCTCTATTTTTTGTACCTCATGATTAAATATTATATATATTTTTTAATTGCTAGCTTTTTTTTTTGCAAATATAATGGATAGACTTAGATTTAGGTCATAGTAGAATTTTTTTTGTTCTCTATCACCAATATGCGTTCAACAAATGATAAAAAAAAATTATGTCACATGATCTATCATAGTTTTAATTCTTATTAAATATATATAAATGCTTTAACGAGTATATAGTGAAATTGGAAAATGAAAATAGATAAGGAAAATAATAAAGAATTCAATCTAATGTTATTGATTTGGAAACTCTAGAGAAAATAAATATAATATCTTTTTGGTATAATTATTGTCCTTAATAGTCATTTTATAGGAGGTTATAAATGTCATTTAATAATTCATAATGGAGTGAGGTCAAGTGAGCAAATTTGGAGGTTCTAATAGAATCACTCGAGGTGTATTTATGATACATCATAATGAAGAGAAACCTCTTAGTGACCATACTATCATCACTAACCATATACTTTAGGGTTTTTATCACCCACGGTGCTTGAACTTTTGTCCACCAGACTCATTGATGCCCAAATTTCAAAATAGATCTCAGAGGTACCCAGACTTTTAAAATCATACCATTGTGATGCCTCTGTCAAAATTATGTTAATTTTCTATTAATTAAGAGGGTAAATATGTCATTACATACTATTTTTTATGAAATGACCTTGATGCCCTCTCTCTCCCTCTCTCTCTCTCTCTCTCTCTCTCTCTCTCTCTCTCTCTCTCTCTCTCTCTCTCTCTCTCTCTCTCTCTCTCTCTCTCTCTCTCTCTCTCTCTCTCTCGGACCAACTCCTCTTTCCCTTCTCTTCCTTTCTCTTCATCTATTTCTCTACCCACAGTGGAGCTCCACTTCTCCGAAATTGATTTGGGCACCATCGATTCATTTCTCTGTCCCTCTCGGACCCGCTCCTCTCTCCCTTCTTGTGAGAACCTGAATTTTAAATATCTTATTTTTAAGTCGCAAAATCATTTTGAAGCTGGTTAAATTTTATTTTGAATCTCATATTAGGAAAAGTAGTCGTCTTCACGAGTTCGTGGTATTTCTCGGATAATTTTTCGGAGTCCCGACCTATTTTTAATGATTTATCGAAGTTTAACTAGAATTTACGATGTGGCGCTTTCTTATTGGTCAAGAGTGACATGTGGCATCTTATCATTGGGTTGTATGGCTACTTGATGCCCAAGGAGCAGCAACCATACGTATTGTTTAGTTTAATTAAGTTACTTGGTCTCCAAACTTCAATCATGCATGAAGCCACTATGCATGCATACGTGCCCTTACTTCAATAGGTAAGTATGTCAAGTTTATCTTATACCCTTTATTATATACATTTCTTAGTTAGGAAGTTATGTAATGATAAGAACAATTATACTTATCCTTTTTTAACTAACCGACCTATTTCTACTATAAATAGGGAGCAAACTCATTCTTTCCTTTCAGAATTAAAACAAGAATCATAGAGTTCTAGCTTGCACGAAGAGAGAGAGGGAGAGATAGATATTTATATATATATGTAGAGGTTAATTTTAGATTAATGAGATATTATTTTATGGTCTTAATTATGAGATTCGTAATGTCGTTGTTATGCTCGGCAATTCTCGGAATTGAGGTAGGGATTCTCGGGGAACCTTTCCATAAAATGTTAATTATTGATTTACATGAATTGTATGGTATTGTTTAAATAACATATTTGTATGTTATCGTTTTCTATAAAATCATGTGTACATAAGATGTTATTTTATAAGCAGTAACACTGAATCATCATACATTTGCATTATGAGGAAATGCGAGTATTTATAGAGTATAGACCAATGTGGGAAATATTGTAATCTAGAGGGATTGGGAGAAAATATTCTATTTGTGTAGTTGAGTTATGTTCTGGCCAGGGACCAGATAATGTCAGCCCACTGTATACAAATAAGGGAGTGAAGCCCTTTCAACGAAGTTGATAAAATGATCATATCGGGCATATTGACACTGGCGAAACGAGAACTATAACAAGATGACTAACAAAAGAGAAAAGTGAGATGAGTACGAGATGAGCATTGAGTCAGCATGACATTCATGCATTGTCTTTTTATTAATTGATTGTGGACACATATATAGCTAAGAATAACCTAAAAAGGTTGATATCTCTACTGAGCCGCTGGTTGAGCTCACCCCTTTACAGATTTTGCAGGTTCTGGAATTGAGAATCGTAATGATTAGATGAGCCTAGAACGGCGAGCTTAGATCGATGTGTTTTTATTTGTATATTTTTAAAGAATTTTGTAATTATTAATTAGATTAGAGCAGCAGCGGTAAATGTATGTTCATGTATTTTAATTTTTTTTTCTACAATCACACATCGGATTCGGATTTTGGTGCCTAAAATCCACCGACACCGGGTCCGGGGCGTGACACTTCTCTTCCCTTCTCCTCAAACCTTAACGTGTCTCGTACTCGACGACGGCGGTGAGCGTGGTCGATGGTGCCGATGTTGATGGTAGCGCATGGTGGTGGTGGTAGGTGTGAGGTGGAGAATGGTGGACTTGTTTAGGAATGAAGAAAAGAGGTGGGTGAGTTTGGAAGTGGGTCTATGAGTGTATGAGTTTGAGAAAGAAGGGATCGAGGAGTGTGAAGATGGTGAAGAGGCATGAGCTTTGAGGAAATTGCTGCTGCAGTTGAAATTGCCATGGGAGATGGCTTAAATGGGCTCTCGGTGAGAGGGAGGAACGAGAAGAAGAAGAGAAGATAGAGAGATGGGATTCGAGGTGCAGATGGTGAAGAGGCATACGGGTATGTAAGCTTTGAGGAAACTGCTGCTGCAGTTGAAATTGCCATGGGAGATGGCTTAAATGGGCTCTCGGTGAGAGGGAGGAACAAGAAGAAGAAGAGAAGATATAGATGGGATTTGAGGTGAAGATGGACGAGAGAGCGGAGGGGAGAGAGGAGAGAGTTGAACATACGAGTTTGAAAAGTCCACATTTTGCCCCTTATTTGTGACTTTAATCAAGGCCTTAGGGCAACTCCAACCCAAGGGGCTAAATCCCATTTTGAGTCCAAGACCATCTCCAACCCAAGAGAAATTGGACCCAAGTCTCGAAAAAAAACTATACCCAATCTCAAACTCAGTCTTATTCCGAGTCCAGACCCATTATGGGTCGGCGGGCCATGCAGCCCACATGCTGCTGACGTCAGGCGCCACACAAAGAAACTGAAAGCTGGAGAGTAGGCCGAACGCGCAGAAGAGAAAGGAGATCCCTTGCTCACGCATGCACGCGCGCGTCGCCCAGCAAAAAGCAAGCCGACAGCTGGGCCCCGCCAGCCTGTCAGCCGCAACTTTGACCCAAATCACCCGATGGTCATCTTGGATGAACGGCCATGATCCGTCCCTTTTCAAAATGGATAGTCCTGGTTTAATTTAAAATTTAAAAAAATCATTTAATATTCAAATAGTTATATTAATAAATGAAAGGTCTAGATTGAATCTCAAAATATATCTAACGGCTTCTATTTAAATGGATGAATATTAATCAATCCTAAACCCTAAAAAAATATAAAAAATAACAATTTTTTTTAAAAAAATTATGGCCATTGCCATTGCCACAGTTTTTTTTTAGTCTAATTTAAAACACACTATTATAAAATATTAGTATAATATTATAATAATAATAATAGGACTTGAATTTTGAGTCATAGGGTTGGAGATGTATTAAATCATATATGAAGAGTACCGATTTTGGGGTGTTAAAATAGGTATAGAACTTAAGTTTTGAGTCTAGGGTTGGAGTTGCCCTTAAGGTCATTTCGTTAAAAATAGTGTGAAATGACATATTTACCCTCCTAATTAACAGAATTTTGACGGAGGTATCACAAATGTATGATTTTAAAAGTCTGTGTACCTTTAGGATTGATTTTGAAGTTTGGATATCAACAAGTCTGGTAGGCAAAAGTTCAGACACCGTGGGCGATAAAAATTCTATAATTTATGTTCTCTCATAAATAATATAACTCTTATGGAATAAATAAAATAACACCAAAGATCTTCATAAATTGATATCTTGTACGAACCGTTAGTTTAGTGGACAATTATTTCACTAGGTGTTCTACAAGTCTACTACTGCCATTTAATTGTTATATATATATTGAATATACTTGAACTCTTTTTTAACTTCCTTGGTTCAAATTGACCCCTAATTAAGTCCTACGTCACAGTCATTCTGCCCCAGCCCTAATTAAATTGTCGACAGAGAACTGACAGCTCTTATCCTCTGTTTCAAAAATTAATTGAGTTAGATAGGCACCAATTTTGCACCACACGTACAACATTGAGCATTCCAAAGCTAAATATATGGCCAAAAAAAAGTTGCAATTCATCATGATTCAGGAAGGTAGTTAGCAATGAAACGTTGCTTGGCATTATAAAAGCAAGCAAGAGGCCGGCCTATAACACAGAGCTAGTTTATCAATCTGGGTGGAATTTCTCGGACGAAAGGTATTACCAGCTACTATATACATATAGTGCCCTTTTTTTTCCAACTTAACTTTTTATTTATTTCCAGTTTCTATATAAAAATTTGTTAACAAAACAAAGTATGTTGTTAGATTCAATTAATATTGTGCAGTACTATTCGATCTTCTTTCTTAAAACTTTTCTGAATTTCCTCCAGCAATTAATATAAAATAAAAGGCTGTTATATTTTAGTGTACGTACGAACCCCAAACCCATATACTAATCTCTCCGAAGAATTTACTATTAGTTTAATAGTATTTCTCTTTAAAATTCGAAAAAGGAATTAATTGTTATTAACATTCACATATAATCCATCTGCACTCGATCATCGATCTGAATATTATTTCTTTAGAAGGGGGGCTAAAAAGGCTCAAAGCTAGCAAACGTAGGTGCACTTAGTCTATTCTATGAGTGTAAAAATAACAAAATGTTAAGTTTGAGTTTAGGAGTGTTAGTTAATAACCAGTTTAATTAATTTGAACAAATGGCATGGTCTCATGAAGCTTCAATTTTTGCACTGTGAATCTATGATTGTAGGAAGATGGTGGTCAACGTCAGCATGTTGGAGTCAACAGTGGTGAGGCCAGCAGTGGAGACTCCTCAGCAGTCATTGTGGATCTCCAATATGGACATGGTGCAAACCCACATTCACACTCCCAGTATTTATATCTACAAGCCATACAACGGTGCTGGTGAAGATAAGGATAATAGTTTCTTTGACATTCATGTGTTGAAGCACGCGCTTAGCAAGGCCCTCGTGCCCTTTTACCCTCTGGCCGGCCGCCTGAAGCACCAGGGCGAGAATGGTCGTATCGAAATCAATTGCAATGCAGAGGGGGCGTTATTTGTTGTGGCCGATAGCAGCTCTTGCATCAGTGACTTTGGCGATTTTGCGCCTACTCCCGAGTTTGGGAGAAGTCTCGTCCCCGCAGTTGATTATTCCGCCGGGATATCTTCTTATCCTCTGTTGCTGGTTCAGATCACATACTTGAAATGCGGTGGAGTAGCACTTGGTGTTTGCCTGGACCATCATGTAGCAGATGGATTATCTGCTCTCCACTTTATAAATACATGGTCTGATATGGCTCGTGGTTTCGACCTTAGAATCCCACCAACTATAGACAGGACATTACTTCGTGCTCGAGACCCACCTCGAACTTTACTCGACCACAATCACCACATTGTATATCAACCTCCTAATGATCATGATCAACATGAAAGCACCGGGGCAGCAACAGTCTCAATTTTCAGATTTACTAGGGAGCAGCTCAACATCTTGAAAGCTATGTCGACCACGACTAAAGAGGAAGACGATGGTGATATGAACACTTCATCACTAATCAAGTATACCTCATTTGAGGTGTTTGCAGGTCATGTATGGAGATGTGCCTGCAAGGCACGTGAACTGGCTAATGATCAAGAAACCACATTTTTCTTTGCCGTTAATGGAAGGTCCAGATTGCAACCCCCACTCCCACCTGGTTACTTTGGCAATGTGATTTTCAGAGCCGCAGCAACAGCCTTAGCCGGGGATCTCATATCAAAACCGATATCGTACGCTGCAAGCTGTATTCACAATACTGTGGTGCGTATGGATGACGATTATCTTAGATCAGCACTCGACTATCTTGAACTACAGCAGCCTCATCAGGATCTGTCAAGCCTTGCTAAGGGAACTCATGTTAGGTGCCCTAATCTGGGGATAACTAGCTGGTTTACGCTGCCGATCTACGATGCTGATTTTGGGTGGGGGCGACCCATTTTCATGGGGCGCGCTGGAATTCCAAGTGAAGGGAAGGCTTACATGATTCCAAGTACAACTAATGATGGGAGTTTATCGCTGTGCATTAATTTGCATTCTCAGCACATGAAATCATTTTCCAAGTTGGTTTATGACATATAACTAATTAACGAGGAAAACCAATCACTAGTTGTTTGTGATACATTGGTTCTCGATCATATGTGTCTGGGTAATTTGATAGATCTAGTTTTAATTAAGGGTAAAAACCCAATATAGTACCCAAACTATGGAGAAAAGTATTTTTTAGTACCTACAATTTTTTTTTACCCAAAATGGTACCTGAACTATTGTACAATTACCCAAAATGGTACCTCCGTAGTTAAGTCAGGTACCATTTTGGGTAATGACCAATAGTTCAGGTATCATTTTAGGTAATGACTCAATAGTTCAGGTACCATTTTGGGTAATTATCAATAGTTCAGGTACCATTTTGGGTTACGAAGGTACCATTTTGGGTAAATGTACAATAGTTTAGGTACCATTTTGGGTTAAAAAAATTTGTAGGTACCAAAAAAGGTTTTTCGCAATAGTTTGGGTACTATATTGGGTTTTTACCCTTTAATTAATGTAAGCTTCATTTTGCAGTCTTCGTAATGCTTTAGTTTGATCTTGTACTCTCGCTGTACTGGCTGTATTTTAATGTGAGTTTCAAGTAATAAGAGGGAATCAAGGAATTACATGATTAATAAGCTTTTAGAACACAATATGAAGAAGTTTGTTCTTTTAAAAAGAAATTTAACCAAACCAGGAATTGCCACATGAGGCTAGGGTTCTAAGCCGTGTCTCTTAGTCACGGAATGCAGATACAAGAACTATGTATAAGAGATTTTTCATTTCTCTCTTTATATTTTCCAATGAATCATTCTACATAATTAAGCTATGTAGTCAGTAAACATTTTGATCCCATTTTTTGGCTAGTGAAACTAACACTAGTACATAATATCATTCTTGTACATAATTAGTCATTTACCGCACGGTCACAGGCCCATCTTGTTACATCTTAATGAGACTGCTTTCTATGTTTCGCCTATAGCTGCCATACATTAGATGAAATCAACATTATTACTGCAGCCTTGCTTGGAATTTATAAGAACAAAATTAACAGATCAAGAGGGAGAGGGGACAAAAAACTACAGGCTTGCAAGCCATTGTATGCTTTTATTGGAGATTTGGGCTTTACGAGACCTTACAAGATATGGGGGATTAGGCTTTGGAAATTTTCTCATTTTCCAAAGGGATGAAGTCTGGGAAGGGCGAGAGTGGAGTCAGGAAACAATTGAGCTCGCGTTTTGCGCCTTGGAGACCACCTTAGGCGCCTCTACACTCAGCCATCAAAACAGAGGCGATTCAAGCTTAACGCCTTGCGACGCGCCTTTTAAAATATTGATCAACACTAATACATAGGAGCATGTCCACGAGTGACATGTAGCCCAGTAGCCACATGGATATATCAAGCTCCAAATTTGTCAAAAATAGCTTTCACCCATCATTTTTAGTCCGGTCCAAAACTGACCTGGGGGCTGGGGCAATCCTTAGGACAATTCTAGCCCCAGATCTACCCCAATGAGTTAAAACAACCAACAAAAAATACATAAATAGTGACTAACTCAGTGAGCCGGAGCCCCCATGGGTGAAAATGTTTTAAATAATGTCACTACATATCATGACATCATGTCATCAATTCCGTTTAGGAAAATTCTAATATACATCACTGCATAGCATGCAGTTTTTTTTTCAAAATACAATTGCATTTTTGAAATACAATTGCATTTTTGAAATACAATTGCCGTTTAAAAATATGAAACTATACATTTCAAAAATGCAATTGTCATTCCAAAAAATGCAATTGCCATTTCAAAATGCAATTGCATTTCAAAATGATCAGTTTTATCTTTTTGAACAGCAATTGCATTTCAAAAAAAAGAACTACAAAGTATGCAGCTCTGTATATTAGACTTACCCTTTTATTTACAATTATTGCAATGAAGCGCAAAAACCGTGGCCAAGCATATAATATCATCGATCACCGGTACACATTATATTTACTAATTTTACATCACTTGACCAATCCAACACCAATCAAATCTACATTACAATTATTGCACAGCACAGCGATGACACATTATTATAATTCCCTCTTTCGATCTGTCATACTCATGAGTACCAATAATTCCATGGTCCATGGACAGCTAGCGATGGCACCAATTATTGCATGAACAGAAAATAATTCCCCAAAACAAGAAGGGAGCAGGAAGCCAAATTTGTAGGAATATGGCGCTCAACGTGAGCCTGAGAGAGTCAACGGTGGTGAGGCCAGCAGCGGAGACGCCTCAGCTGTCGTTGTGGATCTCAAACTCAGACAAGGTGATGCCCAACACTCACACTCCCGTTGTTTATTTCTACAAGAAGCCAAACAACAGCGACGGTGTGGACAAGGACCACAATTTCTTTGACGTGTCGGTGTTGAAACACTCGCTCAGCAAGGCCCTCATTCCCTTTTACCCTTTGGCCGGCCGCCTGAAGCAAAAAAGCAACGAGGGTCATATCGAAATCGATTGCAATGCAGAGGGCATGTTGTTTGCTGTGGCCGATAGCAGCTCATGCATCAGTGACTATGGTGATTTTGCGCCCACTCCCGAGTTCGGAAGAGGGCTCATCCCCACAGTTGATTATTCCGGTGGTATATCTTCTTTTCCCTTGTTGCTGGTTCAGATCACATACTTGAAATGCGGTGGAGTGGCACTTGGTCTTACCCTGGACCATCGCCTAGCAGATGGATTATCTACTGTCCACTTTATAAATACATGGTCTGATATGGCTCGTGGTCTCGACTGTGCAATTCCGCCAACCATGGACAGGACAATACTTCGTGCCCGAGACCCTCCTCGGCCTTTACTCCACCACAACCACCATATCGAATACCCTCCTCGGAATCAACATGAGATCAGCACTGAAGCGACAACAGTTTCGATTTTTAGATTTACAAGGGAGCAGATCAACGTCTTGAAAGCTATGTCGATCACGACTAAAGAGGAAGACGATGATGATATGAACAAGTATACCTCATTTGAGGTGTTGGCAGGTCATGTATGGAGATGTGCTTGCAAGGCACGTGAACTAGCTAATGATCAACAAACCACATTATTCATTCCTGTAAATGGAAGGTCCAGATTGCAACCCCCTCTCCCACCTGGTTACTTTGGTAATGTGATTTTCAGAACCACAGCAACAGTCTTGGCAGGGGATCTCATATCAAAACCAATACGGTATGCTGCAAGCTGTATTCACAAAGCTTTGCTGCGTATGGACGACGATCATCTTCGATCTGAAGTCGACTATCTTGAACTTCAGCAGCGTCATCGGGATCTGTCAAGCCTTGCTCATGGGACTCATGTTAGGTGCCCTAATCTTGGGATAAATAGCTGGTCTATATTGCCCCTCTATGATTCTGATTTTGGGTGGGGAAGACCAATTTTTGTAGGGCGTTCTGGAATTCGAAGTGAAGGGAAGGCTTACATGGTACCAAGTGCAACTAATGATGGGAGTATATCGCTGTCCATTAGTCTGCAATCTCAACATATGAAATCATTTTCCAACTTGGTTTATGACCTATGATTAATAGGGAAACCAATCACAAGTTGTTTGTGATCCAGTATTGATGTAAGCTTTGTTGTGTAGATTGCAAGCCACTTAGGTATTGTTGTGCTTTTAAAAGAAGCTTGGCTTATTTTATTTTGTGAGAATTAGTTGTAAAATAAAATGGATAAAAAAAAATATATGCCATGTCAATATTAACTAGGTAGGTTGCCTGTAAGTTTTACGAAAAATATATACAAATCGAAAAAAGTGGAAAAATGTCTTCATTTCTTCTTAAACTTAGTCTGAATGTGACTTCATTAAAACTTTGTTCGGATTAAATCCGGTAGGACAAAACTCCAAACCGAGGAAAGAGTACCACCTACTAGAAACTAATACAATGTTGTAATACAAAAACCACAAACAATACGATCGACCAAATCCAAGAGGAAACATCACGAACACTAGACCCGGTGTCCACCATCCAACAAAACCACTAGCACAGTAACACATCTCCAAAAAGTTCTCAGCCAGTAACATAATACAGCTGAAATTGCAAAAGGTGATCCACCAAGCCATCAAGACAGATGAGCACAAGCTGCACAAAAGCGACGACAACCTCCTCAAAATTGCAAGGCAAACGACAATGCAAATGGAAGAGTATAAAGCAGGTCGACCAGTTTGTTTAAAGAGCAAACTTCATAGCAACTTCGTTTAAATGGGTAAATGATAAATCCAAACAGAAGCACAGCAATAAACTTAAAATCTTAGCCATACTAATATATGTTCCAAAGAACTAGGCAACACCAGACGTGAATAGAAACCATAACAAATTAAGTCAACCAAAGCAGATTGGAAATCCAGGACAGCAACCAGAGGCAGCCAAATTTCTACTCAAAGATTCAGTGACTAACGCTGCTCTGCCAGTTAACATGGCCATCAGCTGGGAACCACAATGCAATTAATCTCTTTCCTTGCATCAGTTCCAAGAATGATATTTCTGTCAAACGCTAATGCAAAAACACCACGGACGGTTCTAGGGGCAGAATCGGCAGGGTTTGTGGCGCCAATAATCATTCGGCCAGTTGCCACAAAATTCCTCCCCTCTCAGATCAAAGCAACAACAGGTCCAAAGATAAAATAATCAACCAAACCACTGAAAAAAGCTTTGCAGACAAGTCTCACAGTGCACCTCGGCAAAAGGACGATTCACATTGATAACCTTCAATCCTTTCAAAGAGAAACCCTTCTACTCAATCCTACTGAAAATCTCACCAACCAGGCCCCCTTTGAATGCCATCAGGCTTGATTATGGTGAAAGTTTGCTACTAAAAAAAAAGACTAATGATATGTATTAGGAAGTACGTAGTTTTTTGCTTTGCTCCAAGTTTGGGAGAGACTGAATTAAAAAACATACCAGTTGAGATATTTTGATGAATGGAGATGAGATTTGTTTGCAATTGGTCCGAAGAAGGGATTATATGGGACAAAAAAATTGAGCCCAAAAGGTGGATAAGGTGGTTTAGATGTGGATAAAGTAATGAACCGATTTGGAAAACCAAACACAAAAACAAGCAACATTCAATCGCCAAAGTTGACGAACCAATCTGCTGCCGCTGCATTACGTAATTGTGATTGATCAATTAAAATTGACAGTGACCAATAAAACATGGTTCACTGAAATTGATTTTTTGAACAAGGTCACTAAAATTGATTGGGATAGAGAATTGGTCCAATTGAATATACAGAGGGGAAAAGGTGAAGGGTTGGAAAGAATTGATCTTGATTTAAAAGAGCAGAGGTGGTGCTGGCAGTTTTTTTGCCTTTGGATGAAACTTGGATAACGTGGCAAGCTCTGGTCAAAGTCCAAGCAAATTATACCACGAAAACAATCTCACGGTTCTAACCTTCCTCTCGTCTTCTTCCTCTTTTTTCTTCTGATCATCCTCTGCTCTTTCTCTCTCTCTCTCTCTCTCTCTCTCTCTCTCTCTCTCTCTCTCTAAGTTTCAATCATGATTAGGTAGCCATGAAACATTGCTTGGCATTGTAAAAGCAAGCAAGAGGCCTACAACACAGAACTAGTACGTTTGTCGATCTGGCGGAATTTCTCGGATGAAAGCTATGAACAAGAGGTAGAAGGTAATAGCCTACCTACCAGCGTTCTTCCTTTTTTCAACTGAACTTTTTATTTATTTCTTGTTTCTATATAAAAATTTGTTGACAAAATAAATTAAGTATGTTATTAGATTCAATAAATTGCATGTGCTGTGTTCTTCTTTCTTAAAACTTTTCTGAATTTCCTCCTGCAATTAATATAAAATAAAAGGCTGTTAAATTTTAGTGTGCGTACGAACCCCAAACCCAAACCCATATATATATATACTATACTAATCTCTCCGAAGAATTTACTATTAGTTTATAGTATTTCTCCTTAAAATTCAAAAAAAGGAATTAATTGTTCTTAATTACATTCACATATAATCCATCTGCACTCGATCATCTGATTATTTTTTCTTTAGTAGAAGAGGGGCTAAAAAGGCTAAAAACAAACGTAGGTGCACCTAGTCTATTCTATGAGTGTATAAAAATAACAAAATGTTAAGTTTGAGTTTAGGAGTGTTGATTAATAACAGTTTAATTTTGAAAAATGGCCTCATGCAACTTCAAATATATTTTTTTTTTTTGGCTAATGCAACTTCAAATATTGCATTGTGTATCTAACATTGTAGGAAAATGGCGGTCAACGTTAACGTGTTAGAGTCAACAGTGGTGAGGCCAGCGGTGGAGACTCCTCGGCAGTCATTGTGGATCTCCAACATAGACATGGTGCAGCCCCACACTCACACTCCCCTTGTTTATTTCTACAAGCAGCCAAACAACAGCGACTGTGCAGACAAGGACCGCAGTTTCTTTGACATGCATGTTTTGAAACACTCGCTCAGCAAGGCCCTCGTGCCCTTTTACCCTTTGGCCGGCCGCCTGAAGCAAAACAGGGACGAGCGTCGTATCGATATCGATTGCAATGCGGAGGGCGTGTTGTTTGCTGTGGCCGATAGCAGCTCATGCATCAGTGACTTTGGTGATTTTGTGCCCACTCCCGAGTTTGGGAGAGGGCTAATCCCCACCGTTGATTATTCCGGTGGGATATCTTCTTTTCCCCTGTTGCTGGTTCAGATCACATACTTGAAATGCGGTGGAGTGGCACTTGGTCTTCGCCTGGACCATCGCGTAGCAGATGGATTATCTACTTTCCACTTTATAAATACATGGTCTGATATGACTCGTGGTCTCGAATGTGCAATTCCGCCAACCATGGACAGGACAATACTTCGTGCCCGAGACCCTCCTCGGCCTTTACTCCACCACAACCACCATATCGAATACCCTCCTCGGAATCAGCATGAGATCAACACTGAAGCGACAACAGTTTCGATTTTTAGATTTACAAGGGAGCAGATCAACATCTTGAAAGCTATGTCGATCACGACTAAAGAGGAAGACGATGATGATATGAACAAGTATACCTCATTTGAGGTGTTGGCAGGTCATGTATGGAGATGTGCCTGCAAGGCACGTGAACTAGCTAATGATCAAGAAACCACAGTATTCATTCCTGTAAATGGAAGGTCCAGACTGCAACCCCCACTCCCACCTGGTTACTTTGGTAATGTGATTTTCAGAGCCACAGCAACAGCCTTGGTAGGGGATCTCATATCAAAGCCAATACGGTATGCTGCAAGCTGTATTCACAAAGCTTTGCTGCGTATGGACAACGATCATCTTCGATCAGAAGTCGACTATCTTGAACTTCAGCAGCGTCATCAGGATCTGTCAAGCCTTGCTCATGGGACTCATGTTAGGTTCCCTAATCTTGGGATAAATAGCTGGTCTATATTGCCCCTCTATGATTCTGATTTTGGGTGGGGAAGACCAATTTTCGTAGGGGGTTCTGGAATTCGAAGGGAAGGGAAGGCTTACATGGTACCAAGTGCAACTAATGATGGGAGTTTATCGCTGTCCATTAGTCTGCAATCTCAACATATGAAATCATTTTCCAACTTGATTATGACCTATGATTAATAAGGAAACCAATCACAAGTTGTTTGTGATCCAGTATAAATGTAAGCATTGTTGTGTAGATTGCAGGCCACTTTGGTATTGCTGTGCTTTTAAAAGAAGCTCGCTTATTTTATTCTGTGAGAATTAGTTGTAAAATAAAATGGATAAAACAAAACAAAGACCACATGCCGTGCATGTCAATCAGTGTGTAAATAATTCAACTGTATATAAATGAAAGAACACAATTGACTGAGAAACCACTCAAGTATAAGATACTGATAGCAAGCGTATATATAAGATTTCAGTTCCTCAAAGGGAATAAACTCATCTTAGTCAGAGTGTGCAGATACAAGGGACTACCAGTTAGTCTCTTAGAACAATGTATAAGATATTTTTCATTTCCCACTATATTGTCGTAACAATCATTCTACATAAGCTATTTAGTAAACATTTTGATACCTTGTTTTGGGTAGTGAACATTTTGATACATGAAGGATGCCGAGCAAAAATTTAAAAAACAAAAATTAAGATTAAAATCGTGCTAATTCCACCAACTTTATGAAAGAGGTAGGGTGAGATTTTTGTATTTACCGCACAGTCACAGGGCCATCTTGTTTCATCTTAATGAGACTGCTTTCTATGTTTCGCAACACCGGTTTATAGCTGCCATACATTAGATGAAACCAACATTATTACTGCAGCCTTCAAGGAATTTATAACAACAAAATGAACAGAGAGGGACAGGGGAGAGAAAATTACAGGCGCGCAAGCCCATTGTATGCTTGAGTGGCTTGTTGGAGTCTTGCTGAGAGCTGTAATACCTCAGCTGATAATGCCTCTGCTCTGCTCTGTTCTTTTGCAAGTTCATCCTACAAAGAAAATCAACCCCGAGGATAAAACTTAGCAGCAATATCAGACTAAGAAATAACAAAATGAAAAAACAACATTGTCATTTTCCAAGCAGATGACTCTCTGAATTCTGACCATTCTTCAACAAGTCGTTATACTGTATTGGCTCTTTCTCTAACTTCAAAAACCCAATACCCATATAGAATACAAAGTTACAGAAAACTTTATTTATGATCAAATGTGACACTACACCAACAGACTAACCTTGATTGAGAGAACTTCAGTTGTATATTCAGATGAACCAGTCTCATTAGCCCCATTGTTATGGGAACTGAGCAAACCCTTGGCCTGTTCAGTTCTTAACTTATCTAAAATCCCTCGGAGCTCTTCATTTTGCTTGAGACAGTCTTTCACCTACAAGTTTCCATGAGGGGCAATAAGCAAAAAAAAAAAATAGATGAGCAAATATATAAAACTATTTTTTTTCTCCCGGAAAGATACTGTCAAACACAAGAAGACTCTGCATTCATCATTAGTTATTCCATATCAATACTCTGTTTCACACCACAAGCTCAGATTAGATGGATTTACTACTATTCCAGAAAAATTAAAGTGTCAGCTTAAACCATATCACCCATTTTCATGCACAACTGACAAGATTTTCAGCCTAGTTAATGGGAAACTAAACCACCAAATAATACTACAAAGAAAAAAATAATAATTGATAGATGCACAGATAGGCAATAGCAGAGTTCCTAGAACCACAAGCCATATTCTGTCAATTCTCATTAATTAAGCCACCACACATACCTGACTCTCCCAATGCACAGCTATACTCATCGCCTCCTGATGAGAACTAGATAGATTAGAGTTTTCCTCAAAAAGCCTTTCTATCTCCGAAGATTGGGAATCAATCTGCCACCATTTACAAAAATGAGTTTGCTGTGAAACAGCACATAAACAAAAGACGAAAATCCTATGGGAGTCATACTAGAAAAATAATTTGCAAAGACTACCTCCATTAAAAGCTTTTGTCTACTGCTTTCCAGTTTCTCAATCACTACAGCCATGTCATGCAACTGCTTCTCAAGTTTCTCCTTGTCTTCCTGGCCATTAATGCATTAACCAGTAAATCATGTATCAAAAAATAATTTTCTTGGGAACAACAAAACCGAGAGAAGGTAGAATTAATCAGTACTTTTTGTGGGTTAACCAATTCACATTTTTAATCAATTGTGACTGAGATGACATGCCATTGTGTTCCAACCTCTATGTATTCCATCCTATTGTTTTCTGCCCCCGATCATAGACAAAGAGACTACAAAATTTCGTAAAGAAGAACGTCAAGCAAAACTTACAAATGAAAATGCCTTGCTAGCCACTTTGTCTGAGACATCTGCAATGCAAGAACCAGGGGCAACAACATAGAAACAACAATCAGAAGCTCTACTTATGTGAAAGGGTATTATAGAAGAGGTTACTCATACTAAAAGGCCATGAGATAAAATTGACAGAACCATAGAAGGGATCTAGGCTATCGCAACACATCAGAAGGCATGATGAATAAAAGATACTTCGAAGAACTAAAAAGCCCAGAGGGTTGCAACTCCAAGTACTCTAAGCCGTCAAGGGATCTAAGTTTATATAACTTATAGTAGATATAGAGGAAGGTATGAACGTATTACCAGAAGTGCAAACAAATTACAGCAACAAAACAATAACAAATTAACAATGCTAGCTTTCTTAAAATGATGTATTTTCTGGAATATTTTAGGGAGTTGTAATGATGTATTTTAGTAGACTTAAAACTGATGACCCTTATTTGCATCCTCTACTGTCCCTTCATTATTACTAAAATAATCGTCACAACTAAATTTGAAAGACAAAAGCTGAGCGGCATGAAACAAAAAACACATCCATGGCAGTGGGTATAGCTTAAAACATCTTAAAGCCACTCCAGGTTGAAAATTCTGATCTAGGATTTATGGTACCTGAAGATTTTCTAGACATAGCTGCAAGCTTTTCTTCCAATTCTTGCTTCTCAGATGTAAGGGTGGATGCTCGAGCTTGCTCCTCTGCTAATTGCTGCCGTTCTTGCTGTCTCAACATTGACTCTCGCTACAGAATTTTCAGCGAGGTTAGACACCCGCAAACAAGCACCAACACAGAAACTACAAAAGGCCATCAAATTGAATTTTCACCTGTAACTCAGACTTTAAGTTAGCTAACTCCGTTTCTAAAGTTTGTCTCTGATCGGGCGGATTAGCAATGGAGTTTAGTGCACCAAGTGAGCCACTCATTGCTTGTTGCTGTATCATATTCAGTTCTGCTCTCAGGGATGCTGCATCTTCCTCAGCCTGTTGCAAAAGAATTAGTGAGGAAAGTTAGTGTATTGCTGTTCCAAGAGAACTGGGAGAGAAAAAAATATTGCATACTCGATACTGTTCTTCTTCTGCGTCCTTTAGACGTTTCTTGAGCATACGCAGCTGGGCTGAGAGATCCTCCTACACTAAGAAACCAAACAGTGAGTGACACTATACAGAATGAATTGTGAGACAAGACACCAACTAATATATAGATTCATTACCCGTGCAACAACAGCTGCGTCTTTCTCCATTGCAACATCCTTGAGAGCTTTTCTCAAGGACGGTACGGTGTTTTGCTCCTACAATTACAGCAACAAAGTAAATGGGAGCAGCCTGAAAAAGTGAGGATGTTTAAAGATGGTGTATTTACCAGATCATTCAAACGTTTCTGCAGCACGTCACTCCCGGCCTCCTTTGTTTCAAGCTGAAAGATTAAGACGACAGTATAATTAGGCACAACCAAATTGGCCATTACCCAAAACCAAAAGCCTCCTAAAGTGAAAACTTGGGAAGAAACAAACAACCACATAAATAAGAGTCCTACCATGGAAGCCAAATTTTTGTTTTGTTCTTCCAGTTCTGCATTCCTCTTATCTAAGTCTCTTATCTGAGCGACCAAAGTACTAACATCGCTCTGCACAAACCACTAAATTTATATGAGAATCTCAACTCAAAGCTCGCACATTGTTAATGAAATCATATCCTTCCCTCAATTTTGTCAGCAACCAAACGAAAACTTCAAAAAAAAAAAACCAGAATCTTTTCTCCTACCTCAGAGAGTCGGTTTGCGCTCTCCGATTTTCTCATTCCTACCATATCTGTACACAGAAAAAACAAATTTAACAACAGAACGCAAAATTGAATTACAAAGTTAACAGAGAAGTAGAACAAAATTTAAATGACGGACCGATAGGTGGAATTTGGCTTAGATCGGGGCCCGAAGAAGTTTTGCTCAATCTTTCTGCAGCTCGCTTTTGACGAATTTCTTCCAACTGGAAAATTCAAATTACGCGAATGCAAATAAGGAGGAGATGATATGATATTCCGAATCTAACTATGAGATAGAAAATAAGTGGCCGGCGGTGAGGTCCGTACCGTCCGTCGGCCTAGAGATGCGTGGCGAGAATCCATGGCAGAGCGAAGAAGGAGGACGATTTCCCTCTCTCTCTCTCTCTCTCTCTCTCTCTTCAGCCTCTGCACGGCGTTTCCTTTCTGTCTCTGCTTGTTTCGATTCGACTGCGGAGACAAACGTGTGCTGTTGAAATTTTGACGGTTAGAAGGTCCAAATGAAAGGCAAGGGCTTTTCATTAAAGACTCGAACGTGATTTAATGCAATTTTTATGTATATTTGTATTTTTAAAAAATATATATCATAAAATTATCAAAATATCTCTCACGTGAAGGTTACATGTCACAAAATTGGATGAAAATGTTGAAATTGGCGTATGTGATGCAAATTGATAATTTTACCAAGATCAAGGGATAAATTGAAGTAATTGCAAGTTTTGGGTGTAAATTGACAATTATGGCTAAGTTCATGGGACATTTTGATAATTATCCCTTGTTTTTATTATAAGACATCAAATTTACACCCACTCCACCATGATATCATTGTATTGCTAAGGAGTTGAACAACAAATCTCTCACAAGACAATTTTAGTAAATCACTACACCAATTACCTTAGATCGGCCCAAAATTATTTTTTGAATTCCCTTCTTTAGATTTTTCATTTTTTATTTTATCACATCAATAATTTTTAGGCATAATTGCCAAAACACCCCATGAACTTGGCTGAAATTGCCAGTTTGCACACCGAACTTGCAATTGATGAAATTGACCCCTGAACATGGCAAAAATTGTCAATTTATCCGTCAATTCTAACTTTTTCCATCCAAATGTTGGTCATGTGAGGGGCAATATGGTCATTTTGATAACTTTAAAAAAAAATTAAAACTAAATATATATTTTATGTCAAAAAATACAAATATATATTCAAAAAATATATTTATTTTCTTTCAAAACTTTTATTTTTTTTCTCTAGAGATATTATATCTAAAATTATACTCTTAACTTATTAACTTATCATAATTTTTTTTTAAACTTGTCATAAATTATTATTTATTATTTTTTGTATGAATTATTCTTTTTATATGAGAAATCATTTTTATTAATTTTTTTTGCAAGAATTTTTTTATTAATAATATTTATTTATTTTTAGACCTAAAATGACTATATTGCCCCTCACATGTGTGACACATGACTAATATTTGGATGGAAAAACTTAGAATTGACGAAGGGGGTGTAAATTGACAATTTTTGCCAAGTTCAGGGGGTCAATTTCATCAATTGCAAGTTCAAGGTGCAAACTGACAATTTCAGCCAAGTTCAGGGGGTGTTTTGGCAATTAAGCCTAATTTTTATTAGATAAACTTCTAGTTCTAGACCATTACAAGACTGCTCTCACATAATCTTTTCGAGTGTTAGTTTTTTGGGAAGCAATATAATATTCAATATTAGTACAAAAATCAGTTTCAATTAGTCTAAGTTCATATTAATAAAGCCAAATATGGGTTGTGGTTAAATTTTTGAAAATTTAAAATTGGTAATTCATAACCTATATTAGCTAATAAATAAAGGGATAAATACACTTTTAGTCTCTAAACTTTGACTCATTCGACACTTTCGTCCCTGAACTTTGAAATATATCATTTTGGTCCCTGAACTTTGACATTTACTATCACTTTCGTCCCCGTCCAAAGTTTTAACCGAATAAACCTCTGATTCTAGCTATATCGAACGACACCACATACTGGGCTTTGAAGCCCTCCTTGAGGCGAGTTCAACGCCACCAACCTCGCCTCAAACCGTCACTAGACGGCGGAGAATTTTAGAATTTAAGTTTCGGTCACCACCGGCTTTCGGGACAAATTCGAGCAATTCTAGACCGAATCAAGCTTAGTTACAATTATAAAAGTTACTCCTCTCATCCTTGCGAATATTTTTGGCATAAGTTTTGCACAATTTTTTTCGGTCAGGTGACGAAAGTGATAGTTGGTGTTAAAGTTCAGGGACGAAAGTGATATATTTCAAAGTGTAAGGATGAAAGTATCGAACGAGTCAAAGTTGAGGGACTAAAGATGATTTTTTTTTTTCATAAATAAATTTAAATACGAGGGCTCCCCACCAATTTGTCAACTTGGTTTTTATATTTATAAAATTATATAAAAAAAATATAAAAGGGAGAGAGAGAGAATGTAGGCTTGAAACGATGTAGCTTCAACATTTCTACTACAAGAACATCAGAAGTTCAGAACGTATTCTCCAAACTCTTTCCCAAATCAAAAATTGAGGGAACTTGAGCTCAAATTTGAGAGATCTCCGAACTCTTCCCATATAAACTTGGGGGGTTTGGGGTTTCTCATATTTGACTTTCGATCGGATTGTCGTCATCCCCAAACTTTACCAAAATGCATTCTCAAATTTGAGGAAGACAAAAATTAGGGGAAAATGGGAGATTGCCGGCCCAACAATTCTATTGATTTTCATCCTGATTTCATGTGTTTCAGTTTAACGTTAAACATGGACAGTGTGTGTGACTGAGCCTCCGTGTACGTAACGCCCAATTTTTATTTCATTTCAATCTTTCCATATTAATTTCATCAACTATTTTTTAAATCCGTGAGACCCCAAAGACTCAAAGAGACCCATCAAAGCTGTACTTCTCTCTGCTCAGGTACCTCCGTCACTCCCTTTTTATCTCTGCTTTGATTTGATTTTTGAAATGGGTGTTTGAATCTTCATGCTAATTTTTCTTCTATGGTTATAAAAAGTAATGGATGTTGTTGGTTGTTCATGCAATCTGAAGTTCTGGGTCACTCTTTTTTCTATTTTTCTTGGGACATATTGCATTGCCCTATATATTTTACCCTTTTGAGGTGGAAATGTAATAACAAAGTTGGATGCTTTGAACTAGTACTTGTAATTGATCCTTTGGAATTACCAAGCGGCCTAATTTTGAGTCTTTAGATTCTTGGAGAAGTAAACAGGTATGGGATTGAACAGAAGTATGTCTATGATTTTCTGGGTCTAAACATGTGAATTGATACCAGCTGATGATGCGATTTCGTCAGGTTTTGCGAAATTAGAGTTGTTCTAATGCTCAAATTTTAATGGTTTATCATTAACTGAAATGTTTTATGTACAATAAATTCAATGACACACTCAAAGGCTGAAAAAAGAGTAAAGAAGCCAAGAATGCAGGTCATTGTGCTGAGAAGGTGCACACTTGTGGCTTGAGAGCATCTGAATACACAAAGTATATCCTCGAAAATGATGTCAATAACTTAATATTCAGGCTATTTAGCACATACGACTAACTACTTTTTTGAATCTTGAGGGTTGGAAACTTGTATCTTTATTGAGTTCAATTGAGAGTTCGGAAGATGAATTCTAATGTTTTTGCTTGCTCCATCCCATAAATTTGTATTTGTGATTGTGGTTGTGGTTGTGGTTGAAAGTTGAAAATTGAAGAAATTGTGTATTCTGATTAAACAGATTTGGTGTTCAAAGAAGTCAAAGTATAGATCATGGTAGACTCAATAGTGATATTGCTTACTTATAAATCTTTGTTCATGGCATCCATCTTGGTCAATGGTTTGAAGTCTGAAGCTTGTCGTAAGTTCATTGACCGTTGCTGATATTCACATCTGATATTCAAACTCTTGACCTGAGCATGGTTTGCCAATGCCACAATGATTAAGATTTGACATTCTTTATCCCATGTTTTCTTTTGCAATTTCATGAACCATAACTTTGCTGAAACAGATGGAACATGAGAAGGTGCCCTTTTCTAGAACAGAGTCCCAGCACGAAATTGAGATCCCGATAGTCTCTGAAAGAATTGATGTTCTGCCTGTCCCACAAGAGTTACCTTGCTCCTCCATCTGTGCTTTCTCCAAGAAAGAAAGCAGTAGTTTGGATTCAAAACAACGGTCAAAATCAGCAACTAAACTTCGTGGACTCATAATCGTCTATTTATTGTTTATGGTTGTTGAAATTGTTGGTGGTGTAAAATCCAACAGCCTGGCAGTACTCACAGATGCAGCCCACTTGCTTACTGATGTTGGTGGATTCTCTATTGCTCTTTTCGCAGTAATGGCTTCAGGTTGGGAGGCAACATCATACCATTCTTTCGGATATCACCGTCTTGAGGTTTTGGGTGCGCTTCTATCTGTGCAGCTGATATGGGTGGTCTCTATGATCTTGATCTATGAAGCAGTAGACAGAATGCTTCACAAGAATGCAAAGGTCAATGGGGTTCTCATGTTTGCAGTTGCAGCATTTGGATTTTTGGTTAATTTTATCATGGTCATGTGGCTTGGTCACAATCACACTCATCATCATCATCATCATCATACCTGTGGAGACTTAGATCATGATCATCATAATCATGATCATGGCAAGGAGGAAGCATGTGCAACAATTGAAGACGATGAAATTAGTTTGGTGTCGACTTCTCCAGCAAAGACTAAAATATTAAACATAAATCTCCAAGGAGCTTACCTGCATGTTATGGCTGACATGATTCAGTCTGTTGGGGTAATGATTGCCGGAGCCATCATATGGGCGAAGCCAGATTGGTTAGTAGTTGATCTGATCTGCACACTCATCTTTTCAGTTTTTGCTGTAAGCACAACTATACCTATGCTTAGAAATACATATGGCATATTGATGGAGAGAACACCAAGTGAGATTGATATCGACAAGCTAGAGAAAGGTCTCAAGTGCATCAAAGGAGTTCAGGATGTTCATGAACTACATGTTTGGGCACTAACAGTTGGAAAAATGGTATTGTCGTGTCATGTCACTGCGGATTCTACAGTAGGCTCAAGTCAGATAATTGATGAGATTAGGGATTTTTGTGAAAGAACTTGCAGAATACATGATGTTACTGTACAGATTGAACAGCAGTGTGCAAATTCAACCCATCATTTTCTGTCGTAGTTTTTCAACTATACCTTTTCCTCCTAAACATTTAGAAAGTTTGTTAAAATATGGCAAATTTGATACTTTATTCATCCTCAGGTTGAGCCCAAGCATTTTACGAATCGGTAAGCGATTCACTCTCTTACTCTCTTTCCACAATTATCCTTTACACCATATTTGGATGAAAAGTAATGGTATTGGTATAAGGGGTACTTTTCGGAAAAAGGCGTCATGAAAATTACTCCCCTATGAATACCAGCACCAACATTGGAAAAGGATAGCAGAAGTGCACCACGCAAATAGAAGATATTGAACTTTTATTACAAGTCAAGAAGTAACTAAGAAAGGAAACACAGGATCAAACTCTGAACAAACAATGTTTCCTCTGTTCCATTAATTCTTTAATTTGAGATGCCAAGTTTCCACCCAACATTCCAAATTTCAATAGTTACAATTTTTCAAACATATAAGAAATGGCGCATAAGGAAAAGCAGACCCCAAAAAAGTACCAACACCACTGTAAATTTTAATTCACAAGCTTCCTTATCACAACTCGATTAAGTAAAACTGTATTCTACATGGCTTTCCCCCCTCGCACCCAAAAAGGAAGAATACACTAAAAAAAAAAGTCTCATACAGCAAATCCTTCTCCTCCTCTAGGTGTCAGTCATCCTTTATGTAGAGCAGCAACCTCTTTTGTTCGTATTCCCAGAAGCATCACCAACATTGATAGTAGTTCCTTGACCAGGAAGGGTAGTACTTGCGACTGCTTCCTGAGCTGCAAGTGCTTTTTTGCTAATGATATGGTAGATCTCTGTTAAAATAGTTTGAAATGCCTTCTCGATATTGGTTGCTTCAAGAGCTGATGTCTCAAGAAATGAGAGACCTTCCCTCTCAGCCAAGGACTGACCATCATCCTCTGAAACAGCTCTAAGATGGTTCAAATCAGACTTATTTCCAGTCATCATGATGACAATATTAGAATCTGCATGATCCCTCAATTCACGGAGCCACCTTTGAACATTATCAAAAGTTTGCCGCTTAGTTATGTCATAGACAAGGAGAGCACCCACTGCCCCTCTATAGTATGCACTGGTGATAGCACGATATCGCTCCTGACCTGCTGTATCCCAGATCTGTGCCTTCACAGTTTTTCCTTCAACCTGTAATTTCAGACAAGGAGTTTTAGCATTAGATCAGATTGCAAGCCATAAATGTCAGACCCCCTTGTGTCATCAATAAAGTGTAGAAATAACCATTGGAACATAAATGGAGTTCTTGTTTAGTTATCAACATGCTAAATGGTACACCAGAAAGTACAAAACAAAGCTGTATGTTTAACCTCGTGAACACTAACCAGTGGGTCCAGTAGACAACAATGCAGCACATATGGATGCTTACCAGTGGAGTCATACACATATCCACATTTCTTACTTATGAAGGACCGTTCATACACTTACAAGAGGAACTTCACATTCAATATACAAGCTGCATACAAATTCAATTCTTGGTTTGTTTATACAACAGGGGAACCAAACCTAGTTAATTTATTCAACTACGGCCAGGAATACATTAAACTTTTTGACAAGAACAGCTTGAAATATACATTAGTGTGTGGGAACTCTGAATGCATTAACCTTAGGAAAGGAAATGCCAGAATTTCAGTTCCCTAGAATCTTTCTTCGCAACGTACAGCACTGAAGACCCTATAGCAGGGCATCAGAGACTCTAATTTGTTGCCTTTACGTCATATTCATATATTCGATCATCCTATCTGCCACTCCTTACTCATACGTTACATCTGCCTGGAATGAGACACTCGCCTATACATGGCGCATACAATCAATAGGCATCTGCATCCGTTATATTAAAGCATCTTATAACATAATCACATTCCATTCAGTTACCAAAGTCCATACGACAAAGAATCTAAAACTCACAGCAATATCATTTAGGAGGGGAGCAAAAGTATAATGTACTTACATTCCAGGTTAGAATACTTGGACATTTGATGTCCTGATTTTTAATGGGTGTAATCTAAATTAACTAACTTGTTTGGTTTCCTATTGCAATCAGGTTTGTATCTACTTAAACTCCATGGTGATCAAGTATCTCATCCTCCCAATATTTACTTAACAGGAAGCATGGAGAAAGTGAGACATATCATTCTTGCATACAAGTGCTTTAGATCAGTAGCAAACCTAAACATCAACAGCGCATAACTGCTGAAATAAACCCCCACCACTACCAAACAGAAAGACTTCTGTTTATCCCACTATTTCATTATGCTTGTTTGCCCCATTGATAACCCCATTCAAAGCTCAGCAATCCTAACCTTTGCAAATACAAAGTACTTCAGAACTCAATCCCCTCCCATTAACAAGCTATCAGTAACAATTTATTGACCATCTTCAATGAAGCACAGAAAATCCATAAAACATCCAAATAATCATAAAAACCATTCAACTATCCAAAACCCATACACAAAGCCTAACACTTCAACCAAATGAACTCAAACTCCAAAACCCCTCCAAAAATTAAACCACATGGAAAAGTCGCTAGCAAAATAGAACGAGTGAAACATAAATTGACTTCCACACCGGGACTAAACACGAGCAGACTTGCCTGAAGAGTTCTGGTAGCGAACTCGACGCCGATGGTGGACTTGGATTCCAAGCAGAACTCATTTCTGGTGAACCTGGAGAGAATGTTAGATTTGCCCACACCGGAGTCCCCGATCAGCACGATCTTGAACAGGTAGTCGTACTCGTGGTCCACTCTGCTCGCCATGCACCCTCTCCTCTCCGATCTCTCTGACCTACACCAATTCAGCAAAGATCCAAACTTTTTACACACACAAACACCACTACCACACAACTAGATCTGATCACAGAGACTTCACTCACCCTAATCCGTACAGATCGAGGAGCGAAATGCGATCGGAGTGTTCGAAATCACGACCGGAGAGGGGAGCACAGTTGAGTTGTGTGCAGAGAAACGGAAACAGCGATGAGCAAGAAGAGGGTTTGAAAGTTGAAACGGCAAATAAATAGATTCCCTGTTCTGGGGTGGGGGTGAGGGAGACGGCGTCGTTTAGGGACAACTGGGGTCAAAGCCTCAGGGGCAGGAGTGAGACAGTGAGATAGATGCTCTCCTCTGACAGGTGCAGCCTGGCGCTGGCGGTTGGTGCCAGAGGGATGTTTTTGGTTTTTGTAATTAGTGTCCGCCACGCCGTTAATTTCATTTTTAATTTGGATTTGTTTTTGACTTTTTGGGTTTTGGACAGTCGCCGATGCCAAAATGGACGGCTATAACGCGTGGTGGAATCCCTTCTCTAGGGTCTACATGCACCTTCAACGATCAACGTTATTTTTTTCATCCTCCCTTCGATGCATACCAAAATTTAGCATTAAGTTTTTCTTTTGAGACATCTAAAATTTTTCACATAATTTTTCTCTTTAGCATTTGATATATCGTAAATAATTGGGCGGACATCAACGACTAACAATCATTTACGTGTGTGCATGAATATATTACGACTAGAGTCTACTAAGAAAATAACAATAATGAAGTCAAGATCTATAGGGGGTTGGTTAGACATATAAAGACTAGGATGCTAGAAGGCCAAGCGTTGAATGGAGGTGGTGGCAATCAGTGGTGGATTCAAGACTGATTGGGGGGGGCACAAACAGGAGTCACAGGCGAAATTCTTTTTTGCTTCTCCGATCTCTCTCACTGATCCCAGACCACCACAACACCATCGCTTTTGTCCTCCTTCACCAAAACTTCAAAACCCAGTTCAAATTTGAATGGCTTCTCTGGATTTAATCCTCATGCTCTCAAATTCATTGTGTCCATGGCTGCCAACTCCGGACCTAGCGTTTCCTCCTCCTCGTCGTTGATCCATTCCACTGCCGTTTCTTCCGATTCTGCCAAGTAAACTAGAAGCCTTTTTTTTCTTCCTTTCGGCCAAAACGAAGTCGTTTTATTGAGTATTTTAAAAAAAATCTAGATTCATCTTCAACCTTTGTTAGTTTGTTTCGCCTGGGTTTGCCCCTCCTCAGCCGCCTCCACCATATTTGCCAAGTTCAAGCTCCATACTTCAAGTTTTAGGAAGAAAAGTTGAGGGGGGCATTTCCCCCTGGATCCGCCACTGGTGGCAATGGCAAAGGGAGAGGAAAAATTGTTTCCCTTCCCTCTCGTGTCGGTAATGAAGTGATAGGTGTTACAATAATGAATTAGTAGAGTGTAGAACTAAATATTTAGACAAGCAACATTTTTTAATAATTTTTTTTATGTAAAACTAAACATTTGAATCTGGACCTCATCCATCATTTTGGAGGTGTTGAACCAACTAGGTCTTTGTAATTGTACAAAGATGGCTCTGTTTAGAATTGATTTTGAATTTGGCAAACACTTTTGGCAACATTTGACAAAAAGTGTTAGAAATATTTTTTTGAGTTCTAGAAGTGTTTTTGGTGATTTTTCAAGTATGTGATTCCCGAAAGTGCTTTTTATATAAAACACTTAAAAAATTTATAAAAAACAAAAAAACAAAAAAAAATCTCTATGTGCTTCTAACAAAATCACTTTCGATGGAAGCCTTACTTAACAAAAACAATTACAGAGAAAACAATCTCAAACAAAACTAATATTAATTCTTCAACATTGCGATCTTATATCGTTTTGGCATGTAATTAATGTTTGCATATATAGGACAGTAGTATATAATTTGGGCTTTTCTTTTGGCACACTATATAGTGCTTATATATTTAGCTTAGGGGTTTAGAGCCCTAGACTTTTAGTGTATATAAAGCAATGAAAATGAAGGCATCAATAATGATTTGAATCATTTCATAATCTAGGTGGGTTTCATTATTGGATCAGTGTGTAATCATACTTATGAATCTCAAGTCAATGTAATAACTAACCGCATTATTTAGTAAGAGCATTTACACCTACACTTTGTCAACAACTTCCATTATCAAAAAGTTAATTATATTAATAAATGTTGAGGGTCTGAATTATGAAATATATTATTTGACACATATTTTTACTTTTGTTGAAAGTTCGTAGATTTAAAAATACTCAATGAACCAGAAAAATGAAGAACAAGAACCTCATCTTCTTCACTTGGGAAAGAGAAGATGATACAACGCCTCCTAAAGCACGCAGAAGCTCCTCTTCAACAAAATAAAATGAACCCAATTCAGATTCCAATATTAACCATAGAGTTATCCAATTACAAAGAATTACACATACTCGAGTACTCGACTTGGGAAAATACCTTGAGCTTTGCCCTCTCACGATTGATAGCGTGAGAAGCATCAATAACGCAATCTGCTGGCCCTTTTGTTTCAATCAGTGGGGACATTTGGAGCATTTTGTCTCTGCAAGTAATGATTAGTTAGAGAAACAAGACAAAGAAACTTGTTACATTTGATTTAGAGAACAAAGAGCATGTTTGTATTTTTTATTTTTAAGGGATTTATAGAAAGGAACAAGAGATGTTCCTTTATTGAGAAAAAAAAAACAAGAAATGTTTGGCTCCAATCAACAAAAAGAGTTGGATGGAGATGGAGCTTGGGAAGATGATGGTGTTTTTGTTCTTTAGTTTTTTCTTTTTTCTTAGTTTTCTTTTCATAAGCCTTACATTTTGATTTTTCATTATATAAAAAATAATTTAAATTTATTTATTATTTTGTTAGAAAATACAACGTCGTCTTCATTTTTCTGTCCAGCCACATAATGAATTAAGATTTAATTTTAATCCGCAGTTAACATAATTCAAACCTGAGTGAGGTGGTTTCACACCTGAAGGCTCTCGCCAACTTGCACATGTGCTGGTTAGTTTCCTTTTGTTTTTAGCTCTTTAGTCTTTCTTGTAACAAAAATAAATAAATCGTGTCATTTGCTACATAAGATACACAATTAATCTTGCTCATTAAGTGCTTTTAAATTTAAGAGATCTAAAGGAGTAAAAATGTGGATAGAATGCATCAGTCCTAGGGCATACTTGGTGAGTTTGGGAAGACCCTCAAACAAAGCCAACTTGAGTTTCTTGGCGACAAGCACTCCTTATGATCACGCTTTCTAAAAGAACCAGTGAGAAGGACCTTGTATACGTATAATGTCACTCTTGTTGGTGAAGGTGAAGATTGAAGAGAACCTAGTCATTATATATCAAGGTCACGAACTCACACCTTTGACTAAACATGCCATACTAGCTCGCACCTTATCTCGGCTAGATTTCTAATAAGAGTTTGAAGCCTATCCTTGTGCAATGTGTCATATTCTCTTTTTATTTGCAACGAAGGGTCGATAAATAGGCTTTTTACGTTATTATTCTCTTTTGTCATAATCTTCTTCTTACTCTTATTCGAAATCTCATCCTCCAATCAAACACGTTGTCATAGTTCTCATCATATTAATGTCTGCAACAAAATGGTTGTTGGAGAAGATAGCAAAAACCACGTAAAAGAACAACGAAGGCAAGTAAATTACGCTCTTTTTGTTGCAATAGTAGCATGGTGTATGATCAATGCTCTCAATGGACACATATCACAACATGTGCTTAGGCGAGTAGAGTGCTATTATATATATATATATATATTTTTCAGGGAAGAAGAATATTTTTCTTTTCTTAATTTGTAGGTCTGCTTGCAATTAACGAGCTTAGGCGACCATTTGTCTTTTGTTTTGGATGACAACTTGGAGTAAAATCTTGTCTTTCGATTCAATTGATATTTTGTAGTGATAATTTTTAATAGCCTTTCAAGAAATAAATAATCTCGATTATAAAATAAAAATGTAAGAATTCGTAAATTATAAGCAATGTGTGATATTTAAAATGGTCTAAAATTCGTTTGGAATACGTGAAAACACGCGCTCAAAATAAGAAAATAAATAGTGTGTGAGTTAGTATAGTAGTTACTAGTTAGGTAAGTTATCTAGTTGGGTAAAAACTCAATATAGTACCCAAACTATTGCGAAAAAATTTTTTTTGGTACCTACAAATTTTTTTTACCCAAAATGGTACCTGAACTATTGTACATTTACCCAAAATGGTACCTCCGTAACCCAAAATGGTACCTGAACTATTGATAATTACCCAAAATGGTACCTGAACTAATTGAGTCATTACCCAAAATGGTACCTGAACTATTGGCCATTACCCAAAATGGTACCTCACTTAACTACAGAGGTACCATTTTCGGTAATTGTACAATAGTTCAGGTACCATTTTGGGTAAAAAAAATTTGTAGGTACCAAAAAATATATTTCTCCATAGTTTGGGTACTATATTGAGTTTTTACCCTATCTAGTTTGTGTGTGGACGATGTTGGATCCCATCAAACCTTGTTAATTTAGACTTTTGTACCTCCTTGTAACAAAAAAAAAAATTAGAGTGTGAAGTTGCTCTTAGCCAAAAAAGAAAAGAAAAAAAGAACTCTTACAAGGCTCGTGTCGCCCGCTGGAATATTAGAGACAAACACGTCTGTGCGCAGAAGCAAATCAAAACAAGCAGGACCGAGTCACTGAGTTTCGATTCCCTCCGTTCCGTTGTTTCTCACTTAAATCGAAACTCAATCTCGTTCTTGATTGCAAAGATGAGGAAAGAAGATACGGTGAAACTGATCAGCGCCGAGGGCTTCGAATTCATAGTCCACAAAGACGCCGCCATGGTCTCTCAGACCATCCGCAACATGCTCACATCTCCAGGTAAGGCCTTTTCTTTCTCTAATTTATTTGACAGAGGAAAATTAGGGTTTGAATTTGAATTCCCTGGTTGTTTTGGTAGGGAGTTTCTCTGAAACGGAACACGGCGAGGTGACGTTCCCTGAGATCAGCACCACCATTCTTGAGAAGATCTGCAAGTATTTTTATTGGAATCTTCAATTCGCCAGGTTTTGATTCTCTTTTTCCGTTTTGCTTATGATTTTTCGAGCATCCCTGTCAATGCCTAATCCACTATGTAGGTTACTGTACTTGCTGTTTCTCTTGGTTCATTAGAGGATTGATGGGTTTCTGAATTGAGCTTTATATTTGATCAAATAAGTTAATGGGATGTACTGTCATTGTAGGATGTAAATTTAAACAGAGCTTCACCTTAACAGTTCAACCATGCTTAGCATATGGCGTTGTATGAGTGTCAAACTAATGACTTTTAGGCCACCAAACAATTTGGACATCAACTTGTGAACTTCTAAAGTTGCCTTCTTTGTTCTTCGGATATAAAAAGAAAAATTTCACCCCGTCATCAAGAAAAGGTCCAACCCTGTCATTACCCAACTCTATAAAAGGATGTGAGAAGATGAAAGATATTTAGATGATCTTGGTATTGTCATAGTTTGACAAAGAAACATTTTCCCAAAGTAGGTCTGGTTTATGTCCTTTATGTGGTATTATTTTCTATTTTCATAATGTATCTCAATATTGTAACTTGATTTCTTACTCATTGTGAATAATGATCGCACCAAATGTGGATCTAATAATGACACGACTCAAGTATCATAAAAGCGAGCAACAGAGAAGTAATAAAGAGGTGGTATAAGAAACATATTGGTTAGGTCAACCATATAATTGATTTAATGCTTTTGCTTGTTCAACAATGGAGTTGGCAAAGGTATATTTGTTCCTTGCAACAATTTGAATTGTGGGCTTTGTATCCGGATATTGGTCGAAGCTCAAATTGACTGGTTGATAGTTGGAACTAATCAATATTTGAGAGTTTGATGGGAAGTCTGGTTTTCTTTTCACTCACTATATTTTTTTTTCACATATTTTTGACTTATATTATTGTTCTTTGGACAGTGGTAAGCAGACTGAGTTTCATATTGAACCTGAATTGACTTTAGAGTTGATGATGGCAGCCAATTATCTTCATACATGAGCATATCATCTCTCCCCAGCCTCGTGGATGATTGAGTCTTATTTATTACGTAAGATAACTAATTTGTACCAGTTCCTGAGATGTGCATTAATTTCAGTTTAAGGTGGTTTAAGTTAATTTTTTTTGGTTTTTTCCCCTATTTTTGTTTATTGTTACTTGAAGTGATTATCCACGAGGATGTATGAGGATGTGGTTGTTTCTCTGCTTGAAGACCTTAGGATGCTCTACTGGTATCGAGCACTGGTATTCTCTCCTAGAATGCTATGTAGTATATGTATGATGAGGTTCTTGCACTTGGAACAGTGAGACCTATTGTAGTAAAATTCATTCGGTTATAAGACAATGTGAGAGATTTGTCTCATAACGTTAATGGTTAGTCTCTAAAAGAGAAACATAATTAGAATTTTTTTTTTCATGTCTAGTGTATTCTCAGAGCTGATGCAAGTTAACTGTGCTTGTTGGCAAGGATAAAAGTACAGTTAAACTCTAGTTCTTGTTATTCTTGTAGATATAACATTCCCCAGACATTATTTAGAGTTGATTTGGTTGCTCTGTCTAAACGTGTTTGAAGTTTTAAAAGCAACATGTTTGTGTTTGGTAAATTTTCCTCTAAAGGCGTTTCAGCTGTGTCTAATGATTGAAATGGACATGAAGATAAAGAGGCTTTGATGATTGCTTATATGTTTTCTCTCCGAAACGGCCTGAGGTCATCAGCTCATCGCTGGAATCAGCGAAAGTTATCCTGCTGTGCTGGATCTTCCAGCAAGAACATGTATGCATTCTCTATATATCAACACTTCCGAGGAGCTCGTTCTGCTGTTTCTGAAAATGCTCCTTTTTTTTTTTGAAAGGGAAAATGCTACTGTCTAAGGCTTATGATTTATGTTTCAACCTCAAAATCTAAACTTTAAGCTCTGAAGGACTTCTACATTCTGAAGTCATCAATCTTTCAATGAAATTATGAAAGTCGAGCAGTCTCGACTCTCGATCCTGCACGCCCAAGAAGGAATTTTCTGGCTGCAACTTTTCCAAGCAAGTGTTTCTTTCAACTCATTTGCTTAAAAAAATTTCAATAATTAGCTGACAGCATAACTTAACAATACTTTCATATTTTGATAAATAAAAAATCAGTACTATCATATGAGTTTTGGTCACTATGACTCCCTTCACTGCGTTCCCATTCACACTGAAGGCCGCAAACTCTTGTTCTCTCTCACGCATACCTGACGATGGTTCTGGAACCTCCATGGCTTGCCCCTACACTGCTGGTGTAGCTGCATATGTTAAGACATTCCACCCTGATTGGTCTCCGGCAGCCATCAAATCATCTCTTATGACTGCTGGTATTGTCTTGATAATAGCCATGGCTTCATTGGTCAAGTTTAGTCTCATTTGGAATCTCAAAAATATGATGGTACCAAATATTCTTCTTATGCCTGCAGCTTGGCCCATGAATAGTACCATTACCGACCCCTCTGGTGTATGATGCTTCCAAAGAAGATTACATAAAGTTGCTTTGCTTGAGCTACAATGAAGGCAGAGTTAGACACATAACAGGAGATCATAATTACCCATCAATGGGAGCTAAAGTTAAACCGATGGAACCGTTTACTGTTGAATTTAGTAGAAGAGTTAAAAACCGAGGGAGTTACTTTGAAATTCTCGGCAAGGCTTCAGCTTTATTTGAACGAAACAGAAGACTTGAAGTGTCATTTTCTTTGCTGGTTTGGTGATACATCATGCTTTCTTATTGCAGAGAAGCACATATGGTATTTGAAACAAATTCTTAATGTATTTGAATATTTTTCATCATACATGGAAACAAAATTAGAACTTGCAAAATGGGTTTGGCATAGTGCAGGCTGGCTGAGTTAGTAGGCGGTTTGGTCCAATGAATTGTTGTTCTACTGTCATTAATGCATATGCTTTCCCTAGGAGCCAACTCAAGGTGCATAACGTACTGTGAATTTTTAATTGTCAGAGGAATCAATGCTGCAAATTAGTTGTACTTATGGAAACGAAATTGAAAGGAAGGAAAGAAATCAGGGATGATGGGATACACTGCATCCTTAGTTTCAGTATAAATACTCTTCACTAGCCCCTAATGTGTTTGTGCAGTTGACAATGGCTAAGCATGGAGCTCTTCTGTTATATCACGCCTTCCTCATTCTCCTTGTCGCTATGAGTTTAGTATGCAGAGCCACTTGCGATGATCGAAAGGTAAGGAAATGCATACAATTGTATTCTCTTTTACTAGGCTATGAATCTCCTAGTAAGAAGGAAAATGTCATTTCATGAGAAACTCTTTGAGCACTAGTATTTTTTTTTAAGTTGACTGTGAAAATGTGAATACATTTATGATGATGCAGGTCTATATTGTGTACTTGGGGTCACTTTCTGATGGGTGGTACTCGCCATCGTCTCACCATCTTAGTATTCTACAGGGAGTTGTCCAGGGCAGGTTGTCTATCTAGGTTCTGTACGTCATTTTCTGTCTTCTTGGTCATTGTTCTTATGTCTTGTTCTTCTCTTTCAAAGTTCTCCTGAAAATGTTTTGGTAAGAAGTTACAAAAGGAGTTTCAATGGATTTGCTGCCAGACTTACTGACCTGGAAAGAGAAAAACTTGCTAGTGAGTGCTTCGAGAAACTTTCTTATATGCTATCTTAAAGAAGTAATATTCTGTGGTTTGAGAATTTGTCATGTTTATAAACTGTATATTGCAGACATGAAGGAAGTAGTCTCTGTCTTTCGAAGCAGAACATTGCAACTTCAAACAACAAGATCTTGGGACTTCATGGGATTCGATGAGAAAATTGGTCGAAAAGCCACAGTTGGTGATATTATTGTGGGTGTCATTGACAGTGGAATTTGGCCTGAATCTGAGAGCTTTAAGGATGAAGGTTTTGGCCCTCCTCCCAAGAAGTGGAAAGGTGCTTGTGCAGGAGGCAAAAATTTCACTTGCAACAAGTATGCTTTCTCTCTCTCTCTCTCTCTCTCTATATATATATATATATATATATATACATACATACATACATACATACACACAGCAATCTAGTGATAGTAGTTGCTCATACAAATAAGAAAAGAAACACAGAAATTTACATCATTTGGCGAAATTTAGCTCAATGAAAATGGGCCAATAAAAATTACCAATCCACTACTTCGGCTCCAGACTACCAAATCCTATAACTAATACTGATATGTATAGACGAAATTGATCATTTCGTATTATCGAATTTCTCCCAAGGTACAATACTTTTGTATTCTAAGTTTCTAACACAGACACCTATATGCACTAGTCTTTCATGATAGCTATAGTGGTTTTTCTTGTAATACTTGATAAAGTTTTATCAACATTCTTTTTGCAGCAAGCTTATTGGAGCTCGGTATTACTCATCAACCGAGTCTGCAAGGGATGACACAGGTCATGGAACCCACACTGCTTCAACGGTAGCAGGAAATGCTGTAAAGGGTGTAAGCTTTTACGGACTAGCACAAGGTACTGCAAGAGGAGGAGTTCCCACTGCAAGAATTGCCGCATATAAAGTCTGTACCCCGGGCAGATTGTGCAGTGCGCATGATACGTTGGCTGCTTTTGATGATGCTATTGCTGATGGAGTCGATATTATTACAGCTTCAGTTGCATTTAGTATGATACAAGAATTTGATGTGGATCCTCTTGCAATTGGTGCTTTTCATGCAATGGAGAGAGGGATACTAACCTCACATGCTGCGGGAAACAATGGACCTTCTGGTGCTACAGTGTCAAGTGTAGCACCTTGGATGCTTACAGTTGCAGCAAGTAGCATGGACCGACGGATCATCGACAAGGTTGTCCTTGGAAATGGAAGGACAATAGTTGTACGTATTACAACTTCCTCTGTTCTCATAATAACCTTTTCTCTATATATTTTATTCTGATTTTCTGTCATATACTTCCTAATGGAAACAGGGGAATTCTGTGAACTCTTTCACATTAAATGGTACAAGTTTTCCTCTGATACATGGAAAAGATGTTTCAAGGAATTGCACAGAAAAAAGCGCAGGGTAATTACTGTGCCCTTTTTGTTTTCGCAGGGTACTTACTGTGCCCTTTTTGTTTTAACTGTATAATAAAGGAAACAATAAGATGCTAGAGTCCTGATTTGTTGCTTTGTAGAGATTGTGAACAAGGTTGCCTGGATAGTGATTTAGTGAAGGGAAAGGTTGTGCTATGTGATAATTACGGACTTCTTGAACCATTTCAATCTGGTGCACTGGGTTCAATTTTACCCAATTTTCGAGCTGTTGACGATGCCTCTTATGTTCTCCCATTTGCTGGCATGACTATAAACAACGAGCAGTATAATGTAGTTATGTCCTACATGAACTCCACCAGGTTAAGATTCTTTCTGATACAAAGGTGATTGTCTCATGATGTTAATAATTACTTTATTTAGATGAGTTAATGTCTCTCTATTATATAGAGATCCTCGTGTGAAGATATTAAAGAGTGAAGTCACAAAAAATCCTGCTGCACCTCTTGTTGCTTCATTCTCTGCGCGTGGACCGAATCTAATTTTACCTGATATCATCAAGGTATATGTTTATGATGTCACCTACAGTTATTATTATTATTATTTGATCAACACTTGTTCTCCTATTGTGTATTTGTGTTTCAGCCAGATATAAGTGCCCCAGGGATAGAAATTTTGGCTGCATTTTCGTCTTCTCCTATCTCAACTACTCCTGGAGACATGAGGCGTGTTAAGTACAATATACAATCTGGAACCTCCATGTCTTGCCCCCATGCTGCAGGTGTAGCTGCGTACATTAAAACAATCCACCCGGATTGGTCTCCAGCAGCCATCAAATCATCTCTTATGACTACTGGTATTGTCTTCCTAATAGCTTTCCTTAGATGAGCATATATGGCTCAGTAGATTGATTTGGTAGATGAATGATTTGAGATGTGCACATTTTCATAACTCGATCTACCAAATCCTTTTGTGCTTGTAGCTTGGCCCATGAATGATCCCAGCAGCAATGTTTCCACCGGTGAATTCGCTTATGGATCTGGTCATATCAATCCAGTAAAAGCTATAGACCCGGGGATTGTATATGATGCTTCCAAAGAAGATTACTTACAGTTGCTATGCATGAACTATGATGAAAGCAGAGTTAGACTTGTATCAGGAGAAAACAGCACATGCCCTACAGGTTCCGGCAAAGGATCTCCAAAGGATCACAACTACCCTTCAATGGGAGCTAAAGTTACAGCAATGCAATCGTTTACGGTTACATTTAATAGAAGAGTTAAAAATGTTGGCCTTGCAAACTCCACTTATGTAGCCAAACTCTCCTCAAATTCCAAACTTGATATCAAAGTGGTGCCGGAAGTTCTTTCATTCAAGTCCTTAAATGAGGAGAAGACTTTTAATGTGATTGTTGCTGGAAGCGGTTTGCCATTTGAATCACGAGCATCTGCTTCACTGGTTTGGTCCGACGGTACTCATAGCGTTAGAAGTCCAATTGTTGTATACACTGTGCCTAGAGCATGAGTGATGAGGTTTACATTTATATAAGTTGTGGAACTTTTCTTGAGCTTTTAGATATGATGAACAACTTTATAGAAAAAAAAAAAATACGACTTATCTGTTACTTGGGGAAGGTAAACGTTTCAAATTACTCTTATGTTGGATTATTAATTAGAGCACCTAATAAAACCCTTCTCTCTTTGCTGCATAATAAATTGAAAAGATAATGCAATTTATGAGGACACCCTTTAAGCCTTATTGGTAAACTTTTCTACCTGACTATGAAACAATGATTATGCAGGTCCATATTGTGTACATGGGGTCATTCCATATAAGGAGTACTCTCCATTTTCTCATCAGTCATCACCATGGTATGCTACAGAGTGGTACCTGAAGTCCTTTCCTTCTTGTCATCGAATGAGAAGAAGACTTTTGATGTGAGAGTTGTTGGAACTGGTTTACCGGATGGATCACAAACAGTGTCTGCTTTACTGGTTTCGTCCGACGGTACTCACAGTGTTAGAAGTACACTTGTTGTGTATACAACCTAGAACAATATGAGTACTGATATTTACAATCAAGTTTAAGGCACTCAGCTCTTTTGAGGCCCTTAAATATAATGCCTTCAAATGTTGGGATGATTTTATAATTATGTGATGGAGGCAAATTTACTCGATTTCAAACCCAGGCTTTTGCAACATCAGAAGCTATTAGGCAAAATGTTACTGCTAATTGATCCCAAGCAGGTTACATATATCACTACTACATATATGGAAAGCTCATCACATCATATGGATACTTTGAATTGTAGTTATGAGTCAAATATATAGCTAGATTTAATTCCATATCAAAATTAATTCTTGTTACTGTGGATTAGAAGTTAATAAGTTATAGTGGAGTTTTATACTCATCAATAACATGCACATCATGTAAATTAATAGGTTAATGAAACCTATCCACAATTGAAATCATCATCCAAAATTGAAAATAAAACATGTCATGGAGTCTAGATTAATTTACATATTTCTCATCAATTACTTCAAATATTCCTATTTCTTATTAATTGGGGCTAAAAAACAGCGTAACATAAAAGTTGACAGAGTAGAAAATAAGTTCATTTGCTTATATCTTGTCTCCTTATTTTTTTTTGACATATTAATTTATAATTATTTTTTGTGTTGTTCAATGCGTTCTATCAGTTCCTCCAACATCTCATAAAAAAAAAAACAAAAAAAAAAACTAAAGAGTCTCGGTGAATATAATATAAACGATTCTAATTGCATTAGTTCTCGATACCAACTTCACATAACTGATACATTTCACACAAGTTTGTCACAAATTGCTCCAGACAGAGTTGAGAATCTAAGTTTATATTTATATTCGGTTTTCTCACAAATTTCCTCAATCTTGCCGTTCTCTTACGCGTGACTGCGTGAGGGGAGGCACAGCCTCTTCTGTGTGACACAAGTCACGGCCTTTTGGGCATGAGACCAGCCATGACCCACGGCATTTCTTCTTGGGTTCCAGCTTATTACAAAGGCAATGTGTTTGAATACATGTTTAAACAAATGCATCATACATGATTTACATCTCCACTAGTTCCTACTTTTTTTTTTGGCCAAGGGAAACAACCTACTTTCTTTTTAGAAATAGAAAAAATTGGCTTGGCCACCAGTTTCTTTGCCTCTTATACATTTTTACTTGGACAAACTTCTAAAGGAAATAATTAGTCTTACCAATGAAGCCCAATTTAAGTGGACGGTGTCTTCGACAGTTAAACCCCACAGGCCCACAGGCCCACACGTCTAAACCCCTCAACTTCAGACTCTAGAACAAGCCGAACAAATCTTTCTTCGATCCTCGTTTCTTTCATACATCTAATGGCGATTCGTGCCTTTTCAAGATCGAAATTCTCAACTTTCTCTTCAATTCTCCTTCAAGGTCTGAAAAGAACACCCATCCGAGGGAACCCATTTCCTCCAAAATCCAGTTCTCCAGGTTTAGAAATCGAACCCATTTGTGGGTTCAGGCTATACCATGATGGGAGGCCCAGAGGACCCCTTTGGAGGGGTAAGAAGCTGATTGGAAAAGAAGCCCTTTACGTGATTTCTGGATTGAAGCGGTTTACAGATGACGAAGAGAAGCTTGAGAAGTTCATAAAGTCCCATGTTTTGAGACTCCTGAAGTTGGATATGATTGCTGTTCTCACCGAGCTTGAGCGCCAAGAAGAGGTCACTTTGGCTATTAAGGTAGTAACTCTAATCTTCTCTATGCTCAAAGTTGGTGTCTTTTTGCATTTGCTCGTCTGGGTTGTGCTGAAAGTTTCAACCTTGGGTATGTAATTTATTCTATGTAAATCCAATTAGGCATTGATACTATAAGGTCTTTGTGAAAAAGAGGTTAGTGGGTTTGGCTCGTGATGTGTTCGACAAAATGCCTAACCTTAATGTTTAACAGTTTGAGGAGAATGATCACTTTTCTGTTCTCCTGAACTTATCCTCATGTATTAGGTTTTCCGTGTATTCCTGTTGGCAATGCAGGTTCTAAAGAATTTGGTAGCTATATTCTTTATTTCTTTGATACTGTTTAACTAGGGTTTGAACCCTTTATATACAAAACTAGGATTGCCTATAATCCCGCTATCCCTAGTTACAAGGATTACTACAAATCTGAAATATAATCTACATTAAATATAGATAAAACCTAATTGACTATTAACTCAATCTTCAGTGATCCTCTTCTTTTCCTCAAGAGTGGTATATGATAAATTTTGATTGGAGTGAGTCCTTTTTGTGGCCAATCCATCCTTTGGCAAGTAGTCGATTGGGTCTTGTTGTTTGATGTCTAGATAAGATGTTAAGAACTTAAGACGGCTCTTTAGATTTAATTGTTGAAATCTCATTCTCAAAACTAGGAAATGAACAATGACTTAGAGAATGCCATATTTCTATGTGAAAGCGAGATTGAGTTTCTTCAAGCGTCAGCTTCAAGCTAAACGTTTCCAGTACACGATGGTGTTTTCATGTGAATTCCTTTATGTCCTCGATGCAAACCAGAGTACAGGTATACTGTAAGTTTGCATTTTGCAGACTTGTTTGTCAGACTACTAGAGAAGAAAATTGAATTTGATCTATTATTTGGAATGAATTGCTTCTAGATTGTTTAAGCTGCCAATTTGAATTCTGTTTTTGGGTCGTAGATTGTGCCATCTTGTTTTTCTGTTTAAGCTGCCAACTTTGTTATCAGTTATTTATACTTCTATTTTGTAGTGGGCTTTACAAGCAATTCAATGACTTTTCAGGTATTTAAGGTGATCCGAAAGCAGGACTGGTACAAGCCTGATGTCTATCTGTATAAGGACTTAATTATTTCATTAGCAAAATCTAAGAAAATGGATGATGTTATGCTGTTGTGGGAGTGCATGAAAAAGGAGGATCTGTTTCCTGATTCTCAAACATATACAGAAGTTATCAGGGGATTTTTAAGCTCTGGTTCTCCTGCCGATGCAATGAACATTTACGAGGACATGAAACAGTCTCCAGATCCACCAGAGGAGCTGCCATTCCGGATTTTGTTAAAGGGGCTTCTGCCGCATCCCCTTTTGAGAAACAGAGTCAAGCAAGACTTTGAGGAGCTCTTTCCTGAACAACATGTGTATGACCCTCCGCAAGAGATTTTTGGCTCCTGCTGAGGTTCGCGACTGCGCTACACAACTAGTTATATCTATTGTAGACTTGAGCATGCACTTCTCTAGGTGCCATATTATATTGATTTCCGTACTTTCATAGTCCTGATCGAGTTTATTTGGTTTTAGGGCTTCAGTTTTTTTCTCATTTCGTTGGAGGGCGTTGTTATATCTCAACCGGGCTATAGGATTTAAAATTGCATGCCAGGACCACTAGATGGGTATCCCATGTAGTATTGCTGTTCTTCTTAGAGCTTCGAAGTTTGGAGTTCTCGGAACCTGAACTTGTGATCTTCTGTAAAATGTAGGCTTGTAAACCAGGTAAAGTCGTCTTTGATGATGTAGATATTAACTTATAGGATAAATTATGATGGTGGTTTTCTCTATCTCATATATCTTGGCACTGCCAATGTCCAAGCTCATGGGGCTTCCCTTGGGATTTTTCGGTGGCAAAGCACTCTGTTCCTTTTACAGGTAGACACCAAAGTTTGTAAGACTGGAAGCTATGCAATTTTAGATGCTCAAGTGACTGGAATAAGTGCATGCCATTTGGTAGAAGTAAAATAAAAGAGATCATACTTGGTGGAATGATTTCCATTCTCGAAGTTCCCCTTTTGGAATTTGATTCCTAAAGAATTACGAATGAGATTCATGATTTTATGTGAGACCTACAAGCACTCCAAATGCTCTTTGATTCTTTTATTGGATATTAAAACTGAATGAGCACGAATGAATACAATTCCAACTCATTTCAGTTGCAGTCCAGGTTAGTGACATGTCAATAATAACCACTCTTCTTTTACAGTTACTTTCTATCACTTCTATATGGTAATCATTTTGGATAGTGGGTGGTAAAGACCAAAAGGAAGAGAACAATTTGCTGACCATATCCAACGACGTATAATCAGCTATATGACAACATCAAGCTTCCAATCAATGGATCATCAAACTTTTCAAACCAATAATTGTACCAACTTTGTCGTAAGCATTCCACTTAATCCAACAAGACTCACTTCATATGGATTTGATTTATCTTAAACCCTAAACCCTAAGCCAATTACGTCAACAAAGAATATACTTCCCATAATTTCCCCAGTTGTATTCATGATATAATGACATGTCGTGCTTTTGGAATATTTTTTCCTATGTAGTACTTATATAGCCCGGTGGCCTTGATATTAACAGGACGACAGTGTTGGACCAAGCACTACTTGGAGCAATATCCGACATTGCAAAACCTTATCTAATTATCCTCTTTGGTGGGATCACAAGCTTTAAGAATCAAGATTCATTCTCTCTCTCTCTCTCTCTCTCTCTCTTCTCTCTCTCTCTCTCTCCCCTGAAAAGCCTTCAAATCATATCCAAAGAAAAATCACTCCCAAAAAAGCCATTGGCTAGGGAGAAAGAAATAGAATTATAGGCATGGGAGGTAAGGAAAAACCACATCCATAAGCACAACATCAAATACGGAAAATTTGCGACCACTCTCGGAGATTGCCATTAGCTAGAGAAATAAAGATACGATTCGATTATGAGCGCAATATCAACACATAAAACATATGCAGTTGATTCGAAGTTCTGTAACTATACGTTTGGGATAACGTGGCATCCATTCATTTGTACACTTAGGAGGAGGACACATGGAGCCCACGTGGCACTTATCCTTAATGCTTTGTGCCTTTGTATGAAGACTCGAAGCGAGGAAAAACAAAATTGCTTGCGTAAAACGAAAGAGGATAGCAAAGAGGACACTTTATTGGTGATGAAGGCACATGGCCGGCACTACCAGTGCCGTCATTTGTAGAAGAAGGAAGAAGCTATATAAATTCGATTTCAGACGCTGTGATTTTCACGTGCTCTGTTTTCTAATTTCTTCTTGTTCTTCTGCAAACCTTACCTGCCTTCTTTTTTAATCATCTGGGTTTTGTTTGGATTAGCTTTTCTGTTTTGACTGAAAAAAAAGAAGTACGGAAGTGAAAATGGACAGTAAGAAGAATTCTTCTTCCTCATTGACTGCTGAACTTTTTGGGTTCAAGGAGTCGCCACCCAAGTCTTCAACTGGGATTTTTGCTTCAATTTTCCCACCACCATCACAGGTATGTAAAATTTTCTACTGCAATCATATTTATGAGTATCCTTGTTCTGCAGAAGTAGCTTCTGTTAAGAAGTTACTTTTAGTTGAAAGCTTATACCTTTTAGTTCATGTTATCGAACGGAATCACTTAAAATAAAAGCACAGAACTTGGGAAAAGTTGAATTTTGGTTTTTGTTGGGATTTCCTTTATTTAATGCATATGCTTGTAGTTGGAAATTTATAATGTAAACCCATTTGTGGACTTTATGATACAGAATTGAAATACCATCAAGTGGGATAAAAAAACAAGGTTAAAGGTTTGTTTAAGCAATTCTGGGATTTGGATAGGTTGATGAACTAGATTGGTTTTTTGGCAAGAAGGAGAAAAAGTGACTAGGTTTGCTCATGTTCCTTGCAGTTGTAGTGAAGTGTCGTGTTCACTAAGAAACACAGAGCAAGTCATGTTGGATTTATGATTCTCTCTATCTGATCTATTTTATTCTGATTTTAGGTGGTAGGGAGGAACTCCTCAAGCTCTGAGCTGAATGAATATTGGCGTAAACAGTCCTTGGGAAATCAAGCATGGAACACCAAGCAAGGTAATCAAGGTTTGTACTTCGTACCAAACTCATGCAATTACTTTATTTTCTTTCCTTATTCTGTTCCGAAAGATTATTGATCCATCCAAGTGTTGATATCCAACCATATCTTAAAGTTTCTTTATTGATGAAGCTTCATCTTTTGTTTTTTATATAACTTGGATCATGAATGCTTAGTTTAACTTCATTTCTCATATTTCACTTTTCCGTAAATGGAAATTGACCATTTGGTATATACCACTTCCTGTTTTACTCCTAATTGAGAAGAAAGAGTGGTTGTTTGATCAGCAATCTTAATAATTTGTGAGGGCTGAGGAGTTAAAGTTCTTATAACTGTGCCCCATGATCATCTGCTCTTTCGTAATTCTCTAGAAACTCTTAAATATTGGATATTGGACTATGTTTTAAAGTTTATTGCCTCGGCCTTTGTATTGCTCTTAAACAATATAGCTATAAGTAGCGAAGGTGCACGCAATAGCTTACCCAACAAGGACCGCAGTTCAGTTCTTCTGGAAGAAAGAGCAGAACCATGTCACCTAAGTTCATCTCTTTACTATGGTGGGCAAGAGGTCTATTCCCAGTCCCCAAGTACCCATCATGCCTCTGGATCCTATCCTATAGTGAGTCTTGATGAGTGATCATCAATATATATACAGTACTGTGATCTGATAGCGTCAGCATGGTTATCCAATAAAAGGATGTATGAAACTGATTGTGCTCATTGCTCTGTGATTGAATCAGTTCAAGAAAGATGGGGGAGAAGATGATCCAAATGGAAGCAATGCGAACAGTGCTGCCCGAGGAAATTGGTGGCAAGGTATTCATAAAAACAGATGAAACTTTTAGTAGTTGCAATTTACCGTTATGTTGTAGTCTAGATCAATCACTGAACTTGTGACTTCTGTTTCTGCAGGTTCGCTCTATTATTAGGACCTTGCCTTCCCTGGCCATGAATTCTTCATCTATTTTCCAGGTATAATAACTTTCAGGTCCATTGTTCCAACTGTATCTTTCTTATTATTTTGACATGTTATGTAATTCTCAATGCGTTTTTCCATCCTGTCTCTTAGTTTCCCTCTTTTTAATTTACATATTTTTCTTGAAATTCATTTTACCTGGTAAATATTTGGACAATATGCAATGTAAGTAGCTGATGTATGCACATCTTCCCAATTTGCAGGAATTTATGAGGCCTTGGTTTTTAAGTATGGTGAATATGTAATATAAATAAGTTGCTGATGTCAACAGAGGTTGCAAAGAGATGCCTCTTAGTCAAGAAGTGCGAAACTTTCATGTTCGTAAGGCCAACTGTTTCATAGAGTTTGTTACTACTCTGCACCGGACTAAGTTTCTATCTGTTGTTTGAAAGTTGTTTTTGCTTTTAAATTAACGCCTGTAATGGCCGACAGACTAATGATATGAACCTCTTGCTCTTCTATTGTCAGCATATAATAAAGTTGCTTGAAGTGACTATGATTATGGAATATGTTTTGTTATCATGATGGCCATAGGTATACAACACGATGTTCTGGAAAGCAATGCTACCCTTGAATAGTATATACATCCTCATCATATTAGAAGTTGCTGGTGAATCAAAACAATAGCTTTGAATGACCTACCAAATTAGTGTTATGGAGTTTGATATTGACAATAGTTATCCCCATTTTTCTCATCATTTGATAAACAAAGGAAAAGCCTTTCGTAAGCAGCTGCCATCTTGGTAGCAGTGAACAATTGCAAACCTCTCTGCTTTGCTGCCTCGCCTTTCTGCTTTAGATCTCCTCTGCCATCATCCCAAACTCTATAGAGGGTCTTCTTTAATGAAGCTATTGTTGGTGAAAATGTATAACCCACTTCTGGTCCGACAACCACAGAGCCTGTAATGCTTGCAAGCCTTGTTGCCATTACTGGCTTACCAGAGAGCATTGCTTCTAACAAAGTATGATCCAATCCCTGAGCGCGAAGAGTCGGGTTCACGAATATATCTATTGCATTGTAGAAGTCAGCGAGCTGAGCTTGTTCTAGCGGTCCTAAAACAAGTACGTTAGATCCAAGATCTCTGTACCTAGCACCCCAAGGACCATTGCCAGCAACTAGAACGACAACACTGCGCCTGAATGCATCATTTTCCTGGAGCATTTGCTTCAAAGCCGCAAACATCAGCGGGTGTCCTTTATCCTTAACCAACCTCCCAGCCATACCTAAAACCAATGTCTTAGATTCAGGTACCCCAAACTTTTGCTTGAAATCCTTCCCTTTGACAATGTCTGGTTTGAAAATCGCCTCGTCAACACCGTTAAGAATAATATGTACGCGTTCATCTGGGATCATGTAAATCCTCTTGAGTACATCTCCAACATGGTCGCTGGTAGCAACATGGTGAGCGTAACTGGGGAAGAACCTCACCTCTTCGACAACCTTGGTAACTCTTTCAGTGAATGCATACCCCTGTGGTTCTTTGGGGCTCCGAAGAAGTTCTTGTATGATGTCGGAATGGATGGTCTCATATGCAATCCCATGCCAAGTAACAGCCAGGTTCGACTGATTGCGGGATCGAGTATGCAAGAGGCCGACACTTTCAGTGTGGATCACATCAAAAGGTCTTCTTGTTGAGTTTTGAGTTTGAAATAGCTTCCATACCAGAGCTTGGTCCAGATACCCAGCAGCTGTTGGTTTTGAAAGGTGAAAGCATAAATTGCTTAATGGGTACGTTGGGAAGGAGGAATTTGGAGGAGAAGTGGTGAAGATGTGAAGCTCATGACCTCTTTTGGCGAGTGCAAGGTGGAGGGTCAAAGCATGGCGTTCGAGCCCTCCTGCTTGAGATCTATGAGGCCATTTCTTGACGAATAGAGCAATTTTGAGGAGTTTCGGGGGTGGATTTGACGAAAAAACAAGCTGATTCCAGGCAGAAGGGAATGTAAGGAGATCATTTATTTGGTTTTGCTTCTGCTCCATTTTTGGGTATAGAGAGTAGCAGGGACCATAGCGATGGCACCAATAAATGAATGAGATGAATGACCACGCACAGAGCACCGAGACAATGGAGCAAAGACGGCGGAAACTAAACCCAGCAACTGGATCCTTTGCCATGGAAGAAGGAGATGTAAGATTAATAAGAAATGAACAAACTAAACCTTTGTCATGAAGAAGAGACTAGCAAACTAAACGTTATAGTGGTCAAGTTTGAGAACCCTCTACTTCTGTTTCACATGGCATCTGCACATGGGCTTCTACAAGTACAAGATAACCAGTTCCTATAAGTTGGCAATCCCAATAAATTGTTTATGAAGGAGTACCAAATCTTGCTCGAGAAGCAACATCAGTTGACTTTAGCCTACTTGCAAATTGAGTATCTAAACCCTAATAAATATTAAACTCTGTCCAATAATCTTATAGTTAATTGTCCAACTGTAAATCAGACGGTAGAATCATGTCTGTGTGTGCGGTCTTTATTACAGTTTAGCAACATAATCGGACATCATTGGATTATATCAGACTACCATAATGGCATTACTTTGTTCTTAATTCATTCACCTATATGTTGAAATTCCCAGGACACAAAACTTCATTATCCATAAAGATTTGTCCATTTACTGATCTTTTTATTAATTCGCAATGAACCAAATGGTATATAATTGAGAAGTTGGCTACACTTGATTGATACCTTAACGAGTAAAGGCATGAAGCACAAGAAAAACATAGATCACAAGAGCCGAAGGAACCAAAGTCACCAGAGGACCAATTGCAGCGAATGTATGCAAATCCCCACAACTCAACCTCCCCAATTTGATCTGAACCAAGTCCACCAAGGCCATCATCAAGAACCCGCATCCGAAAACCGACCCGAATGCCGAGGCCAGCGTACCGACCCGCAAACCCACCCGGTTAACATGGCCCATGTTGGCACCAAATAACTCGGAGTCGGAGCCACTATTCCCACTATCACCACTTGTGCTGATCTTGATGGCTTGCTTGAGAGCCAAGGCTATGAGGCTGGAGAAGAGGAAAGAGCTGAAGGAGTACACGTGGAAGGCGATGAGTCCCTCGGCTGTATCGGCGCCTGCCGCACAAGACGTGTCGGAGCTGAGGAGCATGGAGTTGAGGTTGGTGGTTGGGTACCAAGTGAGGCCTATAAAGAGGGCAACTGAGAAGAGTGAGTTCACATTGACTATGCCGTCTAAGGCCATTATGTGTATGCGGATTGTGGGTATTGTCCGGCGTGACACGTCGGACATTTCCGGCCTGGGTTTGCTGGTGTTTGTTGTGCCTTTGTGGTGGGGGTGGTGGTGGAGATGAAAAGATATATGGATGGATGGAAAGCATTATCTTTGGTTTTATGAAAAAGAATTTTGTTTTCGGTTTGTGGATGGAATGAGAAGAGTGAGCTTGAAGCTTGAAATTGGAATCGAGAGTAGCGTGTGTCCTGGGTAACGTGGCTTTACAGGCAAGGTAAGGGGTTGAAGAAGCAATATGTGAAAGTTTCACAAAAACCCCATGAAATCAAAAATAACGCCGTTGCCGGGGATCGAACCCGGGTCACCCGCGTGACAGGCGGGAATACTTACCACTATACTACAACGACCTGTTGCTATGTTTGGGAAAAATTTAAATATTTAAAAATTATGCTTTCATCTGCATGTTGGAATTAATTCCGATCCGAACACATTGAAAGGAAATAGTATTGTAATTTCAAGTTTATAGTACTCATCTGATTAGACTGATTGTTATGCCACATAATTAACAATTGTGTGTAATAGTTGCACAAAAATATTTCACTTAATATTTTAAAATCATAGCTTTTAAACAAAGTGAGTTTTAAATTTGAAAAAAAAAATTGATTGTAAATGGACTTTTTGAAAGCCCTCGTTTTGAAAGGCTCTTTATCAACAAATTTTAACGTATGATCTCTTTTGTTCATGTCTATTTCTACTCAAGTATTCAACTCTTATACCTAGAAAAGAGACTAGTTTTTTCTGCAAATTTATAGTCATTATCTACCTATGGAAAGGACTCGAGTATGAAGGGGTTAGTCAGTCAAGTGGTTCAGATTTTCGGTCGGTGCCTGTTCACCGGTCTTCCCCCAATAGTCTATTAATGAAACTGAAACTGAGGGACAATTTTTTTTATAGCAAAAGTTGTACATTTTTATTGACATCATAAATAAGTAGCAATGAACAACATAAGTACATTAGAGACGTGAGATTAAGTACAATGAATATAGAGACGTGAAACTCAGGGATCAACATGAATTGTTTAAACTGATACACTTCCTAATATATAACGTACACACAAATAAACACCGAAACACAAATTATTAATTTGATGCATATATGGCACAATAATCTTTTGCAAACTTGTCTCAGAATTTTCAATTAAACCCCATAAGCTTTCTGATCCTTGACAATGGTAACGGGGCAGGTTGCATTCGCCATAACGTAGCTCGATACACTTCCCAGCAGCACCCTGAATTGTTCGATCAAAAAATGTTTATATACCAATTACCAACCAATTAAGATTAGTACAGCTTATGATTTTAGTACGCCCACCAAGTGTTCGATCTATTGCTTTGATTTCGTGAATTGGTTATATATATGTATACAAAATAGTTGAAGTATACCTTTGGATAGTGCCGAGGCCCCTGCTGCCAAGGACCAAGCAGTCAAGCTTTAGATCTTCAACTGCTTCACAAAGTTTGTCCCTTGCATCTCCCCAGTAGAGCTTTGCCACCACCGTCACCTATATTCATTTCACACAATGTCAGTTCTCAAACATACCTTTGAGACCAAGTTCTTTAGTTAGGTGATGTTGTTAGACTATCAGCAACGTTTACATCAACTATTGGTATCGATCATGAATTAGAGTCTCACTCTCACATGTTGTGTGATCATATCGTCAATTTGAAATATTGGTCGATCAAGTGAGTTTTTTTGTTATAAATGTAGAATAACAAGTTACAAATTAAACATCCTAACACGTTAACCTAAGTCATGAATTCGAGGTAATTGCTTTGGGCCTCTAAATTTCAGAGGTCGTCGATTCTATCTTATCTACCTTGATTTTGTATAAATATATTGCAAGCAACAATTGTACACATTCTTGTGTGTTGGTCTTGTATGCTTAATACTCTATCAATAAATAAACAGTTAATATAGACCTAAATTGTCTAAAAAGCCTGAGAAATAAAAAATCTACTCAATTGTCTGAGAGAGACCGATCTTTGTTCATGTGATTAAAGGAATGGCTTTCTTGTTGGCTAATGTATAGTCAATAGTATAGAGAAAGATATCTATATCCGCCCTTATGATGGGGGGTTTGATCTCATGTCTCCTCTTGATTATCGATCACTTTGAACAATATAACAATCTCACAATTATTATTAAAAAATAATACATAATTGCTAAAAAAAATATAAAAATCAAAATACATACATGACTTTTCTTAATAGCAGTGTCAAGCAAGTCCAAGACCTCCGGATCAAGCTCAACCTCGTAGTTCTCCATAACCTCTTGTTGACGGAACTCGGCGAACGGAATCAGAGCTGCAGCAAAATCCAGAATCCAATCAGAACCATCATGATGACAAAAACACAATACATACTTAAATAATCGAATACCATGAACCTTACGTACGTGATCCGGTGGTTGACCAAAGAAAGCCGCGACTCTCACTGCCTTGTTGGGGCTTGACATGGATGAGATACAAGGTGTCGCCTTTGTCGCTCAGATTATGAAGACCCCATTTTAGAGCAGTCTTGCTCCCCTTTGAGAAATCCACCGCAAACCCTATTTTCCTATCCTTTGTCATCGATAAAATCCAAGAGTACTGAAACCGCCAAGTCTATAAATGATCGAGATGTGGATCTGTGCGTTGAAGTTTGAAGAAAATATATATAAATGGCGCCCAGGAATTTAATACAAGAGAAGCTATATTTGCTAAGCTAGCTATATATAAATGATCGAGATGTGGATTTGTGCGTTGAATTGTTGGTAGGGGCTTTGTTTAATTTTCTCTGGCTCTACCCTATGTCACATCTCACATGGATTTCATCGATATACATGTTATTACTATCTGAATCATCTGCTATTTTGTGTTTAATTTTTTTATTCAAGAAGAAAATTCTGCCATACGCCTATACTGTGGGCAATGGACTGTCTGGTGGTGGTTTCAACTTCTGGCTTAGTGAAAATGATTAGAGAGTGACTACTAATGTACGTGGACCAAAATTTAGTGAGCTAAATGTAGTGACATCCCAGCAAACAGTCCAGTCCACTGGTTGAACTTGAACAAATTATATTTTAGTATTTTATTATGGGTATTGTTATTAACACACCTCAAAGTGTTAATAACACACTCGATCATTCTTTTTATCTCTCACCTTATACTCTTTATCTCTCTCTTTCTTTCTTTAGTGTTTAGGGTGTGTTATTAACACTTTAGAGTGAGAGTGTGTTAATAACAACACCCTTTTACTATATATTAAAGTTCTTGGCATACTATTCATAAAGAAATTATGGTTTTCTCCTCATTTATTCATGAATTATGGTTCTGTCATTAGCCCTAAGTATAAATCACAACTCTAAACTAGTTCATAATAAAATATTCATTACATGGTAAAAAATTTGAGATTTTTTGTACAAACACTACTAAAAATGTATGTTGTGCCCAGAAAAAAAAATTCAGAATTTTCTGGGCTTGGGAAGTATTTTTTTTCAAAGTAGGAAAACTTTGAAAAATTCTAATAAAAAATTGAGTTGAGATTTTTCGATTTCTGTAAATTGAAACATTTTTTAAAAATTATTTTTATCAATGATAAAATTTCAATCTAGGAAAAATTCCAAAAAAAAGATCTGGAGGTTGGCATGATTTTGGTACGTTTAGAGATGTCGGGGGCACCTCGAGATGCCTCTTTGTATTCACTATATATTTTCCCTATCACATGTTTTGCCTTCCTTGCAACTCCACCTAGGCCTCGGTTTGGCAGGACTATGGTGGTGTTTGCGGTGGTCAAGGTTGTCGGAGTGACCAAATGTATATGTAGGGACGAGTGAAAGAGAAGTAAGGGATAATATATACTTACAACAGTCACCGTGGCTTTAACTGGAATTCAATGTTGCGATGTGAAATATGCTATTGTAACTCGAATTAGATACAAATATTGTCTCGCAAGGGTATCTCCTCAAAGGCTAGGTCTAGAACGAGGCTCACAATAACAACCGGTGGCTACAGCATTCGTGGAGTTTTACATGTTGGCTTTGTTGCGAGCAAGGAGGACCGATAAGGTCTGTAGGTTATTGGGTGGTGGTGGTATTTGTTGTGGTGATGGATGTGGTTTAGGGTAAAGGTGGTAGAAAAAATAACTTGTTATAACAAAAGGAGATGAACGAGAAGGCAACAGTGCTAGCTAGTATAAATAATTAAATACGATGATATACACTTCCATCTTTCTTTGCTGGTCTAAATGATACACTTCCGATAGATTTTCACTTACCACACCGAACTCACTTACAAATATACTATTCTATGGTGAAAGACAAGGTTTAAGGTGGTTTAGGGAAAAAATTTCCCCAACGGACCAAACACGAGTGTAAATGAGACAATCCAAGTTAAGCATTATGTGCTCAAATTTGACTTGTTTAGTATATACCATTATTTAATATTGAGTTTTTATCATCAGCAAGGTCTAAACTTTGGTGTACCGGACAAAAAAGGTACTCAACTTTCAAAAGTGATCAATCGGGTACTTGAACTTTCAAAAACACATCATCGGGATACCTCCGTCCATTTTCCGTTACTTGACCGTTAATTATGAGGGCATATTAGTCATTTGACATATCTCAACTTTCAAAAGTGATCAATAAGATACGTGAACTTCTAAAAACACAACATCAGGATACCTTAGTTAATTTTTCATCATAACTAAGTTAAATGTGGGTCATGTGAGATATTTTCAAGGGTTTTATGATATTATCTCACTATTTTTTTTGCTTATATACTCTTCTTTTGTCTCTTTTTCTCTTCAAGTCCCAACGAGGTGAGAGACTGAATCTAATACCACCGAGGTATTTTTTCATGTATAACAAAATTGTGGGTTATAACACATCATTTTTGGGCCAAAATTTTATATTTTTATTTTTATACCAAAATCTTCCCACACTCAAATTATAATTTAATGCAAAAATATCGATCAATTTATTTTTTACGATTTTCCAAAATGGCAAAGTTAAAAATTCATAAAAAATATACAATTCGAGATTTTTCGAATTCTGTCAATTGAAACACGTTTTAAAAAACATATTTTACCAATGATGACTTTTTATGAAATTTTAATTTTAATTTTTTTTGCCAAAATCATGACTTTTCACCCAAAACCGTGGGTTATAACACACGATTTTTGGGTCAAAATTGCATATTCTTATTTTTACACTCAAATCATCATTTTTAAGGACTTCTCGAGTGACAGAACGCAAAAATATCGACTGGTTTCCTTTTTACAATTTTTCAAAGTCAAAAAAGCAGAAAATTCATAAAAAAAAAATCAACAATTTGAGATTTTTGAGCAAAGTTATTTGGAATACCTTTTAAAAATCATGTCTTACTAATGATGAAGTTTTGGCATAGGCAAAGATAGAAAAGGGGGTGTGCAAGGTTTGGCATGCTAGGACACGCCGTGAAATCTCCAAATGTGACAAACCATGTCAACCCCCTTTTTCCTTCAACTTTGTATGTGACAAAACTTCACCAATGTTAAAAAGTGATTTTTAAAGCTTTTCCATCTAATTTTACTCAAACAGGTCGAGTCGTTCTTGAGTTATGATTTTTCAAAGTTAGAAAACTGAAAAAAATTCATAACTCATAAACGAGTCGGATTTTTTAGCAAAATTAGTTGACACACTTTTTAAAAATCATGTTTTAACAATGACGAAGTTTTGCCACTAGCAAAGTTGAAGAGAAAAGTGTAGTTCAAAATAAGCATCCCGAGGTACCCTCGATACTTCCCACGATACCGACGATAGCGAGGCCAACTAACGATGCTCATTATAATAAGGGTAACTAACGATGCATGCACATACTAGCGAGGCTAACAATATATATGCTCATGCTTAGGATGCCCACAATGCCCATGTAATTTTTCAAAGTCGGAAAATTAGAAATTTTTCAAAGTTAGAAAACTAGAAAATTCATAAAAAATAAACGATTCGAGATTTTCGAGTTCTGTTAATTAGAATACTTTTTAAAAATATATTTTACCAATGGTGAAATTTTGAGAAATTTTTATTTTGACCCATGTGAGATATTTTTCATGGGTTTTATGGTACTTTCTCTCTTTTTCTTTTTCTTTTTGCTTATATTCTCTTATTTTCTCTCTTTTTCTCTTCGACTCTTACTCGAGGTGAGAGACTGAATATAATGTCACCGATGTATTTTCTCATGTATGGATGATGCATATAAAGTTAGTTTGAAATATAATGTATAGATGATCTAGCTTTTGAATTAGTCAATACTTAAATTCATATTGATTAAAGTAATCAAAGTAATACCCTCCAAAAAAAATTATCACATATCCTCCAAAAAAATAATCAAAGTGTACTTAAATTATTAATTATAGGAAGAGAATAAGGATGAAGTTTTGAAGGGAAAATATGGAAGGAGAATAATTAATTGCATTGGTAATTTGGAGGAAAAAGACAAGGTGAGAGGAGGGAATACATGTGATTCAATATATTTCATGTAACTGATATATGATGAAAAATGGACTGAGGTATCCTGAATTCCGATGACATATTTTTAAAAGTTTATGTACCTTATTAATCACTTTAGAAATTTGAGATAGGTCAAATGATTGTTATACCCTCATAATTAACGGACAAGTAACTAAACTTGGACAGAGGTATCCCGATGATGTGTTTTTGAATGTCTAAGTACCTTATTAATTACTTTTGAAACCGAAGTACTTTTATGTCGGGTGCATCAAAATTTAGAATTAAACTTCATTTCTCAATATCTAGCCACCGCTCTCGAACCCTAGAGTTGCAGTGCCTAGACATTGACGGTCAAACGTTTCGGCGGCTATCTTCTGTGTTCTTGCGTGACATTTTTTTATGGTCAAATGTTTACCTCTTCGAACATCTAGTTGTCTTCGCTTGAATCTGTTTTCCCGTATCGTGGGTGATGAGCGGTATGGTTTGATGGTGGATTCGGCCGTCGAAGACATACTAGTCCATGATGGTGACAGTGGTGATGTATGGGGTCGAGGAAATTTTTTTGCTAGGCTTGTTCCTTTGAGCTTCAAGTGGCTTGGTTTGGGCCTGTGTTTGGTTTGTTCCTTTAAGCATGTGCTAGTTGAGTCTCAAGTATGGTCTTTTGTTGCTTGGGCCTCGTTGGTGGGTGTCTTGCCACCATCACTCAATGATTAGAGAATGTAAAGGGTTTGAAGATGGAGGTTTCAACTTTTCGGTACTCCTTCATGCTTTACCTACAAATTGAGAAGATTTTTTTGTGCTTCTCTTAGTGAGTGTCATTTTGTGTGTACCAATTGAGTGCTCAGGAGAGCAGAATGTTATTTTTCTTTTTGGGAGATAAAGTTCTGCCCTGGCTTTTGGTTGATGAAGGAAAGCACAAGGTTGTTAATCTTAGATTTACATATATATAACTCAAAAGCTAAATGGCCTGGCAATTGGGGGAAAGATTAACTATTGGGCTGGAGAGGATAGTATTGGACCTATTGAGATATTGGATGAAAGTATATTAATTTTGTTTGTTTTGGTAGTAGTACTTTCTTGAGAGGATAACATATTTTCAAAAACATTAATAAACCCAAAAGCCCTTCCTATCCCCAATAAGTTGAGTTAGTAGCCCAACCATAACCTGCTGAAACTGTTGACCAGTGCAAATATTGTATTAAGATTATAAGTCCAACTACCCTCAAGTTGAGTTACAATATTCATTTCCTTATTTATTCTGTGCATTGTTTTTTTTGGCTAATTAGTCTGTGCATTGTTGAACCGTGCTTGTCGTGTGCATGGCAAGGAACACTCAACAATTGAAAGAATGTTGTGCTGGCCGAATAGTCAACACTTAACCACATCAACTCTCAACCATTTTGGTGGAAATGCTGGACCCACCCCAACCATTTGTAACAACGGTAATAAATAAAACACAAATTTTCATAAATGATTACTTAATTATAATAATTGTGACACTTTGTTCACTATATTTTCAAATAAATTACTTTGGTCACTCAAAATTAATAGGTATTGAAGTCGAGTGATTAAAGTGAAAGACGGTATTAAAGTTGAGTGACCAAGCTAATATTTTTAAAAGTATAGTGACGAAAATGTAGAAATTGTTATAATTGAGTTATCATTAGTGAAATTTATCCTAAATAGAATAACTAAGAAACTCCTTTCATTGTTTAAATCCCTAAACTATTGTGACTCTTTGAAATAGTTTTCTTTTTTCTTTATTCCTATTTTTTATGAAAAAGAAAAGAAAAAGGAATCAAGTTATATTTTACTATTCTGTTTAGTAGACGAAGTGGTGTAAGCTCAGTGGTTAGAGCACCCACTACCTAAGATCCAAGTCATGTATTCGAGTCACTATGTTGGTAGGAATAAAATCTTTTGATTCTCTTTTAAAAAAATATTATTTTGTTTAGTATAGTGTCTATAATACACAAGTGTAAAAGTAAATATTTCAATGTTGCCAAAATGAAGAATTGGTCAGAGAAACAAATAGTGGAAATCATATCATCTTTCTGAGCATGTGAACTGTTGGACATTTCAATCATTGAATTCAGTGAAAAAGTAAATCTTATGATCAAAAATGCATAATATAAAATGTTTTGCAATATGGTGAAATTTTGTTGTCATTAATTCTAAAAAATGTATTAATTCACACAAACATGCATAAACATCATTAGTTTAAAGTGTGTGATGTAGTGGTTTGATTGTCTCCAGAGACATCTGACATAAAAGTATGTGTGTTAAAAAAAAATGCATAAACATCATTAAAGAATATTTAGTTGAAAATAAAAACCCTACCGTGAGGCGATTACGAGCAAGCGTGCGCGGAGCCTCCTTGAGCGGCATCGTTGTGTCCCACGGTGGAGTTCTAGTTTCGGTTTAATAAATTAATTGAATCGATAATCCTCTCTGTCTGAGGATTAGCACAAAAAATCGTCTCTCCCAAAAAACAAAACCAAATAAACAACAATTATTTGTTTGATCGGGAATCCGGTGGTTTAGGTGTACTGCAATTTGTTTTCCAACAAATGGAAGGAGGGTTGGCCAGCTGGACAAAACGGTCCAACTACCAGAGCCCAACACTTCTGGACAGAAAGCACCAAACAACGAGTCCAGCGACTATGAAGTGGGTCCCTCCCACCATTCCCCTCTTTAAAAGAGACCCCAATTCCAGCTGTGAATATAAGCTTGCTGGTACTGATCGAGATGATAATTAGTTGATCATCCTCACCACTACTACTACTATTAATATCTCTCTTTCCCCAAACCCATCTGATCTCCTCTAGCTAGCATGTGTTTTGTTTTAGGTTCCGAAAGTACGTAGTGCTTGTACTGGGCCTGCACAAAATTAGTTATGATGGATGTTGTTGACTTCCAAAGCGGAACAGAGTTATTGTTCGATCATCATCCTCAGTCTCATTTTCTCTTGGATGTCAACCACCCAGAAGCTCCGTCGGAGATGAAGTTTTCCGGAGGTTCCTATTACAAGCCCAGTTGGGTTTTTCCTGAAGCTGACGCCAAAGGGTCTGTTGGGTCGACGACTACTGAAGCTGAGCTTGTTACGTCGTCTGAGTCGACCGAGGAGGATGACGATTACATTGCCGAGTTGACTCGTCAGATGACTCACTACATGCTTCAAGACGACGACAAACACGCTCTCACAACCAATATTAGTAGCTCCGAGAAAATCCAAGAGGTAAGCTTTGAGATAAGGATTTGAATTTTTCTGGTGGATAAGGTCGATTTTGAATATACAAAGAGAAAACGGATTGATAATCATGAACCAAATTAACGTTGTTTTAACTGTGTTGCAGTCGTGGGGTTGCGTCGGTTGGCCGAGTGGCTCGAATACAATGATGTGGTCGCCGTTGGGCTCGAGCAGTGGCAGCCCAGAAGGCCCATCACAGGAGCCATCGCCGCCGGTGACACCAGGCAAAGACCAAGCTTGGGAGAATAAAAGTCCAACGTACGCCGCCGTTTTGTGCAAGTTGGACAAGTTAGGTATGAAGGAACAGGGAAGCCCAAGTAGTACTACCCCAGTAGCTGAAAATCCAAAGCAAGGTGTAACCTTTGATCAAAGCCAAGACTCTAAGGTAGGAATAATAAATCCGATGGTTATTGGAAAACTTTTACTGTTCATATACCAACCATTCTACTTAACTAATTTGGTGTTATCTTGTAGATCAATTTTAAGCTAAAAGAAGGGCAAAATTCAAAGAAACAGGTCTCAACCAATAGAGCAAGACAACCCAAGAATGTTGGTCATCAGAAATTTGAGTCCTACATTCAAAACCATAAGAAAGTTGGGTCTACTGCTAATGGAGGATTAAGGCCTCCTCCTCCTATTGCCAATTTGCCCTTGAATCCGTGGCTCAACAACCAGCAAGGCCGTTCAGGCATGCATGCGGTTTTCCTTGGCGGGTCAGGTTCGGGTTCGAGGGCCACCGGGACGCCGTCTTGTGGGACTGGTGTCTTCTTGCCTTGTGTTATCGGTAACACATCCCAGTCACCCAAGAATAAAAGAGGTACTCATTGAAAACTTTTTCATTTAATTTTGTCAAATTTTGGGGTCGCTTTTAAATTTTTCTGTGGCTTTTAGCAGAATGTGATATTGGTACGTTTTGGAGTGGTTTCATGGTCGTTGGAGTGGTTGGGGTTTGAACTTTGAAGTGGAATATCACCTATCCAATAATATTTGATTATATTCGGATTGGTTGCATGTGTGATGTGTTTTGCATCTTTTGGTGTAGGACCCTGGATCTAGATTAGGTTCCATTATTCTTAGGATTCCTTTTTATCCCCGTTCGAAAATTTGGTATAGGAAGTGGCCAAACTTGTTGTTAGCCAGTGACTTAGTGACCGGTACGTGTAGATGGAATCTTCCCTAACCCCGGCCCAATGGACCCCTTGCTCTGCGGTTTAGATCTTTCAGGAAATTGCTTTTGTTTTTTCAAAGGGAATTTTTAAATAGATTCCTTTACTCAACATCTTTAATATTTTTTTTAATTTCTCCAGAATTTTCTAGTTTATATTTAATGTAAATTTTTAGGAAATGTTTAATGATTTGCTACTCGTAACGTTTTTTATAGCACTCACGACTAGCCATAACTTTAGTAACTAGTTACCATCCGACCACTATAGTTTTTATAAATTTCAGTCATTTTCAAAGAATTTTTATCAAACACGATAAAAAACACTTAGTAACTTAGTACGATTTCTAGATTTACAAATGAGATTTGTCTACGGTACATTAATGTACCGATACATCAAGTAGATTATCTTGATACGTACAGATGTAGACTAACTCAATACAGACGTAGACTAGTTCGAGATCAAACCAAGCTAGTCTACCAATGCATAGAATTAGTCTACCAGAAACGATTGATTATGTAAATTTTTGTTTGAATCTATTACAAAAATTGACAGTCTCAATAAACATTATATGATATGCGCCATTTGTAAAGTTCATTACTCCATTGATAAATTCGTGATGATATCATACAAAACAAATTATATCAGTGTCAGTCAGTCATTTTCATGATTATAATCGTTAACGTAGTTAAATATAAGATCCGTGCAGATCACGTATATTTATTAATGGTTAGAAATTATCGCGCCCTATAGGCCAAGGAATTTAGAATTGTCCTTGCCTATTTAATACAGTCAAAGATCCTCTCTATCAAAGGCTCCTAAACTAATTAGTTGGCTCTCTCATTGGTTGCAGGATGTGCCCCTGTTCTTATACCAGCAAAGGTAGTTCAAGCCCTGAAAGTTCACTTTGACCGAGTGGGTGATCTACCTCGACCAAACCCTACCGCTTTCCCCATACAAAACGGTACGAAACCTTGTAAATCACTAGGTATTTCATCATGACAAATAGTTCGCCAATTTTGGACGTCTTTCCTAACTTTTGTTCTGTTCTTTTCGGTTCAACGTACTCAGATAACTTAAAGGGTGGAAGGAGGACAAGCACGTCTTCCAGTAGAAAGCGGCAGTCAAGAGCTGGAGCACTGCCAGACATGAACAATAATGAAATGGGTCTACCACAAGAATGGACTTATTGACTTGGCCAAGCTCAAGCACATGATATGCTTCTTTCATCACCACCTACAATATTGCTAATCTCTCATTTTCAATTATGGTGGTGCTATGTTCTTTGGCAGTTAGTTTGTTTCTTAGCAAACCAGGAAAGGGATTAAGATGGAATAAAGAGAAAGATGACAGGCAGAAGTCGGTCAATTAGATATGTAGGGGAATCCATTAGATCATAGATTAGGACAAACAAATAGAGATTCACAAGAATAGTATCTTTTTTTTTTCTTTATGATCTTTCCAAAAATAAACAATAAGTTCGAATTTGTCTGCTAGCGCCTAGCTGCAGCAGGCTGGTCTTGAATGGCTTAACCAAATACCAGGGATATAAGGATGCCCTTTGATAAAGTGCTGCTGCAAGCCTGTGGAGAACTAATGCTTCTCGTTGTTTTTCCACATTTATACAATTATGAAATTCATTATTCGAGTCTTGGAATTGAAAACACTGCATGCACACTAGAATTAGTTTCTGTTCCCTCGTACTTTCTTGAATTCACAAAAGGGATGCTCTTCTCTTGTTTCTATGTGGACTTTTTTATTTTAGAGAAATGAGAATATTATTGATGGAAAATTATTGATAATATATATGGTATATCACAGAGAGACCCGGCCATATAAGTGGCATGGTCATGATAAAATAACTCCCCCTAACCACAATTAGAATCGACTAGATTTAGTAACAAATAAAAGATCCGATATTCCAGCTGATTATTGATAGCCAAATTTAAATTTAAATTCATATTCATCCGGCAGATTAACGGATATTCAGTCCACTGATTTAATATGTTTAATATTTTAAGTATTAATAAATTTTTAAATAGTAAATAGTAAACTTTTATCACAATATGCACTAAAAAGTTAAACTATAATCAAATATTCAAACAATTTAAAGATTTTTTTTAAGGAAAACGTAAATAACAATAAATAATCGAGAATACTCAGAATATGATCAATTTTATTAATGATTAAAGGGCCTCTATATATAGAGGAATACATGATACAATCCATATTGATGTAAGAAATATCTAATCCATATTCTAGAAGGATAACCTATACTAAGAGTCATAGTTTGACAAGGCACACAATAATGTTTTCCTTCAACAGATTTTTAGTTTTTGTCAAATTTTTTACACCAAATCTAAACAATGAGTGGTTCTGATGATTGAATTATGTTCTCAATTGGTCGGGATGATGATCGAGGTCCACATTTTAATACAAAACGAACGTCCACACATTTTTAACCCTATATAGAATTATTGTTTTTATATTTAAAAAGAATAATTATATTTTAGACAATAAAATATTTTATTATTATGAAAACGGACCGGATTATTAATGGATTAGATTAACCTAGATTGGTATTTGATCAATTAAGTTGAAGGATTAACAAATCCAAATCATAAACAGATTAACGAAACATATTATAAAATCCAAGCCCGTCCATTAACAACAGATCCAGACCGGATCTGGATCAAAATTCAGTCCATTGACATGTCTTTACTTCCATGGTTTGAGAGAGATATAAACCCCATAAGTTGTTTTTATTAATTCCCAATAAAATTTTATGTAGTTTATCTTCATAGAAAAATGTTATGCTCTTTAGAATTCTCTTTAGGTACATTATTGCATCAATATATTGTCCATTAGAAGCATGAACTGAAATTGTCCATTAGAAGCATGAACTGAAATTGTCCATTAGAAGCATGAACTGAAATTAGAAGCATAATTATTGTTTAACCGAAAGAGTTAAGCATAATTATTGTTTAACTGAAATTAGAAGCATAATTCTAGATTAACTGAACTTAGAAGCATGTTAGATCCATCTATTATAGAACAGTATGAGCTTCTTCTTCTTTTTTTTCTTTTTTTGTTTTCCGAAAAAGAACAGTATGAGCTATTGACCTACCCTACCAGTCCACCATTGTATGAATATGATCTACCCTTTGTTTACATTAATTAACAAATTGATGCATTAATACATTGTAAAGTTTATGTGTTCTTGATGACATAGGAATATTAAAAATAAATGTCGTCAGTGCATGTGATTAATGTTACTAATATGGGGGTGAGATTGAACCTACTAGTAATTTGATTGGGATCCAAACTGCATTTCAAACAAAAAATATATGAGCAAGTATTAAGAGAGGATGTCACTTATTTAAAGAAATTTGAGGATGTCATAACCCTACTCTATAATTTGATGATATAAACCATCCATATTTAGGTCTTCATTGAAGGATCATATTCTTGTAAAATTTAGTCCAATGAAAATTTTTAAGCCCTTTGATTAAAACAAATCATCGGTTCAGTTTTATTTGACAATTTGTATTTGCTACAAACTCTTCACATTTTAGATGACCAACGATTTTTAATTTAACTGATTTTTGTAAAGTCCTGCAATTGGACATAAAAATGTACATTCTCGATAAATGAATTGTATAGAATGGCTAGAGTTAGAATACATCCTCAATATTATATATTTATCTTTTTCAAAGATGAGCTTGAGATAAAATTCATGGAAAACATATATATACAAAGAATCTGATTAATATATCGAGCCATTTTATTTTCTTTGTATATGCAGTACCGATTATGCAAGAACGTTATTCAAAATCTGAAATTGATCTTTGTCAAAAAAAAAATCTGAAATTGATTGATGCGAGAATATAAAAGAAGAAAAAGAATAAGATTTGATTGAAGATGCTCGATCACTCACCTAAACTAAGAACAAAAGTAGTTTTAAATTACAACTAGATTAATCATGGTACGCAGTTCTACTACTACACCATCAATAAATTAAATATAACTGCGCGAGAGATGACATCGTCAACTGAGAGGTTCAATTAGATTTCACTCAAGTGACAGGTTAAATATGAAAATCAAATTTGATTTTATAAGATTTGTTATGATATAGACCAAATTGTTAACAGGTTCTTGTTTATGATATAGACCAAATTGATTTATTTATGACATTCATGTAGCTTTTCATGAGAGGGAGAATACGTTTCAATTAAGAATGCATGCATGAAGAAATAAATGGTCCAAAGTAAAAGTGAAAGTCATAATAAACAAAAAGAAAAGGTTTAATCCAAAAGAAAAGTAAAAGTTATAACATAAAAAAGTAACAAAATTATCGGAAAAAAACTCTCATCCGAATCGGTTTGGACATAACTTTTTAAAATCTATATTTTCTGTCATGTAATTCCGAAACTTTTATTTTCTAAATCATCGTTTTAAGGTTATTTGTGTAAAAATTCAACCAAAATGAAAATCATATAGTCATCCAAATGTATAGAATAAATGAATGATTTCTCGCAACCTTTTAAACTTTGACCTAAATTGTTCATTTGTTTAATACACATTTAGATGACTAAATGATTTCTCATTAATTAGGTTTATTTTCACATAAATGATCTTCAAATGATTCAAAAAATTAGTTGTTTAAATCATGATACACATTACGTAATGAAAACTATAAAGAGTTTGAACGAGGATTATGTCCAAACCGATTTAGACATAAGTAATTTTCGCTTCTATCATCATGATATTTAAAAGAGCTATTACTTTGGGGTGCACTATTTGTGGCGATGGTTGGTGATCATGACTATGTGGGTATAACATAGACTATACGAGCCTTTTTGGATTAAATTAAAATGTGTGTTTCTAATTGATACAAGTCATGAGTGACACTTAGTTGTAGTAGTTACAATGTAATTTGATTATTTTATCATGCACATATTGATCTCGATGTAACCAACATGGAATCTCATCAAGTTATATATGTGTATCAAGATTACCATAATGTACATGTATCCCATGTTGAAGTGGCTCTTACGAATCATAGCTTAATCAGCAATTACCATGACCAGAGATCAAACATCAAATGGCTTCTAGAAATATCTTCTTTCATGAAATAATGATTGAAAGGTGATCGATAGATTTATTGTTTGATTGTTTTTAAGTGAATAAAGGACTTCGTCAAGTTGGTTGAAATCTGATATTTTCAATCTAATGAAACTTTAGATTGTTACAAAAGATTGAAGATCGAAAATCAAAGGAAGCCAAAAATATATAAAAACAAAATTAAATAAAGGAAAAACAAAAGATCGGAAACGAGATGAGAGTGTAGCGTTGGGCTTAGGGTGAAGAAAACGTTGGTTGTCGATCGCAACTGGATTTAGATTTTAGACAATATATATGTCAAAATAGTAAACTACAAAGAGATATTCATCATAATTAAGAGCAATATTTCACAAGAAATTAAGCTAGCTAGATTCACCATAAGAAAAGAAAATATATAATGCTCTGCATTTGGATATTCTCTTTTGTCTTTTAATATGATGAAGATGGATACGACGTGCTAATAGGGACGGCCAATTAATCATTTTAAAATATACAATTCATGCAGGGCCAAGGCAGCTTTCCTGGATTAGCCATTTGTGACACTTGTTCATCACTTGAGACTTTGTAAACAATTGCGGTTGCCACGTTACTGCATGCAGATAGAGATGGATTAGTTTCATAATTTCATTTCTCACATCATGGATGTATCACATTGCAACTTGAAATATTATAGAGCAGCAATGCTGATCTGACCAGAAAGGTCTAGGTATACGAAATGTGAAGTTGGTGATTATGACTGGAAAGTTTGTGCACACCTACAGGTTCAAGTTTTATGAACAAACAGTTCAATTTTCTTTTTCTCATATTGAAACAACCAAAATAAATTTGAAATCTCTATTTTTTTGGGGTGAAATTGAATATACGTACTCAATTTTTTTTTTGACAAATAATATCATTTTATTAATATTTTTTAACAAATAGTACAAATAATGATTTACCTTTGTTGGGGGTCACAAAGATCACCATTAAAAGTATACTCATACTTTTAGGCTAATAAGCACAATCAATTCTAAGGTAACCAAAATGTAAAATCGATCCGAAATGGATAGAGATGGATACACATCATGGGTGTATGACATTGCAACTTGTGATATTATATAGCAGCAACAATGCTGATCTGATCAGAAAGATCTAGGTACACCAAATGTGAAGTTGGTGATTATGACAGGATTTGTGAACTAAAATTCAAGTTTATGACATGATAAACATACCTAAATATCCATCAAAATAGTCCTATTTTTCCGCCTCCTTTTCTTTGGGCGCATTGATCTTGTCAGCTCGCGCGGGTTGTTGCTTCCGGTCTTATCTGTGGCCAGTCTTTGCTTCCGATCGTCATGAATATCTATGTAGTCTGCAACGGCTAACGGGGATTTGTTTCTTTTATTTCTTGCCATTGATGTTGTAGTACGAACCTGACTTTCTTAATCAGTTGCATTTCATATTAGCTACTTTTAACTTGTAACCATTTGTCACTTTTGTTTTATTGATGATCAAACAATTTGTCATATTGATTATTATACCAGGATCTATTAAACCCTAAACCCAAAATGGCTATAGGGTTTGTTCCCAGTAATAGGATTTTGGGTTTGATCAAACAATTGGCTTTTCTGTTTAGTTTACTTTTAGATTTTTTGGGCTGCTCAATTTTGGGTCCAAACCAATTGTAATGGTCTCCCAGTTTTGTGGTTTTAACTTTTAACTGAATTTCTTGACAAAAAAAAAATGAAGAAAGATCATAGAGACCACTCATGACGCCCATAAAAGCTGGCCCGAGTTAGATTGAAAAACTTTACTATTTAAGCGAGATTATTAATTTATCGGGGTTTTACTGTATGAGTTATAATGAGTTGTTGCATGAGGGGTGTGCACTAGGGTGTAGTTTAGTTGGACAAGGTAGTGGCCTGCCCAGTATATACCCGAATTAGATTGAAAGACTTTATTATTTAAGCGAGATTATTAATTTATCAGGGTTTTACCGTATGAGTTATAATGAGTTGTTGAGGGGTGTGCACTAGGGTGTAGTCCAGTTGGACAAGGCAGTGACTTGCCCAGCATATACCCGGGTTAGAGTCTCACTCTCCCCACTTTTTTCGAACTTTGGAGCCCCCTTCTCCTCCAAAAAAAAGAAGTTGTTGAGCTGTTGCGAGGTCTATGTGAGGTGCATTTAGTCGCATTCCCATAATTTGTATTCTTACAGTTTTAAACGATCCCTCGATTAGTGTACTCACGAAGTCACAATAGATCAAGAAAAAGTAGAAGCTCGACATCATTTGTGACTTTGGTTGAATGAGTATACAGTGATCGGAAAGATGCTATGAAATGAAAAGAATGAGATTGTTTCTGAAGCCAATTGGTTGTATAATAATTGAGATTTCAAATATGGTTTGGTTCTCAAATACAATTGTGTCAAAAAATTCTCGAACTTTAAGGTTTTAAGCTTTGGCAACTTATATGGGTCAAGTTATCGAGCAAATGGCGAGCGTAGGCTTCGCTGCAAGGTGCACAATCTCTGTTGTTGTTATGGTTCAGGTCGGTGATGGTCTTGTGCGGTTGTCCTCTTCGTTCGCACAAGGCCGATCTTTAGATACCTAATTGTGGCACGAAATCGAGAAATAGGTTTTAGAAAAAAACGTTCATTTGTTAAGGGCCTAGCCACTTCATGTTTGTCTTGTAGAAACCTTTGAAAGAATTTTTTTTGTTTGGTCAGGAATGAATACTGGAGTCCAACGTAGAAGAATTTTAAAGTGTAGCATTTTTCCGAAACTTGTCCAGTAGTTGTTCTAGCTAGTTTTCTTCTATGCTAGAAGCTTAACATTACTTGGTTCTTTTTTCTTTCAAAACCTTCCAAAACACGAGATTTTTCAGTGTGCTATAGCAATGCATTCGCCAACTAGTTTGTTGCCGATATGTGGGTTGCGCTCTTATGCCCTAGGTCAAGGCGGTTGAGTCTGCATGGAGTCTTGAGTTTTTGGTTTCGAGTCTTTGAATTGGGTTAATTCCTTGTTATGCACTTATGCTTCAGTTGCCCAAACCAAAATGTATTGCGTGGTTTAGTAGCTGTATTTTGGTTTGCCATAAATTTGTGGTTACTACATGTAATGCTTCGTTTCTCTTCAATAGCAATAGAATGACTACTAATTCCAAGGTGAGGTGGAATAGGAGTGTGTGTGTTAAAAAAAAAAAGTTACTTGATCAAGATGAATATCATTAATGAAGAGTAGAATCAAAGCCCGAACGAAGAAAAGAGTATCACACATTCTTGATTAATTCTTTAGTACAAATCAATCAAATGCAATAAACAATTAAGATCATCAGTATTATCACTTTCAAATGCTTCCTTTTATCTTTGAATAAAAAGTGACCATAAATGGGTAAAGATGAATTAAATGACAATTTAAATTTTACAATTTATCCCTAAGTGGTAGGTTGATGAATGAATTCGATCACTAGCTTCTGAGTGGATGATTCTTAAGACTGTAAAATCACTGCCACATAACATAACAAAGCCAACTTAGGTAAGTAATTAATTAGTACCCTCTCCTCTTTTTCTGAATTTTGGACCAAAAAAGAGAGAAAATCTGGAAACATTAATTTCCCCATATAAAGAGTGCAAGCTGTAAGCAATAATCCAAAATTTCTAAAACCAATAACGCAGAATTAAATGGGCACTAATTTCATCACTGTACCAATTCACACTCCCAATTCATCATCTTGATACATATGTATTCGCAAAATACCATCTAAAACTGGGTTGGCGTTTTAATTAGAATAGGTAGGGTTTCAATATCACCCAGGAAAAAACTAAATAATTGATACCATCTGACATTCAATCTCTACAAAGAACGCATATAAAAACAATTAAGTGCTCCAAAAATCAAACACTAAAATCTCCCAATTCATTCCATTAATAAATCACCAATATTCAACAACTCATTGGAGGCAGATCAGAAACCTTTTCATCCTCCTCGGATTTCCTAAAAACCTTACTCCCAAAAAGGAAGAACCCCAAAGTATGCCCAGCCACAGCAACCAAAAACACACCAGCATTAAAGGACATGACAGCCAACATTACCATATAAGCCAGCCCGACCCTGATCCCATGCAATAGGGTCTGGACCATTCCGGCCGCCACGTGTCCCGACCCGGCTTTGATGAGACGACAATGGGAGAGCCACTCAACGAGGACAGCGAGGGCGAAAACGAAGAGTAGGGCCAGGTAATACATGCCAGTGTTGGTGCCTGGCCATCTGGAGAAGAGGACCTCGGCGTTTGTGCCCCAGAAGAAGGTCATGTGCATCATCATTTTGTGGTGAGGCATCATCGTCGTGCCGTTCATGGATGGTGGTGGTGCCATGGGACCCATGTCGTGATGACTATGATTCATACCTTCCATTTCTCTCTGAAATGTGAATCTGTGTTTGGGGTTGAGATATGTCAATGAGGAGGTCTATGGAATTACTTGTGGGTATTTATAAGGCTGTTGGGGTGTTTTTAATTTTATTGACTACTCTGATCGTACATTGGGGCTCGTAATGTGTAGTACAGTTCCAGAGAATACTGAATTGGTAATTGCAAAGTTGAGAGTTTTTTGAAATTTGTGAAATATTTTTTTAGGAAAATACCAAATTTGTGTCCCAAATGATGTGGACTTCGCCACATCATTAGTATTTTGATGATTTGGATGTCCAGCTCAATACCCGAGAAAATTGAGTTTTATAAAAATTAAAAAAAAATTAAAAAACTTGAGAGACAAATACAGCAAACCCTAATTGCACCATCGATCTTATTCTTGTAGATTCCTGGCCATACTGCTTGCCTTCCTACGTACTCCAAGATATAAAGAGATCAATTTGATCTTCCCTTTGTGGAATCTCTTGAAATGAGTAAATCAAGACGGGTTGAAGTTTGAGATCCTTTACTTCCAATTGAGGGAAGAACTTTAATTGATTCTTCTGTATTCTATCACTTATTAGAATTTCAGTTTTTTTTTTCTTGTCCTCCTTCCCAAACTGCAATGGTTAAGTGATGGTGATGGAAACGACGACCTTAGCAGTGGTCGGCAACAATGAAATCAAGATTGAGTTTACTTAATTTCACTTTTTTTTATAATATATTTTCTGAAAAATGAATTAAGAAATTATATTATTACTTGTTGGCAATTTGATTCATTCTAAATTAATTATGTGGTAATGATGTGGCATTTGCCACATCATTTGGGATTAAAATTTGGTAAACAATTTTGGGATCTCTAGCATCACTCATTTTTTTAACAATAAAATGTTCTTTTGATAAAATTAAAATTAAATTTAAAACAATAAAATATTATTTTTTGGTTTTCTGCCGTTTTTTTATCAAATGATATTCAGAAATGATTGTGAGATTCAAAGTTTTTGGGATTAGTCTTGATTTTGAGATTCCTTTTTATCCCAAAAGATGCTCAATTGGATCCGGATCCTCTCTTCGGCTACTCTCTTCTTGACTTGTTCTTGATTTTAAATGTGAACCGTAGATCAAAGATTCAAAGACCTTAAATGAGCCACGTCATCACTTTCAATATTAAATTACAAAATTAACGGACTCCAAGACTAACGACGTTTGTTCTTGTATTTTCATATCTTCACCTTGTGTGCACCATCATTTTGCCTCACTTCTTTTTTCTAATTTTTATTTTCTCAGCTTCCTAGCCATTATATGGTTTAATGATTAGGATTGTGAATCAAGTCTCATCTCTTTCCTTTCTTCAACTCAATTTATCCTCAAATCCGTCAATGCATGCAACCTAAAATGACGTTTGCTCTTCTAATATTCTGCAACTTGAGAGGTATAGATATAAATTGAACAAACTGGGGCATGGTAAAACCAGACGAGTTTAGTTAAATCGTTGATGATCACTAGCTTTAGATCTATAAATTTTTGGTCTAACCACCGAGGATCGGTTCCCCAACTGGGCTTCGAGAGTTGTTATCTTTCTTGGTTCCATTTCAAATTTTCTAATTGAATTGAACTAGAACCCCAATAATTTATATCCAGATAAATTGTCATCTAGAAACTAATCAAATCTTTCTAGTTTTCGAAATTGATCAATGCCCGACACAAGATTCAACTCAGATAGACGAGTTTATTAAAGTTTCGTATCTCCGGCACAATATCCATTGTGGTCTTATTTTCATTTTTTCAATTCGTACAAAACCCAGATTGGTTAAATCTCAGGTTGAGAAATCTTGAGGATGATATATAGTAGCTAGAAATCTTGGTTATGTGACAAATTTATGGTCAAATCAGGTTGATAAAGAGGAAGGAGGTGGTCTCGTGGTGGCAGAGTTTATGGGAAAAAATGTGGGTGAAGAGCTCCTTGTAAGTGATCGATTTAATGAAGAACATAGAAGAAAAAAAAGATCATGGAGGCCAGTCCCATGTTTGGGAAGAATGAGGATAAAAAAATAAATAAAAGGAGGATGAAAAAAATAGATGGCGTTAGTCTGCTAATTTTGCAACTTAATATTAAAAGTGATGATGTAGCTCATTTATGTCATTTGAATCTTTGATCTACGGTTCACATTTAAAGTCAAGGACAAGCTAAGGAGAGAATCCGAATCCTACTCAATTGACCCCATGCATGTTTTTGCTATGTCTTGAACATAGTAATGAGTTCATAAAATATTCTTTCTAAGGTCGATATGATGAAGAAGCCAGCTAGAACCAGAACTTTACTTACACGGCCAATTAATTGTCTTTTTTTTTTTTTAGCGTTTTTCAGATAATTCGTCAAAGACTTTTTCTTTTAATCTCTTTTCAATCTACACTCTATCCCACCACATTAATTTCTTGCCCCTACTTAAGCCTCTTTCAACATTTTGATATACAAGGGAAAAAAATTGAACACTCAATATTATTACGGATACACAAGTATTAGGTTTTGCCATAATTTATATCTCATAATTGTAAGGCCGGCAGAGATTGATGTATGAATATATATTTTTCAAATGGGACGGTTGCCTACATTTACACACATGTCCCCTCAGAGGCTCAGACTCGCCCTTGCCTCGGACATACAGCGTCTCGTCTTTTCCATTAATTTTATGTTATTTGCACTTCAACATAAACGTACCTCTCTTGCGCCCGCTCTTCCCCTCGAAAAAAACAGAGGTTAATCAAAGAAATATATTCATTAATGACAAATTTGTAGTAATTTTCTACCCTCAAAACTAATTAAAAAGGTTAATGAAACATTTAATTATTTAGTTTCAAGGAAATTACATCATTTTTCTAGTTTTTTTCTAGCTGGAAATCGAGTGTCCTAGATTGAGCTGAAGAGTCATGTATATATGTACGTGTAGGTTCACCATGTCAATGGTGTTAAACATGGCGCGCATGCATAGTAGCAGATATAGGCATGGAAAATGCCACAATAAGGAAATATATTTGTAGTACAAATAATTAGATGTACTAACAGATAGTACTACATCCGAAGAAAATTGACACAGTCAATCTAAAAGGATATATTTTTTCTATAAAAAAAAATCGAAATAATTAATTCTAGGGTTTTATTCAAAATTAGGGTTTGATGCAACGTGCGTGTATGACGCACGTACTGGATTAAAATTCCTGACTTTATTTTTAGCATTTTCCCATCCAATAATAATTGACTTTCATTACAATATTACATGCATGAGATCACTTTTTATCCTCAAAAAATAAAAATAAAAAAGAAAATAAAAAAAGATAAGATCACTGTTTCTGATTTCTGATAAAACATTGGGTAATATCTGCTGGCGATTCAAATGCGTGAAGAGACATTAGGAGTTATGAAGGGCTATGATAGAAGTATTTTATGCGACATTTATCTTTATATTTTCTATATTTTTGTAATTAGTTTATTATTGTTTTAGACTTTTTAATTTGTTTTTGAGTTTTGTAGTGTGTCTATCGCAAGGAGGAGAAAAATAAATTAGAGAGTTTTTCTTAAGATGGAGATTCTGATGGAAGAAGGAAGCTTTGATGATGAGTCTCAATTGAAGATGGAATTATATCGAAGCAAGGATTTATTAAAAGATAATTTTTTAATGAGTTTCACTCAAATATAAGAGAGACTAAGAGAGATATATGAGAGAATGATTCTTGGATGATTTTATTCATCTCATAAGGAGGCTATATATAGGAGATACAACTGTACTATACTTACACAGTTACACTACAACTAGTACCACGTACACATACATAAAAGGTAAGATATAAATAATAATATTATGTACAATCAATGCATAATATTCTCTCATTAACACATATAATATATTCTTATTAATGTATTAATGACTAATTGACTCACTCTAACACTCCCTCTCAAGTTGGAGCATACACATCTCGAATGCCCTACTTGCCCAGTGAGTCATGAAAAGCCTAACTTGAGATAGTTTTGGTAAGTTTATCGGCAAGCTGCTCTTCAGTAAAAATTTAACTGCTCTTTAGTGAGTCATGGAAAACCCTATGAAAAGCTTATTGATCCTCAATAAAAATTTAACTGACTTCCAATAAAATTCATAACCCCTAGTAAACATTTTATTGACCCTCAATAAATACTTTTGTCCTTATTGAAAAATTAAAAAATTGTCAAAATTTATGTTTTTTTTTTTAAATTTTGAACCTATTGGCAATTTCCTTAAAAAAAAATTATCCGCCAGTCCGATCCACTTTCTCTTTTCTTCCTCCTCCTTCTCTGCCTCTCTAGATCTAAATCTGAACTTCAGATCTGATATGATTCATGCCGATCTGATCGACAAAGAATTCATCGCCACCATCTATCTCCGCCATTATTCGACCTGGAATGGAGGTTATTAGTTTGCAGCCAAACCGTACGCGTATCGAAACAGATTGAAAAAGTTGGTTACCAACTTCAACCACCATCAACGGTTAAGATTTTAGAGACCAACAAAAGTCGGTTCAATATCGGCACCAACCCAAAAAGGTTGATAACTGTACGGAAGCAAGCCCTAACATTGTTTAGTCACTTTAACATTCTTCTTTAAATGTCACATCAACTAATCACATCATTTGATTAAATATTGTAATGTATAAAAATATGATCGTTTTAGCATTGTTCAAAACGATAAAAATCACATATGATCGAAACGGTTGAACCTTCAATTCTACTGTAACATTGTGTTTTGGGATTAAATTAAATCCTAGCCTTGTTAGCCATTGCATAAACAAATTAAAAAACTAATGCTAATATTATTACCATCAACACCAGAAATAGGTACATGCATATTTAATCAAAATTACACTAGCTTCTCACATAAACAATCTTCTTCAGACAAAATTTATTTACTATGTATGCTGATTAGCATTTCAGTGGAGGAAGATCAGTGTGATCCATATTACTAGGCACTACCTTTGATCTCATAAAAACCCTACTACCAAAAACCAGGAACCCAACTGAACATCCTGCAATTGCAGCAAGTAGAACACCAACATCAAATGACATGACTGCAAGCATTACCAAATATGCCAGTCCGACTCTGGTAGCGTACATCAAGGTCTGTCGAAGCCCATCACCGACATTATTATCCGAACTAGGCTCGATCAATCTAGAGTGAGAAAGCCACTCAACCACCAAAGAGAGCAGAAAGACAGCTATTAAGGCTAACATGTAAGATCCAAGGTTCTCACCGGGCCAACCGGAGAATATAATTTCTGTGGTGTTTTTGCTCCAGAAAAATGTGAAATGGGTGTTCATTGTTGCTTAGCTCGATCAGTAATTGGTCCCTCTCTTCCTCTCCTTTTGAAAATGTCGGATTTAAAAGAAAAAAGTTCCAAGGGAAAGTGGTTCTGGTACTAAAGTTCATTCTGTACTTCAACTGTAAGTAGTACTCGGTGCTTAAATATTAGTGCTACTTCATCAGCCTAATTAATTGTACTTCCACAGATCCACTATAGAGTTTAGACTGATAAGCAAGCATATAATCATATTCTTAGCCGTCTCTAAGTGACAATTTCCACTAGTTTTGATGGGGTCGAATTTTTGGATGTTTCGAAGATCGAGCATATAATTGAGTGTACTACACAAACGAATAAGTAATTGCAGTACAAAACTACATTTCTTCTTGGCTCTTTTACCTTTGTTTCAACAATTCAACAGGAAAAATTAAGCGTCCATGTGCCGGAAAAAAAAATATTTTGAATATGACCTTCAAAATTTGTGGGGTTTTGTAGTTCAAGAGATAAAGATGGAGTACAGCCAAGGCCAGAGTACGTTCAAGCTATTGTCCTTTTAAATTCGAGAAGAAGAGGAAAGGAAGTATTAAGTATATATATATAGGTTTGCAACGACTTTTCCATTGACTATTGTAAAGAAGAGAAGTTGAAAACGTTCGTTTTATGGTTTTTCTCACTTCTCAGTTTAGATTCGATTGATTTGTGGAGAATATAATGCATTCCACTATTGTAAGCGTTGCTATTGTACTCTATGGAGTCTATGCAGATCAATGTTTCAATGATATTAGACTTCTAGTTATGTTATGGTTATTTTTATTTTTGGGTGCACTTGTACATCTTCTTATGTGTTTTTTTATCCCCACCCCATACATCTCATGGACTCATGATGCCAATGAGATTTGCAATTGTGACCTCCATATAATCAGTTATTCTAAATAACTAACAGGTCACAGCTTATTGACCATGTTAAAAATTTAAAAAATCAAGGTTTATCAAGTATTTTTATTATGTTTTCTTATAATATTAGAGAAGAGACGGAACTTCTAAGTTAACTTTTTTTTCTTCCTACTGCTTGAGCTAACCTTAATTCAAGGTTTACTTTTCATAACCAATCAATAATTAATTGGGAACCTTTGAGAATTTTATCTATTTATAATGTTCCCACCCTCTTTCCAACCCCAAAGCCTCTATATACTACATATAATTTTTTACCACTTTCTTTTAAGTAATTACATATATTCGCCCCAAAATTTATATATATACACACACACGTACACACATCGTACATAGTTATTCAGATCTTCATTTATCGATCAAACAAATGGCTAGTATTGGAACCATGCATGCTATCAATGGTTGTCTTTCTCTCCTCTTGGATCACCATTATGGTTCTTTCACATTCCCATGACAACCTACACTTGCCATCAGACGTAGTAGGTCTTGTGTCCCTTGCCTTCGACAAAGCTGGTGGAGGACCCTTTGTGGGTACTTCTGATGGTAGAATCCTCACATATACGAAGGGCTTAAGGAAGGTTTTGCAAACTTTGCTGTCACTTCACCGCAAAGGTAAATCGGTTTAACCAAAATCCCATATTTTGATTATAGCCACCTCAATTAAAATGTATTCAGACTTTGAACCAAGAACAGAGTTACACAAACTTCAAACCCCATAAAACTACTAATTTGTGGCAAAAGGCTAGGCGACAGACAATATATATATATTTACTACATGATGTTTTAGACTTTAGTTAACGGCACAATTGATTTTCTGGGGAAGACTTATTCAGTTGTCTACATAGGCATGATCCATGCAAGTTAATGTCGACATGTTAATTTTTTGTTCGTAGTGATATAAAAGGAGCGGAAGGTTCTAAAGAGCACGCACGTACTCCCTTAAATTTGAAATCCGAAAATCTTCCTATTTCAAGCATATAATTGAATAATGGAACAAGATTTATTCAGCTGGCTTTATGGGATACTGCACCACCTTCAAAATATAAGGTAGCTACCATATAAACTCGAGCATTATTAATTACGTACTGTCCATATATATTTAGCGTACTGATACTACACCGGTACTCTACAATTTTCGGAAAAAATACTAGTGACTGATCAATTACGACGTACATTGTGAAATTTCATGACATTTTAACCGCAATGATCGAATTAAAGCGATCAGTCCTTAATGTAGATAGTAACTAGTAAATGTGATTGGCATAATTTTACTTACGTGTATTATACTGTGAAAATATCAATTTCATATATTTTTGCATATATATATGTCTGCATCTTGTAGTGAAATCAATTAGGGAAATGCTCAGCACGATGCAACAGGAAGGCTATTGAAATATGATCCCCAAACAAAAGAAGTCACGGTGTTATTAAAAGGGCTTTCTTTGGCATTAATTAGGAACTGCAGTTAGTAAGGATGGCTCATTTGTCCTAGTTTCTCAATGCACTACCAAAACTATCCAAAAGTTTTGGCTCACAGGTCCAAAAGCTAATACATCAGAAGTCATATACCATAATCCGGGACATTATCCGGTTAGCATGCATAAGAATGGAGGAGCATATTGGGAGATAATTTTTGGGTGGCAGTGAACCGCTGTGAGCAGAGAATGTGGAGAAATCTCCCAGCCGCTATACATAGCATAAAAAACATCTCGCTGCTAAAGAAAAAGAACATTACAGTGCCTACTGCAGTCGCTGCTGCATACGACTTATGTTGGTGTTTTTTAAGAAGCGCAGGCCAGCAGTATAGGTATTTGCTATATGCTAAGCAGCTAAAGGAACCTGCCTGCCAAATATACACATACAAATATTATCGTGCATTTGCTTTATGATGTTTCTTTTCATATGCATGTAGTTAAAATTAAATATTCTAACTGTTCTATTGCGGTTATTATGTTTTACTACTGTACGTAAACTTTGTTTGGTTTTGATCTAAGCTAGGCACATTTATGTAGTTAAAACGCAAACAGGAGCAAAAGTTGGATATGAAATTTATAAAATATGATATTTATGTATGAAATTGAAAACGAATCTATAGTTCAAGGAGTAAATTTTATTTATCTAACATGTTGTACCATACAATTGTGACTAAAACGAAAACATTATTGTTATGCAAAGCAGTATGATGGCCCCTCATATGAGTCCTCCTTGCATAACGTCGTGAAAGAATTACATTGCATAAGTTCTCTTCTACATAAGCCAAAACCTAACAATATATGAAGTTCATCTGTTCATGTGTCAACTAAATACGCACCAGCACAGGTACAGTTCATTCGGTAGGGAGAAGCTCAGTGGTCCTGGCATGGCATGGGTAAAGGTCGATAGCTAGAGCGTTGGAAAATGATTAAATGCAAACTTAATGTGATGCGATTTCTACGCAATATCATCACAGCAACCCAAGTGCATAAATGTGGACTTGTCATGCATTTGTTCGCAAAACAATGAAAAAAACTCATAAATGTGGACACGTCAATCCAACCCCAAAAATCCAAAAATCAAATCCACCCGTTTGGGAAGCCCGGTCTCTTTGTCACTTGGGGCACATGCTGGGGCACAAAGAGCCCAAGCTCCTCACCAGGCACCAGCGGCATAGCATGCACATGAGTGACGTCATGCAATAATGGCCTCTATTTCTTGAAGCTGCAGACCACGTGGTCATGTGGCAGCTGCTACTCCCAGCTAGGCATTTCTGATCCTGATCTTGACCCAACAGAGTGGAAGCAACCATAAAAGAGACAGTAAATAGTACTTGACCTAGGAGCCCAAATGACCCTGATTTTGCCCGAATGGGTGGACTTGTTCTAATAAGGAAACTTTCTACAATATTTGGGAGTTTTGATACTCCCCAAATCTAATAGTCCACAATCAAAGGGGCTTTTGGGTTTGGAAGTCATCTCATCTAAAGGTAGGGAGTGGGGGAGTTTTGATACTTGAGAGTTTTATAGAATTTTTGCTCTAATAAGTAGGTTCTTCACCTAACCAAGCACAAGAAGCCAATATTTTCTCCAACTAATATTCTAAGACAAGAATCTGAAAGTAGTTTCAGAACTGCAAAATCAGCAGCTATGAATCAGATTTAAAAATTTGAATACCAAAGACAAAGTTCTATTAGTAATCTAGCTTATTTAATACTATTTTCTTAGTATGATTAATTGATGCATATGTTTAAACTACAAAGATATTTATATATATAATAATAATAATTTTAATAATAATAATAATAATTGTGTATATATAGATGGATATGCACTGCTTTAATAAGCTCCAGGGAATCCCAAAGACAGCCAATCTGTGTGTGCGTTTCTGAGAAAGGAGAGGAAGAGAGAAAGATGGAGATGCCAAAAAGAACACCGAGAGGTCAAAGATTGGTCTTAGTTCCATGTCCATACCAAGGCCACATAAACCCAATGTTTCAGTTGGGTAAGTTTCTTCACTCGAAGGGCTTTTCCATTACCATTGTTCACACCCATTTCAACTCTCCCAGCCCTTCCAACCACCCTGAATTCATCTTCCTTCCAATTCCAGACGGCCTAACTGTTCCTTTAGTCTCATCTGGGAATATAATAGCTATTCTGTTGGCTCTTAATGCCAATTGCAAAGCGAGTTTCCTACAATGTTTAACTACTCAAGTAATGAATCAAGAACCAGAGAAGAAGATCACCTGCATCATATACGATGAATTCATGTACTTCTCTGAACCTGTGGCTAATCACCTGAACATTCCAAGCATCATCCTCCGCACTACCAGTGCAGCCAATTTTCTTGCTCGTACGACTGTCGTAGACCTTCATTCGAAAGGCCTCATTCCCTTCCCAGGTATGTGTCATACATATTGTGTGTCCTCCTTTCTGCAAAAGTTATGAGTAACATTGTTAGAAAATGCAATTATAAAGCTTAAGCTTAGTGGTAGAGTTTATGTATATTTTTCTTTCTTATCACTAAGACCACAACTTTTGTATTACAGATTCTGAGTTATTGAACCCGGTTCCCCAACTTCATCCCCTCAGATTCAAGGATCTGCCCATCTCACCGTTTGACACATTGGAAAACTTTCTGAAAGTAGTAGTTAACGCACATGATGTTAGGACATCCTCGGCCATCATTTGTAATACCACAGACTGCCTTGACCAATCATCACTAGCACGGATCCAACAACATTGCCAGGTATCAATCTTCTCCATAGGCCCTCTTCACAAGATCGCAAGTGCGGCGTCTAGTAGTTTTCTAGAAGAGGACACAAGCTGCATTGAGTGGCTTGACAAGCAATCTCACAAGTCAGTTATCTATGTCAGCTTGGGGAGTGTTGCGTCCATTGGAGAGAAAGAACTAGCAGAAATGGCTTGGGGATTAGCTAACAGCAAGCAACCTTTTTTGTGGGTGATTAGACCTGGTTCCATTATCGGCTCAGATTGGATAGAGCTATTGCCTCAAGGGTTTAGAGAAGCTATTGGAGAAAGAGGTTTCATAGTGAAATGGGCACCCCAAAGGGAAGTTCTTGCTCATGGCGCTGTGGGCGGGTTTTGGACCCATTGTGGATGGAATTCAACTCTGGAAAGTATATCTGAAGGGGTTCCGATGATTTGCAAACCATGTTTTAGTGATCAGAAGGTGCATGCAAGGTATATTAGCAGAGTATGGAGAATAGGCTTAGAACTGGAGGATGAGTTTGAGAGAGGAGAGATAGAGAGAGCTGTTAGGAAACTTATGATAAATAGTGATGGGGAGGAAATCAGGGTGAGGGCCAAGGATATGAAGGAGAAAATACAAGTTTCTATGAGCAAGGGTGGATCTAACTACAATTTCTTGAATGAACTTGTTGAATTCATCATGGCATTCTAAATTGCAACAACAGTGGTCTCTTCACAACTAGCTAGGTCCTCTATGCACACATTGATAGATGAGGCTTCTAGCATCTGGGTGTAAGCAAACTTTTCTTTGTGGTCCAGAACTCAGTTCTAGGTTAATGCATTTTTAAATTTTCAACCTTTACTTTTACTGATAAATGTATTCCTTGGCCATCCTATGCTTAAATAATCCTAGTTGTAACAGAAATGCTAGATCGCCTTTATGTAGCTTAAGCCTTCATTAAAAATCAGAAAATCTGATGAAAAGAGCTCAAACCTAAATTAGATGAAAGAATAGGAATATAAATTCTTCAGGCAAAAATGACAGAATTTGGTTCATATAACGTGTCATGTGTGACTGGAATCAAAAGAAGCCTCATGTGGCTCTTATTGATAAACAAGCTACCTTTGTTAGAAAAACTTTAGCTATAATCCTAAGCATTAATTCTCACTCTCAATATATTCGATTTAAGAAAACGAAAGTTGGAACTCCGAACTAATGAAAGCACCAGATCAGATCATCGAAAAATCTATTCTTTTTCTTGTATCTCTCCATCTATACATATTATTGTGCATGTGATTCAGTTAAAGGTGTTAAGAAGAATAGAAGTTGACATCAGTGAAAAGCAATTAAAGCATTGCTGCACAAAACCAGCAGCAAGTGCACAAGTCAAAAGTCATATACAAATATAACTTAAGAACTAAGTCGTATACAAATATATAAGGAGGATAGGTTTCAGCATATAGCCATGTATATAAAATCTAATCTAGAACTTGGAGGTGTCAAAATGTTAAGCTTTAGCTATAATCAGATAAAACAAAATGGGAAAACCTCCTGCTATATTTACACCTCAAGCTAAAGTTATCACATTGCCTTAATGACCAAGTTTAGTTACAGTTGATAAGAATGAATATTCGTGTCTAGCTTCCTGTATAAGTAGAGGAAGAAATTGGTTGAGTTCTAACATATATGAAAATCTAATCACCAAGTATAAGAAGCAGGAGGTGTATATTATATGCGAAAGCAAAATGCAGTGTAACATGTGGCTGACAATTAGTCCTGTGTTTTTTTTTTGACCAAAGGAAGTTCATCTGTATTAATACTCAAGACAATAGTTGTTCTGAAACCAGAACTTCATAAATGAAGTCTGGGGGTACAGTAGACCAAGAAAAATCTTGGCCAGAAATGAAAGAGTGCCTAGCTAGAAGATGGGCAGCCTTGTTTGCATGTCGTTTGGTATGACATAGTCTGTAACTTGGAATACGGTTCAATATCCCCTTAACATCATCATAAATTCTACCCAGTGTAGACAAATTGAACTCTAGAGCTGAGAGTTGTTGGTGTACCACAAGTGAATCTGTTTCAATAAGAACTGGAGAAAGAGAGCCCTCTCTGATATAATCAACTGCAGCCTGACAAGCAAGCAATTTGGCATGCTATGCTGAGAGAAGATTAGATAAAGACTTGCTGTATCCACCCAAAAATTGCCCGCTGGAATCACGTACCAGGAAACCCCAACCACCACGTCTTGTCTGACAGTCAAAAGCCCCATCAACATTCACCTTAAGCCAACCAGTAGGAGGATGAATCCATTTAGGAATAACATTGCTTCTAGAAGAAGTAGCATTCGTACCATTATGGAAAAGAAAATCTGTTAATTTGATAGAAGAGCTCAGTGCTACATCTCTAGCTTGTGTGAACTGATTCTCCCAGACCCTGCAGTTTCTCTCTTTCCATATATCCCAGAGGAAAGTGAGCCGACGAGCAAATACACTCTTAGTTAATCGTTGCCAGCAAAACTGGAGCCACTCCTTAAACTCGAAGTTCTTAATTACACTAGAGTAAACAACCTTCATCTTTTTATTAAGGTGGTGGTGTAAATAAATAAAAGCAGCAGGACCTCATAACTCGATGACTAAGCCATCCATGCTGGACCATACACATATAAGCATATAAAACAAATCAAAACCAGTTGTTATTGGCGGAAGAATTGTGAAGAGGACGTTTTCGCATGCCAAAATTGATACGCGCAAAAACGCTCGTCAAAATAAATTAAAGAATGTAATTATATACAAATCCTTGCAACCAATAAAAATGTCGTTGAATAGTATAGTGGAAACAAGGGTCATTACTCACAGGAGATTGTTTATTTGCTTTTCTATGTCACGAAAATTAAATAATATATACAACAAAGAATTTATTTACAAATATATACAATATATACAAAAGATGTTTTCGGTTTTCTTTGAAATGGTCGAAAATAAGAAATAAATAAAAGAAAATATTTTTATTTTTATTTTTAAAACAACACAAAACACAAATAGTACAATAACACACTCTTATATTTAACCTACAAATTCCTTTCAATTAAATTAATTACTCGATTAAGCAATCATTTGCATAATCTATTTTCCTCTACTTGTATTAGCATATTACTCCTAACTTACTTCTAAAATCAACCTAGAATACATTTCATAGATTCAGCATTAAGAAGCATTATGCATAAAGAGAACGAGAACCTAGGCAACTTCGATCGGTGTGTTCTAAGCTGAAGATGATTCATATAACGATAGCTACAGTTATTTGCTACTTCTTAGAATATAGATGATATGGGGTCCACATATACTCTAGCCATAAAACCCTGCGCTTACAAGTTTGCAACCACAATAAACAACTGCAATTTATCAAGACAAAGCAAGAATCAAACAAACATTCGATTAGAAAAAATTATAAATCAACGTCAATCAAGAGTAATAGGGATAAACCCTAAATTATTACACAAAATAATATAGTTTAAACAAATATTTACACAATAACATTTACCCAAATTTATTCACACAAAATCAAATGCGGAAATTAAATTAAACAAACAAATATAATAATTAAACGAGTTTGGGTAAGTGTTACGTGTGTCATGAAAATGAACACTTGGTCGGTCTGGTGGACGATCCCGTGCGCGTGGAGGCCCCGGCGGGGGGGGTCGGCCGAACGACGCGGGGTGGGGTGGGCGGACGGGGTCGAACTTTATTGATGAGATGAATTTGGATGTGGGGGTATCTTGATTTGGTGGCCAACAATGGACTTGGTTCTTGGGGGGGGGCTGGTGGGTCCGATGGACTGTGAGGGGGGGGGGTTGGGGAAAGGGGGCAAGGCAAGTATTTCCTTTTTCTTTTTGTTTCTTTTTTCTTTCTCTCCCCTTTTTCTTTTGGCTTTGCGTTTCTTCTCTCCCCTCGGGTTGATTTTCAACCTGTGCTTCTCTCTTCTATTCCGGCAAGGGGCGGGGTGACTCGGGCGCGGGGGAGGAGGTGGCGTGGCGGGGACGGTGGTTGCGGGCCGCGCGGTGAACGGGCGGTGGTCGGGCTTGGCGGGGGGGTCACCGATTGGGGACGGTGGCGGAGGAAGGGAACGCCGGTCATTGCGGAGTGGACGGCTCGTGATCCGGGTTCTTCACGGCGGTGCGCGGGGAGAGGAGCGGTGGTTGAGAAATCGAGCGAGAGCACGGTTGCGTCTTGGTGATGATGATTTGAACACGGGATGGTTGGTTGTTTTGTGATCGGCTTGGTTTTGAATGTGATGATTGAGGAATCGGGTGGTTGTGGTAGGATTGGCGAGCTCGGGGAGGGGGATGGTGATGTGGAGATGGAGGGTTCGGGTGGTCGGCGGCGGAAGTGGCTTGGGGGAAATGGGAGGGTGGGTGTCTGGTTTGGAGCTTGAGGATTTGGGTTGATGTGGTGCTTGTTTTGTGATGGTGTGATTAATCCTCGCGTAGCTCCTTAAATAGACTGGAAAGGGGGAAGCGCGGGAGGCGGGGGTGTGAGAAATGTGAAGCCAAGGGGGGGGTAGTAGGGTGGTAGGCGGGTAGGGTGGGGGGGGAGGGAGCGCCAATGGAACGGAAGGGCAAACAATTGGAAAAACGGGGTGATGAGAAGTGAAGCTTCACCGTAAAGGAAAAACAAGAAAAAAAATAAACTAAATCAGAAAATAAAACAAATAAAAATAAAAATAAAAATTCAATAAAAATAAGGAAAATAAAGAGGTATAGGATTTGTTTTGCCACTACGGCAGGGTTGCGCCGATTTGTGGTGGTTGGATAAAATTATCGGGATTCGAAACGGTTTCGAAATCTTCGACATTTTCGGTCTCCACATTCGATAAAGACCGGGCTTTGAGTCACGGTGACTTTTGTGTGCGGCGAAACAAAAACACTTTTGGCAATATTTTTCATTTTTCCCTATAACTGAAAACACACTTAAATAACGAACGCCTCGGAAAAGCTAATCCAAGGATTAGAAGCACTTGTGACGTATTTTACGTTCACATCAAATGGGACTGAGATTACGAACCGAAAGTTTTGGAAACTTGCATAGCACACCTTCCCTTCAACTTTTCGCGCGAAAAACCGTGATTTGCTCAGCCTGCGGGAAGTTCGGGGAGAAGATAATAAGAAGAAAATGATATGTTGCTTCTGGTCTTTTTGTCGTTGGCTGAAGAAAAGAGAAAACTGATTGGGTTCACGTTAAATGCCTATATAATATTCCCAGGTTCAGTCCAATTATTGAAGTTCATTTAACTATAACATAATTGTATTCTCAAAAAAAAAAAACTATAACATAATTGTATAAAGATAGACAAACACTAATTCATGCCTGACCAGTACATGCATGCACAACTCTTTTTGTTAGCATGAGTTAGAAATTATTCATAATGGCCGACATTGTTAGTGTGGAATATTGTATATGGCAGACAATTAACATGTTAGCATGTTTTAGGCTTGTGTAGTTTAATATTTTAGGAAACCAGTTCATTCCTTTTGTATTGTATATATTAACCTTCCCATTCGGAAGAATGAATGCAAGTGAATAATACTTCATTTTGACAGTATCAGAGCATTAAGCTCTTGAGACCGATACTCATACCCACTGCAATCTAGCCTACTGCAATCTAAACTACTCACACCCAGAAATCTACTACCTACTGCAATTTAAATTATCCCTCATTACATCTACCCATCACCTGTAAATTTCCCGTAACCTGCAATTGCCAACTGTCCATCAACTGCAAACTGCCATTGCTGCAAACTGCCACCTGCCCACTACACCACCACTGCCGCCACCTGCTGCACACCACACCGCTGGCCACCTGCTGCACACTGCACTACCTGCTCACAATCCAATCCGCTGCACCGCTCGATCCGCTCTACGCCGCCGAGCCAAGTCGAATTACCTGAATAAACTGCACTGCTTCCACCTCTAGTGACTGACGTCTCTCTATCAGACTTGACCCATATCCAAAATGGCTGGTAATAAGTACGAAAACTTCCAAATTACTCCTGAAAAATTGACTGGAAAAGTCAATTATGATTCTTGGGCTCGTGCAGCTCGCATGTCCATAGCTAGCAAGAAGAAGCTTGGCTATATTACGGGTACCAAGAAAGCCCCTGAAAAAGTAGATGTTGATGCCTATGAGAATTGGGAAGAAGAAAATTGCACGGTTCAAACATGGCTTCTCAATGCCATGGAAAAACATGTTCGTGCTCTGTTCGATCGTCTTCCGACTGCCACAACAATCTGGAAAGCTGTAGAGAAAACTTATTCTGTGAGTAACAATTCCTCAAAGATTTATGAATTGACCAAGAGATCTGTCAACACTCGACAAGCAGGACGCACCCTAGAAGCTTATTATGAGGATCTGCAAACCATCTGGCAAGAACTTGATGCTATCAATCCACCCAAGATCAAGAATGAAATTGATCTCTGCACTCATTTGGCAACAGTCACGGATTTCCATGTATATATCTTCTTGGCAGGGTTAGACTCTCATCTGGATGCAGCCCGTGCACATGTACTTCGCTCTGATCCTCTTCCTGATGTCTTAGAGACTTATGCTATGATTTGTGAAGAAGATGTCTGATTAAAAACTATGTGGACTGAAGAGAAGACTAGTGGGAGTGCCATGGCTGCACGCAAGGGATTCCAAGGACCATATCGTCCTCCGTTTGCACGCCCACCTAAACCATTTTTTGCTCTAAAGCCGGTAATTGGGGGAGTCTCTACATCATTCCAGCAGTCTGTTAATAATAATGGATCGGCTTCTGCTAAGGGAGAGCACAAGTGTACTCATTGTGGTAAAAACCATATTGTTGAAAAGTGTTGGAAACTTCATGGACGACCTGAATGGGCTGAAGATTTGATCTCCCAGAAGCACAAAAGCAGTGCTGCTTATGTCACCACTCAAATCATTGGGGATGCACCAGGTAATGCAACAACTGAGGAGGCCGAACTAGGTAACTTTAGTTATGCTTTATGTACTTCTAATGCTGCTTGTGATAGTGCATGGGTAGTTGATACTGGAGCGACTGATCATATGACTAATAATCCTAGGAAATTCACTACCCTTACTGCCACATCTTCAAATTATATCATTAAAACTGCTACTGGAACATCTGCCATTGTCTCTGGCATTGGCACCGTTAAACTTACCCCTTCCATGACCTTAACTAATGTCCTTCTTGTTCCCACATTAGAGCAGGATTTATTATCTATTTCCAAACTCATGACTACTTATTCTTCCCATTTTTTTCCAAAACATTGTTATTTTCAGGATCTTCACACTCAGGAGGAGATAGGCCGTGGTTTTAGGAGAGGGGATTTGTGGTACTTTCATGGCTCCGGTTCAGACATTGTTGCACATCAAGCTAGTAAGCAATTTTTGGAGAATGAACAAATGATTTGGTTGTGGCATCAACGGTTAGGGCACCCATCTTTCGGTTATTTAAAACACCTTCTACCTTCTTTGTTTGCTTCTTGCAATAAAGAGTTCAAGTGTTCTACTTGTGAGACTTGTGTGTTTGCTAAAAGTCATCGTACTGTTTTCCCTCAAGTGATAATAAGTCATTGATGCCTTTTACTTTGGTTCATTCTGATGTTTGGAGTCCTTCTCAAAACCCTACATGTGGTGGTATGCGATGGTTTGTGACTTTTATTGATGATTGCACACGTATCACCTGGATTTATTTGCTCAAACACAAGAGTGATGTAAGTCGTGCTGTTAAGCAATTTTGCATGATGATTCAAACTCAATTTGCCACTACTATCAAAGTTTTACGATCTGACAACGGTGGCGAATATGTTAATCATGATCTTGCTGAGTTCTTTCTTTCTCAAGGAATGATTCATCAAACATCATGTCCCTACACTCCACAACAAATCGGTGTTGCTGAGCGTCGCAATCGTCAACTTTTGGAGGTAACTCGAGCATTTCTAATTCATCACAATGTTCCCAAATATTTGTGGGGAGAAGCATTGTTGTCCTCTATGTATGTAGTAAATCGGGTGCCTTCATCTGTACTTGGGTACCAAACACCGCTTCAGGTTCTCCAAGCTAAGCTGAAGACAATTCCTCTTGTCCCTAACCTTCCTCCTAAGGTGTTTGGATGTGTTGTCTATGTTCATGTGCATCCTCATCAGCGAAGTAAACTGAACCCATGTGCCATCAAATGTGTTTTTGTGGGATATGCATCCCATCAGAAAGGTTACCGTTGTTATCATCCGCCTACTCGGAAGATGTATGTCACTATGGATGTCACTTTTCATGAGGAATTAGCCTATTTTACCACTAATGGCTCTCCTCTTCAGGGGGAGAGTGATGTTTTGGAAGAGAATAGGCATGAATGGCTTACCATTTCTACATCTACTACTGATTTGGTCTCATGTCTGGACGCTGAAACTTCACTGTCAATTGAAGGTCCCTCGACATCTGAACAGATGACAGTTGTTGAAAACATTTCATTGACTGAGTTCCAGGAATCTGACTACCAGACACCACAAACAGAAACCACTATGGATGTTGAAACTAATCCCCTCTCTCTCCACACGGCTCATCCAACCTCTCTGAGGCCCCAAATGAGGTAACTTCTGAATATAATGATGTTGTAAATGATTTAAATAATGTGTCTGAGTCTCAGCCATCAAAATATCAATTGCCTGCTCGAGCAAACCGTGGTAAACCCAAACCTCAGTATACTCCAGACTTAAATACTAAAGCCAAATATCCCATTAGTAATCATGTGTCCACCCATAGATTGTCCAAGTCATATGAGTCATTCCTATATCAAGTATCTACTGTATCTATTCCAAGACAGTTGCAGGATGCATTAGCAGATACTAAATGGACCGAAGCTATGGCAGAAGAGATGAAGGCTCTACAAAAGAATGGTACATGGGATGTGGTTCCTTTACCACCGGGAAAGAAGCTAGTTGGATGCAGATGGATTTTCACCATTAAACATAAGGCTGATGGCTCAGTAGAGAGGTACAAAGCTAGATTAGTGGCTAAAGGTTATACTCAGAAATATGGTGTAGACTACAATGAGACTTTTGCTCCTGTAGCTAAGATCAATATTGTGCGTATTTTACTGTCTTTAGCTGCTAATTATGATTGGCCTATATTACAATATGATGTCAAGAATGTTTTTCTACATGGGGAGTTGAAAGAAGATGTGTACATGGATCTTCCGCCAGGTGTTCCAAAAAAAACAGGAATGGTGTGCAAGTTAAAAAATGCATTATATGGATTAAAACAGTCTCCTCGAGCTTGGTTTGGAAGATTTGCACTATCAATGAAGAAGTTTGGGTACAAACAAAGTAAATCAGATCACACATTATTTCTGAAGCATAAGAAAGACAAGGTAACTGCCTTAATTATTTATGTGGATGATATGATAATAACTGGAAGTGATAGTGATGAAATTGATAATTTGAAAAAATATCTGTCAAGAGAATTTGAGATGAAAGAGCTGGGGGAATTAAAATATTTTCTTGGAATAGAAGTGGTCAGATCAGACCAGTGCATATTCCTTTCCCAAAGAAAATATGTTCTAGATCTCTTATTTGACACATGGATGCTTGATTACAAACCAGTTGACACTCCAATTGAACAGAATCATATGTTGCATGAAAATCAAGAAGATGTTCCTACCAACAAGGAAAGATATCAACGACTTGTGGGTAGATTGATTTATCTCTCTCACACTAGACCTGACATTGCTTATGCTGTAAGTATTGTTAGTCAGTTCATGCATGCTCCTAGTGAAAGACATATGGAAGCTGTCAACAGGATTCTACGATACTTGAAGAGTGCTCCTGGAATGGGTATTGTATTCACCAAGAATGAACCCTTAACTGTTGAAGGTTATACTGATGCTGATTGGGCAGGTGATAATACTAACAAGCGTTCTACTTCTGGTTATTTTACCTTTGTTGGTGGAAATCTGGTTACTTGGAGAAGTAAAAAATAAAAGGTTGTGGCTCGTTCAAGTGCTGAAGCAGAATACAGGGCGATGGCACAAGGTATTTGTGAGCTGTTGTGGGTCAAGAATGTATTGAAAGATCTAGGTTTCAAGCCTAGAGTTGCTATACCATTATATTGTGATAATAAGGCTGCTATTGCTATTGCTCACAACCCTGTGCAACATGACCGAACAAAGCATGTGGAAGTGGATAGACACTTTATTATCGAAAAGCTAGAAGCTCAGGTCATTCAAATTCCATTTGTGAAGTCAGGAGATCAGTTAGCTGATATGTTGACCCATGTTGTTTCTAGCACTGTGTTTTCCAACTCACTTGACAAGTTGGACATGTTGGACATTTATGCACCAACTTGAGGGGGAGAGTTAGCATGAGTTGGAAATTATTCATAATGGCCGACATTGTTAGTGTGGAATATTGTTAGTGGGGAATATTGTATATGGCAGACAATTAACATGTTAGTATGTTTTAGGCTTGTGTAGTTTAATATTTTAGGACACTCGTTCATTCCTTTTGTATTGTATATATTAACCTTCCCATTCGGAAGAATGAATGCAAGTGAATAATACTTCATTTTGACACTTTTTAAAAGCAAGCCAATACGTACAAGCTTTGGGAAGCTCTAATGCCAATGCTCAATAGACATTCACAGCAGTCCATAACACAAAACCCATAATCAATTTGGAAAAAATCGATTAAAGAAGCAAACTTAATTTGGAAGCATATTTGTTGGTTGCGGATAAGGCATTATAGTCCTATTGCATTAATTGATCAATTTTCTCGGAAATCCGCTTGGGCTTGGTTTAACAAAGTGGTTTTGGAGCCTAAACATTTTCCAAATGAGGGCTAGTGGACTCTAATTTTTTTTTTTATCAAAAAGATGTTCCTTAATAACAAGTTCAACAAGCAGTACAATGATGACCGACCTCTAAGGGACCGACAAAAAAAGTCATCACTTAGAGTACACCACAAGGGACACACTCCGAGTACACCCATCTTTTCGGATCTAAGCCCAAATTACAAAGGAATACCTAAAAACTCCGAAAATAAAATCCTAGTGGACTCTAATTTAATTGGGGTTAAATATTAGTAAAAACCCAATCATTAAAACAAAAATACTAATACTTAGAATTACCTCAAAAATTATTATATTATTTAAGTAAACTGTAAATAAAGAGAGAATTCACAGAAAATATAATGTATTTTATTAATGAATAAATGTCTCTATATATAGAGGAATACAAAATATAATCCATAATGATGTAGGAAATTTATTCTAAATACAATCCATATTCTAAAAAGATCTACCTTCTATGTATAAACCTATTTTAGAGAGTCATAATTTGACAAGGAATACGATAATAATATCCTAAAACATATACCTATTTTTGAATATGGGTTATCACAGAGCAATTTTTATCGTCCTCAATTTTATACACAACTATCATGTTTCAACACTAGACTGCAAAACCCAGCTCTAGGAGTCATTGATTACTCTGATACTTTACCTGAATTTAGATTCTATGATGTCGGAACTAGTACTAGGACTTCAACCACTTAGATTTAAGGACCTAATCATACAGACCATAACAGATTTTCTCATATCTGAAGGAGGAAACTAAACATTGTATGAAGCTACATAGCCATATATATATATATATATATATTTTTTTTTTTTTAGAAATGCAGAATTTTTATTAATTAAGTGAGGATTACAATCCTTAATATGAGCATCCTAAGTAGAAGCATTACAGACCAAACAAGTGGCCTAATCGATGAGTCTAAACCTAGAACTTTAATCAATGATTCGAAACCTAGAACAATACATACGCCGTGCATTATTACTGATGTCAACAACCAATAGAAAAATTCCGGCAAATATTGCTATTGAGACCAATAAAACAAATCTGGCTCAAGGATAACCCATGAAAAAAAGAAGTGAAACCACAATCGAAACTTATTTGTAACAACTAAATAACCTCTAGCATAATCCAAAAATATTATTGCAGCATGCCAAAAATGAACTATTGTCATGATCTTGAGACGTGTGAATTAAATCGCCTTGAACTGCTTTACAGGAATGAATTCCTCCGGGATCCCAAATTATAATCCTTAAAGAATAAAATCTCATCATATCAAGGGCATAGACCCAAAATTCAGCATCGAATTCGCCAAATCTAAGCAAGCAACATCAATCTCATCATTGACTACAAACCCCCTTTGGTGAGAAGTTGTTGCCATGATGTAAGGCCTAGCACAAAACGCTTGACCCTTCAAATTAGGTGGGATGATCGCCGAAAGAAATCGATGTTGGAGGGCTGACAAGCGGCGAGCTGCGGAGAGGAAACCTCCGCCTAGATCTGAGACCGGCGTTGTGCGCCATAGATAGAACTCAAAACCTTAACAGCTAGGGTTTGAGAAGAGAGGAAGTCTCTTCATTATACTCCCTCTTTTTTTTTCTATCCATATTTTATCATTCTAATACAAGAGACTAGAGATATAGAATAACAGATGCACCACAACATATATAACAAAGTAAATTCCATGCTGAGCACTAAAAAATTTCATAGATGTTGTTTTTACTTAGGCAAACAGATGCACTAGATAGCTCTTACATTAAAGAGAGACGGTACCATTCAGAGGTTTTGAGCAGTTTTACAACAACATTATCTGCAACTCCCAAACACCACCAACAAAAAAGTGAGGCAATCTCCAACTACGTGACTACATCAGAAATCTGCAAAAAAGAAAACCTTGTAGTAAGTTGCAAAGTACAAAGTTACTAAGAAGTAAATTAGCAAACAATCAGCTACTGTACAAAGACTACCATAAATTACCTTTACAGAAATGAATGCGAACCCCAAAATCAACGTCCACAGGAGATGACATGATGAAGAACCGTCCTCAGCAAGGCCACCGAGAAGAATGACAATGCCATCAGAAGCAAATTAATTGTGTGTAGCCATCAAATTAGTTACATGTAGAGCATGTATACACCTTCATATATTGAAACCAAAAAGTATGAAAATGAACCAAAACTAAAACTCATAATAACAAGGGAAACCAAAGATGTGATAGCAATACACATTCTAATAGAAGAACAACAAAATGAGGACTAAAGTATACCAAATTTCTCATAGAAAACCCTAATTCCCAAACCATATCCGAGCATGAAGACGTAAAAAGAACAAGTGCCAAATTCTAAAGACAAGGTCAAGAAACCGTGCACGCACCAAAATCAAAAGCTCAGGGCCAAACAACAGCTCTTATATGAAATTAAAGATGCATGTATAGAGTAAGATGTCCCTCCATTATATCTAAGTGATGTCACATATCATACGTATAACTTGGTATTCAATTTAATTTTCTCTAATATCTTATTTAAAAAAATTAAATTATTAAACAAACCTATATGGTTTTTTGGTATCCCAAAACATCAATTCTTATCATCATAAATTCACTTTGTATCACTTAATTTTTACCAATCATAAAGCAACCTATAAATCAAAATGTCACAATAACGGAATATTGTCATGCTAATATAATAATCATGATAAAAGAATGAAAATAAATTAAATCACTGATTCAATGTGCCCATGATTTTAATGCATGCATGTTCGACCTTTTTTTTTTTTGTCTCATGTACTTGAAATGAAAAGAATAAAGATCACGCATATTCGTCAATAATAAAGCATGAAATAGAATCATCCATTGAATCTAATTGCTAATAAAAAAGTGAATTAATTTGTCATTTTTATCTCATGATTATGATTTATAGCTGGTTCTGTGGTCGATGAAAAGACAGCTGGGATTTCTTGAACTTACTTTCTGAGTTGTAAGAATCTGATCAATTGGGATGAAGAAAAACAAAAGGTATATGATAAGTGTTACAAACAGATATGTTAGATATTAACATATCTGTTATATGGAAAAAAAAATTCAACTTTTTTATGTTCTTAATTTGTTTTCATTTTTCATGATGTTCTCAAGATTCGAAACTCTAACCTTATTGACAACACATTGAACAACTTAACCAACCATGCTAGAGTGGCTTTTTGGTATTATTTTATAGCTTATAAATATATAATATATATCCATTTTGTCAACACCAAAACCCTCAACCAATCCCCCCAGACCAATATGGTTGGTATCATTTAATGATTATTCTTCTCAATACACTTAGGACTCTACACAGAGAGATGATGAAGACAGTCAAAATTTTGAACCTCATAGGTCCTCTACGTGGTTCTAAGGTACTCATGTAGTTCACTTTGCAATGTATGATATGTATCAAAAAAAATGTATATAAGGTGTGGTGGTGTAGCCTTCCATTAAGTTTTCAACAATAAAAAAAAATTGAGATGTATTAAGTTAAATTTCAATAATTGTCAGAGACTCAGCGTATACTAATTCATCATCTATTACTACAACTCATTATGTAGTAATGTTTTTTCGATATTTTCTTTTAACATAAAGTAGATAATTAATCAAATAAACATCTCCCAAAGTTTCGTTTAAAATTTTCATGTTTTTCCCTAAATTTCCTTCATTTCTCTCCAACATTTGCCGATATTGATATTTCCGTCGAAATTTGCAATTTTTGAACAGTCGATATTTCCTCGATACTCGATATTTTCATCTTTGCTTCAAAGACATAATCGCAGTGTTCTAAAAATCTCCGCCTAGGCCCGATTAATCTCGTAATTGTACATATGAAATACGTTAACATACACTAGAAGTTTTCAATTTTTTAGATAGTAGTTTTCTCTTGCCCAAAAAGGTTAACTGGCTACAGCCCGGGATAACTTGTGTGTAGCTCTGCCATGTGCTCTAGTGGCCATAAAGTCTCCAGACAAACGGACAAAGCCGTCATGGAGACGAACGAAGCTAGTACCCTATACCTTAGGGTCGAATCCCTTCAATTTATGAACTTCTAATTTCATTAAAGCAATTCATGCACTCTTAATTCTAATTTCATGCATTATTAAACTCTCATGTTGAATATGTGAACATAAGAGTTTTTAACAAACATGAATTTGGAAAATGTTTCCATTTCACATGACAAAAGACCATGAAGCTTACATATTTTGAATCGATGAAATCTAATGTAAGATATTAGAGAAAATTAAAAGTTAGCAAAGTATGGAGAATTGGTTGAACCAGTAGAACACTATGTAGCACAATACCAAGAATAACAATCCCCTTAGAAACGCCAACATAAAAAGTGAAAGCTATAAGCACACCTAGAAGAAGCTACTGGTTGGAGATGTCGATAGGGTTGGCATCGGAGAAAGTTGATGGCATGTTCCATCAATTTATAGTGGTATAATTGTAATTATATATAAACGTGCTTCGCAAGCTAAAATTTTTCTGGGATTCGGTATAATTATATATATATTTTTTTTAACTAATTAGAATTTAGAAACTTTTATTTTTGTTATTTTTGACAATTGTATTTATAAAAAGTAAAAACAAAAAAAATCTACATGGTTTGATTATTTGATACAAAAAATAAAAATACAAAATACAAACCAAAGCAATGATATGACTAATATTGACGGTGGTGGTTGGTGTTCGCTGCTCGATTGCTCGCTGGTGGTGGCTAGATCTCGGTTTGCTTGTTAATAGTGGCTGGAGCTCTGGAATTATCCCGATCATTGAAAATAAGAGTCAATCCCGACTGAATCGGGATTGCAAGATTGAATGTCCAACCATAGCCATGAGGCTATGACAAAGTTTGACGGCAATAAGCATGAAGTTGGGCTAGGGTTTCCTTCCGGTCTACAAGCAAGGTCCATTGGTGCAGTGGCATGGAAGTGTGGATTGTGATGATGGAAGCATCAGTCGGGCACCTGATAATGGATTCAAGAACAAGTAGTCAGTACTAAAAGTACTGCTCTCATGAGTCATGATTATACACGTGCTGCCATAAAGCACTATCAGCCACCCCTCAATTGACCCAACACAATCCCCCCTCTTCGGAGCATGAGCCATGGAAGTTCGGGAGCAGGACGACAAAACTTGGAGGCAATTGCCATATCAACAGTGGCTTTCCAAGAAACGCATACTGCACGGCACCGAAAGAAATCTGATATGCATAGCCGTGGTAGAACCAATTGCATGATATCTGCTGGGAGTTCCCTGGACCACCTGCTGCTATCTTCTGTGGATTCAGAGTAATGTCTTTGTTTGTACCTTTGCATCCTTCTAATGGAAATAGCAAGCTTGCGATCAACAAAATTGAGAGTGAGAAATAACAACATTCTTGACAGGTGGTATGGTAGTATGTAACAAGAACTTAAAAAATTCTTCTGAGAACATAAGCCCTTTTAATCTTCTTCTCCTGAGGAATCCTACTAAGGCAGGTGATGAACAATAACAAGATTACTAATTTGCAGAGTATGCATATATCCGCCAGAAACATTATAAAAGACGATCGAACCAATTCCATGTTTAATAACAAGATTACTGATTTGCAGCGTATGCATATACCTGCCAAAAAACTTATAAAAGCCGATCGAGCTATTTCCATCGTGTCTGTATTGAAAACTTGCAAATTCCACCCGATCACCTTCTTAATTAACCTCTTTTGGAAATCCTGAACATTTTGAATTTAACAAGAATCTGATTTATTTGGCTTCGGCTTTTTGAATTAGTTTGGTTTTGCTTGTTTCTTTTCTCTATGTGGGTTTTGGTTTCTTGTCCTCCCATATAGTTTGTACTATTTTTCTTTCAATAAATTTGTTTCCTTGCTAAAAAAAAAAATAACAAGAATCAGTAAGTTTGTTTACTGGGTCTAAAACAAAAGTTAAATATTTAGATATAAACTAATATGCTCCAATGGGAAATAGGATACGTCAAACATCAATGGACACAAAATATAATGCAGAAGGTATGTATCAATTAAATTTTTGATTCACACATCAATCAAAAGGTATACACAAAATATGTCTCAACAATCATGAGTGAAAAACTCTCGGACTATAAGATGCACAATATCATTATCAAAACAAGACCCCCATGTTAGCAGAGCAAAAGACAACTGAATCCCCATCCCGATTCTCCAAACAAGGCCTTGCCTAAGTAATTGCCCCAAAAGAAAATGCTATTCCAAATACTTGAAAAAGTTGAAACCCTTTTATCAGCCAACTGTTTTCAATTTTAAGTATTCTTCCTAAAGTGTGTCAATTATTTCACTGAAAAGGCTTCCTGAATTGATGTCAAATAAAAAGAGCCCTACTAATTCTTTAATTAACTCAAGCTTCAATATGGGATTATTAAACGAGAGTATTTTCTTATATTGGTTAACTAACAGGGAGGTGTAAAATATCAGCTAGACTGAGACGTTGAAAAGCAAAGAGCTAGATTGAAAAAGAAAGCTAGAAACTTTACCTGTATTGAAGCAAACTTTACCCAATTCACACAAAAATGCAGCAGCGGTACTTGGAGTTTTAATCAGCTCCCAGCAGATCAAAATTTGCAAATTAGCGGAAAAGTTGAAGGAAGAGAACACCCACCACGAAGAACAGCAAAGGCTTTTGGAAGAACACATGATTTAGAAACTATGAGCGCCTATACATACATATATGATAAGTACGTGTCAAGTAGGAAATGGATAATCTTCGTATCCTACACCGCATTGATCAGGAAACCTCGGTTGAATAGGATTTTTCATACAACTGCTTCCTAAACCGTATGAGACCTGGTTTCTGTTCGATCGTTTGCTCTAAACTTTATTGCTTTATTTTTAAAAAAAATTATCATTATTTTTTTTTCCATGTGTTTTTTTATTACAGCTTTACTATTATTAAGGGTAAAAACCTCATTTGGTAAGTGAACTATCACAAAATGTATTCGGTACCTAATCTTGTTCACCGTTACCTTTGGTATTTCCGTCAAATTTTCCGTAATGATATTTTCCAAAGATTGAATACAAATAGAGTTCTTTTATTAGTCTAGCTTACTTTGTTTAAGTGCCGTCGGAGCTACTAGATTTCCACTTCAATACACTGGTATGCAGAATCTAAAAGAATTCACACCCACCCCACAACAGAAGGTATTATGTAGTCAACAATACAAAGAAGAATAAGAAGAGATATCGTTATTTATGTTGCGGGTCAAAACAATTTCTTGCAAAACAAGTAACCAAGAAACCACCTATTACTGAGTGAATAAAAAATTTCTTGCAAAACAAGTAACCTGACAAAGTGAGACCAGGAAGATAAACATAGTACACTTTCCAGGAAATGAGACTATCCCAACTTTTCAAGTTAATTTAAGGACTTTGCTTCACACAGATCATTGACTTCAAGTCCGACTTCCAAGGTATGCTAGTCTATATATACTGCACAACAATTGAATTTCCATCTAACCTGACCAAAATACTTCATTTATCTGTTGCACAAGCCTTTCTCAGTGCTAGATAGATGGAATACCAGCGAGAGAGATGTCGCAGATTGGTGCTGGTTCCTCTGCCCTTTCAAGGCCACATAACCCCAATGCTTCAATTGGGCACCATCCTTCATTCCAAAGGCTTCCATGTCACAATCGCTCACACCCAGTTCAACTTTCCCGACCCACTAAACTATCCTGATTTCGATTTCTTACCCATGTCTGATGGCATATGTGAGCGAAATGTATCGTCCCACAATTTTATAGCCCTGATATCAGGTTTCAACACCAACTGCAAAGGCCATCTCCAGGTATCGTTGGCTAGGATGCTGGAGAAAGAGGATCAAGACAATAAGATTGCTTGCATCATCTATGATGAATACATGTATTTCGCAGAAGAGGTGGCCAATCATCTAGGAATTCCTAGCATCATATTATCTACTAGCAGTGCAGCAAAAATGCAAAGTTACCTTGCAATTCCTAGGCTCCAAAACGATGGTTACATTCCCTTTCAAGGTGTGCAACATCCAGACATACTTAAACTTTCTGATTTCTCTATTGACAGATACAACCTTTTTGTGAGAAACTAGGTCTATGATTCTCTGGTGCTCGTACTTAACTTTGACACAAACCTTACGAACTCTGATACTTTACCTCTATGAATGCAGATTCTATGATGCTGGAACTAGTACCAGGACTCCAACCACTAAGATTTAAAGACCTATCCATTACAAATTTCAGAAATTTGGATGACTTGCTACAAATGATAGCGAAAGCCCTTGATCCGAGGTCATCTTCAGCCATTATCTGGAACACCATCGATTGCCTCGAGCAATCAACATTAGCAAAGATCCAGCAAGAATACCAACTTCCATTGTTCCCTATCGGCCCTCTGCACAAAACTGTTGCGGCCACCTCCATCAGCTTATTCAAAGAGGATCAGAGCTGCATTTCATGGCTTGACAAACAATCACACAACTCTGTCATCTACGTAAGCCTCGGAAGCATAGCTTTCATGGACAATAAAGACCTAGTTGAAATGGCATGGGGTCTAGCCAACAGTGAGCAGCCTTTCTTGTGGGTGGTTAGAACGGACTTCACACCATTGCCACAAGGTTTCCAAGAAGCTGTTGGAGACAGGGGTTGCATAGTAAAATGGGCACCCCAAAAGCAAGTCTTGGCACACAATTCAGTGGGAGGGTTTTGGAGTCATTGTGGTTGGAATTCAACCATTGAGAGTATATCTGAAGGGGTTCCATTGATATGCCAACCGTATTTTGGGGACCAGCGAGTGAACGCAAGGTACTTAAGTGAAGTATGGGAAGTAGGGTTGGGATGGGAGAATGACATGAACAGAGGAGAGATAGAGGGAGCAATAAGAATGCTTATGGTGGGGAAAGAAGGAAAACTCGCAAGGCAAAAAGCAAAAGATTTGAAGGAAAAAATTGAACTCAGTATGAACCAGGGTGGTTCTTCCTACAATTCCTTGAATGATTTGGTAGACCTTATTTTGTCATTCTAATTGCATAAATGCTAAAGATGATACTATTTTACTATGTAAGATATAAAATCACTAAATCAGTAATTTCAATTTCATAGTAGATAATACATTATATAAGTTCAGGGAAGCATTACAATCTCGAACCATACAGGTCAAACACATGAAAACACAAACTTGATGTTATCAGTATAGGGTTTAGGCTGAATTAGACCTCAATCTCGGCACATTCATACAATTTCATACTACAAACCACATTACGTTTAGCTCATTATAAAGTCGGTAATTGCGAAGTTTCAAAGTATACAAGCAGTACTTGAAGACGGATCCAATTCCATACTAGATAGCACATTATACAAGTTATTTTCATTACAAACTGGCGACATACATGTTAAACACAGAAAGACACAAACTTCACTTACATTCTGACATCATGCAGCGTCAAACTATAATCTTATTTAGCCAGAACTAGACCTTAATCTTCGGATATTACTACAATTTCAGACTACATAGCACAGCTAAACACTACAAACTCACACCCAAATATACAATCTAAAGACACAAACTTTATTCACATTCTGACATAAAACGCTATCACCCATATGTTATTTTAGGCAGAGAAGCACGTTATCACCTTAATCTTCGCCGGAAATTTCAATGGCTCTGACATTACGCATGCTAGCCTCCTCCTTGGGAACAGTGACAGTGAGAACCCCATTGGTCATAAAGGCCTTAAGCTGCTCAATCTTGGCGTTTTCCGGGAGCTTGAACTTGGTCATGAAGCTACCGCTGTCTGTGCTAATCTGAAGCACTCGCTCATCTTGAAGCTCAACAAGCACGTCCTCGTTCGCGAAAGCAGGAAGAGCCGCCTTAAAAACGTGGGCGTTTCGGGTCTCGCTCCAATCGAGCCGGGAATTTACAGAGGAAAAACCCAGATTGAGTTCCCGGAAAACGTTGGAGAGTGAAGAAGGGAACGGGAAATCTATGAATGGGTCCCAAAGGTCAACGGCCCAGGGATCGACGTCGCTGCTTCTTCGCTCGTTGATTGGGATAAGTGACATATTTCTTATTCAACTGGGTTTTTGCTGGGACTGAGAATTAACCGAGAAATCAAAGCGTAAGAGGAGAGCAAGTGAGCGACTAGGAAGTGGTTGGACAAGACAAGATGAAAACTGCTTCGAGGAGAAGCACTTCGGAGTCTCTAGTTGTTTCTCGAAATTGGGCGGGCGTAGTGAGGCGGTAAAGCCATCACATGTTTTGGACCACAAGTCATGAGGATTCTAAATACACCCAAGAATTTGATCACTACCCAGTATTTTAAAAGGTCTTTTTTTTTTCCTTTTGATTTTATTTTTTAAAGAAATTAGGATTTAGGAGTGAAATTGTACTCAATGACTCGTATTTCGGGAACATCTCAAATGGTGAGTCTCAAACCTATATTTGACTCTAAAACTAGCAATTTTCATCTTCAATTGTGAGAAAACTTAGTGTCAAACTTAGTATAGGGCTATCCCAAATGCCAAACTCATACCAAGTCTCAGTCCAGTGCCATATTTCTTCGCGAGCCTTAAGACATGTGGGCTGAAGATGCTAGAGGAAGAGGAAGTCGTGCATGGCAACAGCAAGATGAAGACGCACTCACATGTAAGTGGGTGGGGAGCAACAAGCTGACACGGACCCCGTTCAGTCAGAAAATCTTTAACGATCCTTTTGAAATGAACCGCTAGAATTCGTCCATTTCAAAATGGACGATCCTGATTTCAACATAATTTTTTTTTACTTTATAAAAAGATTTATATGGTTAGATTTATGATCTAATAGTTCCGTTTTTGTTTGAAATTAATTTGAACGGTTTATATTTCTGAAAAATTATAACACTTGGTTTATTGTTAGAGATTGTGGTTCTATGCTCATTTGGAGGTACTAAATATTGATTTAACACTTGGATTTTTACACTACCATTGAATATGCTGGCAACTCTAACAATTGGGGCCAAATGCCATTATTTTCAAATGCATTTTCATCGGCTTGTAATTAATATTATAATTATATTATATGTACACCATTTGTGAGTTTTAATAAAATTCTCAGCGTCCATCAACACTTTTCCCACAAGTATAATCGGCTTCCACAATAATCCAACACAATATTGGCGTGTATAATCCTCAAAACACCAAATCATTATCAATTTCTACAGCTTTTCATATTTATCATTGTGTTTTAAGTAATACTCGCCAATCATAACTAACTTCCTCCCAATATATGTGCGAAGCTCAAACATGTTTGTATGACCATCTAGTAAATTCAACTACAACAAATTTTGTTCTAACATTTGTATGTTCCAAACATAAACTTCTAGTCCCCATTCACAAGATTGTACAGAGGTTCGAAGAATACTATCCTAGTGTGGAGGCTTGTGATCGATGTTGACAACCGATCTGAATCTCAAACTAGCTAGATCAGGCAATTGGATTCATTGGAGTGAAGAGAAGAACAGAGCACATTCATTTAGCACAAAATATAAACACATTAGCAATTAACAGACTTGTCAAATTAAAATTCCCAAATTCATAACAGTACAAGACACATTAGACAGTCACAACAACGACACTCTTATTCACTACTCACACTGATATAGTGATATTGATAGGACGAGGGAGTAAGAGAGAATGAAGAAAGATGATGATCATCTTAATTTATGGATTAACCAGAAATTTCGATGGCTTTGACATCAGGCCTTTTCACCTCCGCCTTAGGAACCGTCACACTGAGAACCCCGTTCTCCATAGCAGCCTTAATCTCATCTATCTTGGCATTCTCAGGCAGCCTGAACCTTCTGGAGAACTTGCCGCTGCTTCGCTCGACCCGGTGCCACTTGTCGTTTTTGTCCTCCTTCTCTATCTTCCTCTCTCCGCTGATCTGAAGCACCCTGTCCTCTTCAACCTCGACTTTGACCTCTTCTTTCTTCAGCCCCGGAAGGTCAGCCTTGAACACATGGGCTTCTGGGGTCTCCTTCCAGTCGATCCTGGTGTTGACAAAAGCCGAATTTTCCTGAGAAAACTGAGGGAAACTAGAGAGGGATGAAGAAGAAGGGAATGGAAAATCCTTGAATGGGTCCCAGATATCGAGGGAAAATGGGTCGAAGTTACTGCTGGCTCGTCGGAAACTGGGGATGAGCGACATCGTGAGTTTGGACGATGAGAAAATATGAGAACTTGAGTCGGAACGGAAATTTTCTGTGATGATTTCACTGATTGATGGAGAAAGGGAAAGGATGGGTTGAATATTTATAAGGACACCCAAGACGTTTCTGGTAAATACTCGACCTGAAAAAGTTGTTTGGTTTTCTATCGAACTTTCTAGGACTCTTGAGAAAGAGAATCGGGCCGAAAGCAGGCTTCATTATTGTGGGCTCGTCAATACTTTACTAGTATAAAGAGATATTTATTGTCAAAAATCCGAATCTCGTATGAAAACTGCAATAAAGAACAAAAATTTATAGGCATTTTCAGTTTTGCGTTAACAAAATAGAAAATTTTGGCAGTTATTAGAGCTGCTCTAATCAACCGATATCCTATTATCATTTAAGTTAGACTTGGATTATGTGTATAGTGTTTCGAAAAATATCTAACATAACAATGAGTGGTAGCCTGTTAGTTATTTGAAATATATAATATTATGAAAGTTGCGCGTTCAGTTTCTATTGTATTAATCTACCCTCGTGTGATTCCTATTGAAACATGTTTTCTCTAGAGTGTTATCACACAACTGTTCCCAGACACGACCATCATAAATAGTTTGTGCAAAAAAAATTAATGACATCATAGTATTATAGTGGAATGGGTAGGGTGAAAAAAATATAAAAAATTAATTAATAAATAAAAAGTCTACATACGCACACAAAAATAATAATATATATGGTATTAAGAGAATTGGAACTCTCGGCCCTCTCCATCAATGATTATATATGGTACGTACTATCAATATTGAATGTTTTATACCCAAAGTCAAGTCATCAATTATAGTCAAGATTTAAATGATAATTTTAGAGGTATGAATAGAACCTTATTTACTAATATGAATGATGCCTCCACTAGAAGTCACGCTAAAACAAAAACGGCTATTCATCCTCATATCATTCTATTATATATCAAATCACAAGTACTAGTGGATAACTATTTGTGTTATTGGCTGATTAGAATTCTTGTGGTTAAAAGTTAAAACTCAAGCCACTGTTTTGGATTTAGGTAAGAAAACAAAGGGCCATTTTCCATAGGAGGATTTGAGATTGGGGATGTGGATTTGGTCTATGAGTTTGGAGTTTGGACTATTTTTAAAAAGTTAATTTGGAATGAAAAAATATATATCAACCTATTTTGGAAAAATAAATCAGAAAATAAAACAAAACGTTTCTCAATAAGTGAGAAAAGATCATGAGTATCAGTAATGCGTTGGAAAACAGTAAAAATAATAAAGTTACAGTTGTAATTAGCAGTAAAGCAAGAAACATCTCTGATCGAAGTTATTCACATTTCCCGAATCAAAGTACACAAAACAAGGACAAAAAATTGAAGGAATTGACCTAAGAAAAATGGACAAAATATTTTGAAGGCCAACAACAAGCCAAATCGATCTGAAACACAGCAGTTAGCTCGATCACTGGTGTTGTTGATGTTGATGCTGGGCCTCTTTCAACTTCTCACAATTCTCTTCCTTTTCTGATTCCTCGTCAAAACAAGTAGCTTTACTTGCGCAAAGCGGAACCGGGGTGGCCAAGTAAGTAGGGTTTTCATTTCCGGCCATTATAACCAAAACCTTGTCTTTAAACACCTTCACCGACTCCCCTCCCGGCTCCAAATCTCTCTCTGCTCCGCCGCCTCCTCCGTTTCGCTTCCAATACGAGCAAGCCAAGATCACGAGAGCACAACCAACCAGAACAACCATCGTGGTTAGGCCGCCTAAGAGGTACGGGATCGGATAGTGCCAAGGTGACCGCGGCTGAGCCATGACTTGTGGTGCTTCTGTTGAAGGTTTTGCTGGTGAAATAGTAGCCGTTGCAGTTATGGTGGTTCTCATTTTTTTATTTTTGTTATCAGCTGAGGAATGTGAGCTTGGGAAAGACGATGGTTAAAGCCATGGCATTTATACCAGGAGAAAACGTGTGTGATCGATATATCAAATACAAGAGAGAGAGAGAGAGAGAGAGAGAGAGAGAGAGAGAGAGAGAGAGAGAGAGAGAGAGAGAGAGAGAGAGAGGTCGAGGCTGCTCTGCTATTTTCTTTAACACTGACGTCACTGTGGCGATGGGCAATAATACCATATAAATTACCAATATGATGTGCTTGCCTTATGAAGGACTACTAGATTGGGGCAAAAGCTTAATCAAGAATATGGAGTCATTAATGGTGGTAAGCAATACGTATAAATTGCCAACCAACCCTATCTCTGTGTTGGAGCCGAGCTGTGCCCAGAGACGAACCAAGAATATTTGAAAATGGGCTGGGTTGGAATTAGTGAATTACCTTATGGTGTGGGTTGAACTTGCCTTATGGACTTGCCCCATCGATCTGTCACAATTAATCTTGTTAAATGTAAGAAGAAAATTTAAATGAATCAATTCACCTAGAGTCTGAAAATAGTAATGAAAGCAACCCTCTTGGCAATGATGGGTGTCTATCATCAGGAGAAATTTTTAGATGTGACCGTCACGCCATGTCATATATGTGACTTCCCAATAAAAACCTGTCAAGTGGAACTTTTTTAACACCTCATCATTAGACACATATCCTTAGGGTTTTAGGATAAGATTTAGGGTTTAGGATTAATGCTAAGGTGTTAAAAAAAATTCAAGTGGCAGGTTTTTATTGGAAAGTCACATATTTGATATGACGTGACGGTCGCATGGAAAAATCTCTCGTCTATCAAATGCGTGCACAATGCACTTATGTCTGATATGTTTGGACTAATGGCGCCATGCTCACCTAAATTAGTTCATTTTGCAGTGAATTGCTGGCAAATTTGCTTATGATAGTCAAAATAAAAACGAAGATTAGCAAGGCAAGATATTTTCACACTCCTCTGAAAAAAAAAGATCGATATAAATTACACAAAATACATTCTAAAATAAATTACGTTTCTTAAATTCTACTAGTGATATGTTTAATTTAGTGCATTTTGGTTTTCTTCCCTCATCAACTTTGCAATTTGTTAAAAAAAAAATACAGAAACATAAATACAGATTTTCGGGACTGATTCGGAAATTCGCACTTCAAGCTTCAAGTTTGGGTTGAGTTTAGTAAGCAAACTTAGAAAAAATTAGGCCAATACCAGACCAAATATTTCGGTCTGATTTAGTTTAAGCTCTAAGACATATTTTTCTTCATGTTTTTTTTTAATTTTTTATTTTATTTTATGAATGATGTGGACCAATCAAATTAACAGGACTACCTAATAATTTCTCAAAAAAATTACAAGTTAGGTCAAGTTTTCAAAACAATAAATATTGTTTAAACAAGTCATTTTTGTATTCTTGTGCGGACATTAATTATTGCCACACAGTAAATATTTTCCATAGAATAAAAATAAAAAATATGAATAAGAGTAGTTTTATTGTGACACAATTATGTTTAATATACCATCATCACATTGACTCATTTTTAGCTATTTGGTTCTCTTTTTTTTATAAAAAAAAGCTATTTGGTTCTTTTATATCTTCTTATGAGCATGTGTGCAATTGTAAAGAACACATGTAGGAAGCACTCCATGCTTAAAAAATGTCAAACTCTAAAATTTACTGTTTGGTAGTAGACTAAGTTTATAGTTTCACAGTAAAATAATTGGGCTGTAGCCTCTTTTCTTTTAATGGCCCAGTTTTGGTTGTTTCATAAAATATCTCCTTGAACAGAAAAAAGCCTCACCACCCAAAAAATAATTTTCCAAAAAATTACAAGCTTTGCAGCCTTCACACTTTTTAAAACTCTAATTATCTCCACTCTTTATTACTTTATTTTGTTTCTTTCCAATTTTTGAATTTGACTCTTAGGTTAATGGGTTATTAGTATAATTGATCTCCAAGTGTTGATATTTAACAACCAGTATTTAATTTTGGTATAATATTTTGAATATTTTTTTTTTGTTCTACTTAGGGCCTCCCTATAAAATGAAATGTTGAGTACTATGCCCGTAAAATCTAACCTTAGAAGAAGAAAAATAATTATGTGCAGCGCATATTTGTTTCATGCTTTGTAGTATAGAGTTATGTTTATCTATTCAATGAATTTCTTTTCTTACTCAGTTATACTCAACTATCATTTGATCTAAATTCAGGCGTAAAAAATAAATATATTCTCCGCTCTCAATGAAGGTCGAATACAATTAAATAACAAATTATTTGAGTAGGTGAATGACATTTCAGTGGTATAATTAATGTATCGAGAGGTCCAGAATTTTCGTATCTAATTACGTATCTAATTATTTTATGAAAAATTGTAATCAGTTGGGAATTTTTCATAAAATAATTAGATAATTTTTTCAATGACATCATTCATATATTGTCCTCTACTCCTCTAAATGCTTGTTTTTTTTTTCATTTTCTGTAACAGAATGTGATGAGTAATTTTAATGAATACAAGTGATTTAGACTTGTTTATTAGTTTGTTTGGGGATTCAAACAAATCGATCTACGTACTCCGATTGTTAACCAGCAAAGCTATGATTAATTTTGTGTGAAAGTAATCATACATTTTCAGCAAAGGAGTGATTGTTAACATGATGGAAGTGTCGCTATTAATTAAATACATGCATCAATATGAAAACGGAATTTGCTGAATAAGATTGACTAGAAAGTAGCCCGCGCTTTGCTGCGGTTTTTATAATTAGGTGTATTACGTATGTGACATATGCTACATTATTGAGATGATCAAAGTATTTGATACTTCACATACATTACATCACTGAAATGATCAATGTTTGCCTTTATATTACATTCATAGGAGCTAGTACAAAAAACTACAGTATTGCGATTGTGCTAGATGACTGTTATAAGTTGTCAAAAGCAGTAACTACTTCAGTTGCCCAAAAAATGACTGTTTCAGTAACTGCTTCAAGTTTGCCTTCAATAAACAACATGCCATGCTTTTTCTTTTTCAAGTTTGGTCTTAAAGCCACAAAAGTAGTTCTCAATTCCAGAGTTGATCATCTGTTTCTCTATTTCTCATTCCAGACACGTAGTCAAGCATTAAGTCATATAGAATTTTGAATTTCCACATAAACTGTAGTCTAACAAAAAACAGATCCAATTAATTAATAAAAAGCAAAGCTACGGTTATGGATTCAGTACGTAATGTATGTATATAAGATAACCTAACAGACGTAGCTTTGTAACAGACAATCTGCTGAAAATTTCAAAGGAGACAATCAATCTCATAACAATAACACAACTGTGAACTTGTGGCTTTATCTACAGGATTTGGGAAAAATACTGCTCGATCAAGTAGAATGGTCCATGGGATATCAGATGTGCATGCTTAAAAGTAGTGTATAAATCTTATCAGAAATAAGAAGACGTATAGCTTCTGTTTAAACGTATGTATGAAAGTGATAACAACTATGTATACAGATTTCTGATTTGCAGTCCTGGCAGTGATATATATTGCCAGCAAGTCTCAGCATAAGATATAAACATTCGACTTTGAAACAAAAATAAAAAGCAAAATTGAAGCAAAACATGAATGAAGATAAAAGAAATATACCACTGGATATCAGCAAGAACTATATATGCTTCTTCTCCAATGATGACACCTGCAAGCACAAAATAATTGAAGGAAAAGCTTTTGGTGATCCAACCCTTCAAAGCATGGATAAAAAAAAAACTTCAGTCTTAAAGACTGCACAATAGCCAGAATGACGAAAAAACTTTTACCCTCAGGAAATCAAGGAGAAAGTGACAGTTTGAGACCTTAAACACACCTGCAAAAATAACAGTGAAGCAAAATAAAGAAGAGGGGCCAGTACTTTGGGTCCTAGAATCATGAAGCAAGAAGGGTTGAAGTGCACATATTGTTCTAATAGGTTGCTTTCAATCTTTTGCTCTGATTTCGCAACCAAATCAAGAACATAGTCACAGAAAATAAATGCACACATACCTTACTTGTCCAATGTTCTAATATGCTCTACACATAAAACCCAAAATTTCAACACCTAAATAAAGAATTGGAATTTCAAAGATCATTCAAAGTACTCTTTTACACTCAGCAGGACTACTCTGGATAGAGGAGGATTTTCTGCAATTTGAATTTTGATATTATTTTTCATGTTCATAAGCAATCATATGGTCATGAAATCAACGAAATGTCACAAATAACCAATAACCCAAAGCAAGAGTATCAAATGAAAATCCAATACCCAAATCATTTTGGATCAAAAAGAAAAGGAAAAGACAATACTTCCATTAAGAAAAAAATACGGGCAAAATCCAAAAGCATTTACCTATACCTCCAATATGGAATTAACTGCTTGTTACTACAGATCGAAATTGCTTTCAATTGCTCTACTTGGATCGGAACATTGCTCTGCTTTCAATTACTTTGAGACTGATGGCAATAAAATTGAAAAAAAATGTTAAATAGCTTGGTAAGAAATCAACTCAGACTTGGGAGAAAGAAAGAAAAAATGTATCAAAATTGAACTAAACACAAAGAACTCATGTCACCAGTTCATAAAAATTGACTAACAATGAGAAACGTTAACACTAAATTATCAAAACACAATCAAATTTGCACTATGTAGAGAAACGGCAAGCACAATTTTAAAAAGTGAAGAAAAACAAAGAGCAATAGCTGACCTTCAGCCGCAAGAGCGATCTTCATGCTTGAAAAATTCACGTAAGAGTACGAAGCTCACCACTCATAGGACCAATCCCTGAAAAATTAAACGGTGAACAATTGAAATCAAAACATTAGAAGCTTCCGGTAGGCAATAACACCACTATAACTTGTTTGAATTAATAAATAGCTATTTGTTTCATTAGATGATTGTTAGCAGTGGTTGTGAGTGATTATTCCAAATCTGAATGTTCTTGATTAATAGTAAACATTATTTTCTTCTTGGAAAAAAAAAGAAGATTAATTGAGTGAGAGGAGTAGAATCTGGGACTTCATTGAATGAAGAGAACTATTAGAAGACCAAATAAATAGCTATTTGGTTGATTAGATGACTGTTAGCAGTGGTTGATGATTATAGGGTTCATGCATAATATCCTATAATTTTAGGGAGCCCTCTCAGCTTGCAATCTAGCTAATCGTTCCCCATTCAAGCATTAAGCTTACCAAAATTAACATAAAAAAATGGAAAATCAAACCCGTTAGGGGTTTATGGATTGTTTGATGAGTTATAAACCCTCAAATTTGAATACTCAAGGAAAATCAAACGATCCATGAACTCCCAAATTTAAATAAAACCTTAAGAAAAATAGAGTACCCAAATTAACACTATAAAGAATGAAGAGAACTCGAAGAAGAGGATGGGTTCTTACCGTTAGAGAGATGCGTGTTGGCTGATCGATTCTTGCGGGAAGGAGAGAGCGATGAATTTTTACTGCGACAGGGTTGGTGGTGGCTGGGGTTGTTGTGTCGAGATGTTAGCGGCGTTTGGGGTTGCAGAGTTTAGGGCAAATTCTGAGAGAGAGAGAGAGAGAGAGAGAGAGAGAGAGAGAGAGAGAGAGAGAGAGAGAGAGAGAGAGAGAGAGAGAGAGAGAGAGAGAATTGACCCGAGAAAGATCAAAGAACAGAAAAAGAGAGAAAGAACTGATTTTTCCAGAAACGACTCGAGAAGAAAAGAAAAGAGAGAAATGAGGGCAAAAGCGTAAAAATAATGTCTGATGATTTTTTCAGAAACGGCTCGGCTCGGAGCCGCACTGTTCACGGCTTATGAACAGTAAACCAACCAAGCACCAAATAGTATATAGTAAATATATTGTTGAATGAAAATCGCATTTACAGGATAGGGAATGTGAGGGAGTGAGTTTAACCATTGTGGCTGAGGATATCAATTTTGATCCCTACATTTTTAAATCACACTAGATAAGCACGATGATGAGTAATGAGCCAAGAGTTCGATCTGATACCACAGTTGAGAAAGATGGCGTTTGATACAAGACCAATAATTAAAGAACTTCAGTAGTCCCAGGATCAATCCTCGCCTCTATCTCCAGATCTTACGTGAGTAAATGACTGAGCAAACCAAATAGCAACAGATAAATAGAGAGAACAAAATTAATCTTCCATTATGAAATTAATGGGACAAAAACAATCTCACAAAAGTGGCTAAACAATCTTGGAATATCTTAAGAGGATTTTCAATCTCACACAAGTGAGGCTAGCTCTCTTTCTCTAGATCTATCAAACTCTCTCACTTTGTCTATCTCTTAATGAGACTTTATTCGATGGATGATTAAAATGCATAACAAAGGTTCCTTTTATATGCAAATTAAAGGTTCAAGTGTTGTTTTCTTCATTGTCATAACTCATAACCATCGTGAGATTGATACAATAAAAATTGAATATGTTACATTCTCAATGTGAGGTACTCTAAAAATAACTAACACGACACAGCTCATCTACATGTCAGACTTTTTGAAAATACTAAACACATGATCGAAGTCTAACTTAAATGATATTGGTTGATTGGAGCAGCTCTAATTAATATTGGTATTCTATAAATTTTGTTTGTTTTTGGTGCAAAAAAATTTAGGTAAAAGGGAGGCTTCTCTATACTACTAGGATCAGGGCAAACCCTGCAACCTAGGCCTGAAGTGTTCGGATCTACAACTGGGGAAAATTTCACTATTTTTATTGAGACCACACACTCTTCCAAGGAGACCACACACTCGTCCAGAGGCCCAAAAGTGTAGAGACATTTTCTAAATTACCCACCAAGAAGAAATAGTTGGTAGCGGAATCGAACTTAAATAAGAACTCCAACACAAATCCGTCCAAGGAACCAACTCTCATCGGCCATAAATTTTTGTTCTTTATTGCAGTGTTCAATTTTTCATATAGATTTTGTACTGGGTATATAATAGTAAGTGTAGACGAGCCCACAATAATGAAGGCTGCTTTCGGCCCGTATTCTGATTCTCAAGAGTCCTAGAAAGTTCGACAGAAAACCAGACAACTTTTTCAGGTCGAGTATTTACCAGAAACGTCTTGGGTGTCCTTATAAATACGCAACCCTTCCTTTCCCTTTCTCCATCAATCAGTGAAAGCATAGCAGAATATTTCCGTTCCGACTCAAATTCTCAAACTTTCTCATCGTCCAAACAAACAATTCACGATGTCGCTCATCCCCACTTCCCGACGATCCAGCAGCGTCTTCGACCCATTTTCCCTCGATCTGTGGGACCCATTCAAGGATTTTCCATTCCCTTCTTCTTCATCACTCTCTAGTTTCCCTCAGGAAAATTCGGCTTTTGTCAACACCAGGATCGACTGGAAGGAGACCCCAGAAGCCCATGTGTTCAAGGCTGACCTTCCGGGGCTGAAGAAAGAAGAGATCAAAGTGGAGGTTGAAGAGGACAGGGTGCTTCAGATCAGCGGAGAGAGGAAGATAGAGAAGGAGGACAAGAACGACAAGTGGCACCGGGTCGAGCGAAGCAGCGGCAAGTTCTCCAGAAGGTTCAGGCTGCCTGAGAATGCCAAGATAGACGAGATTAAGGCTGCCATGGAGAACGGGGTTCTCAGTGTGACGGTTCCTAAGGCGGAGGTGAAAAGGCCTGATGTCAAAGCCATTGAAATCTCCGGTTGAAACTTGGATCCTCTTTATTAATTAATTCTCTATTAGTTACTATGCCAGTGTCAAAGTAATATTTCGGAACTGTGGGCTTTGTTACTGTAATATGTATGTGTCTATCTGTTTGTGTTATTCTGAGTGTCAATGATCCTGTAATGTTGAAGTTAATGAAACGAGTGGTTAATTTCTTGTAAAATTGAGTTATAGCATTTCTAATTTTATTTTTTTAATTAATTAATTTGTCAACTATCTTACCTTTCAGCAAATGACTTATTATTGCAGCATCAATAACCTAATGTGTCAACTATCTTACCTTTCACAATTTAACTAATTTTTTTTCTTCTAAAACTAGGTAATAGCCTAATTAATTTTTTTTAAAAGGTTAGGGATCGCATGCTCTCGACATTCTTTTCTCTTTGTCAAAGACGATTAGGGTATTTATTTTTAACTTCCATCTCCGAACACCCTACCATCAGGCTTTAATATAGGATCTCCTTCCAACCATTTTCTTTTGGAAGAATTTTGAAGTTTTTTATGGCGGCAGTTTCTAGCGTATTGTTTGTGGGTTCTCTTTTGTTGGCAGCAGTTGTTCCCTAGTCTTCTTTAAGGCATCGGGCCTTTTAGTTTTGGGTTATTGTGATTTGCCTAGCCCTATGCTTTTGGCAACAATTAGCTCTACGCGCGGCTAGGTTACTCCTCTTTAATTGGGATCTAGGTTGGATTTAAATTTGGATGTGAGATTAGGGTCTGAGATTCGGGTCAAGCTCGGGTCTTGAATCTGAGTCAGATCCGAATCTAGGTTTTGTGTTCATGACATTTACTATTCAGAGATTACTTGAAGCCAATTTCTGTCGTTGGCGTTGTCCACTCGGGTTTATTTGGTGGGGAGACAATTTCAGTTTTGAGAGTGTTTGTTTTGCACTGACAAATTTTGTGCTGGGACTGTTGGATAATCTTTATTACTGCTCTATTAACTATTGTTAGGCATTTCCTTTTGCTTAGAATTATGTTTTGGGTGAAAATAAAATTATCATTTATCATTTGCACATTAATTAGCTTATTATTTTTGGCCACATATTTGATTTTCTTTTCGTCTTGTTCTTGCTTGTTGTTAACAAATTCTTTATTTTTTAATGTTTGTCCGTGATGTTTTGTTAGTTGATGTATTCTAACCTTATATTTAAGACATAATTCATCGACATTCACTAAAAAAAACAACAATTTTTTTTAACAAAATAAATAATTAATTATGAAAGAGGCTCATAGGGCATGACGGGCCTCGCATAGAAGTGCATGGTCATGCACTCATGCCTCACCAAAGAGAATGGGAAATCGAGAAAATTTGTATGAAAATTGGATTCAAAACAGAGCCTTTTGATTTTCATAGAAAACCTTTTTTCTACCCATGCATTTATCACAAGGCTCTTCATAATATAATTAGTTAATTTGTCACAAGGAATATTTTCCATGGGAGAATTAAAACGGCCATGTCGATCTGAGTTATATATATAGATCAGTTTTACTCTTATATCTTTCTATTTGATATCTTGTTGGTACACTTCTTATGAGATGTTGTAATTAAGTGCTTGGGCAAATATCAGAGTATAGACAATCCAAAGATATGACATATAAATTAGAGATTTAGAGTTCAAAAGAAAACATGTAATCAAATCCCTAAATCTCTAATTTATATGTCTATTTTTTTTAGCTTTAGTTGCTTGTTTTAGTTAGCTGGACAATCATGTAGAGACAACCATATCATTTTGCAATATGTTGTCAACTAGCAATTGGATTTTTCTTATCTTAAATCATATTTGAATCATGATCGAAAAAACGTAATGTTTAAGTGGTGATAATCATAATAAAGTTAAAAGCTATTGAATCCGATATATTCAATCTGGCAATTATATATAGAGAACATGGATATATGTTTTCTTTTGTGAGTTCATTTTCATGCATGTTACCTACTTTCAGTTATGCTGTAGAGGTTCTTAATTTTTTATTTTGTTTTAAGGTATAGGATTATGGATTTTTTGAATCCTATATATAATTTAGGCTTAAAATATTATAATTGTACATACCCCTTACCACCAGCTAATTTTTGATACGTAAAATCCTACTATTTTTTGTAAGAAGTGCCATGGTGGCACCAAGACATGCCATAGCAAGCCGAAACATATCAAATTTTATCAATACTAATTTATTTTTTTGAAATTTGTCTGTGTCATAATCTCATTATTGGCAAAATTTAATTTTTAGAAAATGTTTCAATTGACGGAATAGAAAATCTCAACTTTTTTTTTTTACGAATTTTCTTGCATTCCGATTTTGGAAAATCGTAAAAAAAAATTAGGTTGAGATTTTTGCGTTATATCAGTTTGAGAATTGCTTGAAAATCATGATTTCAGAGTTTGAAAATTTTGATGAGAGAATAAGAAACGCAATTTTGGTCAAAAAACTGTGTGTTATAATCCACAGTTTTGGTGAGAAACTAATGTTTTGAAATAGTATATATATTTTTTATAGAAAATTTAGGGGTTGGTCTCTACGGTATTAGAACATCGTTCTTGGGTGACACTGTGTGGTTGAACTACCAAAATTGGACACGGTTAGCCTCGTTTGCAAGGGCATCGTTGGTTTCGCTTTCTTGGCCATCGTTGGCCTCGCTTGCATGATCATTGTTCGCAACGCTAGCTTGCATTGCCATGGTTAATTGGCAGCGTTAAGCTTACAAAATTTTTATGCCACAAAAAATGCATTTTTGTGCTCCGAATTGAACTTATATGTTTCATTGTTTCAGGCACAACAAGTTATATTTTTGCATATGTATTATTTTTATACCCTAATATGTGTCATTTCTATGTTTGTACCCATAATTATGTCCATGTCCATGCTGTTGGTCATACCTATCTCCATGCCCGTGCCAATAACCACGTCCACACCAATTCACCAAGGACATCAAGATTCCCAAGGAGGTGAAGCTTGGGGACAAGGTGGAGCATATAGGCAAATGCGAGAAAGAAAAAAAAATTCATCAGCATTGCATGAATTTAAAAATATAATTTGATGTAAAAATATATACATGAAGTGTTAATAGCTTATCTAGATTATATTTAAAAGACAAAAGCTATATGTGACATGACAGACCACTGTATTTTCACGTATGATCAAGGGCTCTATATTTTACCTTCTAACATACAATAAAGTACTTATATTGTTGACCTGAATTCGGTTGAACAAAATATAATAGTATTTTGGATTTTTTTTAACATGAATGATAAGGATCCTTGCTACTTTCTAATTGAACTAATATATTTGATCTTCTTGTAGAGTTCATATTTAGACAATGATGGCAAATAGGATTCCCCTTAAACAATTTTCATGGTCTTATAATTGTTGCACTTTCTAAAGCATACGTACGTGGATGAATTGGATCAATATATTCAACATAGAATCATAACAATCTTGGATCCTACATTGAAATGATTCAAAGGCTTAAAGCGTTAGGCTTCCTTTTCATGCCATCATCTTCATTGCGCTCCTATTTTTATGAGTTCCTAGCTTTTTCTCATGGCATTCTTGACTCCCTTTTCCCTTTATTCTTTTTCCTCCTCATAGAAATGCTGGACCCCCTCTTTTGATCTTGAAAGTGATCACTTTAAAGTTAAACTCATGCGCGGGATCAAAAGCATATCCATCTTTAATCTTTTAGTGCGTCTAATTTTTGGGATAAAAAAAGTGAAAGAGTGAATCATGTTGGTATTTTGTCCATCTTATGTGTAACTGTAACAATAATGAATCACTAAAAGATCTCATCACACATGATCTATGGTTCACATAATTTGATAATTATATTTAGCTCGTGCTACCAGATAAATTTGTAATTGATTATAAAGTTTTAATTTCATTGGTAAAGGCTCAAACAACTGAACAAAAAAATGGTTAGGTGATCTGGTTTGTGACCTACAAACTTCTTGCCATATTTGTGTGTGTATTTCTTTTCCTTTTTTATTCTTGCCCGCTATTATCACACAATGCTATTACTCGATGTTATTACACATTTTTTGTTTTCGACTTAAAGTTATGATTCAAGGTTTGGAAGTTAGGATTTAGGGATTAGTTTAAGAATTTTTTTTTATGATTCAAGATTTTTGTTATGGTTTAGATTCTTTATTTGTTTCTTTTTATTTTCGACGCTCACTTTTATTTTATACTTTACTATACACCCCTACTATAAAATTCTAAACTTTAAACACTATTACATCCATTGTGTATCAGTCTTTTTCGCATGTTACTGGTCCAGACCATGTTTTTTGGCGAGCCGTTTCATATGTTAGGTGGCTTGTGATCAACTAATCAAGGCTTATCCGGCCTCGGTGTTTTTTTTTTCGATGAGAAAAATAAATTACACAACAAAACCCCAAGCACAGCCACAATCCAGTTGGTCTAGGTGAAAAGCATTAGTAGCACTAAGAGGAAGATGTCGTTCCCATACATATACATTAATTGAATATGACCATATTTGGCTATAACATCTGTTACAAAGTTGGCTTCTCTCCAAATGTGGGCAAAACGAATATGAGAGCAATGATTAGCAAGCCGAATAATATCTTGAACAAGAAATTTGCTTTTGAGACAGATTATATAATTTTGGTTTAGGCTTAAATATTAAACTATAAACCAAAAACATAAAGTATGTAGTAGTAGCAAGTGTAGTAGCATCGTGACATTGTAGTTCATGTCGTTGTGATACACTACCATATGGAGGTTGCTGGAGAGCAGATGAAGATAACCCAAATGGTTTCAAGTCATTGCACAGTCGGAATTAGCATTGCCGATCGGGTCAATATGCCGCAATAGTTAAAGTGATACACGATGTTTTAGTTCAGTAACCAAAGTTATATTTTCAAAAATTCAGTGACCAAAGTATTGAACGAAACAAAATTCAGTAACTAAATTGCACAGTCGGAATTAGCATTGCCGATCGGGTCAATCTGCCGCAGTAGTTAAAGTGATACACGATGTTTTAGTTCAGTAACCAAAGTTATATTTTCAAAAATTCAGTGACCAAAGTATTGAACGAAACAAAATTCAGTAACTAAAATTGTCATTTTCTCTTTAAGGTAATAAAGACACAAATAAAAAATTGAACAAACATATAATCCTATAATATAATACACTCAAAACCTTAATCGTCACAAATTCCTCAACCCGATCCAACAGTCAATCCGACCCAGCTCATGTGGGCCGACAGCCTTTAATCAAACTTTTTTAGTGAAATCTTTACATAATAAACAGGTAGAAACAAATAAAATAATAAAAATACGGCTTTCAAAGTGGGCCCCAGAAACATACTGTTTCTCTCTTTGGAGCCCATCCGATGTGACCGCCCGATCATCTGGTCTTCCTCTCAGCCGTCCGATGACGACGATTGCCTCATCTTTCTCTCTCTTCCTGCTTTGACTGTTTGTACCACACAAAACAAAACCAAACCAAACCAATTTTGCTCATTTAGCTCCAGCCAGAAATATATCATAACACTCCCTCCCATTCACACACACTCACTCTCTCTCTCTCTCTCTCTCTCTCTCTCTCTCTCTCTCTCTCTCTCTCTCTCTCTCTCTGAGTGTGAGCTAAAGATTCTGAGAGGCTTTGGAGTTTGTGGAAGAGAAAAAAGGCTACGCATTTCGGATTACGAGGCTGATTATTCTACTTCGCCTTTGATCTCTCTCTCTCTGTTGTTACCTTTCTGCTTTCACTGACCAATCGGCCACCGACACGCATTTGCTTCGTCTCCGACGCTGTCGAGGTCTCCGTCACCGGCGTTTCCTTGCTCTGCAATACCGAGTTTCACTCCGGTGAGTAAAAATTCATGCTCTGTTTGTTTTGCGAGAAATTTCGTTTGCAATGGCTCGGAGATTTGTGATTTTCTGGTTGTTTCTTTGATTTTGTGCTCGGAATTTGATAGTTTGAGTGTTAAGTCGCTGTTTGGCTACCGAAAAGTTAGAGGGAAATGAAAAGGGGAATGGTTTCGCTTTTCTGTCAATTTTTTCTTTCCTACTAACTAAACGGAGCCGAGAAGATTTTCTGTTTGTTTGGTGAGGAATTTCATCTGCCGTGGATTGTAAATCTGTAGTTTTTTGTTGGCGTTTTCTTTGATTTTGTGGTGAGTTGTTTTCTAGTTTGACAAATTGGACTGTTTGGCCGCTGGTAAAAGTGAAAGAAAATTGAAAAGGAAATGACTTCCTTTATTAGTTTTGTTTTGCTAATAACCAAACGGAGCCGAACTGTTCGGAGATTTTGAAACTTGATAGCGCTCTGGTTTTGAATAGCTGGCAAGCTTTGTCTTTTCCGTTAGCTGTGATAACACGCTTAGCGGCGATAGTGACTGTGACGGCCACAGGTCGTTTTTACCTTATCTCAGATTTTTGAAATTGGATCTTGAAGGACCACTAAATTCCTGGCTTTAGATTTTGAGTTTTCTTCCCTCTTTGTCCATATACCGAATCCGATTGTCTTATTGCATCAAATTTCAACTTGGCGCCATGAAAACGCGTGTGAATTGATTGATACATTGTACAATTTGCATAGTTCTTAGCACAGTTGAGTTGTGTGGTCGATAATTTTCGCAGTTTTAAAGAGACTGAAAACTGCTAAAGTTGCTCAAATGATTGGCTTCTTTTGAGCAGGGGGTGACAAATACTGGCCACTTCCACTTTCTCTTGTGAATTTGTGATCATAAGCTATGAAATATCTGAGAGCTCACTGAGAGCTCATCTATTTGGTGAGCTTAGGCATTACATTGGATATATACTATTTGGATGCTGATTTTAGCTACTTTATGGGAGTTGACTCCATTGGTTCATGAATTGTGGTATTATGTTTTTTCTGTTTTCATTTGGATGCTGTGGTATGGGAATAAAATACTGCGGAGAGGATTCCCTTTTCTGGTATTGTCATAGTGAATAACTAAATATGCGTAACATGTGAGTGAGATCCTCCACTTGTTAAAAGCTGTATTTATTGTTTAGAGCGCCGTGACTTTGTTGCTTTGCTTCTTAACCTGGGCAAAGGAAAAGTTCCAAATGTCGACCAATCATGTAGTTAACGGGAATAGAAAGCCTACTTATAGGGCAGTGACTTTGTTATGTTGGTTGTTGCCTTGTGCAAAGGGAAAGGTCCATAATGTCAATACAGTTAGTGAGAAAAGAAAAGCCTACTTGGTATGTCTGCATGTTTCAGTAGCATATAGATTAGTCATCCTAGCATTACCTTCACTTTATCTTTGGAAAATCTTGTTTTAGTATCTCAATTCTTTGGGCTGTGCATTCAATTTCTTCCTTATTTTATTTTCAGATTGGCCAGCATCTTTGTGAATCAACCCTAATGTGCAGCTGAGTACGAAACATATGGAGCTTCCTTGCAGCAAGGTTCTCCAGGTACGATAAACAAGGGCATTGCAGATACTATCATGGATGGGCGTTTTGAACCCACAAGGAATTCCAATGGCCAACAATCTCTAGGAACAAATGGAAATATATTGCGCCAAGCGAGCTCAAGTTTAAATGTACAATCCAAGTTCAAATCAGAAAAGCCGAGTTTGTCCTATGCTGATCTCCATCATGAAATTACAAAAAATGAAAAAGATATCCCACCCATCTCTGTTGGGAACCACCAAAAGCGACGGGTTAGTAGAAAGACATCTGAAGTTGACGAACTTGTTAAGTACATGTCAAAGTTGCCAAGTTATCTTGAGAGAGGAAAAAACCTCCAGGAGAAAGCTTTAAATGTTGGGGTTCTTGACTGGGGGCGCCTAGAAAAATGGCAGTATAGCCATAAACAAATGCCATGCAGAAGTAGCAGGTATTCACCATCCAGTAGTAATACAACCTCATGCTTTTCGACAGATGAATCATCAACACATTCTAGCAGAGGTCATAGCTGTTCTCCTGCTCGTCCTAGGATGCGCCGTCCTTCTCTGGAATCTCATTTCATGACATCGCCATTGGACGGGGATTCTGAAAATGTCAACTCTTTTAGAGAAAGGGTTAGAAAGTGTCAGGATCTTAAAGCTGACCAGAGTAACACCCTGAATGGATCAGAAAAGTTCATTGGAGCAGATAAGTCTTTCTGCAACAATCATATAGACATCAAGGTGGCACAGCGCAAGAGAAAAGATTCAGACCCAAAGAGTGAGCCAGAAAAAGGAAATTTTCGGAATGGCTTACACAGTGAAATGGCAACACATTTGAGGGTAAAGAAAAAGACTCAAGATGGTGAATCTACAAAGAAAGCAGATAAGCCACAACAGGCATATTCAGAAAATTTTGAACTAAATATCGCTGAAGGTTGCAATAAAGTTGTTCTGCTTTTGCCTAGAGATATCCCTGAATGCAATCATTCTGGGTCAGGGGTTTCCCACATTTCTGATTCAAAAACACTGCTTGATCAAAGAGCTGCACAGACAACTCGAAGAAGCTTTCCAGAGAGACCCAAGGAGGCCTGCCTTGCAGAGCTCAATTCTGGTCTCCCCCACTCATGCCGTTTTCCTTCTGAAGTTGATCGTAAACACTTTAGGGTCAAACATCTTGGCTCCACAGGTGCAGCAAGTGGCAGCTTTCAATCTAATACACTTAGCTCAGCATCACAGTCAGCTACAACAAGAATGAGTCCATCCAGAGGCAGAACTCTTGAAGAGAAAAAAACAATTGGAGTATCCATGTCTTCAACTGTAAATGTGCCTCATATAGGATCAGATCTAAAACCAAGCAAAGTAACTGCTGAAAAAGTAAGAAGTTCTTCACCTTTTGGCCTATTAAGCATTGGTATGGGTAAAATGAGTAAAACTTCCAGTTCTAAAGACGCTTTAGATGTAGAGCCGCTTAGCTCAACAACTTTCCAGGCTAGACCTGGTTTGGGGAACAACCTCACTTCTGCTTTCTTGGATACTTCAGACAGTGATAATCCCAGTGCCACCGCTAGAGCCAGGTCCAGCCCTCTGAGAAGGTTATTGGATCCATTGCTGAAGCCAAAGGTAGCCAACTGCCGCAGCTCAGTGGATCCATTAGAGAAAGATTCCATATCAACAACTAAGGCTTGCAAATCATCAAAGGGGCAAGTGGAATCTTTATCTGAGCAATCAGGAAAGGTAAAGCTAGGCATGACTGGTTGTCGGGAAACTAATGTCTATGAGTTATCTAAGGATAAGAAGAACAGATCATCAGCAGTTCAAGCTCTTCTACGAGTTGCGGTGAAAAATGGCCTGCCCCTGTTCACATTTGCGGTTGACAAGGACATTGACATTCTTGCAGCCACAATGAAGAAGTTAAATACCTCAAGAAAGGGTGACTGCAGCTGTATCTACACATTCTTCAGCATCCGGGAAGTCAAGAAAAAGAATGGAACTTGGCTGAGTCATGGCAGCAAAGGCAAAGGTCATGAATATGTCCGTAATGTTGTTGCTCAAATGAAGGTTTCTGATTCACAGTTTCCCAGTTTGATTAGACTGGATCAGTTTATTGTGAGAGAGTTTGTTTTATTTTCAGTAAACCTTAGACAGGCAGATTGTCAAACCTCAGACTTCCAGCCAAATGATGAACTTGCAGCCACTGTTATCAAGATCCCGAAAAAGAAGAGTCAGACATCCTCTAGAGGTTGGCGTCATAGTGATACTTATAGTGACTTGCCTGCGGTTGGTTCAGAAGAGTGCTTGTCAAAGATGAGACGTCACTCCTATTCTGCGGAAAATATACAGAGCAAGCCTTTTGTTGGTAGTCAAAGCTTCATTAGCACAACAGTGATACTTCCAAGTGGTGCCCATACTCTTCCGAGTAATGGAGGACCATCATCACTGATTGAACGTTGGAGTACAGGTGGGTCATGTGACTGTGGGGGTTGGGATTTGGGTTGCAAACTAAGGATATTGGACAACCAGAATCAAGCCAGTGAGAATTTGACTTCACGTAAGGTTCGTTCAATCACAGATTGGTTTGAGCTTTGCCATCAGGTATGGTGTCTTAAACCAGCATATATATATTTTTTCCACATAATTCTGAAAATTTCTAACTGATGTTACTTTTTTGCTTTACATATCCACAGGGAGGATTGCAAGAAAACCAGCCCGTTTTCAGTTTGGCCCCATTCAAGGACGGGATCTATTCAGTTGAGTTCAATTCTTCACTCTCAGTTTTACAAGCATTCTCCATTTGTATAGCGGTATTAGATAGTTGGAAACTATGTGAGTTCTCAGAGTCAAAGAACTTGTTGGAAGAAAAAACTTTTGAGGAAACAAAAGTAATATTGCAAGACGATGGAATAAGTGATCCAAATCAAGTGGAAGGGGAAGTTCCTGCAAGATATGTCTCATATCCCCCTCTTTCACCAGTCGGGCGCGTCTAGTTTCATAGTTACAATATATCTTCAGTTGGTTGGGTTGGCACTGTACAAAATCTGCAGTTGGTGCCTGGACTCGATTTTCTGAGAGAAGCTGTATCTAGTGCATCAAATGTATTGTCAGAAGAACTGTTTTTTTTCATCAATTTAAATGTGCATATAGTGATTAAGTAGTAGGTTATCTCTTAAATCTCAATAAACTTAATTCCAGATGGCAATATCAATTGTAGAGAATAATGAATATAATTCCTGGAGAATTGGGTGCAAGCCCCTCCTTGGAATGGAAAGATGAGGATCTGCAATCTACTTATATACCTTCTTGGTTACTTATTTGATGTGCATCTTACCAATTGCATTGTTTTAAGCTGGAAAATGATGTCCTAAATATAGGCTAAACAGGAGAGCTGTGTAGCCTGTATCTAACTAGTTGGGTGTTCAGAAAAGCTCTATGTATCTAACTGGCTTTCTTTGCTGCACAGGTAAGCAAAACTAGTTTGCTTCTTTTTTAATGCAGTACAAGCTTTACTCAAGAGAGCAGAGAATGAATTAGGTTCTAACTATCAATCAAAATAAAATGTCCAGTAAATCTGGAAATATACTGGGATTGGTCAAGTAAAATTATAATCTTTGTTTGCCCAAGTGGTGAGGGATGGAGGAAAAGGGAATCGGGTTAAGTTTATAAGCTAAGTTAGGGGTTGGATCTCCTCCATTGTAATAAAAAAAAATTATATATATATATATGTTTTTTCGGTTGAAATCCAAACTTCATGAAAAATTTGGTGCGCGCATCAAAACCTTAGCTGGGACTATGTTGCATAGCATCACAATGGTCTACACAATTTGCTTCTTGACTAAAAAAAAATCGATAATTTAGTGATAGTTTTCATCATTCAACATTCTTGTGCCGTTATATTATGATTAATAATACGGGTTATGTATGAATCTGAAAAATAAAATTTCAGTACTTATATAAAATTTCAAGGAGAAAAATCTCTGACAATGCAAGAAATAAGGTAAATTATCCCACAATTTTTTCTCCTATTTTGTATAGAATTTTTTGTTCTTTCTCCTATTTAGGATGGAGTACACCACCGTAAAACGTGAACCCACGCTCATATGATTTGACACGTCATGACTCATGCACATCTTCCAAGGTAAAACTAAAAACTCTGAGAAAAGAAAAAGAATAAAATTGTTTTGGTAATTAAGATAAGAAAATAGTTTATTACACACTCCCCACTGTCAAACGTTCGTTACTTCGTCCCTAAACCTCCGAGACCGAGACTCAGAGAGAGAGAGAGAGAGAGAGAGAGAGTATCGTTGGGGTTTCAAATTAGGTGAAATCTGTTGGCGGATTGGATTCCAATTCTATCACTTCCCCAACTTTCAAAAACTCAAAATTTTCTGTTTAAAATTCGTGATCATGTTTCAAATTCGAATTTAGAGCGGTTTTGTTGCGAGCTTTTAATGCTGATTGATGACGAGCTCTAACCTCGTTGCCCAAAATGCCGTTTTACTTTGCTCGTGAGGCTCCCAAGGTTCACAATCATGTCCTCCCTTATTATTTTTTGATTCCAATTCCAGTTTTCATTGATTGATTTGATGTCTAAACTCTAAAATGTGAAGCTATGGAGGAAAATATGCGCTGAGTCGTCAACTGAAATTTCGCTTCTTGCCGGAAATTGGAAGTTTGTTCTTGCTGGTCTCATTTGTCAGGTATAGTTTTCCAATTGAAAGAATTAAGATTGGTGATTACGTTATGTAGAATGTTCATGTGCCATGGGAATATAATTTTTTTTATTAGAGATTACTAGATTATATGATTAAGGAATGCTTAGCAGTTGCTTATTCTAGAGATGAATATTTGTATATGAATTGATATCTATCTCAGGTTTTAATTGTGTGAGTTGGTGCAGGATGGTTTTGAGAACTAGTACTAGTTGTAGCTGTTGTTATGTTTTAGAAGGGGTTCTTCAAAGTGAATGGAAAAGGTGGTATAGGCTTATAGCATATGTAGGCATTTCCTTGTTCTCAGTTTACTAATTTGATGCTAAATTTATCGCCTTTTGGGCACAGAGTAAATTGTTCACTGGATTGGATTTGCTCTAACCTATAATAAGTAATAATTCTGAATCTCTATGGATTGATTGCCGTAATGGTATTGGTTTAATTCCCATTGTTTCTTCCGCAAAATTGTGAGAAAATAATGTGCCTGCTAGCAGTGTGACGAAAATGCTTTCACGGACTTTTCCTTTCCTTTTTTTATCCTTTTATTTCTTTTACTGGGTAGGCTTTTTATGGTATTTGCTAATTGCTAAGACACATAAGAATTATTAATCTTTAGATGCTTATCTTGTGGTTCTATTTGTATCAAGCAGTATCTTCATGGACTAGCTGCACATGGAGTTCATTATCTACATCGGCCAGGACCAACGCTTCAGGATGCTGGCTTCTTTTTACTCCCGGTGTGTATGCTTTCAAGGGTTTATTGGGATTCTTTGATATTTAATGCAGCACTTGTCATGTCATTTCTTATCTATAGTTTTCTGTTATCTTAGGAACTTGGACGAGACAAAACTTATATGAGTGAGACTCTGTTTGCTGTTATATTTTTTTCTTTCGTCTCGGTAAGTCTTTCTAGGTGCCAATATGATCATTTACTTCAAATTTATCCTGGACTCGTCGCTCTTGTTTCCAAATGCTTGTTCTTCATTCAGTATTTTATTGCTTCAATTTCTTCTTCTAGCTAATTACCTGTAGAAGTTTGGTAGAATCCTAACTTGAGCTAATATTGTGTCTATATATTCTGTTGCAGTGGACATTTCATCCTTTTGTTTTCCAGAGCAAAAAGATCTATACAGTTCTGATATGGTGCAGGGTTTTTGCTTATTTAGCCGTAAGTACAGATGATATATACTAATGTTGGCATTTCTGTTTAGATATGTGGCACGTAACCATAAATGTTTAAACACTGTCTTCCCTATTGCTCTTTCTTCTGGAAGTGTGATCATGAAGGCTGCATATATCTTGGCCCTATGCGGGAAACACTCAAGTTGTAGCATAAACATCACAAACGTTTGTCACTGAAACTTATTATTTTTTTTTTTTTGGGTTTGTACTGGTTTTTATCCAGTATCAATTTCACCAGTGCCATATGCTATTTAATTGTGATAAATTCATTAAATCTCCACGTGTTTCCCATCTTCCAATAAGCAATAAAATATGATGTCGATGTGATATAATATCCTTATATTACTACACAGAGTCTTCTGCTGTTTCCATTTTACTTTCTGTTACACCCCCTCGAGCCTCCTATCTGCTTATGATTCCTGGATTATGTGACCTGCTTATATGATTAATTCTTGACCTTGGACCCTTGGTACATTTTTTTAAGCATCTGACTGGGAATTGCACTCAGAATACTCTTCCATAAAAAAAATGTTTGATTTAGTGCATTTTCTTAATCTAATTTTGCTTCTATGTTACTGACTCTTGAACTAGCTCTCACATTGTATGGTTCAATGGATTTAACAGTATCCTATGGTGTCCTGCTATATTTTCTGACAATATCTTTGAGTACATATTGCCTTTTGTCAGGTTTCTCAGTTTCTCCGGATCATCACCTTCTATGCCACTCAGCTTCCTGGTCCAAATTATCATTGCCGCGAGGTAAACTTTATAGAAGTTTGTTGTGGTTGTTAGTTGGAGGTAATCAAGATTCATTAAGTTGTAATAAAACATGTTTTACAATCAGGTACAACTGTCTCTTTCAGGGTTCAGAACTCGCTAGGCTGCCCCCTCCAAAGAGTGCACTTGAAGTGCTCTTAATCAACTGTTAGTTCAAATGATTCATTTCTTTAGGCTTAATGCTTCATTGCCTCTATAATTAGAGCAGCTTCATACTTATATAACTTACCTGTTTGTGCAGTTCCCCGAGGTGCAATGTATGGCTGTGGTGATTTGATTTTTTCATCACACATGATTTTCACTTTAGTATTTGTGCGCTCATTTCAGAAATATGGAACAAGGAGGTAACAAAAATTATTAGAAGCCTCTTCTTTTTATGGTCCTATTTTTCAGGTCCATCTGGTTCTCATTTTTTCCTTCAATCTGAAATGTGCTTTGTTTAGTGAGTTATCGAAAGGAAATAAATTCTTTAGTGATTCTGAATATAGGTATCATCAGTTATATAGTAGTATATCTCACTTTTGTGGATTTGCTGAATTGATAAAGAAATATTTTTATTCTGGTGTGGTTTATCACAGGTGCATTAAGCAGTTTGCTTGGTTAGTTGCTGTGATTCAAAGTCTCTTGATTATAGCATCTCGCAAACATTACACCGTTGATGTTGTTGTTGCCTGGTAAGAGATATATTCTGTAATGCTCTTTCAAACACTTGAGTCTGGAACAATATTTTTCAATTTACTGAGAACATAACTTGTTTACTCCCATGCAGGTACACTGTAAATTTGGTAGTTTTCTTTGTTGACCAAAAATTGCCAGGTTAGCAAGTGCGATTTCATTAATTTTTTCTCCCATTTATAAGTGGGTGAAAATTCTGGTCTGGATTCCCTTTTTCAGTCATATACATGAAGATGTCTAAAGTTGATTCAGTTGCATATATATATAGAACCAAAAATAACTTTCCTTTGCAAATAATTTTTTAAAATTTCTTTAGGATACTCGAAGCTACATATGTGTTGACTCTATTTTTTCCCTTTACAGAGTTGCCTGATCGGTCCTTGGGTTCTACATCTCCACCACTACTACCAACGAGCACCAAGGATAGGGATAGCAAAAACAGAGAAGAGCTTGACAAATTCCGTAATGGAAATTCTTCTGACATCACCACATGAGTGGAAAATCAGTAAATATTCTTAGCCCCATCCAGTTTGTCTTCTCTTGTGGATGCTTTTCTCCAGATTGTAGGACAGAGAAATCAAAATCTTCAGGATAGTGACATACTTAGTGATATATGGTACATATATGAGCAACACAAGCTGAAGATGGCTTTGCTGCTGTTAGTCTTAGGTATGTGCTTAAGTTGTTTCAATAGATGCAATCTCTTTCCCCTAGTGAGGCTGATAAACCTGATTTGTATTATTTGCTGGAAATTGAATGGAGTTGTTTCAATACCCTTGGGAGTTCCTTGAATGTCACATTGTCACCCATATCTTATTGGCGCAGTTCACTTTCTTAAATTTACATGTGTCATTATCATCATTATCAATATCATCGTGATCATCATCATCTTGGTGCTTATCATCATCATCTTCATTATCCTCATCCTAGAAATGAATTGGGGAGAGATTGTATGCACAGAAATGAATCGAGAAAAGTGGTGGTTATTATGGCTGAGATCCAAGTCATTGTCTTGGAGCACCAGGTTGTCATGTTTAGAGATGATTGCTTAAAATTTTGTCCACAAAAATAGGTTGTGTGGATGATGGCTTTGGTATGATGAAGGGAATAGTAACTAGAGTAGGAAACATGTAATATCTACTTAGGCAATTAGGGCTGGCATGATCCAATTATGCAGATTTAATAATGCCTCTTGTCTGATGACCCACTTGGTCCATTTGCTTTTAAATGCCTTTTTTCCCCATGTATGTATATTCTCTTTTCATAGGTTTTTTTGAAGCATGAAATTGGAGACAGCACTTGTTTACATCACATGCCTCTTTTGGTTTTCTTCACTATATGAGGAACTGTTTGCTTTCCTTTTAGCTCTTAAACTTTAGATATTAACATGCTCTGTTCAGCCCTACCAGTGTCAAATGTATCCAACAGAAATCAATTATGGCATATATGCATGGTCCTCCATTCTGGGATTTTCTTTTGGTGTAATGCAGAAGGCTGCCTCCAGTTCTGAACAACCAGTACAAGTAAAAAAAAAGTAAAATAGTAGAAATGTTGAATTACTTCTTTGTTTTGGTCTGGCCATGGATTCAGTTTTGAGTTTGAAATTTTGTCCAAAGTTGCGAGTGTCCTTTAGTTCCCTTGGTGGAATCTTAGGTCATTATGTGCTCATCATGTGTTCCTGTGTATAGTAAAGGGTTAAAACTTAAAACCACTTTTGTGTTCCTGTATCCTTTTGCAGCTTTGCCCTTCGGTTGAGTATTATCTATAATCTTAATTGCATCTTCAAACAAACAAGAACTTGATCAAAATAATAATCGTCTAGAGATTCACATATTGACTACACAAGATGTCAAACTCTTCTTGTATGAGAATATTGCAAACAAGATTATATATCCTTTCATTCACACGCATCTTCAACATGCAAAAGGAATTACATTCTTAATATCTTCTAATTGATGAAATCTTTAACCTACTCCTTAGGACTTTGTCTTAGTTTAGGTCTAACCATAGTTGGTAAAATACGGGACGGGTATTAAACTGAAAAAATATATACGTGTATTATTCGGATAATTTCATTTAATTATACGTTGAAAAGTTCGGCATAGTATTAATTAATTAGTTAATTTTTTATTTTTAAGTATTTAAATATTAATTTATATTCATCTTTGTTCAATTACATGAATAAAAATAAAAAAATACGTAATAAAACATATTTAATATGTATATCATATTTTTTTGTTTAAAAGTACATATATTTTAATAGATTTTTTTTAAAGTATGAAATTTAAAAATATTTTTAAAAAAATATATATGTTCTCCAATTAACTAAGTAGAGGTCTAACTAAAATCTCTTTCAATCACTTCTATATTGTAAATTTGTAATCGCTTCTATGACCTATTGTTTTAAAAAAAAATCACTTCTATGACCTCACACCTTTACCAACCAAACATGAAAAAGATAATATTGGGAAGCAGATGAATGGTCATTGACTCATTGGTCAAGGCACATTTGTGGAACATATTATCATTATTATGTGGTCCACACACTAACATGGTCTTGCATTTAAATATAGGATAATAGTTAAGGTGCATTCATTAATTTAAATATAGGATTAATATATATGTGCAAAAAAAAGTATAGAATTGAAAATTATTCACTACACTGCGTGTGTGTACACGTCGCAATCTGAGCCGTTAAAATAGGGTTAGAAAAATGAGTTAATATTTTTTTCTAACATTTGGACAGCTCAAATTGCGGCGTGTACATCTACGCCGTGTATTGAATACTCTCCATACTATGAGGTACAATATTCATCATTCACAAGAGAAAGAAGTGGCTATCTTTACCTTCATGCTTCCCAAACCCAAGAACAATCCTGCTGAACTCTCCATGCTGAAACCTTAGCATACTAATATTAAACTAAGGCTGTAAACAGCTATTTTTATACTAATTAGAATTGTATTTTTAATGCATAAGAGAGCTGGAAAAGTTGGTCAAGAAGATCCTGAGATCTCAAGTTGAATGCATTCCTCATCATTTGAGGCATGTCTGGCTAAATCACTGCATTTTGCTTTAGATTCATAGTTTCTGTGCACAAAATTGTTGCTATGCCCTTTATTTGCGTACTTGATTGTCCAACTCATCTAACATAAGGTGTGATCATGTCATTGTATCCGAGATGAATACGGAAGTTAAACTTGATTGGTAGAATATTTTAGGTTTAACTAGAATGTGTGACTTCTAGTAAAGTTTTTGTGTTGCAACCCTGTCATTTCAAATATAGGTTAACGTATCAAATATAATAGGGTACTAGTCAGCTTTCAAATTTGACATGCTAACACAGCCACTTAATTTGTTTATTCTCACCGTTGAAGTCTTGGGGTTCTTAATTTAGGATGAAAATGACAGCAAGTTACTGTTTTCCTTTTGTTAATTGACAGAAAAATCATGCGCAAGTGCAACTTTACCTAATAGAAGTCGAAGATGTAATATTTGATTAGGAATGAAGTCTAATTAAGATGCATTGATTGTATTGATATTTCCATAATTTGAGTTGACTCTTTTAAACGGAATGGATAATGATCGAGTCATTTCTGTCACGCAAACAAGTTTTTTAATGAGGAGGCTGTTGAACATGAAGAAAGGGATGAGGCAATCAATTTGTTTGTTTATGAAACTATTGAACTACCCCAAATAGGTGGAGACTGTTTAGGTAGGTGATGTTTTTAACCAGGACTTTAGAGCCACACCTTTTTTAATTTCGAAACTAGACAACTAATTAAACTTCATTAGTTACTGATTTTTAAGGAAAATGACCTTATATTATTCATCGAATAATAAAAAATCAAGTACAATCTTCAATAAAAACTTAAGAAGATTGGTTAAATTATCAACGTCTAATAATAAAATTCTGAAAAATAATTAGTTTCATGATATTTATCTCCACAATAGTTGACGTTGAACTTCAAACGAAACATTATTAGAGATAGAAGTGAGAGCCCAACGAGCTAGCCAGTAAGCAAAATTATTCACCGAGCATTCTAGTAGTCGTTAGAGTTATGCCTCCGGTAACTACAACTTGACAAGGACCACCTTCGTGAGGGCTTCCACCATATTTCTTCAGATGAGTAAGATATAATTTATCAATAAAAATTAAGATCTTCATACTTAACACGATGCAATGTAGTTTGAAAATATGAGTCGCTAATATAGTCTAAATTCATTTTCACCAATATTTCTGTTTAAAATATTAGCCAAATTCATCGGGATAATCATAATATTCTACTTCCGGTTAAAAAAGAGAATGTCCATTTCTTCACTTTCTTAAAAGCATGTCCATTAGCAGAGGTCTCCCTCATTTCAACTACTAATCATGCACACAAAAGCGAAAATGAAAGTAGAGAACGGCTGAACCACAAACACATAGTTACCAAATCAGAAAAATAAGAAAGAAAGCAAAAGGAAAAACGAGGAGCAAAATGCAGAAACAAGGGAAAGATGGACTGAGCAAAACACTGGATCCAAAAAGGTTACTTTTTAAAAAAAAATTCATCTCACTTTCTTGCTTTCCAAACAAAATTAAAGAAAAAAAGAAAGTAGTAGGAAGAAAACCCTGTATTGGTTTATTTATTTATCCATCATTTTCCTAATCCTATTCCTATAATCCTATCTATCTACTACAAACCCCTGTCAAACCCTCTCTACTAGTCCCCAGGAAGAAAGTGATAGAAAGAGAGCACAGAGCTTCTAGAGAGAGAAAGCAGAGACATTCTAAAGCTTTTCAGCTGTTTCTCTCACTAGAATTGGATTAATTCATCAGCCAATGGGAGCTCGCTGCTCCAAACTATCTCTCTGCTTCTGGCCATCTAACATCAAATCCAATCTCAACGATTCTTCAGACAAAGGTTAGGTTTCTGTTATCATCATCATCATTTTTGGGTAAATTTCACTTCTTTTTGGGTAAATTTCAGTTCGTTTTTGTTAAAGTTGGAATCTTTATATTGCAGAGAATGGGAACAAAAACGAAAAGGACTCGCTTCCTGGGTTCGTCGAGTTCAGCTTGGACCAACTGAAAGCTGCCACGTCAGGGTTCTCGTCGGAGAACGTGGTCTCCGAGCACGGAGAGAAAGCTCCCAATGTAGTCTACAAAGGGACTCTCGAAGACGGCCGTTCGATCGCCGTCAAGCGGTTCAACCGATCGGCTTGGCCCGATTCGCGCCAATTTCTTGTAAGTTTGGTTGAAGTTGGTAACTTTGATTTTTGTGGGTTTTGTGTTTTTGTGTGTGTGTGAAAAGTGTGTGGTGGGTTTTGGTTTTTAGGAGGAAGCTAGAGCTGTGGGGCAGCTCAGGAACGAGCGTTTGGCGAATTTGATTGGGTGTTGCTGTGAGGGTGATGACAGATTGCTTGTGGCTGAGTTCATGCCTCATGAAACTCTCTCTAAACATCTATTCCACTGTAAATTCCCACCTCTAATGTGTAATTTATGTTCCTGTGTTGTTGGTCGGTTTTGCTAAATTTGACTTTGGATGAACATGGGCTTGCTTGTTGTGAGGTCATGTGAGATTTTGAGACTTTTTTAGTAGAAACTTTACTGAGTTGGGTAAATTGGTTCAGGGGAGACCCAGCCGATGAAATGGGCAATGAGGTTGCGAGTGGCTTTGTGTCTTGCACAAGCTTTGGAGTATTGCAGTAGTAATGGGCAACCATTATACCATGATCTCAATGCGTATAGAGTTCTGTTCGATCAGGTAATCAGGGTTGTTTGTTGTTTTGAAAATTGTCGGGTAATCTTTTGTCGGCTGGTTCCTTACACCGAGTCAGCACTTGACAGGATGGAAATCCCAGACTCTCCTGCTTTGGCCTGATGAAGAATAGCAAAGATGGCAAGAGTTATAGTACCAACCTGGCCTTCACCCCTCCAGAATACTTGAAGACAGGTAATTTCGTCATTGGTTCAGCCAATGGCAAACAGCATTCGATGTTAAATCACTTGCACTAGGTTTGGTATGAGGGAGAGTATGGAATGAGGGAGAAGGAAAAGTGAAGAAAAAATGATCTCTTCATTGTTTCCTACAAGGGAGAATGATGAGAAGGAACAGTTATCGTTCCCATGTGGGATGCACTCCATCATCCCTCCCATACCAACATAGTTTATTGTTTCCTCCGCTGTATATTGCAAATGTCATGCTGTTACTAGAGAGAAAATATGTGTTTGTTGTTTTGCAAACTTCTCTTTTATATAAAATGATTGAGGGTAGCTAGCAATATTAATTATTTGACTACTCTTTTGACTAGGCCTGCCATAGCAGTGGCCTTTTGAGCTGCGGCATGTACGTTTCCGGACTCACTCACTCATGATCTCCTTTGCACATTTCATAATCCCATTAAACAAAATGTCTTAAGCTGAGGGCCTTAATGCCTCTATCTCTTAATGCATGAATTTTGAACATGTCACGTGTCGATGAAGTCTTTAGTTGTGCTACTGTATTATTGCTATCTTTTAGGTAAATGTATTGATTGCTGTTTGTTGGTAAAAGTACTGAGTGCTAGTTTTTCGTAAATGCATTGTAATTGCTTTTTTTGTTTTCAATTTTTTTTTTCAACTTACTAAGATTGAATGCATCCAGTAGAATTCTCATTTGCAAAAGGGAATGCTTTAATATTTGTATGGATGAGTTTTGAACACATTTCTTGAGGTGATAAAGTTTTTAGTTGACTTAAATGTAAATATCTTTTCTTTGGCAGGAAGAGTGATACCAGAAAGTTTGGTTTACAGCTTTGGGACCCTATTGCTTGATCTGCTCAGTGGAAAACATATCCCCCCAAGCCATGTAACGTTTCTTTTGTTTAACATGTTTGGTGGTTCGTTGGTTTCTTGACATCCAGTGGAAAATTGTAGCCTACAAAAGTAACATGTGTCTTTAACTCTGCTCTATGCTAAACTAACTGGTTGCGTCACATTCTCAACATTCTTGATAATATAATGGGCTTTAAATGTTTATGAAATAGATTTATATTCCAATTCCATTTAATCCTGATTGTCATATTGGGATGGTTACTAAATACTTTTAAATTTTCCTTCTCTAAGGCACTTGATCTGATACGTGGCAAAAACTTTTTAATGCTGATGGACTCATGCTTGGAAGGTCATTTCTCAAATGATGATGGAACTGAGCTGGTGCGGTTAGCATCACGGTGTTTGCAGTATGAACCTCGTGAGAGGCCAAATGCCAAGTCTCTTGTGACTGCCCTCATTCCTCTTCAAAAGGAAACGGAGGTATGCCCAGCTATTTTTGTTCTGTAATAATTATAGTTAACTAATATGCTTTGGTGTTTGATCTGCTCTGCATCTGTTTGCAAAGCTGATTTACATTAATGCTGTAAATACTATACCATGAAGGTATTATATCATCTGATCTACTGGTTCGCAGCAGGTTCCATCATACGTTTTGTTGGGTATTCCGCATGGAAATGTGCCTACAAATCAGACATTGTTGTCACCTCTTGGTGACGCTTGCTCAAGATTAGATCTTACTGCAATACATGAAATCTTAGAGAAGGTTGCTTACAAGGATGATGAGGGGGTTGCAAATGATGTTAGTGATCCTCATTTCTAACTTCTCTATATAATATTTTTCGGACATCGATATATGGAGGAAAAAACTGCTTTTCTGCCTCCCATCCATTACTTTTTTTGTTTCCTTGGGCTATCCTTCTATGCTTCACGTGTGTTTATGAGAAAACAATTTACGTTTAATTTTGCTTCATGCACTCCCCTTACTTTTGAGGTTACCTTGCAGCTTTCTTTCCAAATGTGGACAAATCAAATACAGGAGACATTGAATTCCAAGAAGCACGGGGATACTGCATTTCGTGCGAAGGATTTTGCTACTGCCATAGAGTCTTACACAGAAGTAAGGCACTCATCAGAAATACAAACTTTAATTGTTCATCATAAGCTCTGTTATCAAGATATGGCAGATAGATAAATTATGACAAAAAAGAAGACTTAAGAAACCTCCTATCTGCCCATCTAGAAATGGATACAGAAAAATATAGAAAAAATGCGCACATATGATATGCTTCTGCATCTAGACTATAGGTCACATTAGACATTAAGAGTAGTGGTAGGGTTACAATAATGTCTTCTATCCTGCAAATAGACGTTATGACTTTTCATAACCTCAAATGATTAAATGATAATCCCTGTAAAAGTAGTAGCATTACCTATATGGATATGGCAGATAGATAAATTATGACAAAAAGAAAAGAAAAGAAGAGAAGACGGATAGATAAATTGGAATGGATACTTATCATCTTACTCCTTGGTGGATCTTGTTGCTTTCAATTGCAGTTCATTGATGGTGGGACCATGATATCTCCTACTGTGTTTGCCAGACGTTGCTTGTGCTATTTGATGAATGATATGGCACAAGAAGCTCTCGGAGATGCTATGCAAGCCCTAGTAATAAACCCTGAATGGCCCACTGCATTCTACCTTCAAGCGGCTGCCCTAAAGAGCCTAGGGATGGACAATGATGCGCAGGAAACTCTAAAAGATGGCACATCCTTGGAAGACAAAAAAGATAAAAACTGAATGTGTATAGGTGTTTTTCCCTTCTTTTATTTAAACCTGTATCTAGTTTTGTTAATTCCCTCTTTCGCATTTGAGTTCTGCTCTGCAGCACCAAAAGATTCATTGTAACAATCTTTATGTTGGTCTTGGTGTATCTTTTTCTTTATTTTGATCTATAGGAGCCTCTGTATTTAGACAGAAGTCAAATTTCTTGATTGAATATTTTTTTTTGCTTTCTGATATAGTCATATAATCAGGCTATATGATTGAGATTTTTCTAGTTTGTGATTATCTAATATGCTTTGGATCATATCAACTTCGGTACTTTAAATTACGACATTAGCATTGGAATGAATGATAGGTGGTTTGGTGCATCAACATGTCCATTGTTATTTACTTCTCCAAGAATCCTTATTATACGAACTCTACTGAGGGTTCTACAGTTGCAGAAGATTGTTGGGGAACGATTGAGATAGAGCATGCAGGTAGAAGGATGATTTATGCAGTCATCATACAAGTTGCTGGAAGTTTGTTCTTAATTGCTGTTTCCAAGTTTTTTTAGATCATTTAGACAGCATAGGAGTTCTGGGGTTTACTAGAGTTTTATATGTTTCTGAACTAGTTGGGGTTAGTGAAGTTCAGTTTATTAGTTTTTTTTGTTGGGGTTGTCCAGAATGGTAGCAGAATTCCTACTACTAGAGTTCTAGTAAAGGAAAATCAACAGTGCTCTTCACGTGTGGACGTCAAAATTGTATTAAAATGTGAACAATATCATCTTGACCAATTACTAAATAAAAAAAAATTAAAAATTTTTTTTTTTTAAAAATTAAGAAGACTTAAAATAAACTTCCGATAAGTAGCTTGCAAATTAAACATTTTAACTGTGCTTGGAGTCCCATTCTCTTGTGCTTGGAAAAACATATATATAAACTGGCTTGGAGTCCCATTCTCTTGAACGATAACATTTTTCCTCAACCTTCTCTAAATTAACACTTTGCAATAATAATAATCCTCTTACTTGGAGACTTAAGGGACTTGTACATATTACATATATCACATCTCCAAGCTAAGTACATCCGGGTATACGGCCCACATGATGAGGTGGGCCCCAACCGTGACATGCATTACCTAGCTTGGCGGGCTGACAACCAAAATACCTTGTCCTGGTGGAAGCCGGCCAATACCTCGCTGAGATCCCGCCTCCCGCACTCGCCATAAGGCTTCGAGATAAACGAGTTAGCACTAGAACAAGACATTGCATCCCATGTAGGAAATGTATAAAAGAGAGTAAACTCCCCTAGTGGCTTGGCCACTAGAATGGGCGAGGGCGAGGTTATTCATTATATGATATGACCAAAAAAAATCAAAACATTTTCAGCAAATGAAGGGTTTTTTTTTTTTCAAACTTGAAAATCTAGGAAAATTCTAAAAAATAAATGGATCAAGATTTTTGAATTCGTCACTTGAAATAGTTTTAAAAAATCATGTTTTGCCAATGGTTAGCTTATAGCACATCAAAATTTAAATAAAAATGAATCTTGACATGCTTTGGCTCGTTTGGACATATTGAGGGGCACCTTGGCATGCCTCCTTCTAAACTAAAGTTTTTTTTTTTAATTTTGAATTTTTCTTTGTCATAATCTCATCAATTGAAGAACAAGATTTTTTTTTTCCTCTAAAAAAGCATTGGTACTTTTAGAAGGTGTTCCAATTGACGAAACTCAAAAATTTCGAGCGGATTTGGTTCTATGAACTTTCTACTTTTCTGACTTTGGAAAATCGTAAAAAAGAAATTGTTCGAGATTTTTGAGTTCCGTAAATTGGAAAAAACTTCTAAAAATGATGATTTGCCAATGGTGAGATTTTTCAATGGGAAAATTTTATTAAACTTGCTTGACATGGTTTGAGTGTTTGACACATTCATAAGTGCCATGGTGGTATCACGACAAGCCATAGGAAGCCGAAACATGCCAAACTTTGTCAACACTATTTTTTCTTAAAAAATTTCTGTGCCATAATCTCTCCATTTGTAAAACTTGATTATCAGAATGTGTTCCAATTGACGGAACTAGAAAATCTCGACCTTTTTTTCTTACGAATTTTCTTGTATTCTGACTTTAAAAAATCTTAAGAAAAACCTCAGATCGAGATTTTTACGTTATGTCAGTTTGAGAAATGCTTAAAAATCATGATTTGAGGGTGAAGAATTTTTGGTGAGAGAATAAAAACATGTTATTTTGGCTAAAAAACTGTGTGCTATAGTCCACAAATTTGGGTAAGAAACCAAGGTTTTGGAAATTTTATTGTTATTATTTTTGTGCAAAAAGTTTTGGGGTTTGTCTAGTTGTCTACACTATGTCCAACATCATTTTTAGGTGACACCATATGATTAGATCGCCAAAAAATACGGTTTGCCTAACTTGAAATTTATTTTTTTGATAAGAAAAACAAACTTAAAACACGGTTTGCCTAACTTGCATGGGCATCGTTAGCCTCGCTTGTATAGCCATCATTCGCAACGCTTGCATTGTCATGGTTAACCTCGCTTGCATGACCATGGTAGGCTCGCTTGCAAGGGCACCGTTAACCTTACGAAGTTTTTATGCCACAAAAACTTTTTTTAGTGCTCCAAATTGAGTAATTGACCTTATATATTTTTGGCAATGTAATATGATTTCAATTTTTTATACCTTAAAATGTGATTTCAATTTTGACCACATGACACTGTAATATATGTTATAACAAATAGGCTCAAGTGTGCTTGAGGGTCAGAATAGTCTAACAAATTGGTCTTGACTTGTGTTTAATTAAATATTCTTGTTAGATTTCTTCAATATTTAAGAATCAATATATTAGCATTTTGAAGTTTAAATTGCCAACTTGACATGATGGTGTCGAGTTCAAATTACAACTTCTGTTTTTTTATGCTCGGATAACATTTTGACGACAATATCGTCGGCAAAAGGTATTCCATTATATTTTATTTTTTAAATAACTTCCACTTGATTTTCAATTTGGTTCCTCCAACTCATTTTGAAGGCGCGAGAGGATCAACAATATTTGAAAATAATTTTTTTTATAAAACTAATTAAAAAAAAATCTTCTCAATTTATTCAAGATTTAAATTTAAAAACATAATAGGAACACACTTTTACAGACGAAAATGTCGTCGGCAAAGAGTTTCCATTGTTATGTATTTTCTCTTCTTTTTTATTTTTATTTTTAAAAATAATTTTCACTCGAATTATCATGGTAAATTTCAGTTTGGAGAAGGAAGGTTCTTTATTATTCATGGTAGTCATATGGTAGCGCGTAGATTAGGTTGACTTAGGACGGAGACTTTCATGAATGGAGGAAGGCGCACCTTGACTTTGTATATTCTGCTGCGTTTGAACTCTGAACCTTCTTTGCGAACTCTGAAGTCTGAACCTTCGTAATAAACTTACACATGAAATTTCCAGTCATTTGACAAAGCTCTCAAACTCTTTATCGAGTGGAAAGAGAGCCAGAGAGGAACCAACACGCATATACAATCTCTGTAGGATTTGATTTATGAGCTAATGGGTGCCGGATTCTCTCTTTGCTTCCGGCCATCAAATACGATAGCCAATCTCAACGACTCGTCGGAATTACGTGAGGCTTTACTTACAGTTGTGTTTTGTTTTGTTTTCATTTCTTTCCCCTGAAAATTCCAACTCTTTTCGACTTTTTATAAGATGCAGACGATGGTGGCAACGAAACGTACACGTTGCCCGAGTTCAGCTTGCGCCAACTGAAAGCTGCCACGGAGGGATTCTTATCGGAGAACATTGTTTCCGACAACGGAGAGAAAGCTCCGAATGTGGTCTACAGAGGCAAGCTCGAAGACGGCCGTTGGGTGGCTGTTAAGCGCTTCAATTACTCAGCATGGCCTGATTCGCGCCAATTTCTTGTATGGCAGTTGGCTAAGTTTGCTTTCTTTTTTCTTTAAGAAAATAATTGGATTAATGATTATTCTGCTTGTGAAACATGAAAGTAAGTGCTGGTTTGGTTTTGTATAGGAGGAGGCTAGAGCTGTGGGGAGGCTGAGCAACGAGCGTTTGGCGAATTTGATTGGATGTTGCTGTGAGGGCAATGAGAGATTGCTTGTGGCTGAGTTCATGCCTAATCAAACTCTCTCTAACCAACTGTTCCATCGTAAGTCCGTCTTTTACTGTGTTATTCTGGTCTTTTTTCTTTTTCCCTTTTGGTCTCAACATTACTCCGGTCTTCTATATCTAAATTTTGGCTTATTTTGTTGAACTGGTATGTATATATATGGTGATAATGGATTTGTTAACCCACTGGTATGTTGGTTTTCGTTGTTGGAGTATCAAATTACAACATGGACTGAAGAAAAGAAAGAGTAAAAACTTGCATTAAATTATTTGTGTAGGGGAGTCCCAGCCCATGAAAGGGGCGATGAGGTTGCGAGTGGCTTTGCATCTGGCACAAGCTTTGGAGTATTGCAGCAGTAAAGAGCGGCCATTGTATCATGGTCTTAATGCTTCTAGAGTCCTGTTTGATCAGGTAATTGGGGCTTTTTTCTTTTTTCAAAGTTGTGGACTTGTGGTTAGTCTTTTGTTGGGTGTGTGTTCCTTACACTCAGTCAGCACCTGGCAGAATGGAAATCCCAGACTCTCCTGCTTTGGCCTTATGAAGAATAGCAAAGATGGCAAGAGCTATAGCTCCAATCTGGCTTACCCTCCAGAATACACAAGGACAGGTATTACGATCATTGCTTCAGCCAATACACAAAGCAGAATTCTGTTCTATCAGTTATAGATAGTTTTATGGTGTCTTCCGATCTAAATTCTAAACATCATCTTGCTCCGGAGTGAAAACTTGTGTTTGGTTGTTTTGCAAAAGTTCTCTTTTATACAGAATCACTCGATAATGCTAATCAACATCACCTAAGGAGTGATTGACGTTCCATTTAATACATTTTCATCTTACTAACTTGAAAGAAAAGCTACCAGTACTGATCATTTGACTAAGCCTCCTAGAGACCTAGAGTTATCAGTTATGGCCTGTTGGGATGCCTACATGTTTATTAATATTTGTATGCATGATGAGCTTTGAACACAAGAGGGCTGCTGTAACTATCGATATATTTCATCTTAGTGCAACGAAAATGCATTAGAAAGGACCTCATCACCTTAATCACCCACTAAGTGAGGTCAGAGTAGCATTCTGATTGGGTGGCTTAATTTTTCTGTATTTTTGTGTATGAGTTTTTAACGCATTTCTTGAGGCAAGAAAGTCTTCTGTTGCTAACATAGATCTGTTCTGCAGGTAGAGTGATGCCAGAAAGTTTGATTTACAGCTTTGGGACCATATTGCTTGATCTGCTCAGTGGCAGGCACACCCCACCAAGCCATGTAACTATCCTTTCCTTTAAGCTAACTGGCTCATTCTCAACATTTTCTGATTAAAGTGCTTTAAATGTTTAACATTTTGGTTTTCATTACAAATTCATTCAAACCAATTCATCATATTAAGAAGATTCTAGCTAAATATTTTTCGACTTTCTTTCTGGAAGGCTGTTGACCTCATACGTGACAAAAATTTCCTGATGCTCATGGAGTCATGCTTGGAGGGTCATTTCTCAAATGATGATGGAACTGAGCTGCTGCGGTTAGCTTCAGAATGCTTGCAATATGAACCTTGTAAGAGGCCAAATCCCACGTCTCTTGTGACTGCCCTCATTCCTCTTCAGAAAGAAACAGAGGTATCCCAAAATATATTCTGCTTTGGAAATTGACTTGTTTGCCTCTGTTTTGTAAAGATGATTTGCATTAGTGTTATACATAGAATACCTGAAGGTGCACATATATCATCTCATGTAGTGGTTTTTTTAGCAGGTTCCATCATACGTTTTGATGGATATTCCGCATGGAAATGTGCCTCCAAAGCAGTTGTCACCTCTAGGTGAAGCTTGCTCGAGATTGGATCTTACTGCAATACATAAAATATTGGAGATGGCTGGATACAAGGCTGACGTGGAGAAGGATGTTAGTTGCCCTCAATCCTAACACTTCTATGTATTCTCTACTTCATGACATCCGCCAAGCGAGAAAAGATCAGCTTTTCTATCTTGCAGTCATTACTTTTTTTTTTTTAGTTCTTCAATGTTATGTCTCACTTATGTTGTTAATCACTTTGCCCTTGCAGCCTTCTTTCGATTTGTGGACAGATCCAATGCGAGAGGCACTGAATTTTAGGAAGCAGGGAGATGCTGCATTTAGAGCTAAAGACTTCCAGAAAGCAACAGGTTCCTATACTCAAGTAAGGGATACTAATTTAGCAATAGAGAAATTTTCATCATAGCTTCTGTGTCATCAAATTCATTGATTTAGTTGAAAGCATTACTGACATAAAACTTTGTCATGGCTGTCCTACAAATAAAAAGTTATGACTCCTCATAACTCAGATGTTTAAGAATGATAATCACTTAAACAATATTAGATTTACCAGCCTAATACTATGCATTTGGTTATGATTATTGAATAGAGTTCTTTCTCAAATATATCTTTACTCTATACTTGATGGAACGCTCGCTGTGTAGGACTCGAATTCAATCACTGAAACCCTGCAAAGTATCTGTGAAATCTTCTATTTTGATTTCATCGTTTCTTACTTTTAACTGCAGTACATTGATAGTGGGAGCTTGGAATCACAAACTATGTTTGTTCGACGTTGCTTGTGTTACTTGATGACTGACAGGGCAAAAGAAGCTCTCAAAGATAGTATGAATGCCCTCAAACTACACCCTGTATGGCCCACTGCCTTCTATCTTCAAGCTGCTGCCCTAAAGATCCTAGGAATGGATAATGATGCTCAGGAAATGCTGAAAGAAGGCGCACTGTTGGAAGCCATACAAAACAATAGAGCTGAAAGTGTATAGGTCCTTTACATTAAACCATTACCTGCATCTAGTTTTGCTAATTCCCTCTTTATGTTGGTCTTGATGTATAGGAGTCCGCAGTTCGACAAAAGTTAATTTACTTGTTTGTTTCATCTGCTATATTCAGATATCAGTGCTATATACTATTTAGGTTTTTGAGTTTCACATATATCCTCAAAACTATACCAAAGTTTGGGACTATAGGTAGATTACTATGAAGCATATGAAAGGATAGCCTGGAAAAGAGAAATCTGAGTTGTTACTAGACATGGAAATTCCCTTCTTGAAATGACCCTTGTGGAGTGATTCGGAATCTAATTGCCCCATCATTTTAAGTTTCAAGCTGATAAAATTCTCCCTAAGATATATTTTTCTGTGTTTAGTCTGATCTTCTGTTGCTAAATTTGACTTATTTCGATGGTGATAGTAATTGGTATGTGTATGATGACAATGCAACTTGTTAACCCCACTGTTATGTGGAAGAAACAAATCATTCCACAATCCGATTTTTCGAGTACTTTTTTTCAAGTAATGAAACTGCAGCTGATTTTGGCTGGTTAAGTTTTGAAGTATAGTAAAGGGCAGGCATTGTCAGACGGCAGGCAGCTAGATATTCCTTTTTTTTCTAGCAAGAAGGCTAATATATACAGAATATACTCCACACTGCAAGACAAAGCCTTTGTGTGACCATAGTTGTCTCCAAAGCTCCAAGCGCACAAAGCAAGTTCGCATAATATTAAACTATGAGACTCACAAGAAGAGCATAGCCTCTCTTCCACGGCCAAAACAAGAAGACCTTGTAGGCGTGAAAAACATTGAAAACTCCATCTCCCTATAAATTAAATTTCTACATCTTTCTCATTTCATATCACAAACCGGAGAAGTACAGAAGAGATAAAGAGAGAAGTCTATCTAACGAAGATGTCGAAGGGAGAGGTTGTTCTTTTGGACTGCTGGATTAGCCCTTTCTGCATGAGGGTTAAGATTGCCCTGGAAGAAAAGGGCGTTGCATACGTAAGCCAGGCTGAGGATTTGTTTGGAGGCAAGAGTGAACTTTTGCTTACATCAAACCCACACGGCAAGGTGCCTGTGTTGCTCTACAATGGGAAACCAGTGTCTGAATCCGCCATCATAGTTAGCTACATTGATGAAACCTGGACATCTTCCTCACCATTGCTCCCAGCTTGTGCCTACGGTCGAGCTCAAGCGAGGTTTTGGGCAGACTACGTTGACAAAAAGGTTGGTTTAGGACTTTAGGGTATTTAGCATGTTTGACAGGTCCAAAGGTGCTTTTAAAATGAACAAAAGTGGGTTTTACTACTTCACATGTCATGCTTTTCCGAGGAACACCTAACAAGTGCTTTCTCACAAAGCGTCTAACAAGTGTTTTCTCACGACGCGTTCCATGCAAGAAGCACTTTTAGATTTTAATTAACTTAACGTGCTTCTAATAAAACGTACTCATCGTACAATTTGATCATCAGTAATACTCTTGTCGTTTCCTCCTCAAGAAAGATAAAATTTTACCAAGCAAAACTGCTTCCTACATATATAACACCTCAAACAGGCTCCTAGTATTTTTTTTCAATGTTGTATTTGGCTAGATTAGACTATTCTAAGATATAGTCCTGGATTAAGCTGTATTTGTTTCATAATTATGTATCTAACTTTCAAGACGCGAACTTGTATACATGAAGGTGTTTGATACGGGCAAAGACATATTGTTGGGCAAAGGAGACGCACTAGAGGTTGCCAAGAAGGACTTCATTGAAGTCATAAAGACTCTAGAGAAGGCTTTGGGGGACAAGGATTTCTTCAATGGTGATACTTTCGGTTTCGTTGACATCATAGCCATTGCCATGACGAGTTGGTTCCCAGCTTATGAGAAGTTTGGGAGCTTCAAGCTTGAAGATCATTGCCCCAAATTCTCAGCCTGGATCGAGAAGAGCTCGCAGAGGGAGAGCGTCGCCAAGGTCATTCCGGACGCAGACAAGGTCAATGAATTTGTCCCCATGTTTAGGAAGCTGAACGGAGTGGAAGACTAATCCAAAGGCTTGGTAGCTGGGTAGTACTCAATCATCACTACCATGTGTACTTGATCTGTGGATCATCTCTTTTTCCCTTTTTCCCTTCCAGTACTTGTTTTTGTCTTTATGAAAGTCTTAGGCCCTTCGATTAACAGGTCCCTACGTACCGGAATAAGAATAAGGAACAATAATCGTTTTCCTTGATCTTCAATTGCTCTTTCAATGTATAGGAAAATGAGTTTTCTCAAGGGTACGTGTTTTCATGACTTTGTTCTCAATGGTATTTACAATTTTGATTTGGAACATTTTACCATACAAAAAGAAATAAAACACTTCCTATTTCGAAGCCTTTAATCGGTTCGTTTCACCAAGTTTCACGATGTCTAAATAATTTACTCTGAAAAAAAGGTGATGAGGGTAACAGATGCTATGTTTCATCATATAAGTCTGGCAATTTTTTTGAATCATTTTTTTTCTGGGCAAAGCCTTTGAAGCCTAAAAGCATAAATGGTTTATACGAGATGAGGTCATGAGGAAATGAGACCCGTACAAATATAACTTGGTACTCCTACAATTTAGCAATGACGTAAGAGTATTAAATTATTAACCAGAAACTTGGATGGGCAGAGTTGAACCATTAGCAAGCTAGAATAATTCTCGGTGCTACTTTTGCTTCACAATGCTGCCACAATAGTAGCAGCATCTAAACACTTTACGGAGCAACAGGACAGTCAAAAACAATGACAATTATTCCAGGAAACAAAAGACTAATTCCCATTGCTATAATGGAACTTGAATGGCGGCATATATCAAAAACTGCCCCAACAACAGAACAGACTTATGACAGTTTGAGAAAAGAAAACAAAGAGATAACAAGAGAAACAATTACAGTCCCGAATCTCCCAATCTCAGCCAAGCAATTATCTAATGAAGAGTGAATCTCTAGCAGACTAGGCATACATCTTACACAGGAGGCCGACCGGCACCAAGCAGCTGGCCAACTAGATTAGTCACCTGCAAACAACAAAGTTTTTCAATTCTGCACATAAAACAGAAGCTTTGACTTGTGCAATCATAGATGCAGCAGTAGCAAAGTGTGACGTGTATGAAGTTAATATATGCAAGGGGCTTATAACTTATTCTCAATCAAAACAAGAAGCAACAATCGCATTTAAAAACACTTTACTATGACAAGAAATAGCAACCCCAGGAGTCTTGGACTTCAATTGTAGCAAAAATATTTGAAGAGAAATTCCAATAAAAGAAGAATGAAGAAATAAAACTATTTGAAAGGGCAAGTACGAGTTTGTTGTAACTTAACTCGATCTAAACCATAACATCTATAAGAAAACACCTTGATAGCTTACCTGCCAGTACTTTGAGACGCAGCGATCAATGCAACTGTTTTCACCCATATTGAGCTCAGACTCCTTGTACCTGGTTGGATAACGCAATTTAAATTTATTAATGTCAAGTACAAACCAATTATCCAAAACAAAGTATGACCAAACCTTTCAGAAAGGTCCATAAAATCTGGGAAGAAGGAACAAAGTTCACATACTTATTCTCAACACACTTGTTGAAACACGTGTGGGTAAGCCTGAAACAAAATAGATAAGTGAATGTATAAGCAAAAACTGGCCAACACCAGGAGCAAAAACATTAGACTAGCCATCGAAAACTTCATACTTCCAAATAAACACTCGTAAAGTTAATAGATGAGCTTAGTATAAGTATATAACAGAATGGTGTAAAGGACTCTAATGCTCACAGGTAGGTACTGAAACTATTATTCAAGCACATTGTGTTGTAGAACGATCAGATATGCTCAACAAATAAAGTATGAAATCTAATGGAATAGAAGGAAGCACATGGTAAAGACCAAAGTCAATGACTGAATGAAAGACAACGTGTATAGCACAGAAGCACCCAAACTAATTGCTTAAACTACAGGAGCTGAGGTTGAAAAGAAATTGAATTCAGTTCAAGCTTTTCCCACCTTCATTCAAAAACCCCATTACTATTTTGTGACATCTACTAAAATCCAACACAGAAAACTTACTTGTTAAACAACTCAACCCTGTACTCCATCTCTTTCTCTGCCATACCAAAAATCTGCACAATTATCACAAACAAAACTTCAAATCTTTCGAAGACGTTATGAATACTTGAAAAGCATGAGTTCCAAGACAAAAATTCAACAGCAAAAGAGTATTAGTCCATCCCTACGAGTAAAAAGTGAACCTTCTTGTTGCCTATTAACTCTCAGGAAAGACCTTGGTTTCATAAGGTCAAACCCCACCTATAACAGAAATTGATTGCACCCAAATTCACAGAAGACCAATATTCCAAATACCCACCAAGAATATCAACCATAAAATCCCAAAAAAAAAATGCCCCCAAAATCCAATCTTTGGCACACATTATTAAAATCCAATCTGATACCTGAATTCCTTTTCACATTCAAAGATGTAGAAACTAAAAGACAATGAAGAAAAGGGTATTTACCTGGTCCTTGTCCAAACCCACAGGAACATTGTTAGCAGCAGCCATTGGACCCTGAAAACCCAAATTACTTTACTCAGACTCCTTCAAAACAAAACCAAAATTGAACACATTATCATAAAGGATTACAGCAGCCTTACTCAGTGAGATAGAATCCCCAAGTTTTCTGATTAGTCTCTCTCGATTTAGAGGGGTTTAGAGATCCGATTGTAGCCGAAGTGCTCTAATTGAGGTATATACACGATTTAGGGTTTTAGGAGTGAATCTAGCGTGTATATGAGATAGACGGGAACGAAAGTCACTGATCTTTTAATTATTTTCATTTTTATCTTGTGCCCGAAAGTGGTTGATAATAATTCATGACCCTCCTTCTTTTTGCTTTTTGGTACAACAATAATGGACAATTGCACACAGGCCCTAGGTTAGTTATCATTTTTTTGTTTTCCACTTTACTTTTTCTGATTTTAACTTTTAGTTTGTCTATCTTTCGACTGAGCATTCGTATAGTATGATTTTACAAAGTGTTCCAATTGAGGGGACATCAAAATCTTGACCCAATTTTTTAAAAATAATTTTCTTATATTCCAACTTTCAAAAATTTTGTTGAGATTTTTGCGTTTTATAAGTTCGAAAAGTGTTTAAATATTTTAAGGGTGAGAAGATTTTGATGGGAAAATAAGAACGTGTGATTTTATTTAATAAACCATGTGTTATTATCCACAGCTTTTTGGGTCAAATAAAATGGGAGAGGCTCTAGTGAGAACCAAACAATGAGGACTTGTTGAAGACTTTCAAACTCAACCGGTAGATGAGTATTTTAAATGTTAGTTAATATTTAAAAAACTCATTAAAAAAGTAGATACTTTGATTCACCTTTGAAATCAATGAAGGGGTCACCTGTACAGACAAAATTTACATAACATGCACAAACTATTTGCTAAACGATATTCCCTGAGCCCATAATGGAGAATGAAGATGGAAACCAGGTTATTACCCACTTACCAAAAATAATATAACTTGTGATCAGATAGTCAAGCAGAACCCTTTATATTACAGATGACAACCTACAAATTTGGAACCGACCCTCAAAACAAGATTGTAGGGCCAAGTAGGAATGGGTACAGAGACAAAGTAGCAGTACAAACTAGCACCAAGAGAATTGAAGCTATAACTTATACAGGGAGGTCCTTTTCTTTGCCCCAGTGGTGTTCATTATAGTACTTTGAAGTGGAACAGCCATGAAATTACAAAGGCAATGATCATGCAGGCAAGCAGGAAATTCATGATGCGGCGGCCATGCCACATGGTTCGGGTTTCCATCATGATCACTGGTGCTGTTGATGTTGATGGGGATGATGCGGCGGTAGCTCCATTTGCCTCGTTTATCTGCTCGCCAACTATGTTGAATGCAATGACACCGCAGATCTCGCAGATTCTGCAAAATGAATAAAACTATTTCTGTTAACAATAAAAGAAAATCTATGTAGAATACGAATTCAATTGAATCAGGTATGCAATTTTGCAAAATATCTTCACCTAGCAAAACAAGACCAGATTGAGATGGGAAAGCAAGTTTTAGAGCATCGCGGGAATCTTAATGGTAGATTGTACAATGGGAATTTTGCAGTCACAAGCCATAATAGATTGTATAGTCAACAGAACAAACTCAACAATAGCGATGAGAATGCTATATAATCACTCTTAACTGATTCAAAACCATCAATGCGCTATCGTAAACATGTTCCATTTGCTTACAGGAACTAACATGCTACATCTGCATATCCATTACTCAGTCTTGGTTTTTTTCTCCAATGACAGATGTAAAGCCTAATCAAGCAAGTCTTGACCATTTCCGCTTATGGTGTTTTCATGTCATGCAAGCTTATTAACCTACATCAACTCCACACATTAGAAGTAGTATGACGTCTTGCTTGTCAACTGTTCATGTTAAGTTGATCTGTTCAGTTTGGTTTCTTTATTAACTACTGGGAGATGATCGATAAAGCATGCAAAGTCTAAGAATTTTACCAAATCATTACTTTTGGAGTTATAAAGGCAACAAGGGAACTCCACACATAGTTATCTAGCTATTAAATGTCATAAACAAACTCAACTTGTGAACTACAAATACCATCTTTTACTGAACCATAGATGATTACACGAAAAATCTAGCTCTTAAATAGAAACGGGGATAGAGAAATACATGGCAGAAACTTTTCAACACAAGTACAGAATTCTGTAAGCCAAGAATTCTTGACAACTTTTGGCACTCCACTCTAGCAAGTATGGACAAGTCAATCAGCTTACATTGGACCCCATACTCTTCAGTCTCCACTAAAATTGATCCCACATCACACGTGACTATGAAAACTATTTGTAGTACTGATGCATATCCTTAGGGTTTTTATTTATTTTTTTGGTAGATAATACATATCTTTAGGATTGGATGGATGTACAAGTAGTGACCACAAGATTTTTCTTCTATATAGCACAAGATATGCCTTCTACTCTACGTGTGTTCATCTCATTCAACTAGCTCGTAAGAAGCAAAATTACAAAAGCAATGGTGACTAATACATGAAGGGAAAGAACTACTTAACTAGCTAGTATGCATTTAAACTCAGAGAAGACCAATAAAGTTCTTCTATTTTTCAACAAAAGTTAAGGGTTCTTATAAAGTAAGACCATGGTTGAACTACTAATAACTAATTAGTAATGGCATAATGCAGAGACTAGCGAGATTTTAGCTAAAGAAAGGCAAATAGAGTCCTAAAGTTCATGACTTTTGTTGTCTTTGCTCTTCAAGAAGTAAAATTTCACCACAAACAAGTCAAATTCTTCCACTAGGAATAAATGGGTGTCTAGAATTTGCAACAAAAACACCAAAAACCAAGGAAATAAGCTAAATTTGACATAAAGATGAGAACTTTACTCACGTATCTCCCTTGATCTTGAACCAAGTCTCAGCACATTGCTTATGAGCAGCACCCAAATCACCTTTGCAAGAACAGCCCAATTCGATTGGAAGCCCAGAAGAGTCCAACCCACCACCCTCAAAACCCAAGTGGCAAATTCTGCAAATTCTCTCAACTTTACTTGAATGCACCTTCTTCTTCAGCTCCAAAACCCCACTCTCCAAATCCACAGCCTCCAAAGAATAACAATCCGACCCACAAGAGTCAAACGTGGACTCATCCGAAACGGACACGTCACTGACCGAATGGTGGTGACGTTGAGCAGCCTCAACAGCCAACATCATTTGTGAAAACCCAGAAAGAAAATTTCAGCGGAGAAGAAGAAGAAGAAGAAGAAGAATGAGAAAAGCATTTGGGGTTTGAAGAGAAGAATGTAGTGTGTTGAGGAAAGTGATGTGGGGTTATGGAGTAGGTGGCGTATGATTTCTCCTCTTTTAATTTCTAAAAATCAATGTCTGTGTGTGTGTCCCTGTCGATCACCGTCTCCGTCTTTGTGTGTGTTTATGTGTGTCAGTTTTCGAGCAATGTTGTTGAAAAAGAAAATGCAAGGGAGAAAGAAGCAAGGACTAGTTGGAGGCTTGGAGCTAGGAGTAGAAAAGAATAGAGAGGAAAGAAAGGCAAATTATGAGGAGACTGGTAGGGTAGACCGCATAGTGCAGAGAAATATTAAAGGATCAAACAATAAAAGACTTGCAAATCTTTAATGGCTTCCAGTTGTGGGCACAGTGATAGAGACACAAGGAAAGAAATGTGTTACTTTATAGTTTCTACTGATTTAGTAGCATTTTTGTTTTCCTACAATGTTAATGACTTAATGGTTAAATGACCAACTTCAACTTCAACTTCACTTAATCTGCGAATTAACATTTAGTTTAGTGATAAAACATTTATCAGGTAGTATTTTCGAGTTTGATTCTCTCTTCCCTCTGCAAATTAAACAAAACTCCACATAACCCTCCTTCAAGATCCAACAAAGATCATGCAGTGACATATATCAAATGTTCATTTTCTATACAACAATTAGAAAATTAATTTTGCAGAATTTATGTAATTATCGTATTACTATCAAATGAATAGATGATTAGATGATTTCAAATCATATTGAATTTGTATAAGATTAATTTTAAAGACCGATCAAACAAAATGAACAATTACACTTGTACTCTTTATGCTTGTTCAACTAGAAGTTTGTTAAGATGGGTCGGAGCTTCCACATCTGGTGTAAGGAGTAATGTTTGATTTGATCGAATAAAGATTATCGCATTTTATATTTTTTTAAAAAAAATTCACATCTTTCACCTTGGATATTGTATTTCTTTCTTTTATTTTCTCTTTTTTTTTTTTTAAGTTGATTTTTTTCTTTTTCTTCATGTGCATCACAAGATTCACATAAACCATAATACAGTAGCAGACAACAAATTTTTCCATAAACAATAATTTGTTAAAGACCAAAGGATAAACAATGCACCTAGAGGCACAACATTTGATGAGATCGATATAAACAATGTTCTCTTCGTATACGTTATACAAAAAAGTTGATGATATATCTTAATTGAGCAAAAATACACCTATATAAAACAAGAACCAAAGAAAAAACCTTGAATGCTTTCGTCTATTTGATACGATAGAACTGGAATTTTAGCATTTGGAACAAGAACCACTTTCTTTTCTTCTTTTTCTTACAATTCTGATTTTGACCTGTCACAGAATCTTAGTTTTATTCGCTTCCTACGGATAATTCAATATCACAATAGCAATGAGTACCATCTTCCACTATGGAATGTTTCTGTGGACGCTTTTTTAAGTGTTAGATAGTCTGGCATCACTGCCACAAGGGCTGGTATCCTTTCAAGCTTTTATAGGTATACAGGGATCAACCAGATCTATTCAGATTTTAATGAGAACCAATTGCAGTGTCCATTAAAATGAAGCTCATCAACAAACCCACTGAAGCATTATCCATTACCAAATAATAGAGACTTCTCTAGTGAGGTTTATGAATCTGTTAGGTATAGTCCTTCACAATCTTACTTTCATTTGCTTTTATGTATTCAGTCAAAACAAGCAAGCACGTAAAACCCGACTTGGCATAACAGATCAGAGGGTTAGCCCCATATGTCTTTGTATTACCACAGAAATGACAGTATTTCAACTTCCCGGAAAACGTTGCTGCTCCAAGTTACTATCCAGCATGAGCAGCCACCCAGAATACAATCATCCTACATGTGCACATCCAAAATCTGAAAATGACAGTATTTACTATCTAGCATTAGCAGCAGACCTGGCATATACGCATATCCGAAGTCCGAAAAGGGGGATTGCAGTGAATGGAAAACAACAGAATCCCACATGATTGCAGCAAAGAACCGGAATTTTGATTCTGTTAACTCACACCCATCATTCAACATCAGCAGGGATGCTATCCGAAATTGAACAAACTGAACAGGCCGGTGTCCCTGTCATATTGATGTAGGATGTTGAAAGATGGATGCAAGTTAACAGAATCAATTTTCGCTTCTTCACTAGTCTTGTGAAAGAAAATTACAAAGCATCAAGTAGAATTGAATTATTGCATCAGATACAAGAGACTGCGAGCCACTGTCACATCACACAATACCATTACATTCCCATGCCAATATGTTCTACATGAACATAACTATCAATACAATAGTACAATACAAGCAAGTTCAATTTCAAAAGATAACCAGACACAATCCCGGTTGAAGATTAATTGTTTGTTTTTACCCTTAAAAAGGGAGGGGTGGAGGACAGCCAAAAAAGCAACTTCCAAAATCAAGGCTGCTATTGTGGTTTAAACAAAACCACCACTCTGAAGTCTGAAATGCCAAGGAGATTATCTAGTACTATGCAAGAAGAATACGAGCAGGGAGAAGTGGAGAACAAAAAGAAAACACAGTCATGCTCAATCTTTTTTTTTTTGGATAAGACATTTCCATTTGCAATGCTGAAAAGCCAAAAAACCAAAAATTTATTCTAGCTTCAATACACAAGGATGTTACAGTGGAGTATCAAATCTAATAAACTGATTTTTGAAAATGAGAACTACCATATCCGACCAAAATTCTCCCAATGGAGGATACAACTAAGTAACTCAAAATAACTTCAGAGAATTACAAATCAGGCAATACAATCCCTAAAAATGGAGGAAATCATCAAGCTGGTTGAACTTCAGGTGCTGCTGGAGCACTTTCTGCTGGTTTAGTCATACTTGGAACATTTTCAGTCGATTTAGATAAGCTTGGAATGTACCTCCAACCACGCTTGTGGACTCCACTTATTTTCTTGGGAGCATCTGCAGCTGGCAAGCCTGCAACAAATTCTACTATATTAACTTCAACCTAACTCAGAAAAACATAATAGAACATTATTTGAAGTCTGAATTGTCACAAATACAAGTCTAACAGACTTTTAAAGAATTAGCCATCACTAAACATAAATGACAAACAGATAAGGAATCAAGACTCTAACAAGACGGAACCTCTTATCTATGTATGTAGGTGCAAATGCATTACATCTATATATCCAAGCACATATCTCACTTACACAGTTCTCACTTATAAATTATAATTAAAGCTAGGTTGCATGCACACAATCACAATTCAAACTACAGCTACCTTGCAAGTTCAATCTCTTATGCAAGTATTGCTAACCAGTTTCCTCTGCAGTTCTTTGAACCAAAAGCCTAGATGCCCCATTTCCCAACCATTCAGGACATGTTATTCCAAATGAACATAAAGAAGATAATTCTTAACAGATATCACAACTGAATTATCAGAATTCGGCCAAGACCAAGTACACAAATTGCACATTTAGGATTTAAATGACATGAACAACCCATCAGAAAACAAACATTGATCAGATTACTAAACCCTAATTGAGTAGACCCTGATACTCTGACTTACAAAACCAATCAAATGGTGGACAAAACTATAATTATTTTGAGTCGCTTGTTTACACCAGAAACTTTTTAATGAAATAAGCACAAGACTAATCCTATCTAAAAAGGTAACCAAGGCAAGAATCACTGTAAAAGTAAAATTGAGGGCCAATTCCGAAATGTAAAACCGACCTTCCTTATGAACGACTCCCCATGCCTTTCCATGCCTACCATCCTGTCAAAATAGACAAAAAGCATAAACCCTAAACCCTTAGCAATGAACAAAATAAAAAACGGAAGGAACACTCCCACATTAAACACAAGCAATCAAATGCAAAAGCGGAAATCTTCTTATATCATTCTCCCACATTTTCTCAGTTACCCAATGAGATGAAAATTTGAAAGCCAGCAATACACAAACCTTGTAAAGATTGATTTTTGTGATCTGGTAAGAGACACCGACCCAGTGGGTCTTAGCCATATGGTACCCAAGTCCCCAATTGGGCAAATACTGGGCCACCTCGAACAGGTTCTTCTTCTTTCTTTTCTTGGGTTTATCGGAGACCGGAGCAGAAACAGAAGCAGCAGTATCAGTAGGGTTTGGGGAACCAGTGCTTAAGCTTCTGAGGAAGCTCGATGTAAACCTACACAGATTTATGGTTCGATCCGTTATTGCTCTATGTGCGAGACTGCTCGCCATTTTCGAGTTACTGCTCTGTGATTGATACGGCTCCGATGGTTGTTGCTCTTTGCTTTTGCTGGGAGGCGAAAGCCAATTAAGAAGTTTGTTTTATTGAGGATATGACCTCATGAATTTTCGTATATTGGTATTGACCCCTGTGCTTTTCTTTTTCTGCAAAACTATCCTTCATTATAGTACTTTTCCTTTTTCATTTTTTCCATAGAGAAAAAAAAATTGCATTTTTTATTGTTTCATTGTGAGTGTGGTTTGATTGTTAATTCTGGAGAGAAAATATAAGGTGAGAAGAGAGAAAAGACATGTGGTTTAACATATTTTATTTAATTGAGATATGATAAAAAATAGACAGAAGTATCCCGATGATATGTTTTTAAAAGTTCAGGTACCTTGTTGATTACTTTTGAAAGTTGGGATATGTCAAATGATTGTTATTCCCTCAAAATTAACGGACAGGTAACGAAAAATGGACAGATGTATCTCTATGATGTGTTTTTGAAAATCCAAGTACTTTATTAATAACTTTTAAAAGTTGGGTATCTTTTCTATCTTGTGCATCAAATTTTAGACATTGTTGGTGATAAAAAATCTTCTTCTTTTTTTGCCGAAAATATAGTTTTTCACCCAAAATCGTAGGTTATAACACACGATCTTTGGGCCAAAATAGCATATTCTTATTTTCGTACTAAAATATTTCCACACAAAAATTATAATTTTTAAAAACTTTTCAAGTTAACAAAACTTTAAAATATCGATTCATTTAATTTTTACAATTTTCCAAAGCCGAAAAAATAGAAAATTTATAAAAATAAAAAACAAACTATTCGAGATTTTCGAACAAAGTCATTTGGCACCTTTTAAAAATTATGTCTCACCAATGGTGAAGTTTTGGCAAGGGCAAAGTTAAAGAGAAAATGGGGTTTGTAAGGTTTGGCATGCCAGGGCATACCCTAGCACCTCCAAACGTGTCAAACTGTGACAATCCATTTTTCCTGCAACTTTGTTTGTGACAAAACTTCACCAATGTTAAAAAATAATTTTTAAAATTTTTCCAATTGACTGTTCTTGAAAACTCAAATCATGTGTGAGTTGTGGTATTTCAAAATCAAAAAACTTAAAAAATCATAACTAAAAAATGAGTTGTGTTTTTTTAGCAAAGTCATTTAGCATACCTTTTAAGATCATATTTTCCGAATGGTGAAGTTTTGACAATGGTAAAGTTGAAGGAAAAAGTGCAATTCACGAGAAGACATCTTGAGATGCCCCCAACATTTCTAACAATGACCATGCTAGCGAGGCTAACTAACGATGCACATGCAAGCTAGGGTAACTATTGGTGCATGCACATGCCAGAGAGGCTAACGATGCGTATACCCATGCTAAGGATACCCATGATTCCCATACGATTTTTCAAAATTTTCAATTTTGTCAATCGATTCACCTTTTAAAAAACTAGAAAATTAAAAAAAAATTGAGATTTTCAAGCAAAGTCAGTTGGAACACCTTTTAAAAATCACGTCTTACCAATGTTAAAGTTTTGGCACCAATAAAGTCAAAGGAAAAATGAGGTTGACAAGGTTTGGCTTGCCAGGGCACCTCCAAATGTGTCAAATCTTGTCGACCTATTTTTCTCTGCAACTTTGTCCATGACAAAACTTCACCAATGTTAAAAAATAAAGTCCAAAACTTTATGAAAGTACTTTATCATAGTTCTTTTTTTTTATGCTTTGTGAAAGTACTTTATCATAGTTCTTTTTCTTTGATGCTCATGAAGTTGTTTTATCATAGCATAAAATATAAATCCCCACGATTCAATTAAACTCAGAAAGTCTCACGCCATAAGAGGGATCAGGATGAAGAAAAAGCAATTTTTTAAATCCCCGAGAAAAAGAAGAATGCGAGAATTTAAATCAAAGCAGAAAACTTTTAGGAAATCTTACTTGGTTTTCTTTTGTTGCAAGATTGCAGAAAAACGCTTCAATCATTGTTCGATTTAGCGGCGACGGTGGAGCAGCGGAGGCGTCGGTGCACGGCCACAAAGTTGATATGGCCGGTGGTGATTCACGGCAAGAACTGAGGTGCCTAGGGTTTTGAAATTAGGGACTCGTGCTGATAACGTGTTTTTGAATAACAGAAAATAAAGGAGAAGAGAATTGCTCTAAAATAAGATGTATTTCATTAATGAATAAAGATCTCTATATATAGAGTAATATAAGATACAATCAATCTATATTCTAGAATGGTTTACCTTCCTTAACCTATTCTAGAATTGATTTGATTCCTAGTTTGACAAGGAGGCACACAATAATAAATATCCTTAAACATAAATCAAATAACCATCAAGGACAATTATATCAAATTATAAATAAATTGTAATAGAATAAATAAATAATATTATCTCATTATCCACTTTTTTCTCTCAGCAATATCTATAACTGTTTCTTCCACTTCTCATTAATTTTTGTTTTTCTTAATAAAAATTAATTTTACACATGCTCCAAGAATGCTAGTTGTTTCTATTACAAAGTAAAATTCATACATTCTTCCCTAATAATTAGAGCCAATTACCCATAAGGTCAATTTGGGTGACCATATTCTTCAAAAGGTCACAATAGCTTTGTTTTCCAAATAAGGTCACTCAGTAGCTTTAACTCTTTCTATCTGACATTATTTTTTTTCAAAATTACGATTCATGCCACTGACGTTTTATTGTCGTTGGACAGTAGCTTCATTGTCGTTGCACAGTAGTTTTATTGTCGTTGCACAGTAGCTTTATTGTCGTTGGACAGTAGCTTTATTATTTTTGGATAGTAGTGTTCTTTAACGTTAGTTTTAGTATGCTTTGACAGTAGCTTTATTGTCGTTGACAGTGCTTTATTGTCTTTGGACAATAGCTTTATTGTCGTTGGACGTAACTTTATTGTCGTTGGACAATAGTTTTAGTATGCTTTGACAATAGCTTTATTGTCGTTGGACAGTAGCTTTATTGTCGTTGGACAGTAGCTTTAGTGTACTTTGACAATAACTTTATTGTTGTTTTCGTATGTAGTGGCATTTTTGTAAATAATAGCAAAAAAAATGCGGTGGCATTTTTGTAAATATTGATGCGGTGGCATTTTTGTAAATATTGGTGGCCTTATTTAGGTAAAAAATATATGGTGGCTTTTTGAAGCATGAGGCCACCCAAAATGGCATTTTGGATAATTTGTTATAATAATTATGCGTAGGGGTTTCTCAGCAATTTACCTTCTTAAAATTGGGCTTTTCTTAAGAAAGACCCAGATGCCCAAAGGAAAGCCCAACTTCAAGAAGGTAAATTGTAGGGACTGTAAATTTAAAATTGTAAAACATTGAAAGTCTTTTTTTTTCATCAAAAATAGGGATTCTTTGAACCCTACGGCCGCTCAAATCCTAGAAACTTGATTTCAAGTAATATAAAAGAAAATTCCTCTATCTTCTTCCATCATATGGCGATTTCACTATTTTGAAAGGTGACCACAAGCATATTTGGAGTTCCAAGTAATATATGCTTATCCCAGATGTTAGATCTAATCTAGTGTATGCGAATCAAATTTTAGATCTAATCTAGTTTATCCCAGATGTTCCAAGTAATATATGCTTTTGTTCAGTATGCGAATCAAATCTAATCTAGTGATTAGTTTAGGGTTCCAAACTTATTGATTATGTTCTCATTACATTGGAGATGGAGACAAAAGCACAAATGTGAAGAGAAACAATATGAGACTTGAGATGCTTAGCTGATACTGAATCAGGACAAATGACTGAAACATGAAAAGACAGTAAAGCCCAAACGCATAAAGAATCAAGTTGTAAAATACCACAATTCATAATACCTACTACTCCTGACGAGAGAAGCAAACAAGTAAAGATCATATCACAGCTGCTAGATAAGCAAATCTCAATACCACAATGTCGAAATAAGCAAGTTACAGCAAAAGCAGCAACTGGAAGTTGATGTTCAAAGTTGTCCCCTCAACTCAACCAGCGTTCATTCGCATACTAAACAAAAGATTACTACTAGAAGTTTGATATTAAAAGGAGATATGGCTTGATAGAATTACATTTCCTCCTCGTACTCTCCCTGTTCATCCTCGTACTCATCCTCATCAGCGGTTGCATCCTGGTACTGCTGATACTCTGACACCAGATCATTCATGTTGCTCTCAGCTTCAGTGAATTCCATCTCGTCCATGCCTTCACCAGTGTACCAATGCAAGAAAGCCTTCCTCCTGAACATAGCAGTGAACTGCTCACTCACCCTCCTGAACATCTCTTGAATGGATGTCGAGTTTCCAATGAAAGTCGATGCCATCTTAAGCCCAGTTGGAGGGATGTCACAGACTGTTGACTTGACGTTGTTGGGGATCCACTCAACAAAGTAGGAAGAGTTCTTGTTCTGAACATTCATCATCTGATCATCGACTTCCTTGGTGCTCATCTTACCTCGGAACATGGCTGATGCTGTTAGGTACCTACCATGTCGGGGATCAGCGGCACACATCATGTTCTTGGAATCCCACATTTGCTGGGTGAGTTCGGGAACAGTCAGAGCTCTGTACTGCTGTGAACCTCTTGAAGTCAGAGGAGCAAAACCCACCATGAAAAAGTGAAGACGAGGGAAGGGGATGAGGTTAACAGCAAGTTTGCGCAGATCAGAGTTGAGTTGTCCAGGGAACCTTAGGCAGCATGTAACTCCAGACATTGTTGCAGATATCAAATGATTCAAATCACCAACTGTAAAAGACAACAGACAAAAGTGATGTCAGCTTTCATGGTCCTTCAAAGAAGCACATGATAACACTTGCAAGTTCAACAACTACCACACATAAATAAACCAAACAAAATAAACCATTTCATTCAACCACTCAACAATTCATTGCTCACCATAACTTGTTTTGCCTCAGAAAAAGGTTTTCAGCTTCAACAACAACACCAAGAGAAACCACAGAGGCACATAATCTCGAAAATTCTTAACTTCTCGTATTAGGTAATCCAATCAAATTGACATAATACACATCTAAATCAATCATGTTTCTCATATTCCAATTAAAATTTCAGAAGCATGATTGGACGATTGAGCAACAATCAAAAGAGGCCAAGTCACACAGATGACAAGATATATTTTCAAACTTATATTCAGAGTTATTCAAGCATAGGTTAATATGCAAAACTTCACATTAAAACAAGAGTTAATCAAAGAAATAAATGGTTTAGGCTATATACAACTAGTTGCAGACCCTCACAATTAACTACATAATTAATCAAACCAATCAATAGCAACAAAAATTCACATTCATGTTCAGAGTTAATCAAAAATACAAATAGTTGCATACGAATGAACCACACAAAAGTACAGAGGAGAATGAACTTACAGCTGGGGGTAGTGAGCTTAAGTGTGCGGAAGCAAATATCATAGAGAGCCTCATTGTCAAGAACCATACACTCATCTGCATTCTCTACAAGCTGATGAACAGACAAAGTAGCATTGTAAGGCTCCACAACAGTATCTGAGACCTTGGGAGATGGGAACACAGAGAAAGTCATCATCATCCGATCTGGGTACTCCTCCCTTATCTTAGAAATCAGAAGCGTTCCCATTCCAGATCCGGTACCACCACCCAAAGAATGGCACACCTGGAACCCTGCACCAAGTCACCAAACACTTGAACAATCAGATCCACAAAATTTCACTTCATTTCCAAGAAAATGAACTACAATTAAATAACAGAACACTTAAATAAGCAAATCCACATAGTATCACTTCATTTCCAGGAAAATGAACTACAGGCTCAATAACAATAGACTCAAATATACAGATCCCCAAAGTTTTACAATCTGTATTCACAATAACTGTCTAATACAGCAAATCCACAAGATACAACTTGATTTACATGTAAACTAAGAAGAATTAGGGTTTGCTTAGACTGAATTCATACCTTGCAAGCAGTCACAGTTCTCGGCCTCTTTGCGCACCACATCGAGAACGGAATCGATCAACTCAGCACCCTCGGTGTAGTGACCTTTCGCCCAATTGTTTCCCGCACCAGACTGACCAAAGACAAAGTTATCGGGACGGAAGATCTGACCGTAGAGACCAGATCTGACGCTGTCCATGGTCCCAGGCTCCAGATCCATGAGCACGGCGCGTGGAACATACCTTCCGCCGCTGGCTTCGTTGTAGTAGACGTTGACCCTCTCAAGCTGAAGCTCGGAGTCGCCGGTGTAGCGACCGGTGGGGTCGATACCGTGCTCGGCGCAGACGACCTCCCAGAACTTGGCTCCGATCTGGTTGCCGCATTGGCCTCCCTGAATGTGAAGAATCTCACGCATTTTCGAAGCTTAGAGAGAGATCGAAATTCTAGGGATTGAAAATTTTAGAGAGGAGACTGGGAGAGGCGCTGTGGTGAAAAATGAGAGACTTGAGTAGGGTCGTAGAAGAAGAGGGACTTTATATAGAGGGAGTGAGCTGTAACCCTATAACGGCTCCTTGCGGGTTTTCTTTTTTTGGGGTTTTGCTTCAGTGTAATTTGAAATGACAGAGGATAATGGACGGTCGGATGGTTGCCACGTCAGGAGCAGGAGGGAGACGAACGGTTTGTTGGAGCGCTCTAAGACGATTTTGAATTTTAGAATTTACGGAGACAGCTGGACTCAATTTGACCCACTGGTCTACGATCCGGATTGCGATAATGAAATGACGTAACTGACCCCGCCGATCTGGTTTGTGAAATTAAAAGCCTGTACAAACCTCGTGCTCCGTGGGAAAAAGTGAGACTTGTGAATCTGGTACAGCGCGGCAGGACAGGGATTGCGTACAGGTCGCAATCTAGAATCTTTTCTCTAAATACAACTTTTAAAACTAATTTCCATCTTTAGTTCAAAACAAAAAACAAATTTCCTTCCTCTTTTTTATTTTCAGACCAAAATATCTCAAGGTAAAAATTAAGTCATTCAATTTTTCATTTAGACTTATATCTGTTAGGAATGCAAAATAAGTCATAAAGAAAATAAATAAGGTAGAAAGGATTGGACATGAATCAACTTCCGATCTTCTCAAGAAAAATTCCGACACTCATTATTCACATCTTATATGAGAATAGAAATTGATGGAAAAAAATATATAATGGTTCTTTTAGGTTGAATGACTTTCATCACCAATATCGTACGAGTATTTAAATTAATGTCTACACCATATTGTTTTGACTCGACAAAATTATCTGACTTCAAATATGAGAGCGCCTTTCCAATTTTTTCACTTCTAATCCATGACGGAAAATGCACTTTTTATTTGCTGTCATGTTTTTAAATTGATTACAATTAAAAATTTAGTGCATAATTATGTTATTAAACCACTAAAGTTACAAACCCTCTCACAAAATATCGAGCTCTAGTACTGAGTAAGCCCATGGGAGTAATGAAGCCCATTATTCAACGACCAATAAATAGAAGTGCAAGGAAAACCAGAATGACATCATTCCCAATTTCCCATACATACGGATCCAATTAGTAAAGTTGCAGCTGAAACGCAAAGCCCCGAAAGGGATCGAAGTTTGGAAGGTAAGAAACATCGATCCCGAGCTGAGCCTCCCCATCTACAGCTCGCCGAGACCCACAGACACTCTTGAAGAATAAGCTAGCACTTGCAAAAACATTAAGCAATCTACATTTTGACGTTATCAGTAAGCAATCAAGCACTGTGTCTACCAACCCATGTAAACCATGTTATCAGCTACTGCATCCCTATGTAGTCTTCATGGAAATATTCATCTTCTTTCCTTCATTCCCAATACTTTTCTGGTATCACAACCAACACTATAGCTAGCAACATCCATAAAATACTAGCGTCTCTAACAAAGACCCAGTTTTCATATATCAATTTGGGTAGTCTTTCTTTAGCCAACAAAGCACAAAAACTGTGCCATGAACTCCACCTATAGTTCCCCAATTTGATGAGCAATCGCGCTTTCTCCTAAAGGAGCAACTTAGCTCAAGGATTAGGAGTTTAAAGGGGTAAGACTTGTTACGACCAACTTAGCTCTAAGATCCTACATGTCATGAATTGGATATCCAAACACATGTTCAACTGAATTTCATCTTGTTATCATGAGTTCAAATATTTCCAAATGGTTCCAATGGTTAGAACTTAGAACAGAGATATTGGTTCATATGTATTGTAATCTTGATACTGTGGAAAGGATATGATATACACATGTCGGCAATTTAGGATAAACTTTAATACTATGTCAAAGGCTCAACAAAGACTATTAGTGAATATGCTAATTAACTTCAACATGCATGACAACAACAATAACATATTCAACATGGCTAAAGCAAACAAAGCCGCATTAATTAGAAACTATTAATTTCACATCACCCTAATGAAATTTGAACCCTAAACAAACTCACACAACCCAAAACAACAAAAGTCTTAGCTAAAAGTACCTACGAAACTTAAATCTTGAGCATCACCACGAATTGAAGCAACACCGTCATACATACCACTGCATCTAATCAAAAAGCGAATGCAGAACCATAGCCAGATTGAGAATGACTTTGTCTCCAACAATCTAACTATTTACAATAATGAATTGCCTAACAAACTCCCTCTAAATTCATAATAATCTAGATCTCACAAAGATAGTCAAAAACACATGAATATATAACAACAAAGTTTTTCAACTCTTGAGGAGAGAACTAAATTTAGGAAAAATAATAAATCTTAGATATTGAATCTTAAGGAAAATATTTGACACAAAGGAAAAAGTTACAAAAGAAATCGATAATGGGTACTTAGATATGAGCATAACTCAGATCATATCACCTTTAAGGGCTTATTATTCAAAGAAGACAACCTCCACCTATGATGGTGCTTTTTTTTTAACGCACACACACCCCAAAGAACCCCACGTACCCGGGTATTCTAGAAGAGTCGAATCCAAGATCTCTCTCTGGGACAACTTTGATGTCAAACCACTACACCAACCACCGTGGATATATATTATCATTGCATTTTGTGTAAAACTAATTCACATTTTTCACTTTCTTATTCAATCCCAACTATTCAACACAAAAACATAAACACATATACCATATTTTCCTAAATCATATTCTTTCATTATTTAACAATATTTAAAACTAAAACTCAATAACACATATTTTAATTATAATTTAATAAAACAAAAAAAATAATAAAAAATATACATTTTTTATTTCACATTTCCACACACCAATTTCACTTCAACTTTGTCACATTTATTTATTAACATAAATAATTTTATTATATATATAATAAATAATTTAATATACTATATAAATAAATTTCATATATTTAATCAAATTTCCCCCACCTCTCTCACCCCCAATAAACATAAAAAACTATCACCAAATTTACACCCAATTTCAATTCAATCTTCCAACCAACTTTTCAATAATACAAATAACCTATACTTTTATCTTAATCAAACAAAAAATATTTTTAATATCATTTTTCTATATTCCACAATTTAATTAAATATATTTTATTTTACATATAATCTTCATCAATATATTTATACCATATCAAATTATATCATCCAACTATTTCAATAAGTTTCACCAAACCTTCCGGGAACCCCTGCTTGCCAAATTTATGACTTTATACAAAAGTGAACCGAAATCTAATAGGAGAATACATAATATCATTCCCATTAATAAAAGTAAAATAAATACTTTGTCTTTCTAAGTGACCTTGTCCCTAAAATCCTTGAAACCGTATTTGCAAATGAAGTTGAGACTAAAGAACAGACGCGGAAACGAAAATATAAAAAACCTATATATCACTCTTCTTTCTTCTTTCTTTTTTCTCTCTGATATTCTATATTCTATACTTGTTATCTGAATATTCTCTTTAGTTCTATTCAAAGCTCTCAACACGTAACTTTACTCTTATATTTCTCGCTCAGTTTACTTAATTAAAAGGAGGGTATGCCCCATTAGAATTTTATGGAGATCCAGGACACCCGGAGAAACCAATTCCCGGGCCCCTTTTGATTAGGGGCGGTGGACAACCGGAAATGAATATGCGAGAACATATCGGGGGCCGGACTTGGGTGTTGAGCTGCGGTGGGGGGGGTTCGCACCGGTTTTCTCCCGATGTGTACAACTACTATCATAGTAGACATGTGAGTACAATTACAATGGTATGTGTATGAGACCGTCACTACACAATGTCACAATGTGAATGAAATAGTCACTCCACAATATGTGTGATATTTCTATTGCGCCATACGAGTGACACTTTTACAACGTACGTAATGTCTTTGAGTTTTATTGCAAACTATTGTGCTAGATTATTAATGCACTTTGGCGAGTGATGTTGTCACCAAGTGTGTTACACTAGCTCGTGCACATTTTCATGCAGTATGAGAGAGTACAACTACACTACTTATGCATGTATGTGCTATATGCAAGTCATCTAAATGTTCATTTAAAAGTTTTTGCTTGATCCTTATTGTAAGGTTCTTGTTAGAGACTCTCTTTTAAATTATCCATAATGCACTCTTTCAATGAGTGAAGATTATTATATATTAGTTTATCCAAAAGAGGTGAAGTGGTGATATAATATACAGGGTTATTATCATAAATGATACTTAAACTTCTCCTTCATTTTATCGATGATATCTAAACTTCAATTTTGATCATAACGGGTACCTGAACTCTTCGATTTCATCTTAAATGAATAAATAGTACCAATCCCAAATTTCTGTTAATTTTTTGTCCAAAACTGACATGTGCATAGCACATGGCCATTTTCAAAGACAATTTGATGAAAATACCCATTTCAATAATTTTGTCTATTAAAAAACATTCTAACTAATTTTTTGACAACTAAATTTGTTAATAACAATAAAAATTCAATTGAAAACAGTAATAAAATTATGAGCTTGCCACAATGATTTTTTTTATAATCAATCTAGGTTTGGTCAAGGTTTTTGTCTAAATAGTTTTTTTTTTGGAAAATCATTTACTTAATTCTTTTCTTTTTCTAGTAATTCTAATTTTAATTGAAGTTGAATTTTTTTTTAATAGTCTCATCATTTTATAATCAAAAGGAAACCAAATATAAGTTTTTAATTTCTTATTTGTTATTTTTATTGCAAATAGCACCTAAATTAAGTAAAAATAAGTGAATTTGCAAGACTATCCTTGAAAAATGAGTCACATGCAAGATATGTGCCACTTTTGGACGGAAGATTAACATAAGTTTGTGATTGATATCATTTAAGATAAAATCGAAAAGTTCAAGTTCTAATTGTGATCAAAATTAAAATTTAGATATCATCGATAAGATGAATGATAAGTTCATATACAATTTATAATAAGTTATAATAGCAAAAACTACTTTAGTTTGACTATTTGTATTGGTTGATCAACGTACGTGTTGTAATAGCAATGGGCCTAATACATACTATTAGTTTGTAGTAGCAAACTAGCAATTGGTTAATATTGCACACCATAAATTTTCTAGCCCAATATTGCGCCATAAATTTCCTAGATTCGAGCAGAAGAGGAAGATGAGATCTCCATTATATATCCAACCTTTTTCATTCATTGATACAAACATATAGAGGTGAGTAACATATATAGAATTGGTTCTTCTATATTGTAATCTTCCTTCTTTTTGAGGGAAATAAACTTTAATTAAGGATGAATACGGTTGTACATATAGGGGGACATAAAGCCTCAACCTCTAGTACGGTTACAAAAATTTTCGTAGAGGACATCTTCAATAATAGAAGGTGCCTCACAAGCCAAAATTCATCCATAGCGGAGAAACTAGCAAAGTGCGCCAAACGTAGAGCTACACCATTTGCTTTACGAAAAATGTGGCTAAACTGAAATGAAGTAAAAGCATTCATATACTCCTCGCAATCTTCCACAATACTACTCACCCTAGACCAATCCTTCCTTCTTTGAAACTCATAGTTCTTACCAAAGAGACATAATTTTTATTTACTTAATTCATTCCTTCATTTAACTTGAAGAAATGATCATCAATTGTTCCTTTGCTCTGATACCATCTACATCTTTCTCTGCAAAACTTGTTTTTCTATCACAGGACTGTTGAAAACAAACCATATTGGATAACCAATATGCTAGAAATGCTTGATGCTCGTATTCAAATCCACTCATCATAAACTTCTTCATCCAAAGGCTTGTGATAGCCTTCTTGGATATAGTTTTGGGAAGCTCTTTTTGGGCATATGGTGATCCATTTTCAAGAGGGCTGAAAATGGACTCTCCCATAACCGAAAACCTCCCAACACCATTACATCCTCTAGTGTAATGGTGGCTTCACCCCATGGAAAAATGAAGGTGTTGCAGAACACCATTTCTCTGCAAGCCCATATACCAAATTAGTTATATTTTCAGAGTTGCATGATAATTTGTTTAATAGTAAAAATAAATATAAATAAAAAGATATTCATACCATAATCTGGTAAATCGGTGATTCGACTTTTGAAATTTGAAATAGAAGCTTTCTCATAATCTACTTCAAAATAGTTTGTGCAATTTGCTGCAATGAAAAGAATAACATAAATATAAATGTTAGCCCATAAACATGAAAGAGAAGATGAATAGATAAAATTCGATATAGAGAATTATACAATGAAGTAATTTCACGCCGTGAGTACGAAACAAAGATAAGCTAATGTACTCTAGAGAAATGATATATCTTACAATAGGAAACGCCATGGGACCGGAAAAAATTGCACAATATCCAAAGCATATGTAGTGCTTGACTAAGCATAGAATGGGATCTCAAAACTCTCTCTTAGTTTTGAATGTCTCAGGTTGTCGATCACTCAATTTGTTGTTGCTATTGCTTGCACTACACTATGAATTCTAAATCATATATATAGTGGCTTACAACGAGAATTACGGTTACGATATGGAAATGTAATTATCATTGTATTCACTATTGAGATTTTTTTTCAAATCACATTTATGAATTGTACAAAAGTGGCTAGGTACAATTTCATCATATTGAATTTGTGAATGCATATGGTTGTTGATCGCTTGACTATTTCTTTTTTCTTTTGCTTGACTAAGCATTAAATTTTAATTTATATATAGTGAATTATAGCGAGAATTACGGTAACAATATGAAAATGTAATTATCAACGCATCCATTATTGAGATATTTTTCAAATCACATTTATGAATTGCACAAAAGTGGCTAGGTACATACGATTTGATCATTTTGCACATTTAGAAGAATATATGGTTATGGAGTGGATTTATATGGCGGGGATTACGGAAACATTATGGAGACGTAATATTAATCATATCCATTATTGCGATGGTTTCCATATCACATTTATAAATTTTACATAAGTGGCTAGATACGAATCCATCAAATCGATTTATTTTAATATAAAGATTTTTTTATTAAACCCTCTCGATCTGCTCGATATATCGTCACTCTCTAACTGCACTGAGATTGTTCTTTTTTTTTTTAAATTTTTTATATCAAGAGGTGTCAATCCATTAACATTGAGAGACAAAAATACACAAGATGATCCACTAGTAATGGACAACGTTAGAAAGAATTACCACCTAAGTAAGATCACCTTTTATAGCACTTTAACTCAAGTAATAAAATAACCTGACACAACTAGAACTCGATGACAATGAACTGAAAACTCGAGCCCTAATTTATTGACATATGACTTTACCCTATGCTGAAGGAGAGTTGCTAACACTTTTCAAAGTAAAAAAAAAAACTAACGGGCCCAATAAGCAAGCCCACCAAACAAGTACAAGCACCAATCCAAAAGTCCACGAACTCGGCCAGAAGTCCAAAACCAAGTAACGAAGACAAGGTAAGGCAAGACCGCAAGACCATGCCAAGCCCAATAGCCCAACCTTAGCCTTCCCTGACCTTGAAACCATTCCAAGCCACCGTCAATTGAGGTCCGACGGCCGGACACGCCACCAGTATGCAGAGCCACCGTCGACTACATCATGACCACCATTCCCCCGGTTCAAAAAATCTTTGTTGTAACAATTATTAGTAAACGATCGAATCCATCCCACAGTGATATCACACTTCTTTAGCCACCCAAAGATGCATTACTCATTAAAGTAGGATCATAAGCCGACTTACGCGAGAAGTTAGAAGAAAATAGCAACAATATCTGGTAATTTATCTTGAACATCCTGGTAGCTAGTAGCCTAGTATCATGTTAAAACCACTATTTTTTATTGTTCAAATTTTTGTAATAGAATTTCAATGCCAATTTCTATCTGCGTGTAGAACTCTCCGGTCCTGGAAACTTAGCAGTGAGACCATGATAGTCTAGGTGGAACAACTTCAGTACGTCCTTCACTTTTGGTGGTTTACTAATTATTGAAAAAGCTTAACTATGCCCTGCATTGTAGTATTTCACCACATATCAACGTCATTATGATTGTCAATAATTTTATTCCTAGTCTTTAACTCGTTCTGCTTTAGTCATCACATGTAACTCTCCCCCCTGCACTAACTCAAATGGCCCTCCATTATTCATTTTATTTGGTTCAGAATATTTCATCCTCCAACATGGTTAAAGACTTAAAGTAGTTCCTAAATTTTGATGAAATTTGTTGTTTGCTCTTTTCATCTTCTGAAAAGTCCTACAACTACAGCTTTGGCTGATATTCCAATAATACAAATATGCTTACCCTCTCAAAGACTAATGCTCCAGTTTCTCATGATTCCTTTGAACCAATTTTTTTGGTTATTGTAATCCATAACATGGCAGATAATTCTAGCAAAAAGATCTACTTGAAGGGTTGGTTGACAAGAGAAGCAACCGAGTTATCTTCGCAGAATCTGATACTAATTTTCTGATTTTCTCTTGAGCTTATTGACGATTCGTATCAGACACGGCCGTAGCCATTTGTTGCCAGTTGAAATAGGTAGCTTGAAAAATTTGTTTTGAAGTGCTGAGAACCTTAATGCACAGAGAGATGTTGTATTTCCACAATGACGCTGAGTCTCAGTTCAGGAACCTCAAACTGAGAATTGACAATGGTAAGCGCACGCATGGTTGGTTATACAGAAGCAGGGCAGGATTTTGTTAAATTACTTTTCAGCTTCGTAACTCTACTACTTGGATTTATAATTACTCTTTGAACAGGATGTATTGATCAGTTGTACAAGAGTGTTGAGGATCTTGATGAGCAATACTTGAAGTCAAATAACCACAAGGAAATTTTTCAGTTCTGCTGAGTCCCAACCCTTTATCCTGGTTTTTCCTACAAGTACAATTTTTTTTTTCAGAACTCAGAAGTGCCTGGAGACCTCACGTTACTATGGAAACTGGATGGATGGTAGTGGTATGCAGTGGATGTTGGCTAATATTATATAAGACCATTATCCCTTCTAATGACTCAGTGACAACAGTTCCACTCAAATTGAAGGAGGATAAACTTGCTGATAGAAGGATTTGTCAATGTGCCGACAATGTTCATAATAACTGACGGTCTGCTCATAAGGCCGATATCTCTGCTCATAAGGCTGATATCTCCTCTCTCTGGCCTTAACATTTTGAGTGAATTGAATGTACCTTTCACTGACGTAGAGGTGCAAGTTGTGCAGGTCGGCAATGTGGAGGTTAGTTATTGTTTCTGCATGTAGTAAATATCCAGCGAATCTTTGGTTTTCAATTTGCAGGATCAATGTGTTTAAAGTTTTGAATCTTTGAGCTTTTCTGAATTGATGTGTGTATCCACTTCTGTATTCTGTGCGTGTAACTTCAACTTTTACTTACTTCTATCTTCTGTACGTGTTTCTTTCCCCAAGTGTAGAACCTTTGAAGTATTCCTAGTGGTACTGGGAATTAATATCTATTATTCTAATTGTTGTTGGTCCTGTATCGTTTCCTTGCTGCAGGCTATTCGTCTTTTGGTTACTACTCTTCTTTGTGAATCTGGTCACACCATTGTCTTCCCTGAAGTTACCAAAGAGAGATCAATGTTGAGGTTCAATCGGTTGCTTCATATTAGAGGATGTTTCCTCTGTGCAATTTGCCAATTTGTGTTTTGGTTTGGGTTAATTGCTTGTATGTAATTTCCTATGTCAGTGCTACATCCACATTTCCTAGAGTGTTGATGTTTATGTTGCCTTGGTTAGACTAATAAAGCACAAAGTCAGCCATGAGCTATGTTTATGAAACTCTATCGATCAGTTCTCTTTCTTCTACTATGCACATATCGGATTATTTCATTTCTCCAGATTAGAATTCAGAAATGGCATTAACCGCAATGGTTTAGTTTCTTCCTTTTTAATCGCTTACCACATGCATTCGAATCATGTATATATAATATTTGACATCAGATAAACTTAGCTAGTGAAATTAATTAAGTGGAATATTGTGAGTTCTTTGAGGTCCTTTTGTTTCTTGAACACGTTACATGAAATACCACAAAAACTATGGAATCAAGAACAAATTTGGTAGGAGATTAGATTTAGGGATGCTGTCTTTTCAATATTAAATTTAGGAGATTTGGTTATTAAATTATTCAATGAACCGAAATTAGTGCCATTTATGTATTTATCCCTTAATTTTATGAATTGAGTCCAGTGTAAGCTCGACACCTTCTAGCCCATTAGGGCAACTCCAACCCTAGAGTTAAAACTCAAGTTCTATACCTATTTTAGCACCCCAAATTCGGTACTATTCATATAGGATTTAACTCATCTCCAACCCTAGGACTCAAAACTCAAGTCCTATTATTAATCCCTTTAAATAGAAGCCGTTAGATATATTTTAAAATCAATCTCAACCCTTCATTTATAAATATATCCATTAAATATTAAAATGAATTTTTTAAAATTTTCCATTAAACCAGGATCGTCCATTTTGAGATGGAAGGATCCTGGCCATTCATTTTTATATGACCGTTGGGTCATTACTGAGCAGCCACATGCGCGGGGCCCAGCTGTCTGCTGGCTTTTCCATGCTTGACGCGCGCGTGCATGCGTGCCATCTCTTTCCTCTTTCCCTTCTGCGCGTTCAGCCAACTCTCCTCCTTTGGGTTTCTTTGTGTTCTGGCTGACATCACCCATGTGCCCTTCATGGCCCGCCGAGCCATTTTGGGTCTGGACTCGGAATAAGACCGAGTTTGAGACTGGGTATAGCTTTTTTCCGAGACTTAGGTCCAAATTTTGTTGGGTTGGAGATGATCTTGGACTCAATATAGGATTTAACCCCTTGGGTTGGACTTGCCCTTAGAAAGCTCAATTGATAGGTCCCAACTTGTTTAGCCCAGTAGCCCAACCCCATTCTCACTCTCTTAAACCCCTAAATAGTAACGCACTCATCTTCCAACTCTCACTCGTCTCCCTCCAAACTCTCTGGCTACATAGAACACGCTTCAGTCTCCTCAGTCCTCACCCTCACACCAGGTTCTGTTATTTTATTTATTTCTTATTGTTATTATTTACGGTGGAATTGTCGTAATTCATTGTCTACTATGGATGAAATTGGCGTATGCATTTCTTGATTTGGGGTATTTGAATCATGACTGCGATGACTTTACACGGGATCCCTTGCAATGCAAGAAACGCCAATTCCATCAAGAAATTCTCTTTTCCAAGTATTATGTTTCACTTTAGATTGAAGGAATTATAAGAAGGGTTTAATTAAGATTGTTTCAAAACCCTAAACCCCACCAATACTACGACCAAAAAGGAAAAAAAAAAACCCAATCAGGAAAAGCTCTGAATTATAGTTTTGTTAAAGGCGAGTTAGTCTAAGAAGTGGATTCTCATTATGTATTTTTGGATTCATCAATTTCATGAAAATGTGAATGGATTAGTCTCGTTTGTAGTGCTACATATGCATGGCAGTGGTACGCGCGTATGAACTACCAAAGTTGTGGATGTAGTTAATTAGTTTGTAGACTTGTAGTTTGAGTTTACATGTTTCTGTAACATTTAAATGTTAATGCTGCAATTTTTTTTTCTTACTCTTTGATTTTTTTTTTATGTCAAATCCCTTTTCCTTCTTAAACAGGGATAAGTACCAAAGTACGTGTATTACATACTTAAGACTCCATGGCTGATACAACTGGGGACAAAATTATGTTGAAGGCTTTGGTTCGCAAATGGCAAAACCAAGTTCTCTTCATAGAGTCAGATGGTTTCGCTGATGTTCTCTTCAGTTTCTTCACATTACCCATCGGAACAATTATCAGGCTTGGTCAGAAGCATCCGGTACCAGTGAGATTTGGTTGCATGAACAATTTGTATTCAACTGTCTCCGATATGGATGCATCGCTTTTCCGGAATGAAACTTGCAGAGATTTGTTGCTATGTCCTCGCAATTGGGCTGATTCTCATTGCAAGAACCTCAAACTGAAAATTGATACAGGTGAGCCTTCGCGGTACTTTTTGTGTTCTAAAAACTGCAACATATTGGAAAGTGATGATGGCATGTGTGACAGTAAAGGTAGAGGCAAAAAGAGAAAGGTATATGTACCAAAGAAAGAGAAAGAAATTAAGTCATATAGCCAAAAAGAAGATACTTGGTCGTTAATTAGTTACTACAAAGATGCTATTTGCCGCTGTGGAGCTCGCATGGATAAAGAGGTGAATCTTTCAGTGCCACTAGGTGGAGGCGCTTTTTTAAAACAACGAGCAGGACTTATAATTTCCGATGATTTACAAGTGATGCCCCCTGGATCAATTGTTTCTCTCTTTCAGAAGCTTGGAGTCAGGCATGGGGAAACTATCGTGGAAATGAATTTCTCCGTAGGAGTTGATGAGGTAACTGTTTTGTTGAATTGTTATATATGCCATTTTGGAGGTAATTTTGTTTATCGGTGGCTTCTCACCCTTACAATGTTAAGTCTTTTTCCAGGTTCTGAAATTGGTTATGAGCTCATTAGCATCACAGACACCTTTCTCAGATACTCTGCTGAAAAATGAAAGCATTCCAAACTTTAGAATTCGTAATGGAACATATAGAGAGCCACCATTGGTAGGAAAAGATAAGAGTCATGAAGGAAAAATTTCTTTGAAGCTTATGATTTGCAAGTCCTCAAGGAAGGTTTGTTATGCCGAAGCTGGCGAGGATTTTGTTAATTTTCTCTTGAGCTTCTTGACTCTTCCACTTGGGTTTATAGTAAAACAGATACAGCTGGATAGCTCTTCCTCTTTGACAGGATGCATTGATAAGTTGTACAAGAGTGTCCAGGATCTTGATGAGCAACACTTGATTTCAAGTTATCACAAGGAAATGCTACTTAACCCCAAACTTGTCCCTGGTTTTGGTTACGAGAACAGTCTTCTGGAAATTGAAAAGGCCTCATATTACCGTTTGGGGAGCGTGCTGACTACCACTGATGATAGAAAACTTTCCGCTTCTTTTTCCTCGGTGGATAAGAAGTCATCATTTTCTTTTAGCCCAATGAGAGTCGTAGATTCCAAGACGTCTCAGCATAATGAAGATACAACTGCTCAAGGATTTTTACAAGGACCAGCGAAGTTCATAGTAACCGATTCTTTGGTCATAAAACCTCAATCTGCAATATTTATCCTGTCTTTTCTGAATTCATTGCATGTACAATACTATGACATCGAGGAGCGAATTGTGTATGTTGGCAAGGAAGAGGTGAGCTATCATTTATCTACCATTCTCCTGTCTCAATTTTCAGTGATTTGCTCTTGAATTTAAAGTTTTCAACTTAATTATACATTTGAGGGGAAAACTCTAAATTTTCAGTTATTCTGAGTTTCTGACATACGATGTAAGTGACCGGTCTTTTATTTCTTACGTACAATTGGTAACTCTAGATCTCGTTACTTACTGCAGGCTCTGCGTCTTATGGTGGCTTCTTTTCTTGGTGAGAACGTCCTATCCAATGCCTTTGTTAGGAACGGTCCCTTTCGGTGCATTAATTTTTAATACATTGATACATTAATGTACGTAGACCAACTCGGTGTAATGGTAGACCAACTCCTGTAGTCCACCATTACATGGAGTGTCTACATTTATGTATTGATGCATTAATTAATGCATTGTAATTCTCTTAGTATCGAGAATGCTAGGGCTTTATTGTTGCGAAATGGAACTCATGCTTACTTGCTTAGAGAGTTACTATTAGCATACTTGTGTTATTGACGAGATTCCGTACTGTATATGCTTAAATTTCTGAACCTGTAATATTGTGGCAGTTCTCTCTTTGTTCTCCCTTTGCATGGTTTTGTGTCTTGTTCTGTAACTCATGAAACTAGGTACTGGTAGACAAGTTTCTAAAATTGTCATTCAGAAAGTTGCAATCGTGTTCGATGGTATCGGTGTTGGAACTTTTGTAATTAATTGAGGCCATTTTAGTGATAAAATCAGCTAGGCCAGAAGTATAGTAGTATATAACTTTCAGTAGTGTAGTAGCAGTTGGTGTGATGAATTTTTGATCACAAAACTTGCTCTGGATAATTGTCTCACATATTTCCATGAATTTCGTTGAGCCAAAGAGGCAGATGAGATCTCCATTGCATTTCCAACCTTTCTTATTCATTGATATATACAAAGGGTAAAATTCTTAAATGATACATGAACTATCACGAAATGCACTTTTTGGTATCTACAAATACTTAAGAGTTTAATGATACTTTAACTATCTCTCCGTTAACTAATTAGTACATCCGTCTAATTTTCTATTAAAATTGCATACGTAGAGTACACGTGACTTTTTGTTATAGGCACTTTAATAAAATCGTTCACTCTACCCTAATGATTGTTTTCTTTTGTATGAAGTTCTGAACCTTAAGATTTTTTTTTTTCCCTGGGGCTCGTCTTCCTCTTTTCTCTTCCTCCTCTCGCCATCAATTTCTCTTCGATCTTCATTTCCCTTCCATTCTCTCTCTCTCTCTCTCACCGTCTATTTCTTCTGCTTCTGCCCAAAAGCTCCACAGCTCCGCCTCTAATCCAGAGAAAAATTGCTATGGACACCCCACCAAAACCATTGTGCTCCTCTCCAACAGCCACCAAGGCAGCCACACTTCCGGTCATTCACAGCCCAGCGTCGTGCCCATTTCACCACAACCATCACTCTATCTCCAACCACGGTTTTTCGATTTCCAACCTCTGCCGCACTACACAGCAACACTCTCTTTCTCCCTTACTCGAGCCCAGCTCTGATACACCCAGAGTCCATGTGCGCCTCCGCACCAGCTTTGGGCACCCACGATCTCCCTTTCTCATAATTTCTCCATAAAAAAAAATTAATTTTATCAATTTTGTATTCATTAATGAAACTATAATGATTTTTTTTTTGAGAAAAGATGTCAGAAAAATATATGGGTGCTAATGGTTTAAGTTTTGGAGGCAAAATCTGGAATTATTTGGAGATTGAATAACAATAAAAATGATGAGTGGGCTAAATGGGATAATTGTGTTTATTGTGTTGTTGGCCTGTTGCCCTTGTAAGTTTGGATGGCTAAAAAGGCTATTTGCCATGCCAAACATGACCCTTATAGCAGCCCACGGATGGGTCCAACAAATGCACCCACATGCATTACATGTGAAGAGCTAAAATTTGGCATTCTACCGGTTGGAGACGGTTAAATTATAGCCGATACTATTTGGATGAATAGTAAATTGTGGGTGGGGGGGCTAAAATTTTAGCCTAAGGTCAAATATAGCCTCTCCCAATTGGAGATGGCCTAATGAGTCTAATAGAAACATAATTCAGGTACTATTAGACTCCTTAAGCATTTGTTTGTACTAAAATGATATTTCGTGATAGTTCATGTACTATTTGAGAATTTTATCATATATACAAAATTACAGACAGATCCAAATTAGTAGCGTACAATTGTTTCTTCTATATAAGTTATCTTCCTTCTTTGAAACCCATAACAAGTTCATAAACCAAAGAGAAATATTTTTCTTAACTTAATTCCTTCCTCTTGAAACCTGCACCAAGACTTCTGAAATCTTTGGTGAAGAAAGAAAAGGAATGGTGGGATCATCAGTCTTGTTCATTTTCTCTGATACCATCTACATCTTCCCATGCATGTAGGACAACCATAATTCTTATCCTTTTTTTTCTTTTCTTTTCAAGGACTCTGATATAAGCAGGTCATCGTCTTCGTCCATATATAGGATATCCAACTTCCATCCTATTACATTTGGGAGGAAATTCTGGAGGGAATCATTTACCTTCGTTTGAACAACCTTCTACAGCTTTTTTGATTTCATTTTTTGTTGGCTCAGCAGCATCGTTCATGTCTTTGAGACTTGACGTACGTTTATTCATTCCACCAATTTGAGTATTCTCAGGCTAACACCCGCCTTAGAAAGCCTAGATGAAATATACAATTTTACATTTCCAGATAGTATATTAGCAATGTGATATGCTATTCGAGCAATATAACATGAAAGGTCTTGATCAAAACCAAATTGCCTAGTCCATGCCCAAATTTGAAAAAATGGTTTCACTGCAAGCCCATATATCATATTTGTCACGACCCCAAACCCGAGACCAATATTATATGAAAATATGGTACCCGAATCTGTGGTGTGAAACGAAGAAAACATATTTTCCTCAATAATAATAAATCAAATGAAACAAATGTCTGAAATAATACGTTTACTTGAAAATCAAAACATTGTTATCTTACAATATCAGAGTTTACATAAAATTTATTTAATTAGAATCATAGTAGAAACATATTCGTTTATATGTTCATCCCCTTTTCCCCAAGCTTCGTAACCTGAAAACAAGGAGGTGTAGCATCATGAGCAACACAGGCCCAATAAGTACAGCTTACATTATTATATTAATGTGTCTTATAAGTCATCAAAATTGAACAACCAATCAAAAATGTACTTAGAACATTTTATGTTGCTTCATACCAATTTTATTGAATATAATCAATAACGTTTTTAACCCAAATAATTCGGTCTTAAATGTAATTTCACTTTTCACCGAAATGACTATTAATGCATCACTAGTAGATGATTAAATTAAACAATATATCATTTCATTTAACAACATAACATGCTATCGCAAATAGATAGTATTCAACTACATACCGAATATGCATGGCAACATATATTCGATGAGAATAATATATACCTCACTTTTCAATGAATAATTCAGGTTGACTGATAATAATTCATAAATTCATATATTGAGGTCCTTAATACCAAGCATGAATAATAATCACAAATTCACCGGCCAACAAGATATGACAAATAAATATTCAATCACTTCACTTTTCAATGCATAATTCAGGTTGACTGATAATGATGCATCAATTCATATGCCAAGGTCCTTAATACCTAGCACAAGTAATAATCATAGATTCCATATGCCAATAAGATGTGGCAAACAAATATTCAATCAGTCAGAATATTATATACTTCGCTTAGTGACTCTTTCGGATAGAGGTTGACTGGTAACCAAAACATAAGACCTGTAATGTAACAGGTTAAGTCGCATCATACCTGGTCCTTAATACCAAGCATGTACACTCACGGTCCTTAATACCTATGAGTATAATAGTGCACTATCTGAAGGGACTAGGGCCCACAGTTAACTCCGAACGTCCATAGATCGTTCATACCAGTAGTTCACTTAAGCTTGATCGAGGATATACCGACTCCCGGTTTCAAATATAATTAAAATTCACAAATATTGTCTTGTTGTAAGACAAATCACAAATTATGTCATATGTACATATACACATGCTTAAGCCTTTCATATGAATGCATATGTGATATAGATGAAGACATAAGTTGGTAAATCACATAATCAAGTTAATTACCAAGGTAAGCATGTGATATCCCAAACACACTCTTAACAATATATACTTCCATACATTTTAACATACATGTATAATACTAAGTGTTGATGTATTCACTTAGTAAATAAGATCATGCACCAATATAAGATTAGTAGATAATCAAGTGCAAGTAAAACACATATAAAGAGAGGCATATGTAAAACAAGATATACGTACATATGTTCATAAATGTAAAACATAAGTAATTGAACTCATGTAATAAGCAAGATCATTATCATAAGGTTAAAAGCATAACCAAGTAATTAAGTTATTGTAAGACTTGAAATAAGCAAAGGAAATAAAGTTATGCACAATTAATAAGATAAAATCAGATTTAGAATTTCATTCTTTAGTCCTTTAGTCCAAGTCCATGAAAGAACATTTTCATGTTTCTTCAATTATAATCATTGAAGTTCAAATTCAATATCTTGTCCATCGTAAATCCGATATAGGTAAGTGAATACCCTATCTCAAAGGGAATTTCATAAGGAATTCAAAGGTATAATCCAATTAATCATGTCCAAAGTGTCCAAGTCCAGAATCACAAATTAACCAAAACAGTACCTAAATAGGTATTCATGATTTTAACCTTAATTGCACAATTTACTACGTACTGTATTTGAATCAATTATTTATGATATTCTCCAGATCACAAGTTCATGTTATGAGCTTCGTATTGATATAAAGATCATAAAATTTGGCTCAGAAATGAGTGAGATATGACAACTTGAAGTTATGAACAGTTTATACGTTTTCCAGCGAGTATGCTATCTACAAATATAGATTACGAACGTTTTAAGCGTTGGATTATCATGAAATTTACATATGAGATAGAAGACACAACTTTACACAACTTTCATGAAGAAGTTCAGAGGTGAAAATGAACAGAAATATGAGTTTCAAGCTACAAAAGTTGGCTTACGGGATTAATTCCAGAAAACAAGATTAGCTTTCTATAAAACTTATCCTTTTCCATTTCCTTCTTGCTTGTGTACTTTGATAAATCTTAAAGACAAAAGACTATAAGGATGTATTCTGTACTTACATGAATTTTCAAGGATAGGAAGATGACCTTGGTACGAATCCATAGGATTTTGTGGATTCCAAATCGAAGCTATGGATTGTAAACTAAAGATTTAAGAGAGGAACTAGGAAAATTAAGCTAGCTAGAGAGGAACTAGAATCAGTTGTGAATTGGAAAATAACACAATGGCTGAACCATTCTATTTATAGGCTAGAGAATGCACTAACTTTACTTGAGTTAGTTTTTAATCTAGCTAGTTAAACCTTAGCAAATAGACAAGTGGTTGCTTCAAATTCATAAACAAATGAAATTAGGCTGATATTAGTGTGCTGGAAATGATGAGATCAGCAGCTAAAAATGCTTAGTCAATTCGTTCATCAGCTGCAAATCTTGCTCACCAAGTTTAGACTTCAACCAATGATCTTGTGTCATGTCATCCTTAATACAATCTTCAAAAATTTATTAAAAATAGCTCGAAAGTCCGAAAAATACCACGAACTCATGAAGATGTGTACTTTCTAATTTTAATTTCAAAAGTATGATATGAACAACTTCAAATTTCGGGACCCACACTAAGACTTCCCAAAAATATAATAAACTTCCGCTGACCATAACTCTTTCATACGATATCATAATTTAGCGTGCCACATGTCTATGAACTCGTACTGACAAGCTCTACGACTCTTATGAAGGAAGTCATCAGAGAAAATCAACGAATAAGAAAGTCAACTTTTGACCCCTCGAAAATAAACCATTTCAAATATTTATTCATTCCAAAATAGTATCACTTCATAGACTAGACAAGAAAAATAATATCTAATCCTTTATTTAATTTCAAGAATATTCAAGAAATTAATCGTAAGAATTCGGGTTATTACAATATTAGTTATATTTTCAGAGTTCCATGATAATTTGTTTCATAGTAAAACAAAAAAAATAAACAAAAAAAAATATTCATAGTTTCATACCATAATCTAGTAAATCAGTGATTCGACTTTTAGAATTTGAAATAGAATATTTCTCATAATCTACGTACTTCAAAAAAGTTTGTGGAATTTGCTGCGATGAAAATAACAGAAATATAGATGTCAGCATATTAACAAAAAAACACCCGTGAATCCCTTGATAAAATGTATTGTTGAGAATTATACAATGAAGTGTCGTTTCTCTTTTTAAAAAAAGGCCTTGATAAAAAAAGTAATTTATGCCCAGAAAAAAAAAATTAAGAGCAAACTAAAAATTATTCTTCTGAGAAATGAAATATTTTACAAAGGGTTGAGTGCGAAACAAAGAAAAGCTAATGTGCTTTAGAGAAATGAATTATCTTGCAATAGGGAAACTGCAATGGGATTGAAAAAAATTGACAATATCCAAACATATGTAGTGTTCGACTAAGGATCGTACGAGGTCTCAAAACTCTCTTAATTTTGAATGTCTCATGGTTGTCGATCACTCCTTTTTTTTTTTTTTTAAATGCTGGACTACGCATGAAATGCTAATTTATATAGTGAAATTACCAGGAGAATTACGGTTACAGTACTATGGAAATGTACTTATCATTGTATCTACTATTGTGATGTAAAGGGAAAAAATTATGAGCGTATCCAGTATTGTGTTATTTTTCAAATTCACAAAAGTGGCTAGGTACGATTTCATCATATTATTAATTTATGAAATGTATGGTTGAATTATAGCGAGAATTGCGGTAACATTTTGGAAATGTAATTAATTTTCATATTCATGATTTTTTTTAAAGATCATATTCATGAATTGTACTAAAGTGGTAGGTACAATTTCATCATATTGCATTTTTGAAAGAGTACGTATGGTTATTGATCACTTGCTTTTTTTTATTGCTCGAGTAAGTATAGTATTATTCTATTTCATATCTAGTAAATTACGGCTAGGATTACGGTAACATTATAGATACGTAATCATAGTCATATCCATTATTGAAATATTTTCTATATTACATTTATGAATTTTACAGAAGTGGCTAGATACGAATTTATGAAATCGATTTTTTTAAGCGAAATCATATAAAAAAAATTGAATTTGTTCAAAAAGTTGACTTTGTTACATACTTACATGCATCAAATGATTTTTTTCCCCTCACTCGTAATAGCCCCTAGATCAAGCGTTTTCTCTGGAATAATAAAGCATTATGGTCATGGTCAACATGACCTTATATAGAGAGATATAGGACCGCTTCGATCTGGACATATTCGCCATCGTCAACAATTTGATGTGTGATGACAACAGGATCCATGTGCAGCTCAGGAAAAGATTTGGTCATAAATCAAAGTTTAAATATTGGGGCTAAATTGAGAAACGCACGACGATTGAAGATTCTAGAAGTCTCTCTCCACAATAAATAGAACGAAGTTGTGGCCTGAATAAATTTCCGGCGTCTGTAATTTAATTTCAAACTCTTCGCAATAAGATTCTAGATCCTAGTATATTTATTATTTTAATTTAATTTCGGTACATGCATTTCTACATAATTTGGTCTTTTCAAATTCTTCACCAAATTATGATTTTATTATTTTTTACATTTCCAACATGATTCATGTTACTTTTAGAAAAAAAAAAGTATTGTAGTGAAAGAGCAGATAACTGTGAGTACAGAATTAATTGCAGAGGGGAAGCCCTGGCCTTAAAGCGCAAACTATTTGGAAATAGGGTTTCATACTTTTGTTGATTTCTTGCTATCTATGGCTGATAAATCAATGGACAAGATTCGCTTGAAGGCTTTGGTGGACAAGGAAAGCAACAGAGTTATCTTCATAGAGTCTCCTAATGATTTTGTTGATATTCTCTTTAGTTTCTTGACAATTCCAATGGGAATAATTGCCAGGCTTGCCCGTAAACATTCTATCCCATCCGGAATTGGCTGCATGATCAATTTATATGAAAGTGTCGAGAATCTTGATCTACAGTATTTTCCAACCAAAGAATGTAAAGTCATGTTATTATCTCCTCGCAATGGAGCTGAGAATGTTATGAGAAGCCTCAAAGTGAAAATTGGTGGTTCTGGTTCCACACGGTACTATAAGTGCTGCGATCCTATGTGCAATTTTTATCGAGACAGTTTTAGTTATTACAAAACTGTTCGTTGTGGATGTGGTAAGTTAATGAAGTCGGAGATCAGTGTTTCAGTGAATGTTGGTGATGCAGATGGTGGCGTTTTCGTTAATGGACTAGCCAGACTTATGATTAGTGATGATTTACAAGTTATGCTTCCCTTAACTTCCGCTAGCTCTTCCTTGTTTACGAAGCTTGGAATCGTGGATTCGAATAGCACTGGGGAGATGAATTTTGATGTAGGAGTTGATGAGGTAACTAAAGTCTTTGATATTATGATTTTTTTTTTCCTGTATAGCTGAAACGTTGGTTTGTTATATTTTTATACTGTTCTGTTCAGGTTGTGAGCCTGCTAATGTCCTCATTAGTATCAAAGACACCATTTACTGATATTCTGCTGAAGAAAAAACCACTCTCTCAATTGATCTATAAAATGTGTAGAGAGCAGATATCTGTGAATCCTCATATTCTAGGAAACCAAATGAATGGTGAAACAAACATTGTTGTTAGACTTATTGTTAGCAAATCTAAGAGGAGGGTTTGTTATGCCGAAGCAGAGGAGGACTTTGTTAATTTACTCTTCAGTTTCCTTACTCTACCGCTCGGGTTTGTACTAAAGCAGATGGGGAAGAATTGTTCTTGGAAAGGATGTGTTGATCAGTTGTACAAGAGTCTCCGGGATCTTGATGATAATTTCTTGAAGTCAAATCACCATAAGGAGTGTCTTGTCAGTCCTAAGGTTGCTCCTTGTTTTTCGTATGAGAACAATCCTTTAGGAATTGAAGAAGCCACTTTCGACTGGATGGCTGTTCCGTCAAATTCACGGGATTCAGTTTTCATGGACCCAAAATTTCACTACAAGGAAGTTGATCGAGGATTTTTAAAAGGACCGGCGATTTTCATGGTAACTGACCGTCTTGTTGTGAGACCGATATCTCAGATCTTTGGCCTGTCTGTTCGGAATGAACTGAAAGTACCTATCACTGACATTGAGGTGCAAAGTGTTAATGTGGGCAAGTTAGAGGTGAGTTACGTACCATATACAATTTTTGATTTGCTAAATGATGTACTCTTGGTTTTGAATTGTATTTCCTTCAAACATTTAAGCCTATAGGCAATTATTGTTGATATGTACGTTTTGATTATTCTTGTCTTTGCAGGCTCTGTATCTTTTGGTGGCTTCCTTTTTTTATGAATGTCCTCTAACCAACGTCTTCATTAAGATGAAGAATCAAGAACAACAAGAATCTGCCTAAGCAATGCCTTTGTGCCTTTTGGTGGCTTCTTTGGTTTCTCTTTGATCAAGATCTATGAGATTCATGATGGTGTGGTTATGTACTGTAACCATAGAGGGTAGAACATGTTTTTGTTGTTGCAAACTTTCAACTCTATTCTGAATTGCTGTTTGAATTTGTCATAAGTACTAGTTGTATAACCTCGATGAAAGTGTTACTCTGAGCATAAATTTGAAGGGATGCACTACATATGATTATTTAATCACATTATCGCTAGGTATTAATCATTTAATCCTTGTGTCGCAAGTAAAGTATTCTATACCGGACATTGCTACTCTGCTTCTTCTGGCTTTAATTTACCAAATGTAGTGGACAGTCGGACAGAATATTTGTTTGGGACAGCTCAATATTAACATCGGAAAATACTTGGATGGTATATAATTATATATATCTTATCTAAGTTGAAATTATCTTAGTGAGATTTTCACTTTGTGGCGCGCGAGAACCTCCTTTCTTGGACTTGTTCCGAAATTTATGAGGAATTTTCACTGTTCATCTATCATTTCCAATTTCCAACACGCATGCTTCAAATTAATTGTACTTATAAGCTTTGTCTAATCTTTTCTGGTGATTTAAAAGCAGGCTATGATAGCAAACTTAAAAACTTGTTTTTCTCCAAGGCCATCTTCATTTCCAACATCATTCAATGTACCTAGCTATGACCAAATTCTATGAATTTAACCAAGTATCGTATAGTTTGTCAATTCTTTGATCTTCTGAAATCTCCTATAAATAACGCCCTAGTAATATATAGTAGTGTTGTAAGTTGTAACAAATAATAATCTCCACCTTAGCAAGGTTCTTTTAGTCCATTTTCAGGCTTGAAAGTTGCTGCTTCAGAGGATAGGTAGGAGTTTTCAGTCCATTTTTGTTATAACAATTATCTAATGATTGCTGAAAAATTTTCTTCTTCCCTGTACTTGATTTGTATTTAGAAGTTTTTTCCTTGTTTGAACAGGTACCAGTTTTTTCAATGGAAGAATCTCAGAATAGTCTTAACTTGAAGGCCTTGGTGGCCAAGGGGAGCAACGAAGTTATCTATATCGAGTCTCACAGTGATTTTGTTGATGTTCTCTCGAGTTTCTTGACATTACCTATGGGAACCGTAATCAGCCTTGGCCGCAATCGTGCAGTTCCACTCGGAATTGGTTGCATGAAAAATTTGTATGAAAGCGTGGAGAATGCTGATGCACTGGGCTTTCGGAATCAACATACAATCCACATGGAGCAACATTTAACAAAAAGAAGAGAAACTTACAAAAGGTCAAAAGTCTTCAAGTAGCTGAGCAAAGAGAAATCGATATTAATCCAAAGCTTTTGTCACCACCTAGCTTGCAAACTAGAAAGAAGTTTGATTCTCCAAATCAACGTCAGGACTAGCACAAACAGAAAAGAGATTTATCTCTTACAGCTAGCGGTACACCGATTAGATCCAAAAGAAAATTTGTCATCTGTTACCAAAAGGTTGCGGCAGCAGAACCTATATATCTTTCTTTCTCAATCAAGTTGATATTCTAACTTAGGTATATAAATCGGTGAGTAACATGATGTGGCTGATTTACCACCCAATACAATGGGTCATGCATAGGCTTGGTCCAAATGTAATGCCATTTCAGTTTGGCTTATTCAATTTAAGCCACGATTAAAAACACTAGATCTTTGGAATTTGTTTTCATGGGCGCCATTAGCAAACATTCAATACAAACCTTGTCCCAAGTCCGTCCAACTACTTGAAACGAGAAGAAAATCCATAAGCACGTACAATGCAGAAAAAGAGAAAGAAAGACCCAGAAACAAGAAGAAGAAAAAAAGAGATTACACACAGACCTAAGAAAAAGTACGTCTAATTATTTCCCTTGATTATTTGAAGCACTCTTAACCACCTCAGAGACGGCCACAACCGCACCAGCAGCCGCCGCAACAGGACCCACAACTGGGGCAGAAAATGGAAGCACAGCCGTGATAACTGGGGCAGCTGTTGTTATAGCAGCTGCTACAGCCCCAGCCGTCGGTGCAGCCGACACCACCCCATCATGAATAGTCTTGTGAACAACCGGTGCAGCCGCTACAACGCCGTCATGAATTTCCTTGTGCACAGCCGGTGAAGCCGCTACTGCAGCGGCCACACCCTCATGAACCACATGGTGAACATGAGTGAATGCCTCGATAAACTGAGACCAAGACATACTGGTCGCTTGCTTTCAGGCTGAGTGGTACTTCAGATATGATTTTCACTCAACGTTTCACTGAAATGGTAGACTGCAGTGTACGTTGCGAGGATGACCCTTTATTTATACAATTTGGAAAGGGTATCTGATTAGCCTAGCCGCGTTTAATTTCTTACTTCGATCTAATAAGTTTTTAATGATGCGCATGCGCATTGGAATACGAAAATGGTTCCCTAGAGAAAAATCCTTTTGGTTATCTTTTGGAGCTGCAAGTGTCACTCATGCATTTTTGGTTAGGGAAGTGCTAGCGTCAAACGCATATAATATTTGAGTCAGCCAAACGCAACCACGTGGCGTACTTTCTTCATTTCTTCATTTTCACTCCAAAAAAAAAAAAAAACGACCAAAATTTTTCAGTTCTCATTTTCATATATTTTGTTCCCTTTTTGCCCCGACTCTCTTCTCTGGCTTTCCTCTCGCCTCTCTCTCTCTGGTCATATACTCATATGATCATATCTGATCGGTGATCATGGCCTTTTGCTTGAAGTGGTATGGTCGGAGTGGTGGTGGGTCTGTTGGTTTCTCTCTCATTTCCTTTCTTCTTCCCAAGAAACCAATCTTGTCCTTCCAAAAAAAAAACCCAATATTTGTTTGAACCTCCAGATCTGCAGAGAAAAATACATAACAAACCTATTACATCAAAAGTTCCAACAACAATTTCCAATTTTCCATCACTAGGTCTGCAACTCGGTCCCCATCTCTCTAACTAGATCTAATTCTGATTCTTCTCTCCTCTTGGGATTCTGGATTTTCTATGAAAATTAGAGATGGTATGCGGTATACAAGTTGCTATTTAATCTGGCCGGGTTTTTATTCTTCAAACATATGCGTTTTACCCCTCTAATAAAACCAAATCTCAAATGAAAAAAAAAATCCTTAAATTCGATTATAATTCTTATTTATGCACTGTTAGATTTTGATTTGGAGATTGGATGAAGACCAGATCTGATCATATGAGTATATGACCAGAGAGAGAGGCGAGAGGAAAGCCAGAGAAGAGAGTCGGGGCAAAAAGGGAACAAAACATATGAAAATGAGAACTGACAAGTTTTGGTCGTTTTAATATTAAAGAAATGAAGAAAGTACGCCACGTGGCTGCGTTTGGCTGACTCAAACATTATATGCGTTTGACGCTAGCACTTCCCTTTTGGTTATCTTATGGAAATTCTTTGAACTTTTGCAGTTTATAATTATAATTTTTTTTAATAATATAGTGTGATTGATTTATTTCACCAACGTACGCAGGGAATTTTGGACAAATTAAATTTTGTAGAAAGCTTATGATCCCAAACGAGTCTTCTGTACTCCTAGGAGTATATACTCCCTACTACTATTCAGCGCGTCCAAGACACGCCGCCGTTACAAATTTGCTCTCGTTAAGTCGGTCAGTTGTTAGGTTTTGGTTGGTCAACAAAAAAGAGAGAGGTTAAAATTAAAATTACCATCTCTCAATCTCTCATCTCCCAAATCATTTTCAATGCCTTCATCGGAAAAAAAAAAAAATCATTTTCAATGCCTTCCCTGTCATCACACTCATACGCTGAAAATTAGGGTGGTAACCCATATCTGCGAGAGAGACACCGAACTCGATAGATCCGGAAGATCTTTTGGCGAAAGCATAACCAAAATGGATGATCTGCGTCTCCCAAATCTATGACAATGGATCTATTTGGCGTCGTGTTTGTAGAGCTTTTTCTCCCGACAAAAGTGATAGATCTGGTTTTATTTTCGGCAGCATCCGGCCATCATCTCTGGTGTCGATATTTCCGCTATGGCCAAGCGGACTTCTTCGCCAGTGTTACGAAACTGATAGGACAGTTAATGTTCATGAATATCCCTCATTGATTCGGCTCTATTTATGTGGGTGGTCGTGCGATATTTCGCAATCCCAGTCTGGAATAGTTCTGTGTTTGGGTTTAGTAGTTCCGAGTTTACTCCGATTTAAGTATTTTAACCATTTATTTGTTCGTGTTTGGCAGATTGATCCTGAGTCCGTAGGAGCAGTGGGAATTATTAATTTCAATAATTTGTAGAAATTGGGGTTCATTTTACGTCCAGCTGTAGGGTCTGGCTCCGTCGAAAGCAAGGGAGGATGACAAACGGCTGAACCAATCTGTGCCTCTCTGAAAGCAGCCAATCTAGATTACTAGATAAATAGATAAACTCTGGTTTGAAACTCGATTTGGTACAATTTTCTTTTAGGAAGTTGTTAGATATTTCTCATATTAGCCGCATCTAATCATAGGAGATAGAGGAGGAGGAGGAGGATAGGAGATAGAGGAGGAGGAGGAGGAGGAGGAGGAGAGAGAGAGAGAGAGAGAGAGAGAGAGAGAGAGAGAGAGAGAGAGAGAGAGAGAGAGAGAGAGAGAGAGAGAGAGAGAGAGAGAGAGAGCCCAACGAGCTTAATTGGACCGCCTAGGCACAGGCCGCCCAAGCCCATTGATTTTTAAAACACTGGTTTTACCACAGCTGGGCCCCATTTTCTGCTTCCTTCTATCAGATCCGCTTTTTTGTTCAAAGTTAGCTACTGTACCATCAAGTAGTGCGTTAGTTTACAAACCAACGGTCAGATGCTGTATACGGCTGTGATTAAGCCGTGGAGTTCAAATACGTAGGGAGTATATACTCCTAGGAGTACAGAAGAATTTTCGTCCCAAACTTGGCTGATTTTCTAATAATAAGGATGGTAGCATATTTTGGCATTGGCAAGGCCAAGGTACAGACATGGTACATTCTATATGTCATTATGTCAATGGGAGGCCGAAGAAGCAAAATATGATTAATAAGACTGCTTAGCTTGTTTCAAACTTTCAATCAAAGTCAAGAGTTTAGACTTTTCTGACGCGAAAAATAAATGATTCTTGATAGATGAGGATATATATAGCAGAAGCTCTAAAGTCTCTTCACTTCAGACGTTCTATACAGAAGCTCATTAAAATCTCTTTCACTCCTGTGAGTGGTGACGTCAGAGATTCAGAGTGAACTCTGAACGCTGTAGTTCAAGCCTGCAGATATCAGAAAATAAGTACCGGTTACACTTACACTGATCAATATATGTGATTGAATAAAAAACAAACACATATAAATATAATGGGCCTAAGGTAAGGGCAAAACACAAACCAAAGGAGAAACAGGCATTGTGTAGCACCAAGTAATTAGTTTACTATACAAAACCCACATTAGCCTGATCAGACCACTCAAAGTAGTCATAGGAATCAAAATAGAAAATGAAAGCTTCTCAAGATAAATCTGGGAGGATGAGATTTGAGCAGGATATTTACGCAATATATAGAAACTTGCAGTACGTTCACCTCGAGCCTCAAAGAGACAAAGAGAGCCATTGTTCAGTTGTTCTGCAATAAACCAGTTAACCAGGCACAGCATTCAGAGAGCGTTTTTGCTCATCTCCCCCAGTTAAGGGTAAGGCTCACCACCCCTCTCCCCTCTCCCCCTCCCCCTCCCTCCACTTGACACGTGTCCAATCTCTTAACCTTGGTTAGGACTTTTCATTTAATTTTTATTTTCTTATTTAAATGATTAATAGAACAACCAGACCATACTTTCTCCCCTCCCCGGCCCCGACTCCCAAAGCAAAGCAAGACATCTCCTTCTGAGCTGAAATTGATACATTACTATATAAAACACGCATCGTAGGGCAAAACACCACTGTATGCCTGCATTAGCCTGCCCTGATTTGACCACTCGATACTTAATATTATTGCATCTAGCTATGAGCTATAGGTAGCTGGGAAGCATCAGGAAATGGGAAGTAAACTAAAAATGAAAGTTTGGTAGGGAGCGGCTGGATTATACCATGGTTTTAGTGTACCATGACGTCGTTTGGGTCAGCACCGTTAAGTTAGACTCTCTACCCTCCCCCAGCTTGCACGTGATCTGTTTGTACTCCTCTCTCTCTCTGCAGTCTGCAACTCATCCCCATCTGCAAGATTCAAACTTTCTTCCTCTTTCTATCAATTGATCTCTTCCACATCAATACTCAAAATTAAAACATAAATAGATCTTATTTAGTAAGGATTTTATTTCATCTGCTATTCATTGAGCCAAAATTCATTTCCTTGATCTTAAGTAATGATGGTGAAGAGACCCGGATCAGTCAAAGAGGGAGAGCTGCTAGCTATAAAGATCAAGAAGAGTGAAGAGAAATAGCCCAAACTCTATCGCTCTCTTTCTCCTTGTCAGTCATCATCGAATTACAGAGATTGATCGAAAAGAAATGTCCCCAGATCAGTCTATCATCGGCGTTGACTAGATCAATCATCAATCTGATCTGGGTTTGTGGGTTCCAACATGCAGACAGCTTGATAAATCAATTTGAGCCTTTCTAGTAGAGTAATTCCAGCATAAACCCATTGAGAGATAGAAAATTAATTAAATTATTGATTTTGTTCGTAGAATTTTCATCTAGGTATTGGGTTTAATGAAAAAGCGTGTTTCTATGTTGGTGGTGAAGAAATGACAAAGGAACAAATCGGAAATTTGTTGATGGAGACGAATTGCAGAGAGAGGAAGTTGGAATCGAGTTTGAGAGAGAGAGGAGAAGTCAAACCGTTAATCTCCGTTAGTTACTGTTATAATTAAATAATATTTCACTCCAAAAGGACGGTTGATATGAAGCCACGTCACGTGGTACACTAAAAATCTGGTACAACCCAGAATTCTCCAGTTTGGTAAAGTGATAAAGCTGAAACAGTAAGATATATTTTGGCAGGATTTCTACGCAAAAACATCAATGATCTCGCTGTAATGATAATGATGAGACTGACAGTACAATATAAATCTTCTTTTTTTGGACGAAACAGTACAATGTAAATCACCTTCAATTAAGGTCTTTTACCCTTCATATATTTCGGACGCAATCTCATCTTAAGGTCACTTTTGAGCACTAAGATAACAAGGATAAAGTCTCAGAGGTGGCGCAGAAGATCATTCCGGAGTTTTGGTCAATAATCTTAAAAGTCAACTGTGACTCACCCCAAACTCACTCATGGAGTCATGGTCAACTTGAAGGAAACGACGATCGGTCGATTGCATCAAAATGTGACTTCTTCATCAAGTTTCTTATCTCAACTAGGAGAGCATTATTTAATGAGTTGAAATATTTTGGTGATGATTTAAAATTCAAATTCAAAATAGAGATAAAATATTTAATATTTTTATTTTTATTTAAACTAAAATTTACAACGATTTATTGCTTAAGTTAAGCTATTCCAATTTGGGCCTAAATATTTTAACAATGATCTACTGCATGGTTAGCCACGAATTACGCACCCATGCATGCATGTTGCTGTTTTAGAAACATACTGACAAGACGCATCTTGAAATATTGAAGTAATTGATTAATTTCGTCCCAAAAAAAAAGTAACCGATTAATTTGCTTAAGTAAATGCTTTTTTTTTTATAGGAAAAGATAAATTTCAATAAATCATCGAAAGACCAATAATGGGGAGACATAAGACCTAACTCCAAAAACTGTTACAAGTACCATGAGTTTAAAAATCTCAAACTCTAACCAACCAATTGCCTCCTTCCACATGCTACAGATAACGGATAATCTCGAGAGTTTCGATAACACCTCATAGACAACTGCCAGAAAAACAACCACCGTTAAAGGCACCATGTCCCAAACGTACAAGTTCACGTGCAAGGAATGCTCGTCAGCAAATTGACCATAAAAATAAACCGAAAATAAACCAATTCGTCCCAAAAAAGACAGTAAATGCTCAACTGAAATCAAATGTTATATAGATTACATAATTTCCGTAAAGTAGTTTGATCATCAAATATTGAGAAATCCATCATCAAATTTTTTTCCAAAACTAACTGCCACCCTAAAAACATATTTTTACCAGATAAAAAAAAACAAAACAAACAGGGCTAATCAAGGTCTCGAGGACAATTAAGGATCGTTAAGATCCTCCTCGGGACAGATAAAATCTTCACACATTTTTTTGTAGATATTAACTTTACACAAATTTTCACCTTTTTAATTATTAATATTATCATTTTGGCTATAAAGATCTCAGGAAGCCCAAAACTTTATTAACATTCACGGCATCTGCCCCATCTCCCTGTACCGACCCAGCAGGCCAGCAACCATGGATCTTAAAGAATCCATCACTCACCAAACCGACGTCGCAATGGAGATAACAAAGCAACTCCTTCAGACTGATTTCAACGACAAGAACATGGTGTTCTCCCCTCTATCCATCCACATCGTTTTGAGCCTCATAGCTGCTGGAACAAAGGGTCCAACTCTGGACCAGTTTCTGTCTTTCCTCAAGTCCAAGTCCACCCACGACCTCAACTCCCTCGCCACTGAACTCGTCACTTCTGTTTTGGTTGATGGCAGTGGAGCTTGTGTTCTCTTTGCCAATGGCGTTTGGGTGGACAAGTCGCTCCCTTTCAAACCTGCTTTCAAACATGTAGTGGACACTGCTTACATGGCTGCTCTAAAGGAAGTCAATTTCAAGGCCAACCCGGAGAAAGTGAGAAGTGAAGTGAATGCATGGGCCGAGAAGGAGACTAACGGCCTTATCAAGGAGGCTCTTCCTCCAACATCGGTTGACTTCCTAACAAGGCTCATCTTTGCAAATGCCTTATACTTCAAAGCAGATTGGACTGATACGTTTGATCCATGGCGCACAAGAGAGCGCGACTTCTACCTTCTCAACGGGAACTCAGCTACGGTGCCTTTCATGACCAGCAAGTCCTGCTAGTTGATAAGTGCCTTCGACAGCTTTAAAGTCTTGAAGCTTCTTTACCGGGAAAGTTCTTATAATGACCGGCGTTTCTCTATGTGCTGGATTCTTCCGGATGCCAGAGATGGACTGCCAGCTTTGGCTCAGAGAGTTTGCTCCCAATCAGGATTTCTAGATCGCCATCTTCCTTCTGAACATGTTCGTGTGGGTGATTTCTTTATCCCCAAGTTTAAGATTTCTTCTGGTTTTGAAGCTTCCCAAGTTCTGAAGAGTCTAGGGTTGGTGTTGCCTTTCACGCGTGGTCCTCATGGAGGTTATGTGACAGAGATGGTGGACTCGCCTCCTGGTGACGACCCATATGTTTCTGGGATATTTCAGAAATCCTTTATTGAAGTTAATGAAAAAGGTACAGTTGCTGCAGCCATTACTGTTGCTGTTTTAAGAGGTGGTGGTGGTGGAGGTGAATTGCCTGAAAAGCAAGAAGACTTTGTGGCTGATCACCCGTTCATGTTTCTCATCCGAGAAGAAAGCACCGGAACTGTGCTGTTCATGGGGCAAGTGCTCGATCCTCTTGTGGAATGATCCACGGCCCATTAATTCTATCTGTGTTGATGCATGTCCTCTTATCCAACTATCCATATTCCAAGTCCTGCTGTGTGTTTTAATTCATGTCCCTAATTAACTACTTCCTGCTTTCTTCCTTCGTTTCTACTTTTGTTCCTCTTCAATTTCCTGCTTTGTACGTGTGTTGATGGACTCTTTTGTTTAATGGAATGTGTGAAATATTTAATGTTGGGTTTTGATTTTATGAAATGGCGTATGGTTTGGTTGATATATATGGTGTTTGCAAAATTCTGAGTAGAGTTTTGACTTTTGAGAACCTTTTTTTTTTTTCTTCTTTTAAAAAAAGAGGATCAAATTGCAAACACCATATATATCAACCAAACCATACTCCATATATATCAACCAAACCAGTGGTTTTTTTTTCTTATGTGAGTTTGGCACATTCATTTGCTAGTGTGCAGTACTTTGATCATTTGTAACTTTCGGCTCAAATGGCTAAGTAAAAGAAGCGTTCCGACAAGATTCTCAATTGCGATTTAATCCTTAGGCCTAAAAAGCCTTTAAAAAATTGTAGAATTTGATTAAAAAAAAGATTTTGATCACTTTCAAAATTATATTGCGGATAATTAACTGTTGGAGACAAATTTATAGAAGTAAAAATGAGGGCCGAAACATCAAAATTTTATTTTTCATAATTTTTGGCTCATGCGTTTGATTAAATCCCACGATATATCATTTTCAAAGCTTGCGAATCGAAGGATTAGGAAGAAAAATAAACTTGTTGCCACCAAATGAGTAACAACTCGAATTTGGTTCTTGTTGTCTTGAAGACCAATAGTTGCTTAATTTGTTTTTCCATCTTTTGAAAATTTAGTGGAACCTAAAAGAAAAAACCACTTGTTAAGATTCGTCTGAAAGTTTTTATTTTTTTGATCAAAATCCTATAATTTTTTAAAGGCTTCTTAGGCCTAAAGATTAAATCGCAATTCAGAATCTTGTCAGAACACTTATTTCCCTTAGCCATTTGAGCCGAAAGTTACAAATGATCAAAATAGTAGCACACTAGCACGAGAGACCAAACTCACAGTCTTCACAACTTTTTGCTCAGACGTCCCATAGCAACAATGCAAAAAAAAAAAAAACCCGACTTACTATCCTTTTGCAGTTTTGCTAGAGTTCTATAAATTCTTGAAGATCAATGAATGTGTTACAACTTGAAGATAAATTTGTTGCTTAAATTGAACTTCAGGCTTTTCTTGATTTAGTAACAATTCAAATAACTCATGCGAACACTAAAAATAAATGAATAAATATAAATAAAAAAGTAATAAAAATTTGAGGTTAGGGTTTGTACGTACTCTTTAGTTATTTATCGGCTATGAAACACATAAAGCCCAGCACTACATTCGGTCTCCAAGAATCAAGATACATGTATAAGCCCAGCACTCTGCCTCTTCATCAACCTCTATTTACAACGACATCATCACATACCTGAACCCTAAGCACCCCTACCGTCCCCGTAATAATGGATCCAATTCTCAAAGAATCCGTCAGTAAGCAAACCGACGTCGCACTGGAGATAACAAAGCAGCTGCTTGTAATAGAATTCAAGGACAAGAACATGGTGTACTCGCCGCTATCCATTCACGTCGTGCTAAGCCTGGTTGCAGCCGGGACAAAGGGTCCTACTCTGGATCAATTCCTCTCTTTCCTGAAATCCAGATCCATCCACCACATCAACTCCCTCGCTCATGATCTCGTCACTTCCGTTTTGACTGATGGCGACGCGGCTCGACTGTCTTTCGCCAATGGCGTTTGGGTGGACAAGTCTCTCCCTTTCAAGCCCTTTTTCAAATATGTAGTGACACTGCATACATGGCGGCTCTAAAGGAAGTTGATCTCAAGGCCAACTCTGAACAAGTGAGATCTCAAATTAGCAAATGGGCTGATGAGGAGACTAAGGGCCTTATCAAAGTGGTTCTTCCTGCTAGCTCAGTCGACACCGACACCAGGCTCATCCTGTTGTTTATTGGCTCCACTTTGCATAGCTAAACATGAGATTAATTAATATGTATGCAGCCGACCATGTGAAGGAATGTGTGCGGGTCTAAGTGGAGGAGCAGGTGAAGTGGGTTATCTGATCCTTTGGATGCATTCATATGAAGTCAAAAGTAAATGAATAGAAAAAGAAAAGTTTGTTTTCTTTTGACTAAAGGACTTCACGTTCCTTATCCTTGGTGCAGCATTAATAGGAAAAGTTTGTTTTCTTATTTCCTCACCAACAAATCTTGACCCTCCATTTCGAAATGGAGGGCCAGGATTTGTTGCACTTTTCCTAAACAACATACCCCACCCCAAAAGTGTAACAAATCATGGCCCTCCATTTCGAAATGGAGGGCTAAGATCTATTGGTGAGACAAAATCCTCTCCTCTTGGTGAGGAGAGGATCCGAGTCCCATTAATTGGGCATTGATTAAACTACAATCAATGGTGGAAATAGTTGCATGCACATGCAAATATTATATATTGAGAGCTGCTGAATGGGAGAAGGGACGGGAAAGTGAGAGTGCATACTTGCTATATATATTGAGGTTGGCTGCATGGGAAGAGGTAGAGAGAAACGTGAGAGAAAACAAAACCATGCAAGAGTTGTTTTCTACCTAGCAAGAAAGAGAATAAGAGATAGTTGCTAGGCTTTGTTCTTGTATTTGTTTTCTCTAGTTGGATAGTAGAGTTTGTTCTCAAGCTCTAGTTGTATTTCTCCTTTGATCATAGTGGAATATTTTGCCGGCTCCGAAAGTGGATGTAGCTCAATCACACCGATTGAGTGAACCACTATAAATTTTGTGTTATTTATCTGTGATTGTTTTTCCTTGTTTACCCAAATAGCTCGTATCAATATTGTGTTTGTTAACCCTTCCGCACAACACATCCTTGCAAATGCGTTATACTAGAACAAATTAGAATAAACTCCCGGTTACATTTAATTTTTTAATTAAAATTTGAGTCAAATATTTTTCTTGGTTTTAATCCTTTGACTAGTCGCCAACTAAGTTATTTTTCATTTTTTGACCGATAAGTCAGCTCCGCACATTTTAACTTACCTGAAATGCCTTTGACTTAATTTCAGATGTTCAAAACCATTGACTTTCTTTTAAATATTTATGATAGAGTTATATTCTCTCTAAATTTTGACTAAGTCTAATTGATTGTATGCCTTTTTATTTTGTATTTCAATAATAATTTTCAGATTTCCCATAACTTTTGAGGGAGGATACAAAATTATGATCCATTCAAAAGTAAGTGATTAATTTGCAGAAACAAAACTCATATCATTGCTTTGGCCTCCTCAAACACCTCAGATATCACACTTTGTCTAAGTGATTTATCATTGTGTTTATTCATATATTATGTTCAGTATTTGGTTATGTTAGTATGTGATTCCTTAAGCATATTGGTTTAAGTTAACAGTGAAGGGAAGAGATGTAGTCCGGAGAGGAATAATAATATATAAACTGCAGCAAGATGAGTGATTGATTACAACAACAAGCTTTAAAAAGAATCCGAAGGGATTTTGAAGAGGATAATTGGAAAGGGAATAAAAGTGGGATCCCAAGGTGGAAAAAGAAGAGAAAAGTGATGGGTCAAAGGTTCTTTTGGCATGTGGGAGAAGATCTAATTTTTTTGGGTGCTTCATCAGTGTTTGGAATAGTCATAGTTGGGAAAAAAAAATGGTTTGTATTTGGGAGGACAAGATGAGAAAATTGTGGACTATTTTTAATCCAAGGGCACCCAATGTGCCCAAACATACCATGTTTGGAACATGGCAGAATTTCCCAATTTTCTCTATATTTTTGAGAAAATTAGAGGTACACTTTGTAAAATATGTACAAATTAAGCACTCACACCACCACCACACCAAAAGAAAAAAGAAAAAAGAAAAAAGAAAAAAAGAAAAAAAAACAATCGGTTGGTCAAGGTCCATTTGGAGACAAATCAAAATTTTACACGTATCGAAATGACTATATTGATTATGTTTAAGTATAATGGAAATACAAAGTAAATAACAAGAGAGAATAGTGCAGGAATATAATCCATTTGTATTGATGAATATGTGTCTCTTTATATAGAGGAATACATTGTACAATCCATATGGTAATTGAAATCCTAATCAATACATAATCATTATTCCAATCTATCTAGATATTCTTAGGTTGGTTTCCTTAAAGAGATTAATGATTATCAAGGTATATATAGCGCCCCCTTAATTCTTCTCCGTTCACCTCCATTTACAACAACATCAGCCGAACCCTAAGCAGCCCTACCGTTCTAACAACAATGGATCCCAAAGAATCTGTCAGCAAGCAAACCGACGTCGCACTAGAGATAACCAAGCAACTGCTTCTAACTGAATTCAAGGACAAGAACATGGTGTTCTCGCCCCTTTCCCTCCACGTCGTGCTGAGCCTAATAGCCTCTGGGACAAAGGGTCCTTGTCTGGATCAGTTTCTTTCTTTCCTCAAGTCCAAGTCCACCCACCACCTCAACTCCCTCGCCCATGACCTTGTCACTTTCGTTTTAGCAGATGGATCGCCCAACAGTGACAACTACCCATTTGCTCCTGGTCCTCGTTTGTCCTTTGCTAATGGCGTTTGGGTCGACAAATCTCTTCCTTTCAAGCCTTATTTCAAACATGTAGTGGACACTGCTTACATGGCGGCTCTAAAGGAAGTTGATTTCAAGTCCAACCCTGATCAAGTGGGTATCGAGGTGAATTCTTGGGCTGAGAAGGAGACTAACGGCCTTATCAAAGAGATTCTTCCTCCAAATTCAGTCGACAACGAAACGAGGCTCATCTTTGCAAATGCTTTATACTTCAAAGCATATTGGTCTGACAAGTTTTCTAAATCAAGTACAAACGAGAATGACTTCTACCTTCTCGATGGATGCTCAGTTAAGGCAGTTCCTTTTATGGCCGGCTATGGCGTCCTCCGTTATATGAGTGACTTTGACGGCTTCAAAGTCTTGAAGCTTCCTTATGAGGGACGTGGAGTTTACCCCAGGAGTTTTTCTATGTATATCTTTCTTCCAGATGCAAGAGATGGGCTGCCAGCTTTGGTTGAGAGGGTTTGTTCTGAACCCGGATTTTTAGATACCCATGTTCCTCCCAAATGCGTTCCTGTGGGTAACATGTTAATCCCAAAGTTTAAGATTTCTTCTGGTTTTGAAGCTACCGAAGTTATGAAGAAGTTTGGGCTGGTGTTGCCTTTCACTGTTGATCCTCATGCTGGAGGTAATGTGACAGAGATGGTGGAGTCTCCTGCCGGTGAGGACCCATATGTTTCCGCAATATTTCATAAATCATGTATCGAAATTGATGAAGAAGGCACGGTAGCTACGGCTGTTACTGTTTCTAGGCTTCGTGGTGGGTGGACTTGTCCTTCAGAGACAGTAGACTTTGTGGCGGATCACCCATTCATGTTTCTCATCAGAGAAGACAAGACTGGAACGGTGTTGTTCATGGGGCATGTGCTCAACCCCCTTGCAGGCTGATTCGTGTTCTTAATTTGGCCCTGCTACTTTGTGTGTTTTATATATGCCATTCCTGCCTTTTGTTTGTTTATTTTTATTAACAATTTCCTGCTTTTATTTGTTTGTTGAATGTTATGGAATATTAAGTATTGGGATTTCTATTTTGATGAATATATAGGTGCTTCTGTTTATGTATATGATGTAGATTGAGGCACTGTTTGCAAAACATGGGAAAGACAAATGTTTTAAGGTGCACGAATTTTCCTTATTATTCTTATTAAAATTTCCACATGGGAAAGAAATTGAAATTAATTCTCTGAAGAACAATGTTAGATTTTGGAGGTCTTGTTAAAGTGTTAAACAACACGAGCGCGCAACTAATAATGATTTTATTGAAGAATGTTAAAGCTTTTTCGAATTTCTTATGTCAATACATGCATGTTGTTCCTTCCCTGCAGTGGAGCTCAATCTCTTTTGGAGAGCCTCAAACTAAAAATTAACGATACTTTAGCTGCTCCAATTGGTCATGCAGCAGTTGTGTTTTGCAAGTGTACAAGTTACTATGAAACCATTTGTTGTGATTTGCTACACGCATATGCAGAATTAGCAGGGGAGGGTTTTGTTAAGTTACTCTTCAGTCTCTTCCACTAAGGTTTGTAGTAAATCAGATTCAGATGAGGGATAATTCTTTGGAAGGTTGAATTGATCAGTTGTACAAAATTGTTCAGCATCTTGATGGGCAATTCTCTGGATTTTTCCATGAGAAGTATCCTCTGGAATTTAGGAATCCTGGTATTTATGACGTGTCGTGTAACCAGACGAATTCGTACTCATTGAAATGAAGATGGTAACGTTTGTGGATTCCTGCAAGGACCAGCAATGTTCATGGTAACTGCAAGTTTCAACGGAAGTCCTATATCTGCAATTCTTGGGCGCCTGACAATTGTGAGCAAATTGAAAGCACATCTCACTGATGTTGAGGTACAAGTTGCTCATGTGGACAAAGAAGTGAGTTTAATTGTCAACTTTTCATTCGAAATTTACCATATTGCTTGAAGTACGTAGAAAGCTACAAATATTCGAACGCTCACAAGCAAGGCGGAACCAAAACCTTTTAACGAAAGGGCTGCCTTCAGCATGATGGGCTTTAAAATAAGGTGAGCTAATCGCTCAAGCTTGATGAATTTTACTTGCTTAAATGCTCGATTTTAGATAGTAACTTGTAGGATAAGTCGTACATGGGTCCGGCTCATATGAAGATGTATTTGCTGTTACTTTCTAGTTTCTGCATTGCTCTTCATATTTATGTTATATATCGTTGTTTCTATATTGCTTCAAACGAAATGGGTTCCGCCCCATAGTTTCTCCACCGGTCGAGACTGAAAAAGAGCAGATGGCAAACAAAAATTTCTTGCATTTTCCACTGATATTGGCCATCTAGAAACTTCCAACAAATAGGAGAGGAAAAGTTTTGCAGAGTAGTCTAAAAATTACAGTACTCAGTGACTCATACCCAAAATCCTAAACCCCTTCACTTGACCTTGGCCTCAAAGCCATAAACTTTCTCTTCTAGCTTTCAGAAGCTCAAGTGCTTGTTGCGAAGGAGTGACCTTTGTTTGGTAAGCACGAAAAACCAAATGGGTGTTTATGGGTCTCCTTGCCCTGTGCTTCTTTTAGCTTCAAGAATAGTAGAATACCCAAATGCTAACTTTTCTGGGTTTTTTTCTCATGTTTTTGCAGGAGACATTTGAGGAATTCGTTTTGGAATTGACACGAGACCATTTGAGGTAGGAACTCTTCATCTACTTTCAGACTTGATACTTCCAGAAACCCCAATTTTTTTTCCTTATACTTTAGGTGTATGTAGCTAGTACTAGCTACTAGCTTTAGTGGCTGCCATTTTGTTGTTGTGTAAAACATGAGTATGCGCTGTGTTAGTGAAATTGTCCATTGTTTTTTGGATTCTATGATTTATGTCTTTTTATGTGTTTGTGCTATGTGCAAATGGTAACTTTACACTGGGTTTTCAAAAAACCCATTTTTCTGTTCATTAGTGGAAGGATTCCAAACCAAGTTTATGTTACTGGCAATCAATGGCTGATGAATCTACAATCAAAATTAGCTTGAAGGCCTTAGTAAACAGGGGGAACAAAAGAGTCATCTTCATGGAGTCTGGTCATGAATTTGTTGATGTTCTCTTAAGCTACTTGACAATCCCCATGGGAACAATTATCAGGCTTGACCTTAATAAGAGTAACTCGGCACCAGTGGGAATAGGTTGCATGAACAATTTGTATGCAAGTGTTGAGAATATGGATGTGAAGCATTTCAGGACTGAAGCTTGTAGAGACATGTTGCTATGTCCCCGCATTGGCGCCGGATCAACTTTAAAGAACCTCAAAGTGAAAATTGATGATTGTGATCCTATACGCTACTTTAAGTGCTCGAATGTGTCTTACCGCACCTCCCCAGCTAGGCTAAGTTATTACAGAAGTGTCCGTAGTTGTCGTTGTGGAAATCTAATGTACTCGAAGAGCAACCTCTTACTTGGCTGTCTTGATGGGGTGTTTGTAAAAGAACTAGCCAGACTTATAATTAGTGATGATTCACAAGTCATGCCTGCAGTAACTTCAGTAAGCTCTTCTTTATTAATGAAGCTTGGAGTCATGGATTCGAATACTATTGAGGAGTCGACTTTGGATATTGGAGTTGATGAGGTAATTGAATATGCCAAATTATTGTTTGAATGTAGAATTGGATGGCTGTTTTCTGATCCTTACAATTTTTGTTTTTAAACCAGGTTGTGGATTTGCTTATGTGCTCATTTATATCAAAAACACCTCTGACTGATATTCTTCTACAGCATAGACCACTAGCAAAGTTGAACAAGAATATTAGTAATCAACCAATATGTGTAAATTATTATTCTGCAAGAGTATGAGACACAATGAATGATGAAACTAACATTTCTTTGAAGCTTATAGTTAGCAAATCTAAGAAGGTGGTTTGCTATGCAGAAACAGGGGAAGATTTTGTTAACTTGCTTTTCAGCTTCCTAGTTCTTCCCCTTGGTTTTTTGTTAAAACAAATGCGGTTTGGTACTTTGAAAGGATATGCATTGATCACTTGTACAAAAGTGTCCAGGATCTTGATCAGCAGCTCTTGAAGTCTAGATACTCCAAGGAAGTGCTACTTAGCCCCAAGCTTCCACCTGGATTTTGCTACAAGAACCATCCTTTAGGAATTGGATCTGCCTCGTTACATATTGCGCCAGCTGAAATCGTGGACCCAAAATCCCCTCCTAATGAAGACCGGAATCAATGATTCTTAAAAGGAACTGCAATGTATGTGGTAACTGACAATCTCATTGTAGGTTCGGAATTTCCATCCCTTGGCCTATCTGTTTTGGACGAAATGAATGTGCCTATCTCTAAAATTGAGGTGCAGACAGTGCATGGGGGCAAGGAAGAGGTGAGTTATAAGCTACACCTATCCATTTCCTTTACTCAAATAAATCATACGCTTTAATTTGTGTCTTAACAATTGTAAGCAGCTGTCACTGAAGTTTGAGTTATTGTAGAATTCAGTGAATTGTTGCTGCATCGACTCCCCTCCCTTGCATCAACTTATTATAAACCTCCAATCTGACTGACTATCCACAACCCTGCACCGCATTGTACATTTATACTTCAAATTTGGTTGTGTTGAAAGTAACTTTTTGCAATTTAATTTTGTTTATTTTTGACAATGTTTCTTACTGCAGGCATTCGGTATTTTGGTGGTGTCTTTTGTTTGCAACTCTGCTCTAACAAGTGTCTTCCTTAGTAAGATAAAGCAGGAACAATGAAGATTATGATGTTGGATTATTCTATTGCATTTGGTGATAGAAACTTGGAACTGTAGTAAGTAGTTCTCTTTTGGTGGCTTCTTTACTTTTCGAATCTGCTCTTACTATCGCCTTCCTTAATTAAGAGGAGCAAAAGCAAGCAAGAAACAATGAGCACAGGGATTTTGCTTGCTTAGTTATTTCTTATACTTATCAAGCCACTGGAACTTCCAAAGACAAAAAGAATTAGTTACCGACTTAGCGTAATTGGACATGGTTTTGTATCTCCTACTTCTATGTTTTTCTGCTAAATTGTGGTTATAGCTAATGTAAGCCCAAAATAGAATACAGAAGCAGATGATACTTTTATTTCATTAATATATAGCCTGAAGAACAGGGTTAGATAATCTTATTTATAGTTAGAACAAGAAAAGAAAATTCAGCTATTTAAGACAGGGAAGATGCATAGGAAAGAATGACTTACCTACTTCTGTACATTGTTCATCTCACCAAATCATAAGTGCGGTTATGTGGTAAAAGGAAAGTCCCGCAGGGGCGACCTGAGAACACGTGGAATGCAAACTAGCACCAGTACTCTCACTCCTGGATTGTGGTGAGGGTGCACACATGTGATCTCAGGTCGCTCCCGTGGGACTGCTCTACCCTTTATGGCAGGCTTATGCTGGGAACTTGCATTCATCTCTACAGTCATCATTTCATAAAGCGGGGTTATGTGGTAAAAGGAAGTCCCGCAGGGGCGACCTGAGAACACGTGTAATGCAAAATAACACCAGCACTCTCACTCTGGGTTGTGGTGAGAGTGCACACATGTGATCTCAGGTCGCTCCTGTGGGACTCCTCTACCCTTCTGCGCTTATCAATGGCCTATGCTGAGAATTTGGTAATATATGGACGGCTGAATAGAGTACCTCAGTACTCAATTATAGTAGTTGTACTACACCGCAGTACAGAAAATTAGTAAACGTTGGGGGGTTTTTTTTCTTCTTTCTAATTGTCTTTGTGGTTGTGACCACGACTTTCAGACTTTGTACTACTTTGCATCCTGTCTTTTGAATCTGTACTATAGGCCTCTACGACCTTGTACTACTTGAACGCATATCTTTTGCATTTGTACTATGGCCCTCTTAACTGTAGATCTGCCAAGAACCACAGGATAATAATTCACATCAAGATACGAAAAATAGTTGATGTGGGAAGATAATATGTTGGGAAGGTTGGATGTCCACCCAAAATGTGATACCCCCTGGTGAGTACTAGGGGTGGCATCGGTGTGTGTCGCTCGTGTTTTGACCCGAACGATCAAAATTTGACTTGATGGGTTATGACATTTCCAACAAGCATCCGGTAACGTGTCAATTTGTGTCGTCCAAATATTCAAATCGTGAAACTTAACGATGATGATGATGGCTCAAATCTATCCCATTGTATATGCTTAAATTAAGAAATAGAAGAGAGAGAGGGGAAGGAGGAAGATGAAGATCACTCTAGTGTCGATGATCACCTTCGGTTTGGGAACCAACGGTCAAACCGTACCATTACGGCATTACCATTACACGGTCATCATTGGTCCCTGCGGTGTTAGGTTTGCAATGCTTAAATGCCTCCCATATTAGACATCGGTCATCTCCAATATCGGGCCGAAGCATTTCAATGCCCCATATCGCAAGAAAGCAAATTTAAATGGTTGGATCGTTTCAATGCCCCATAACGGGCCCCTAACTACTTGCTTCTCTCCCATGTCGGGCCCCTAAACACATATACGTAATGTCAATAGAAAATAAGCTTTTGAGTTGTGACATGTAATTAATCATCAAATTTTTTTTGGTAATACTTGATCCATTTAATTGATTATTTTTTTTAAAAAATTACCCCAAAAAAAATTTAATTGATTATTCCTGTATTAATAAATAAGTTGTGTTAAATTTTAATTAACATTGTTTTTAATCTTTTGGTGGAAGGAAATGCCTTACCACTATGCTATTTCAAAAGTGTTTTCTTAAAATAATTTTTAGGTATTGTTAAAAAAAAACATAGGAGTCATTATATAAAAAAAATAAGAAAAAAAAATTAAAAAATTATAAATGTCAAAACACCTCCTAAACTTGGTTATAATTGTCAATTTACATCCCGAACTTGCAATTGTTAAAAATTGACCCCCTAAACTTGACAAATATTATCAAGTTACACCCACTCCATCAATTTTAATTTTTTACATTCAATGAGTCCCTTATGTGATGGATAATATGATCCCTATTTTTAAATTTTTGGTTGAAGGTCACTGTTAATTTTTCTAATCTCATATTTCTAGTAGATGCTAGCTGTCAAATGTAATATGAACTTTGCAACATATAATATTAACTTTGTAACATAAAATTCGGTTGATTAATTAAATAAGAACAACCCAACAACAATAAAAGATCATAGCTAGTAAAAATGTAAAATACTGCAAGAGATGAAAAAGCGTCACTTAACAATGCCGAAGAGCTTGATATTCCCATTGGGGTCTGCAGTCTGCTTAGTATTTCAGGCTTTGTTTTTTAGCGTACTCCAAAAAGTAATCCTTCCGATCCTACTCATAAAGGGCATTGAAAACCTTACTCCTATATATACTGTTCATCTAACTGTGAAAGTGTGACAATGAAATCTCAGTTTACGTTATAATTCAAGATATGAGTTTCATGTATATATCATCTTATGTTTCTTGAAATGAAATGTTTATCCCCAAAACAAAAAGAAATAAGAACTCATCTCCCTCCCTCCTCTGTTATCTCCCATAAATACATGTTCAATCTTTCTGGAGTTTTGTATTTCTCTATTGATATTTGGAAAATTCTAATATGCAGTGCTGCATACCATGCAGTTTTTTTTTTGAAAATGCAATTGCATTTTTGAAATGTAATTGATTTGCACTTATTTATAGCGCAAATTGTACTCCTAATCACAAGAGTTAAGCTTGTCCGAAGACGTTTTGATGGTTCTAATATACATTTTCATGATTTCAGGTTATTTGCATGACTTGAGATAATTCGGCACAAAAAGTGCGTTTTTGGCTACCTTTGGGCACATTTCCGAGAAGAGGACAAGAAGTCAACCGTGACTTCTCCACATCGAAGACAATAGAAATCAGCCTTCGGATGATGTTGCCAATGAATTTATTGAAGAATCGGAAAGAAGAAGAAAAATAAAGAAAATACATTTCCGGCGACTTTTCCGGCCAACCACCACCGCAAGCGGCAGCAGTACTGCCGAACCACCACCGGAGCACCACCACACATGGGGGGGTATTCTTGACCAGCTGCATGCATAGGTTGCTGCACCCAAGAAAAGCAATTTGGTTTCACCTATGCATGCATTTTTCCTTAAAACCCTCCATCTTGCCTCCCTTGTGCATTATCCAAGGAGTCCACTCACACATCCTTTGAGAAAGGGAATTTTGGGAAAGGCAAGAGGGGTCTAGGGAGGGACAACCAGATCAAGAACGAGGGGGGACGAAGTAGGACAGAGGAGGGAAGCCAAAAAGCTCTCAAAAACTCAGCTGAATCGAGCCCAGACGTTCGGACGCCACAATTCCGTCCGGACGGATTCGACGAACTCAACCACTGTTTTGGTTATTTTCTCCATTTTCCACCACCGAAATCGCTTCCCTTCCTTCACGAAAGTTGTTCCTAAGAGATCCATCTATCTTAGGAATTGATTTTCATCACCATATCACCACCCTTTCACCACGTTACAACCTCCACAGTTGGGGATTCGCCAAGCAGACAAGAAATTCGGGAGCTTGGAAGAGAAGAAGCTTGAGAGAGAAGAGGAGTTCAAGAGGGGCTTTCATCTACACTTGGAGTCACCAAGGAGCTGTTGGCCATCATCCCTTGAGGATTTCTTAACTCTACTTTAGTTATTTCTTATGTTCATGTTTCTATTCTTGACATTGTTGATGTATTTCACAAACATGTGTGAGTAGTCCTTTAGATTGGGGACTAGGGTTGTGTGCCCTAGTCCATGATGATGTTTTGATGAATACTCTTAGTGATGCATGATGATTCTGTTCTTGGATATACTCTTTGCCTAAATACGGTTATGCTAATTGCTTGTTTAGGAATCTTGCTAGTTCTTGAACATGTGGTGAACTTGATTAATTAAGAGTGTTTGCTAGCAACTTATTCTCTTAAGTATTTGGTAGAGAGCATGATGAGACTAAATGTGATGTTTACCTTGTTTGAACCTTGACTCTTGGCACCCTATGCCTATGTATTTTACTCAAGACCCTAATAAGGCTTTAGTAAATGGATTAGGAAGTCTTTGTGATAACAGGAATATGGCACATAAGTAGTCTTAGAAGAGTCGATCCTAGAACCATAACATAGCTAGGATAAGAGGTTTGATCCTTGGCGTAATCGTCGTTGCATGCCTTTGGGTTTTGTCATACTTCAGATTGGATTAGAGTTAACCCAAAAACCCCGATCGCCTTCCATATTTGATAACAAACACATTTGTTGGGCTTGTCACCTCAACACATTTGCACTATTTCAAGCATAATCACTTGTGCTCTTGATTGCTCACTTAATCTAGCATTGGTACTTAATTAGGTCACTGTTTTGGTCACTAGTCACTCAAGGGTGACACAACTTTAAACACTACACTTGCATGTTGCATATAATCCACTTCTAAGTAAATAGATCACTTCTTGCCACACCACTTTTAGTGCTTTCACACCTTGGTCGCATTGCCAATTGGGATTTTGGGCCTTCCAATCCCTGTGGAAACGACAACCCCCGGTCTTAATCCATCTATCCATAAACTATTGTTGACATTGTATACCACATATACTACACGTCAGTAATTGCCGTCCAAAATATATAAACTAGACATTTCAAAAATGCAATTGTTATTTCAAATAATTCTTGGTAAACCACAGTACGTAGGCAGCTGGCCGGTAGACAGTTATTGGTGCGGTCTTGAGAGGTTGTTCTCCATTTTTAACCCTAAAATGGTGCATTCCATATAGGAGTGGGTGAATATCATATATACTAGAAGGAAACCACACACATTATGTGTGTGTATTTATTTTTAGAAAAAAATAAAAACAGAAAAATTGATTTTTATTTTTATTTATTTTATGGTGTGGAAGTTAAGAGTGTGAGAGTGGGTAGTTATAGGTAGTTTTTGAAAAAAAATTTAATTTTCTTTTTTATTAATTATTTGTGTTTTGACCTTATTATCCTTCTTGATTAAAATAAATATATGATTATTTAATGTTTAAAGTGTATTAAAGTAAAAAAAATCTGTTTTGGTTGACAACATGTGTTATCTTAATATATAGTTTTAATGTCAACCGTCAGATCAAATCATTTAAACAGATTTGACGGCTGACATTAGAACTATGTACTTTAAAAGTGCATAGTCCTATGTAGTGAAGAAAAATCTTATATTATATATATATATACACACACCTTTTTGAAATGGTAAAATAGTGGGAGCATGCGTGGAAAAGTACCCAAATTAGTGGTCTTTGAATTTGCCTCATGATATTCTTCCACTATTATTATACACCAAAATAGGTGATCCTTCTGTTTTCCGAGTTATTGCATTTCCAATATCTGCATGCATATATTTTTTTGTTTTTTGGCTCATTAAATGAAAATTCATTCAAAACCACAAATGTGGTAGACCAATACAAATGGATCCAAGCCCATAACTGAAAGATACAACAAAAAATAAAAGACCTAAATAAACAAAGCCCAAATCAAAATAAAACCCTAGCAAGTGATAAGGCAAGCCAAAAGCCGCCACCCATCGTTATCGCCGGACCAGCCGCCATACCCGCCGGAAAACTTGCTCCGATGGCCAAAAACCGACCCCAACCTAACAGATCTACACCAATAAGCCTCAAAATCACCTAATCCAAACGAAATCGAATCCAAATTTCTATCACCCAACACCAATCAACAAAGAGAATCTCCACCGCATAACAAACAACCAAGTAAAAGTCATCGAAAACCACCATGGAACCAGACGGAGGTGTCGGTACAATGATCGGAGACTCTGCTCTGTACACCACCATTTTACCAAAAGCAGAAAGCGTCGGAGCGCGGCAAGGAGATTCCACCATGGGAGACCACCCTAGGCTGTCGATCTGGAGAAGGGGAAGAAGAAACCCGATGAGGCTTGCAAAGCTTGATTCCAAGGCTTCAAAAATGTAGATCCATAACAGATCTGGGAGAGAGGAGGAGAAGAGAACCGAAGCAAAGAAAAGGAGATCAGACACCTTCGCCGGAGAGACGAACGACGCCGACAAAAGGACGGACAAAGCCGTTAGGAGGGTGGACAGAGCCACCAGCGACTGAGACAAGCCACCGACTCTCAAGGTGGCTGCTCAGAGAAGGAGAGAAAAGTCTAGAGTCTACTCTCTCTCAGTTTTGTATGCATGCATATATTTCTTCAGCATGAGTTTGTGTTGGGATTTGTTATTTCATTTCTTTCGAAAATATGAAATATCATGTGGAACATATTGTTTCTGTCTTTTCAAATTCTTTTCCCAATTATGATTAATTAATATTTCAAAGTTTTTCGTAGTTTGTTTTATGATGAGCTAGGTTCATGAATTTCTCTCTTCCTCTTCCAACTTGTTTGAAAGTTTGAAACTAGCTATTATATATTTACTTTGATGAAATTTATTGTTTCTTTTCACCTTCTAAAGAAACAACTATATATATAGCCTTTGAGAAAAGTTTTATAGTTACGTTCATAATTAACCAGCAACAAAATTTATTTTCCAGAGTTCTGAAGGAGAAAACGAAGATGGAACGAGCCATTGAGGTGGAGGGACTTGATCTGTTGAAGAAGATGGACCAACTTTTCAAAGAGCTTAAACAGTACATAATTGACAAGGAGGACGAAGCTGAAAAAGAGAAGAGGCCCAAGAGTCCAAGACTCTCATAGAAGCAAAGACACACATGTCTGAATGGTGTGATGCTAGAGGGAAGCAAGGGACTGATGACCTTGTCATGAAGTGTTTGGCCCTTGCTTATCTCAAGAACCCTCATCTCGACGACGAGACCTACGAGTGGATACTGTGGACATGGATAATGAAAGAGAACCTTGAGAAGAAGACATCTAAAGAACTGATTGGTGAATATGATCATGAGAAGGTGGAGAAGGAGATGGCGGCCAGTATTGGACTGGAGTCGAAAGCTGTAAAAGAAAATTATGGGAAGGCCAGGGAACAAACAATAATGATGAAGAACCTGGTTTAGTGACTGATCTTCTCGAAGGCCTTAATCTTCGAATGGATGACAATCACAAAATGTTCGAGCTGCGCAATATTTCTGTTAAGGATATTAAGAAGTTTGTTGATGCTGATTCTGAAAGGCCAAAGAGGACAACCCAAGGTCAAGCCCCAAGTTACCTCCGAGATTATGTTAGGAAATAAAGTTCTTTATTTATGTTTGAAATTTTGCTTTTCATTGCTATTTAAGTTGCTGCTTCGTAAGACTCTTGGCATTATGGATCAGTTATATGAAATCAGAAAACGTGACAAAGCTGCAGATGACATTAATGTTAAAGTTAATGACATCAATTAAGGAGCAGATTGTGGATCGCATTAAGGAGCAGATTGTGGATCGCATTATCTTGTATTTGCACCAAACTAGTATAGCACGCATTATCTTGTATAATGACATCAATTAAGGAGCAGATTGTGGATCGCATTATCTTGTATTTGCACCAAACTAGTATAGCATGATTTTAGGATCGTGATTTGTTGTATAGTTGACATTCCTAGAATGGTCCTGTCCTGTTTGTATATATTAGCTAGCTAGTCTGTACAAACTCAATAACTACAATATACAGAATATTCATTCATCATTTTGTTTATGGTATCAGAGCACCAAGGTTCTGGTGACTCTAGCCTAACACACTTCCGCCACAAACAGAAACAAAACACAATCACACCAACCAACATGGGTGACACGGTTGAAAATCCAGAGCAATCAAAACAGAAGCACAACATCATGATCAACACAACTCTTACAATGAAGGAGTACAACCAAATCAAGGCCTTGCTGAAAAATCAGAATGGTAACAGCAAACCTCTTACAAATGCGACAGGTATATTTACACCCAATTGTGATGTTGCACATCAAGATCCGCATTCGACATTGTATTGGATTGTGGATAGTGGAGCCACCGATCATATTTCTCATCTACCTCCAACCCACAATAAATTTAAAGGACCTCATGGTTTTGTTGGTCTACCTAATGGAGGAAAAGCTGCCATTGAAAGTGTTGGAACTTTTAAGTTGTCACAAAATCTATCTCTAGACAATGTCTTACATGTGCCTAATTTTCAAGTTAGTTTGATATCTGTGAGTAAATTGACTCGAGCATTGAGATGTATAGTGATATTTTACCCGGATTTTTGTGTTGTGCAGGACATGGATACGGGGAGGATGATTGGCCTAGGAAAGTATTACAATGGTCTCTATTATCTCACAGCAGCCCAAAATCCTCATCTTGCCAACCATATCAACCGCACCTCCGACCTCTGGCACCAACGCCTTGTTCACCCATCTGCTGCACCCCTCCACAACCTATCTCAAAATTTTCCAGATATCATTTTCGATTCCAAGCACGTTTGTGAGGTTTGCCCCTTAGCAAAACAAACTCGTTTATCTTTTCCTTCTAGTTCAATAAAAACAACTGCACCATTTGATTTAATCCATTGTGACATTTGGGGACCACACAAAATTCACACACAGTCAGGGGCTCGTTATTTCCTAACCATTGTCGATGATTTTACTCGCTTCACTTGGGTACATCTAAGGAGCTTTAAATCCAACACCCAATCCATATTGAAATCTTTTTTCTCTTGGGTCAAAACTCAATTTCATCGGGACATTAAAATTTTACGTGCCGATAATGGGGGAGAATTCACATCTATGCGTTCTTTCCTTGATGAACATGGCACTACTTTTCAGCACACATGCACTCATACTCCTCAACAAAATGGGGTAGTAGAGCGTAAACATCGCCACCTCCTCAATGTTGCTCGTGCTCTACGATTTCAAGCTAATTTACCACTAAACTTTTGGGGTGAAAGTGTTCAAACAGCTTGCTACCTTATCAATCGCCTACCCACACCCCTCCTCTCTCACAAATCTCCATATGAACTCTTACACAACACATCGCCGAATTACTCAAACCTTCGGGTTTTCGGTTGCCTATGTTTTGCTACTAATCTCACTCCCGATAACAAATTTGATGTTCGCTCACATCGGTGCATTTTCATTGGTTATCCTCTTGGGCAAAAGGGTTATCGTGTTTATGATCTTCAAAATCGAAAATTTTTCACTTCCCGTGATGTTACTTTCCATGAAAACATTTTTCCTCTCATCAAACTACCACCAGAAAATCAAGAAGACTACCCAGTCCTTCCCACTCCTGCCGGCCCAATCCACTTTGAGCCCATCTCACAAACTCAACCACATACCTCATCATCACCTCCCGTACAACCAGCAAATTCCTCACCCCACCTCGATCTTGTTTCCTCACAAACAACGACCACCGATCCCATTCTTGCTCCGCCGACGTCTCCACCGCGACAACTCCAATTCCTACTCCGCCGCGACCACCACTCCAATTCCTATCGCCGACATCTCCACCGCGACAACCCCAACGACATCGCCATCGCCGGCGCCTCCTTCCTCTCTACCATCTTCCCTCACAAACACCGCACCACAAACAGTACCCAATCCCAATCCACTTCGAGTTTACACTCGTCGTTTTGCAACCACCGACGTTGCCACCACGTTGGCCTCTCCCAACGTCACCACTAGTGGACGTCCCCTCTCCGCTTCTCCACTCGTCCGCCTCCATTCCCCATCACGACGGACCAACCAATCCGGTCGGGCTCACCACTCCAATCGGATCCCCTTCCTTCATCCCCACAGCCAATCCTCTCCACCTGACCAAATTGCCGGCACCATCCCTGAGCCTCGCCGATCCTCTCGTCCCCATCAACCTCCACCTTACCTGCGAGATTACAAAACGTACCATGCTGCTCTCCTGGGCCCTGACATCTCCTCTTCATCCTTGTCCGGCACTCGCTATCCTTTGCAACGGTACATCTCTTACTCTGGCTTGTCCGATAAATACCGTTCATTTGTGCATAATGTATCTCAATTGATTGAGCCTGCCAATTATGAGCAAGCTCAAAATGATTCTCAGTGGGTTGCAGCAATGAATTCTGAAATACAGGCCCTTGAGGACAATCATACATGGTCCATGGTCCCTCTGCCTCCCGCCCGACCCATCGGATGCAAATGGGTCTTCAAGATAAAGTACCATGCTGATGGCAGCATCGAGCGTTACAAAGCTCGTCTTGTTGCCAAAGGATTCAATCAACGCGAAGGCATTGATTACAAAGACACTTTCGCTCTAGTTGCCAAGTTACTCACAGTCCGTTGCTTATTGGCAGTTGCTGCAGTTCGGGATTGGCCATTGCACCAGATGGATGTGCAGAATGCTTTTTTACACGGAGACCTCACTGAGGAAGTGTATATGCTTCCTCCTCCAGGATATCGTCGACAGGGGGAGAATGTAGTTTGTCGACTCAACAAATCCCTTTATGGTCTTAAGCAAGCATCTCGTAGTTGGTTTCGACGATTCTCTTGTGCAATTCAAGAGATTGGGTTTCAGCAATCAAAAGCCGATTACTCGCTGTTTACACAGGTTCGTGGAAATTCCATTACAGTGGTATTACTTTATGTTGATGATATGGTGATAACAGGCAACAATGAGACAGCTATTAATGATCTCAAGAAGTTTCTCAATAGTTGTTTCAAGATCAAAGACCTTGGACCACTGAAATATTTTCTTGGGATCGAAGTTGCACGATCTAAAGCAGGAATTACAGTGTGTCAACGGAAATATACATTAGATATATTAGAGGAAGCTGGGCTACTTGGTGCAAAACCAGCCAATGTTCCTATGGAGCCTGATTTGGTGCTAACAGATACAGGGAGTGAAATTCTCAAGGATCCTACACGATATCGCAAGCTAGTTGGGAAACTGATCTATCTCACAATTAGCCGGCCAGACATCACATACTCAGTAAATACACTGAGTCAATTTATGCAGGAGCCCAAGATTCATCACCTCAAGGCTGCACATCGACTCCTCCAATATTTGAAGGCAGCTCCGGGGCAAGGTTTATTATTTCCATCAAGTAGTCCACTTCACTTGATCGGATATTGTGACGCCGACTGGGCAAGATGCCCGATCACACGACGGTCTGTTACAGGTTATTGTATATTTCTCGGCAAGTCTCTTGTGTCGTGGAAAAGCAAGAAGCAAGCAACGGTTTCCAGATCATCGGCAGAGGCAGAATATCGATCCATGGCAGCAGCCGCCTGCGAACTTACTTGGTTAAGATATTTGTTGACAGACTTACAAGTTCCTCATCCTGGACCAGCGAAGTTGTTTTGTGATAACCAGGCAGCCTTACACATTGCTGCAAATCCAGTCTATCATGAACGTACAAAGCATATCGAACTAGATTGCCATATGGTTCGAGAAAGAATTCAAAGGGGAGAGATCAAAACAGCCTATGTTCAAACCGGAAATCAGATTGCAGATTTATTTACGAAGCCATTAAGATCACCAGCATTTCATACACATCTCAGCAAGTTGGGTGTCATTGACATCCACGCTCCAACTTGAGGGGGAGTGTTAAAGTTAATGACATCAATTAAGGAGCAGATTGTGGATCGCATTAAGGAGCAGATTGTGGATCGCATTATCTTGTATAATGACATCAATTAAGGAGCAGATTGTGGATCGCATTATCTTGTATTTGCACCAAACTAGTATAGCACGCATTATCTTCTATAATGACATCAATTAAGGAGCAGATTGTGGATCGCATTATCTTGTATTTGCACCAAACTAGTATAGCATGATTTTAGGATCGTGATTTGTTGTATAGTTGACATTCCTAGAATGGTCCTGTCCTGTTTCTATATATTAGCTAGCTAGTCTGTACAAACTCAATAACTACAATATACAGAATATTCATTCATCATTTTGTTTATGGTATCAGAGCACCAAGGTTCTGGTGACTCTAGCCTAACACACTTCCGCCACAAACAGAAACCAAACACAGTCACACCAACCAACATGGGTGACACGGTTGAAGGCCTTAATCTTCGAATGGATGACAATCACAAAATGTTCGAGCTGCGCAATATTTCTGTTAAGGATATTAAGAAGTTTGTTGATGCTGATTCTGAAAGGCCAAAGAGGACAACCCAAGGTCAAGCCCCAAGTTACCTCCGAGATTATGTTAGGAAATAAAGTTCTTTATTTATGTTTGAAATTTTGCTTTTCATTGCTATTTAAGTTGCTGCTTCGTAAGACTCTTGGCATTATGGATCAGTTATATGAAATCAGAAAACGTGACAAAGCTGCAGATGACATTAATCAATCAAACTCCTTTAAGGCTTTAAGTAAATAAGTACTGCCCAAAATGCTACCTTCGCTCCTTAAAGTGCAGTAAATTTGCAGCTATTAATAAAAAAAATAGGACTAGATTAATTAAGAGGTTCTTACCTAGCTCTGATGATCTCCTGTCTAAAGTTCACATGGAAAAATTAACCAGAAACAAAAACTGCTGTGTATAAACAAGGACTCCCTAACTACATGAGCCTTTTGTAGCTTCTAACTTCAGTAAGATATCGCATTGGGTTGGTCCAATAAGAGAAGGCTCCGCACAAAATAATCCATGGAATTGTAGCTGCGTCGTTGATTTAGCATACCAGTAACTTGTCCGGACCTAGGGTCTACCAATTGCACCCCCCAGTAGTACATCTTGAGCAGTACTTCACCACTTTTTCGAAAACCAAGTGGATACCAGATACGTTCTTGCAGTGGTAAAGTTGATAATTTAGCCCACGATTCCACTACACCATACTTTTTCATCACCCACACGTGCAGTAACTTTTCACGATTCTGAACAAGCAAGGCAAGAGACTCTTTGTATCTCGAAATACAGACGTGCCCTATTTCCGATGCCATTGGTGTCATTATCTTGGCAAATCGCTCACTGAACATATCAAAAGAAACAATATATCTAATTTCGTCCTTATTCCTCTTAGGGTGTGGAATCCAATGCAAAGCGCCATTGACGAAAGCATGTTTGTTTGAAAAGACAACATCTTCTCTGTCCGAATAATCTAGAGGTCTAAAGTAGGCCGGAACAACACCAGCGCTAAGAATCTTCCAAGAGCGTCTAGCCAACGACCAAACCTCACAGGCGGTTTGCTTGGCATGAAAATAATTGACGCTTCTCAAAACCTTATAGTCATTGGTGTGTGAATCATAGCCAAAGTCGCACCTTGCACGACCAGGTAGGGAATCAAGTATTGGCATAGGCAAAACCACATACTTCCTAATATAAGGGTTCCAAATCATCGTCTTAAGATGAGAAGCAAGGCATACCAGACCGTTACAAGTTCCGGCAACATAGATATCGCTCTCCATCTTTGTGTACCTTTTTCGTTTGTTTCCGAAAACAGTTGTGAGTGGACTTGTGAGCTTCGTATACTCATCTAATGCAGGGTTATCCAAATGCAACGAGAAAAGAGGCTTCTTGTTACCATCCAAAGCAGTCAGAGAAAGAGGCCACAAACGTGGCCTTGGTTGTTGGATTGGATTTCGCGCCTGAGGTGGGCGTCAATGAAGGTAGAGCTTATGATCAGAGATCTCCATGACTTGCACACTGCGGTGCATCGGACTAAACATTTGATGGGCAACTTCACGAAGATTTCTTGTACGATTTCTTCAGGAAAGTAGTCGATGAATGACATTATTTTCTTTCTGGTACTGTGGTACATAAGTACTTGTCTGACATAATAATTTGCTTCTGTTGATGGAACCCTAAAGTTTGAATGGAAGAGTTGGGGATTTGGGCCTTATTTAGGATATTCCTTCCTCCTAAATTCTAATATATTCTCCTAATCTGAACCAAACTAGGAGACCAAAAGTTAACATATTAAATGGCTTCCTAATAGGGGAGGGCTTTTCCTAATTAATTTAAATTATAAGAACCTTCGTTATACTCATTGCAGGCGTTGCGTCTTTTGGTGGCCTCGTTTGTTTGTGACTCTGTTCTAACTAATGCCTTCATTAGGGAGCCAAAGCTGATCGAAAGAATTATAATAACTAGAGCTTAGCTACATGGATGCTGTTACAAATCTCGGACATGAGGTATGCATTTTTCATCATACTAGGGTTTGCCAATTTCATGCTGGCGTTTGACGACTCGTCAAAATAATTTTTTTATTTTTGAGAAGTCAAAAGATTATTTTAGCTAGGCATAAATTGTCAGTGGCCGTCCTATTCCATCCAGGTTAGGTGCAGCTCTATATTTTAGCAAGAAACACAAGCGAGAGTGTTTAATTCTCTCTTTCCCTGTAGTTAATTTTGATTCTGGAGCTTTTTTTCTTCCAGGGATGGAAAGCAAGGTTATATCAGTTCAATCTTCAATACAGGACTATTTATGCCAGTTAGTTACTCAGTGCAAAGCCAAATTTAGGCCAGTATTCTTTGATATTCGTCGAATGCAAAACCCTGCTTCCCTGGAACTTGTCCGATCCATAAAAAACTTTATTATGTCATTCTCGGTTTACACGTATTCGAACCCTCAAAAGGGAGAATGATCACTTTGGTCACTGAACTTTCGAAAATATCACTTTAGTCACTGAACTATTACACCGTCTATCACTTTAGTACCTCCGTTAATTTTTTCCGTTAAAACAACCTCTCTCCATTAAATTCAGGGGTATTTTAGGGATGTAAGACCAAAATTCTGACTCACTTTCCATCATTTTTCCGGTAGCCAACTTGGGAACCTTTTAAAATATATTTATGCTCATTTTATCATATGTACTTCTTCATAAAAGTTGTTCTATATTATGTCTATTATTCGGTATTAAAATTTCATTATCATCCAACGGTTTAAACATTCCAAATCTAAGCATTTATCTAGTATACTCGCAGGAAAACCTCTATGTTGTTCACAATTTCAAGTGATCATATCTCACTCATTTCTTAACTAAATTTTGTAATATTTATATAAAAATGAAGCTTAGAACCTAAACTTTTAATCCGGAGAATATCATAATTATTTGTTAGATCTACATTATGTAACAATTTAAGAAAAACTTGGGCCATTATTTATGGGCTAACACTAATATTAACAGAACTAGCTAGCTAGCTAGCATCTAGTTGGTTTTTATTTTGACTATTGACCTTAATTGATCACTCTCTAAAATTTGGTCATCTTGCTAGTAAGGTCACTTCTACTATATATAACCACCATTTTGATTGTTTGTCTTGATTAATTGCTGCAGGCTTTGCGTCTTTTGATGGCTTCTTTTCTTGGTGACACTGCTCTAACAGATACCTTCATGACGCATTCCACGTCTTCAGATTTCAGCTTTGCCCAAGCTTAAGTTTCTCATTAAGTTCTTGTAGGGATTTTAGGGAAGTATGAGACTTGGAGATGTGCATTCTGGAATATTTAATACATGCAGTTTTAGGTTTTATTTTATTACTTGTTGCTCAAGTATTCCAAGTATCTATCGAGTTCTTGGTATTGGCGAGAGGAATCAATAAGGCAATAAAAGCCCTTTGCATGTTCTTGGTATTCTGGGTTTGAGAGTCAAGAAGTTTAAAGGAGGGCAGATTTTTTTTCCGTACCTATCCATGCACTACGCACAAAAAAAAAAGCACAACATCACTTCCTTAGAGAACCAAATCCAGAACAACAAACAGAGCTGGCCGGATTACAGATAAGACATCTGAAACTTTGTTATGCTCTTTCAGATAGATGTTTTAGTCCTGTGATAATTTATCATCTCTCTCTCTCTCTCTCTCTCTCTCTCTCTCTCTCTCTCTCTCTCTCTCTCTCTCTCTCTCTCTATGTATGCATTGCCAAGAAATTTTATTAAAATTTAGTTCAAGTTTGGGTTGAGTTGCTTTGCAAGATAATTTAAGTAGCGCCAGTTATCTGATTCTCATGGTCATGAAGAGAAAAACTCCACCAGTTAGTATATATAGATAGACAGTTATCTAAATTTACATGTTCTGCCCTATAGTGGTTTTGGTATAGTAATTTACTATTTGGTCACTTGTACTCAAAGTAAATCTCAGATGTTTGATAGTTCCTCCTTTCAAAAGCACAAAGCCTGTTGGAAAATTAGAAATTTAGATACAACCCAAAGTTGAAGTTCTTAAATTCTTATCACACTGTTTTCTGTGGCTTGTAGCCCAAGCAATGAAAGAGTACTTGTTAGGGATTCTGTCTTAGTTATACCTTATGTTCAAGAGGGTCATATAAGAGTTTCAACAGTCTTTCCTCATGGCAGTGCAATTTTGGTATAAGCTGGGATACCTTAATTTAGTCCTTTTGAACTTCTATTATTTTTGAAGTGTGAAACTGCAAGTTTTGTATGTATTAGAATCACCAGAGGATGGATAGAAATCTCATGTTCTTTAACTCTAAATGGAAATGCTCCGGGATTTTTTTAAAGGATCTCTGATTTTTTCAGTGACGGACAATATCTATATATCTGTTCTTAAAATTTTGAATGTACATTTGACTGAAATTGTGGAACAATTGTGCATGTAGGGTGATCGAGTTATAATTTTTTACATTTTCGGGTTCTTCTACACTACTTAAATAATTTGCTGTTTTAAATGTGCAGGTTCCAGTAATTACTTGTTTTCCTTCATTTCGGCATAAAATTGTGTCTTAGTTGGAAGAGTTGAGTTTGCCTGTTGCATCCCACACCTCTAATTTGACAATTGACTTATCACAAGAACGATTAATAAGCAAGCCTTTGTACAAGATGAGGAACCATTTGTTGTAACAAACAGGTTTATGTTGTAGGAAAACATTATTTTGTGCCTTGTCAAACTAGGACTCTTAGTATAGGTTATCCTTCTAGAATATGGATTAGATATTTCCTACATCATTATGGATTGTATCTTGTATTCCTCTATATATAGAGGCCCTTATTCATTAATAAAGTTGATCCTATTCTGAGTATTCTCTAATATTTCTCTGTTATTTACGTTTCCCTTAAACACGTTATCAGCACGAGCCCTAACCCTAGCTACAAAACACAAAATCCAAAAACGGTGTTTCGTGAATAGTGCCTGTGAACAGTACCCGCCGTGAACAGTACCACCGTGAACAGTGTTTCGTGAACAGTGTTTCGTCAAATCAAGATAACCAAGTAAGTATTTTTCTAAAAGTTCTTGCTTTTGATGCGGTTGTGTTTTTCTCGGGGATTTAAAAACTTCCCTTCTTCTACATCCCGACCCCTCTTATGGCGTGGGACTTTCTTGGTGAAAGTATATGAGCAAAAAGACAACAAGCTATACCTACTTCGAAAGATTATGAGAAGTATTAGGGGAGTGATCGAGCTTTATATCGCTTGCGGTATATGTAAGTCATGAGCACCCCTAATGTTATCATTCTTTAGTAAAAGTTAAAGAGCTTTAAATGAATCGTGGGGATTCATACTATATGCTATGATAAAGTAATTTCATGAGCATCCAAGAAAATCTTTGTGATAAAGTAAGTTCACAAAGGCATCGAATTCGACCAATTTTTGGTCATGGTTTATTCATTACTAGACTCACCTACGTAGGTGTGATTTAGGTGAGGGATTGGAATCAGTGGTATTGAGAGAGCTTTGCTCCACCGACATTCATTTTCTTATCCGGTCATGCCTACGTGGAGCTATCGAACGGTTTAAGCTATGGTCATATCCATCTTGGTCTTGTTCTAATCCGAAAAATACTTGGAAATTTTATTTAGTGTTCGTGGATGTCTTTTATGACTGCGAAACTAATGTATCTTCTTATTTGTCTATTTCAGGATGCCTGAAACACAAAAGCTCGAATTTGACATCCTTGATCCTAATGGAACCGAGTATCACCGATGGGTGACGGATGTTGAAACTACATTCATTGGAAAAGAACTTATTTCCACAATTCGTGCTCCAGATGCGAACACGAAAGCTCCACCTGCGTCTGCCCAAGCCCAAACACTGATGTTTCTTAGGCGCCATATGGCCCCTTCCCTAAGATGGGAATATATGCAAGTTAAGGATCCATATGAACTATGGACTGCTCTCCATGGGAGATTCGGAAACATCCAGGATACACTACTTCCTGATTTGAAAGTCAAATGGAATGATATTCGCTTTCTTGACTTCAAAACCGTAGCAGAATTTAATTCTGAGATGCTACGTCTACGGGCTATGCTTCAATTTTGTAAGGTGACCCTTACCGAAGCAGACTTGATAGAGAAGACCCTCTCTACCTTCCCCGCATCGGCACTCATCGTCTCCAAGCAATATAGGATGGAGTATAATGCCAAGCGGATTACTACGTTCAATCAGCTAATTAATCTTCTGCAAGTAGCTGAGAAGCATGACACGATCATGTTGAACAATAACTCGCGGCCTGTTGGAACAAAGAGAGTTCCAGAAACACACTATGGAAAATTGGCCAAGAGTGGACGAAACCGTAATGCAAAGGGCAATGCTAATGGACGACTCGGTCCATATAATCGTCCCAACATGGAAGGTAATCGCAACACCGTTGCACAAAACCGTGGAAACTTTGTACCACGTAGAGGAGGGCAAGGAGGACGTAGCCATGCCAATGCCGGCCATAGAGGGCGCGGCAATATGGTGTACAATCGTACACAAAATAACCCTCCAAAGGCACAAGTTGCTAGACGCAACGATAAGGCAGGTGGTGCTAACGAGCTATGCCACCGATGTGGATCGAACGATCATTGGTTTAAACAATGCAAGGCAAGTAATAGGTTGTCTGAGGATTACAAGAAGTATTGTGAATCCCGAGAGCAAGAAGCCTATTATGGAGAAGATACCGGAGATGAGAAGGACGTCAATCTCACAATTGCAAATTTTAAAGTCGACCAAAGTAATGAGAAGACTATGGAAGCTCCAGACTTCGATTAAATTGCAATTGTTTTATTTCCAAGTTCATTATGTAATGGCGTTTTTGCCTTAAATAAATTGACGATTGTCATAGTTATTTTGGATTAGGTTTTCTGGACAAGACCTCGATGTAATCGTTGGCTTATGAATAATAAATCTTTGATTTTTCCTTCAAAGTACTGAGCAAATTTCGACTAATATGTCATAGTATCAATTCATAAATGCCAAACGATTATCATATGGAAACATATTGTAAGAATGGATAAAATACTTATGTATTACTTCTAATGAATGCGGAAGAAAGCGCATCTTAGAAAAACTTATGTGTCGAACTTGTGAGTTATACTTAATCACTATTCGTATAATTGAATCCAACAATGTTTTAGAGATGATCTCTTGGATTCTGACACATATAGGCTTTGATACGACCTTTTGGGACATCCCGGTCGTGATATGATGATCCGTATATTGAAAACCTCACACGGACATCCATTTTATTAAGCTAATAGAAGCAAGAATCAAAAGTTGATTCAAGGAGGGGAGAAAATCGTCACTGACGTGCCAAAGAAAGGTGCAAAATCGTCACACGTTCGGCGACCGGTCGCGGTTTTCTTGGCGACCGGTCGGCCGTCTCCAGAAAGCGACTGACCCGAAAACAGCTTTCAGCGACCGGTCGAGCAATTCCGGCGACCGGTCGCCCGTCTCCAGAACATTCCGGCGACCGGTCGAGCAATTCCGGCGACCGGTCGACCAAAATCGTTTTTCTACCTTTAGCGACGAACTGTTCGTCGCTACAAGTTCCCCCTATGACCAAATTTTCATGGTCTAATCCTGATTCCAGTATTGATCAGGATACCTCCTATGCTTCTACAGCCTTCATGGCTAAAGGCTCATTTTGCAAAGCCGGTTCCTTAAGCAAGTTAGGATCGAGACCATCCTATGCTAAGAACACAAAAGAAATTATTCCATTCTTACATCGTATCCAAGGAAATATTTGTAGACTCATCCACTCATATTGCGGACTTTTGAGATATTTTATGATTTTAGTGGATGCATCGACATACTGGTCACATGTCGCTTAATTGTCTACACGCAATGCTGCAAAACTTCTAGCACCGGTTATATACTTAAGGGCTCACCACCCATATCATCCTATTATGTCAAATATGTCTTGACAATGCTAGAGAGTTTACATCACACAGGTTTGATGATTATTGCATTGGATTAAAGTTAAATATCCTACGCCCCATATGTATACATGAAATGGTCTCGCAGAAGCCACCATTAAGAGATTTTAAATGGTCGGTTGGACATTGGTTATGCGCACCAATCTCCCATTATCTGCTTGGGGTTATGCAATATCGCATGCAGCTTTACTTACTCGTTTCTGACCCATTACCAATTAATCAACCGTTTTATGCGTACCAGATGGTAACTGGATATGAGCAGGATGTCTCACTCTTTACGCATATTTCATTGCGCGGTTTATGTGCCAATTGCGCCCCCACAGCGCACTACAATTGGGTCTTCCGAAACGTTTAAGTATTTATGTTGGTAAAGAATCTCCAACTATTGTCCGCTACTTGATCCTTGGCAGGTGATCTCTTTACCGCTGAATTCGCGGATTGTCACTTTTGATGAGACAGTCTTCCCGTCGTTAGGGGGAGATAAGAACAAGTATGTTCAACAGGAACGACAGGAATTGTCGTGGTCTGTCCCCACTATGTCTCATCTTGATCCCCAACTCAATATTCAGAACGTAGTAGATTCGATGCCTAATGCGTTTTCTGATATTGATAAAGTGACGAGATCAAAAATACCAGCTGCAAACATGCCTGCAAGGTTGGAAATTCCCTAAAGGAAGAAGGGATATGGCGCCAATAATGGTGTCACAATCACACATAGTGGATGTGTGGTTGAGGCCGTGGTTCCCTAAAGGAAGAGGGTGATACCACTTGGTTCGATGGATACTCACCAAAGGAAGGAAGTGAGTTTGGCACAGCCTAATCCATTCATCATCAATATCGAAACCGTCTCATGAGATTATCTCTGATTATGTCCATGAATCAATATTGGGGGACGCCTCAATGATTGAACCAATTTCAGAGAATAATAAAATCTCGATAAATGCATGCATGCTTGAGACGACATTATTTGATGATGTATTGCTCAAGAGATTATAGAGCACGATGACATCGAACCACGCTCTGTTGAAAAATATCAACGTAGAGCATATTGGCCTAAATGGAAAGATGCAATCCCAATTGAACTAGTTTCACTAACAAAGCAAAAAGGTATTTGGGTACGTAGTGCTAACGTCCCCAAGTGTAAAGCCTATTGGACATAAATAAGTCTTTGTTAGAAAGCGTAAAGAGAAGAAAGAAGTCTTGAGATATAAGACTCGCCTCGTGGCGCAAGGTTTCTCACAAACGCTCTGGGATTGACTACGAGAAGACGTATTCACTCGTAAGGAATGATATTACATTCCGCTACCTTGTCAGTTTGGTAGTTTCCACAAATAACTTGACATGCAGCTTATAAATGTGGTTGCAACATATCTCTATGGGGATCTAAATTCAGAGATATATATGAAAGTGCCTAATGGACTTCAATTACCCACATCAAGTGACTCTAAACCACGGAGTGCGTTTTCGATAAGATTAAAACGCTCACTTTATGTGACTACTTGATTGGGAAGGGATATATAAATAATGGTTTATGCCCATGCGTGTTTATTAAGAGAACAAGTTCCGGATTTGCAATTATTATTGTCTATGTTGATGACATGAATTTAATTAGCACTCTCGAAGAACTGAGAGATATTGCTACGTATTTGAAATCCGAATTTGAGATGAAAGATCTTGGGAAACTCGTTTTCTAGGCCTTGTGCTAGAGCATCGAGATAGTGGAATATTAATCCACCATTCGGCTTGTGTCCACAAGATGTTAATGAGATTTAACATGGACAAAGTACATCCATTTTAGCACTCCCATGATCAATCGGACCCTAGATCGAAGGAATGATCAATTTCGTCAAAAGGATGATGACGAATAAAATATATGGGCCAAAGTGTTATATCTAAGTGCAATAGGCGCATTATTGTACTTAAGCTCAATGCACTACACATCTCTTTTGTTGTGAACTTGTTAGCTAGATTTAGCTATGCGCCCACGCAACGCCATTGAGTGGCATAAAGACGATATTTCGTTACCTTAAAGGTACAATCGATTTGGGCTTATTTTATCCCTACAGAGAGACACAAAGGCATAACAAGAAAACATTTTCTGATGCCGGGCGACCGGTCGCCGAGAATGTGTCGACCGGTCGCGCCACTGCTGATACCCCATATACCGAAAATCCTTGTGATGTTTTGGTTGGTTTTGCTGATGCCGGGTACCTCTCTGACCCGCACAAAGGCCGTTCCCAAACTGGTTATGTCTTTACCATGGGTAACACGGCGATATCTTGGAGGTCCACCAAGCAAACTTTAGTTGCTACTTCCTCGAATCATGCAGAGATAATTGCTCTACATGAAGCTGTTCGTGAATGTGTATGGTTAAGGTCTGTCATTGCACATATTCGAGGAACTAGTGGTTTGAAGTCAACCACTGAGGAACCTACATGCATTTATGAGGACAATGCAGCTTGCATCGAGCAGATGAAGCAAGGTTTCATTAAAGGTGATAGGAGCAATATTTGCGACGTTTATTATCATTATTTTATAGGTTCTCGTGTTTGATTTATTATTATTTTGGACTTTTTAATGTGTTTGTTAGTTTTGTAGTGTGTCCAATGCAAGGAGGAGAAAAAGGAGATAAAGATGGAGTTTTTAGTCAAGATGGCGATTTTCCGATGAAGATAGGAAGTCTAGTCCAATAAGGATTGGTGGAGATTGTTTTCTAAAGAGTTTCCTTGTTGGATTAGAAGTGGTAAAAGGAAAGTTGATTGAGGCATCGCTGGAGCGTATATAAGGACCTCATTAACCTCAGAAAAACCCTATTCGCGCGTGAGAGAAAAAGAAGAAAAAGGAGCAGAAATCGGAGCCGCTTGCCGACCGGTCGAGACAATCCTGTCGACCGTTCGACCCTCGTCTGTTCGAGAATTTGTTCTTTGATTCCTCCTCTCTTTTATGTATTCATCTATGCTTAGTTTTACTATGACTAAGTCCGGCTAAACCTTTAGTTAAGGGGCTGCTTGAAGCCCTAGACATGATTACAATTTTGTTATAACTTTTCTTTGGATTTCTTTATGATATGAATGAAAGTTATTTTGCCGGAATATCATCGATGATTCTCTGTATGTTTTCTATGGTTGCAAACGTAGTGAGCATGCTTAGGGTTTATTGTTCAAGTATGTATGCATGACCGGTTGTCCCATCATATATGCTTGCAAGGAACGATTATTAATTGCGGATTAATAAGTGAAATAACTTCTAGGTTACGTGGGATATGCAGTTCATAATCTTGTGTGCCTTGTGATTTCTCAAACTCTCTTCAAACTTAATGACTACTATATGTTAAATCTAGTTGTATGCAGTTCATCCTAGGTTGCATGTTAGGGATAAGTTGTGTGGTATGCAGTTCATTCATATAACGTATCAAGTAAGAGAGAGTAATACGGTTAGATACGCTGCAGTTCAGGGCTGATCGTGAGAGTCTTCATTCATGAGTAAAGATTGACAAAGGGAGATGACATGGTTGTAGGATTGTCTAGTGGTGGATAGTTGTCCTTTGACTTGTTCCCATAATTGTTTTCAATCTCAAATCACAATCTTCTTTTCTATTTTCGTCATTTACATTCTGTCCAGTTTTGTTATTTATTTTCGTCAACCAAATCATATCCAAATTACCTGAAATTTTGTGTGCATCATCATCAGTGTGTCTAGAGTCTAAGTATTTAATTTCGGAATTTTCTGAGTTGTTTTAGGTCGTCTGACGTTAGAGTCTTTCTGTTAGGTCAGTTTGAGTCATTATAACTTAGTGTCGTGACATTGTCTGCAGTTGAGTCCCATTCTCTTGCGGGAACGATCCCTACTTTCCATACTACATACGATACTCATATCCACAGTAGGGTTAATTTATAGGTTGATTTTGTGCATCTTTTGGTGTGTGAAATTATACTTATCAATTTTGGCGCCGTGTCGCCGGGGAATGTTTAATTTGATTGCAGATTTTTGTTTTTGTTTTTGTTTTTATTTTTAAGTCTAACGTCTTTTGTGTCTTTTATTTGCAGTTTATGAACACCCGGCGAACTCAGGGAAACGAACTTGTTTTTGACTCTGAGATCGAACGCACCGCTCGCCACAACCGTAAGGCAACCACTCAGCGTTTACCTACGGATTCCTCTCCGACCTGTCCATCTACACCACCATCTCCTGGTCTGGGGTCTCTTCTAGATCCACCACCTTCAGTACATTCGGATTCTGACACAGAGGAAGAGCAAGCAATTCCTATCAACGCAATGGCTGAACCAAAACCGTTGAAGTCATCGTTTATTCCTCAAGGTGTTGCACAACCCTCGTGCATTACATTCACTCCCGCTGCTGGCGCTTCGTTTAGCTTGTCTCCACAACTCATTAATTCAGTTCCACACTTTTATGGCAAGCCGAATGAAGACCCGAACAACCATCCGAGAGAGTTTTATGACCTTTGTAGAACTCAATTTCCCCCGGGTTTGACTGCCGAGCAGCTTAAGCTTATTTTGTTCCCTTTCTCTTTGAAAGATCATGCAAAGTGGTGGCTGAACTCTTTACCATCAGATACAATTGCTACTTGGGATCAATTGTCTACAAAGTTCATCACCAAATTTTTCCCTGCTCAGAGAACAAGGCAATTGAGGAGAGATATTCATACTTTCCGACAAAAGCAAGGGGATTTATTTTGTGAAGCTTGGGAGAGTTTCAATGGGTTGCTAAGGAAGTGTCCTCATCATGGTTACTCTAAAGACGACCAAGCTCAGTTCTTCTATGAGGGTTTGAGTGATGTGAACAAGGCACTTGTGGATTCAGCTTGTGGAGGCGCGTTTATGAACAAAACTAGTGACCAAGCCTTTGACATATTTGAAACTTTGAGTGAGAATTCTCAGCAATTCTCTACCAAGGGGTTCCAAGAAGCGCGGCCCAAGGATGCCTATGAAGTAAAGGCGTGGGGAGGCGAGATTGATAGAATTTCGGCAATTGAGAAGAAGTTAGATGCATGGATGCAAGTTATGACTCCACCCTCTCAAGTGGCTGTCCCAGCTGAGGTATGTGCACTTTGCCCTATTCGTGATCATCTAACTGTTGATTGCCCATTTGCTTGTCCAAGTTCAGGTTCAGAACAGATTAGCTTTGTTGATCAACAAAGAAGAGCCGGCCTCTCTAATATTTACTCCAATCCGGCTTTGAGGAATCACCCCAACTTTGGATGGAGCAAGCACCAAGAAGCTCCCACCTCTCATTATGCACCTCCCGGTTTCAACCATGGACCAAGACCTCAATCATCTTCAAGTAAGCTTGAGGAAATTGTGCTATCTATTGCCAACGATACTAAAACTATCGTGCAGGACAATAAGGACTTCAAGGATAAAACGGAGAGCACATTGCAGCACCATAGCAAGTCGATTGCTAATCTTGAAATGCAATTTGGTCGGCTATGTGATCAACTCACTCAAAGGGAACCGGGTAAGTTTCCATCTCAAACTCGAGGTTAATCCTAAGGGCACTTACCATGAGCAGAGCTAAAGCTATCACATTGAAGAGTGGCAAACAACTTCCAGAAGAGCCTATATACTCGAAAAGGCGTAGGAATACGACCAAGGAAGCTGTGGTAGAAGAGCACTCGGGAAATACGTCCGAAAACAGAGAAGGCCTGGACCGTGGATCGACCGTTCGACAGAACACGTCGACCGGTCGACGGTAGACAGGGGCGACAAATCCGACCGAAACTTCAAATTTAATCCCTACGGGCTTGGGATTCCTATCCGAGCCAGCCCCTCTTCCGAATCCTCATAAGGTAAGTAAAGTCGTTTCGATATACATGTTACAACTATTCCTTTCCCCCGCAGGTTTGCAAAGCAGAAGAAGGAGAAAAGTGATAAGGATATCTTGGAAATTCTTTCGAAAGTCCAAGTAAACATTCCTTTTCTTGACACCATCAAGCAAATCCCAAGGTATGCAAAGTTCATTAAGGAATTGTGTACTAACAAAAGGAAGTTGGATGAAGCTGCAACTATCTCTCGTAAGCGAGGAGGTCTCGGCTGTGCTTCTACGGAAGCTCCCTCCCAAATCAAGGACCCCGGACGTTTCACCATTCCTTGCACTATTGGTGAAACCAGGTTTGAACATGCTTTACTTGATTTGGGTGCCTCAATTAATTTAATGCCATACTCGTGTATGAATCTCTTCGGATAGGTGAGCTTAAACCAACCGGAGCTGTCATCCAACTAGCGGATCGGTCTCATGTGTATCCAGAGGGCTATTTGGAGGATGTTCTTGTGAAAGTCGATGATTTGATATTTCCAGCCGACTTTCTTGTTCTTGAGATGGAGCACGATCCAATGCCCACATCCTTACCTCTCATTCTTGGAAGAGGATTCATGAGGACTGCACGTACCAAGATTGATGTTTATGAGGGAACGTTGACGATGGAATTCGAAGAAAACAAGATTAGCTTCAATATTTTTGAAGCCATGCGGTATCCCACAGATGTTAATTCTTGTTTTTCCATTGATATACTTGATTATTTGGTGCAGGATGTATTCGAAGCAAATGTGAGCGATGATGTATTGCAAACGGTGCTGGAAAGAAGCTTCCAACGACATGATCGACCGTTCGACGGGATCGTCGACCGGTCGACGAGGAGACAGAACGTGGATCGACCGTTCGACAGGAACACGTCGACCGGTCGACACAACGACACAACAGAGACGACTTCGGCTGCTCAATGGGTTCAGAACAAATGTGATCTTCATGAGATATTAGCAGCCCTAGATTCTCGTCCTGTACCTCCAGGTAAGTCCTCCAACTTTATTTCCCTCCCTATTTCTGACAAAGCTCTTGTGCCTTCTGTGATTCAGGCACCCACACTTGAATTGAAACCTTTGCCAGAACATCTGAAGTATGCATACTTGGGAAAAGAGGAGACTCTGCTCGTTATTATTGCTTCTAACCTTTCTATGCAGGAAGAAGAGAAGTTACTACGGGTTCTACGTGAGCATAAAACTGCAATTGCTTGGGGGATTGCAGATATCAAGGGAATAAGCCCGACTATGTGCATGCATCGCATACTTCTTGAGGAGGGTGCAAAACCTACGAGGGAAGCACAACGCCGTCTGAACCCTCCAATGATGGAAGTTGTGAAGAAGGAGGTTCTCAAACTCCTTGACGCTGGAATTATCTATCCCATCTCGGATAGTAAATGGGTGAGCCCCGTCCAAGTCGTCCCCAAACGTTCTGGCATCACTGTGGTCAAGAATGAGGACAACGAACTTGTTCCTCAACGTCTTCAGACAGGGTGGAGAGTTTGCATTGACTACCGCAAGCTCAACACCACTACACGTAAGGATCATTTTCCTTTACCTTTTATTGACCAAATGTTGGAGCGTCTTGCAGGTCACACGCACTATTGTTTCTTGGATGGATATTCGGGATACAATCAAATCGTCATCGCTCCTGAGGATCAAGAAAAGACAACGTTCACATGTCCTTTTGGAACGTTTGCTTATCGAAGGATGCCATTTGGTTTGTGTAATGCACCAGCCACCTTTCAGCGATGCATGATGAGCATTTTTTCGGACATGGTCGAGAAGATCATTGAGGTATTTATGGATGACTTTTCTGTTTTCGGTGATTCTTATGATCTATGTTTGAATAATTTGGCTGTTGTTCTGAAAAGATGTGAAGAAACTAACCTTGTTCTAAATTGGGAGAAGTGTCATTTTATGGTTCAACAAGGTATAGTTTTAGGACATATTGTGTCTGCTCAGGGAATACAAGTTGATAAAGCCAAAATAGATCTTGTGCGTTCCTTACCACCTCCCACTACTGTGAGGGAGGTGCGCTCTTTTCTTGGCCATGCAGGTTTCTACAGGCGCTTTATCAAGGATTTCTCAAAGATTACTAGACCCTTGTGCAGCCTACTTCAGAAGGACGTGCAATTTCACTTTGATGCGGGGTGTAAGAAGGCGTTCGACACACTCAAGGAGATGTTGACCACCGCACCTGTCATTATGCCACCTGATTGGAGCCTTCCTTTCGAGCTTATGTGTGATGCATCAGATTATGCCGTTGGGGCAGTTCTTGGTCAAAGAGTGAATAAATTGCCTCACGTGATTTATTATGCTTCAAGAACTTTGAATGATGCTCAGTTGAATTACTCAACTACAGAGAAGGAGCTTCTTGCTGTTATTTTTGCCTTAGAAAAATTCAGATCTTATCTAATTGGTACTAAGGTTATTGTGTTTTCAGATCATGCAGCTTTGAAGTATCTTCTGACGAAGAAGGAAGCCAAACCAAGGTTGATTCGTTGGATGCTTTTACTCCAAGAATTTGATCTTGAGATCAAAGACAAGAAGGGGAGCGAGAATGTGGTTGCCGACCACCTAAGTCGATTGGTGAATAGCTCGAATGTGGAGGAGGACTCTCTTCCTTTACATGAGAGTTTTCCTGATGAGCAATTATTTTCTATGCAAGTTTCTGACCCATGGTATGCAGATCTCATTAATTATCTTGCTACTAAGCAGGTACCTACGGATTTTTCTCGTGCTCAGAAGGATAAGCTCATCAAAACCAGCCGGCAATTTGTATGGGATGACCCATATTTGTGGAAGTTTTGTCCCGATCAAGTGATTAGAAGGTGTGTACCTGAATCTGAATTTCAATCTATTCTAACCTTTTGTCACTCTTATGCTTGTGGAGGTCACTTTGGAGCAAAGAAGACCGCTCTTAAAATTCTTGAGAGTGGATTTTATTGGCCTACATTGTTTAAGGATGCATACACGTTTTGCATGTCTTGTGATCGTTGCCAACGGACAGGTAACATAGGCCCACGGAATCAAACGCCATTAACTCCTATTTTTGTTGTTGAGATTTTTGATGTGTGGGGCATTGATTTTATGGGTCCTTTCCCTTCTTCTCATGGTTTTCTTTATATACTTCTCGCTGTGGATTATGTTTCCAAATGGGTGGAGGCACTTGCCACCCGGACTAATGATTCTAAGGTTGTTCTCAGCTTTCTTAGGACTAACATCTTTTCAAGGTTTGGAACACCTCGAGCCATCATCAGCGATGGAGGGAGCCACTTCTGCAATAGATCTTTTGAGGCTTTGTTGAAAAAGTACAACATCACACATAAGGTGTCTACACCTTACCATCCTCAGACAAGTGGCCAAGCAGAGGTTTCTAATCGGGAGATTAAACAGATTTTGGAGAAAACGGTTAAGCCTAATCGAAAGGATTGGAGTGAACGATTAGACGATGCTTTGTGGGCTTATAGGACAGCCTATAAGACTCCCATTGGGATGAGTCCTTTTCGGTTGGTGTTTGGCAAGGCATGTCATCTTCCGGTGGAATTAGAACACCGTGCTTATTGGGCAATTCGGAGACTTAATTTCGACATGGCGGCTGCGGGTGAACAACGTAAGCTTCAACTCAATGAGCTTGATGAGATGAGGAATGAGGCGTATGATAGTAGCCGCATTTACAAGGACAAGACTAAGCTTTTTCATGATAAGATGGTACTTCGTAAAACTTTCGAAGTAGGACAAAAGGTCTTGTTATTTGATTCGCGTCTGCGCCTCTTCCCAGGTAAACTTCGCTCTCGTTGGTGTGGTCCATTTGTTATTATTAATGTGTTTCCTCATGGTGCAGTAGAGATCCAGAGTTTGACTTCCGGGAACATCTTCAAAGTGAATGGACATCGGCTCAAACCTTACTACGAGCCTTTCGTGGCGCACGATGTGGAGGTTTTGCCCCTCCGTGATCCACCTTCTCCAGCATGATTTGCTTCACACCGTCTGGCTGCCGACGTTAAATCAAGCGCTTCTTGGGAGGCAACCCAAGTATCGAGGAGTATTCAGGGACGTTTTCTCTACTCTTCTCTTGTTTTCTTTTTAACTCTTTGTTTTGCTTTCCCCTTGATTTCTTGCATTGCGGTCAATGCCTGGTTTAAGTGTGGGGGGAAGGTTAGTTATGTTCTTAGTGTCATCGGGTTGTTGGGTTCTGAAAATTCATCCGAATTTCCATTTTTCCGTCGCATCCAGTACCATGTTCGACCGTTCGAGCCTTTTGTCGACCGGTCGACACCCATACAGAGCCCGACGTTTTTTTTTTCCCTGGTCCCGCCGACCGTTCGAGCCCCTTTCGTCGACCGGTCGACACCCCGATATCGAAAAAGAAAAAAAAAAAACAAAAAAAAATGAAAATCCAAAAAGAGTCATTGTTTGTTATGTTTTGTTTTGTGTTTTAGGATACCTTCCAATACGATGATGAGAATTGAACTTGATTTCAATAGCTAAAGATGAGTTTAAGCATTGATTTAGGTCTACATTTTATTCTTTGGCTAATCGATTTCTATGATTGTTATGCTTGAACCATATGCACTTATAGCCATGTTAATGTGATGAATTGGATTGAGAGAAACATGTTAGGCCTTGTATGAACTTGTATAACCCTTGTGAGATTTTGAGCCTTATTGCTATTATTTGGAGAGTTATACACTAATTCTTGCTTTCTTGTCGATTATTCGTTGCATGATCTCATCATTCTTTGCTTGATTGATTACTTGAATTCGACGCATTTTGAGAACTAATTGTTAGAACTCACCTTGAAGCCTCTCGAAACTTTATGTTGAAATGTGCAATGACTTTGATATGATTAAGGCACCTAGGATCTTCCACCAAAGCCAAATTAAGCCTGTGTCCTTTATTATTATCCCCTAGTTAACCCCTTTGAGCCTATGTGAGCCTTTTCTTTGTTAACCACATCACCGTACCCTTAAGCCTAGTATAGTTATATCCTACCCTATCCTAAGGGATTAGTGGAGCAAATTTTCAGAGATTCACATGTGTTCAAGGTACTTTTATAAGCAAAGATTGGTGGACTTGTCTCAAAGAGCAAGTGTGGGGGAATTTTTATTGTAAAATTGACTCAAGCAAGAAAAGAAATAAAGCAAATTGCAGCCGTATAAACAAAAAAAGTAAACGGCATTGAAGAAAAAGAAAAAATTATGAAATCTTGAGTCAATTACTTATTGAATTGTGGAAGAAAGGAAGTGGTTTGTTTGCTTATTGAGCTTCATTATTATGCCTTGCTAAGTTATTAAGGATTAATGAATCTCTTACGTTTCATAGATGCTCTACTAGTTCTTTGGGATTTTTGTTATTCCATACCTTTCGTTTCTGTTAACCTTAACCTTTGGCCCCATTACAACCCAAATAAAGACCTTTTGATCTTGGAAGTTGCACTTTCAGCTTGTGGAGACTTGTGTTGAGGGGTGAGCCTATGGCATGTGTTCTATTCATTCGAGTAATTGATATTCCTTTCATGAGATCATATTTACATTACCAGAAAGAGCTTTATTCTTGTTGTGAATATGTGAGCTATTTGTTGCCTTATTACATCATTCCTCTCACATATAACTTGAGTGATTCCATGAGAATTAGCCAGAAAATCAGAGTGAAAATTGAGTGATTATCCTTGTGAGGATGGAGTTAATACTTGGCTGAAGCATGATTGATTGAGATTTGGTTTATTATGTTAACTTATGGCTAATCCACACACTACACTCGAGCATGATCTTTATGGGGGTCTATTATCTTATGGATGAAGTGATGGACCTGTTTTGATGAGTAAACAATTCTTGATGCTGTTGATGTGTCTGGTTCTCTGAGATAAATGTTGGAAGGATTAGTTTGTGTGCTTGGTTTAGTTGGTTCGCTTGAGGACTAGCGAAAGCTAAGTGTGGGGGTATTTGATAGGAGCAATATTTGCGACGTTTATTATCATTATTTTATAGGTTCTCGTGTTTGATTTATTATTATTTTGGACTTTTTAATGTGTTTGTTAGTTTTGTAGTGTGTCCAATGCAAGGAGGAGAAAAAGGAGATAAAGATGGAGTTTTTAGTCAAGATGGCGATTTTCCGATGAAGATAGGAAGTCTAGTCCAATAAGGATTGGTGGAGATTGTTTTCTAAAGAGTTTCCTTGTTGGATTAGAAGTGGTAAAAGGAAAGTTGATTGAGGCATCGCTGGAGCGTATATAAGGACCTCATTAACCTCAGAAAAACCCTATTCGCGCGTGAGAGAAAAAGAAGAAAAAGGAGCAGAAATCGGAGCCGCTTGCCGACCGGTCGAGACAATCCTGTCGACCGTTCGACCCTCGTCTGTTCGAGAATTTGTTCTTTGATTCCTCCTCTCTTTTATGTATTCATCTATGCTTAGTTTTACTATGACTAAGTCCGGCTAAACCTTTAGTTAAGGGGCTGCTTGAAGCCCTAGACATGATTACAATTTTGTTATAACTTTTCTTTGGATTTCTTTATGATATGAATGAAAGTTATTTTGCCGGGATATCATCGATGATTCTCTGTATGTTTTCTATGGTTGCAAACGTAGTGAGCATGCTTAGGGTTTACTGTTCGAGTATGTATGCATGACCGGTTGTCCCATCATATATGCTTGCAAGGAACGATTATTAATTGCGGATTAATAAGTGAAATAACTTCTAGGTTACGTGGGATATGCAGTTCATAATCTTGTGTGCCTTGTGATTTCTCAAACTCTCTTCAAACTTAATGACTACTATATGTTAAATCTAGTTGTATGCAGTTCATCCTAGGTTGCATGTTAGGGATAAGTTGTGTGGTATGCAGTTCATTCATATAACGTATCAAGTAAGAGAGAGTAATACGGTTAGATACGCTGCAGTTCAGGGCTGATCGTGAGAGTCTTCATTCATGAGTAAAGATTGACAAAGGGAGATGACATGGTTGTAGGATTGTCTAGTGGTGGATAGTTGTCCTTTGACTTGTTCCCATAATTGTTTTCAATCTCAATTCACAATCTTCTTTTCTATTTTCGTCATTTACATTCTGTCCAGTTTTGTTATTTATTTTCGCCAACCAAATCATATCCAAATTACCTGAAATTTTGTGTGCATCATCATCAGTGTGTCTAGAGTCTAAGTATTTAATTTCGGAATTTTCTGAGTTGTTTTAGGTCGTCTGACGTTAGAGTCTTTCTGTTAGGTCAGTTTGAGTCATTATAACTTAGTGTCGTGACATTGTCTGCAGTTGAGTCCCATTCTCTTGCGGGAACGATCCCTACTTTCCATACTACATACGATACTCATATCCACAGTAGGGTTAATTTATAGGTTGATTTTGTGCATCTTTTGGTGTGTGAAATTATACTTATCAAAAGGGGACAATACCAAGCATATATCACCTAAGTTCTTTTATAATCAGCAACAACAAGCTCTCCTCAAGATTCAAGTGAACCAAGTTAGTTCTGAGGAGAATGTGGCAGATTTATTTACTAAATCTTTGCCTAAGTCCACGTTTGAAAAACATGTTAAAAGCATTGGTATGCTTAAGTTATCTGAGCTCCCATGATTGTAAGAATCAGGGGGAGGTGCAGACTTGAGGGGGAGTCTGGCACATACATGTCATTTTCAAATGTGAAGGGTGCGTTGTACTCTTTTTCCCTTCGACCAAGTTTATTTTTTCCCACTGGGTTTTATTGTTACTTGGCAAGGTTTTTAACGAGACAACATGGAAAAGCATCACCTAGTTGTGACCGGCACAAGGGGGAGTGTTGTAGGAAAACATTATTGTGTGCCTTGTCAAACTAGGACTCTTAGTATAGGTTATCCTTCTAGAATATGGATTAGATATTTCCTACATCATTATGGATTGTATCTTGTATTCCTCTATATATAGAGGCCCTTATTCATTAATAAAGTTGATCCTATTCTGAGTATTCTCTAATATTTCTCTGTTATTTACGTTTCCCTGAAACAGTTTATTTTTTTGTTTGAAAATTGACCCAAGAGTAACCTAGCTTGTTAACCCTGTATAATTTTTTTTCAAATTTCTGCAAGTATGTGTAATACTGATAACAAAACTAAATTCATGTTAAATCGTGCTCGAATTAGCTTTAACTCTTCAAATTTCAAGGGTTTTCTTTCTCATAATATCTAAAATACTAACACTATATCAATACCGATCTGCATAACTTAATCATCAAATGGTAATGTTTCACTTAAGAATTTTAACCAAATACCAAGCCATGGTCTCTAGCTACGGAAAAACTTGTTGGCATAATAGTACAATAGTACATATATAATCTCAATTTGGCCGCACTGTCGTTCTGACTATATGTATTCGTTTGGCTGACCGTTTCCAAATCTCAGTGTTTTAATTATCTTCTTTTTCAAATACCTATATTTAAATTCCATTGTTTACTATAAATGAATTTATTTAATCGTTGCACTTCATGCTTCGTCTTCCAACATGATTCAATAACTAGAATGAATGAAACTAACTATGCCTGGTTCTTTTCATCTTCTAAAGCCTGTATATATAGTGCTTTCGGGCAAATTCAAGTCACAGTTCACATTTTGTAACAACATTTGTTCTGTAACAAAATTTGTTTCCGGTCAAAGTTGCATACTTGCAATCCATGGCCCCCAGTATTAGCTTGAAGGCGTTGGTGGACAAAGCCAGCAAGAAAGTTAACTTCATATATAGAGTCTGATAATGAGTTTGTTGATGTTCTCTTCAGTTTCTTAACAATTCCCATGGCAACTATTATCAAGTGTGCCGGTGATATATATTTCAGTACCTTTGGGAATAGGTTGCATGAAAATTTAATTGTATGCTAGCTAGTGTGAAGGATATTGATGAAAAATATTTCTGGTCATCTGTATGCAAAGAAATGTTGTTATGTCCTCGCAATGCTCAAAGTTGGGTGTGAGGTATTGGAGCATCTTCTCCAATACACCAACTTCGTCAATCTTATCTCCATTTCTCTTCCTCTCATTCACGAGTATAGGTAACTGTGAATAGGCCAAGGAGGAATCCACCAAGGCACAAAAAAGATGCACAAGTGCACAACAGATGGAGAAAATTAGAGAGTGTCTTATGTGCACCAAAGTATAGACACACTTGAGCAGTGAGTGGCGCGTGTCTCACACGCGCATGTTAGTTTCTGGCCAACGTTAGTTTTGCTCTGTTAGTCAACCAGCTGGTCAAACACAACCTCTTTATTTTATATTATTTTCTGACTTTTATTGTTTACTGGTCTCTCTCTCCCTCCTCATCACGTGGTCGGCTTTGTTTATCGTGCTCCTCACTACTCTCTTCTTTTTTTCTCCGCTCTTTTCTTATCACTCAGTTTCCTTTTTTTTGTACTTCCAGTTTCTTCTTCAGCATTTTTCTTCTTGTAATCCTTCATGGCCACGAAGAAGTGTGGTGTCCAAGAAGTGTCGCATCAATCATATGAAGGGGCAAATGACATTTGGGTATACCAGCGACGTCTATATTCTTAATTTTCAGTGTCGTTTCGGTGTCGGTTTCGGTTCGTTTTTTTTTTTTTTTTGAAAGAAAGAAATTTGCAGATATGGCTTTCAAATTCATCGAAGAAGAAGATGAAGTTAGATACATTTTTCCAGATCTAGGACAAATCAAAAGAAGAAGATATAAGTTATGGTGGTAGTGGTAGCAGATGCCGTCCATCGGTGATGTAGTGACGGACTCGAATGGGGGGCGACGGGGTTCAACCGTCGTCCCCCCTCACCACAAAAAAAAAAAACATTATTCATCCCCCCAAATTATAATGAACTAGAAAATTATTTTTGTGGTCTACTTCTCTTGAATTTTGATTAAAATTGCGAAATATTGTTTTAAAATTTTTTTCTCACTTCTGTCTCAATGTCCAGATTTTTTTTCTCTATCGGTCTGCCCGTAGATTTAAATAATAATAAAATTTTTTTTTTTTTTTTTATATAAAAAAAAATAAAAATAAAATAAAAAAAAGAGAGAAGAGGGGGGGGGGGTGTGAAAATTAAAAAAAAAAAAAAAAAACAAAAAAAAAAAAAAAAAAAAAACAAAAAAAAAAAACAAAAAACATAACCAACACCAAAAAAAAAAAAGGGGGGGGTTGGGGGTGGGGGGGGGGGGCCAAAAAAAAATAAAAAAAATAATTAAAAAAAAAAAAAAAAAAGGTGTGGTTTTTATATTAAAAATGTAGGGGGCGGGGCCCCCGCCAGCCAAGGGGAGGGCCCCCCCCCGTGGCCGGACGGCACCGATGATGTAGAAAACTATGAAAGAAATAAAGAACAGATCAAGAGTGAATCCAGAGAGAAAAGAAAGAGAAGATAGTAATGAAATGTTTGACCCAAAAAAAAAGAGTAACGAAATGAATAAAAAACTTGGTGACATAGCACAAGAGAGACAAATTCTGAAAAGAAACAATAGAGAAAGAAAAAATAAAGGAATTTAGACAAAAAATAAAGGAATAAAGAATAGAGTAATGAGTCGTGCGATGAAGAGAGGGGATGATAGATTCTCTCTGGTTAGGGATTTTAACCCATAAGTAGTCTAGTGTAACAAAAAAAAAATTTAAGAGTCTAGATGAAAATATGAAATGGTTTGAGATTGAGAGATTCGACGACTAATATTGCGTGTTAAAAATAATTAAAAGGGTCCTTGACCCATAATAATAATAATAATAAGAAGAAGAAGAAGAAGAAGAAGAAGAAGAAGAAGAAGAAGAAGAAGAAGAAGAAGAAGAAGAAATGCACGCTTGTTGGAGAGAAATAAACAAAAATAAGAACAAGATTCCGCTGCAAACATGGGCAATTCTGGGAAATACATGCTTCTTGCCACTCATGAAGCCGTTCTTCATTGACATAATGACTGAAGAACAGATTACCAAGAAGGAGTTGGACATAGAATTGACTCTCAGACATTATGACAAGGACAACAAACAGTTCAAGTTTGGAGAAGTTGTGAAGACAATAACTCTTGCTGATATCAACGATGTTTTTGGGCTACCGAAAGAAGGCAAAGAGTTCACCTTCAACAAGAAGGATCCAAAAGGGGACAATTCGCGCATCACCGATCATTTCCGCAACTGCAAAGACCCACCGACCAAAACACAAGTGGGCAAAGCGCTGCTTAAGGAGCTCGAAGACAACATCACTGTCAGTCCAGCACATGTGGCAAAGCTGCTGATTATAACTCTATTTGCTAGCTTCCTCTTCAGTAATAGTGCAAGCACTATTACTTGGGATTTGTTCAATGTCGCATGCAACCTAAAGGAAATCAATGCATACAACTGGTCCCTTATAGTGCTTCAATTCTTGGAAAAAGAGCTAGACAAGTACAACAAGGACAAGCCAGTAACACTTTCGGGCTGCCTGATACTCATACTGGTAAGCATCCAAAATTTTACTGACATCAATAATTTTTATTCTGCTAGAATATTTACCTGAAAATTGTTTATTGATGTCAATAATTTACTTGTTTTGCACAATAAACTTGTTTTGCAGTACTGGTTCCTTGATAACACAAAAGCAAAAAGGTGCATTGCCGGGAGAGAGGAAGCAAACCCTACATTTGTAAAGTGGTCTATTCATAACATCTTTGATTGGGAGACATACAAATCAAATCCACGCTTGGCTGAGGTAATATGAAACACAAACAAACATAATCTGTGCATATATCTATATTGGTTCCAGGGACAGTAAAACTGATCCTTACTTTTCAATTTGGTATGTTAAAGCAATGGATAAAAGATGGACCATGGGACGAACACACACAGAAAACCATGGATCTGGATGACGACGTCATTCATCTCGATGATGATGATCAATACATGACAACACCTGCATTCTCCCAATGGGTAAAAAAACTCAATTCCAATTTTTCTGTTTTATGCTAGTTCAGAATATAATTGTATTAGAGGGTCAATCTACTTTCATAGAATGAACTGGTCTGCAAAAAAAAAAAATTATTGACCTCAATAAAAATTAATTAACCTTAATTTCTTGGAATGTCAATTGCACAGGTCTCCCAGGCCACCCAAGAAAACAGGCAAGAAACAACTCAAACAATTGAAAACTTGAGAAACCTAATCGACACAGCCTTGAGGAATCTCTTGATGGCAAGCCAACAAGCAAAAAATGGGATGAAATGGAACAAGAACTGAAGAAGCTTCGAGACCAGAATGAAACACTCTGGAACAACTGTGCAAAGGCGGATACCACAATACAAGAGTTGCAGACCAGCCTGCTGGAGGAGAAAAAGAATAACCAAAATCTCAAGAAGAAAGTAAGGGGACTTGAAACTAAAGTCCGAGATCTTGAAATACGAATCACTGCTCCAAGTTTCAACCTCTTTCCAGAAGGTAACCTTTAATCTATTTCTGATTATTGTTGGATTTCATAAATGATTAAATCATATACATAGAGCACTCAACAAACTATTTTAACTTGTAAAGCATTTGTTTTATGTGTCAATAGGCTAACCAGTCAATCTTTTTTTGGTTGCAGAAGGAATGAAAGAAGATTGTGCTTCTGAGAAAGAGCAAAAAAACTCACAAGACGATGAAAATTTGGAGGATGCACAAAATCCTGAGAAAGTGACTACACTGCCGACAAGCACGGAAGGTAAGTAAACTACAAACATCTTTAAAGCATCGTATATCAATTTACAGTTTCACTTATTGAAATTAGACTTCCAGTTTCTAGGTTATTGATGTCAGTAAAAAAATAAAATCTCGCCCTAGTCCTATAACCTGAATTTTATTGATGTCAGTAAAAAAAAATCTCACCCTAGTACTATAACCTGAACTTTATTGATGTCAGTAAAAACAATATTTTATTGACATCAATAAATTAGAGCTCAGTAGAGTACTATCGTGTATGGTCACTAACAGAAAACGCCTGAATCATTCCACTTGCAGAAAAAAAGCAAGACAATGAAGAGAATGAAAAGGGAGAGGAACAGGAGGAACATGAGGACATCATAGACTATGACGTAATCGGCACTGTGGTAGATAAAATTGTTGAGACTGCACAAAAGCAAAAAAGTGTCCAGCAAGAGGAAGCAACCACTGTGGAAGAGGCTGCAACAGAATATCCAATCACGGAAAGCTTCGATGAAGTACTTTGCAGAGAAACCGAGAGAATATATTGAAAAAGAAGTCACAGAAAAGAAAAAAAAGGAGCAAAGCAGTGAAGTTGATGTGCATACAATAGAGAGGAACGTAAAAAAGAACAAAAGGCCCACAACGAAAAAAGATGAAAGCTTTGTGTACGAAACTCCGGAGGAGATCAAGAAGAAGGCGGGAAAGAAGAGAAACACAAAAGAGAAAGTCAAATGCAAAGAGACTCACAAGCTTCGTCTCAAGAATGTGAAGTGCAACAAAAAAACATGGACTGAGTTAGATGAACATACAGCCCAGAAAATCAAGCACTTCATGGATAAAGTGAAGACAGAGGAGTAAGTCTCAACTATTGACATCAATAAAATTATTTTTACTGAACACAACAATGTTGTTTCAACAGCGTGTATTTCTGGGAATCATGTGATGCGTCAACTATCAACAGAGACGACCTCAAGTGCATCATTGAGGAGCAAATGCTTGAGAAAGAGGTAAGTAAAAAAAAGTTGGATATTGAAAGTTTTGTTAAGGGTCCTTGACAGAAAAAATAAGGATAATTAACATCAATAAAGAAAAAGGGATTATGTGCTATATTGAGGAAGTTTACAATTTTTTTTAGGTCATGGAGACATATATTGAACTAATTGAGGATGATCTCGACCGAGACGGAATAGGAGATCAAGCATTTATGAACATGCTTGGATCGGTAAGCACATGTCATTTTCTTATTTTGTATTGATCATTTGACTCAAAATTATACTCAATATTTTTATTGAGGTCAATAATTCGATGCCTGCTTGATTACTTGTTCACATTAGTAAAAAGACACGTTTTTTTATTGATGTCAATAAATCATTTTTAATTAGGTGAATAATTCATTTTTACTGAGGTCATTTTCAACTTATTTGTTCCATGATTTCTGCAGTATTGTGTCATTAAAAAGATGGAGGGTGGTATCGAACTCCATCTCAAAGAGCCGTTGTGGCAAAACATCAACAAAGCAAGAATTTTCTTCCCTATACATCATGGCGTAAGCAACCACTTCTCGCTTCTCATAATGGACAACAAAGCCAGAAAGTTCATCCACATGAACCCGATGAGGCCAGACAAAAATGCCAAGGACCACGACTACCACAACAATGCAAAGGAAATTGTAAGAACTCTCTGTGTTGGTGTTGGTTATAGCATATGATTATTTACTTGTTCCTTTGTGTGTTAAGCAATAGTGAGATAACTTTGGAATCTGATTGTGGGGATAGCCTAAATGGAAGGGGTGTGTGGAAGATATGGAAGGGGTGTGTGGACGTTGTTGGAAAATGTGGAATGCTTTGCTGTTAAATAAGTTTTATTGAGGTCAATAAAATACACTGTTCACTCATTTTTTATTGCTGAAACAGATCAAACATATCAAGATGTGGTTCGACACTGTGAAGATGTCAAATATCAAGTATGACTTTGAAAGCCAAGAAGGTTTAAGGGATAAATTCAAAACAGAGAGTGAAATTCATGGCCTTGTATACACCCAAGTGGAAATAACTCCGCAAGAAGAAGAATACGGACAATGGGTGTTGGCAAATGAGATCAAAGACTACCCGGTTGAAGAGGACATGCATTGTCCTCAACAACCACCCTCATCGTAAGTGCTTCATCTATTTAGATTAACTAAAATTTCAGTTTCAGAGTAATGATAATAATTTGTTGTTAAATGTAAAAACAGGGTGGAATGCGGCCCTTTGGTACTATACTACATCGAGAGCATCGCAAAAGGAAGGAAAGTAACACAAGAAGAAGCATTGGATATGAGGAAAACAATGCTCAAGAGTTTTGCACATGACGAGGAGAGAAGTTGGACAGTTGACTAGCAAGCTTGGGATTACATCTTAGTTTTTAGGTTCTCAAAAAAATATGTTGATAAGTAGAAACATGAACATTATCTAGTTACATGCCTTTCATTATGAATTTTTAGTATATTTTCAATCAATTTGACAATGATAGTAAAAAAATAATAATAATTTGTAGTGTTTATTAATGTATGGAAGTTTTCAATTACATGATATCAACTTTGCCAAAAAATACAGGTCCTGCAAAAAAGGAGAAATACAATGTAAAGTAGTGAACATTTCGTGCAGTGGCACTTAATTTATTGACATCAATAAAAAAAATACTCTACTATCTCAATGGTTCTAATGGCATTTTCACAGGCTTCTCAACTGAATTTAGACGGCCAAGCATGAGACTTGCAAAAGAGTGTTGTGTAGACTCTCATTGGCAAGCAAACAGTCAAGAGCATTGTTAAGCTTGATGGGGGTAACTTGCCTGAGCCAAAGAAAGAACTTAGAGATGGGAAGGCATTAAAATGTGAAAAGGCCCTGATGACAGTTTCATTATTATTGACATCAATAAAATCATTTCTTTTGTGTATTTATTCAAGGTTGAATCAGCAAAACCATAAAAAAACATGTCAAGAAGAATTACACAGAAGGATATCTGCCATATCATATTCAGTACTCTAAAAAAATCAAGAACACAAGTGCTTCTAAACCAACTGACGCACATTTTCAAATCACCTGACAGCTATTATTGACATCAATAAAACACTTTCTTCTGTGTATATATTCAAGTTTGAATCCACAAAACCATAAGAAAACATGTCAAGAAGAATTACACAAAAAGAGACCTATCATATCACATTCAATACTCTAAAAAATCATTCAATAAGCAATGCAGGTCAGTTTACTGTCCACAATAAAAACACAACCGAATCACATTCAAAGACCCATCCAGGCTGATGATCCACCTGCTGAGCCTGAAGTCGGTCATTCCCGAAAGAAATGCAAGAGGACGAAATACACCACAGATAAAAAAGAAGCATTGGAAGCTTACTTCGCGGCGTATCCTCACCCAACCAAACCGCACAAAAAAAGGTTTGGTTAGACAATCGGGTTAGATGCATACCAGATCTACTATTGGGGAATGAGAAATAAAGAAAAAAAAGGTATCCAGTCTGATGAGCAGCGGTTTGCCGAGTTGGAAAGAAGGAACGATGAGCTAACGAGTAAGAACGAGGAGCTTCAATTGCCGAATCAAAGTCTCATCGAAGCTCTCAACAATGGCATATGTCCCAATTGCGGAGGTCCTGTTCCGCACTCAGATGTGCATCGGTCAAGGGCTGAAGTTGTGCCTCCACAACCAGAGCTTATTCTTGAATTGTCCGATGATTCAATCTATTTGGATCAATTGCGAAGGGATGTGCGAAGCCTCATGCCAACCATGATCGAGCGCCCATCCTTGCATGTGCTATCTGAAAATATTCTGGGACCTGCTCACGATCTCGTTGGAGTTCACATCGACCTGATCGAAGATATTGTCCGCAAGGCCAAAGACGAGCTCCTGCTCATGGCCACTGCTCGTTTTCCCCTGTGGATCTCTTCACCAAATCCGAGCACTTCTATTCATCCTGAAACTCTAAATCGTGGAGAGTACTTGCGAGTGTTTCAACGAGGTGAGCCTGCACCATACTTCAAGGCAGAATCCTCGAGACACTCTGCAACCATTCAGCTTCATCCGACCACCATTGTTCAGATTTTGATGGATGTTGGTCAATGGTTGCTTGCCTTCTGTAGCATGGTTACAAATGCCCAGACCTTGGAGGTCCTATCCTCCGGCAATGAAGAAGGCTACAAAGATCAAAAGCAAGTCATGTCGGCTGAGTTTCTGATGGCATCACACACCGTTTCAACTCGTGAAGTCCAATTTGTTAGATACGCTCACCAACAACTGGATGAAAGTTGGATCGTTGTGGATGTCTCTGTGGATGAATTGCGTTCAGAGCCAAGGCCTTCAGTGAGATCTATTTGCCAAAAACGTCCCTCCGGTTGCATAATTCATGAGACGCAGAATGGTTTTTCCCTTGTCACCTAGGTGGAGCATGTGGATGTGCGCGAAAAAGATTTACCCCCCTTATTCGAACCTTTTGTTGAATCAGGTTTTGCATATGGAGCGAAGCGTTGGATCTCAACTCTTCATCGACAAGCCGAGCGCTACTTATGCTCCATGGGGATCCACACTACACCCAGTGACACGATCATTTCACCATAAGGGAGAAGAAGCCTTGCTGCGATGACAAAAAAGATGGCGGTCAATTTTTTCAACGACATCAGCAACTCCACATACCATCACTGGACTTGTTCGAACAAAACGAGAGGATTAAAAATGGAGGTCAGGACCCACAAGAGAAGGGGTGATCCTAGCAAACCCCCTGGACTCAATCGTACTGCTGGTTGTTCTGTCGAACATCTTTCCCATCACGCAAGAATCTTTGAGTTCCTCAAAGATGTGCAGACGAGACAATTATGGGATAGTATGTCGATGGATAGCTCAGTACATGTGCTGACTAATATCACCACTGGTCTTGACCCAAGAAACTGTATCTCGGTGTTCGCCTTAAGTAATCACAACGACTTCCTCATTCTCCAGGAGTATTACACCGATCAACGGGGTCGTACGCCTATCAATCAGGCCATATTCCAGCCTTTGTTATGTGGAGCTGAACATGAGCCATTTCCATTGATGTCGTCTGGCTTCTCTATTCTACCCAATGTAACCGGAGGCATACTTGATGGAACTCTACTGACTATAGTGTTCCAGATCTCGGTGAAGGCCACGTCAGTCAAAGCTGTTGTTGAATCGGCAACACATGTCGTTCAGGAGACTCTAAAAAGGATCAAAGCCGCAGTCAACTAAGGAGCAAACGTTGGATGCAAGGCCTTGCTAACCTTGTTTGTGACTGTTGGTGACGTATTTTGGGAGGAACTTCACACGCTTCAAAGGGGAGTATTTCTGTTTGTTTTATCATTTATATAACTGGTGTGTGTTGTTGTGTGTTTACTTCTGTTTGTTTGTGTTTCAATTCAATAACCATGCTTGAATTTTTCTTTTCAAAGATATATCTGTCTAACATCAAGGACAATATTTAATTTAAGTGTGGGGGGAAGGTTTCACGTTCTTTGTTGAAAAACAAAAGAAAAAAAAAATCAAAAATTCAAAAAATTTAATTAATTAATTAACTTTTTTTTTTCGTTTTCTACTGTAACAATATATCGACTATATCATACTCACTCCTTTGGTAGCGTTGAACCTACCATTGCACTAAGTGAGTCACTGTGGTCACGTATTGTTACCTTAATAAAAATCAATCAAAAAGAAAAAAATTGAAAATGAAAAAAAATTGAATTGAGAAAATTTCAAAAAAATATTTGCTTCGGTTATATGTCTTTTTGTATTGTACGCTCTGTTCTTTCCAATCCCAATGATGATTTGAATCTACTTTGTTGTGATTTTGAGAATTTTGATTATATGCTAAGGTTTTAGTGGTTTGCTTTGGATTTAATTTGCACAATTTATGACTGCTCGAAATTTCATGTACACCATGCCTTTGTTGATTAATCAATTGCAATCTGAGAAGCATATTTAGACTGTGTATTGACATGCATACCCAGAAACTGTGAGGATTTGAGCCTATTGATTATTGACATGTATGCATTTTTCATACATATTTTCTGGTGTGCATAATTCATGAGTTTTGAACCTAGAACTTGCTTAATATCTCTTGAAATATTTTGTCATGCATGATACATCTTGGAAATGATTAAGGCATTAGGAATCCACTATGGCCAAATGAGCATTTGTCCTTAAAGTGTGAATATCATTAGTTTGCCCTGTTTGAGCCTGTCTGTTAGCCTTTCATTTCTCTCCACCACAAATGTCTTTCCCTAAACTTAAACACTATCCTTCCCTTTCCAAGCAATTTGGTAAGTGATTTGAGATTATTGCTGATGCTTAAAAGTGTGAGTTTGAGGACTGTGACAAAAGAATAAGTGTGGGGGAGTAGTTTGTTGTAGTTATTGTTTCTTTTTCAAGGAAGAAAGTTAAAAAAAATGGAGAAAAGTTCTCACATAAAGTAAAAAAAAAAGTGATTTAGAAAAGGAGAAAGAAAGAAAAAAAAACAAAAAGAGAGTCTTGTCTGTAGTTGTTTTCCATTCATTGATGTTGTTCGAGGAAAGTGGTGTGATGAAGTGAGTCCAGCAAGCATCTTAGAGTTCTTAAATTGTAAAATCTCAACAAGTGCATTACTTGCTAAGTTGCTTGGAATTTGTGATACCCATTCCACTTCATTTCTGTAACCCCTCACCCTTAGCCCCATTTCAACCAATAAAAGTCATTCTGATCCAAGATATTTTGTCCATGATTTGTAGAGATGAGATTGACTAGCAAGCTTATGGGAACATTTCTTATGTAATTGTTTTGAGAGTAAACAGTTTAGCCCTAAACACTCGAGCGGAAATATTTAGTGATCATTGCGAGTTTTAGCGGTTAATCATATTTGGGTATGCCTATCAGATTGTTTGAGATTGATTGTACTTAAAGCTTCCACACACTTCACCCGAGCATGAATGAGATGTGCATGTTAAACACTTAGCAAATTCTTTGAGCCTTGGTATATAGTGTTTATTCTCCTGATTATAATTCTTCTGAACTCGCTGAGCGTTATGGTTGGAAATAATTGTTATTCTGTAAATATTTCTACTACTTTATTATTTATTTGTTTGAGGACAAGCAAAATTTAAGTATGGGGGTGTGATTAGCGTGTATTTTATGTACTAAAAACGCGTCTAATTACTTGGATTATATTATTCTGAGAGCTTATTGTTATGTTTAACTTGTGTTTTTATGTTAATAGGTCAAATAATGGTGAGGAGGTTATTTGCACTCAAACGGTGCATTATGGAACTTTTTATTGCAAATTCCAAACTCCGACGACTTTTCAACGAACCACCACCACAACTAGCGGCACAACCATTGGACAACCACCAGCTGGGGTGGTGCAATTCAATCATCAGATATCTACATTAGCAATCAAGGCAGTCATCACCATCTTGCTTACTCACGTACCTTGAAGAAAACGTTGTCACTTTGTCTCCTTATCTCCTTATCCTTGACTTTGGAGGGGGAGAATGACATAGGCCAGCTGAAAAGAAAGGAAATAATAGAGAAAAGACAGAGGATAAGCAAGGGAGATCGGGGGCTAGGGTTGTGTGCTCTAGCCATGATGATGTTTGAATTGACAAAGTCAAGGATAAGGAGATAAGGAGATAAGGAGACAAAGTGACAAAGTTTTCTTCAAGGTGAGTAAGCAAGATGGTGATGGCTGCCTTGATTGCTAATGTAAAGATCTGATGATTGAATTGCACCACCCCAGATGGTGGTTGTCTGATGGTTGTGCCGCTGGTTGTGGTGGTGGTTCGTTGAAAAGTCGCCGGAGTTCGGAATTTGCAATAAAAACTTCCAGAATGCACCGTTTGAGTGCAAATAACCTCCGCACCTTTATTTGACCTATTAACATAAAAACACAAGTTAAACATAACAATAAGCTCTCGGAATAATATAATCCAAGTAATTAGACGCGTTTTTAGTACATAAAATACACGCTAATCAGAAACCACAAACTGATGATAGAATTTATTATTGTTAGACAATTAACTCGTTATTGGCAGACAATAAAATCGTTTTGTCTGACAATCACTGGTTTATTAAGTGACAATGAACGTTTATTGAATAAGAGTATATGACTTATTGTAAGAAAATAAAGCAGTTTATTAAGTGACAATAAAAACACACAAAAAAATAGAAAAATGACTTCTAATTAAGGCAGTGCGCCGATGGCAGCGTACCGCTGCAGCACATATAAAAGTAGAAATTGATAGGATCATATTAAGATACAAATGAAAGTTATAACTATATGAATTGAAATATTACTGTCAGACAATAAAACATAGAAAAGTAGAGGAAATCTGAAAATTTGGTGAAACTATTGACAATAAGCATAGTGCTTTCAGACAATAAACTCATAATCCATTGAACTATAAGCATCAAGAAAATATTAACATTTTTTATTTAAATAAGTGACATTCTACAAGGTTAGCTCCTCGCTCGTCCCTTTCTTCAAATTTACTAAAAAAAATAAAAGAAAAGTAAATACAGAAAAAGGGAGAGGGGAGACATCAAATCTACACTCTTTTTAAAAAGAATAGTAAAGAGCAAATAATTTCCTAACAATATGAGCAGCAAACCCAATTAAAAGATGAATAAATAAACAAAAGACAAAAAAAATGCAAAACAATTAATAATATGAAATTCGCAGCATGCTAATTATCAAGGACATGCATCCACGCAATTAAATGTGCAAGGCAATAGCAGAGAATATCAAAATATGAACTAATAACCAACTAAAACCAACCATACCACTAGTTCATCTTCAAAACTAGAAAATCTGCAGGACAAACCAATCATGAAGTCGAAACAAAGCTTGAAGAAAAAGAATATAAAAAAAAACACCATTGAAACAAAAGAACAGAGGAAAACAAACAAAAACTCCAAATTTATTGACACACAATCAGAACAATTTACTCCCAAGAAAATCTTATATAACAAACATGAAACATATTCAAATGAGTTGTACTAACTAACAATTCAATTCAAAACAATCAAGCAAGGACAAAAAAAAACACAGTCATTAAAGAATACAAAATTGTTCTCATACAATAAAATATCACATATAACGCAAAACTAAGAACATATTAAAACTGTTTGAACAATTTTGAACTAGCTATTAGCAAGATCTTCTTAAAATGTTTGCAAGAAAAAGGGCTAGACAAATTATATATACTAAAACGCTAGGAAGCCAAAGGTCGGCTTATGAACAGTGTTTTTAGGCTAATGTACAGTACTGGCTCTAGCCGAGCCTAGCTGAGCCGAGTTGAGCCAAGCCGATGACCCTTTTGCCCTTTCTTTCCCCTCTCTCTCTCTCTCTCTCTCTCCCCCCCCCCCCCCCTCTCTCTCTCTCTCTCTCTCTCTCTCCTCTCCCCGCGACCTCTCTCTCATCTTCCTCTTTCTCCTTGTGATTCTCCCTCCTCGCTTGACTATTTAACAAACCAACACCACAGACTTTCTCGCCACACCGAGATGAAGGCATTGATACCGTTTTCATCCGCCGTCGTGGCCGAAATTGGAAATTCCGATCGGAACAACCGAAACTTCTCTCCTCCGTTTCTCTTTCTTCCGGCGTCGTTTTGATGAGCTGAGGGTACCACGAGGTTTCTGAGATAGAGGGCTTCAAAACCCAAGTAGTTTGGAGGATCGGAAGTCGCTTGAAGAGGTGGTGCCGTGCTATTGCAGAAGGAGAGGAGAGAGAGTCACGGGGAAGGAGAGAGAGAGAAGGGAAGAGAGAAGAGAAAAAAAAAGTTGATTTGATGAAATTGCCCATAAAATATTTTCTTTAATTCTTAACCTTCCAAAATTCATAATAAATAGGTTCGCTATCCGAAAAAAATTTCAAAAATTCATACGAACTCATCATGGCGTGCATGTACTTTATTCTCGAGTCCTTAAATTAGACTTACAAATTAAAAAAAAATCTAAAGAATTCCTGAAACTCTTTGATAATAATCTAGATTACGAATCTTAATCCCGACTAACTCTAATTTTTTTTTATTTTCCGGGATCCCACAGTAAAGAAGGCTTACAAAGTAAAATCACAAGTCAATAATATTGTGTAAGTCTTTCAATATTAGCTTTAATTTAAATGTATTTCAATTATGTTGAACCTCGATTGATACTATATGTAATGAAATATCTCAATTATGTTTTTAATATTTTTTATATATTTTAAATGCTTTTAAACTCGCAGCATCGCGCGAGCACGTATACTAGTTGTAACTGAACCACAATATATGAAGACTCATTAAAAAAAACAACAACTATGGTAGATTCAAACATCTATTACAACAAAAGAAATATTCGAGGTCTCAATTTCGAAAAATCAAACATTCAAAAAGATAAAAGTAGAGAAGACAGTAAGAATCCGAAGCATCAATCAGATATATTGTATTTCTAATTGAAATCAAATTCGATCAAAAAAGAAAGAAGAACGAAATCGAACATGTAGATCTTACATCGAAATCAAAACACAGGGATGCACAATCGAATATGCAAATTGCAAACTCGTTATGAATCTAAATCTTGATCTCCATCTGGCTCTCAATTTCTGATCAAAACGGTGTTCAGTCTCTCTCCAACGAAGTCCGTATGATTCTCTTTCTCTCTCTAACGAACTCGGCGGAGACTCTCTCTCTATTTCTTTCTCTTTGTCAAGGAATTTCAGTTCTATAATGCATAGGGACAAAATTGTCAACCAATTATGCTTGGGTTATTGCACAAATACGAAAATACCTTATTGGTAAGGGGAGTGAAATTTGCACCCTTTTAATTGAAATCTACACCCCCTCTCTTTCTAATATTTACAAATTTAGTGAAAAAATAATATTAAAATATTAAAAAAGAGGTGGATTTCAATTAATAGGGTGTAAATTTCACTCTCATATTGGGAATTATTCTGACTTCTTGGGTAATTTATAAACCTTGTTGGTAAAAGTAATTTGGCCCAAAACTAATTGGGAAGATTTGTAGCTAAACTAACCTAATTGGGAATTTTTCTTAAATTTTAATTAACATTGTTTTTATTCTTTTGGGGAGTCGAATTTGAAACTTTTACCAACACCTTGGTGGAAGGAAATGCCTTACCACTATGCTATTTCAAAAGTGTTTACTTAAAATAAGGGGAGTGATTTTTGCACTCCCCTTTTCTCTCTCCATGTTATTCCCGCACTCCCCTTTCCTATTTTATTCATTCTTTATATCTTAGTTTTATATCATTCCCAAAATGCCCCCACGTCCTTCCCTCATCGACCTCACTATCTCCTCTCTCTCTCTCCCCCCAAATGAAAAAGAAACACCACCTCGGAGAAACCACCACGAGAAACCCCCTCCGAAGGCCGAAGACACAGACAACCTCACCAGTCCATTTGCCAAATTAACCCAAATTTTTTAAAGCAGAAATTGGCCCAAATTTTTTTCGAAGTAGATAGGAAGAAATCGGAGGTTTCGAAACTCGAAGTCAACGGATCGAAACTCCCTCCTCGGTGGTTGTCGTGATGAGTAAAGGTTGTAGGAAGCTTGGTGTGGAGGGGGTGAGTCGAATGGTATAAGTTTTGAGGTCACGAAGTCGCCGAAGATGACCGGACGGCTTGAACTCGCGTTTTTCCGGCGATCCACGCAGTGGATTGAAGGTGTGTTAGGGGACGAAACCGTGTGGGTTTGGTTTGCCGGCACACGCTGCTCCTTTTGATGGGGGCGGTGTCAAATAGTTGTGGCCCGAGTTGCGTTGCTTGAAGACAACAGTGAGTGGAGAGGGAGAGAGCTTGCACGAAAGAGAGAGGCGAGAGACTGCGGGAAAGAGAGAGAGATAGGAAAGGGATTAAGAGGTCAGCCAGTTTCCTACCCAAATAAACCCTTGAAACCCAAAAATTAACAGAGAAGAACCAAAACCCATCCACCCTCGTCCACCGATCACTTCAAAAATCACTGAATCAGAAAGCCCAGTCGACGCAGTCCCACACTTTCGCATGACAAACTCCCCTGCCCACCTACGTTTCCTTTCCATTTGTTTGTTGAATTGTTGAGAGTTTTGCTGGGACGAAGGGAGAGGGAGATGAAGAGATCGAAAGACAAGGAAAAGAGAGAGAATGAACGAAGTGTGAGTAAGAAATGAAATTTGCAGTCTGGAACTCGGGAGAGAGAGAGAGAGAGAGAGAGAGAGAGAGAGAGAGAGAGAGAGGGCGAGAGGGAGGAAGGGGGGCATTTTGGGAATGATATAAAACTAAGTTATGCGAATGAATAAAATAGGAAAGGGGAGGCGAGAATAACATGGAGAGAGAAAAGGGGAGTCGAAAATCACTCCCCTAAAATAATTGTTAGGTATTGTTAAAAAAAAAAGAGTATTTATAAATAAAAAAATAAAAAAAAGAGGCATAAATGTCAAAATATCTCCTGAATTTGGCTATAATTGTCAGTTTGCACCATGAACTTGCAATTACTAAAATTGACCCTCTAAACTTGGCAATGATTATCAATTTACCTATGTCAATTCTAACTTTTTTTTCATCCAAATGTTATGTGTCACTTATGTGATGGGTAATATGGTCATTTATGGTCACTATTTTTAATTTTTTTTTCTTTCATAGCTCTCATTTCTTTCTCTAGAGAGATTATACTAAAATCATATTTTTAAGGGCTAAATTCAGTTTACTACATTGTACTTTACACTCAAAATCAATTCAGTCATTGTACTTTCAATTTCATCAAAAACATTCATATACTCTATAGATTTGATCAATGTTATCCAATTGTTAGATTTGAGATTTCTGATGAGGACATTTTTGTCATTTCATACTATATCATCCATAGAAAAACAAAATAAAACACCATCATTTAGCACTCAATGAGAATTAAACCCACAACATGGTGGACACAAACAAAACCCAACAACCACCACATCATAAGCTCAACTTAGTATATATGTGGCTTCAATTATATATATATAGGGTATATACGATACAAGAATAAAATAAAATAAAATATTTATTATTAGAAACAAAATAAAATAATTTCATACATTGAAAGTTAGCATTATTGCAGTTGCTCTTCCATGTTTCCATCCCGCATAATTTTTGCTTAAGGCTTTGTGTTGTAAATGAGTAAACTTTCGATTGGTACGCTCTCAAACCGAAATGGGTTTTGGGGAGAGGCTCTAGTGAGGACCAAACAATGAGGACTTGTTGAGGACTTTCAAACTCAGCCAGTAGATGAGTATTTTAAATGTTAGTTGATATTTAAAAAACTCATTAAAAGCTCATCCAACGGTTGAGTTTGAAAGTCCTCAACAAGTTCTCATTGTTTGGTCCTCACTAGAGAATTTCTCATGGGTTTTGATGCATGTTCTTTTTAGTTTTCATTTGTTTAGAATAATTTTATTCAGGATTCTATTGGTTCTGGGCTCATACCCAGTTTTTGCATTTGAGATTTCAGGAGGCTGAAGATCGAATTTTGTTTTGGGATTTTGGCCAGGAGACCATTGCAGGTGAGAAACACTTCTTCTCCTTCCACTTGGTTTAATTTTAATTTCTTGTTTAGCTTTAGGTTAGCTGAGTTCTAAAAGTTGATGCTTGGGAATAACTCAAGGGAAAATGTAGGTGTAGCTATATTAGCTGTTATTGTTTGACTAAACCTGTATAAGATGTGTTCTCTGTTGAGGACTAATGTGATTAGGTTATGTTTGTTAAATTGGGGATTATAATTTGGACGTTATGGTTTATGTTTTGGATGGTTTTGTTGGGAAGTTACGCTCTTCTTCTCGTGACATGGCTGAATTTCGTAGTGTTTTCTCGACATAGAGTGACATGTCGGGCTTAAACGTTATGGTTTATGTTTGGATTCGTTTTGTTATGGTGATGTTATTTTACACTGGCATTTTCCTGAACAAAATTAGACCTGTTCATTTGCAGAGTTTACATTTCTTGCAATCCATGGCTGATGAATCTAGAATTAGCTTGAAGGAACAAGAGGAACAACAAAATTATCTTCATAGAGTCTGGTTGTGATTTTGTTGACACACTCTTCAGTATATTGGCAATCCCCAATTCCCCATAGGAACAATCATCAGGCTTGCCAGCAATCACTCAGTGCCGGTGGGAAATAGGTTGCATGAACAATTTGTATGCAAGTGTTGAGAATCTTGATGTTCAGCATTTCCGGACTGAATCTTGTAGGGACATGCTGCCTTTTGGGTATTTGCCAAAATACAGCATTGGCATCCAACATTGGTGATTCTGATGCTCGACACTGAGTCAGACCAGTATCTTATATCTTATAGGACTGAGGATTTGGTATGGCATGCAGGAGTTGCAGCAATAAGCAATTATTAATTATTATTGACAATCGCAATGTTCTGCAAATCTGTCCAATCTAGGTTGGAATTAAATCACACCATTGATTTTGTGAAAAATTCTGACAGTACAATTATCCTTATTGAGTTTGCCAATTTTGACCAATATTAACCGAAAGCTAGCTTCAAAGTTCAAAGGGAGAGAGAGAGAGAGAGAGAGAGAGAGAGAGAGAGAGAGAGAGAGAGAGAGAGAGAGAGAGAGTAATACTAGCTAGTTAAACATTTGCTATCAAACCCTAAACGGCTAAACCTAATATTTGACTTCAACAGAGCCACGCACAAAATCTATGGATCAATTAATGATTTTAAATGCATCGTTAGAAAAAAAGAAGAAGAAAAGAAGAAGGTACGTATGAACATATGAAAAATGCAAACATGATTAAGAAGCAAAGAAAAATGCAAACATGATTCTTCTATCATTTCCCACCGACTCTTCACAACTATAATTGTACTGGTCCATACATATTTTTAGGGGTGGAAAATGCAAACGTGATTCCTCTATCCCTTCTCAGTTCACTCTTCACCGCTGTAGTTGAACTAGTCTATGGATCAATTAATGATTTTAAATGCCTCGTTAGGAAAAAAACAAAAAAAAAGGTATGAACATATGAAAAATGCAAACATATATGATTCTTCTGTCCTTTCCCACATACTATTTACAATTATAATTGTACCGATCCATATCTATTTTTAGGGGCGGAAAATGCAAACGTGATTCCTCTATATCCCTTCCCACTCTTCCTCTAAATATAGAACTGAAGAACTCTTTACCATAAAAGAAAGATAAATACTCATTAACAATTACTATTGTTAATTAAGATTAGAAAAGACTTGCTCACTTCATTAAAAGGAAATAAAAGTTTGCCATTAAACACTAATTAGCACAAAAAGTACGATTGAATATAATTCAGAAGGAGAGGAATATTTAATTGAGGGGTGGGGGTGGGGGTGGGGGTGGGCCGGTGGGGGAATGCAATATTAAGGAACAAATTTTGGACATATTTAGGAACTTTTGGCCTTGTTTGATATTCCAGATTAGATTAGACAAAGACTGATATTGGGATTAAGATTGGATTGGCATGGAGAGGCTAACTCTCAATCCAATTTTGTGTTTGTTGTCACATGCTTAGCAACTGGATTACTTAAAAAACGCTCTTTCGTTTATCAGGCCAACATAATCCAAGTTACCAAACAGATAACTAGATAAAAGTTATCTATTCTGTCATAATCCAGGAAACAAGGCCTTTGAGTGAAACATCACACATGGGAATTGTCTTGGCGCTTAGAGAACTAGTGCTTCCTACCCGTTTTTTAAGTGGCCAGAATTAAACCGTCGGTATTATTGAAAATCGATGACCGGCCATGCCAAGATTAGCAATATAGAACTTTCCATCCATGGTCAAACTTCATAATAGTTCATATCTCAAATTAAATCTACACAATAATTTAGAGAAGTACTGGACTTGGCACTAAATAGAAATTCCAAACGTGATAATCACACACAGTAGTGTCACATCTGTTTTTTTTTTTTAAGGCAAAAATCTCATATATTCAATTTTTTTTTAATACGAAAAACACTAAAACAAATTACAAGGAGAAATTCCTAACACATCCTAAACTAAAAATATCAAAATTAAAAGCATTAAGAATGCTCTTTGGAGGGTTTAGTCTTTTCCTTAGACCCTTATTGAATAAGATATTGAAAGGATATATCTGAAGATTCCAATTATGTCGACTAAACCATCAAACCTATACAGTGGGGGCATTTTTGACATATTTGAGTAAAAAAAATAGTTAAGGAAATTAAATATAGCTTCTTGATTTAGAGTTTTGTTCCAACAATAATTCCTATTTATTATAACTAATGTGAAATATTTTAGGGTTTATGAATTTACACATTGACAAATAGGAAAGAATATAGGAGAGAGAAAATTGAAAAAGTTTTGGCTAGATATTCCTCACGAATAATACTCTTGTTCGATCCAGGTTGGACCTCTAGTTCGAACTCTCTCTTATTGACATATATTCAAAGTGTAATTTCATGATTTGAACCGTTGATCTTGTAAAACAACCTTTATAGATTAATTCTGCAAAAAATATTCAAATTAGGAGATAGTTAACTCATCCAATTATATCAAAGAAATGAACGGTTTTCGTAAAAGCTAACATTCTCATGAGAAACCGTCCATTTGTTTGATGCAATTGCTTAAATAAATGATCTCTGTTTACTTTTATTTTTTACAGAATTGATCTAAAAATATTATTTTACAAGATCAATATTGGTTCAAATCATGGAATTGCACTTCCAAATGTATGCCAATAAGAGAAAGTTCGGACATAGAGATCCAACTTGGGTCAGACAAGAGGATTTTTCTATTGCTCACTAGCGAAATATAGCCAAGTCTTTTTTGAAAAGTAAAATTTCACTTTGTTTTGACTGATTTGTTAGAGATGATCTGCGCTTAAAAAAATTAGTCAAATATTTTAAAATGTTGATTTTAACTAGCTTGTTGGAGATCGATGTTCGAAATGAATAAGTTTTCTTCAAAATTTCAACAAAAACAATACTTTTTGTAATGAGATCGTAATGCTTTTGTAATAAAATGTCATCCTTATTAGTTATTATTATTATAAAATCTAATTCTGTTTTAATTTTCATTGAATGTTATTTTAGATTATTTTTGGAAAACTTTTTGAGAAATTTTATTCACACACTTCTATATACTAGATACACACCTCTCTTTTTTTACAATTTACATAAGACTTTGTGAGTACGTAAAATTATCAAAAGAGACATTTATATATTAAAACTAAACAAATATAGTTGAAATAAACAATCCTGCGTTAGAGTCTTCTTCTCCTCTAAAAGAACGACGTGGGTGAAAATTGAAATCCCTAAACCTAACGCACGTACAATATCGTTTAGTTTTCAGAAAGAGGAGAAGAACACAAAAGCTTCAAACTGATGTTAGGGTTCTCTACCGGCTGCTCAATTGATTAAGTTTTTTACTTCTTTTTTTTGTGCGCCATTCTATACATGCTGATCAATTCTTTGATCAGCCATTCCTTCCATGATGAGTAGACAATGAGAAGCCATACCCCTAAGCTTTCATTCCCTAAAAGATTATCTTCATAAGATAATTCTTTGATAAGCTATTCCTTCCATGAAGAAAGATTATGTTTAGCCATACCCCTACTCTTAATCTTTCATTCCCTAACGGTGTGTTTGGATGAAGTATTTTTTATTTTCATAGATATTCTCAAATGATGGGAATTATGATTCCATGAATTTAAATTCCATTAATTGATAATTCTATTGTTTGGATTTCATCATTTAAATTTTTAAAATGACAAGAATTTAAACCTGCTTGGAAGGAATTCAGAAAAGACACCTATTTTGGGAGGAATTCAAGTCAGGAATTTACCTCCCCAAATTTCACGATTATTTTCCATAGGAATTGCTAATTTTACTGGATAAGTAAGCCAAACACTAAAATTCGACCGGAAGAATTGTAAAATCCTTGTTTTTAATTAAATTCCCTCATTTTTTCCCTCATCCAAACACACCAAAAGATTATGTTCATAAAACGCTTTTTGTTTGATCTTGAAATTATTCTGTTGGCAATTGGATCTAGGATTGATAAGAATTATATTTGTAAATATAATTAATTATAATTGTAAGTATAATTAAATGATAAGTATTAAAGTTAAATAAGTAATAACTATTGAATGTATTTAAAATTAGGGTAGTTTAGAAAGTTTGGGATTGTGTATCTAATAAATTGTGTTTCAATAAAGTTAATAGGTGGTGTATTAATAATGGGGTGTGTATTCAGTATCTAGTTATGTGTGAATAAAATTTCTCAAACTTTTTTTGTACAAAAATTTAATGTCGTTTTAGAGGACATCTTTGATAATTAAGATCCCAATTTTTTTTTTTGGTTACAATTAAGATCCCAAATTTTAACTGTCCCGTACACATAAATCACCTAATTCACTAATATTCCTCATTTTGAACATATATGCATTTTGCAATTAACTCATGCAAAAGCCGCAAACTCATACTTTCTTCTGTCTAAAACCACGTACGTACGATTCTAATTAGCGTATGTGATCACCCAATGGACACGTCGATTTCCCCTCTTACCCTTTATATACACCATTCTTGTACGTTAATCTTCAACATCATCGCCAACTAACCAAAACACGAAACCATCGAGAAAGCTAGCTAGTCCATTCCTTTACAGATCGAGTAGTGGGTATGGAGCTCCTCCGATTCGATGCGAAAATGTTGGTGTCGACGGTGGCGTTGATTGGGTTTGTGGGTTTGCTGGTGCGGTTGTATAACGAGCTCGTGGCGGAGCCCAAGAGGCTGAGAGCCCTGCTGGCCAAGCAAGGCATCAGTGGACCTCCACAGGGTTTGTTTATGGGGAATATCACGGAGATCAAGAAGACTCACAGCGGCAGCATTGCTAAGGCTCCCAGTAGTGAACCACCCACCTCCCACAACTTGGCTGCAACGATCTTCCCTTTCTTTGAGGAGTGGAGGAAGCAATATGGTATTTACTCAAACACTATGCTTATCCTACCTAATAATTATCATTCATTGTTCTTATCTTACCAGATATATATGTGATAGAAGCCCATTAAATTATTATTTTTTCGATAGGAAAGCCCATTAAAATTGTTGGGATGAACAAAAGTTGCCCCGAAAAATTTGAAACTTTACGAAAATGGCACTTTCGTATCAATTTTTGTTACATCTTCGGTATATATACATCATAAAAGTACCATTTTTTGTGTCTGATTTCGATTTGGGTGCCATATATGTTGATGTGTGCAGGTGATGTGTTTGTGTTTGGTCTTGGCACCATGCAAATACTATATGTGAACAAACCAGAAGCAGTGAGGGCGATCACAACTTGCACATCCTTGAACTTGGGCAAACCCACGTATCAATTCAAAGAGCGCGGTCCTTTGCTTGGTCAAGGTATTTTGACCTCCAATGGTGCCTCATGGGCTCATCAGCGCAAAGTCATAGCTCCTGAACTAAACGTGGAGAAGGTCAAGGTAAGAAATACGTAAAATTCATGCGACTGTAAAGTCTAGCTTGTTGCCTTGTTTAACCGGTAATTAATTAATGAACTACTTGTGTTGAATCCTGCAGGGAATGATCAACTTAATTACAGAGTCTTCAAATACTCTGGTGAACTTGTGGAACAGTAAAATTGAGGTAGGCAAAGGAGTTGCAGACATCAAAATCGACTACGATATGAGAAGATTCTCTGGTCATGTTATCTCCAGGGCTTGTTTTGGGAGCAGCTATACCAAAGGGGTACAGATATTTGACAAAATAAGGCAACTCCAGCAGGCCATGGGGAGGAAAGCCTTTGCGACTGGAATTCCTGGAATAAGGTGAGCATTACTAGTGTATTAATGAGGTTTTCTTATTGAGATGCGTCAAATTTCCGGACAGATATTCGCCAACGCTTGCACAAAATCAATGGAAAAAATATGCTTGTAAAATTACATTTTAAGTACATGGTCTAAATTGGTGTCATATGTACTAATTTGATGCAGACACCTTCCCACAAAGAGCAATAGGGAAGCTTGGGCATTAGAAAAGGAGGTTGCGAGATTGATACTGCAATTAGTGAAGGAGAGACAGGCAGCTGGGTTCGAGAAAGACTTGTTGCAAATGGTTCTTGAGGGTGCAAAAGCCAGTGATCTCAGTCAAAATGCAGAAGACAGCTTCATTGTTGATAACTGCAAGAACATATACTTGGCTGGATATGGAACCACAGCAACTTCTGCCACATGGTGCCTCATGCTGTTGGCTTCGAATCAAGAATGGCAAGAACGTGTTAGAGCCGAGGTCCTTCAAGTTTGCCAGGGCCATGCTCCAGATGCTGATATGCTTCTCAAAATGAAACAGGTAGCATTAGTTGACTAGGATATATATATATATATATATATATATCGCATTTTATGTTGTCACTCTCAGTCAATGTGATATGTTTAGTTAACATGACAACATAACATGCATGCCAGACTGTTTGGCAAGAGAGTTTTCTTGCGTTTAAAGCTACTTGAAAATGTCTAATCAGTTACCATAAACTTGAATTTCTTAATTTGCAGCTGACAATGGTGATTCATGAAGGATTTAGGCTCTACCCTCCGGTTGCCATTATGTCAAGGGAGGCATTCAAGGACATGACATTTGGAGACATTCATGTTCCAAAGGGTGTCAATGTTTGGACCTCTGTGGCAACACTACACACTGATCCAGAAATATGGGGATCTGATGCCTACGAATTCAAGCCGGATAGATTTGCAAATGGGATCACAGGTGCTTGCAAGCTTCCCTACTTGTACATGCCGTTCGGGCTTGGACCTCGAGTGTGTCTTGGACAGAACTTGGCCATGATCGAACTCAAGGTTGTCATAGCTCTCATACTCACCAACTTCTCATTCTCACTTTCACCGAATTACAGTCACGGACCTACTCAAAGATTGGTTATAGAGCCGGAAAATGGCGTCGATCTATTGGTGAAGAAGCTGTGAGGATGGGATCATTTCCCTTAGATGAGCAGTAATTTGGTATTTTGCTGGAAAAATAAGATAGGAGTGATTTTGTTTTCCTTGTATAATTATTAACTTAATTACTGTTACAAAGAGTTGGGTTCCATGCTGTCTAGACTCTAGAGTATAGTTTTTCTTCACTATTACTAGCCTATATACTTTTACCACACTTTGCTTAATTATTTCCATCTTTATGAAATTATTTCTTACCCCCATCAATTTATGGACCATGCGTTGCCATTTTTATGCGGGATAATTCTTAGGTTCACCCAGGGCGTTTTACATTGTATGATCGATATATTTGCTTCAACTAGATGAGGGCAGACCTTCAGTGTTAAAACCAATATTCATAAGCTCATAATACCAAAAATCATATGCTTGACATATTAAATACATAATCAACACAAGTATAAGTTACATATCGTCGGAATTCATGTTGACCTCCATTGCAACAACCTTGAGACACAGATCACCGGTAATAGTCTTCTGTTAATCACTAAACTCAAGCTTCTCAATGGACAAAACTTAATTAGGGCTGAAAATTGGAGCCGATTTAGCTAAGCCGAGCCGAGAAGAACAATCGGCTAGGTATTGGTATGAGATTTTGAATATCGTATGTAAGCCATACCGACCGACTATATACGTATTATTTTAAACCTACCCAATTATATCGACATAAGCCTAACATAGTCTACTTCAGTACTTCACTTCCCGAGTTCCCCAACCTAGGGGCGGTTACCCCGAGTGGAGTCTTTATGACGGGGCCACATTCAGAGGGAACCCTCGGGCTCCGGGAAGGGTTTCGGAGAAGGGGTTATAAATTGGGCTGAAAAAAATAAAAAATAAATACAAGACCCAAAGTATTCGGCAGAGGCCCATTACCGAATTAACCAACCGAAATTTCAGTTTACCGAAGTGTCGGTTTGGGCCTTGTACTGTTCGGTAACGGTAACAAAATTGGACTTCCGACACAGTTCGGTTCGGTACTGGTTAGGCCCAAATATGGTCCGGTTTGGGCCGAATCCAGCCCTAGAACTTATGCTTATATCTCGTGGTATTAACAGGGACCAATACCATCTATTTATATAGGTTTACTAATCCTTAGAGTCCTTCCATTAAGGTATCTCATAAGGATTAGGTTTCCTAATTAGACACTTAATGTATAATAGCAATTAGACTTTCTTGTATCCTAAGAATGAGCTTCTAATCTTAACGGATTAATACACGAGTCCATTAAGTAACTAGAATAGGTTTACATTTTATATCCTTATTGGATTAGTTATAACATTAAGCACAATCACATGTGTTAAGTCCATATTTATTCTAACATTCAGGGCATGACTACATTCAATTTTTTTTATTAGAGAAAAGGTAAATCCATATATTACCAAAACCAAAATCATACAACACTAATCTCCTCAAGCTTGCATCCAACATCTGTGGCCAAGCAACCTAGAAAAATTACCAATCTCACTCATTAAATTACAATTGACGTTAGCTTTAATAAAAAATTACAAACTAAGAATTTTTTTTTGTACCCCTAGGAAATAATCGTCTAACACCGCGCTTCTCAATTCAAGCAATTGTGGTGGAAACATAATACCACATATTAGAAATGAAAATTACAATGTATGTTGACTCAAAAATCTTTTCCCGTATAAAAAGAATGAAAGTAATAAACACATTTATCTAATAAACAATGGGGCAGAAAAGTTCTATTATCCATACTCTAGAGTCTCTATTTTATTTATTTCTAAGAGAACATGTGTATTATGGGTTTGAATGAGGCAAAAATGTGTATCATCATAATACCAGGTAGTGATGGTAAGTGTGACTGAATTAGGCTGTTGTCGTCGCTTTGGCTTGATTTTGGTGGGAAGATCGGGGTCTTTTTTGTTTGCAGGATCGGTTTGGGTTAGATCGGTGGCTGATGGTGCCGTGGTGGGTGGTTTGCGTTGTTGTACATACGTTGTTTTGAGGTTATTCTCAAGATCTTCCTGTGGCCTCGAAGTCATAGTGTGGTGGTGATAGTGGGGCTGGGGGGGGGGGGGGGGGGTGGAGTTTGCTGGGTGGATGGAGGTTAGTGGTATAAGTGTGCTCGATCCGATTTGGGTGGAACTTCTTCAGCTCCGATCTAGTTGGGTCGACTGGTTTAGAGCGGCCATGCCCCCGTAGTCGAGCAGGAGCGACATTAAAGAACCTCAAACTCTTCATTGAGGATCATGGGACCACACAATACTTTAAGTGTTAGGGAATGAACTCTCTCGCCCGACAAGTAATATATAGTAATAGATGGAAAGAAAAATAAACAAGCCAAAAAGGAGACAACAATATTTAAACAAGGTTCGGCCAAAATCTTTGTCTAAGTCCTCGGAGAGTTTTACATTCACTTACGAAAAAATAACAAATATAAGAATACACCACTCAAGTTTATATCAAACCCAAGCTCTTGTATCCAAAAGATTGAATACCCCTTGTACACCCTCTCTCAACCTAGAAAATTGCTCTATATCCCAAAAGTTATTCACACTCTTGAACACATGCACAACTTAGAGTAACACATTTTCTTCCTCTCTCCCTCTAATTCCGTCTCTCTTTTCCCCTTGTGTTTCTTACACTCTCTGCATGCCTCTCTCTTCTCACGTCTCCTGCATGCATGCAGCGTGCGCGCGCGCGCACACACACACACACATATATGGCATCCCACCTTCTTTTCTATTCTTCCCATGCTCACCTACCACATGCATTAATTATACACATATAGAGAAAAGGAAATAAGGAAGACAAGACTACGTGATCTGCCATCAATCAAGCAAGCATGTGTTCAATACCAACTCAATGCTTTCCTCACAGGTCAAAACCTAATGCATGACTTTATTTCTCTTCATGCATTCAACACCTACTCCATGTTAATTGTCAAACATGGTTACCTCTTTTGACTTGCATCCTCCACCAAAGGAGGGATTTCACAACATTAAGTGCTCTAACGTGTCTTGCCAAAGGTCCCCAACCAAGTTGATTAGCTATTACAGACTTATAGTAGCGTTTGTTGTCGTTGTGGATATCTAATGGACACGGGGATCAACCTTTTAGTTAGTCTACAAATCCAATGGCTACAACTTGGGAGTTTCAATACTCCCAAGTATTGTAGAATTTTCGCCGGAGGGACCTAAGCTTTTCTTCACTTGACAAAAAGAAAAAGGAATTATCACATGTAAATATATAATTGGTGGATCACATGTAAGCTGGCTCTGTAGGATTTGGACAAGTGGCTTAAGAGATGCAAAAGTCTTCCTAGTCTTTTTGATCTTCTTTACAACTTGTTCTATCCCGCTAAATTTCAGTTTTAGGGTTATAAACTTATAAAGCTGTCTAGATGACCATGACCTTCTTTACAACTTATAAGTTTATAACCCTAAAACTGAAATTTAAAAGGGTATAGAACTGTTCATGGTCATCTAGATACTCGTCGCTTGTGGTAGAGGCAGAGTGAAGAATGCAAAACATTTCTCATTCTAAGACTTTAAAAATCGGCCGTAAGTTCGGAAAATAGAACTGGTCTTATTTATTGTTTCTGCTGTTATCTTCTATTTGTTTAGAACAATTTCATTTAGGAGTCTAATATTTCTAAGGTCAATTTCCAGTCTTTGCATTTGATACTTGAGGAGGTTGAAGGAATTTAATTTTGGGCTGAAAACCATCAGAGGTAAGAACCTTTTCTCTTATTTTTCAATGCAAGTCATTTACTTTTCAGAGAAAGGAAAAAAAAACCCCCTTTCACCTCTTTGTTGAATTATTAGTAAAATTTCGTTTTTAACTGAGTTTGATTGGCAATAACTAAAGGGAACATGGTGTAGTTGTAGGGGTTATCACCTGTTGTGTAGCTGTTGGGCTATTGGTCATTAACAGAAGTACATTGTGATAGTCCAAACGGGTTTGTGGGGTTTGTGGCAAGTGTCCCTTTGCGGCTATATATGAATTTGATCACTCTGCATTCATTTATTTAACAGTTTGAGACAGAGCTCGTTTCATTTTCTTCGATTACTACTGAATTAAAAATCGAAGGAATGCTATTTATAGAAATTTTCATCATAGAATACATCAGATCAGAGTGTCCTCTTGTTTTTCAGTATAAGTATCCGTTGCCCGTATTAGATTTCAATCATATTTGTTTGCCTTCTGGAGTTCTGCCAATTTTAGGAAACTATTGATGCAACTTTCCTGGTAGTTAATTGATTTGTAATTTGAACTTTGAAGCTCTTTTCAGGTTTAACAACTTACATTAGCACAAGACATTCTCGATAACAATCCATGGCTGGTATCATAAGCTTGAAGACCTTGGTGGACAAGGAGAGCAACAAAGTTATCTTCGTTGAGTCTGATAATGATTTTGTTGATGTTCTCTTCAGCTTCTTGACTATACCCATGGGAACAATTGTCAACCTTACCAGTAAACAATCAGTACCATTGCAATTTGCAAATAGGTTGCATGAACAATTTGTATCAGAGTGTTGCGAATATTGATGTTCAGCATTTCAAAACTGAAGCATGTAGAGACATGTTGCTATGTCACCAGAATGGGGCTGAATCTCATTGCAACAACCTCAAAGTGAAAATTGTTGATTATGTGCCGAAAGGGTACTTTCGATGTGAAAGTTGGCATTGCACCTTCTTTGAAAATAATTCGCTAAGTCATTATAAAGGTGATCGTTGTCAGTGTGGAAGATGCATGAATGTCAGTTGCACTCTTACAGGTCCATCCTCCTTGGCTGAGCAAGATGGGGGGCTGGGGGCATCTTTGTAAAAAAATCAGCTAGACTCATGATTACTGATGATTTACATGTGATTTCCCCATTATCTGCAGCAACTTGTTCTTTAATAACGAAGCGTGGAGTCATGAACGAAAATAGCAAGATTGAACAGCTGACTTTCAAAGTAGGAGTTAATGAGGTAATTGGTGTGGTGAGCCATTTTTTTTTGTTACACCTGTAGTGTTGTGGTTTCTGACCAGATGCCTTTTTCCAGGTTATGGAACTGCTTATGAGCTCTTTAGTATCAAAGACACCTTTGACTGAAATTCTGCTGAGGCATAAACAACAGAAAGTGAGCACTGAAAGTCTTGGTGAACGAAAATGTATTGGATCACAAATGTCTGGAGACATGATGAATGAAAATGTAGAAAAGATTTCTGTTAAGCTGACAGTTAGCAAATCGAAGAATATTGTTTGTTATGCAGAAGCAGGGGAGGATTTTGTTAATTTACTCTTCAGTTTCTTGACTCTTCCACTTGGGTTTATATCAAGACATATTCAGGATGTTCCTTGGCATGGATGCATCAATAATTTGTCCAAAAGTGCTCATGATCTTGATGAGCAGTACTTGAAGTCAAATTACCACAAGGAGACTCTAGATGGTTCCAAGACATGTCCTGGGATTTCCTGTGAGAACTATTTCTTTGGAATTGAAGATGGCTTGGTGGCCCCATATTATTATGCATTTTGGTGGAATGATGAGCGGCGTTTGCGGGATATTTTGACTACTGATAAATCCCGCATTCCTTCTAATGCAGTGACAGTTCCACTGAAATTGAAGAACAATAAAATTCCTCAAGGATATCTGAAAGGAGCCACAATGTTCACGATAACTGACAAGCTGATCATAAGACCCCTATCTCCTATCTTGGGCTTTTCTGTCATAAATGAATTGAAGGTGCCTTTGACTGACATAAAGGAGGAAACTGTTCAAGTTGGCAAGGTGGAGGTAAGTTAATATTGTTTACAGAATCCTTTTAATTTACTCATTCAGGAACTCTGTAATCCTTTCACATCCACTTTTCTTCCTGCATTTTTATTTGTGGAGGTCTCTTTTTGTGTTGTCTTACTGCAGGCTTTGCGTTTGGTGGCTTCTTTTGTTTGCGACTCTGCTCTAACCGATGTCTTCATCAGGCAGCTGAAGAAAGAACAATAAAGAGGGAGCTTGTATATGTAATGTAAGATGGTAGTCTGCCTCTACAAATTTAACTCCAAGTATGGATGGTAGTGTTTTCGCTTTCATATGTCTGTGCTAACTACTAGTCTACGACCTCCTTGGTTGAATGTACTATATTTTCTCCTGAATTACATTGCGCGCTTGTTTTTCCCAGCAATTAAACACAGCAATCTAGCTCTCTTGGAAACCTAAGCAGACGCCCCAGTTCCCAACCCAATTAATAACCTTGCATGAGTTGATAAGCTCAATTTGACATGTTCGGGAACCACTCTATTTAAACCAACCAGATGGACCCTTGTCAACACCAAGGGAAGAATGAAATTCAAACTTAATTAGATTTGCTCTCAGAAATCGAATCGTTGCTGTGTTCTTTGTGCCCCCATGCATGGGTTACACTTGTACTCTCTGGCTCGCCTAGAGAGTAGAGACAGCCAATTAAATTATTGGGACCTTTTTTCTTTTATGTTCCTAATAAAATGAGAGTGATTCAGAGCAGATTTTATCAAACTCGGCTTTATTGTCTTCTCTCCACTTATCATCATATCTGAAATACTACTACCTCGTAGCCTTTCTCTTCTATATTTCAGAACTTGAATTACTGCCGGAGAAGAGTAAACTTTTCAAAATTGGTTAGCTCCCAAAACAAGAAGTTTTGTTTACGGTACTTCTCTTATAATTGTTTAGAGAAATATCATTACAACCCTAATGTTTATGGGTCAACAAGCCATTTTTGCATGCAACATTTTAGGACGCTCGTTGTAGTAGTTTTAGTGTTTATCTGATGTGAGAACTTAACATTAGGTTCATCTTCATCACTTTATTTTAAGCGTGAAACAACATATACTATTATCCCAATTGCCTACTGAGTTAATTTGTTCCAAGAAAGAATAACAAAGCAAATTAAAAATGAACAACGGTGTTCTGGTGTAGACTTGACCAAACAGCCAATAATGTGGCACCACCTAATTATAAATAATTATACTGATTCGGTACAGAATGAATATGGGATGACCGGATGAGAAATCTGGTGTCAAACTCTTACTGTTAGAACCGGTTCGGTACGTTATTTAAATTTCGGTATGAGAATGAAAAATGAAACCTGTAACCGGCTCGGCTCGGCTGGGAATTGTACGGTTTCAGTTTTACGGTTTCAAATGCCCACCCTCACATGTCCAGATGTCCTTTTGCCATCAACTGGCTACAAGGTATATTTTATTTCATAGCTTTAAATCTGCAGGTCAGAGTAGGAACCTAAATTAATTTCTTCCTAGTTAAGGAGTCCCTTTCGAAAGCTAAACTGGTGGGCCATAACATGCACTTCTGCCCCCCAAGTGGTTCTCGCTTTCGGATTTCATGGTTACTTTTATTACTTTCAGCTGACCCTGTCTTGATCTATTGGAGTAGTCTTGTGTTTCCAGTACCTTCGTATAGCATTCTTAGAAGTTCAAAGCTCTGATCAAAAGGTACTCTGCTTCCGTTGTTTCAATTGTTTTGTTGAAGTGAACTTGTAATGTCTAGCTGCTTGGACTGATTTATGAGTACTCTGCTTTTTATGCCAGTATGTGGAATTTATTTGTTTCTGGGTATGAAAGAAAAAGAAGTCAATTGATTTCAAATTACTGATTGCATCTAGTCATTTCAAATTCAAGGCTATTACATTGTATTAGAAATTAAACAATTTGAATTCCATTATTCTAGCTCTTTAATAGCTCTGCTCACTGGGCAGAGGTTGTTTAATTTCTCCATGATTGAAACTCTGAACATGTAGGAAGTAGGATCATGCATACATACATGTGCTCATATCATCATACTTCAGGATCAGGATTTCTTCTAATTTGATGATTATATATACCCTTTTAGATTTGAATCATGTTTGCTATCTCTTAAGCTCTGTTCTTCTATTAATGGTTTCCCACTAGTTATCAGTGTTCATAGAGTCAAACTTTTATGAGTGTTCTCTTTAGTTTCTTGACAATCCCCATGGGAAGTATTATGGGGATTTATCGTAGCCATTCAGTTCCGCTGGGAATAGGTTGTGTGAAAAATTTATGTTCAAGTGTTGAAAATATTAATGCGCAGTGTTTCAAGATTGAAGCATGTTGCTGTGTCCCAGTAATGGGGATGAATCTCTTTGTAAGATTCACAAACAGAGAGTTGGTAATTGCGAGTCAAAATTCTATTTGTGCACTCCAAGTTGTACCATGGAATTATTACTCTGATGCTCTTTGTTTGTGTGAGTCAACCTGAAGAAATTCTACATATATACTCTGTCCAACCGTGCCCAAAATCCTACACTAACACCACTTGACTTGTTCTTGGCCTCAAAACAAAGTCTTCCGCATCTAAATTTCAAAACTTCAATTGGTTGCTGTACAGAGCTTGTTTCATATAAAGTCCTCCTCAACAGTTTCATTTAGGATTCTAATGTTTCTGAGTTAATGTGCAGTTTCTGCATGTGATATTTGAGGAGGTTGGACCATTGAAGTAGTTTGTTTCGTGATTTTGGACAGAAAACCATCAGAGGTTTAATTTCTGCTATTTATTTTCCTGTTGAGTTTTAATGGAAATATAATTGGCTGTAACTGTTGTTTTCTGCATTGTTGTTTAATGTTTAGTTGTTGGGTTCTAATCACTAGAACGGTTAGAAATAAAAGCATGTAACATTTTGGACAATAAGGGATTGTAATTCTTCCGTACCAGTTACCACCAATTGTTGAAACCGAATCAATTCTGTGTTCTTGGTGCCCCCATGCATGAGTGATTATTGTATCTCTGGCGGGATTTTGGACAGTAAAACCGTCAGTTTTTCCTGTTTGTTTCCTTATTCAGTTTTAGGGTTTATCTGATGTGAGAACTTAACATTAGGTTCATCTTCATCACTTCATTTTAAGCATGAGACAACATATACTATTATCCCAATTGCTTACTGAGTTAATTTGTTCCAGGAAAGAATAACAAAGCCAAATTTACAATTTTATACCATCCATGGCTCAAAAAGTACCAGCCGCGATGAATATTAGCCTGAAGGCGTTGGTGGACAAGCCGAACAACAGGGTTATCTTCGTAGAGGCTGATAATGATTTTATTGATGTTCTCTTCGGTTTCATGACAATACCGATGGGAAAAATTGTCAGGCTTGCCCGTGACCATTCAACACCACAGGAAATAGGTTGCTTGAACAAATTGTATCAGAGTATAGAGAAACTTGATGTGCAAGTTTTCAGGTCCAATGCATGTAGAGACATGTTTTACTTCCCCACAGTGCAGCTGATTCTCATTGCAAGAACCTCAAAATCAAAGTAATTAACAATGCTGAGCCAACCCGGTACTTTAGCTGCTCTCAATATAGTTTTAGTTTTCATTCCTGGCTAAGTTATTATGCAAATGTTCCTTGTCCGTCCTGTTCAAGTGCCATGAGTTATGAAGTATATATTTCAGTGGGTGACTCTCAAGGTTGGAGGGGTCTTTGTAAAAAAGCGAGCCAGGGTTATAATTACTGATGATTTATAAGTGATACCCCCATTAAGTGCAGCTAGCATTTCCTTGTTTACCAAGCTCGGAGCCAATAATAGCAATACGACTGAGGAGCTAACTTTCAGTATTGGAGTCGAGCAGGTAACTTCTGATAATGCCTCATTATTTTTTACTACTATACCGGTGCCATGGTTTCTGATCTTTAGAGTATTTTCCAGGTTCTGAATTTGCTTGTGAGCGCATTAGTATCAAAGACCCCTTTCACTGAAACTCTGCTGAAGCATAATCCTGCACCAAAATTCAGTAGTGTGAATTTTAATCAAGGAAAATGTATTGAATCTCAAATGTCCGGAGCCTCGATAAATGAAGAAAAAGAAAACATTTCTGTCAAGCTCATAGTGAGTAAATCGAAGAATGTGGTTTGCTATGCAGAAGTAGAAGAGGATTTTGTTAATTTGCTTTTCAGTCTCTTGACTCTTCCACTTGGCTTTATATTAAAGCAGATACTGGATTGCCCTTGGAAAGGATGTATTGATCAGTTGTGCAAGGGTTTCCTGGATTTTGATGAGAAGTTCTTTAAGTCGAATCACCACAAGGAATTGCTAAGCAGTCCCAAACTTGTTCCTGGATTTTGCCATGAGAACAAACTTTTAGGAATTGAGGAAGCCATATACTACTGTCATCACTCTGATAGTTCTAAAATGGCTGCTGATAGTTCCCTTTTCCCTGCTAATACATCATCATCATCAGGTCCAGTTAAAGTGAAAGTCTTGGATCCCAAATTCCATAGTGATAAAGATTCTAGTGCTCGTGGATTTTTAAAAGGACCGGCCATCTTCACAGTAACCGACAATTTGGATGTGAGACCTGTATCTGCAACGTTTCAACTTTCTGTTCTTAATGATTTGAAGGTATCTTTCAATGATATTGAGGATCGAACTGTGCTCGTTGGCAAGAAGGAGGTGAGTTCTCACTTAAAAATTTCTTTGCACTCTTATTTTCAGGTGATTTCTTAAATCTGCAGGTCTTTTGACGTACATTTTAGGCCATTAGCTATATTATTATTATGGTTTGATTGATTTACTATAGAAATCAGTGTTTTTTTTTTGTCAAATTCAATTATGTGGTTGGTCTGGTTGAAAGCATCATATTGACAAATCATAAAATTCAAATTCAAAACCAACCTTGAGGACCCTTTTCACTTTGATCAGTCAAACCACCTTTATTGTATGAATCCACACAGGTTGTCCGATCACTTAAAGTTATAACACATCAGTTTTGTCAAGGGTGGAATTGATAGATGATATTTATGTACGTTCTTGTTATCATTTCAACTTGACTGCGCAGAGTATCTCTGTATCAAGAAGAGTTGATTGTTTAAATTATTTTTTTTTCATACAAATGATTGTTTAAATTGTTGATGACTTCGGGATATGCTAACTTTGCAGGCTTTGCGTCTTTTGGTGGCTTCTTTTGTTTCTAACTCTGCTCTAACCAATGCTTTCCTAAGAGAGCCAAAGGAGCTAGCAATCAATTAAGCAAGAGCAATGAGGAGGACTAGTAGTTAGGAAGAGGTGGCATGGTGTTTTTGTTGCTACTTCGTTGGAGCTCCTCTAAGTATGCATTTCGGTTTCTGAGAGCAACTTTCATTTGTAGTGACCTGTATAACTAAAAAAGGTAGTCGTCTGCATGCTTGATCGCACACTCTTGTTATGTTCTGTTGTTGTTGAAAATCTGTCGTTTGCTATTCTGTCAGGAGCTCTCTCTATGCTTGTCTCTCTGGCTTATCCTTGTGCGCATTTGAACTTGTACCGGCTATGTAACTTAATATAAGATTGGTTCTGTTATCTTTTATTCTTATCTTTTGATCAGCTAGCCATGAGCTATGCCCAAAGTAGGAAATCTCTGTCATTTCAATCACTTGTACGAGATGCGATTGATCTCACTAGATATAGTGCTGGGGAACGGATTGTGTTGTGTTAGCTCATGCACAATATTTGCAATTTACTTCATATTGACCGTAAAAAAGGAATTTTGCTTTTTACGTACGAGATCAATTTTGTCATTTTTTTTAACACCAATGTGTGTTCACAAGCTTCCAACGAGACTCTTGCACATATTAAGTTGAGTTCACAAGCTTTCCTTCTCCTTCTTTTGACAGCTTCAATCCTGTAGCAAGTGGTGACAGCATAACAACTGTCCATCTTGAACTTCTCCAAAATCTCTATCATGTATTTCCTTCGAGAGATAAAAATTCAATCATTTTTTTTGCTTCACTTTTATGTCAAGAATACAAGACGTCAGACAACTCGTTGAATATGGACTACTTGAATTCTGAAAACATCTTTTCACTATTACCAGTGAATAGTAGATTGTCCATGTATAGAAGAAGGACCAGAAACTCTCCATCGTCGCCCTTCTTCGTCTATACAAAGTGCTCTTGGGGCTTTTTAGACATATAAAGTCTTCTTCAAATGATACACCTTTCCCTTCTATATTTCAGAACTTAAATTACTGCTGGAGAAGAGTAAGCTTTTCAAAATTGGTAAGCTCCCAAAACAGAACAAGTTTTGTTTACAGTACTTCTCTTGTAATTGTTCAGACTTCAGACAAATATCATTTACGACCCTAATGTTTATGAGTCAACAAGCTATCCATTTTTGCATGCGACATTTTAGGAGGTGCGTTGAAGTAGCTTTAGGGTTTATCTGATGTGAGAACTTAACATTAGGTTCATCTTCATCACTTTATTTTAAGCGTGAAATAACATATACTATTAGTCTATTACTGGAACGTCTTTAGGGAACCAGGTGCTTAAGGCACCTCTTCAGTTTCTCAGTGACATGGTCAGTGACATGGTCAGTGACATGATGTTTTCTCAGTGACATGGTTAGTGACATGGTCAGTAACATGTGTTTAAGACAGCGAAGTGCCTTGCAGAATTTGCCATACTTACTACTATTATCCCAATTGCTAACTGAGTTAATTTGTTCCAAGAAAGAATAACAAAGCAAATTAAATGTACAACGGTGTTATGGTGTAGACTTGACCAAACAGCCAATAATGTGGAACCACCTAATTATAAATAATTATACTGATTAGGTACAATATGATTATGGAATGAGAAATTTGGTGTCAAACTCATACTGTTAGAACGGGTTCGGTTCGATAGTTAAATTTCGGTATGAGAATGGAAAATGAAACCGTACCGTACCGGCTCGGTTGGGAATTGTACGGTTTCGGTTTTATGGTTTCAAATGCCCACCGTTTTTCACATGTCCAGATGTCCTTTTGTCAGCAACTGGCTGGCTACAAGGTTTCATAGCTTTAAATCTGCAGGACGTGGCGTATCCGACCACTGAAATTTTTTTCGTGAGAGTAGGAACCTAAATTAACTTCTTCCTAGTTAAGGAATCCCTTTCGAAAGCTAAACTGGTGGGCCATAACATGCACTTCTGCCCCCCACGTGGTTCTCGCTTTCGGATTTCATGGTTACTTTTATTACTTTCAGCTGAGTAGCTGACCCTGTCTTGATCTATCGGAGTAGTCTTGTGTTTCCAGTACCTACGTATAGCATTCTTAGAAGTTCAAAGCTCTGATCAAAAGGTACTCTGCTTCCGTTGTTTCGATTGTTTTTGTTGAAGTGAACTTGTAATGTCAAGCTGCTTGGACTGATTTATGAGTACTCTGCTTTTTATGCCGGTATGTGGAATTTATTTGTTGCTGGGTATGAAAGAAAAAGAAGTCAATTGATTTCAAATTACTGATTGCATCTAGTCATTTCAAATTCAAGAATATTACATTGTATTAGTAATTAAACAATTTGAATTCCATTATTCTACCTCTTTAATAACTCTTCTCACTGAGCAGAGGTTGTTTAGTTTCCTCCATGACTGAAAAAAACTACGAACATGTAGGAAGTAGGATCATGCATACATACATACATACATACATACATACATACATGTGTTCATATCATCATACTTAGGGATCAGGATCTCTTCTAATTTGGTGATAATATATACCCTTCTAGATTTGAATCATGTTTGCTATCTCTTAAGCTCTGTTCTCCTATTAATGGTTTCCCACTCATTATCAGTGTTCATAGAGCGAATCAAACTTTTATCAGTGTTCTCCTTAATTTCTTGACAATCCCATGGGAAGTATTATGGGGATCGGTCGTAGCCATTCAGTTTAGGGTTTAGATTGTGTGAAAACTTTATGTTCAAGTGTTGAAAGTATTAATGGGCAGTGTTTCTAGATTGAAGCATGTTGCTGAGTCCCAGTAATGGGGTTGAATCTCTTTGTAAGAATGTCAAACTGAGAGTTGGTAATTGCGAGTCAAAATTCTATTTGTGCACTCCAAGTTGTACCATGGAATTGTTACTCTGATGCTCTTTGTTTGTGTGAGTCAACCTGAAGAAATTCTACATATATACTCTGTCCAACCGTACCCAAAATCCTACACTAACACCACTTGGCTTATTCTTGGCCTCAAAACCAAGTCTTCCGCATCTCAATTTCAAAACCTCAATTGGTTGCTGTACAGAACTTGTTTCATATAAAGTCCTCCTCAACAATTTTAGGATTCTAATGTATTGAAGTATGAAACAACATATACTATTATCCCAATTGCTTACTGAGTTAATTTTTTTCCAGGAAAGGAGTTAATTTTTTCCAGGAAAGAATAGCAAAGCCAAATTTACAATTTCATACCATCCATGGCTAAAAATGTACCAGCTGCCACAAATATTAGCTTGAAGGCGTTGGTTGACAAGCCGAGCAACAGAGTTATCTTCGTACAGGCTGATAATGATTTTATTGATGTTCTCTTCAGTTTCATGACAATACCGATGGGAAAAATTGTCATGCTTGCCCGTGACCATTCAACACAACTGGAAATAGGTTGTATGAACAAATTGTATCAGAGTATTGAGAAACTTGATGTGCAAGCTTTCAGGTCCAACGCATGTAGAGACATGTTGTTATTTCCCCGCAGTGCAGCTGAATCTCATTGGGAGAACCTGAAATTGAAAATAATTGACAATGCTGAGCCAACACGGTACTATAAGTGCTATTATAGTGGTGTTTCTGGTAGCCATTCCTGGCTAAGTTATTATGCAAATGTACCTTGTCCGTCCTGTTCATCGGCCATGAGTATTGAAGTATATCTTTCAGTGGATGATTCTGAAGTTGGAGGGGTCTTTGTAAAAGAGCGAGCCAGGGTTATAATTACTGATGATTTACAAGTGATACCCCCATTAAGTGCTGCTAGCATTTCCTTATTTACCAAGCTCGGAGCCACTAATAGCAATACTACTGAGGAGCTAACTTTCAGTATTACAGTCGAGCAGGTAATTTTTGATATTGCCTCATTAATTATTTGTTACTACTATACCGGTGCCATAGTTTCTGATCTTTAAAGTATTTTCCAGGTTTTGAATTTGCTTGTGAGCTCATTAGTATCGAAGACCCCTATTACTGAAACTCTGCTGAAGCATAATCCTGTACCAAAAGTCAGTGGTCCGAATTTTAATCTAGGAAAATGTATTGAATCTCAAATGTCCGGAGCCTTGATAAATGAGGAAGAAGTAAACATCTCTGTCAAGCTCATAGTGAGTAAATCGAAGGATATGGTTTGCTATGCTGAAGTACGAGAGGATTTTGTTAATTTGCTCTTCAGTTTCTTGACACTTCCACTTGGGTCTATATTAAAGCAGATGCAGGATTGTCCTTGGAAGGGATGTGTTGATCAGTTGTGCAAGGGTGTCCTGGATTTTGATGAGCAGTTCTTTAAGTCAAATCACCACAAGGAACTGCTAAGCAGTCCCAAACTTGTTCCTGGATTTTGTTATGAGAACAAACTTTTAGGGATTGAGGAAGCCATATACTATCTTATCCCTTATAGTTCTAAGTTGGCTGCTGATATATCCCTTTTGCTTCCTACTACATCATCGAATCCAGTTAAATTGGAAATCTTGGATCCCAAATCCCATGGTAATAAAGATTATAGTGCTCGTGGATTTTTAAAAGGACCGGCAATCTTCACAGTAACTGACAATTTGGATGTGAGGCCAATATGTCCATTTTTTCAACTTTCTGTTCTTAATGATTTGAGGGTACCTTTCACTGATATTGAGGATCGAACAGTAATTGTTGGCAAGAAGGAGGTGAGTTCTCATTTAAAATTTTCTTTCAAATCTATTAGTTTTAGAGTCCTTGGTTTTACATCTGCAGGTCTTTCGATGTACATTTTAGGCCATTAGTTATTAGTCTAAGATTTGATAAATTTTCTATACAGAAATCACTGTGTTTGTTCAAATTCAATTAATTATACATGGTTCGTCTTGTGGAAAGCACCATATTGACAAATCATAATATACAAATTCAAAACCAACCCTTAGAACCGTTTTCATTTTTCTCAATCAAAGCACTGTATGAATCCATTCAGCTTGTCTGGTCACTTATGTTATAACACATCAATTTTGTTTAGGCACAGAGTATCCATCTGTGCACATCGATTGATGAATGTACGTTTTTGTCATTTCAAGATGAGTGTACGTTTTTGTCATTTCAACTTGAGTGCACATTAGAGTATCAATCTGTGCATCTAGAAGAGTCAATGATTGTTTAAATTGTGGATGACTGGAATATGTCAATTTTTCAGGCTTTGCGTCTTTTGGTGGCTTCTTTGGTTTCTGACTCTGTTCTAACCAATGCTTTCCTAAGGGAGCCAAAGGAGGTAACAATTAAGCAAGAGCGATGAGGAGGCTTAGTTTTTAAGAAGAGGTGGTGCTTTTGTTTCTACTTTATTGACTACTCTAATTATGCGTTTTGGTTTTTGAGAGCAACTTTCATAGAACTAGAAGGTTGTCAACTGCATACTTGCATGCGTACTCTCTCTGGTTATGCTTATTGTTATGTAACTTTATGTCGTTGAGAATCTGTCATTTGCGTGTCTCTCTGGTTTCATCCTTGGACATTTGAACTTATCTGTTAAGATTTGTTAAGTTGTCTTCTAACCTTATCTATGTATATATCAGCTATCCATGAGCAATTGTCTTCTAACTTAAGATTGGTCAAGTTGTCTTCTAACCTTATCTATGTATATATCAGCTATTTATGAGCAATTGTCTTCTAACTTAAGATTGGTTAAGTTGTCTTCTATCCTTATGCAATTTACCTCACCAGTGGAATGGATTGTGGATCGTGTTGTGTTGTGTCGTGTTGATTCATGCACAATATTTGCAATCTACCTCATTCCGACCTTAAAATTAAATAGATTGTGCTTCTCACGTACAAGATCAATTTTGCCATTTTTGTTAACACCATTATATGTACCTTTCACCTTAAGGTTAAAACCAAAATTGGGAAGTTCAACATATTGAAAGTTTAATCATAATGACTGAGTTTTTTTTTCCTTTCTTTTTTTCTTTTGAAGTTAAACTTGATTTGACTAGTAGCATCGAAGTCCGCTATTAGCACTCCAATAGTCCAATATTCTTCACACAAAAATGTCTCCATGAACAATATTAAAATTTTCAATTTATCAATGGAAATGTCGACACATTCTTCATTAAGTAGGATGCTTATACTCATACTTCTAAAATTATCATTTGGACTTCTCCGCTTTTTCAAATAGTGAATATGCTAATTGGCCATTAGCCCATAATATCTGCACTTTTCAAGTTCATCAGAACTATTGAGCCACCCAATATTTTCTGTTTGCTTTGTAGCTTGAGCAGAGTGATGAATTTGAAACCCTAAAACCCCAAATGTAGAAGTGGTATTTGGACTGTATTAGCTAGTATGCTTTGCGCGTAGTGTCTTTTTTTTGTTTTCATTTGAATTAACACATACTAGTAGCTACAGTTTCAAGCATAGCCTCAGCCACTCATTCGCTTGGTCAATGCAAGTTGGCTATTCATATGGTTAACTTGACAATGTAGCCTCAACCATTTAATCTTATTTTGTCCACGTGTAGGCTTTACTTCATTTCATGTACTGAGATTCACTGCCTGACTTCGGAGCTTAATGGCCATTAATTCTAATGGATCGGAGCTTCCACTCAATTTGATGGCTCTGCATCTGCTTGTAGCAGCAGATCAGTTTGGCTTAGACAGACACATGTTGCTATAAGAGGCAAATCTGATAAGCTCAGAAGATGAAAATTGTTTATGCAAATTTTTGCCGATTCAAATTAAAGAAATTTAGGGTTTGGTGAAAAAAAGAATTAAAGAACTGCAAAATTCTTAACTCATACAAAGGATTTCAAATAATGCTTTGGTTCTCAATTGCCGAACTGTCACTTTCTTCCCAAGATTTTGATGCATAAACTAGGGTTTAACGTTAAAGGAGATGAAGAAAGAAACTATGAGTCGTTATATTTTTGGAATATTATAAAGGAAAGTTTACAAACAACTGCATGTTGAAGGATATTAGCAAGGTTAGAAAGATTGGAAGCACCAAGAAGCAGATAATGCATGTTGGGAAGATCTGTAAGAAGAAGCATTTAATCTAGAGAACATGATGAAAACCTCACCGCATCAAGTAGAAGATAAAGACGAAGCAATATCATTTCACTTCCCACGCACGTACAATAAGCAGCCATAGCAGATGAAGATGAATAGAAGAAACTACCAAAACACACCTCCTACAACAGTAATATATACTTTTTTTTGGAGATGGGGGTCGATTAGGCCGCCCCATGGCAAAGCCCAAAGGGCTGAAGATGTTACACAGAAATTTTGATGGACATGTCCATACAAAATGTAAATAAAACATAAGGTAATTTAATTTCCAACTAGGCTCATGCAAGGGATAGTAATAGGAAATCAAACCTAAAAAAAACCTAGACAAAACAAGACCTCCACTGGTCTAACCCTAGCCGCCGCCATCATAGCCGCCTCCTGCCACCCGGAAATGGAAGAAAAAATCGCCCAGATATTGTCGGAAGCGCCAAAACAAAGTAGATCCGGACCTAAAAAGCCGGTTTCACAAAAAACCCAAATGACATATCTGATATAGGAGATGGAGGATTGATACCAATACCTCAGACCAAGCTTCACCGCTCCTCCAAAGGACCGAAACCCAGCAAAGGACGAAGCCCCCAGTAGATCGAGGACAGATACGAACATATCCGACGAACAAGTTGGAGAATGTTGGTTGAAAACCCATGCGTTAGCACCCATACTCGCCTTGGTAAGTGTCTTGCACTTTAAAAAGCCAAACTTCAGGGTGGTCGGAGGGAGAGAGGGTGGAGATGATTTGTTGTATTGGGTGAGGAAGATCATGGGAAGGGATATCAGATCTGAAACCATTTTGGTTCGATTGTCAAAATAAAAAAAAATTGTAAGAAACGGAGAGGAAAAACCTCTAGATCTGAACATAGTCAGTATGCTGAACAAAGTCAGACAAAATCACCACATATGGGTGCACAAATCACCACAGAGGGTGGTATTGGGGTTGATGGGGTGGGTGAGGGAGGTAGTGGAAGGATGGAGGCTGGTGAGTGGTGGGCGTTGTTGGGGAAGGAAGTGCAGACGGCGGACTCTCAAAACGGCTTTTTTTTTTGTGCTGGTTCTTCAGTCCATTAAAGAAAAAACTTTCACAGTAATATATACTTAAGAGCAAGCATTTCTTTTTTTTTTTGGTCGATGGAGCAAGCATTTCCAAAAAGCATTTTCAAGGGAAGAAGCAGCCAATAAATGGAACATTTGTCAGCAATAAACAGTCGAAACAGCAATCAGCCCACTTCATGGGACATGAAATGAATTTGTTCAAAAGTCAAGGCTACAAATATCTTCTTACGTATACGACCAAAAATGAATTTGCTAGGAAATTTGATAAATAACAAAACTGATTGGGAATTGTTCCTTTTGAAAAAGCTAAAATGGTGGGCCACAACATGCACTTCCGCAGTTCAGCTGAGACTTTCTTTCTTCAAGTCTTCAAGTCTTCAAGTGAATCAAGTCTTTGTTCAAAAAAAAGTCTCTGTGTTTTCTTTACCTTCGTCACTTCTGCAGTTTTACCCAAAAAGCTTCCAGGTTTGATTTTCACATTCCATTTTCTCTTTTAAATTTCACTGTAATGTTCAGTGGTTTGGAATAATTCACGATCCTCTGCTTGATATGTCAGAATATCTATGTTTTACTCGATCAGTGCAATCATTACTCTCTGAAATAATATAATTGTTGATTAAGATCATTCATCAGTAGTAGGAGTCACAGTTAGCAATTTCATGCAGGATTCAGAATTCAGTTGCCCTGTTTGGATAGGGTGATTTGGAGTTGTGGATTTGGATTTGGCACACCCAAATCCAAATAATTATGTTTGGATGAAATTTTTAGGTGAGTATTTGGATTTGAACACATCCATCCCTAGTTATTTGAAACCCTCAGCTTCCTCTTTCACGATAAAAACCAGATCTCTTTCTTCTCTCTCTTTCTCTCTCTTCCACCTTCTATTCGTTCCTTCTCTCTCGGTCTCTATCTTCTAGTTTGTCTTGCCCGAGTTGGGATCCGAGTCACCAACTGCTTTGATCGTTGGCTCGGCGGAGTTGGAGAACTCGGTGATTTCTTCGGTGGTGGATTCATGGATTAGAGTTACGGGGAGCATGGCTAAAGATGACGAGAGAAGAGATGATATCTGGGTATCTGGGTTCTAATGGTAATAGGACAAAAGAAGAAAGAAAAAAAAAGACTAGCAGTGTATGATGCACAAACTGCAGAAATTGATCAGTTCAGTCCCTCCGGGATATGTCTGGTAAACTTGAAACGATATATAGAAGATTAGCAGGATGGCTGCGTAAGGATGATGCACATAAATAAAGAAATTGATCAGCTCTGTTTTCAAACATTCTAGATCAACACCTCAGTTTAAACCATTTAAATTGATTAATGGTTCCAAACATAAAAAGAACTTGCATTAACTATCGTCAATGCTGATGAGATAGATGATATATAATTAGCATGCATGCATAGAGAATCCTCAATGCTGCTTTTATTTCCTGATTGGTTGACTGAACTTGTAGGATCATTTGTTTGAACTAATGCTCGCTTAAGGAATCTCTAAATTAATTTCGTGATTACTTTTATTACTTCCAGCTGACCCTGTCTTCTCTTATCTCTTGTAGTCGTCTTGTGTTTCCAGTTACTTCGTATAGCATTCTTCGAAGTTCAAAGCTCTGATCAAAAGGTACTCCGCTTCCATTGTTTCGATCAATTGTTTTGTTGAAGTGAACTTGTAATGTCTAAGCAGCTTGGACTGATTTATGTGCCAGTATGTGAAATTTCTTTGTTGCTGGGTATGATTATTTATATCATTGTTGCAAGTATGTGAAGAAAAAGAAGTTAATGGATTTCAAATTTCTGATTGCATCTAGTCATTTCAAATTCAAGAACATTGCATTAGTAATTAAACAATTTGAATTCCATTATTCTAGCTCTATAATAGCTCTTCTCACTGGGGAGAGGTTGTTTAGTTTCCTCCATGACTGAAAACTCTGAACATGTAAGAAGTAGGATCATGCATACTTACATGTGTTTATATCATCGATCAGGATCTCTTAAATTTGATGATAAAATATACCCTTTTAGATTTTAATCATGTTTGCTATCAACTAAGCTCTGTTCTTCTATTAATGGTTTCCCACTAGTTATCAGTGTTCATAGAGTCAAACTTTTATCAGTGTTCTGTTTAATTTCTTGACAATCCCCTTGGGAATTATTATGGGGATTGGTCGTAGCCATTCAATTCCGCTGGGAATAGGTTGTGTGAAAAATTTAAGTTCGAGTGTTGAAAATATTAATGGGCAGTGTTTCCAGATTGAAGCATATTACTGTGTCCCAGTAATGGGGCTGAATCTCTTTGTAAGAATCTCAAACTGACAATTGGTAATTGCAAGTCAAAATTCTATTTGTGCACTCCAAGTTGTACCATGGAATTGTTACTCTGATGCTCTTTGTTTGTGTGAGTCATCCTGAACAAAGTTCTACATATATAATCTGTCCAGCCGTACCCAAAATCCTACACTAACACCGCCTGACTTGTTGGCCTCAAAACAAAGTCTTTCGCATCTAAATTTCAAAAAACCTCAAATGGTTTCTGTACAGAGCTTGTTACATAAACAGTCTTCCTGAACAATTTCAATCAGGATTCTAATGTTTCTGAGTTAACGTGCAATTTCTGCATGTGATATTTGAGGAGGTTGGACCATTGAAGTAGTTTGTTTCGTGATTTTGGACAGAAAAGAGTCAGAGGTACTAAGAAGTAAGACCCTCATTTTCTACTATTTATTTTCCTATTGAGCTTTAATGGAAATATAATTGGCAGTAACTGTGGCGAACATGCATGGGGGTCTACATAGCTGAAGTCACTGGCATTGTTGTTTAATGTTTAGTTGTTGGGCTATAATTACTAGAAGAGATAGAAATAAAAGCATGTAACATTTTGGACAATAAGGGACAGTAATTCTTCCGTACCACCAGTTGTTGAAACCGAATCATTGCTGTGTTCTTTGTGCCCCCATGCATGAGTGACCCTAGTACTCTCTGACGGGATTTTGGACAATAAAACGACCATCATTTTTTCCTGTTTGTTTTTTCTTTATTCAGTTTTTGGGTTTATCTGATGTGAGAACTTAACATCAGGTTCATCTTCATCACTTCATTAAGCATGAAACAATCATATGCTATTATTCAATTTGCTTACTGAGTTAATTTGTACCAGGAAAGAATAACAAAGACAAATTTACAATTTCTGAATTTCATACCATCCATGGCTCAAAAAGTACCACCTGCGACGAATATTAGCTTGAAGGCATTGGTGGACAAGCCGAGCAACAAAGTTATCTTCATAGAGGCTGATAATGATTTTATTGATGTTCTCTTCAGTTTCATGACAATACCAATGGGAAAAGTTGTCAGGCTTGCCCGTGACAATTCAATGCCACTCAAAATAGGTTGCATGAACAAATTGTATGAGAGTGTTGAGAAAATTGATGTGCAGGTTTTCAGGTCCACTGCATGCAGAGACATGTTGTTACTTCCTCACAGTGCAGTTGATGTTCATTGCAAGAACCTCAAATTGAAAATTGACAATGCTGAGCCAACACGGTACTTTAAGTGCAATTATAGTGCTACCCATTCCTGGTTAAGTTATCGTGCAAATGCTCGTTGTCCATCCTGCTCAAATTTCACGAGTTCTGAAGCATATTGTTCAGTGGGTGATTCTCAAGTTGGAGGGGTCTTTGTAAAAAAGCGAACCAGAGTTTTTATTACTGATGATTTACAAGTGATACCCCCATTAAGTGCAGCTAGCATTTCCTTGTTTACCAAGCTCGGAGCCACTAATAGCAATACTACTGAGGAGCTAACTTTCAGTGTTGGAGTCGAGCAGGTAATTTTTTATAATGCCTCATTATTTGTTACTACTATACCGGAGCCCTGGTTTCTGATCGTTAGAATATTTTACAGGTTTTGAATTTGCTTGTGAGCTCATTAGTATCAAGGACACCTTTCACTGAAACTCTGTTGAAGCATAATCCTGTACCAAAAGTCAGTGGTCTGAATTTTAATCTAGGAAAATGTATTGAATCTCAAACGTCTGGAGCCTCAATAATTGAGGAAAAAGAAAACATTTCTGTCAAGCTCATAGTGAGTAAATCGAAGGATATGGTTTGCTATGCAGAAGTAGAAGAGGATTTTGTTAATTTGCTCTTCAGTTTCTTGACTCTTCCACTTGGGTTTATATTAAAGCAGATGCTGGATTGCCCTTGGAAAGGATGTATTGATCAGTTGTACAATGGTATCCTGGATTTTAATGAGAAGTTCTTTAAGTCAAATCACCACAAGGAATTCCTAAGCAGTCCCAAACTTGTTCCTGGATTTTGTTATGAGAACAAACTTTTAGGGATTGAGGAAGCCATATACTACAATATCCCTAATAGTCCTAAGTTTGTTGCTGATAGATCCCTTTTCCCTTCTGGTACATCTCCAGATCCATATAAAATGAAAGTCTTGGATCCCAAATCCAATAGTGATCATGATAATAGTGCTCGTGGATTTTTAGAAGGACCGGCCATCTTCACAGTAACCGACAATTTGGATGTGAGGCCTGTATCTGCAACCTTTCAACTTTCTGTTCTTAATGATTTGAAGGTATCTTTCAATGATATTGAGGATCGAACTGTACTTGTTGGCAAGAAGGAGGTGAGTTCTCATTTGAAAATTTCTTTCCACTCTTATTTTAAGGTGATTTCTTAAATGTGCAGGTCTTTTGATTGATGTACATTTAAGGCCATCAGCTAGGTTAAGTTTTGATTGATTTACTATAGAAATCAGTGTATTTTTTTTCAAATTCAATTATATATGGTTGGTCTGGTGGAAAGCATCATATTGACAAATCATAAGATACAATTTCAAAACCAACCTCCTGTGTACCCTTTTAACTTTTATCTATCAAGCCATCTTTATTGTTTGAATCCATACAAGTTGTACGATCGCTTAAGTTATAACACATCAATTCTGTCAAGGGTGGGATTGATAGATGATAATTGTGTACGTTCTTGTCATCATTTCAACTTGACTGCACATAGAGTTGATGATTGTTTAAATTGTTGATGACTTTGGGATATGCCAATTCTGCAGGCTTTGCGTCTTTTGGTGGCTTCTTTTGTTTCTAACTCTGCTCTAACCAATGCTTTCCTAAGAGAGCCAAAGGAGCTAGCAATCAATTAAGCAAGAGCAATGAGGAGGACTAGTGGTTAGGACTAGTGTTTTTGTTGCTACTTTATTGGACCTCCTCTAAGTATGCGTTTCGGTTTCTGAGAGCAACTTTCATTTGTAGACCTGCATAAATGTAGAAGGTTGTCATCTGCATACTTGCTCGCGCACTCTCTGGTTATGTTTTTTGTTGTTCAACTTATTGTTGTTGAGAATCTGTCGTTTGCTATTCTGTCAGGAGCTCTCTCTATGCTTGTCTCTCTGGTTTCATCCATATGCATGTTTGAACTTGTACCGGCTATGTTAATATAAGACGTCTGGTTCTGTTATCTTTTAATCTCATCTTTTGATCAGCTAGCCATGAGCTATGCTCAAAGAAGGAATTGTCTGTGTCATTTTCAATCACTTGTACGAGATGCAATTGACGTCAATAGAAATAGTGCTGGGGAACGATCATTCAAGCCCCCAAATCAGTCCAAGACAATATGTCCAACTTCGTTACAATTGTAACATTGAACAATTCTCTTTTCTCAACCAAATGAACTTCTCATCTCTTGAGAAGGACCACGATTTTCTAGGTAACCTCGACCTCGGTCTCATCCTCGTCCTCGATTGTTGGCACCCTCACGTCGCGAACTCCAATATTCCCGACCTTCATCTGATTTGTCAAAAATTAATTTTGACTCCAACGCTTGCTCTAGCAATATGGAGCCTACATGGCTACATGCTTCAAAATGTGTTCCTCATGAACTCGAAGAGATCCCAACAGCTCCTATGCATTCATGTTGGAACAATTTTTGTGGGTATAGATCACGAGAGAGATTATGATTCAAAGACATGTTAGAGCATATGCACCCATCCGCCAAGGGCAATTGCCAATTTGCTAGGTTAATTGACAGTTTGTCAATTCATTATTCATCCAAATTAGCAATTGTCTTCAGTTTTCAAATACACCAATAAAAGTCAATTTTAATGTCAATACATTATTTTAACTAAAAAAATAGATTTATTAATGAAATTATTATTATTATTTTTTATTGTTATCTTTATTATTGATAATTTTCTAAATTTTTTCGGATTTTTTTGAAAAAATAAAAATTAAATAAGCAAGTTACCATTGTAACTTAATTTGAGCCATTGATTTAAAATCAATGAAATCTAGTCCGTTGATTTCAATCAAGTACATGACCATTGTGAGTAAAATAAAATAAAATATTATAACCATTGTCAGCCTACATGTGAGGGGACCACTTATTGATCGAGCAATTGGGTTGCTGAGGATTGGCAAGTGAACAGCCCGACCTGGTAGGCCCCACGAATTGCCTCAACAATTCTTACACAGTGCATTCTCAGTTTTTAACTTTATTGCCTTTTGGCAATCCAATTAGTACACCGCTGCATATGCTCTTATAACAACGCTTTCTTTAAGACATCATTTGCCCAACTACTAACTATGCAAAGGAGAATGATCAAATATACCTATAGGATACAATAAAACCCAGCACATTGCTGTTGTTAGTCTATATATTGTACTCACAAAAATCAACCTAACACACACCTAAAAGAATATTTACAAGATTGTTCAAGGTTTATAGTAGTTTTATGTGGAACTATATTGGGACTATATTGGAAATATATAAAACTATATTGGGACTCTATAATTTTGCAATGAATTGGTTCTTTATATAAAAATATATGTGTTTTTTCAAATAATAAGGTACATTTTCAGTTATATCTTTTGATTTTGATCATATTACTTCACTAAAATATGTCTACACATGCCTCTTAAAAATGTAATGAAAAATTACATGTTTTTTAGACAAATAATATGCATAATTTATTTTCCAAAAAATAAATCAAGTGACGCATTTTGATTTCTCTTTACCGAAATCATATATCTTGAAAATTTCTCCAACAATTGATAGTCTCCAAGTCCTTCGATTCCTCAATTGTTGTCACCACATGCTCAAAGTTGGGTGTGAGGAAATCAAGCATCTTCTCCACTACACGAACTTCATCAATCTTCTCTCAATTTCTCTTCATTTCATTAATGATTAGGGTTTTTATCATAAATAGTACCTGAACTTTACCTCAATTATATACATGGCACCTGAACTTTACTTTTGATCACAAATGGTACATGAAGTTTTCATTTTTATCACAAATGGTACCTATCATCAAATTTACCGTTAAAACATTTTTAAAATTTCATCATACGGTCAAAAAAAAAAAATTAAAAAAATTTGTTTCTCTCTTTCGGTAAAAAAAAATCGAGTACCATTTAAGATGAAAACGAAAAGTTCATGTACCATTTGAAATAAAAACAAAAGGTTCGTATGCCATTTGTGATCAAAAGTGAAGTTCGGGTACTATATAATATAAAGGGAAATAACCAATAGGTACACAAATTCACCTTACATTTCCCACTGACTCAAGTATTTTTTAATTTTGCCCACTAGCGCCAAATTTGACATGTTTTACTCCCACCAAAGTAAAAAATATGAAAACCAATTTTTTTCCGGACATTTTTGCCCTTGATGAGAAATTTTCAGTTTAATTCATAAGGAAAAAAAAAACTCACCGTGCACAGTCAATTTCATAATCGATCATGTCCAAAACAAAGATCAAAAGTGGAATCAATGGTTAAAAACACGTAGAGCTCATCAAGAGGATCGAGTTTCATACCTCATTCGTCAATAACAAACATCGGAATTGCCGGAAATCGTCGCCGAAGTTGTCGGAAGACGGAGATCTTACTTCCCTTGTCACGCCGTCGTCTATCGCCGTATTTAGAATCCGTGGCCGGGGTTTTCTTCGCGCCGACGATATGAAGCGAACGGAACCGGTGCGACACCGAGATATGGCCGGACGGCGGAGAAACTGCCGGGTCAGTTGCGGCTTCGCGGGTCATGACCCGTTTGGGTCTGATCTGATCTGATCTAAGCCTTACATAATCTAACGGCCCAGATCACACCATTTATATTTTTTTTAATTAAATAATTTCATATATTTTCAAAAGTCCAAAAATCATTAAAAATAGCTCGGTAGTCCAAAAAATTTCTCGAAAATTCATACTAACTCGTTGTAACGTGAACTTTATTCTCGAGTTCTAAAATTAAAGATTTTTTTATAAAAAAATATTCGGAAAAATTCCCGAACAATTATAGGGAATATAAATTTAATTCAATTATTTTCTTAATTTTTCGCGAGGCTCACAATATCGTTTATGCTGACTACTCGATAAATTTCTATTGACCACTCAATATAATTTTAAACTTCCAAAAATTATTAAAAATAACTCGGGTGTTCAACATAAACGATAAATCAGAGTTACAATATGAAAACAAATTCTAAGATATTATCGAGCCTCATTAATAACCTACCAACAAAGTTCTATTGACCAGTCAAGAAAGTTCTACTGACCACTCAATAGAGTTCTACTGACCACTCAATAAAATTCTAATCTTTCAAAAATTATTATAAGCAGCTCGAGAATTTAAAAAAATTTCCAAAATTTTTTCAAGTCCTTAAATTGGAGTTACGACATAAAATAATTTATATGATATTATGGAGCCTCATTAATAACCTACCAACAAAGTTCTATTGACCACTCAATAGAGTTCTACTGACCACTCAATAGAATTCCAAACTTCTGAAAATCATTAAAAATAACTCGGGAGTTCAAAAAAATTCTACTATCCACTCAATAGAGTTCTACTGTGCACTCAATAGAATTTCAATCTTCCGAAAATCCTTAAAAGTAGCTTGTGAGTTGAAAAAATTCCTCGAAACTTTTTCAAGTCCTTAAATCGGAGTTACGACACGAAAAAAATTTACATGTTATTATAGAGCTTCATTAATAACCTATCAATAAAGTTCTATTGACCACTCAATAGAATTCCAAACTTCCGAATATCATTAAAAATAGCTCGGAAGTTCAAAATATTTCTAAAAATATTATCGAGCCTCATTTACCAACAAAGTTCTATTGACCACTTAATAGAGTTCTACTGACCTCTCGATAGAGTACTATTGACCACTCAATATAATTCTAAACTTCCGAAAATCATTATAAATAGCTCGGGAGTTCAAAAAATTTCTCAAAATCTTTTCAAGTCCTTAAATCGAAGTAGAATATGAAAATAATTTTTAAAATATTATCGAGCAACATTACTAACCTACCAACAAAGTTCTATTGACCACTCAATAAAGTTCTACTGACCACTCAATAGAATTCCAAACTGTCAAAAATCATTAAAAATAGATTGGGAGTTCAAAAAATTTCTCAAAATTTTTTCAAGTCCTTAAATCGGAGTTACGACATGAAAAAAAATTCTAAAAATATTATCGAGCCTCACTAATAAGTTACCAACAAAATTATATTGACTACCCAATAGAGTTCTACTGATCTCTTGATAGAGTTCTATTGACCACTCAATAAAGTTCTATTGTGCACTCAATAGAGTTCAATTGTCCACTCAATAGAATTTCAATCTTTCAAAAATTATTAAAAGTTGCTTGAGAGTTCAAAAAATTCCTCGAAACTTTTTCAAATCCTTAAATCGGAGTTACGACATGAAAAAAATTTATAAGATATTATCGAGCTTCATTAATAACCTACCAACAAAGTTCTATTGAACCCTCAATAAAGTTGTATTGTCCACTCAATAGAGTTCCATTGAGCACTCAATAGACTAATAGAGTTCTATTGTTCATTCAATAGAATTTCGATTTTCCGAAAATCATTAAAATTAGCTCGGGAGTTCAAAAAATTCCTAGAAATATTTTTATTGGCCCTTTGACAACTCGATAATAAATTACATAAATTTTCGGAGAATTTTTCGGATAGCGGCACTATTTATTTTGAATTTCAAAAGGTTGAGAATTAAAGAAAATATTTTTTAAAAAAGAAAATGATGGCGGTGCAATCTGGTCCGTTTATTTCAATTAAGGCGAGATCTGGACCGTTAATTTTATATTAATGCAAGGGATATTGGTAGCCGTTAGATCAGATCTAATGTCCAAAAATCCTTTAAATTTGTATCGGTTTCTCTCTTCTCTACCGCGACTACTCCGGAGTCGACACCGTTTTCCGGCCACTTCATGGCGGAAAAAAGGTACCGGGAGGTTCCACTCGTGACGGTAGTCATGTTGGTAGTCGTGGGTAGCCAAGCCGACGCCGGAAAATAGACAATTTTAAGAGAGAAGTTCATTCGGATCTGTTTTGCCGATTCCGGCCACGCCGACGGTCTAAACTTGGATCACCGGCTTCTTCTATTCGAGGAAATCACATATCTAGTCTCTGATTCTGAATTAGAAAAATGGTGAAGGAGAATCGAAGAGGAGGCCGGCCGGTCTGAGAGAGAGAGAGAGAGAGAGAGAGAGACGACGGGAAAGAGAGATGGAGAGAAATGCCAGTGGCATTTCGTAATAATGGAGAGTTGTTTGTACAATTTGGTAATTTTCGTTGGGCTTCGAATTTAAATGGGCCGGGTGGGCACCTGTTTTTTTTGCTTGGGTTAGTGGGAAATATATTGGGCTAAATGGGGCTATAGGTCAAGGACCCTATATATAATTCACATAAAGTTCAGGTACCATTTGTGATAAAAACCCTAATGATTATATGTAACTGTCAATAGTAGTCCAAAACATTTTCTCCTTCACTCATATGAGCAAATTCGAAATCTGCCCTTAGTGACTGAAGACGAGACTCTTCACTCAATAAAAAATGTATCATACCGGCTCGGTTCGGTATGAACTGTGTAAGGTGATTAGCGTGTATTTTACGTGTTAAGTATACTTCTAATTACTTGGATTATATTATTCCGAGAGTTTATTGTTTTGTTTAACTTGTGTTTTTATGTTAATATGGTGAATAAATGTGTAGCGGTTATCTACACTCGAACGTTGCATTTTGGAAGTTTTTATTGCAAATTCCGAACTCCGGCGACTTTCCAATGCACCACCACCACCATTGGCGGCACAACCACCGGACGACCACCACCCCAGGGGTGGTGCACTTCAAGCACCAGCTGTCTATATGGTGCAGCCATCACCATCTTATCATGTCTATATGGGTGACTAGGAAGAGATTTTGGATTTGTCCCCTTATCCTTGACTTTGGAGGAGGGGGATGAGTCATGGAAGCTGACAAGGCAACAGAGGAGGCAGGGGATAGGGAGGAGAGCAGCCAGGAAGAAGGGAGACGCAACCCCCCAAGAAAAATTGCAAGAATTCTCTCAACCAAGCCTTCCAAAATCTGCCCAGACGTCCAATCCATCCGGACACCGAGAGGTGACGCCCGGACGCCAGTGTCGGCTGCCCGAGTTGTTTTTCAATTTACACCATTTTTCACCATCCAAATCACCTGGAGTCCTTCACGAAAGTTGTTCCTAAGACATTAATCTGTTTAGGAGACCAACTTTCATCACCATTCCATCTCATCCATTGCACATTTCCTCTGGAGACATCAAGAAGTACCAAGGAGCAAACCTTGGGAGACTTGGAAGTTAAAAGGAGTGAAGAGGAGGGAGCTAGCATCATGCTTGAGACATCAAGAGCTGCTGGATTTCATCAATGAGATTTTCTCAACTCTCTCTTTACTTTTATTTAGATTTTCCATATGTTCAGATTTGTATTCATGATGTATACTTCAAGTATGTGTGAGTAGTTCTTAAGGTTGGGGGCCAGGGTTGTGTGCTCTAGCCCATGATGATGTTTGATAATTATTCTTGAATATATCCTGCTCATTGATTCAGTTTGTGGATTTGTTCTTTGCGGAAATATTTAGTGATCATTGCGAGTTTTAGCGGTTAATCATATTTGAGTATGCCTATCAGATTGTTTGAGATTGATTGTACTTAAGGCTTCCACACACTTCATCCGAGCATGAATGAGATGTGCATGTTAAACACTTAGCAAATTCTTTAACCCTTGGTATATAGTTTTTATTCTCCTGATTATAATTCATCTGAACTCGCTGAGGGTTATGGTTGGAAAGGATTGTTATTCTGTGTTTACCCATTCTGTAAGTTTTTCTACTACTTTATATTGTTTGTTTGCTTGAGGACAAGCAAAGTTTAAGTGTGGGGGTGTGATTAGCGTGTATTTTACGTGTTAAGTATACTTCTAATTACTTGGATTATATTATTCCGAGAGTTTATTGTTTTGTTTAACTTGTGTTTTTATGTTAATAGGGTGAATAAATGTGTAGCGGTTATCTACACTCGAACGTTGCATTTTGGAAGTTTTTATTGCAAATTCCGAACTCCGGCGACTTTCCAATTAATGCACCACCACCACCATTGGCGGCACAACCACCGGACCACCACCACCCCAGGGGTGGTGCACTTCAAGCACCAGCTGTCTATATGGGTGACTAGGAAGAGATTTTGGATTTGTCCCCTTATCCTTGACTTTGGAGGAGGGGGATGAGTCATGGAAGCTGACAAGGCAAGAGAGGAGGCAGGGGATAGGGAGGAGAGCAGCCAGGAAGAAGGGAGACGCAACCCCCCAAGAAAAATTGCAAGAATTCTCTCAACCAAGCCTTCCAAAATCTGCCCAGACGTCCAATCCGTCCGGACACCGAGAGGTGACGCCCGGACGCCAGTGTCGGCTGCCCGAGTTGTTCTTCAATTTACACCATTTTCCACCATCCAAATCACCTGGAGTCCTTCACGAAAGTTGTTCCTAAGACATTAATCTGTTTAGGAGACCAACTTTCATCACCATTCCATCTCATCTATTGCACATTTCCTCTGGAGACATCAAGAAGTACCAAGGAGCAAACCTTGGGAGACTTGGAAGCTAAAAGGAGTGAAGAGGAGGGAGCTAGCATCATACTTGAGACATCAAGAGCTGCTGGATTTCATCACTGAGATTTTCTCAACTCTCTCTTTACTTTTATTTAGATTTTCCATATGTTCAGATTTGTATTCATGATGTATACTTCAAGTATGTGTGAGTAGTTCTTAAGGTTGGGGGCCAGGGTTGTGTGCTCTAGCCCATGATGATGTTTGATGATTATTCTTGAACATATCCTGCTCATTGATTCAGTTTGTGGATTTGTTCTTTGCTGGAATACAATTATGTTAGATGCTTGTTTAGGAATTGATAGTTCTTGAGCATGTGTTAGGCTTAATTGGTTAAGAGTTTTTGCTATCAACTTATTCTCTTAAGTATTTGGCATTGAGCATGATGAGATTGAATATAATGTTTACCTTGTTTGAATCCTGATTCTTGGCACCCTATGCCTATTTAATTACTTGGGGACCTTTAACGAGGCTTAGGTAATTGGATTAGGAAGTCTTTGATGTCCATAATACGGCTCAAAGTAGTCTTTTAAGAATCGTTCCTAGAACCTTAAGATGGTAAAGGGAAGGGGGTTTGATCCTTGGCTAGATCAATGTGCATGTTCCTGAATGTTGTTATTCATCAGATTGGGTTGGAATTGACCCGAAACCCCAATCGTTTTCCAATTTAAATCAATCAAAATTCACATCTTTGTTGAGCTTGACACCCTCAACACTTCAATCATTTCACTGTTTTTACTTATGTTTTTGCTTGTTTAGTTGTGTTCCTTGATGAGTTGGGTTGATCTTTGTCACTCAAGAGTGACACCACTTGAAAACACTACACTCATACACTGCATATAATCAATTTCACAGTACATATGCCATCTCTAATCTCACCATATTCGTGCTAAATTCACTTAAGTTTCATGCATCACCTATAGGGATTTTGGGCCTTCCAATCCCTTGGGTACGACATTCCCCGGTCTTAATCTATACATCCACACATTTTTGACAAGCATATAGGCACGTTTTTATAAGCTAGACTATACGACACGTCAAATGGCGCCGTTGCCGGGGATTGAGGTTTAACTTTGATCCTTTAGGTGTCCATAGCTGGGTGATTTAGCACATTTCAGACACTATCCGTCCGGACACCATGTTATCCATCCGGATGAGTGGCACATTTCGTAATTATTTTTTGAACTCTATGTATCGCCCAGAATTGCATTTTTGAGTTATTCGTCCGGACACCACACATTCCGTCCGGACGCTTTAGCGTCTGTTTGATAAATTTTCAGTTTTCCTTTGTTTGTTTATGTTCATTTGCGTCCATATCTTTTATAATTTTGCTTGATTGCTTAATTATGTATATCCAATCATTTTATTGATCCTTTCAGGTACATGAAAAGTAGTTCAAGCTCCAACTTGCCAATTGAATTAAGAAGTGGGAGAGTAGTAAGGCGAGTATCAAGAGAGAGACGACCAAGAAAAGTTCCAAGAACCGGAAGTGCACCTCCAATTCCGGGGACACACGACTCTCCAAGAATCTCACCACCACGAAAAGTAGAAATGGGAGATGAACCAGTGCTACCGATAGAGGAAGAGGAGCTTCCCTTGAGTCACTACTCCAATCCAAGCATAGTGAACACCCCTTCTTGTATTGTCCACCCACATCCGGATTTGGCATTTGAGATCAAACACTCCATCCTATCAATTCTACCTTCTTTCCATGGAGCATCAAGGGAAAGACCATATGAACACATCATAGATTTTGAGACCATATGCAGCACTCTAAACCGTGGAGTACGTTCTACCCTACAATGAACTGAAGCTTCGCCTTTTTCCATTCTCACTCAAGGAGAAGGCAAAGGTGTGGTTTCACAAACTCAAGCCAAGGAGCATTTTCAGTTGGGATGACATGCAGAAGGCATTCCTCAATGCCTACTATCCTCATCATCGGACTACAACCATGAGGAATCAGCTCACCACGTTCTTGCAAGAAGAGTGTGAGACAATTTATGATGCTTGGGAGCGCTTCAAAGATTTGGAGCTTGCTTGTCCACACCATGGCATAAGCAAGTGGCAGCTTGTTTTTTCCTTATACAATGGCTTATTTGAAGATGATCGTAGAAGGCTTGATAATGCTTGTGGGGGGAGTTTTCAAAAGAAATGACCCAATGCCGCGTGGGACATCATAGAAGAAATTGTTGTGCAATCCGGGCAATGGGATCACCATGATCGAAGGAGGGACACAAGACCAATGGAGAGTGAAGAAAGAGATGTAAAGTCTCAAAGAGGAAGAGTACATGGTCTTGTTGAGAGTCAATCTAGAGCAGTTCATGGTGCTTCTCAGATTCAACAAGTTGATCATCTCATGAATGCAAAGTTTGAGCAATTAGAAACTGCCATGAACTCAAAGCTTGACTTGCTGCTCAAGAAGCAAGGAGGAGCAGCCAATTCCTCTTCAAGCAACCAAGCACATGCAATCTCCACTGCATGTTTTTACTGTGGCTCATCCACTCATGAAGCCATAGATTGTGAGTTTTATGTGGCTGCAGTGGGACAAGAGGTTGTCAATGAGCAACTATATAGTGTTGGCAAATACAATGACAAGGTATTTCCTTCAAGGCTCAACCAGCAACCTTCGTATGCATATGGCAAAAGAGATGTTGGAAACTACTCCTTGATGAATAATCAAGTCAAGACATATCAAGGAGGGAATCTAGGGCAGCTAGGCCCAAGCACATTTCCAAATAGAGCTCCAAACCCCATGTACTCACAAGGAACAAGTAGTTCACAACCCCTTCAGAGGCAGAGCTACTATCAACAACCTCCTGGTTTTGAGCATAGTGGAGGGCAACAACCAGCTCAAGACACAACGGAACCAAGCATGAAAGAGATGTTGAATGCCCTTACTCGAAGCCAATTGAAATCTGATCAAAAACATGATTCATTATGTGATCAGGTTTCAGTGATAAATCAAGGGATGAGGAAGCTAGAAATGGAAGTAGGGAACATTTCAAAACAACTTCAGTCAAGGCCACAAGGCGCACTTCCATCACAAACAGAGCAGAATCCTAGGCATGAAAGTGCGAAGGCGATCACCACCCTTCGATCAGGTAGGTCCTATGACAACTTGATCAATTATGACCCCCATGCTCATAATGATACCCCCTCTTCATCTACTCCTTTCATGGGACCTTGTTTAAATTCTGAAATTATATATGAGGAGAATGGGGTTGGAGGGGAAGAAAATGTACCCTCCAACAATTTGGAGAGTGGTGATGATATTGTTGTGAAACATGGGAGCAATAAGGGGGTGGATAAGGCAGCCGGTAGGGAAGAAAATGTACCTACCGGAGAAGAGGAAGATTATTCACAGTACTGGAAAAGTCATGCACCAGAAGAAAGTTGGGGAAGACTTGAGAAAAGTGAGGAAGACAAAGCAGAAGCAAATCCATCTGGACGCCAAGCTGTGCCGTTCGGACGCAGTTCAGAAATTTTAGTTTGCCCGACAAATCCGTCCGGACGCCAAGCAGTGCCGTCCGGACGCCAGTCAGTGATTTCTGAGAAAAATGTAAATCCGAGTGATCCGTCCGGACGGACGTTGAAGGCGTCCGAACGTCTGGGAGCATTTCAGAATGGCAATTCTATTCCGAGTTCAATTACTCAAGTGCACAAACCTTCATCCACAAGTGTCTTCAACAATGAGGAAGACATACCATTGGGAAAGGGCTTTGGACAACTCTCTCTTGATCCAGACTTTGAGAGGCAAGATTACAACAAGAGAAAGAAGAGAGATAAAGGAGTTATATTTGAGAAGAGTGAAGAAGTTGGAGGTAGTTCCCAAACAACATATGCCGATATTCCTAGAAGGAGTAACTTGAGCATACCTCCCTTGAATGTTACAACTCCTCAAGTGCCTCTACCATTTCCACAAGCTCCAAGAAAAGAGGAATTGCAGAAGAAAAACAACAAGCATCGAAGAGAGTTCATCGAACTATTTCAGAAGGTCAACATCAACATACCTCTCTTAGATGCCATCAAGCAGTTTCCTCCTTATGCTAAGTTCTTGAAGGAGCTATGCACCAATAAGAGGAAGTTCATGAAGGATGAGCGGATCATTTTGAGTGAAGATGTTTCCGCAGTGCTGCAAGGAAAGCTTCCTCCAAAGCTTAATGACCCCGGTTCTTTCACAGTTCCATGCATTATTGGCAACAAGGGTTTGACAAAGCTATGCTGGACTTAGGTGCTTTAATCAACCTAATGCCATATGATGTATACTGGACTCTCGCTTTGGATGACATTAAGCCAGCCAAGATCTCACTCAAGCTAGCAGACCGAAGCCAAGTTGTGCCAATGGGGATGGTTGAAGATGTCCTTGTGAAGATTGGAGAGTTGCTTATACCGGCAGATTTTGTGATCCTTGATATGAAGGACATTGCTAGTGGAGGAGAGGAGGAGATGCCTATTCTCTTTGGGAGACCTTTTATGGCCACAGCTGGTACGAAGATAGATGTCAAGGAAGGAATTCTCACCATGATGGTCTTCGACACCACCATTGGGTTTCGGATTTTTGATGCCATAAGAAGTCCATTGCCCTTGGGAGATTGCTTCAAGATTGATGTGATGGATGAAGCTGTAGCAACTTCCTTTATTGAGACCAACTCTAGAGATCCATTGGAGACCTCACTTGCATATCCTGATATGGATTTTCTTGATGACACTACTAGAATTTTTCACATATAAATCGGCCAGAAACCGATGTTAAAAAAAATTTCGACCGATGTGTTAGTGGGTGTAGAGAAAAATCCAAAAAATTCGGACATCGGTTTTTAGCCGATGTCTGCATGCTGATTGTACGTCGTTTCTTATGTTTAAACTGATGTCTTTCACGCTTTTGGACATCTATTCTTTCTATAATTTTGGATGTCCAAGGGTTTATGGGACATCGATTCTATTCATAATATTTAGTTTATAAACCTGATGTACTTGTTCTTTTGTAACATCAGTTCATTATTTCAAACTGTTTTGTTTTTCTTTCTTGTACTTCAGTTTCTAGATTAAAAGTAGTTTGCTCTCTATGTATACCTAAATTAGTTGTTCATTAGCATCAAAATGAAGTACTAATAGTGAGAGAAAAAAAGAGAATTTATTATTGATAAAAGGAAAGAATACAAAGAGTATAGAGAAGGGGACATAAAGCCTAAACTTCTCCTATTACAATTACAATGAAACAAACAATAAGAATGAAACTGCGCCTCAATATACAAGTCGTAGCAAATTAAGCTAGCACCTCGAACCACATGAAGAAGAAAGCAGCGATCAGTTTCTTCCATAAGCTATGAAGAGGATACATAAACCAAAAGTTATTACTCCAATATGAAATGACAAGATTATATTAGGAAAAAAAATTTAATAGACCAAACTGAAGCATGAACATAAGGAAGAGCAAGCTACACACTAAGCCATATTAAAGGTTGGATACAAGTCTCTCAAACATGAAAATTACTATGAAAGAGGAACACCTAAACTACAACGTGAAACTGAAAAAGCATAATGAAGCTATCTAGACCTCATTGTTTCTACAGCAAGAACCAAAAAAAAAAAAATAGTACCACATATGGACAACATAAATATCATTTAAACAACAATATGATTAAAGAAAGAGATACCATGTTGCATGTATCAAAATCATACATGCCATCATATCATGAGACATGAGTGAATGAGCAAAGCCTTACCCCACGTCTATATTCTCTAAGATTAACATATGAATGAGAGACATTGATGCAATACGACAAAATTCCTTGGACATTATCACTTTTTATGATTGCTTCCTTACTTTTTATTAGTAAGGGAGCAGATAACAAAGATATTTGAGTAAAGGGAGTATACTTACAATATTTAAGCTCACAACGTATAAAGGTGGAACATAAAAAAATGCAACACCAGTTAGATCACTACCAGTCCACTTGTGTAAAATAATTTTAGGACCAGAAGCTATTAATAGATGGCCTTGAAGTGAGGCCAACACAGATATTGCACCTTTCAATTCTTTGGAGAAAACCTCTGAAACCTGAAATCAGAAATAACTGTAATTATCTCATAGAATTGAGACTGTAGAGAGAAGCAAAACAGATGAAAGGTACCTATAAAGTTTCTACAGTTATAGATGTTGGGCAGGAGCAAATAATAGATAGTTAAGAGAGTAGAGGTGCAAATGATTTGAATAACTACCAAGTTCTGAGTATTATCAACCTTTTTTTCAGCTGAAAATAAAAGAACCTGTCCTTTACCAGCAACATCCTCCCCTTGCACATAAGCCGTTCCAATTCCTAGAAGTGTTTCTTTCTCTTTTGTAGTTATAGATGCTGAATTATAAATAAAAATCCATGACAGTACAAACCACTAAATTTAAGGAAGGTATACTTGGAAAACTGACTATGTTATCATAAATTAATAAACTTGGAAAACTGTTTAATGTCAGATCATTTTAAGGAAGGTATACCATACATCTATTGCAAACTCCTACCGAAAACTCACAGACCCAACCAATTAAAAAGACACAAACATTGTACATTCTCAAAAGGTAAACCACATATACCTCTTGGTTGAAAGAGAAAAAGGTTGTTCTGAATTTCGTGGGGCTGAACTCCTAAATTCAAGCTACCTTGAGTGCTTAAAAGGAATCTCTTGCAACTCCCCTTCCCCTTTGTCCTTTTGAATCTCATAATGACCTGAAAGAGATAAATTATGAATAATAGAAACCATTTTTATTAAAAAAATCAAACTATATGAGCAATTAGAACATTAAGTAAAACACCAATATAGAAGCAATACTGCATTATGCAATGCACCAAACCAGCATACGACAACAAGACAAAAGCCCAAAGAGGTTTTCCCTATAATTGATGAACCAGCAAGAGAAACAGGAAGACAACTTCCAACAACATGAAACAAAAGCAAAGCAGGCACCCAAATAGCAGATAGCTAGTACCAAACCAGCACAATATAAGGAAATATAAGATGCATTTTAAACAGAACAACAAAAACATCATCACCAGAATAAATAATCTGAAGAAAAAATACAATAATATCACCAAATTTGTATTTTCAACTGGAAAATTGAACCTAGAAATCTGCAAGTTAGCAATACATAGAGTTCATTGGACACCAACAGGAAATATCTAAACAAATTACCAAAAAAAAAAGAGTAAATACCTTTTGTGAGTAATGGGTTAAGTCATCACGAGTAAAGAACTGAAGAAGAATTAATTCAGACTGGAATTTTAACTTGTACAAAGAAGGAAGAAAATGAGAAGCTTTTCTTCTTTTTCGATCTGCAGGAATTGGGCTGCGCTTGGGTGTGGAGTAGGCTGCTGTCAAAAATTCCAAATTCCATGAAGACGTGTATCGCCTTGAACTTCAATACCGGAATTGAAGCCCTAATCAGGTAGGGAGCTAAGTATCAAAGACCCTTCAAATTCCAAAAATTAGAAGCAAAACCAAAAATGAACCCTAACCTGTGGAAGGGATCGCCGATTGAGGATGGAAATTTTGCCTCTTTGTATCTTTTCGAGGGGAGAAAGCTAGGTGGATGCGAATCTCGTTGTGGTCTGTCGCGGCTACTGCACTATTTAGGTGCAGATCTGAAACTTCGTATGGATCTATGGCTTCATCTGGCTTTTTCCCATTACCCAAATCACCAAAGCTGTAGATTACGAATTCTTAGCTTCTCCTATTACCCAAATCGACGAAATTGGTAGAGGTTGGTGTTTGGGTATTTTAGGGTTTGGAGAAGATGAAGTTATTGGGAGATTTGGAAGGAGGTGATATGGGCTGGGAATGAAAGTCGGGAGATGAATTTTCGTTTCAGTAGACAGTGTGGTTCTGGAGATGAAGATTTTCTATCGGGGCTCGAAGCTGTGGAGTCTTGCAGAGACTGGAAAATGTTAAGTGTGGGAACATTGAAGTAAAAACTGAAATTTTATTCGACGCCTATACTTAAAAAAATCTTAGCGCTTCTGTGTTTTCACAATTTGGGGTTCCCGCAAAATTGAAAAAAAATTGGAGACATCGATAATTTTAAAGACCGATGTTAAAGTTTATCAAATAAATCGGTTATCTTCCAAATCGATGCAAAAATACATTTTTACATCATGTGTAATTCTAACCGATTTCTTTTAAGTAATGTATATGTGGAAAATTCTAGTAGTGTGAGGAAATAGTGGATGCAACTCTTGCATTGACCACTACACCACCAACTTCCATTCCATACCGCATTCAGCCACTCACTGTATTGGAGACTTCACCTTCATGTCCACTAAAGTTGCAGCCCTCTATCTTGGCACCTCCAAAGTTGGAAATGAAGCCACTTCCCTCTTCTTTGAAGTATGCATTTCTAGGTGATGAAGAGACACTTCCTGTGGTTATGTCTTCCAAGCTCTTATCAGGTGAAGAAGAGAAGTTGCTTGAGGTTTTGAGGGAACATAAGGCTGCCCTTGGATGGACAATTGCTGACATCAAGGGGATTAGTGCAAGTGTGTGCACACATAATATTTATATGGAGGAAGGGTGCAAGCCAACAAGAGATCCTCAAAGGAGATTAAATCCACCTATGATGGAGGTGGTAAAGAAGGAGGTCACCAAACTCCTTGATCATGGAATTATCTATCCAATCTCTGATTCAAAATGGGTGTCACCAGTCCAAGTGGTACCTAAGAAGGGAGGACTGACCATTGTCAAGAATGACAAAGGAGAAGATGTTCCTCAAAGAGTGCAAAATGGTTGGCGGGTGTGCATCGATTATAGGAAGCTTAACACTGCTACACGGAAAGATCATTTCCCTCTTCCTTTCATTGATCAGATGCTTGAGAGGTTAGCGGGTCATTCTTATTTCTGTTTTCTGGATGGGTACAGCGGATACAATCAGATTGTTATAGCTCCTGAGGACCAAGAAAAGACCACTTTCACTTGTCCTTTTGGCACTTTTGCTTACCGCCGCATGCCATTTGGATTGTGTAATGCTCCTGCAACTTTTCAGAGGTGTATGATGGCCTTGTTCCATGACATGACGGAGAACTTCATGGAGATCTTTATGGATGATTTTTCTGTCCATGGAAACTCATTTGAGGAATGCCTAGCACATTTGACTCTTGTGCTTAAGAGGTGTGTAGAAAAAAATCTTGTACTCAATTGGGAGAAGTGTCATTTTATGGTGAATGAGGGCATTGTTCTTGGCCATGTGATTTCTAGAAGGGGAATTGAAGTAGACAAGGCCAAGGTTGAGCTTATGCAAAAGCTACCACACCCGGTGAATGTAAAGGGAATCAAGAGTTTCTTGGGCCATGCCGGTTTCTATAGGAGATTCATTAAGAACTTCTCAAAAATCTCAAAGCCGTTATGTGACTTACTTTCCAAGGATGTGCCTTGGAATTTTGATGAGAAGTGCATTTCAGCCTTTGAAGAAATCAAGGAGCGGTTGATTAGTGCTCCTATCATGTGTGCACCAGATTGGGGGCTGCCATTTGAGTTAATGTGTGATGCATCTGATTATGCTATGGGTGCAATTTTGGGGCAGCGGAAGGACAAGCATCTACATGTCATTTACTATGCTTCTCGAACTTTGAATGAGGCACAAGTAAACTATACAACAATAGAGAAAGAGCTCTTGGCCATCATCTTTGTTGTAGAGAAATTTAGGAGCTATCTGATTGGCTCCAAGGTGATTGTGCACACTGATCATGCAGCTTTGAAATATTTGATGACAAAGAAAGATTCAAAGCCTCGTCTTATTCGGTGGATGTTGTTGCTGCAAGAGTTTGATTTGGAGATTCAAGATAAACCGGGGAAGAAGAATGTGGTAGCTGATCACCTGTCAAGACTTGAGGAAGGAGGTGATGATACAACCATTCCTTTGATTGAAAGCTTCCCGGATGAGAACATTCTTGCTGTTCACACCACCACTAATGAGCTGCCATGGTATGCCACTTTGGTTAACTACTTGGTTAGTGGAGGCACATATAGACCGGAAGGAGCAACATCACAAGACATGAAGAAACTGAAGAGAGATGCCCAAACTTTTATTTGGGATGATCCTTACTTGTGGAAAGAAGGGAAGGATCAGATTTGGAGAAGATGTGTTCCTAAGAGTGAAGTTCCACATATTCTTGAACATTGTCACACTCATTCTTGGGGTGGACATTTTGGAGGAAAGAAGACAGCCTTCAAGGTCCTACAAGCTGGTTTATATTGGCCTACACTCTTCAAAGATTGCCATGAGTTTGCTCTTTCATGTGATCGCTGCCAAAGAGTTGGCAACATTTCAAGAAGAGATCAAATGCCCCTCACCAACATTTTTGAGTTGGAAATATTTGATACTTGGGGGATTGACTTCATGGGACCATTCCCAAGTTCATTTGGTTTCTTATACATATTGGTGGCAGTTGATTATGTATCCAAGCACAGGCCACAAAGACAAATGATGCCAAGGTGGTGACTAAGTTGATAAAGGAACACATTCGTTCTCGGTTTGGCACACCTCGGTTCATTATAAGTGATGGAGGATCTCACTTCATCAACAAGACCTTTGCTGCTCTCATGGCAAAATATGGAGTCAAGCACAAAGTAGCAACTCCATATCATCCTCAAACCAATGGTCAAGTTGAGATTTCTAACCGAGAGATCAAGTCTATTCTAGAGAAGGCTGTTAACACTACAAGGAAGGATTGGAGCACCAAACTTCTTGATGTGTTGTGGGCATACCGAACTGTTTATAAGACTCCTTTGGCTATGTCTCCATATAGACTTGTCTATGGCAAGGCCTGCCACATGCCAGTAGAGGGCAAGGCCTGCCACATGCCAGTAGAGCTTGAGCATCGTGCCTTTTGGGCTGTGAAAACCATGCTCAGAGCAGCCGGTGATAAAAGGAGGCTAGATTTGAATGAGCTTGCAGAAATTCGTAATGAAGCCTATGAAAGTGCAGCGTTGTTCAAGGAAAAAACTAAAGCTTGGCACGACAAGAAGCTCAGGTTGAAGGAGTTTGCTTCTGGTGACAAGGTGTTGTTGTACAACTCCAAACTGAAGTTGTTTCCAGGAAAGCTTCGATCTAGATGGACCGGCCCCTATGAAGTTATTGAGGTATTTCCTCATGGAGCTGTGGAAGTGAAAAACCTTCATGATGGGAGTACCTTCAAGGTGAATGGGCAGGGACTGAAATTGTACTATGGTGGCACGTTCAACGCTCATGAGGAGGTTGCTCGGTTCATCGATGTGTCCATCGACCAATGAGAAGGAAGAAAGACCGGCTTGAGGTCTCTAAAAACAAGCGCTCATGGGGAGGCAGCCCCATATTCCCCTTACTTGAAGTACATCAAGTGGATTGTCACCAAAGGTCGTGAGCATGGAGTGCAAGGTCTTGAAACCTTGTTATGGTGATCATTCATGTTTAAATCGGAAAGCAAGCACTTCAAGGGGGAGCATTCTAAACTTTGTTTATTTGCATTTGTGTTTTGTGTTTGCCTTATGTGTTTATTTGCTTGCTTGTGTGATGGTTTGAGTTCTTCCCTCCCTGTTTTGAACGTTTATTGAGGACGATTCTTCCATCTGAAACTTTGTTAAGTCCAAGTGTGGGGGAAGTTGTGTTAGGAAACCTTGAGAAAATCATTTTGGGCAAGAAAAATGAGAAATTGGAGTGTTGGCGTCCGGACACCACTTGACCGTTCGATGGCCTGGGAGTTGAAATGCTTCTGGAATTGATTTTACACATAATCCGTCCGGACACCCACTTATAGTGTCCGGACGCTTATCTCGGGAAGCTACTGGAATGATTTTTCACTTCATCCGTCCGGGCACCCCTTATAGTGCCCGGACGCTTTGTGCGGGTTTGGGATTCTAAGGTTTTTTTATCTATCCGTCCGGGCACCCGTTGTAGTGCCCGGACGCCCCGCACGGGTTTGGTTTCTGAGGTTGACCTCGATAGATCCGTCCGGGCACCCATTATAGTGTCCGGACGCCAAGAACGTATTTCGAAAAAAAAAATAGGGCGTCCAGGCTTTAACCCCTAGCCGCCTCATTTTTTCCCAAATTCTCTCGAAAATTCTCTCTCTCTCTCACAAACCCTAAAACCTCCATCTCTTCTCCTTCACCAAATCCGACCATAAATCACTCAAACCTTTCAAAATTTTGTGTCAAATCTTGAGTAAAGGAAGGGTTCGCATAAATTTCTTGGGTTTCTTCACGGATTTTCGGGTTTATTTTCTTCACAAGGTGAGTTTTGCCTTTTTTTCTCAATTTTGTCCGTTTTTTTTGTGTTTTGTTGCTTGTTGTTTGGAGTGATTGATTTACCTTGTTGATTTCATTTCGGGTATGTTGATTATTGCATCAATTTCATGAAATTACATCTTTGTTCATGAATTTCCAGATTTGTTCTTGACTGTGAATTGTACCCGAACTTGAATTTCAAATTTTGTGGGTGATTACTGCGTTGTTTGATTAATTATTGGTGTTTCCTTGTTGTTCTTACTTCGGGTTTTGTGATTTGTGCCTCAATTTTGTGAAATTGCATCATGGATTTTGAATTTCCAGATTTGCTCATTGTGAATAGTAACCGAGAGCCCTATTTTCGGATTTTGATGGGGCTATTGAGAGTTTGTGATCATTCTTTGTGAGTTTGGTGATCTCTTGAGCATATGGATTGTTGCATTGATGTTCTAAAATCGAATTTTCACCTAGATTGTTGAGAATGATCCGAAATTGCAGATTTGGTGAATTGGCTTAATTGAGTTTTCAATGCATGAATTTTGAGATACCTTTGTTGACATGATACTAATGTTTGAATTAGCGAAGTAAATGATGCTTGTTTTGCTACTGCGAAATAAGATTGCATCAGAGACTTAAATTTCCAGATTTTTCCTTCGCTATGAATAGTGACAGAGAGCTGAAATTTCAGATTTTAATGGGGCTTTTGATGTGTTTGAGATGATATTTCGTGAAATTAGTGATCCCTTGTGCTTAATGGTTATTGCATTAATGTTGTGTTTCGAAAATGCATCATGTTGGGGGATATTGAACTTGAAATTGCAGATTTGATAAATTGACCAATTCGGGTGTTTTTGATGCATGAAATTTGGGATCCTTGAGTTGTTGTGCTACTGTCGTGTGATTCAATAAGTTCAATGGTTATTGCTTTGCTGTTTTTGAACTAAAATTGCACTACGATTATTGTCATTAAGCTCGAAATTGTGATATTGTGGTGAACTAACCATTGAAGGGTTCAAGGTAAGAATTTTGGAATCACGTTGTTGTCAGGATTAACGGTGTGTGAATTAATGAGCTGTGAGGTTTCTGTTTTGAGCTTTTGGTTTGAGATTTTGCATCATGCTTGGAAATTTTTGGTTTTTGACTTTTGGAATGCAGGATGAACTAACCTCTTGGGTTTGTGATTAGTCTTTTCGCTCATTAATGTGCAACTGGATTGTTTTGTTGCCCATGCTTTGTGAGTTGTTGGTTTGTTACACTTTGAGATTTTGTGGAACATTGTGATATTTTGACAAGCCAAATCTTGAATTTGAGTTTCAAAGTGTATTGGTGAATTGTTGCAGCAAGTTTGTGTATTGTTGTGTTGTATAGCTGTGATTGATTGTTGTGTGATGTTTTGAGTGCAGGTACCATCACCGCCCCTATCTCATCATGCCTCCAAAGCGCACCGGAGATGCTTCTTCTTCCACTCCACCTCCAACGAAGAAGACCAAGGAGAACTAGAGTGCTCTCACTAGGGAGATTTTTCCTGAGCGGAACTTTGATTTGACCCCTGCAGCAAACACTAGACGCTCTCCTGCCTTAGATCTCCTTAGAGAGTGTATAGTCTCCCGGTCCCTCGAAACCTAGCATGCTGCAATGAAGAGTACAATGAGACCTTGGTAAGGGAGTACTATCATAGGTTTCCGGGGGGGGGGGGGGGGGGTAGAAAACCATGTGAGGGAGGTGAAGATCAAGGTGAGGGGGAAGACGATTGTGTTGAACCGTGAGCTTATTGAGGCGGTTCTTGAGCTGCCTCATATGTCGATGCTGATGAGGTTTCTTACTTTGCAGCCATTGGTCCCATTTCCACTTCAGCCCTTCATGATACCACGTACACCGACCCTAGAGCCGTAGCAACCCGGGGCTCCTCTTGCAGCAGGGAGTCTCGCGACGGAGGCATATCGAGCCTTGTGGTTGTTTGTTCGGTACAACCTAATCCCTACCTCTCGAAGGCCGAGGTACCTATTGACAGCTGCAAGCTCTTGGTTCAGATGCGGATTAGAGAGAGACCCATCCCCTACGCTCGCCTCATCCCGAGTGCCATCATAGGGAGCGTGGGGAGGAGGCTCCCGTTTCTCCCCCGTGTTATCACTAGGATATGCCGCCACCTTAGGGTCCGTGAGGATAGTCCGGACTTGATCATCAAGGACATAGGGATCCTAGATGAGCGTATCTTCGCTCGGAGTGTGACCCGGGTTAGGAGGACCCGAGCACGGCCACACCCACGCCCACGGCGGACCCACGCCCACATCCCTCTGTTCCACTTGGAGGGGATTTCCCCGGTTCTTCTCATTCCTTACCCTTTGATCCGAGTCTCGTAGACCCGCATACTCATGCGATGGTCCAGTATTACCATGGGCTTACTATGGGTCGATTTGATGCTATGGAGAGCCGACTGGGAGGCCGACTAGAAAACCATGTGAGGGAGGTGAAGATCAAGGTGAGGGGGAAGACGATTGTGTTGAACCGTGAGCTTATTGAGGCGGTTCTTGAGCTGCCTCATGTGTCAGATGCTGATGAGGTTTCTTACTTTGCAGCCATTGGTCCCATTTCCACTTCAGCCCTTCATGATACCACGTACACTGACCCTAGAGCTGTAGCAACCCAGGGCTCCTCTTGCATAAAGGGGAGTCTCATGACGGAGGCATATCGAGCCTTGTGGTTGTTTGTTCGGTACAACCTAATCCCTACCTCTCAGAAGGCCGAGGTACCTATTGAGAGCTGCAAGCTCTTGGTTCAGATGCGGATTAGAGAGAGACCCATCCCCTACGCTCGCCTCATCCTGAGTGCCATCATAGGGAGCGTGGGGAGGAGGCTCCTGTTTCTCCCCTGTGTTATCACTAGGATATGCCGCCACCTTAGGGTCCGTGAGGATAGTCCGGACTTGATCATCAAGGATATAGGGATCCTAGATGAGCGTATCTTCGCTCGGAGTGTGACCCAGGTTAGGAGGACCCAGGCACAGCCACAGCCACACCCACAGCCACAGCCAGACCCACAGCCACATCCCTCTGTTCCACTTGGAGGGGATTTCCCTGGTTCTTCTCATTCCTTACCCTTTGATCCCAGTCTCGTAGACCCGCATACTCATGCGATGGTCCAGTATTACCATGGGCTTACTATGGGTCGATTTGATGCTATGGAGAGCCGACTGGGAGGCCGACTAGACACTATGGAGGAGTTGATCCGCCAGATAGCAGACATGATACTAGGCGATGTTGATCAGGGAGGAGCAGAGCAGAGGGAGGATGATCAGGGAGGAGCAGAGCAGAGGGAGGATGTTGATGAGGGGCCAGGCGATGCTAGTTGATGTTTATCTATGTATTTTGGCTGATTAGTTTACTTCAGTTGTATTGTGATTTGTTTTAGTTGCACTTGGATTTGTTTGAGTTTGGATTATTACTTTTTAGTATCTATTTCCCTTGTTAGATTTCTGACCAGTTTATTGTGTTACTTTTTAGCCAATGCTTTCTGATTTTTGATAATGCTTGTGATATTAATTGGCTAAATTTTTGTTGTGATTATTTTTGTGTGTTTGTGATTGATTTTGCTGATTATTTGTTGTGTTTCTCACCCATTGAAATTGTCAAATTCATTTTGAACATTGGGGACAATGTTCATTTTAAGTGTGGGGGTGAGGAAAGAGAGAAAATAGAGAGAAAAGTAAGGAAAGTGAGCCAAAATTCAAAAATTTCAAATTTTTCGAAGTTACAGTCGATGAATCCGTCCGGACGTCACTGATAGTGCCCGGACGCCGTGAGAGGTAATAAACTGCACGCTTCTGTCGATGGATTCGTCCGGACGCCCTGACCTACGTCCGGACGCCCTGACCTCATTTGTAATTTTTGGGCTTCTTTGTTTACAGTTTATGTTTGATTGTTAGTATTGGGCCTTAGGCCTGTGTGTTTGTGTGTTAGAATTTTGGGCCTTGTAAATAAATTGTGTTTAAGGCCCATTTCTGTTGGTTCATGAATAATGACCGGTAGTTTAGATGGCCAAGCCCAGTTTGAAGCCCAGGCCATATTAAATGGTCCAAGCCCATTTGAAGTGTCGACAAGAGTCCACTCGTGTCACACGTGGTTGGACTGTGCACTTTACGACTTCTGCGTAAAGTTGTGAATAAATAAGGAGAAAAATTTTGATTGGGCCGTGCAGCGACTTTTGGGTAGGCTGATAAGTTAATAATATCCGCACGCGTTTGCTTTGCGACTTTCGTCGCTCGATCCGCAATTTGCGGATCTCTGTCCTTGACCTTTGACACGCGGCCGTTGCTTTCTCCTTTCGTGTCTGTCTGAGTGTAATGAGTGGAGTCATTTTTGAAAAAATTTCCCTTAGTGCGTCTCTCTCTCATCTCTCAGTTTCTCTGATTTTCTCTCAAGTGTTCTTGAGTTCTTCGTGTGTTCTTCAGTTTTTCCCAGAAAATACTCCTAAACCCAGAAAGTCGATCTCCCTCCCAACCCAGAAATGGCCAAGAGAGTGAATTCATTCAGTGATTTGTTTCAGGCAGGTCCTTCAGGGAGTCAAATCTTTGAAGGTCTGGATGAAATGATTCCACCGAGCATGCTCAATAGCGCTGATGCTAGCATGCCGACCGAGCCACAACCGCAACCACTACCCCAAGCACCAATCTTGGTTGCTGATTCACCTGCCGAGCCGGAAGCTGCTCCTGTCCATAGGAGACTCCCGAGGACAAAATACACCAAGGCTCAGAGAGAAGCATTGCAGGCTTTCTTTACGGTGTATTCTCACCCCACCAAGCCACAAAGAGAAAGATTTGGTCCAAAAATCGGGCTAGAGGAAGACCAGGTCTATTATTGGGGGACGAGAAATAGGAAGAAGTTCGGTATCCAGTCATCTGAGCAGCGTATTGCCGAGCTAGAGAGAAGAAACGACAAGCTGGAGAGCAAAAACGAGGAGCTTCAACTGCAGAATCAACGACTCGTCGATGCTCTCCACAGCGGCATATGTCCCATTGCGGAGGTCCCGTTCCGCACTCGGATGTGCCACGGCGAAGGCTCGAAGTTGTCCCTCCACAACAAGAGCCTCTTCTAGAGTTGTCCGACGATTCGATCGACTTGGACCACTTGAGACGGGATGTGCGGAGCCTCGTGCCTACACTTGTCGAGCGGCCATCCGTACCGGTGCCATCTACTATTCCGGGATCTGCTCATGATTTTGTCGGAGTCCACACCGACTTGATCTCGGATATCGCCCGTAAGGCCAAACACGAGCTCTTGCTCGCTGGCCACTTGCCGGTTTTCCTTTGTGGATATGTTCGCCGACTCCCGACACTTCTATTCATCCCGAAACTCTTAATCGTGCCAAATACTTGCGAGTGTTTCAACGAGGTGAGCCTGCACCGTACTTCAAGACGGAATCCTCGAGACACTCGGCAACCATTCACCTTCTTCCAACCACCATTGTTGAAATTTTAATGGATGTTGGTCGATGGTTGCCCGTCTTCTGTAGCATGGTCACAAACGCCCAGACGTTGGAGATCTTACCCCCCAACAATATAGAAGGCTACAAGGAGCAAAAGCAAGTGATGTCGGCCGAGTTTCTGGTACCATCTCACATCGTTTCGACTCGTGAAACCCAGTTTGTTAGGTATTCTCACCAACAACTGGATGGAAGTTGGGTCGTTGTGGATGTCTCAGTGGATGAACTACGTTCAAATCCAAAGCCCTCAGTGAGATCTATTTGTTGAAAACGTCCTTCCGGATGCCTGATTCGTGATTTGCAGAATGGATCCTCCCTTGTCACTTGGGTAGAGCACGTGGATGTGCGCGAGAAAGAAATGAAAGCCATTTTCGAACCTTTTGTTCATTCAGGGTTCGCTTTTGGTGCGAAGCATTGGATCTCAACGCTTCAAAGGCAAGCCGAGCGCTACATGTGCGCCACAGGGATCCACACTACACCCAGTGACTCTATCATTTCGCCTGAAGGGAGAAGAGGCCTTGCAGAAATGGAAAACCAGATGGCGATCTGTTTCTTTAACGATATCAGCAATTCCACATACCATCACTGGACATGTTCGAACCGGACAAGAGATACTCGAATGGAGGTCAGGACCAACAAGAGAAGGGGAGATCCGAGCAAGCCCCCTGGAGTCAATCGTACTGCTGGTTGTTCTGTTGTACATCTATCCCATCACACCAGAATCTTTGAGTTCCTCAAAGACGTGCAGACAAGACCGCAATGGGATAGTATGTCGATGGACAGCTCGGTACGTGTGCTAGCAACTTCACCATCGGTCTTGACCCGCGCAATCGGATTTCGGTATTGGCCATCGATAATCACAACGACTTCCTCATTCTCCAGGAGTGTTGCACCGATGCAACGGGGTCGTCCGTAATTTATGCGCCGATCAACCATTCCATTCTCCGGTGTTTGCTATGTGGAGCTGACCCGGGGCCATTTCCATTGATGCCATCGGGCTTCTCCATTCCGCCTAATATATCCGGATGCATTCTTGATGGAACACTACTTATTATAGTGTTTCGGATCTCGATGAGGGCTACATCGCCCAAATCTGCCGTGGAGTCGGCAACTAACCTTGTCCAGGACACGTTCAAACGGATCAGTGCCGCAGTCAACTAAGGAGCAAACATTGGATGCAGGGCCCTGCTGGCCTTGTTTGTGACTGTTGGTGACTTGTTTTGGGAGGAACTTCACACGCTTCAAAGGGGAGTATTTCTGATTCCTTTTTCATTTATATAACTGTTGTGTGTTGTTGTGTGTTTATTTCTATTTGTTTGTTTTTCAATTCAATAATCATGCTTGAATTTTTCATTCTGTGATTATATGTCTAACATTTAGGACAATGTTTAATTCAAGTGTGATGGGGAAGGTTTCACGTTCCTTGTAAAAATAAAAATAAAACATTTGTAATTACTTAGTGATTTCTGTTTTCTACTGTGACAATATATCGACTATATCATACTCACTCCCTTGGTAGCGTTGAACCTACCATTGCACTAAGTGAGTCACTGTGGTCACGTATTGTTACCTTAATAAAAAAATAAAATGAATTGAGAAAATAAAAAGAATTTGGCTCTGTTTTGTGTCTGTGTTGTACTCTTTGTTCTTTCCAATCCTAGTGATGATTTGAGTTTATTTTATTGTGATTTTGAGAATATTGATTATATGCTAAGGCTTTTAGTGGTTTGCTTTGGATTTAATTTGCACAATTTATGATTGCTCGAAATTTCATGTACACCATGCCTTTGTTAATTAATCAATTGCAATCTGAGAAGCATAACTAGACTGTGTATTGACACGCATATCCAAAAACTGGGGAGGATTTGAGCCTATTGAATATTCATATGTATGCATCTTTCATACATTTTTCCTTTTGGTGTGCACAATTCATGAGTTTTGAACCTATAACTTGCTTAATATCTCTCGAAACATTTTGTCATGCATGATACATCTTGGAAATGATTAAGGCACTAGGAATCCACCATGGCCAAATAAGCATTTGTCCTTGAACTGTGAATATCATTAGTTTGCCCTGTTTGAGCCTATCTGTTAGCCTTTCGTTTCTTTCCACCACAAATGTCTTTCCCTAAACTTAAACACTATCCTTCCCTTTCCAAGCAATTTGGTAAGTGATTTGAGATTATTGCTGATGTTTAAAAATGTGAGTTTGGGAGTTTTGACAAAAGAATAAGTGAGGGGGAGTAGCTTGTTGTAGTTGTTGTTTATTTTTCAAGAAAGAAAGTAAAAAAAAAATAGAAAAGGAGAAAGAAAAAAAAAAGAGAAGAAAGAAAGAGAGAAGGAAAAAAAAAGTATTTTTAGCTGTTTTGAATTCAATAATTGTTTTCGGGGGAAGTGGTTTGTTGAAGTGAGTCTAATTAGCATCTTAGAGTTCTTAAATTGTAAAATCTCAACAAGTGCATTACTTGCTAAGTTGCTTGGAATTTGTGATACCCATTCCACTTCATTTCTGTAACCCCTTACCCTTAGCCCCGTTACAACCAATAAAAGTCCTTCTGATCCAAGATTGTTGTGCATGATTTGTAGAGATGAGATTGACTAGCAAGCCTATGGGAACATTTCTTATGTAATTGTTTTGAGAGTAAACAGTTTAGCCCTAAACACTCGAGCGGAAATATTTAGTGATCATTGCGAGTTTTAGCGGTTAATCATATTTGAGTATGCCTATCAGATTGTTTGAGATTGATTGTACTTAAGGCTTCCACACACTTCATCCGAGCATGAATGAGATGTGCATGTTAAACACTTAGCAAATTCTTTAACCCTTGGTATATAGTTTTTATTCTCCTGATTATAATTCATCTGAACTCGCTGAGGGTTATGGTTGGAAAGGATTGTTATTCTGTGTTTACCCATTCTGTAAGTTTTTCTACTACTTTATATTGTTTGTTTGCTTGAGGACAAGCAAAGTTTAAGTGTGGGGGTGTGATTAGCGTGTATTTTACGTGTTAAGTATACTTCTAATTACTTGGATTATATTATTCCGAGAGTTTATTGTTTTGTTTAACTTGTGTTTTTATGTTAATAGGGTGAATAAATGTGTAGCGGTTATCTACACTCGAACGTTGCATTTTGGAAGTTTTTATTGCAAATTCCGAACTCCGGCGACTTTCCAATTAATGCACCACCACCACCATTGGCGGCACAACCACCGGACCACCACCACCCCGGGGGTGGTGCACTTCAAGCACCAGCTGTCTATATGGGTGACTAGGAAGAGATTTTGGATTTGTCCCCTTATCCTTGACTTTGGAGGAGGGGGATGAGTCATGGAAGCTGACAAGGCAAGAGAGGAGGCAGGGGATAGGGAGGAGAGCAGCCAGGAAGAAGGGAGACGCAACCCCCCAAGAAAAATTGCAAGAATTCTCTCAACCAAGCCTTCCAAAATCTGCCCAGACGTCCAATCCGTCCGGACACCGAGAGGTGACGCCCGGACGCCAGTGTCGGCTGCCCGAGTTGTTCTTCAATTTACACCATTTTCCACCATCCAAATCACCTGGAGTCCTTCACGAAAGTTGT